>CM046660.1:144328236-145753236 GCA_025594165.1 Tamias sibiricus | reverse complement strand
AATTATTGATTAAACATTTCTAGTAAAGATTTGGACATTGTATTGAGATTACGTCTAATAATTAGTTCTTATAATGTTATTCAAATTACTTGCTCAAGTCTATCATCTTACTCTCAGGTAAGAGATTTCCTTTGAACCTACAGTTTTGAAACACTGCTAAGGCCACGTGCTGTGGTGTGCACCTGTAATCCAAGCAGCTCAAGAGGCTGAGACAGGAGGATTGCAAGTTCAAAGCCAGCATCAGCAAAAACGAGGTTCTAGGCAACTCAATGACACCCTGTCTCTGAATAAAATACAAAAAATAGGGCTGCAGGTATGCTCAGTGGTTGAGTGACCTTGAGTTCAATCTTTGGTACCCTCCCAATAAAAGAAAAAAAAAAAAGAAAAAAGAAAGAAAGAAACAACGGAAACCCTAGTAAGAAAGTGTTTGGTGTATTAGCTCTACCATTCCTCAGATTTTCCCAAAAGACTGAAAGAACATAAAAGCAATACATGTGCAGCCACATTTACAGTAGACCTACTCAGAGTATCCAAGTTAGGGAACCGTCAGGTGTCTATCAACTGATGAATGGATCAAGAGAATGTGCTATGTATACACAATGGAGTTTTATTCATTCATAAAAAATGATCAAAAACTTGTCAGTTCTGCACTGTTTATGACTTGTTCCTCCATATTGTTTCAGGTGCACATACCTTAATTTTTAACATTAGTGATCTCCAGAAAGATGTTTTGAAGTATTTAATTGCACATCCTCAAAAACACAGGCAGAATAACAAAATTCACATAATTATATTGGGGACATTTTTAACCTGTATAGCCCCTATTTTCCATTGCCTCTTGTTTGTTCAGTTGGCTTTCTTATAATTGACATAGTATCTGCAAAGTAAAAGAAGAAGTGGAGTGGTAAGAAAGTTTTCAGTTCACGTAAATTATAAGTATCTGATGTCTATATTGAACTTCTTGGACCTTCCCAGATATTTTAATACCTCATTTTAAAGAGCAGTCACAGTGGTAAAATGTTGATCATTCAGCAAGTGTATACTAAATTAGTATACTTTTTTAAAAATATTTTTTAGCTGTAGATGGACACAATATCTTTATTTTTATTTATTTATTTTTATGTGGTGCTAAGGATTGAACACAATGCCTCATGCGTGCAAGGCAAGTGCTCTACCACTGAGATACAACCCCAGTGTACTTTTATATATAACATGCTTTAATAAAAATGTCTAACAATTAATCAAGCTTTATGAAATAGAAGAAATCTTAGGGATATTTCCAGCTAACCTTCCCACTGTTCTTTCTCCATTTTACATCACTTTTTCTCATGACCTATGAAGCTAAGAAAAACAAAAGTCCTTTTTATCACAGAAACTGATGGGTTAAGATAGTAGAAAAGTATTCTGAGCTGCTCAATAAATATGATATGTTCCCAGATATTATGTATTATGACTTCTATTATTTAAATTATAGATTAATAGTTATATATACATATGTATATTTATAATCTGTATATATAAAATATATATGTATATATACATATATACATACACACACACACACACACACACACACACGTATTTTCCCATTTAATGTTTTTTGAGTGTAGGGACTATCTACTATATTGCTGTGTATCAGATGATTTCATAAATATACAGAGACATTAATGCTAATTTTATTTTGTAAAACAGAAAGACAGTAGAAAAAAGACATCCCAGCTCGCTTCATTGTAGATGGATCTTATTCCATTTTCATTCATTCTCCTGCAACTCATGAAATATTTGGTATATAACCGGGATATCTGACCACCTAGGGAGTATTGCAGAGTTCAGGTATAAAAAATAAATATTTCAGCAATTCTAATTTAGCACAGCTGTTATCTTTTTTTTTCTTTCTTATTATTTTTTCTTTTACCATGTCTTGAGTCAAGTGTGTTTTGAAGAAGATTTTCTAGTAAGAAATTAAATATAAGAAAAAGCATTGTTCCTAAAATTGGAATAATTTTCGATAATATGTGCTATATACACAGTATTAGCATCATGTAACTAATAGCCCACATAATGTAGTAAGGTTTTCAGATTTTTCTTTTTGGAATAAGAATTTATAGTTTGAAACAAGTTTGAAATAAAAAAAAACACATCTAAATTCAGTATTTGGGATCTTTACTTATAATTCCACTTCTCTTGGAAACGTGACATTAATGGCAGTTTCATCAACACTGTAATTTTATTTTAAAATTAACTTAGTTTGAATAGATCCCTGTAGTTGTATTAGTTTGTAACATTAACATTCTGAGCAAGAAAGCTCATATTAATAGAAATCAGCCAAATCATTGAAATTTTAGTATCATGATATTTCATTTCATACAGAAATAAAACAAACAACAACAACAAAATACCCAAATTACAAAATTGTTATTATTTTAAAGCAGCTCCTTGATTGTGATCAAAATTTAAAACTTTTACATATGACTAGAAGATTTAGAGAAAGTTAACACGTAACAGCTACTTTGATATGCATGTATCAGTTTAATTTCTGAGTCAAACTAGAAAACTGGGAGTTATAGTTAATAGAATGGCAGTAAAATTTGTAACAACTAGCATCTAAATAGTGATTTTCCTTTATTAATTTAATTGATTGTTTACATCTGATGCATATGCAAGAGTCCCAGAAATCTTTCAGACCCCTGTGGTTTAATATAAATTTCAAAATATTAAAAGCATCTTGTAGAAAATTAGAAAGCAGATGAGACACTTCAGGACTCAAGATAATTTTAGATGTGCAAATTTTAAAGCAACTTCAATACAATTACCCTCTGCTTGCTCTGAAAGAGAGAAAAAGAGAGAGAGAGAACAAAGTACATTTTTAAAAACTCTATGACAACTGCTTTATAATTGTTTTGTAAATGATCACTGGCTTCAAAAAGGTTGACCATCAAAAGACTTGAGATAATAGAATGTTGAAAATCTCATATATCATATTCAGATATATTTAACAGTCTAAATGATGAGTTGCGACAAATGTTAGTGACATGATGTAATAATCAATTAACAGGTTATATATGACTATGCCCTTTTCATCCCAAATCAGATGTTACTCCCCCATTTGTAAATTCTATCCTTTCAAGTTAATGACTGCAGGTGGCATGATGGTTCCAAAGGTATTATAAAAAAACAGCCTCATCTGAATCCCTCAAACATGAAATATTTTATGCAAACAATCGAGTATCACCTGCTTCATTTTCATTTGGCTTACATTATTTGAAATTCATGAAAAAGGATCTTGCTGAGCTTTTCAAATCATCATTGAAAACCTGTCCAGGTGCCCTTTAAAATGATAGAGAATTTTTAGTCATGTAGACCCGTCCAGAAATCCTTGTTCTGCCACTTATATCTGAGTGTGATTTTGACACTCCAAAATCTTGGTATTCCAAAAAGCTGGGGCTTAAAATACACACATTTCAGAGTTGTTATAAACATTAGAGAAATTTGTCTTTTTAATGCCTAGCAGAAACTCTGTCTGGAGAGAATGCTGTATTATCATCATTATCATAAACACCATACAAATATTTCAATGAAAAAATCAGTAGTTAATATTGCTCGAGAATATGACATAGAAACAAAATCCTTTAAATTAAATAATTTAATTAAATTTTGCAAAGAAATTATGAGTTTTAGACAGCAAAATTTGGATCAAAAACATTTTATAAAATACAAATAATATTTTAAAAAATTGGCTTGTCAACATACCTCTAATTTTAAAATAACAAAAAAAAAAAAAAAAAAAAAAAAAAAGATCTCTAACCACACATAAATGTTTGGCTAAGGATACAACCACCACTCCAAATATGATTGCAGAGGACCAAAATATGCTACCCCAAAATACACTTGTTCAGTATATTGATTATTTCTAGCTGGTTATTTTGAGAAAATGCAGGCACAGGAATAGCTCTGAAAAGCTGTCCTTTTGTAAGAAAATTTGCATCTACAAGGGAAAATTTTATTAGTAAAGCAATCTTTAGCTGGAAGAGAGCTACCCCAAGACAGCTCTTCATCACTGCAGAGATTGCACGGCAACTTTTATTCACCAAACATTTCTTCCCTTATCCTCCCATCATTTGCCTTCCCCACCCCTAGAAGCTCCATGGCCCTCATTCCTTTCTGTAGTTCAGGACAATATGTAGGCTTTAATCATCTCTCACCTTCTTTGAATCTCACATTTTTTGTGGGACTCCCATGCTTGCATACATGATTTAAAAAGCCTTTTCTCCTATTAATCTGGCTTATTTTTGTTTAATTCATACCCAACAAAGAACCAAAGAGGGTAAAAGGAAGACATTTTCCTCTCCCCGTGTATAGTCTTTCTTAAATTTTACCATCTACTCACTGAATTCAATTAATTAAAAACTAACTTATTGAGTGGCTTAGCTTTTACTATTTCTTTAATTTTTCATTCTTTCAAAATTGAGTTTTAATTTTGATACATAACTTAAAATTCAGGCTGGTGATATTTTAAATTATTAATCTTAATAATTCTTCCTACATATTCTTCCTATTTTAATATTTTTAAAATTCACAAAGAAATAATCAATATTTTTTTAATGTACTAAAGCATTTTGACCAAACATAAAGTTGTCTTCATTTTGTGAAACTGAAATTCTCAGAAGATGCTGAGTCTATACTATAGATCCTGCTGACTGTTTGACCCCAGCTGGGTAGGACATTGTGATTGTGGGAGATGGAATATTGCATGTCTGCAGCCAAAATTATCTTTGGCTACCTCAAATCCTTTAGAAAAACAGTCATTTACTTTTAACCTTTGCATCTGACCTAACATTCTCGGAACTACTAGAAACCCCTTAGAATGTATTGGCAACCTTAGCAGACCACCAATGTTAAAGCCAGGAATGATTTAAGGTAATATCTAAAACCTATAGGAAAGCTTGCCCTGATTTGCTGTACCCAATGCCACCAACAATGCATTTGTTTGATATATTGATTTATGACTATCTATTTTTTTTGTTATAGTTCATGTAATCTCTTCCACTTAGAAGCACATCATTGAAGGCAACTTGAGTCTACATTGCTGGGTCTTGGTCCTCATATTGGGTCAGAAAATTGTTTCATGTTTCCATCAAAATAGAATTGTTATTTTGTGTCAAAAATTTCTTGGAAAAGCACATGGCTCTTTTTTAGGGGAAAAAAAAAAAAAAAAAACAATATATAAAATCCTGGATTTCAAATGACTTGTAATTAAAACAAGACATTTTATTTAAAGATATATAGTTTATGTGCAATCAGAAAAGAGAAATATAGTAATGATACTTGAAATATGACTATAGATGAGTGCTAATAGTTTTCTAAATTCATAAAGACTAATCTGAGTAAAAAATAAATGTATTGATACAAGTTCAACTTGCAACAGCAATGATTCTGGTCCAATGCTAATAAGAAGGTCTTCATGGTACCATAAAAAAGTAAAAGTAAAATAAAGATAAATAATTTTATAAAATTCTGTAGACAGGAAATATTTAGATAAAAATTTTGACTGTGTTTTATATTGTAAATACTATATAGGCTAAACACAAGGCCCAAATCATTCTAAATGTAGAAAAATTGAAAGCATTCTCTCCAAAAAATGGAACAAGATAAGAATGCCCTCTTTCACCATTGCTATTTAACATAGTCCTTGAAACCCTAGCCAGAGCAATAGACAAAAAAAAAAAAAAAAAAAAAAAAAAAAAAAAAAAAAAAAAAAAGGAATTAAAGAAATACAAATAGGAAAAGAAGAGCTCAAATTATCCTTATTTCCAACAACATGATTCTGTATTTAGAAGACCCAAAAAACTCCATCAGAAAGCTTCTTGAACTTATAAACAAACTCAGCAAAGTAGCAGGATATAAAATTAACACCCAAAAGTCATTTGTGTTCCTACACACCAATGACAAATCAGCTGAAAGAGAAATCAGGAAAACTATCCCATTCACAATACACCCCCCCCAAGAAAAAGCTCAAACTTGGGAATCAATCTAAGAAACAAGGTGAAATATCTCTACAATGAAACTAGAGAACACTAAGGAAAGAAATTGAAGAAGACCTTAAAAGATGAAAAGATCTCCCACATTCTTAGATAGGCAGAATTAATATTGTCAAAATGCTCATACTACCGAAAGTGCTATACAGATTTAGTGCAATTCCCATTAAAATTCCAATGATGTTCTTCATCAAAATAGAAACAGCAGGCATAAAATTCATTTGGAAAACTAAGAGGCCCAGAAGAGCCAAAACTATCCTTGATGAGAAAAGTAATGCAGAAGGTCTCACAATACCAGATTTTAAATTATACTACAGGGCTATAGTAACAAAAATGGAATGGTATTGGCACAAAAGTAAATTTGAAGACCAAGGAACAGAATAGAAGACACAGAGACATACCCACATAAATACAGTTATATCATACTAGAAAAAGTTGCCATAAATATACATTGGAGAAAAAATAGAGTGCTTAAAAAATGGTGCTGAGAAAACTGGAAATCCATATATAGTACAATGAAATTGAACCCCTATATCTCACCTCACAAAACTCAACTGAAAGTGGATCAAGGACCTAGGCATTAGGCCAGTAGGTAGGTCTAAAGTAGGCCCAACTTTCCATCACATCAGCTAAGGAATGGACTTTCTAAATAAGAGTCCTAAAGCACAAGAAGTAAAATCAAGAATCAATAAACAATATGGCATCAAATTAAAAAAGCTTCTTCACAGCAAAAGAAGCAATTAAGTGAAAAGAGAGCCTACAGAATGGGGAAAAATGTTTACCATCCAGAACCTCAGAGCATTAATCTCCAAGATATATAAAGAACTCAAAAACCTTAACACCAAAATAAATAAATAAACAACTCAATCAATAAATGGGCAAAGGAAATGAATAGGCACTTCACAGAAGAAGAAATAAGATCAGTTAACAAAGATATGGAGAAATGTTCAACATGTTTAGTGACTAGAGAAATGAAAACTAAAACTAAACTGAGATTGCATCTCTCTACAGTCAGAACAGCAATTTTCAAGAATACAAGTAACAATAAACATTGATGACTATGTGGAGGAAAATGTTCACTCTTACATTGCTAGTGGGACTGCAAATTGATGCAACCACTATGGAAAGCAGTATGGTGATTCCTCAGAAAACTTGGAATGCAATTATCATTTGACTCAGTTATCCCATTCTTCGGTTTGTACCCCAAAGACTTAAAATTGCATTCTACAATGACACAGCCACATCAGTGGTTATAGCAGCTCAATTCAGAATAGGCAAGCTATGGAAACAACTTAGGTGCCCTTCAACACATGAATGGATAAAGAAAATGTGGTATATGTACACAGTGAAGTGTCAATCAGCCATAAAGAAAAATGAAATTATGGCATTTGCCAATAAATGGACAGAACTAGAGAATAACCTGGTAAGTGAAAAAAGCCAATCCCAAAAAGCCAAATGCAAAATGTTCTTTCTATTATGTGGGTGCTAACCCATAATAAGAGATGGTAGGGAGGGGAAGTATAGAACTTCATTGGATTAGACAAAGAAGAATGAAAGGAGGGGGGTGGGAATAGGGAAGACAGTAGAACGAATCGGACATAACTTTCCTATGCTCATATATGAACACATGACTAGTGTAACTCCACAACATGTACAACAACAAGAATGGGACCCTAACTGAAATGGTTTGTACTCCATGTATGTATATGTCAAAATACACTCTAATGTCATATCTATCTAAAACAACAAATAATATAAAAAAAGAAGATGGGTGTGGTCTTGCCAACTCCTGAAAGGTACTCAAACGATATTTTCTATTGTCTCTGGGGAAATTATTTTGTATCTCTTTAATGCCCATAATCTCTTTAACAACCACACCTTCCTTAGTCCAGTTTTACTTGCACTTTTCTAGCTAAACTGCCAGTTCTCAAATCTTTTTGCTTTGCTTTCTGTTCTTGATTATCAGAATAAACTTGTTTAAAGGCTGCTAGCAATATCCATGTCACCACCTGAATGTTGTGCCTTGAAATTACCTCTGCCAGTAGTCCATCACCTTTAAAATGAGCCTCAAAGAAAGTTTAAGGACATGGGGAAAATGTAGAAAAATTATTTGACAGAACATAACATGAATGACTTCTTGCCCAATTTCTGAGAGTCCTCATTCTCTGAAATTTCATGAGCCCGGTCTTTACTGTCCACTGTCTTATATTCCACTGAGTGCACACTAGAATCACCAATTACAACATTTTAAAACTTTTAAGCTTGCATCTTTAAACCTTCAAAATTCCTCTCCCAACTATCAAAAAATTCCAAAAGCTTCTCAACCACAAGGTCAGGTACATCCCAGCAACAAACTCACCTTTTGGTACTTCTCAGTACCAATTTCTGTTTTAGTTTGCATTTTCATCACTATCACCAAAAGATGGGACAAGAACAATTAGAGAAAGAAAACTTTATTTCACTTACTGTTTCAGAGGTCTCAGTCCATAGACAGATGACTGCATTGCTCTGGACCTGAGGCAATACAGAAACATCATGGAAGAAATGCACAGTGTAGGAAAGTAGCTTAGGATATGGCCACCTGGAAGCAAAGAAAGCTCCACTCAACAGGGAAAATGTGTAAACCCCGAAGTGACTTTTCTTCTTCATTCATACCCTACCTTCATACAGTTATCACCCAGTTAGTCTATATCAGTGGATCAATCCTGTGTACACATTGAACAAATATTCACAGGAATGGTAACTAAGGATCCCAGAAAATGAATTACTTCGTAGCTAAACTTGGAACATTTAAACACATAGGCAGTTCTTTTTTTCGTCTAGGTAATAATGCATGTGATGTACATACAGTATCTGACTTATGATGACTATATAAAAATTGTTAAATTAATTAACAGAAAGGTGAGTGTATGGATAAATGAATGAAGTGACTTATAATGAATATATTTGTAAAATTTTCAGAGTTTTTGCTACAGCAGGAAATTGAGATTTCATTATTGCATAAGATAATATACAGATTTTTTTCCATTTACATTTGTAATAGATCTTATGAATTTATAATAACTTCCAACCCAGAAAAATGAGTTTTCTTATTTTCCCAAATATTATTGCAAACAAGATTAGTCACTTGTTGCTGCTTCAACAATCACACCAAAACATGGAGGCTTATAAAAACTGTCACTTTCTCTGTTCAATTTTGCATCAGTCAGTATGTGGTACTGGACTCAGCTGTCTGGTGTGCTGCTCTCACCTGAGTTCATTCAAGCAGTTAAGTTACGTGGCACCATGAATGTATCTGCATGTTCTAAATATAAATTCATAGACAGTTGGTGCTGGTTCACTTCTTGGTTGGACTATATATCTGCAGTAGGCAAGCTAGCAGAATTGCCCACATCAAGAGAGGGCAGCTCCATTGCATAAATTCCAATCAAATTTCTACTCATGTCATGTTTGTTAATGGACAAAGCAAGACATGTGAATAATCTTGCAGTCTGTGTAAAAAAAGGTATGAATACAGGCAGGCAGTTGTCATTCCTGTGGACCATTGCTGTACAATCTGACTTACAAAGCAGAGCATGGTGGAGAATTGGATCATCACCTGATACAGCACAGTGCACTGCCTGGATTATATCTGGCAGTGCAATCACAGTTGATGCAGTCTCCTCACAGGAATAAAAGAACCAGGAAATGAGTGAAAGTTACCTCCCATTAATCCTCATATAGTGATCAGCACCATAATGAACAGTCTCTACTGGAAATAAAATAGAATACCTAATTTGAATACTTTTGAATTTGTCCAGAATTTAAGAAGTACCTATGGTGTAAAAACCTAATTAACCAATGCCTGACTTATGTGAGAACTTGTTTAGTACTTATGTGACTTCAACTCAAGATGGGTAATTGTTGGAACTAAATTTTTTTTCTCCTTTAAAGTCTTCTATTCTGTCAGGAATATTTTTTAATCTTTCAAACTGATTGATGTATGTAAACCCCGATAACTTTTCTATGTCACCCTTCCTGGGAAATTATCTAGAACACAAACGAACTGCTTCTTAACACTATTCAGTTTCCAGACCTTCCCTCATCACATAACCTTAGCAATGCTTAGTTTAGTGAAACAAATTTCCATTCTCTCTCCATTTCAAAGCATGCTCCTTGAAAGCAAACCTGTGGCTATTTTGATCATATCACATTCCCTGTATCCAAGTTAGATGATCAATAGGGAGTTAGATATTGTATACATGAATTAATAATTCAAATAAACTATGACTCTTTGAACACAAGATGTAGTTGTTTTCTCCTATGAGTTTATACCAGTATTCTTATTACAAGTTCTTAGGAAATATTTATTAAACTGAAATGAGCTAATTATTGATTTTGAAGACATTTGCTTCTCTGGTGTAACAACCCTACTACTACATCCAACATTCTTCCTAGAGGGAAAATGTGTTCTGATTTATAGAAATTTCCTAACAAGTGAAATTTTGGTAGTCAATCTGTTTGTAAGCTAGAGGACTTCTTGCTATACTAAAATACATATGATAATTGCCTATCATAGTTTCTCCAATGTTCCGTTTATGACTGAATTACTGTGAATTTTCTTCTTTTTTCCGTCTTTGTTTCATTCTTATCATTTATAGAATGAATTTTAGAAGATAATCTGAGAATTGAAGATATTATTAAACATGGATTATTTTAGGGGAAATATTTTTCTAGTGGAATGAAGTTATTAAATAATATCTTGATACTATATGTAAAGGACATCATTTACAACTACCATGCTAAGAATGGAAAGAATTCTAATATGGAAAGAATATTTTGTAAAACTTTATTTTGTACTCTTGAAGCCTTAACCATTCTAGAGAAGACAATTTAGTTTATGCCATTGTAATACTCTCTTTGCAGTAAAATGATTTCATACCAAATGCACTTATTCTTAGAAATCATGAAAAAATTAGTCTCTTTTATAATAAATACTCAGTTTTGCAGAAATTTTTTTAATCATTGGTAGTCTCTAGAGTACAGGCACAGAGGTAAGAGAACATGTATATTCTAGCATCAGGGAAGTAGTATTGTTGAAGATGACATGGTCTCTCAAAAACAATTTTTATTGAGTGTTTTTGGCCATCCTATGATCTGGTTATCCTGTAAGGTATGACAGACCACTAGCCTGGTGAACTTGTTGCTTGTCTATGTAGAATGAAAGCATGGTTCTTCTAATCCATACCCTTCTCAACCCAGGTCTTTCTCTATACATTGATCTTCTCAGGATCAACACCACATAATTTAGTACAGTAATTGTGTTTGATATTTATTCATCATGGAACAGGACCCAGGAGATGTGAAGCTTTCTCAGACATACTTTCAAGGGAACTTATCAGCCATACCAACTTATCATATCAACTTATCAGATCACAGGACAAGAGTAGGAACGTCTATTTCAAAGTCCTTATTGGATTTCATAAGGGAAAACAGAATTAACACGCCATTGCTATTTTATCATTGACCTTTATTAAGTCTGGATTTTATGCCAGCTTGTATATATCCACTCTCATATTAACAAACATTTGGGTTGTAGTGCCAAAAATGTTGGTGTCTGTATCTATATTCATTCCATATTTATTCAATTTCAGTTTCTTTTAAGTCTTATGCTCCAGAGTGATTATTTTTCTTCTTAGAAAAATGTCTCTTATTCACCCTTATTTTCTATAACATCAATTATTGAACCATCAACCCATTAAAATTTTATTTTAATATATGAAAAACTAAGCTTTATGAGATTCCTGACTGTGGTGATGATGGATAAAAACAACTTTACTTGAGCTTTCCTAAAGCTGGAATATATGTATGGTATGTATCAAAATCTATTTTCAGATATTAGGCAATAAGATATACAGAACTGTGGTCCTTGAGCACATGCAATGGAGGATGAAGTAAGCCTTAAAATCCCCCCCTGCTTCTGAATGAAGGCAGTTTATCATCAGAAATGTATAATAGAGTGGTGGAGAACAAGAAGTACCCAGCAGCACTGTTGAATTAAAAAGACAGAAATAAAAATTTGGTAGGGTTCAATATTGAACAGATAGAAATTGGGAGGTACAAGTCTAGAAATAAATGAAATAAACAAAAGAAAGAAATCCAGGCTCAAGTCTTGAGTCCCTTGAGTCCATAGTAAACACTAGGTCATACACGCATAAAACAAAGTTCAGAGTTGGAAAAAGCAAACTCGGAGTTAACAAATTGAATAGTGCACAGAACTCATGCAAAAATTTGGAGCCCCGAAATTTCAGAGCATAAAGACCTTGATGATTCTTTAGTGTTCATAGGTGAAAATTTAGAAAAGTTATGTGTTCAACCTCAAAGAAAAAATAAACTAGCTTTCTAAGAAATATAACCCAGTGGAAAATAAATAATAATTTTAAAAGACTCTATGACGAAAGCAAAATAGAAATAGCAGAAGAGATAAACAAGTATTACAAAAGCTCAAAATAACCCTTGTAAATATATGCATGAAATATTAAAACAAAATAAAATATAGTTTTAAAAGAAATAAAAATTTTCTGCATGCAAAAAATTAATACTTGAAAAAATTCACCAGTCAAATTCACCAAGTTTACTTACATCAATTTAGACACCACAGAAGATCTGAAGAGTGACTTGAAAAGCAAAGGAATTATATCCAAAAATAATGAAATGCAGAAAGAAAAAAAGAAAGAACTGATAAAATGAGCAGAACCTCATCAACTTGTGGATTAATAAGCTAACATATACCCAATTGGAATTCAAGATGATAGAAAAACAGATAAAAAAATTAAAACAAAAATGACCAATAGTTTTACAAATTTGATATAAATTTAAATCCATTGTTCAATAAAAAACTCAATAACCATGAGCAGAATAACACTAAGAAAAATGCATCAAGACATATCAAATTCATATTGTTGAAAAACAATAAAAAATATTTTAAGGCAGCCTGGGGTTGAGAAAAATAAACATTCAATATATATCAGATTTATATTCTGAAATAGTACAAGTCAAAACATAATGAAATGACATCTTTAAAATGCTGAAAGAAAATACGACATGTTTAAGTCTAGAATTTCAAAATATCAATAAAATTCTCCAACTATGAATATTAAATAAACACTTTTTATAGACAGTCATCTACTGGGATAATTCATTCTGAAAATGCATACACTGTGCACAATATTACAGATGTTCTTCAAAAGGAAAGAAAATAATATTAGATGGAATATCATTAGATGGAGCAAATGAAAGGAATAAAGACTACTAGAAATGATATATATGTAAGTACCAAATTCATTTTGATACATTTCCAAATATTTCTGTAAGATAGTAGACTATTCAAAAACAACCCAAATAAGTAAAAAGGTATACATATATATACACACATGTTCCATATATACATATGCACACATATATGTATTATACACACATGTATGTGTACATGTGCTATATATACATGTACATGTACTGATATAGCACAAGTGCCAGAAAAGTGCATAACATAGAAAAAGAAATGGA
Source organism: Tamias sibiricus (assembly GCA_025594165.1). Lineage (NCBI taxonomy): Eukaryota > Metazoa > Chordata > Mammalia > Rodentia > Sciuridae > Tamias > Tamias sibiricus. The sequence goes on along the minus strand of CM046660.1, from coordinate 145,739,656 downwards.
TATGAAGTTTTGTAATGGATTTAAAATATGTCTGAGATAGTACACTGGGACACATTTAAGATTGGTTGTGAACCAGTCAGAATGGCAGCTATTAAGAACACAAACAACAATAAATGTTGGAGAGGATGTGGAGAAAAATGCACACTCATACATTGTTGGTGGGACTGCAAAATGGTGCAGCCAATATGGAAAGCAGGATGGAGATATCTTGGAAAACTTGGAATGGAACCACCTTATGACCCAGCTATCCCACTCCTTGGTCTTTATCCAAAAGACCTGAAAACAGCATACTACAGGGACACAGCCACATCAATGTTTATAGCAGCACAATTCACAATAGCTAAACTGTGGAACCAACCTAGATGCCCTTCAGTAGATGAATGGATAAAGAAAATGTGGTATATACACACAATGGAAGATTACTCAGCAATAAGAGAGAATAAAATCATGGCATTTGCAGGAAAATGGATGGAGTTAGAGAATATACTGCTAAGTGAAGTTAGCCAATTCCAAAAAGCCAAATGCCAAATGTTTTCTCTGATATAAGGAGGCCAATTCACAGTCGGGTTGGGATGGGGAGCATAGGAGGATTAGAGGAATACTAGAATGGCCAATGGGGGAGGGAGGGCAAGGGAGGGGGCAAAAGAGTGAAGGAAAAAAAAAAAAAGATGGTAGAATGAGATGGATATCATTACCCTAAGTGCATGTATGAAGTCACGAATGGTGTGAATATACTTTGCATACAACCAGAGATTTGTAAAAAAGTGCTCTATATGTGTAATATGAAATGTAATGCATTCTGCTGTCATTTATAACATCTTAGAATAAAAAAAATTTTAAAAAGATTGGTTGTGAAAAGTAGAGAAAATGCAAAAAAAGAGAAAGTAAACCAATATGACAATTTTTGCATAAAATTTCAAGACATACTCATTTTATTTTTTAAAAAAAATCTTGATATCAGACTAGAAAGAGACATCATAAGAAAAGTATTTGTGAACCAATATTCTTAAAACCATGGAGGGAAAAATAGAATGGATTTAGTTTGATAAATCTCTCTAAATTTGCTAATCTAACAATGCTAATATCTATTCATGTATTATTCCACCTATATACAAAATAAATAATACATCATGGATAAATATAGTTTACCTGAGAAATGCAAAGATATCTTAATATTTAAAAATTGAGTTAATTCATCAAATGAATAGAATATATGAGAAAAATATGACTATATCAAAAATATAAGAGAAAATAACAGTTGACCTCTTCTACATCTTATATGATAAAAGCTTTAAACAACTAGAAATGCAGGAGAGTCCTTCAACCTAATAAAGGGATCTAAGAAAAGAGAGAGACAGAGAGAGACAGAGAGAGAAGGGGGAGGGAGGGAGAGAGAGAGGAGAGAGAGGTGGAAAGAAAGGAAAAAATTTGAGCTGACTTCATTGAACACTTCAACTTATGACTGAAATAAGGAAGTGATATCCACTCTCATCACTTCTCGTCTATGATTTAGTATAAATGCTGGCAAGAAAATAAAATTACTTTAATATTCGAAAATAAGAATTACATATTCATTGTTTGTAGGCTACATGGCTACATATACAGAATATCCTTAGAAATCTTTAAAAATGTGATAAACATACCTGCTGGAACTAACAAGTCAAAAATCATAATCCATTGCATTTCAAAGTACTATAAATAATTGGAAATTATGTTATTAAAACTATTCTGAAATATTTAGTGACAAATTTGATCTTTGCAATAGACATACAATTGATACTATGTTTATCATTGGAACAGACAGAAGAAAACTGAAGCACAGCCCAGGAAGTATCATATAATTTCCTAATACAATAACAATTTCATTTGACCTATTTCCTGTAGACCTGACCTGAACAAAACAGAAGTAAAATCTTGTTTAAGAAAGCAGTATAGTTAAATATGATGTTTAAAATAACCTCACCTATTTCTTAATTCTAGAATGTAGAATAATGTCAATTAAAATAAAATAAACCATAAGAAACCTTTGTACATTTTATGTTGAGTTTTGGCTCAACCTGGGATTTCTATTGGAAAAATGAATTAGTACCATCCTAAGAAGAATTACTTTAAATTTCTGAGGAATTTACCTAGATTTAATTATTTCAGTTAGTATTTCTGTCGTGTGTGTGTGTGTGTGTGTGTGTGTGTATAAAACCTTGAAATACACAGGTTGGTTGTTTTTTTTAGACATAATAAGTTAATTGCATTTAGTATTTTTTTAATGTCATAAACATATTAATATGCCCCTTGAAATAACATTCAACTAATATTTTATTTTGTATTTCATTTACACAGATTTTGCAAATATTGCATTCAAAATGGGATTGTCATTAATTTTTAGCCTGTAAAATATTGCTTCCAGAAATGAATGATACACTTTGCAAAAGTTTTACATAATAAACTGCACATGCTTAATATAAGATTGCTAATAATGTGACAACCACCTCTGATAAGTAATAAAATTAAGTCATTATTAGTAGGTACACTTGATTTGAGATGGAAGATGTGCTAATGGCTGTTAAATGATGTATAGTGTATAGAGATTTATGTTATGAAAGGTGTTTAAATGATTTCAAGAATAACTATTACAATTAACCTAATCATGGGCCTTTGATTTGTAACGCTGCTATTTTCTAGCATAACTTTATACAACAGTAGAATTAATTCTTAAAAGAAATATCCTTTGTGGGCTGGGGGAGAGAAGAGAGAGAGAAAGGGAGAGAAAGACTTGTTAGTAGAGAAACAAGAGAGTATATTTAACAATGGATTAAAACTGTCATCTTCTAAGCAAAAATACATCTTATATTTCAAAATGTGTTACTACACACCAAGAGTATATCAATTAATTCCCACAATTAGGTAATTATACTCTGTATATTTTATAAAATGCACTTAAAAGCTACTTTGTAAATTTGACTAGTTCTAGTAATGATGGAGATGTTATGGAGATGTGTAATTGCACTATCACTGTATATTTTGTATTTCAAAGTTATTTTAACGTTAGAGTTTAAAACCACAGCATGCTATTATTTACCATATTTATCAACATCTCCAGCCAGATCTTTCCTATGGGAGCCCTCCTTGCACTATTTTCTCTTTGAGTTGTCATGTTAGTAGTGGGTCTGGTTAGTGGTTTCTCAAATGGCTTGTTCTTTTTCACTGGCAGAAAATAATAGGAACAAAGAATTAGGATCCAGGTCAGACAAGAAAAGACAAGGTTTTTCCTTATGGCGGTTAATTTCTGTGTCAAATTGACTGGGCAACTGAATACCAAGGTAGGTTACAAACATGATTCATGGGTGGGTCTATGAAGCGTTTTCCTGAAGAGAGTACCTCTTGAATGGATGGATAAACTAAAGCAGATGGCCTTCCATGATTTGAGTGGGCATCATCCAATGCATTGAGGGTTTGATTAGAATGTAAGAATAGAGGAAAGTTAGACCTAACTTTGCTGATCTGCACTTTGCGATGCTGGTGAGGTGTGGACTGGAATCTAGATCATTGGGTTTGTATCTCTCAGGCATGCAAAATATACCAATAAGTTTTCTGGGTCTCTACCTTATAGGTAGCACATTATGGGACTTCTCATACTCCATATTCTTGTGAGAAAATACCTTCCCTTAGAATTTCTGTCTCTGTCTTTTCTGTCTGTACATCTAAACCTACACTCATACCTACATCTACATCTTTAGACATAGTTATGATTTCTCTGGATAACCTTGGCTAATATGGTTGTTATAGTTTGAATATGAGGTGTCCCCCAAAAGCTCACCTGTGAGAACATGCAGGAAGTTTCAGAGGAGAAATGATTGGATTGTGAGAGTCTTAACCTGGTCAATAAATTAATCCCTAATGGGATTAAATGAGTGGTAACTAGAGGCAGGTAGGGTGTGGCTGGAGGAAGTGGTTAATTGGGAACGTGGCTATGGGGTATATATTTTGTATTGGTAGTTGGAGTCTCTCTTTCATTTCTTGATCACCATGATGTGAGCTGCTTTTCCTCTGCCACTCTTTCTCTGCCATGATGTTCAGCATCACCTGCAGCCCCAAGGAATGGAGCCAGCCTTCTCTGTACTAAGACCTCTGAAACCGTGAGCCCTCAAATACACTTTTCTTCCCCTACAGTCGAGCTGGTCAGATCCTTTAGTCACAGCATTGAAAAGCTGAATAAAACAATGGTCTCTTTCTATCTTTTTGTTTCAGCTCCAGTTGCTAAATTGTCTTATAAAAACAATGTGTATACTACCTCTATGTGTTACTTACTATTAAAATCTCTAGCAACCTTGTCAACTGCTGTGTTCTCCTCTTCTGAAAGCTTCTCTTCCTTAACTTTTCAAATTCCCCTGAATGTAGACTGTAAGTGGGTGTAATTTTACAATCTTCTAGCTTCATCATTTTCCTGGAAACATAAAATACTTCAAAACTTATGATTCTAGTTCCAACAAAGATGATTATAAAAATGAGGGTTTGTTTAATTTTAAAAAATACTGATTATTACCTTTCAGACTTTTAGTTTTGGAAGCTAGGTATAGGAATTAGTTGATAATTCAATGAAACCTTTTGGGGAAAAAAAGTGTATACATAATTTTGCAAATGATGTAATAAATCTCCCACATTCCTTAATATATAAATAACAGAATCTTTAACATTGTCTTTTACTTATAATCCATATTGTGTTCATTGATGTCTTTTCATAAAGCAATTTAGCCTCAGTGGTCACCTGCTCTGAATTTTAGTTCTAACTTTATTAAAGATTTTCCCACTCTTTTGAGCCCTTCTCATTATCAATGAAAAATATGAAATGTGGTTACTCAAGTGGTCTTTCCTCGGAATTTGTCAACATTTATTACAGAGATTTAAAAAATAATGACAATAAAATTGATGTTAGACAGTACAACCCTCCTCATGTTGTTTCTTTGTGCTGTTTTTACTATTCTTGAGACTATTATATTCAACCCTTTACTTTCTTATTACTTAGATCTTTACTTGATATATTTATTATTAGCTTATGTTCTGAAATATATTCTCTCTTAAATACTTACATCTCAAAACATCCTGAAACATAAAGTATGCAGAGCTGGTAAAAGAGAATACTCAGAATTGCTAGTTCCTCATATGTACTAATTAAAAAAAAAAAAAAAAAAAAAACCTTCCTTATTTTGAGATCACTCTTTGAACTACATGGGAGAATATTTTCTAGCTTTCTTAACCAAAATAAATACACTCTCTTCTTGTACTGTTCATGTTCCTTTCTGATTTTAGCTATACAGGCCTTTTGATTTCTTAAAGTAAACATGTTCAAAGTTCTGCCTTTTCTGAGGAGATTTAAAGACAAAGATCATGTCAATGAAACATCCAAGTTGACAATTAAGTGTTTCATCTCATTCAAGTATGCTGAATGCATGCAACATGCCACTTAAGGTTTTAGTCTGAAGAAATAAGGGCTATGCTTTCAAGTGAAAATAATTCATACACACACACACACACACACACACACACACACACACATATATGGAAATGATATAAAGGCAATGAATTAAAATTTGAAACAAATTGCAAAAACTACTATAAAATTGAAGCAAATGAAAAATTTCAGATTTTGACTGGTGACAATGTAAAAATCTATGAATGCAGAAAGACTGAAAAGCATTCATATAAAGCTCATATAAAATAATAAAGCTACCATTTCTCTGTTAAAGTATAAATGTCAATTGAAATAAACTACTTAATGTAAATGTACAGAACAAGTCCTAAGATTTCACAGCTTCTCGCTTTCCTCCCACTGTAAGCCCACCAGCACAGCTGCCACTAACCCGACATACTACCTAGCTTAAAAGGCAATGGTTTTGCTCATAATTTATATTTACAATAATCATTCTAATGTATCTGTATAGCTTTCTCAATATACAGTATTACGAAATCACTTGAAAATAGATGTTAGGCCTTATGGTTTTTACAGTAGTGAATGCCAAGTACTTTCAAATGAGCAAGAGAAACATAATTATTTATATCTAACTTACTGTTTTAACCCACAGTAACTGTAGCATCAGGGTTCATTAAACAATAGTTGTTTTTCTACCATTTCAGAGAAAATAATTTGAAGTTCTTATGGTACTTTGTTTCGTTATACTGCATATTGGCTTCTTCCAATAACTAGAAGAGACAAGCTAAAAAGAAAAATCTAGGATAATGGTAAATAAAGCAATTTGTTTCACAGTTCACTTAGAAGGTTGAAACTCATACCAGAACACATTCTAGAAACTCATCAAAAATAAGCATATCTGAACTTGATAATTTCAATGCAGCATATTTTCATTTTACTAGATTTTATTAAATTCATAAAAGTTAATGGACTAGAGATTAAGTCATTATGAACTCTGTCCCAATTGTCTGTTATTAATAGCATCACAATAGTGATGCCATTGTTAAATGCTTTATTTCTAAATGCTTTCTTTTAGTCAGTCATATTTCCCACTCCAACAATTCTTCCATATGATTATGAGGATTACATAGACCCTAAATTTTCAGGAACCTCAAAGCTTTGATGTTCATATTATATATTATAGATATGAAGTATACATTTACATAATCCATTTCAAAAAGTGAGACTTAATTTTGTCCTCAGTCAGAAAAACATTACTGAGCACACCATTAAGACTGCACTGATATACAGAATCAGGAGATGAGAAAAAAATGTTCTTCTCTTTAAAATGAGAATACAATTTAATCTTCTCAAATTGGTTATTCTGGGCTCCCTTATTTACAAAGCAATAAAATTAAAATTTAACATTAAGATAAAATTAAAAATCAAGTTGTTCTCTGATTATCAGAATCACACTTTTTATTCATTAGCCACATGCAGTCACAATTTTCCTATCTCCATGGTATTCCTTATTATCCAGGACCCCAGTATTTCTTTGGGACACATATAGTTTGCTGATGGAAATTTTGTTCCAATGACACATACTCATTTGGTAGCTCATCTGTTCAGGTACAATATGCCAATCATTTAATCTTATAAATTAATTAAGCTCTTTTTATAATGTCTGAATTTTGTTTTTATACTCTGCATTGTGGAAATAATATGTTATAAAGTTTGAATTGAAATGGGAAGATGAAGGAAAAGTATGTTGTTTCAAAGTAATTTTGTCATTGGATTATATAGACCATCACTGCTACTTTTGTGTAAAATTCATTCATGAATGGAGAATTTGGTTGTATTTGATAATGCTAACTATTTTAATGGTTTACATTTATCTATCTATCTATCTATCTATCTATCTATCTATATATGTATTTTTAAATAAAATCAGACAAAATTTGCATAGCATGTAGAAGAAATACTTTTGGAAGCCCAATACAGTTGGGAGACCTGACCTGAAAGCCCACAAATATTTTCTTCCACTTCAAGACCTCAAAGAATGAGGTCTGAAGCAGCCTACTTAACTGTAGAATTTAAGAGTTCAAGTCCTTTGGCAGGCTTAACTTTGTTCTTCTGGGCAGAGGCATTAAAACAGCATCTCTTACTGTAGAATCACATAACACTGTGTGACATATCATTCATCAAATAATAAAATAGGAGCCACATTTGTAGAATATTTTTAACTGTGCATATAGAGCTTTTGTATTAGTCCACAGTATGTCCTGAAGCTAAATTTGATTACTGTTCTTCTAGCAAGATGTTTAAAATAAGTTGAATTATGTAGAGTTGTACTTATGGCTTAAATGGCACTCTCCTGTGCAATGTAAATAGAGTAGCCACAGCAGTGTGCAACTATATGCTTATAAGAAAGAATAACATCAGATTATTTGGTACCCAAAGGTTTAATGTATCTTTTTTCTGGGAAATCCCTGATGCATTAAAAAAACCTTTTTCGCCATCATATCAATAGTAATTATTATCTAAACCAAGCTTGCAAATTTTAAACTGAAAATAGGGCCATGCATTTTTAGTCATACCCAGTTTAGAATTGTTCATCCCTTGACCTTTAAAGAAAGCATTTTAAATGAGAGAACAAATTAAAGGTAGTATGAATGCATGCTGTAAATATAATGCATGAAAGACTCATAATGCTGAAAAGGTAGTAGGTTAAAACATAAATAGGTTTTAAAAGAATGCATATAAATTTATGACTAATAGATACATGATGGGTACTTAATGGGAAGTTAGAGATGGTTAGAGTAGTAATATAAAATACAAAGACTGTCTTTCATGATCTATCCCTAGGTTGTCTTGTAAAATAGGATCGATTCTGGGTCAGTCGGTTCTAATGTTGCATGCATTTTTTTTTCACATGAAGCATTATTCAAAAATCTTATTCACTACAAAAAATAATTTATGAAATTTTAATTAAAATGATGGAAATTCAAAAGAAAATCGCTTTTTGCCTTCTCCTACCAAAATTAGAAAATAAGCGAGCTTCAAAATAATTAAAGTTAAAAACGGACAGCTTATAGAAGGAATATTAGGCAACAATTACTATGAAAGATTCAAATACACCTGCATAAGTACTTTTAAATGAGGGTTTTCTTAAATTCTCAAACAATTGAAAAGATTATTTTCAATGTATAGAAAACATATTCAATAAAGTGCAAGTTTCACCTAATAAAATCAATATCCATAAGCCATATGTATTTATTTTTGTGTTATAAAATTCAAAATATTTTGTATAAAATGTCCTCAATGTCAACAGTATTAGAAACAATAAATCAAACCTTAAATTATCAAATATTTTAGATGCTTTAAGAATTGTCAAAATAATTCATAACATAAATATATGTTTCCAACATGAAGAGATATTTATTATCTGAATCATATTTATTTATAAAACAAAAATATTGCAAATAATTGCTTCCCAAGAGCTCAGGAAAAATAAAGATACCAAATAAAAAAAAAAGTGTCATAGAGATATCAAATATAAAACTAACATTAATTTTAAAATAGACAAAATATATGTGTAGCTTTATTTTTAGTAATATTTCTTTCCAGTGTTGGGAATTGAACTCAGGGCCTTTACTGCTAAGCAAGTACTCTACCACTGAGCTACAACACCTGCCCTTCTAAGTACAATTTGAGGATAAAAGACTGATAAAAAAGAACTGAAAATGTGAAGTAAGATACATTTTAAAGTAATAAATTATGTTTAAATATATATGTATATATATAATCTGAGATAAAACATAATTCATTAGAAATTACATGTACATATATGTTTGAACTTGAAGATTAAGTAGTAATGAGCACATCTGGAATATAAAAATAAGTTTAACAGCAGAGTAATAGAATGACTGTGTTATCTAGAAACAAAGAAATTCCAAAGGAGGTTAAAAATTTTCCACCACGAAACTCATTAGTGCTAAGTAGATTTATAGTTGAATTTTAATAAATCCTTTAAATAAAAATTAATTCAATCATAAACTATTTTGGAGATTTAGAATGGAAGAAGCTAATTTGGGAAACCAGAAAAACCTTAATAACTTTCTGCTCTAGGATAACATGAGAAATCACTATTGACAATTATCAAATAAAATCAAACTTGCTACAGAAGTCCTGAATAAAATTATCTTAAATTATAATCACAAAATATGTTGAAACAATGTATTTGAGCTGAGAGGATTGTATGTCTCTATCTTCCACCTCTCTGTCTATATAACCTATAACCTCATTTCCTATCATTTTCCTATTGCTCTTTTTTTGTCCCACAGCTGGTCTGTGTTCTGTGGATTTCACACAGTAGGGGGTCTGCAATGGCTGCTCAGTCTGTCTAGAGCAACTCCCCACAGTTAGCAGATTATATGTTTCACCTCCTTCAAGTCATTTCAATGTCACTTTTTCAATGATGTCTTTCCAAATTCCCTTCCTTTGTACTTTCATTTTATTTATTATCATTCTTACTCGGCAAGTAAAATTGTATGCACCCAATCTTGTGGCACTTTTAATGTCTACTTTTTTTACTATTTTTGACAAAATAATGTATTGTTATTAACCATAGTCACCATATTTTACACTAGATTTGTTGATCTTGTTCTTTATAATTTTTCACTTTCCACCTATCTTCTGCACTACTAATTCTTTTTATTTCACTGCAAGTTTCCTTTCTTCCCTAGAACTAACCACCACCCAATATACTATATAGCTTATATATTGTGTTTATTTATTATTGTTCCTCTTAATGTAACATAAAATACATGATGACAGGATTTTTTTCTGATTTGTTTGTGGATAGTTCCCTAGTGTATAGAAGAGAAAGAGGCATATAAAACAATCAAATTTGTTTAATAAGTTTTTTTCTATAATCAGAAGAAGAGAAAGGGATAATGGGCAGATAGAAACAACAGGTATCTAAACAATTCTGGTAATTTGTACTTCCATAAATATCCCACTTGAAGCAGAAATTCAAACATAGTATAGTTAGCCAAAGTATTCAATTATAATTCACTTGATTTACTTTATATCTCCGATTATTTCTCCTTTCTCACTCAAGATTCAGTTTATTCTATTTTTTTAATTTTCTCTTGACAATTTAGATTTTTGTTTGTGCAAATAATAGTCTCCTCTTCCAAAGACTAACAATTTTAATACTGTCTTTTAAATTATAAATTAATTTTATTATTTATAATATTCTATTCATTATATTCTTACTGGAATAAATACACATATTTAATAAAATATAGTTTGGTTTTTGTGGTGTTTCATTCAGTACAATTTTCTAGGTATTTTTAGAAAATTGTTTGAAATTATTTTTCTCCAAAATTATTTAGAAGAATATTTTACTCTCTTTAAATAGTTGATTCATATTTGTAAATTGTGGATTCTTTTTTAATAAATTTTCTGATTTGTGATTGTTGTTCTGTATACCATTGCATCTGTTATTTTTATCTAGCACTATTGCTAAGATTTCTGTACCATGTTTTCACTTGATATAATTTTTTTATATTTTTTTGTGTCCTAATATTTATAAACCAAACTCATACATTTATTTATAATAAAATGTTTATATATTGAAGCAGAAAATCCACTCTCCGTGTACAAGCATCCATAAATTATGGGTTTGTACATGTGTGCATGTATGTGCCGCATAAAAGTACTACAAAATTAACATCTCAAAACAACAGAATAACAAATATTTTATCTTGCATTTTCAGGAGTTTAGGTGTATGACTTAGTTGGTTTCTTGCCTGGCTATCTTACAAGGCTATATGTAATTGATGTGTTAGTCTAGCTGTGTTTTTATCTGAAGGCTCAACTGTGGAAGCGTCAACTTCCAAGATCACTTAGTGAGTTAGCATATCTCATTTACCTTATAGTATTAAGATTTTTAGGCTTTTACTGACTCTCAGATTGAGTCTGCTCTCACTCAGGTGGATCTCCATAGGTAATTCACAACATGGGAGGTTGCTTCTTGGAGGATACAGGAAGAGAAAAAGGGAGAAAAACAGACAGAGGGAGAGAAAACTATATAACACAACCATAGGAGTTATATCCTATCATAGTTTATTGGTTAAGGGAAACACTCATGTTTGAGTCACAGTTAAGGAGATGGTGCTACCTAAAGGTATGGGCACAGGTTTCATCCCATTGCATTATCAACACAAGGTCTAAAGTACTGTTATTGAAAAAAGTGCATTTGTACATGGAGCTTTAGCAATGGGATTAATTAAATCCAGTTCCTCTGTACAATTTCTTGAAATACATGGAATTATGAAACTAAAAAGACAAGTAATTTGCCACAAACACCTTCGCCATATGAGGAGGACAAACATAGCATTACAGTATTAATATTTGCATTTAATAAATGGGAAATGAGGAACTCAAAGGAGACATACATATACTGGAATCCAGCTGGGAAAATACTGATAGACCCTTGGTTTGATTTCAAGAACCAAGAGCCATTCCATTCCCTGTGGCTCTTGGCTCTGCCTCATGAGTTCTTGGTTCTGCCCTTTGTGTCATCCTTTCTTTCTTTCTTTTTTCAAGCAAAGGCAGCATATAATTGAGCTTTATGTTTGATCCTTGCAGGCAGAAATGTAGATCTAGCAGCTGCCTTTAACTTTGTTCAAGTTGGCATTATTTCTGCTGTAATAATTCCCTTAAGAATATTAGGTGTTTCTTGTTCACTTCTTCCTTCCGACCCTTCTTTCTCTTTTTCTTATTTTCTTTTTGGTACTAGGAATAGAACTCAAGGCCTCACACATAACAACAAATGCTTTACCACTGAGTTATACACTCAGCACTGTTTTATTAAATTTTATTTTGAGACAGGGCTTCACTAGGTTGCTGAGGCTGCCTTTAAAATTGCAATCCTCCTACTTCAGCTTCCCAAATAACTGACATTATGGTTGTGTGCTTCCATACCGGGTTTCTCATGTATTTCAATGACATCTATTTCATTAACTAAAGGTATACCCACAGGTCTTTTCCAGATAATTTTCCCCCTACTTTGGCTTCTGCTGAGAAAGTAGAAGGAGCGTCTTCAAAAACAGTAGGAGAGACAGAATGAAAATCTTGTTGTAAGACAGTCTCCATGCAGGATGTGATCATGGGAGTGATATCTGTCACCTTTGCCATCTTCTATTGTTTAGAAGCAAGGCACAGGTCCCACTCACACTTAGGAGGTTAGTAAACTAAGGCAGATCTCATACAGTCAGTCCAGCCAAATGAACCTGAAATAGATATATTTTTAACAATATTATGGACTAAATTATTCATGCTACTAAAATTATCCACATGTAAGCTTACCTATTTTAACTCAAACTTTCAAACACTAGGAGTAATATGTTAAAAGTCTCCATATATATTGAATTTGTCAAAATTTAATGTTTTCTGCACATTTCACTTTATATTTACATGATATTCTATAAGATACATATAAATTCATGAGTGTTGTATCTTTAGATTACAAATGTGATATTTTTGTATCCTTCAAAGCTTTTTTGCTGAATTTAAATTAATGTAATATTGATAGATAGCTTGTTTTCTATTTCTTTCTCTCTCTTTATTTCTCCCTCTTTTCTAGACAAAGTCCATACACAAGTCCTCACTCTAGGTTTTGCAATAAATACAAGGATATAAAATTTAAAAATATTTGTCAGGAATTCCTGAGAATATCTGGCTGAGGAATATTATGATACTGAGAAAGATGACAGCAAAAACCAGATCATCAACAATGGAAAACATTAAAATTATTGAAAAAGTTTATTATTTAACCTCTTGTTGCAATTTGTCATTAATATGTTTTCTCAATAAAAATATCCATCCATTTCTGTACTAAATGCCTACAATTATAGTAGAGTGATATTTGTATCTTAAGTTATTCAGAATACCTGACTAGTAGGGCACAGAGTCACTTTGACTTCATGGAAATAAAATGGAAAAAAAATAGCATTAGTTGTCTCATAAAACTCAAGGATGGTAATGAAGGTGAAACACAAAAGTGAATTGGAATGGAAACTAGAAAGTCATCAGGGAATCAAGGGTGTTACTTTTTCCTGGATTCCTTTTGAACATGTTTCTTATTTATTGACTTTTACTAATTGATAGTACACACCATGTCCTACTTCACATGGCACAATATGAACACCAATAAAACGATCTAAGCTGTGTGCAAGGCAGCATGCCTATAATCTGAGACACTTTGGAGTCTGAAACAGGAGAATTCAAAATGTTAGGCCAGCTTGGACAATTTAGTAAGAGCCTGTCACAAACACTAAAGAAAATGGATTGGGGATGTAGCTTAGTGTTAGAATGCCCCTAAATTCAATCCCCATTACTAATAAAAAGAGTTTAATAGTTTAATCTTCTTTTTAAAATCAAAGCATATGGCAGGATTTAAATTTACTCAAATAAATTCATAAATTCCAACTTTTCAAAGAAGAGAATCTAATCAATCTAGTTCATCTATCATGAAATAAATTGAGGCTAAAATTTTAGTAATCTTGGTAATTTATTTTCATTAAAATTTTACATTCCATCAACTTCTTAGAATGTATACATTAATAAATGTCTATTTATAAAATTATTTCAATACCTATATATGTTCAATTTTTTAAAATATCATTTAAATTTATTCTTTTCTGCCTTCTTTACCAAGGACACCTTGCCAAAGGTTTTCTGGGGGTCTGAGAAACAGAAAAGAGCTCCTGCCCTCCAAGAACAGGAATCTTGTTGGTAAGGACATGAAAAAGCTAAAACTCTCGTAACACTAATACTTGGAAATATTAAATGCAACAATTCCTTTGGAAAACTGTTTTGGAGTTTCTTAAAAAGTAAGTACATGTGTGTCACATACCCAACAATCATAGCACTCTGTATTTATACAAGAAAAACATAAAATTTGTCAGTTTAATTCATATCAGACAATAACTGGAAACAATCCAAATGTACCTGGCAGTGGGACAGATTAACAAAATGTGGCAGAGCTATGTACTGGATATTGAATAATTTAGCAATGAATGGAACAAACTATTGAGGAATGCAACTAAATGGATAATCTCAAATCTCTAGAGCAGAAGAACTAGACACCAAAAGGAGCATATGTTATAAATCCACTTCTGTAGCATTTTAGAAAATGTGAACAAATTTTTAGTGTCAGAAAATGCATCAATGGTTATTGAGGATTAGATGTGGTTACAGGAGGGGACAGGGATAATTGACCATAAAGAAGCATGGAAACATTTTTTTGAGTCAATAGAAATGTTCTATACCTTTTATTGTGATAGTAGTGACATGTCTATATGTTTGTCAAAATCATGTAATTGTGATTTAAATGAGTTCATTTTATTGTTTGTAAATTACACCTGAGGAAAACTGATTTAAAATGAAAAAAAAAATCAAATCAAATTTGTCTATGTCAAATACTAGCAAGAGATATTTGTCCATGTCACTGTTGTCTCATGGAGTCTGTATCATGTATTATCAACTAGAAACTAAACTACTAAACTATTCAATGGGGCTAGAAAGAAGCAGAGACATTATTTCAGAGAGATTCAAAGAACATCAAATTAACAACTAGAATTAAATCATGAGGTCAATTGTTTAAATCAGCTTTTTCACTGATGTGACCAAAAGACTTGACAAGAACAATTAGAGGAGGAAAAGTTTATTTGGGGGCTCAAGGTTTCAGAAGTTTCAGTTCATTTATTTATTTTTGGGGGTACCAGGGATTGAACTCAGAAGCACTCAACCACAGAGCCACATCCCTTCTATTTTATTTAGCGACAGGGTCTCACTGAGTTCCTTAGCACCTCGCTTTTGTGAGGCTGGCGTTGAACTAGTGATCTTTCTGCCTTAGCCTCCCAAGCCTCTGGGATTACAGGCACATGCTACTGTGCCTGGCTTCAGAAGTCTCAGTTTATAGATGGACAACTCTGTAACTGTGGGCCCAAGGTGAGGCAGACCATTTTGGTGGAAGGTCATGATGGAGTAAAACACTTCAGCACATGGCCAACAGGAAACAGAGAGAGTTCCACTACCCAGGGACAAATTGTAAACCCCAAAGGCACAGCCCCAGATTCCTATCTCCTCCAGCCATACCCTACCTGCCTACAGTTACCATCCAGTTAATAAATGTAAGTGGATTAATGTCCCGATAAGTTTAATTATCATAATTCAATAATTTCGCCTCTGAACTTCTTGTATTGTGTCATACATGTGCTTTTGGGGTACACCTCACATCTAAACCATAACAGTTACCTTTATAGAAATGTTGTTTCAGCTAATTATTGAAAGGCAATAGACATTTTTCAGTAATTAGTTAACATATTCTAATGTTTAAAATAAAATTGAAATCTGTCTAACTGCATGCAAATAAAAACAGAATGTTAGCAAGCCTTTTTTAGAGCCTTGTACATACTTTATATGCTTGAAAACAAAAATGTCAAAAGTAAATAGAAGCTAATAATAAGACTAAATTGACTCATCAATAAATCATCCCTAGTTTTCAAAATCAAATATGAATCTGCATTTAGGGAATTATTTTTAACAGGTAACTCAATTTTCAAAAATAATTCAGGTAAAGTTGGTATGTCAGCAAATTCGATGAAGTCCACTATACTTTGAAGAGGCAGCTCACTACTTTAGGTCAAGTTACACAAACAGACTAACTTCTAGGGTTTTCAAAGTTGTTACTTCATTAATTGTAGTTGCAATTATTGCTTATGTAAAATGAAACTGATTTTTCATACCTACAAAGCACCTGGATGGAGGGCCAGTTCCTGTTCCTTGGTACATTAGGATGAGGTAATAAAAGAACAGAAAGCATTTATAGTAGAATTGCACAGATATCATTTATTTTACTATGAAATCAGTTAAGTTTTATTACTTAATGCTCAATTTATGTCCTCTCTGATATAATGAACAGATCTCATGAATATTGAGAAAATATGAATTCCAACCTTGCACATTAAGTTGTATTAAGTTTTTATTTTTATTTTTTTACTTTTTTTTTTTTTATTGGGGATTGAATTCAAGGGTGGTTTGACTCTGAGCTACATGCTCATTCCTTTTTATTTAGTTAGTTTATAAATTTTTAAATTGCTTTGGTCCTTGCTAACTTGCTGAGGCTGGCCTTGAACTTGAGAACCTTCTGCTTCAGTTCCCAAATCACTGGTATTACAGGAATGTGCTACTGTGTTGCCTGAAAAACTGTTTTACATCACTGATGTTAGGCTATTCAATTAAAATTTATTTGATGATTATCAATCTCAGGGATTGTCAGGAGGACTAAGTTTGGCATTTGAACTACTGGACAATTATTTATAAACAATATAACCAAGAATTATAAACATCATATCATTAGAAAATAAAATTGGGTAGAAACATGAACCTGTAGAATATCTGAAAAAGGATTATACTGCTTCTATAGTGCACCTTATTCTGTCACTGAGTATAAAAAATCTTCCTCTTAAGACACAATGCACAGAGATACAGTACTGACTCATGTGCTTACAAGACAATGAGCATTTGATAAAATGGTCTTCCTGCTACCTTCCTCATCCATGACATACTTTACACAAATACCCTTTGTTGTTCATCAAGGGCTCATAAGCATCATTTCATTTTTCTTCACATAATCACATTATTCCCTCAACCCATAAATCTGTGCGTGGTGATTACAAGTCTTGCCCATCAATCCAAACTCTTTTTTCCCACATATAGTATTTATTGAATGGATCAAGGGAACGATCCTTCAAACAAAAATGGGATTGGCTCGTCACAATTAGGTCATTAATACATCAGTAAAGTTACTGTTCTTCAAAAAAAATGAGAATATAAATCTTTAAAGAGATTTACATTAATGTAGACCTGTTAATGAGCAACTGTGGTACAATTTCTCAAAACCTATGTGACTTTGTCACTTAATAAAATTTACATGATATTTTAATGTCCACATTTTTGTAATTATCATAGAAATCACTTATGGTAGGAAATTTCTTTCTATTGACAGCTTCTACTATTTTCCTCTTGGTTTTAACAAGAATATTAACAGGATTTTCTTCAGGAAACTAAAGTATGTATTATAATATATTAATTGGGCATCAACTATAGCTGGAGCAGCGCCAATTTTTTCACTAAAGCATTAGGCTGATCCAAAATCTTTTTTCCGGTTATAAGGAAATATTTATTTATGAAATATCTGGGCAATATGTGATAGAGAAAATCACAAATTTTGACAAATCTTTTTTCTTAGGGAAAACAAATTTCAGAAAATTAAAATTACATGTATATATAATTTTACAGATGAGTCTACAAAAGCAGAGTTTTTAAAAAATATTAAAGGATATGGGATCAGATTATAATTGTCTTTGTGCATATGTTACGAATTAGTGAATTTTGGGAAATAACTAGAATTATGTTTTCTTCATTTTAAAAAATTAAAAGCATGTTGCTACTAAGAACTCAACTCAGATAGGCATGTATAACAAAATACAAGTGAACACCTCTACAAACTGTACTTTTATTTTATGAATAGAAAATTTTCACAAAATATTGTGATTTATAGAATATATAATCCTGTTATGCTCTATTATGACTTTGGAAGTGGATATCGTGTTTGAAGTAATATAGCACTGTATGTAATAAATTTCAAGTTTAATGTGTGGTCCCATTCATTAACCTGTAGATGGCAAATATCAATCAATACAACTTTTGTATGGTACAAAGGTTAAAAATGCCAAGAAGATATATGGATAAAGATGTTTAATTTGTATTATTTGACATAGAAACCATTTATGTGGGCTGGAACTGAAGCTCAATGGCAGAGCACTTGCCTCCTATGTATGAGGCACAGGGTTCTAATCCTTAGCACCACATAAAAATAAACAAATAATATAAAGGCATTCTGTCCATCTACAACTACAAATTATTATTATTATTATTATTATTATTATTATCATTTTGTGGTACCGGGGATTGAACTCAGGGGCACTCGACCACTGGGTCACATCCCCAGCCCTTTTTTGTATTTTATTAGAGACAGGGTCTCACTGAGCTGGTAAGTGCCTCGCCATTGCTGAGGCTGGCTTTGAACTCGTGATCCTCCTGCCTTAGCCTCCCAAAGTGCTGGGATTACAGGCATGCGCCACCGCGCCAGGCTTACAAATTATTTTTTAAAAAGAAAGCATTTATGCAATTTTAGTGGATAAAATGATATTAATTATTATTTAATAAAATTTATCTAAAGGCCACAATCTTTTTTGGTTTAAAATTTGTTAAAATTGGAAAAAAGAATTTTTAAATTTTTTTTTTAATGAATTCTGATTGAATAACTATTTGTCTGAAACAATGCGTATAGTCACATATAATAACCCACCTGTACACACACACACATACTGCATAATAAATAATGCATTAAAATAATAGTTAATTAGATTGCCTATATCCAACCCATAATTATAGGTAGCTGTAGAACTCCAAAGTTGTAATATTAAAGGCATTTTGACATGATGGTTTAGAATATGGTTTTGAGTTTTAGTGTTAAATGTTTAATGTTATGTGGCAACATGGCTAAGCTATGGTACCTAGTTTTTAAATCAAACTTGTCCCAAAGTTGCTGTGAAGGTGTTTAATAAATGTGATTTATGCTTATCATTTCTTGATTTAAATAATAAAGATTACCATAAGAAATTAAGGATGGACTCATCAAATTGGTTTTATGTTGTAAAACCAAAACTGAAATTTTTGAGAAAAGAAGGAATTCTGACTGAAAATTGTTACATGAAATCTTTACCTGAGTTTTGGCTTGATACTCTAACCTATGGACTTAGCTACAATCTTAAATTTCCTGAGTTTTATTCTATTATTTCTCAAAATCTCTGTCTCTTTTTCTCTCTTTATTTTCCCTCTCTCTTGCTCACCCCCTTTACACACGTGCGAGCGCGCGCACATACACACACACAGACACACACAGACACACCACTTATTTAATCCTCATCTTTTAAATGAATATAATGGCGTAATGAGTAAAAAGAGTACCTTAACAAGACTGTTATATTTGCTCCTGAAAAGATAGTCTACTGGGGCTGGGATTGTGGCTCAGCGGTAGAGCGCTAGCCTAGCACGTGCGCGGCAGGGTTTGATCCTCAGCACCACGTAAACATAAAATGCATTGTGTACAACTAAAGCAAACAAATAAATAAATATTTATTTAAAAAAAGATAGTCTACTACTATGCAAACACGTTTGTTGAGAAAAACAGAAAAAAAATGATAGATGCTTAATAAATTGGTTTTTCCTCTTATAAAACTACAAAAATTACTGAAGTAATAATTTCTGGTAAGGTGAGTAAAACTTTAAAGTAATGAATTACAGTTATTAAAATAGATTTAAACATTAAACACTTCAGATATGAAAGAAGCGAAAGCAGAAGTTTCAAGCATGAGGCCATGGAAGACCCTGGTTCTGGAAGGAGTAGAGAGGTTTGGAGAGGTTTTGGTCTTTTTTTTCACATGATGCACACACTTTCCTGTTCTCCCTTTCCCTGTATCCTTTCTCTACCTAATTCTTTATGTGTCTCTTTTGTTCCACCAGCTTAGGCTGTATTACAGATGGATGAGACCCAAGGAAAGGATATGCTCCATCTTCAGAGTCCTCAACATTGCTAATGAAGGCAAGAAATCTGTCCACTCTTCTGCACAGCTCCCCTCTGTGGCTAGGATTAGTCAAAACATGTTTGTAAAGTGCTTTAAGTTCCCCAGAAGCTTTTATGTTAATAGTATGTGATATTTTAGTCTCTCACTCTTTTTGATAGGTCTTCTTCTCAGTAGGATCTGTTTCCTCCCAATTCCACTACCAACAAACACACATGTGTGCATGCACACACACATACAGTCAGGAAGACTTGCTTATGCATCATGATTTCGGTCTTTGGATTCTAAATTTCTTAATTTTTTTTTTTTTTTTTTTTTTAAACTGGGGATTGAATTCAGGAGCACTCAGCAACTAAGCCACATCCCCAACCCTAAATAATTAACACAGGGTCTCACTGAGTTTCTTTGGGCCTCACTAAGTTGTTGAGGCTGGCTTTGAACTTGTTATCCTCCTGTCTCAGCCTCCCAAGCTGCTGGCATTACAGGTATGCTCCACTGTGCCTGGCTAATTTTTATAAATTTTAAATGTATTATTCTGTGCTCATGTTTTTTTTTTTTTTTTTTTTTTTTTTTTTCTGTACTAGGAATAGAACTCAGAGCCATTTGCATGTTTTCACCCTTTCTCAGATAGTATCAGTACTGCATAGTCAGGTCTTTTCCCAACATCATTATTGCTGAGCCCTGAGAAATAATAACTGTTAAAAAAAAAACATAATTACTACTAAGGGTAGTATGCTACTGTGCTAGTCAACTTTTCACTGCTGTGACCAAAACATAGGACTAGAATATCTTAGAGGAGGAAAAGCTTATTTTGGCTTACAGTGTCAGAGGTTCAGTTCGTGGTGGGCCAAATCCATTGTTCTTGGCCCAAGATGAGGTAGGACATCATAGAAGAAGAGTGTTTTAGTCATATTTTTTTGTCATTGTGACCAAAAGACCTGACAAAGATAACTAGACAAGAAAGAGTTTATTCGGCACACGATTTCAGAGGTTGAAGTCCATAGTGGAACCAAATGTGAGGCGAAACATCATTGCGTAAGAGTATGGTGAAGGAAAGCTGTTCATGACATGGCTATGGGAAAACAGAGAACTCTGCTTCACCAAGGACAAAATATAAACCTACCTACCTACCTACAGTTACCACCCAGTTAATCCATTGGATTAATCCACTGATTAGGTTAATACTATTATAATCGTATCATTTCCCCTCTGAAAATTCTTGCACTGTCTCACACATAAGCTTTTGGGGGACATCTCATATCTAAATCATAACGTAAAGCTCCACGGAGGAGAACTGCCTCCATTTATGCCTGGCTAGGAAGCAGAAAGAGAGAAGGGGGAAGGGTTGCGTGGAGGAAGCACACTTCCAGGGCACACCACTACCTTCAGTCATACTCCTCCTGTCTACAGTTACCACCCAGTCCTTCCATGCAAACTAGAATGGACTGCTTACGTCACAGATCTCATAATCCAGTCATTTCACCTGTGAGAACATCCCTGCATTAACACAGGTGCTTTGGGGGGACATCTTACTTCCAAACCACAAGGGCTACTGAGGAGAACATTAAAAGATGACTGAGTAAAAATAATTTTTCTCCAATTGCTTTTTACAGGTCTTTTAACCAAAAAGCTTGGCAAACAATGAAAATATTTAAATTACCTATTTCAGAATCTTGTACTACATTTTTTCATATTATATATTATAATTGCATGCTCTTAAAACCTTCAAATATGTCCCTGTCTCTCTTCATAAAAATCAGACCCCAAACAAGGACTTCTGAAACTGTTTCTGAAAACCTGTCAAAATAATAAAAGACATGAGAACATTAAAAATACATTGGAGTAAAAATATCTCTGAAATGAGGATGTCATTTCTTCTCTAATCATCTATTGCCATTAAATTGGAACATTGGTTGAATTTCAAATATAATAAGAGGTCTCTTAAATTCAACTGTCAGCTTATGTTATTGTATCTGATTTTATGAGATGTTGTGTTAGCAAAGAAAGGGAAAGCACTAAATATAATTCAGGATAGTATAAACTACATAACGTGACTTGACAACTGAAATCTGAAAGAGAAAGTATGTACAGTAGTTTCATATCAGATATCCTCATCAAGTTGTAAATCTAGTAAGAGTGAAGTCAAGTTTGAAGGTTTGTAAGGATATATTGCCAGGAAATATGTAGATCAAATTTAATTGCATTGAATAATTTTAGGATGCTTCTTATTTCTGAAAAGTAACTTTGTTTTTTACATATTATATTGTAGAAAATAGCAAAAAATAAAATAAAATAAAAAAAAAAACAGGAAAGGTCAACTTTCACAGCATTATCACTAAATAATTTTGACCAAATCTTTACTCTTACCCATTTTTCTCTGGAGAGAACAAAGTGAGAAAAAAATTTTAGCTTCGAATGCTGTATTTTTTTTACCTGGCGAAACCTTCTGCAAATGAAGAGCTTTTGTAAAGTCATGATATTATTTTATTTAAATCATCAATATGGTTTACTTTACCAAGAGAAGATAAATTCTTTGCTGAAGCATAATTGCATTATCAGATATTAAGAAGTCATAAACCACAAAAATGGAAATTAGCCCTCCAGTGGCCATTTTATACTCTGAAGATTATTGTATTTTAACATTTTTGTTGTCAACCACACTATTATCATGCTAGAATGTGCAACCCAAATTTCAACATCACTCTAACTTGAATAATACTTAAATATATAAACACTATATTGAATAATCAATATAGATTTTTAGTCAGACAGCCATTTCTTTGGCAGTAAGTGGCATATAGGCAAATCATTGTAAGCAAACTCCATCTTCATTAGTGTCTCAATATTGCAAGATCTTTTAGAAGCAAGAAGATATTTTCATGTTTTTCTACTGTTCCAATGTTTTCAGTCTCCAAATGCCCTATTTTTCATTTTTTCAGTCTCCTATCAGTCTCCATTTTCACAAATGCACTACCTCTTTCTCTCCTCATTATCTATTCAGATTTGTAAATGGAATTTATTGCATGCAATCTCATTTTACAGATAAAATTAATGTTATTATAAAGAACTCTAAAACGCAAAGATATTTATGAGTCATGCTGAGAAAAGATTTGTACTTAGTTATGATTAATACAAGTCCCCCAACTTTTTACAAATAAAATTGCTACCATGTGCACATTTTGGGTACAAAGTGAATAAGTAATTCTGACAGAATAGAAGCAGCCTTATGTCACTGATGCATTATTAGGATTAAGATTTATTGATAGATTGAGTAATGTTTCACTTTTGAAGCTGATTGATATACACATAAGCAAATATAAAATTATTAAAAAACAAGTGTATGGGTGGGTATTTGAGATTGCATATATATGTATTCTCTTTATGTATTATATATAATATATATGTGTGTTGTATATATTATATAATATATGTTACATAAAGTGTAATATATGTGTGTATTATATATATATATATAATATATATTACATAAAGAGTAATATATATGTGTATTATATATGTATATGTATATATATATAATATATATATATATATATATTACATAAAGAGAGAGGGAGAGCCAGAGGGGATTATTAAAATATGTCCCAATGGATTTCACCTCTTCGCAATGTCAAGTTGCTGTTCTTGCCGTAAATAGGTGGAAACATTTTGTCTATTCTTCTGTGTATTATTGGACCTTGTGACCTGTTCTGACAAATGAAATGCAGTTTCTTCAGTCTTCACCTCAATATACCAATATTCATAAGCCCAGGTAAGATAAGCAGAAAAATGTCTTGGCCAATCCTACATGGTCATAAAAAAAATCATAAATTACTGCTGTTAAAGCTACTAATTTTTTTAGTTATTATTTTTTAAATTTTTTATGTGTTTCTACTTGTTGTACATGACAGTGGAAGGCATTTCAATTCATCATACACAAATGGAGCACAACGTTTCAATTCTCTGGTTGTACATGGTGTAGAGAAGCACCATTCATGCAATAATCATACATGTACCTAAGGTAATAATACCCATCTCATTGAACCATCTTTCATAACTTCATAATCCCTCCCCACCCTCCCCTTTGCCCAATCCAAAGTTTCTCTATTCTTCCCATGCCCCAGCCCCCACCCCATATATCATAAATCAGCATACACTAATCACAGAAAACATTCGGCCTTTAGTATTTGGGGATTGGCTTAGTTCGCTTAGCATAATAGTTTTGATCCATTTACCTGCAAATGCCATAATTTTATTTTACTTTTAATGCTGAGTAGTTTTCCATTGTGTGTATATACCACAGTTTCTTTATCCATTCATCTATTAATGGACATCTAGGTTGGCTCCACAGTTTAGCTATTGTGAATTCAGCTGCTATAAACGTTGGTGTGGCTATGTCACTATAGTATGCTGATTTTCAGTACTTTGGGTATAGACTAAGTAGAGTGGGATAGCTGAGTCAAATGGTGGTTCCACTCCAAGTTTTCTGAGGAATCTCCACACTGCTTTCCAAATTGGCTGCACCAATTTGCAATCCCACCAGCATTGTATGAGTGTACCTTTTTCTCTACATCCTCGCCAACACTCACTATTGCTTGTTTTCTTGATAATTGCCATTCTGACTGGGGTGAGATTAAATCTTAGAGTAGTTTTGATTTGCACTTTTCTAATTACTAAAGATGTTGAACACTTTTTCATATATTTGTTGATTACTTGTATATCTTCTTCTGAGAAGTGTCTGTTCAGTTATTTAGTGCATTTATTGATTTTTTTTTGGTATTAAATTTTTTTAGTTCTTTACATATCCTGGAGATTAGTGCTCTATCTGATGTACGTGTTGGTAAAAATTTGTTTCCCATACTGTAGGCTCTGCCTTCACCTCAATGGTTGTCTCTTTTTTGCTGAGAAGAAGATTTTTAGTTTGAATCCATCCCATTTATTAATTATTGATTTTATTTCTTGCACTTTAGGACTCTTGTTAAGGAAGTCCAGGGCAAATCTGACATGATGGAGATTTGGGCCTACTTTTTCTTCTATTAGGTACAGGGTCTCTGGTCTTATTCCTAGGTCCTTGATCCACTTTGAGTTGAGTGTTATGCATGGTGAGAGATGGAGGTTTAATTTCATTTTGCTATATATGGTTTTCCAGTTTTCCTAGCACCATTTGTTGAAGAGGCTCTCCTTTCTCCAATGTTTTTGGCACCTTTGTCTAGTATGAGATAACTGTATTTATGTGGGTTGGTCTCTGTGTCTTCTATTTTGTATCAATGGTCTACATGTCTATTTTGGTGGCAGTACCATCATGTTTTTGTTACTATTGCTCTGTAGTATAGTTTAAAGTCTGGTGTTGTGATGCCTTCTACTTCACTTTTCTTGCTAAGGATTGCTTTGGCTATTCTGGTTCTTTTATTTTTCCAAATGAAATTCAGGATTGCTTTTTCAAGTTCTATGAAGAATGATATTGAGATTTTAATAGGGATTGCATTCAGTCTTATAACAGTTTGGGTAATATGGCCATTTTGACAATATTAACTCTACCTATCCAGGAGCATGGGTGATCTTTCCATTGTCTAAGGTTTTCTTCAATTTCCTTCTTTAGAGTTCTATAGTTTTCATTGTAGAGTTCTATCATGTCTTTTGATAGATTGATTCCCAAATATTTTATATTTTTGAGACTACTTTGAATTCGGTAGTTTTTCTAATTTCTCTTTCAGTGGATTCATCACTTATGTATAGAAATGCAATTGATTTATGGGTATTGATTTTATACCCTGCTACTTTGCTGAATTCGTTTATTAGTTCTAGACATTTTATGGTGGAATTTTTTGGATCTTCTAAATATAGAATAATGTTATGGGCATATAGTGATAATTTGAGTTTGAGTTCTTCTTTTCCTATGCTTATCCCTTTAATTTCTTTTGTCTGTCTGATTGCTCTGGCTAGAATTTCAAGGGTTATGTTGAATAGAAGTGGTGAAAGAGGGCTCCCTGTCTTGTTCCAGATTTTGGAGGGAATGCTTCCAATTTTTCTCCATTTAGGATGTTGGCCTTGGGTTTAGCACAGATAGTTTTTTACAATTTTGAGGTATGATCCTGCTATTCCTTGTTTTTCTAGTGTTTTGAATATGAAGAGGTGCTGTATTTTATTGAATAAGCTATTACATTTTTTAATGGATGATATTCAAAATTTTATTTATGGATACTGAAATTTGAATCATATCATTTTATTTTTCATAAAATATTTTCTTTGTTTTCTTCATTTAAAAAGTTGACAATGATTCATAGCTCACAGGTCATATAAAAAGAGCCAGCAGAGCTGGGAATACACTCTAGCAATTAGAGAAATGCAAATCAAAACTACGCTAAGATTTCATCACATTCCAGTGAGAATGGCAGCTATCAAAAACACAAACAATAATAAATGCTGGCAAGGATGTGAGGAAAAGGGCACACTCATACATTGCTGGTGGGACTGCAAATTAGTGCAGACAATATGGAAAGCAGTATGGAGAATTCTGGGTAAACTTGGAATGGAACCACCATTTGACCCAGCTCTCCCACTCCTTGGTCTATACATAAAGGAGTTAAAAACAACTTAATACAGGGACACAGCCACATCAATGTTTACAGCAGCACAATTCATAATAGCTAGATTGTGGAAACAACCCTGATGCCCATCAATAGGGAAAATTTGGATAGGGAAAATTTGGTATATATACACAGCACTAAAGAGAATAAAATCATGGCATTTGAAGGTAAATGGATGGAGTTGGAAAAAATAATGCTAAGTGAAGTTAGCTAATCCCAAAAAACCAAAAGTCAATGATTCCTTTGTTATGATGATACTGAATTATAATGGCAAGTGAGGGGGGGGTGAGAGGAATGAAGGAATGTTAAATAGAACAAAGGGGAAGGAAGGGAGGGGAGGGGGCAAGGGGATAGGAATAATGGCAGAATGAGTTAGACATCAATTCACTAAGTACATATATAAAAACACAAATGGTGTGAAAATACTTTATGTAAAACCAGTGACTTGAAAAACTTGCTCTTTATATGTAATATGAAATGAATTGCACTCTGCAAGCATGTATAACAAATTAGAATAAATAAATAATTTAATTAAAAAAAAAAAAAAAGAGCCAGCAGGCCAGACCAAAAACATGGGTAATAATTTGTTGACTCCATCATAAGGAAAAAATAAAAAGTGTACTTCATTAAAGATGTGAACTTCACCCATAGTTTAAATATGACCAGAATTCTCCAGAATTGGTTAATTTTTACTGAGATAGATTCATCAAATTTACTGATCAAAGATTTCCTGTTTAATGCTTATATAAACCACTAAGTTTTTTAAGATTTATTTTAAATGAATAAACAAATAATTTATAAACTAAAGTATAGGTAGAAAAATAATCAGATATTACATCAAACCTCCATTATGTATATGTAAATTCCAAGACTCATGATTCAAGATCTCACAAGCACTTGGAATTCACTATTTGATTGTAATAGGGGGTGGGGGTTGGAGAACATGAAAAGTTTTAAAATGAAAATCATTATTTTGATTAGAATAAAACACTGAATAATAGGAGGTTTAATCAAACCACCAAAAGGGTAATGCTAACAAAATAAGTTATTAATAAGGATTTCTTGGAATTTATAAGCTAATTCAAAGTTATATTTTACAACAGTGATTCTCAAATACACAGAGTTCTTAAAAACCTTGATAACAGCCTTCCAAAGTATAGAGTGCTTAAACTGATCTGTGACAGGCCTGGGTATCAAGACCTTTACCCAGGTAAAGGGCATGTTCAGATTAAATTCTGTCCTATGCAATTGCCACCATATACACATTTTGGTTACAAAATAGACAACTATGATTCTAAAAGAACAGAAGCAGCATTATGCCACTAGTGCATTAGTAAGAATTAATATGTTATTGATGGATTGAGTGATGTTTATACATAAACATCTTTACACACACACACACACACACACACACACACACACACATATATATAATTTTATATATAGATCTAAAAAACTAATGGTAGCAAGTATCTTTGTGTTCTTACTAGAGTTCCATAATGTTAAATAAGGTCATTTATTTTGTAAAAAGGACAGTAATTTCATATTTTTTAGAAATATTTGCAACAAAAGTATTGAAACATTGCAATAGGAAATGTTGGAGATGTCTTTGGCTAATTAAGACTTAGTGACAAAAACTATAATCTGTATTACTTTATTTACTTAGAATTACTGTTAGCCTACAGTCTTACAAGACAGAATTTCTGAAGCAGTTTACATGATTCAGCAATACCTTAAAAGATCTTGTCTTATAACAAAGTGGAATTTATCCCAGTGGAGCAAGAATGGTTTAACATATGCAAAACAATAATTGTAATATACTGCATTAATAGAATGAAGGTTAAAAATTCCAAGATCATCTTAATAGATGCAAAAAAAGCATTTGATAGAATTCAACATCATTTCATAATAGAAGAAAAAATTTCAACAAAGTAGATGGAGCAGGAATGCATCTTAGCACAATAAAAAGCATATATGACAAGCCACAGCTAACATAACCTTAGTGGTGAAAAGCTCAAAGCTTTTTTGCACAGGACAGAAATGAGACAAGGACTTTCACCCTCACCAGTTCTATTCTGTTTAGTGCTGGAAGTCTTAGACAAAGCATTGATGCAAGGAAAAGAAACAAAAGTCATCCAAATGGGAAAGAAATAAATAAAATGTCTTTGTAGATGGCATGGTATTATAAATGGAGAACTCTATACTCTATCTAAAGACTTATAAAATTAATAAACAAATTCAACGAATTCGTAGGATACAAAATCAATGTAAAAAACATGTGGGTTTTTGTATACTAACAATCAAGTATCTAAGAAATGGAATTAAATAAACAATTCCAATTCAATTTGATCAAAGATTGATATATATATATATACACTTAGATTTAAAACATGAAAGAAATCAAAGATATGGAAAAATGATATCCATGTTTATGGATTAGAAATATGAATTTTACTAGACTACCTCTGGAGCAATCTACTGATTCAATGCTATTACTATCGAAATTCCAATGGCATTTTTCACAACATGGAAAAATCACTCCTAAAATTTCTCTGGAACTATAAAAGACCTTAAGTAGCTAAAGGAATATTGAGAAAAGAGGTGTGTGTGGGGGGGAAGCAGGAGGCCTCACAGTTACTGATTTCAACTTATATTACAAAGATAGTTATCAAATAGTATGGGACAGACATAAAGAGACACATAGACACAGGAAGCAAAAATTAAAAATAGACAAATGATATTATATTTAACTAAAAACCTTCTTCTCATGAAAGCAAACAAGATTTAGAGTGAAGAGACACCTACAGAACAGAAGACAGTATTGGGAAACTGTATTTCTGATAAGGTATTAATATCAATATCCAGAATGCAAAATATTCAATAGCAAAAAAATAAAAAAACATAAAAAATGGGCAATAGACTGAAATAGACATTTCTCAAAGAAAGCATAGAAATGAGTACAGACATGGGGAAAATAATAGTCAACCTCACTAATCATTAGGGAAATTGAAATCAGAACCACAATGTGATATCATCTAAGCCCATTGAGAATGTCTATTATCAAAAAAGACTAAAGAAGAGAGTAAGGTCTGATTAAAAATAACTGAAGAAAAGGGAACCCTTGCACACAGTTGTGAGGACGTAAATTGGCATGGTCATTATGGAAAACAGTAAGGAGTTTCCTCACAAAATGTAAAAAGAGAAGTACAATATGATCCAGCAATCCCACTTCTGAGTATACAACCAAAGGAAATTAGAACAGTATGTCCAAGAGTCACCTGCACTCCCAGGCTCATTGCAGCACTATTCACAATAGCAAAGAAAATGAGAAACAATTCAATTGTCCATCAACTGATAAATATGTAAAGAAAATATGGTACATATAAACAATGGAATACTATTTAGTAATAAAAATGAATGGAAGCCTTCAATTTGCAACAACACAAATGAAACTGGAGATCATTCTGATAAGTGAAATAAGCCAGACACAGAAAGACCAGTCCTGCATCATCTCTCTCATATATAGACTCTAAAAGAATGTTGTTCTCATAGAAGTTGACAGCAGAATACTGGCTACTAGAGGCTGGCAGAGTAGGACAGAGGGAAGATTAGGGAAGTGGTTGATCAATTGCTACTAAATTATAGTCAAACTAGAGTGAAAGTTCTGGTGTGCTATTATATAGTGAAATGACTATGTATATGATAATGTATACATGAAGCTTATATCTAAACTTATATCTAAGTGTTCATCAGCACGTGTATGAGTAGAGAACATGGTACACATGTACAGTGGAATGTTGTTCTCCACAACAGGAAATTCTGCCATTTGCCACTTTGATGGACCTGGAATATCTTAAGAGAAAAATGCCAGATGCAGAAAGACAATAACTCAATGATCTCACTTGCATTGTGGAATCGAAAGAGTCAGACTCATAGAAACACCCATGCCCAGTGTATGGGTATAGGGTAATGGTATATACAGTTCAAAGTGGAAACACTGTCTATTATAAAATGAATGAATTCTGATGACTTAATGTACAGCATGGCAATTATAATTAATTAACACTGTCTATTTGAAATTTGCTATGAGAGTACATCTTCATGTTCTCAACAAAAGAAACAAGTTATATGAGTAATAGGTACATGAATGAACATCACTGTGGTCATGAGTTCACAATAAATATGTATATCAAAACATCAAATTCACCTTACATATCTTTAGTACGTGTATTTTTATTTATTAATTATGTATTTCTTAATAAAGCTGGACAAAAAATATTTGTCATGCCATGCTATCCAAAAAGAGGACAAAGTTGCAATGGCCTTTTTTCTTTTCTAGTAGAGCCCAAAAGAATCCTGTAGTCAATGCCTTTCTTGAGAGCAAACAGAAGCTTATATCTAAGAACCTAGTTAAATGATTTTATATTTGCTGAATGTAGTAAAATAAAATTGCTCAGCTATTCTCGAAAAAGAAACTTTTATATCAATTGTTTTATGTATTTCTGAATGTCATCTGTCTGAGAAGGCACTGTAATTGTATAAATATTTCCAGTAAATTTACCGTGCATATTTGGATTTAGATTTAGGAATAAACAATAAAACCACAAATTAATCAGACCTACTATGATATTTTTTAAAATATTTATTTATTTATTTGCTGTAGTTGTACACAATGCAAAGCATTTATGTTTACGTGGTGCTGAGGATTGAACCGGGCCGCGCACGTGCTAGGCGAGCGCTCTACCGCTGAGCCACAACCCCAGCCCTAAATTTTTTTTTTATATAACCAGAGTGTGCTAGTCTTCTGTCCTCAGGCTATCTCTAGTTCTCATCTTAAGCTAAAGTTCTTAGCTGCCGAGTGGGAAATAGTATCTGGAAGGAATGGCTACAAATGGAAGAGATAGGAGGCAGAGGTGGGCCCTGTAGCAACAGTGACCTACCCAATTGCCTCCTTTGTAGGTCTAGAAATATAGGCAATTAACGAAGAGATGTATGAACTCCCTGACACTGTCGTATTAGCTCTAGTAAACCCCAAACTTCCCTATTAATATTTAAATTGAAACCTGCAGTTACCACCAGGTGGCACCACAATGCATTTGGGACTTGAATGGATTTGAACCTCTTCCAGTGTGGAAGGTGCCCTCTTTATTACACAGGAGCATTCTAAGAATTATGTTAAACACTCTGTACTGTGACATCTGATTTACAGAATCGGATTTTCAGACTCCTTTTAGTGTGGAGTTCTACCATATGTGTCACAAAGAACACATTCTCAGATTCCATAAGTCTTTCTTCTTGCCAAGTCAATATCCTTTAAAGACAAAGGATTTTAGCATATTTAGGGAAACTACTTATACTACCAACACACTTTGGAAGTCACCTGAAAATTTATCCAAATGGTGGAAATAGATTATTTAGCTCAACCTGTCTGCAGAGAAAAATTTTAAAAATAAACAAATTTCAAAAACAACAAAACAAACAGACACAACAACAAAAGTGCAAATTGAACCAACTTATATTTAGGAATATTAAATAGATAATAACGTAGTTCAAATGTAGGAGAAAATGAGAGCCCAGGAGAAAAAGAGGACATTTTCTGACCTTTAAGAGACAAAACAGAGTTGTATTCTCTGTGTGAAAAACTAATTCCCTCCAAACCACAAGTAGCAGAGGTGAAGTTTGGGCTAAATATGGGTTTGGGGAAGACAAACAAAATCAGGCCAATATTGAAGAGGACCGAGAATTTAATGTAAGGCCTGGGTGAGTTTTTCTTCTTGAGGGAGCATTCAATGGAAGGCAGTTGCAGTGATCCCCAAAATTCTATATTTTTTTCTGGCTGCAAAAAAGCAAAAATACATGAAACAGGGAAGGAGAGGTTCCACCAGGGCTTTTAGTGTATCAAGGTATGTTTCAGAAAGGAAAGAGATTCATAAAGAGAGAAAAATAAAAATAGTTCCAAACATAAATTCTGTTCATGGTTCTATCTTATCTTTGAAGCAAGCCTTCATAGAGTGGCCTGAAAATAATTTGGACTAAGATTTGATATTCTGTCCACTTCAGACAAAGCAGACTTCTGTTGTTGTTCAGTTTAACTGTTAGAAGCTCAGAGGACTGTAAGACTATTCAGTCTTCACAAATAAACCTTGACAATGTCCAAGATATCATGGTAAACTTTATGGAAATAAATTGAAAATTTTAAACAACTAGAGAAATTTCCAGGAAAGTATTTCACAATAGAAATCAATAATTATTCAAATTTATAGTTATAATAATATTGACACAAGGATATTAAAAAATAGAAGAAGGAAAATCAAGAGGGACCCAACAAACATATCCCTGTATATATAGATACTAGATGTGTAACCAAGTATTACACAGAGGGGAAAAATAAATTTAATCACTACCTCACAGAGAAGTTATTTTGTGTATTTACAAGCCTAAGTGTGAAATGAGAAACTCTTTAAGTTTTTAAAGAATAGTTTAGAAAAAGGTGTTCATATTTGGGTAGGTAGTTTCTTTTCATTTAGCTAAAAATAAGCACTAAGAAAGGGAAAAAGTGATAAATTCAATCATCTAAAATTAAGAATTTTTGTTCTTCAAAAATAAGGGAGAGCCGGGCGCGGTGGCGCACGCCTGTAATCCCAGCACTTTGGGAGGCTGAGGCAGGAGGATCGCGAGTTCAAAGCCAGCCTCAGCAATGGCGAGGCACTTAGCAACTCAGTGAGACCCTGTCTCTAATAAAATACAAAAAAGGGCTGGGGATGTGGCCCGGTAGTCAAGTGCCCCTGAGTTCAATCCCTGGTACCAAAAAAAAAAAAAAAAAATAAGGGAGAATAATAAAATACAAATGCAAATTAAAACCCCAGTGGAATACTATTATATACCAAACAGAATGGCAAGCACTTTTTAAATGTGACATTAATAGGTATTGTGGAAAATGTGAAGCAATCTGATTTTCCATATACTATTGGTAGACATGAAAATTTTCCTATCTAATATATTTGAGGTGATTGAAATTCCACTTTTTCTTATCTACATTACAGAAATAGCTACAGCATTCTTAAAAAATAGGTTCTTATTGAAAACAAAATAACTTAATTAATAGCAGAACTGATAAAGAATTATGGCCATTTAGTTAAAGAATTGCTAGAAAACAGTTCTACATAAATGTTATCTGTTAACTGGTATTGGTACAAGAAATGTTTTATAATGGTCTATGACTATATAAGGAGTTTGTACCAAAATAAAAAAAATTGAATTACTTCACTTGGCATATAAAGTTTTGTTTACTTATTTGTTTGTTTAGTTTAGCAAGACTGTTTCAATAAAGATGCAGTGTATTAATATAAGTTCTGTGTTCACTGACATCCATCATGGATTGACAATGTGAGAATTGAATTCTTGGAGTAGTACAGTTATACATGAGAAAGAGGGAAAGAACTAAATATAAAATACTATAATATAACTTAAAAGTTTTGTTTAACCAGGGGGAAAAACCCCACCAGCAATTGAATATGTTTCCACATTCCTAGAGATCTAAATAGGCAAAAATAATCTATATTAATAAGTATTCTAAACTTATAAAGAAAGATAAATAAGGAAATGATTACCATAAAAGTCAGGAAGCTGCCGGGTGCAGTGGCGCACGCCTGTAATCCCAGCACTTTGGGAGGCTGAGGCAGGAGGATCGCGAGTTCAAAGCCAGCCTCAGCAATGGCGAGGCACTTAGCAACTCAGTGAGACCCTGTCTCTAAATAAAAATACAAAAAAGGGCTGGGGATGTGACCCAGTGGTCGAGTGCCCCTGAGTTCAATCCCCGGTAACCACACACACACACACACACACAAAAAAAAAAAAGTCAGGAAGTTGGTTCTTTATAAGGGGGTGTGTTGTGCATATGAACAACGAAAAAAATCAAACTATCAAACAATGAGGCCCTTTTTAGAATGCCAATTCTATAGATTGAGTTGGTTAGTACTTACAGGATATATATTTCACAATCATTTTTATACAGTTTTAATGTGTGTGTGAATCTCTCACATTACACAAAATAAAAGTGAAGAATTAATCTACATGTAAGGTCCAAACAGAAAAAGTGTTTCAGGTCAGAAAATAAAATTACAAAAAGTACATTTTTATTTAAAAGAAAAATTAAATGAAACAGTATGGTATTATATGTATATATATATATATATATATATGTATATGTTTATGCATATATATATATATATACATGATCAGTTACTTACACACACACACACACACACACACACACACACACAAGCAATCAAAACATTAGTCTGGGATGAAGAATTCAAAATGAAAGAGAATTTGCAACTGCTGTACCAGGAACATCTGCCCTAAAACTGCTGAAAGTAATGAGGAATTACGCAAAGGAAAGGTGATAGAAGGCAGTTACAGAAAATAATAAAAAAATATAATATTAGCAGACTTTAGGAGTTATGAGGGGGAAATCTTAGCTAGATAACTGCATGTGATATAAAAAAATGGAAGCAAAGAAGAATGAGAGGGAGAAAGGAGGTACACAACCACAAGAGGAAATGTCTTCAGGGAGAGAGAAGGAATAAATTTAGAAAGATTGCCTACAAAGAAATAAAATCTAAAGTTTACAGAGAACAAAACAAAGACATATATGGAATGGAATGAGTATAATGAGTGAATGCAAAGGAAATTAATCCTCATGTCAGAAGAAATGCACATTCTATGCATCAATATGGATGAGGTCTCACCTCCCTGGTGACAGCTTCTAGTTGTCTAGAGAAAAGTTAAATGAAAATAAATGGTGTATGGCCTCGAGCTTGTACTATAAAAGGGGGAGACAGGAAACAAAATTACCACAATTGACTCTGATAGACACATCTGTTCAGAACATTGTGGAGTGGGAAGCATGTAGCAGTTAGTGATCTAGAACATTCCTGAAGTTCAGCTGAGCATCTAGTAGAAGGCCAATGATTCTCCATTCAAAAATTAAATAAATAATTAACTAACAGCATGCACTGTGGAGCAGAGAGAAGACCAATTGAATCTACTGGCCTTTATATGTCTGAAGTGTCTCTATCCTAAGAGAGCAGAGGCCATGGGGCAGTGATGGGACACAATTTACTACTAGTCTACAAGAGAACTGTCAAAATTAACATCAATATTTACACATTTTTACATGAATTGACCACCCAGTTGAGTGACCAATATATTGTTGTTCAAGGAGTATGATGGAAATCGTGGGGTCAGCTGTAGGTTATAGTAGAAAGATGATACAACATGATTTTGTAAGTTTGGGTTGTCATGTAACTCTATTATAACTGACTTAGTGTAACTTCAACTTTTGCAATCATTTAAAATTTTTCATCAAGCCTGTAATTAAAAAAAAAAATTATGGTGTAGCATCACTAGCTACATTAGGGAAGTAAGCATTGTAGTCTTCATTTTTAACATTTATTTTCATTTACTGAAAACAGTTTCAACTTTGGGAATGCAGCAGCAGGGGTAAACCAAATGATGACAGTAGGAATTATTGTATAGAAATGGAGACCAAATAAGTTCATGCTTTTTTTCTTTTTGTGGTGCTAGGGATTGAACCCAGGGACTTGTGCATTCAAGGCAAGCACTCTACCAACTGAGCTATATCCCCAGCCCAAGTTTATGCCATTTTACTTAAAAGTATCATCTCATATTTTAATAATTGATGATAACATGCTAAAACAGCATTGTACAATTTGTGAGAATATAATAACTAATGAGGCAATTAACTTTCAAAACTTAAATGACATTAACATAAAAAATCATAAAGAAATAAGTTTAAAACCAAGGAACTATTTGAAAGACAGATTATTAAATTAAAAAGTCAACAGAAGCAGATGTTCAATATTTTACATGTAAACATTAGTGCATTGCAGCCTTCTTATAAAGCACCACTTTTAGTTGCTAAGGCTGAAAAAAATACATAAACAATTGCAAAGACATCAGTAATGTACTGCCTCAAACATGTTTGCCTGGAAATGATCAGTGACTTAGCTACAAAGAAGATAACTCAATTTTCAGTGATATACCATATGTGAAAATATTCAGGTACTGAGGATTAATTAGATCAAATAAAGATAGCCAAACATTTTTCAATGTTAACTTGATACATTCACAAATACTGTGGAAATGGCATTTTTTAAAAAAAAAAAACTAAATGCACAATTTAACTGTAATGATTTTATAATGGGATGCGGGAAGCCATCCGTGAAATGCGTGAGGACCTTTTCTGCATCTTAGCCAGTGAGTGGGTAGATATGGCATTGGGAAATTTCTGTGGCAGTCCCACCAGGATAGACTGCCACATACACGTGAACTCCCTGATCCCCTCTGCCAGAAGGTCCTGTGCAACATCAGAGCTGGGTGCAAACCTCTAGGAACTGAGCAGCCTACCTGCCCCCACCGCTATACTGTTTTGGTGAAGAACTTTTCATAGAATCTCTATGATGTGTTCCAATATAAATAAAGCAAACCTGGGCTCTTTCTTGGTTAAAAGCTAGACCCATCTGGTCAGCTTTGCCCATCTCTACCCCCTCTTTAAAATTACTTTCTATGTTCTGTGGTCACTTCACCATTCTACTTTCTTAGCTTTTATTTTTCCTCAGCCAGCCTATCCCACCAAAGGGAAACACATTCATTTGCCCACAGAGGACGTGGGTGATAATGGTTTGATTTTTTTTTTTTTTTTTTTTTTTTTTTTGCTGTATTTTTAACAAACACTAAGAGAACTGCACCACACAACTATGATTGCATGAATTTCCGAAAACTGCATTGTGGAAGTTAAATTTTGGGTACAAATGTATTTCTGTGATGCAGCAACAGTATCAGTAAAGCTCTGGGAAGTAGTTATTCTTTTCCTTCTTCTTTTTTTTTTTTTTTTTTTTTTTTTTGGTACTGGGGATTGAACTCAGGGGCACTGGACCACTGGGCCACATCCCCAGCACTTTTTTTTTTTTTTTTTTTTTTTTTTTTGTATTTTATTAGAGACAGGGTCTCACTGAGTTGCTAAGTGCCTCGCCATTGTTGAGGCTGGCTTTGAACTCATGATCCTCCTGCCTCAGCCTCCCAAGTGCTGGGATTACAGGCATGTGCCACCGTGCCAGGCCTTTTTTTCTTTTTTTCTTTGAACTCAGGGCACATAACCACTGAGTCACATCTCCAGCTCTTTTTTACATTTTGTTTAGAGACAGGGTCTCACTGAGTTGTTTAGGGCCTCATTAAATTGCTGCCTTTGAACTTATGATCCTCTACCCATCTCTACCCCCTCTTGCCTGTCAAGAGAGACCCTATCTCAAAATAAAGAATAATAAAGGGCTATGGACTTAGCTCAGTGGCTAAGAGTCCTTGGGTTAAATTATCAGAACAACAACAACAACAACAACAACAAAAAAAAAAAAAAAAAAAAAACTGAAAGAAAAGGAAAAAAAAATAAAAAAGCAATGTTTAAAATAATTTTGACTGAAAAGTGTGTTTAGTGATGTAGAAAAAAATATAAACTATGTAAAGACTACTAGATTAAATTTGATATTATTTACAAGTGATAAAACAAGTTATTTTAAATAAGTATTGCAGACTGAAAAATTCAGATTATTGAAGGTAAAGATTCTGTCAAGAAAGCAGTGTATGTAGTAAGAAAATATCTCATTGTAATTTGTCAGGTAAGAAACCACTTTGATCATGACTGTGAAAATGATGTGAACAAAACAGATTTAATTATTTGTCTTGTACATTTGTTTTAATGATCCTACTGTTTATGAAAAAGTGGGATGACATGTTTTTTCATTGGTAGAAAAAGTCAAAGAGCCAATCTGAAAATAAGAAGTTGGAAGCCTCCTAGAGTTGGTAATGACATGTTCCAAATCTTAACAGTCATTCAAAGTTAAATCACTCCATCCCTGTACATCTGTCAAATTTATCATGGAGCACCTAAGAAAAATGTTTAAATATTTTGAATTTTTTTCATAAATAAAAATGTCTGTTCCTGGGAAATCATTGAATTCAAAATCCACTGAATGTATTAAACAATAATAGAAACCAAACCAACTTTACAGCATAAGTTATTGAAATTAATATTGATGGACTAAAGACATTTTTAAAAAACATACAACATCACTTGCTTCATTTTGAATAAACATATAAAACAATTATACTAAGCTTGCTGAAATTGCTTTAAAATTTCTTCTTCCCAGAATAGGGCTTCCAGGAATAGAAGCTCAGTGAGCTGGGTTTCTCCACTCTGAATACTATTAAAATACGACATAGAAACAACTGAACTCTGCCTTATCCCCTACAAGTGGCATTGCTGTCCAGCTGGCCTAGATGAGAGAAGCTGACAGGCAAGATAAGAGGTTGACTGATTTTTCACATAAAACTTTAAATGTTGATAGAGTTAGTGTCCATTCAGCGTACATGTTAGCATCTAACATGAGGGAAATTGGTCCCCTCCAGTCTCAGCATCTACAAAGGGAAAATTTTGCAAGTCAAAAGCTGAAAATCTGAACGGGGTGGGGGTACTTATTTCTTCAAAGTAGCAGTTTGTATAAGTCTTGTATAGGTATTCTATAATCTTTCTCTCTCCTCCAATCTCTCTATCATCTATCTAACATCATAATTTTGGTTAGTATCCTTATACTATTAACAGATCCTTTTTATCCAAAGCAACATCATGTGTTCAATTTATCTCATCTTGAAATATAATATGCACACTAGCCTGATCTCCATAGAGCTCCTGCATCACATGGAAAATCCTTCTGCACTTATCAGTGACCAATCTCCTCCACACATAAGTGCAGACTTTCTGAGGCAGGCTCTTTAAGGTCTGCTCCATTTGCAAGACTTCTAGTCAACTTCAATTAATGTGAATAACACAAAGACTTTAAGACACCCCCTCCAGTTAAATAAGAAACCTAACAGTTTTCCAGAGCATGCAGGATTAATCACACGTAATAATTATACAAAGTGATAACAAACTTATTATGAAGCATATACACATCATTTAACAAACAGTGGCAGAAACTTTTAGGAAGGTGGAAAATAAGCATTAATTGGGGATGATAAAGGGGAAGGAAAACACACTGAAGAAATATCAATTATCATTATCAGTATTGAAATACTTTCTTCCTAAAGATTCAATGTTCTGCTCACTCCTCAGGTCAATAATTACCTGCAGGAAAAAACACTTGGCCCTGAGATTAGCCTGTTTCTTGGCACATGGAGCAGATTACTGAATATCTTGTTTTTCATTTTCAATTCTATGCTTTTAAACCCTTCTTGATGCCAAAGGTGTCAAGAGGAAGAATCCAGATTAGGAAATTCTAACACCACAAAATAGAATCCTATTTAATAGTGTGCTTCCATTTCCAAAAACCACATCCACTGTACCAGAAAGTAGCCTATAGCTAAGGGATTTTTATGGTTAACCTACTACCTGTGATGTCTAAAGAAACACTCTTCTTAAATTTGACTTGTTCAGTTTAAAACACCAAGACCAAACCAATAAGACAAAGACACTTTGCTTTTCACCAATTCTGTTCCTGTGAAATGAGTCTCCTGGGCATTTCGTAGTTTATATTGTCCTTCATATTCATGGAGTTATAGCCTTTTTCATAAATGCTAGGTTTTCTCTGCATGGTGATTAATTCACTACCCCAATCCTACCACTATAAAAATAAACAC
Organism: Tamias sibiricus; assembly: GCA_025594165.1. Taxonomy (NCBI): domain Eukaryota; kingdom Metazoa; phylum Chordata; class Mammalia; order Rodentia; family Sciuridae; genus Tamias; species Tamias sibiricus. The sequence continues at coordinate 145,699,232 of CM046660.1, read as the reverse complement.
TTTCACACATCACTCGTGTTCATCTATTTAATCATAACCTCTGAATATTCCTCCCCCTGATGGACTGGTAGATGTCCTGCGAGCTTTCACTTTTTCTGTTGTTCCAGTAGTAGCTGGAAAGTAGTCATATCTTATTAATTCTCTTTACTTGAGAGGCAACCTGTGCCCCTGTGCACACCAGATAATGTAAACTCTACCATTCTCTGAGAAGGACTTTCTCTAGCAATACTCAAGAACACATATTCTGCAAGCTTCAATAGTATGATGAAAAAATAAATAAATGAAACTCAATGATCATGCCATTCTATTAAAAAAAAAAAAAAAAAAAAAAAAAAAAAAAAAAAAAAACTCCATTACTTTCAAACTTTTAGAACACAGTGGTAAGATCTCTTATCTGGTAAGCAAGAGTTTTAGGTTATCTGCAGCTAACTAGCTGCATTTTTTGAGGCATGTTAATTATCCACTCTAATTATCTGTTTCCCTCCTTGGCAAATGATGAAAACACACAGATAATGCATGTAAGTGATTCAAGTGAGACTTATGACAAAAGAGGGTGTGGGCATTTTGATAAACTGTTGGGCACAAGTCCAGCCTAAGGGTGTGTAATTAAAAATAATAATAACAGTCTGTTAGCCAAACAACACATATTTGATTTAGCTTGGAGGGATAAGGTCTTAGTTTGCAACTTGTATTTTTAAGAATCTTTTTAGCACTTTCCAATGCAAACTCCCTTGATTCTACAAAAATATTCTACATCAATATTCAAACTAATTTAGTACTATGAAACCAAAAGCAAATATGACTTACAGAAGAAGAGCAATACAGATCAAATAGGAAGTTTGTGTCATTTACTTTTGGCTTGTAGCCTATATAGAACTTACATTATTCCAAACTTTATAGTAAATTATAACATGAAGAGAAGAGGAAGCACAAATATGGAATTTTCCAATTAACAGCACAAATTTACACCATTAAAAGTATATCACCATATTGCTTGGTGAGCCTCCTTACCCATTTTCTTTTTTCTGCAATAAGATTTTACTCAGTCTATTTTCTGGCTTTTTATGCAGGGATCATTAAATGCATAAGAGGCTCAGATAGCTGTATTTTAACTTCTTGTCAAATATTTACATGTCATGGGTACAGTCTTGCAAAGGAGTTGTGATTAGTTGCCAAGAAAAATCAAGGATCAAATGCAATTGTTAGTATTTGAAGATTCTTCTGTTTATTTCTGCATATACAAAGGATAAACACTGTCGGTTCAAAGTAATCTCTAAAGTATATATAATTTTCAAAGATGATAGTTTCCCAAAGATTTTCATTGTTCAAAACACATGGCAAAGTGCTAGATTTTCAGCCAGCTCTTAGGAGTTAATAGTGTCATGTGTGAAGAATCAAGTAACTGCCTTGCCCTCTGGCCACTTTGAAACTAATTAGAAACTTCCATTAAAAGCTTTAAAATTCTAACAAAGACATGCGAGTAAAGAAAATAAGCCTAAACAGAAGAAATGAAATCACAATGTCAAAGAGAAAATTCTGAGTTTTCATATTTTGAGTATGAGAAAGGATAATGGAAGAACAGTAAGCAGAGCACAAGCTACTGTTCTTCAAGATGCTGTTTCGAGTGATGTTCAGAAGATTTTGATTAGAAGCAGCCATTTGTCTCAATCACTTGAGAAATATTTATTAGCATTGCCCTCCCTGCCAAGAACTTTCCCCTCATTCCCACTGATAGGATGTGGAGGCTGATCCCATCTACTGTATGGCAAATACCACTTGCTCTATGAATGTGTAAATAAAAACAATAATATAATAATAATAATTATTATTATTATTAATAATAATGAGTAAATAATCCACTCCTCACACGCCTTCAGGACACATTGTCTTTCCTTGAAATGTGTGTCATTGAAGGTTGTTTTATCAGATACAATGTTAATATTTGCCCTGTAGTTGCAGTCTTATTCACTGCAATCTCCTTTTTCCTCCTTTAGTTTCTTCTGACTCCTCATTTTTCCTTCATTTTGGTTTTTTCTTCTTCATCACTTGGATATGTTTTGTTGCATGGGGAGTTAAATATTTTTAAGGCTTTCACAAAAATACACTAATGAGCACAGCACTTTCTGTCAGTAAACCACAATTTGAAGAGACTCAGTAACAGAAAATCCAAAAATAAACAAACTAACAAGAAATGATAGTAATGTGATATTTGCTGGATTTGATGAATATTTAGGTTGGATAATACATTAGAGTTCAGGACCAAAAGTTAAAAGACCGAGGGTCTGCTCCTTTTTCTACTACAAAATTAGCTATATCACTTTGAAATACTGATTTTTCTCACTCTAAAGTTGGAAAAAAGAAAGTAAAACAGAATGTGGAAAGTATAAAGAGAAATCCCAACTATTTACGTTTACGATAGTAACACATGTAGGTTAGGATTTTATTCTTTCTTCTAGGATTAGGAAGAATTTATGAATTGGCATTTGTACTAGGCCTTGAAATTTATAATGAATTCTAATAATCAGAAAAGAGATCAAAGAAGAGAGGAAGAGAAATATTTCAAACTAAATTCACAATATCAGCCAGGAAAATATATGCTATTATTAAATAATGGATGAGGCATAGAATGTTATCAAAATTTGTTGTATTTATTATTGTTCTGTTTACTACTTTCCAGTGGGTTTTCAACTGGTGTTAAAATTTTCTTGCAAATTTAAAAATTCAGTGTGATCCATATAGTGCTACCAACAGTGCTAAATATATTTTCTGCATACATTTTAATCTTCCTTGATGTTTATATTCTTAAAATTGTAATGTTCTTTGATGAATAATCTTTCAATCAACATTTAATGGACAAGCTTTAAATGAGTTATTTTCTTATCATCTCCATAGTATTGTTGTATTTGTTAAATTATTTGTTATAACTGTGAAGTTTTTACATCACCAATTAAGCAAAATGGATCACTGAAACAGTTAATTGAAAGAAGAGATAACATGAATATGAGCTTGGTATTAGCATACAATTGAGATCTTTGGTGCTAAATTAACTAACTCTTGCAAAGATGATGATTTCCTAAGAACCTAGAATGAACAACTGAAGATAGGAAGCATGATAGTATCCGTGGGAGAAATCACGTTTTATTGGAACATCAGTCCTTCAGCCTCTCATACTCACTGCCTTGTCTGCTAGAAAACCTTGCCTGCCTGTCTGTTAGGAAACACAAGATGGCATGTTTCCCTGCTTTAATGGTTGTTTTTAACAGAACACATAAACTTGCAACAAAGTTAAAGACAATATTAATTATTCTAGGAGGAAACATAGAATGTAACAATGGAAAAACTTGCAGTGTCATATAAACCTTTCTATTAGATAATGCATAATTTCAATAATATGAAATAGAAAAGAGCAACTACTACTCAGGAATGTTTACTATTCCACACCTTGCTTCACAGCTGAGGCGAAATACTGAGTTGGAGAGAGTGAAATCTTCAGGTTACATAGAAGCCTGTAGAAGAGGGGCTGATCTGTTCATCACTAAAATCATGCAGTAAGAAAACGGATAATTCATTTAGAACAGGGCAATTATTTTTTAGTCATCACATGAATTTCAAAAAGTACATTGGGATTAGGATTCATGGGTTTCTGAAGTATATGACAAGAAAGGGCAAATTAAGTCAACAAAAGGGTTTATATCTGAATAACAATTCCTACCCCACTCTATTTGCAGAGGTCCACTGGCATTCAACAATATACCTAAAATTTTTCATTCTGCATTGAATAGAGGTTTACCAACTAAAACTGTGCACAGTCTTGTTATTATGCACAATTACACCATCCAGAAAGAATCACATATACTGCTCTAGGTTGTAATATGTTTATTTTTTATCTAGCATTTGAGGGGAATATACTATAAGGGAGGAGAAAAAAATTGTATCTTTACAAGGCACTGAAAATGGAAGAGGAAAAAAACCTCTCTGATTCCAAGAAGAATGTTCCAATAGATAAAATGAACATCTTAAATACCATGAAATGATTACATACTATACAATATGTGAATGATTTTCAACTTGAAGATTAGTTATCAGCATTACAGGACACTGGTACAAATGACAATCAAAACTTTTTTTTTTTTTTTTTTAATTTACTTCTACTTAATGATATCCTTCATCCACTGGGAAAAATAAATTAGTACACATTATTGTAAGTGACAGTACAGCATATGGAGAGATGCTATCTAGTATTAAATGATAAAAAATAGTATACTGAATTCATTGTTTACTTCTAGTTTTGAGTACTGTTAAAAGTTGTCCACATTCTAAAATTATTGCACTGTTCAGTTCAACTAGACAAAAAAAAAAAAAAAAATCAGTTAAGGAGATGCAAATATTCTTAATATATTCATTTTATGTCAATTACATATTAATGTGATTTTTAACATTGTACTGTTTCCATCACCAAATCTTGAAAATAAGAATGATATGTCACTTGAGTTAGTATTTATTCCTGCATGGAAAATAGTTTTTTTGTGAGAAGTCCATGCTTCATCCAAAAGTTCAGAATAATTTAACCAAAAAACCACATGTTTAAGTCTGCTTTTCCACTGCTATGACTAAAAGAACCAGCCAGAAAATTATAGAGCAGGAAAAGTTTATTTAAGGGCTCACCGTTTTAGAGGTCTCAGTCAATAGACAGTCGGTTCCATTCCTCAGGGCTCAGGGTGAGGCAGAACACCATGGCAGAAGACAGAAGGAAGCAGCTCATGTGATGATCAAGAAGCAGAGTGAGAGACTCTGCTCTCTAGATACAAATATATAGCCCAAAGCCACGCCCCAATCCCCACCTCCTCCAGCCACACCCCCCCACCTCAGCTACCACCCAGTTAATCCCTATCAGGGGATTAATTCACTGGCTAGATTAAGACTCTCACAACTCAATCATTTCTCCTCTGAACCTTCTTGCATTGTCTCACGCGTGAGCTTTGGGGGACACCTCACATCCAAACCATAACAACATATAATTGTTGCATATCTCTACCACTCTCTTAATTATTTTCTCCATTCTCACACAGATGGAGCCTCACTGGTCTCATTAATATTTTGTTTGTTTGTTCTTTCATTTGACATGCCTGGCCCTAAATCTTCACTCTCGCTGTTCCCTTTCACTGAAACACTCTTAGAACTCTTCATATCCACTTGCCCAAATCCCTTGCCATGTAAGGCTTAGATTATATCACACCTCCTCAGACAGAAATACCTTGAATACTATATCTTCACAGACAAAGATCTTCAAGGGTAAGGAGTTAGATCTGAGGTCCTCAAATGACTTGATTAATTTGAGTATCTAGGAAGATTCTTAACAACTAATACGTGCTCAGTAATTATTACTATTTATGAAGACTACAGTGTATAACATCATACTTTACTTTGAAAAGTTCACATTATGATAAAATATAGTTTTAAAAATATTTGGATAAAATTGATGGGACTTTCATTGCTGGGTTTTTGCCAAGCAACCATTAAATGATTTGCATATCTTAATTTTTAAAAAAATCTTAGCATATATAAGAAAGAAAGTTCCAAGAGATTGTGACAAAGTCTAAAAGTTAGACTGGATTGTAGACCCAAATGACTTCAATAATAAATGAGAATTAATAAAGATGAGCACTAGGGTTACACTTAGATGACTGATGAGAAGAAAGTCATAGATTTATCATATACCTCCTTTAATTGTGTAAGATGTCTTCTCATGCCATTTTGAATAAACATGTGATCCTTTATTTTTTTCCTTAATCATGTTTACATTACAGTATCATCCAAAGGTGTGTGTATATATATGTGTGTGTGTGTGTGTATACATATTACATATTTATATATATATAAAATACATACACACACACACACACACACACACACACACACACACACATACACAGTTGTTTTGTTGTTGTCCTGAGGATTGAACCCAGGGGTGCTTAACCACTGAGCCACTTACTCAGCCCTTAGTGAGATCCAGGGTCTCACTAAGTTGCTTAGAGCCTCACTAAGCACTGAGCCTGGCTTTAACCTGTGATTCTCCTGCCTCAGCCTCTCAGGCTGCTGGAATAACAGTATGTGCCACCACACCTAATTCATCCAAAGATATTCTGAATGGGCACTAAAAAATAAAATAAAAATATTGACATTAAAAGACTAAATACTTTAGCCAAAATAAATTACTACTCTAATATTAATGTTATACATAATATACATTATAGTATATTTATATATATTTATAGTTGAAAATTGATAATTATAGATGCAGATATAGATAAAGCCATTCTATTTTTCTGAAACTCTGAATCTGGCAATAGTGAAAAGGGAAAACTAAACAGAAGTCTACTACTAAAATATGTAACCAACCTGACCCTCAGTCTATTTCCATTCACAAATTAGCTTAGATCCATTCTCTAGCTAACTATCACCTTGTAAAATGCGATCATCACAAAATCCTGGCACAAAGGATGGATGATGAGATTGAAGATCTCAGCATGGTGGTCACCACAAGCAGAATGTGGAAGAAGGAACTGGAACATAAAGAAGAGTAACCACAGAGAGGATCCTGGGAGATAGATGGTGTGTGAAGATATAGAAAAGATAAGGTAACCTGAACCTGTTAAGGTCTAGGTGAAAGACACACCAGGGTTTACGGTCCCTTGTCCTGAGAATCACGGCACCATGGAGCCAAGGAAATGGGGTTGGTTTACATTTCTTGAGTTTTCTTCATCTCGACTTCTTTTCTTTTTCTTTTTTTAGGAGGAATGATAAAAACAACCCACTAGCACCATGTGAACAATCTGATCATGAAAAAACAGGCCCTGTGTTGTCAGCACATATGGGGGCTGCAGTTTTGGTAGCCCTGGTAAACAAAATAGTTTAAAATAGCATTTTGCGTGACTGTTGCCTGAGATGACAGGCCCTGACGTTAACCAAAAGAATGATGGATTTTTAAAAATGGAGCAAGAAATAAACAATTATTCATTCCTGCTATGCACTTGGCACTCTCCTATTCTCCTTTAAGAGCTATCTTATTTCATCCTCCCAGCAAACATGTGTGGGAGATTTTGTGAAAACCAATTACAGATGAGGCAACTGAGCCTCAGAGAGGTTAAGTCACTTTCCCAAAGTACATGAAAGTTTTTGCAAACTATAATAATAATTAATTCATCTTTCCCCTAGAGCCCTGTGTTAAAGGACATAAAACCTCTGTTAACGTTTTACTGGATTCATGTTGTTTGAATCTAGGAATTTCACACAAATATACAAAAAACATTTTTTTTTTTTCTTTATCCTCCACTTTTTTGGTTTATATTCACTTTCTCAAGCAGACATTTTTTGTTCATAAAGACTGTGTTATCTGACTTGTTTCGCTCTCTCATAATAATCGTCCTTTTCTTTCTAAGAACGTTCCACTTTAGTATTATACAATCAAGTATGTACTATTTAGTTATTAAGTTTAGTACTGTTAATCTGCATCTCACACATAGTTCCATTTGGTCAAAAACTATGCCATTTTAACTACTTTATTCCCAATAAGGAGGGAGGGACGGAAGGAAGGAAGGAAGGAAGGATGGAAGGAAGGAAGGAATGAAGGAAGGATGGAAGGAAGGAAGGGAGGGAGGGAGGGAGGGAGGGAAGGAGGGAGGGAGGGGAGAGGAAGGCAAAGAGGGACAGAGGAAAAGAAAAGCCTCTGCTGGGAACATAAAGACCATATTCTAGGTAACTAGCAGGTTGTCCTTTGGTCAGCAGCGTTTGTCTCCTGGGCGGTAGCTTCTCTCTAGTTCCTGGGGCTATTTAGTGACCCATTGGAGTTTCAGATCCTCATGGTAGATTCTTACATTCTAAAATGACAAGATTTACATGTATTTTCCTGAATAGCATTTACTCAAATACTGATCTTTTTTTCAAAGTTTACATAAATTCCAATTTTCGTTTCTAAGTGGAGCATCCTAAAAGGGAAAAAAAAGAGAAAGTACAATGAAAATTGAATTATCTCTTTGTGTTTTGTATCTTTTATTTTTCATTTCCATTAAATGGCATTAAGTCATAATTAAAAGATTCAGAAGTCAGATTTCTTGGGTCCAAATTATAGCATTATTATTCACAAATGGAATTACTTTAGGTAAGTTCCTAAAGCTCTCCTTATATAAGCTTTCTTTTATTTTTATCAGTTAAGCTCCAAAGATCACAGGAGTTAATTTTAGTTAATTCCATACACCATTACCCAGCATACTATAAATGTTCAATGAGACCAGCTTATTATATTGATTACTTCAAAAAATCACACAAAGAGAATAGGTGATGATTTGGAGAAATCCAGTGCAACTTAGCTCCAATGAGCATAAAAATATCCTGAAATTACTTTCCACTCAGAGAGAGATTATTTGCCTCTAAACTGACTTGTAGCATGAACTGCAGACACATGGTAGGTTAGGAGTAAAAATAAACCAAAGCACAGGGATACCTTTTTCTTCTCTTTTCTTCCTTCATTACTTCAAAACTACAAGGAGAACAAGAAAGAAAACTTGAATTTGTGTTAACTAGAAGACAATTTTAATCTTTAAACCAACAATATCTCATGAAACAAAGAGAGTGGAAAGGAATGAATGAATAACAGTAGGAGAAAGTCAAATCCAAGAGTTTGAAAGACAGGGCAAGCTTTCTCAGTTTATGGATTTCCCAAGTCTTTTGAATTGATAAGGGAGATTATTTGGATCTGGAAACTAAGACAAATTATTTCAATTCAGACTAATGATAAATTTCTCATATGGAATTATCTTAACAATATTGATAGTCAATTGAGCATCTATGTATAGAATCTATATTCTATGTCTCTGTATAGACCTATGTCTACCTTAATGTCACTACTATGTTCTCTTGATTATTGTAGCATTATAAAAAATCAGAAAGTGTAATATTCTTAAGACTTCAATTTTATTATTTCTTTTTCTATTTTAAAATCATGTTTCTTAAACTATAACCTTTGCCTTTTAGAATCATCTTGTAGATTTCTACCAAAAGGAGAAAAATCATAATGGAAATGATATTGAAGCTATATATTGATTACAACTATAGTTTAATTAAAGCTATATATAATTTATGTATTAACAATTTTGATTCTTCCAATCTATGATCATGGTGTTTTTCTCTGGTTTGGTCTCCTGTAATTTCCTCAATAAGATAATGCAATTTTCAGTTTTACATGTATTTTGTTAAGTTTATATCTTTCATATATTTTGTTCTATTTATCCCTAAATATTCAATATTTTTATGTTATTGAAGAGAATACTATTAATTTCAATTTCAAATTTGTTTTTTGGTATATAGAAATACACTAAATTATTAAATTATACTTGTATCCTATAAAATCTCTAACATTAAGTTTAGTATTTTAATATCATACATTCCATAGACAATGTAGATAACATGTCATCTATACAGATAATTCTGTTGTCCATAACTTTTAGTCCTCTTTTTGCAATTTGTATATATTTTTCTCTCATTTCATTGCATTGATTAGGATTTCTTGCACAATGTTTGATAAAAGAGTAATCATCATTTTTTGATCCTGATTTTAAAGGAGAATAATCATTTTTTTCTTTTGATATAATATGTAGGTTCCTCATAAATTCCCTTTTTCAGATTGGAAAAATGTTCTTATAGTCTTATTAGGCTACAAATGGTTACTATCAATGGGAGATGAATTCTATCAAATTCCACTTCTGAATCTATTGAGATAATTATATGGTTCTTTTTGTTTGTTTGTATCGGTAAATATGGCAGCATCACTGCTTTTCAAATATTAAATCTACCTTATATTCTGAGGCAAACTAACACATTTAAAGTTTTATATTTTTGTTTACTGGGTGTCAGCATATTTCTAGAGCATACTGTTCCCTTTTGTTTTGTCACCACTTGACATCTTGAAGTAAGCTGGATGCTTTTGAGGCTTGATTTTGAATTTGCAGATTGTGAGCTCAGAGAAGCTATAAGCTACTTTTGTACCACCATTAAGTTGATATTCTCAGATTTGTTTCTGTTCCACTGATTACAAGATTTTTCCATGCTGGCTTTAAGGATCATGACCTATTCTCCAACCAGTGTTGCCCTACTCCATTCTAATTTTTCTATCCCTGTAGTTTACTTTCATATATGTGTAGAGTGCTTTGCCATCACACAAGGGGACCCTTGCATGATGGTTTGAGAGGTCGAATAGCTTTGATCAAGACAAAGTAACAAAGACTCAGAAAAGTAAAATATAATGCTTGTAAATGTTATTTGTGACATTCCCTTTATGCCAATTTGAAATATACACTTATCCTCTGGGTATAATTTTGTGATCCTTATCCAAAGGCCACAATGCCACCATGCAAAGACTAAGAATCAACTATTATTTGAAGTCATTATCAATAATAGATTGTTCCTTCATTAGAAACCTAAGCAACTATTTATTTTAACCTAATAGTAATTTTTCAGGTTTCATATTATTATTATCCTAGAATATTATATCAATGTTATATCAGTTATGTTATATATATATATACACATACATATATCAATCTTTGTTATAAAATATATTGATATATATTATATCAATATGTTTGTTGTAAAGACTATTATTCTATGTGTGAATAAACTTTTTAGGTATATTTAATGAAGAAAAAGAAGATGTTCACTTTTCCAGAAGGAAATATGAAATCATTCAGTGAGTGATGGGAATTTTTCAACTAGCTAATTCTGTTAATGCTAGCTGAAATCTAATATGTTCTTACTATGTAAAAGAATATTGCATATGTTATCTTATTTTGATGGAAAGAATTTTGGATTTAATGCAAAATATTTGGTTTTATTTCTCAGGTATGTAAATTTCCATGTGTCTTTGAGAGAACTTACACATGTTCTCTAAGCATTTGTTTATTTATCTATACAGTGGGGTAAATGTCATTCCAGGGAATCTGTCCTGAAATGATGTGAAACACTTCTAAAATGGGTGGTACATACTATCATTGAATACATGCCCCCATGACCTATCAGTATCCTTCTGATATTTGCAATACATGCAATGGTATGAAAATACTATTTTATAACATATACTTCATAACATATTTTCTATATGAGCATTTTGCACATGCACAGGCATATATATTATGTGTATGTATCTGTTTCTCTCTCTGTATGCATAACTTAACATATATTTTCAACTTTTTTTTAAAGAATAACAACAATGGCCAGATTCTTCTATAAGTCTGGCCTATTTATAAATTTCTCTTTTTAAATATAGACCTTACTATACATTGTATTATCCATAATTGTTCCAGAATTCAATAAATAAGAGAGTAAATCCCACTTTAATATGAGACAGAGAGACAGACACATTTTTTTTCATTTTGCACTTAGTAATTTCCCTGTGTTCCAGTTTTTGAAACTCATATAAAAAACAAACAACAACAATAAAAAAGAAAACATTGTTTAGCTGAATTAGATAGAATTCATAACTTTTCAAACGTTTCCTGAGCACTAGCAGTAGAGTGACAGAATCTCTAACATTGTTCAAAAAATTACCTTAAATTCAAAGATCAATCCCCATGAGTTTAATTTTATCAAAGAAGAAATGCCTTGTCAAATACAGTCCCAACCAACATAATCAGTAGCTTTCAAAGAGTGTTTGACATTGAGAAGGACTGAAAACAACATAGGAGTCAGAGAAACAGACATCGATGGCCTGTCAAATTTTTTGTAGACATGATGCTATTATCAAGGCGCATCAGGATAAAATAAAATGACCTAGCTGACCACAGGCTTACAAATGTCCTGGGAAGGAAAGAAAAACGGTGAATCAAAAGGTAGCTTTGTTGCATGTCCCCCCAGGCCTTTTTATTGACAAGAATGACAATGGTCCCAAGATGCACCATTATCTATGACCAGCAAGCAGACATCAAATGCTTCTGAGCTGTCTCTGTCAGAATAGCAAATTCTGCTCCAAACAGACAGGGCTTGTTACATTTTGTTCAGCTAAGGTTTGTCAAAAGCCAGGGTCACTTGTATGTGCCCTGCCCTGAAGGGGAATTGTGAAGGGAGAGATGTACAGGATTCCTCAATGTTTCTTCTGCAAGGAGACTTGGAGTCGAGTTGACCAAAATGTTTTCAAAGTCAAGTCTTGACTCAAAGGAAGTAGAAAACAAAGTTAATAGTCTGTCATTTAACTACTTGGGAATGAGTTCACATGCTAAAAAGTCAGAGTTTTAAAAGATTCCTACACTGGGAGAATTTTTTTTTTTTTTCCAAGTGTGATTTGTTATTTCAAACTCAAAAAGGGAAATACTACTGTTATTGAAATTGGAAGGAACATGTCACTGTGCTCTGGCCAAGCATTTTACGCCATGACATTATGAAGTTTATTACAGTCTGAAATATTTACACTGGTAGGAGATTTCTCTAATTTGCTTTTCTTCAACTAAAGAGAGATTTTATATACAAATGTCCAGCCTCTGACACTTAAGTAAACTCACTAACTTGTGGAAACATCTGTTAACCACTCACAAGAATATGGGAGTCAAGAGTCTTTAATTGGTTCCTTAAAAAAATTAACACAAACTTTTTTTCCTCCTTTAATAAAATCGAATGTGAAAATAGAGCCATCCAGGGATGGTGCTTGTGAACAAGGTTTATTTGTTTCTCCTTTTTCCTCCTTCAACTTCTATCTTTCTCAACTCCACTTCCCCTCTCTGTCCTTCCTTCTCCATCTCTGCAACCTTCACTCTATTCCCTTGTCTTTATTGCTCTGTTTCTTGGTTTATAGGTGAGCATTATTCCTAGATCCAGAAAACAAGCTTAATTTTGACCAAAGTTGTTATAAGTGGTCTTACAAAAAATGTTATTAGATTTTATAATTTCTATACTTTTGACAATTAAAATATAAAGTTACAAACTCATGGTCAATTATTTTGGATTGCAGTAATGGTATTTTCTGAAAGTCTGTTTTATTTACCATCTTTTTAAAAATCCTCCTTTTTTTTTCTTCACATAATCACTTTAATTTCCAAGCTTCTGAGGAAAACTGGGGGTAAAATAATTTGACAATGCTGAAGTTGAATTTCTGCTTAGAAACATTCCTGTACCCAGCAGGATGTGGTGGTGTACAGAACACATGATTTCCAGCACATGACAGTTTCCACCAAATTTACCTCTTTTACTTACTCATAGAATTTTGAGTCCCATGTTCTGCTCAAACTCAATTAGCAATTTAAATGGATCAACTATTTTCCATATTCAGTATGACTATACAATTTCAGTGGTGACTCAAAGTTCATAATATAATTATTTGACTCTTTCGTGGGTAGAAATTCCATCCATCACAAGATTACGAGCTTATCCAGGAGCTAGAGCAAATTTTAGGGATGGTTTATTATCCACATTCATGCAGTAGTGCCTGGCATAGCGTGGGTTCTCAAGGAATGCTTGAGGCAGAAAGAAAATAAGGAAGGAAGGGAAGGAAAAAGCTGGGAAGAAAGAAAGAATGAACAGGAAGAAGGAAGGAAAGGGAGAGGGAGGGAAACATTTTGAATAAATAAAATTAATCCTTCATTTTCCATTTCCAATATTGCTAATCATTCTGTTGATTATAATGAATATTTTTGTTCAAACTGGTTAAACAAACAAAAAAATGGGCTTGAGAATTTTTTATCACTAGTTAACATTGTAGTGAATCTCACGTGGAATCCTATATATATATATCTGTCCACTTAATTTTAGAAAGTTTCATGATAATTGGAAACACACAATTTTCTTGATAATACCTTATTTCCATTAATGTTTTTCCAGTTCATCCATCTGCCTTAGCAATTTCTCAAGTGTACTGTAAGAAATAATTCTCCACCCTAACAATTCAGTCAAGGAAATGTTTCTGTGGTGAAACAGCAATTCCTCATGACTAAGAATATCATTTAATAATTGATGGCTCTAAATTTTTTCCTACCCATTTCATTCCTCTGCAATGGTTAGAGAAGACTGATATCAGCTTTGGAGACAGCAAAACTTCAGTTCAAAGTTCTAGGTCTCTCACTTATTAAAATAATATAGTCTGGGCTGGGGTTGTGGCTCAGTGGTGAAGTGCTTGCTTCACATGTGTGAGGCACTGGGTTTGATTCTCAGCACCATATATAAATAAATAAATGATTAAAATAAAGGTCCATCAACCACTAAAAAATATTTTTAAAAAATATAGTCAACAATCACCCCTGATATGCTTTAATCTTTCCATAAGTATAGTTAAAGACAGTACGTCACTGACATCATAGTACTGCCAAACCTCAACTAAAAGTGTTATGCAAAACATGTATACATTTTATGTTTTTTAAATCTACAGGTATCATGTAAATAAGAAACACAAACTTAAGAACAAGATATTGCCCATAAGTAAGCTATATAATTTGATCTTTCCTGTTTCTCACCTAACATGACAATAAAAATTAATTTAACCAGTCAACTCATCTGATGACCAATTTGGCTGAATTAAGCAATTAATTCTGTCACAGAGTAAATAATGAATGAATTTGTGTTAGCAGAAAGACACAAAGCATCAGACATTGTGTTTTAGAATAAATGAGAATAATTTGCTCAGTAAGTTATATCTGAAGTGAAATTTCTAATGTTCAAGGTAAAAAAAAAAAAAAAAAAAAACAGGTAAAGTGCAAGAATCCTGAGGGTACACAGGAATTCTAATCATACCACAACAACCTTGTTCAAAGGTCACTCTAAATTATTTCTGCCATTTCTCATGATACACTTTTGAAATTTCTCTTTAGTTTTCTTGAATAAAATCAAATGATTGACTCTATGAAGGTTTTACATATTTATATAGATGAAATTTAACACTTTCTTCATGTTACTGTCTTCATTACTTGAACTTTTACCTGACACATTCTAATTTTCTGTTTATGGCTACCTCTAGGGAAACTGTGAGCACTTTGACTAGAGGAACTGTAATCTTCACATTAGAAACAAAACCTCACCACAGAATCTGAGCTTTACATGTACTCAGTAAATGTTTACTTAAAAAAGGATTGTAAGAGTTATAGTACTGATCAAAAGGCAATATAAATCTCTAAACAGTAAGAAAAATTAGAATATATAGGGAAGGATGAGATACACATGTATATTTGTGCTCTGAAATATACATATAAAATATAAAGTATATTTGTGTGTGTATATATACACTGTGTATACATAATATACTTATATGTATGTGTTGTGATTATACAACTAAATTCACACCATATTCTCCTATGTATAATTAAGAAAGAGTTTATAGGGTCATAATGAGCCTTTTTGAGTAATAGACAGCCATATTTGGTATAATATAAGAGTAAGGGTTTTTTTTTTCAGTTTGCATAATCTATCCTAAATTAATTTAATAAGAACTGAATAATAGTTTGTGCTAAGTTTTGTCATTTGTGATGATAAATTTATAACATCATGGTAATGAGTATTAATATATTGTGTTTTGATTTTGATTTTGTGTGAAGCAAACTCCGGGCTTCCATACACACACACACACACACACACACACACACACACACACAAAATCTAGTCATTCCTCTTGTATTTTATTTACAAATTCAGATATATGTCATCTAAGATTTGAATGATTCACTAGCAAACTTCATTTCTTGAGCAAGTTGATTGATGGGTCTGTACTGCCTTGCATCTATCATTTGTGTTGGGTATAGTCCACTTGCCCTAGAGAAAATCACCAGAAGGCTCAAAAAGAATATCGTTGTAACAAAAAATGCTTTAAAATGTACATTATTGCTTTATCAATATTTATAAACATTGTTGAAGCTACTATTGCATTGTTTATATTCCTTAAGCCTTCATGAAATAAAATGACATAAATAGATATGTTGGTATTTTTCTTATAATACATTATTGTGTCTTCATGATTGACAAAATACTTTAATGTACAGTTTATAGAATAGGAAAATTAGATTATTGAAAATATGTGCTAAAACTCCACAAGGAAACTTCTAGAACTCATAAATGAATTCAGAAAATAACAAATATAAAATTAACACCTATAAATTGTGTTCCTATACACCAATAATGAATCACCTGAAAGAGAATTAGGAAAAATATCCCATTCAAAATATCCTGAAAAGCAAAAGAGGTGAAAGACCTCTACAATGGAAACTACAGAAAACTAAAAGTGAAATTGAAGAACACCATAGAATATTGAAAGATATCCTATGTTCTTGGATAGGCAGAATTAATATTGTTAAAATGGCCATACTACAAAAAGCACTATCCAAATTTAATGCAATTCCTACTAAAATTCCAATAACGTTCTTCATAAGAAATAGAAAAAGCACTCATAAAAATTTATTTGGAAAAATAAGAGGCCCAGAATACACAAAACAATCCTTAGTGAGAAAAGTGAAGCAGAAAGCATCACAATACCAGAATTTAAATTATACTACAGAGACTTAGTAACAAAAAATGGCATGACATTGCACCAAAACAGACATGAGGACCGATGGTACAGAATAGAAGACACAAAGACAAAACCACATAAATAGAGTTATGTCATGCTAGACAAAGGTGTCATAAGCATGCATTGGAGGAAAGATAGCCTATTCAACAAATGGTACTGGGAAAACTAGAAATCTGTATGTAGCAAAATAAAATCTACCAACTATCTCTCACAAAACTCAACTCTAAGTGGATCAAGGACCTAGGCATTAGACCAGAGACGCTGTGCCTCTTAAATTAAAATATAGGCCCAACTCTCCATCATGTAAGCTTGAGAACTGACTTCCTCAGCAAGACTTCTAAGGTGCAAGAATAAAAATTGAGAATCAATAAATGGGATGCTATCAAACTAAAATGCTTCTTCAGAGCTGGGCATGGTGGTGCACGCCTGTAATCCCAGCACTTGAGAGGCTGAGGCAGGAGGATCAAGAGTTCAAAGCCAGCCTAAGCAAAGACAAGGCACTTAGTAACTCAGTGAGACCCTGTCTCTAATAAAATACAAAAAAGGGCTGGGGATGTGGCCCAGTGGTCGAGTGCCCCTGAGTTCAATCCCCAGTACGAAAAAAAAAAGTTAAAAAACTTCTTCACATCAAAAGAAACAATCAAGAATGTGAACAGAGAGAACCTACAGAATGGCAGAAAATCTTTGCCACCTGCATTTCAGATACAGCATTAGTCTCCAGAATACATAAAGGACTCAAAAAACTTAATAGCAAAACATTAAAAATAAAAAACAAAGCAAAAAATGCATATATCTCAATCAACAGGCACTTCACAGAAGAAGAAATATGAATGGCCAACAAATATATGAAAAAAATGCTCAACATCTCTAGCAATTAGATAAGTGCAAATTAATACTACCCTGGGATTCCATCTCTAGTCAGAATGGCAATTATCAAGAACACACACAACAATAAATGTTGGCGAGGATGTGGGGAAAAATGTTCCCAAATACATTACTTCTGATACTGCAAATTGGTGCAACCATTATAGAAAGCAGTATGGAGGTTTCTCAGAAAATTTGGAATGGAATTACAATTTGACCCAGTTATCCCACTTCTCAGTATAACCTAAAGACTTAAAATCAGCGTACTACAGTGACACGGTCACATCAATGTTTATATACCAGCTCAATTCACAATAGCTAAGTTATAGAACCAACCTAGGTGCCCTTCAACAGATGAATGGATAAAAAAAAATATGGTGTATATATACACAATGGAATATTACTCAGTCATTAAGAATACAATTATGGCACTTTCCAGTAAATGAATGAAACTGGGGATTTTCATGCTAAGTGAAATAAACCAATCCCCCAGAACCAAAGGCCAAACATTCTCTCTGATTTCTGGATACTAACGCACAATAAGGGTGGGAGGGATGTATAGAAATTCATTAGACTAGACAAAGGACAATGAAGGGAAGAAAGGGCAGACAGGAAATGGGAGAAAAGAGAATGAATTGGTCCTAATTTTCCTATGTTCATATGTGAATACCTGACCAGTGAAATTCCACATGATGTACAACTGCAAGAATTAGAATAAGTTACACTCCACATCCATATAATATGTCAAAATATACTTTACTGGCATGTGTATCTGTAAAGATCAAACAAACAAACAAAACAGAAATAAAAAAAGAGAAAAAATTCAATAACAGTGGGCCTAAGAATATAAATTTGCACATTGGAGCTTAGTGTATTAGTCCACTTAAAGTCACTATAATTAAGTACCAAAGAAAACCAACTAATAAAAACTAAGCTTTCTTTTGACTAACCATTTTGAAGTTCCAATCCAAGATGTGCAATACATACCTTTGGGTTCCTGGCCAGCTCAGCACATCATGGTTCAGGGCCCCACAGAGCAGATCCCTTATATAAACAGTGAGATCCCTGCCAAAATCCATCTGCCCCATACCCTGCCCATGCACTGCCCCCACAGGGCTGGACTCTAGGCCCCACAACGCATGAATGACACCCTTAAAATGGCCAGTGCATTCCCACTGGGTCTTCTGCAGGTTTCTAGTCCAAAATGGGGATGTGACTAAAAATGTGGGGTGTGTTTAAATGTGAGGCATCATATGAAATACAAAAGTGTCCTTATTAGACATTATATTATTTGTTTATAATTCAATCATTTATCAGAAAAGGTGATTGTTGTATTTTGTTTTGAAAATGTGACTTACTGGATGAACCATACATAGTTAATTTTGTAAATATCTCATATGTATAGAGAAGATGTACTAACTCTAATTTTTGGTATCAAGCTTCTACATTTGGCTATTAAATCTATTATGATAACTAAAAAAATAGAAGACAAAACCACAAAGTCTCCATTTATACATATATATTCATATTTGTATTTACATGAACATACAGAAATTCCAGTGCTTAATTTCTGGAAAATAAATTAGCACTGGCAAAAAAAAAAAAAAAAAAAAAAAAAAAAAAAAAGAAAGAAAGAAAATATATTCTAGTTTACTTTTTAGAGTTTCAAAGGATATCATTCAACATGACTAAGAACTATTTTAAAGGTAAGTATAATTTTACCACAAATTGGTCCCTTACTATTGAAACAAATAAAAAAATTAAAAATCTTTTACTGAATATTCAGAATTAGAAAACCTCAAAATGACAACTTGACTCCTAATGCTTATCAGTTCCAATAGGTCAAAACAGATTTTCAGAAACACCAGCGGTGACTACACAAGTACTTGTTCTGAGAAACCCCCACATTGGCTTTTGTTTTACTCATTTTTATATCCACCACTTTCTGTCTATTTATGTTGTTTGTATTTGAACTGTAACCTGTCTTATCCTTGAGTATCCAGAAGAGTGATATTTTGCTCTCTCGTCCCTTTCCCAATCACTTTCAATAAGCCAAAAGAATATCCCAACTCTACAAAAATTGATTTGAATACCAGAAATATAAATTCAAATGGGTCATTTTTTATTTTTATGTATACTTCTTAGAAAGTTATGACAAGATGCATATGAGAAACTAATGAAATTACAAGGGTAACAGATGGGTGGGGGGGGCAAAAGTCAATTTGTACTGAGGGTCATTTACTGGCTACTCTGTGCACTTAACTGCTGTGTAGACACACACACACACACACACACACACACACACACACACACACACACACACGGGAAGAGAGAGAGAGAGAGAGAGAGAGAAAGAGAGGAGTTCTAGTCTAAGGAAACCATAACAGGGAAATGATAGTCATCACAGCAGCTGTCACCATCCAGGAGCACTTTGGGGAATAAGGATTTTCCTTTTTAATGCTCAGAAAAGAAAATAAATGGGTAGTACCAGGCTCTATAAACTACTCTCCCTGTGGTCTCATACCTTCACTTCGCCAAGATATATGAAGTCATTTATTTCTTATTTTTTACTATTTGGTTTGAATTTTACCTATTAAGCAGCTTGTAGAAATTCAATGGCTATAAACATTGTTCTGAAAGAGAGAACTTACTTAAGGTGCAAATTAAAAGTCTTTCTTGAGTTTTAGAGGTAAACTGCAGAATGTCATCTATCTTCCAAAAGTGTAGGCTTTAGTAGAAGGTACTAATGAATTTTTTTCATACTGTAATTCATCTTTTTTTTTTCCATAAAAGAAGGCTGATTATAAACAATCCATGATCCTTTTAGTCAATTTGAAAAAAAAAATAAGAAAAAGATGATTGACTCCTGGGACATTGTGTTTCTGGGATTTGGCACATAGTTATAAATGATGCTGAAGGGCTGATGTAAATAAGAAAAATTTTATCTCAAAAAATATACCTAAAACTGAGTAAGAGTGGTTCTTGATTCACAGTGGATTGTTTAATTCATTGATTATGCAAGTATTAATAAGTGCTGATTATATACTAGAGAGTATTGGAACTTTGTTTTATAGGTAAACTGACTAACCCTGGGTTCCCTCCAGAGAATAGAACTTTAAACAAGGGCATGAAAACAAGCAGTTTATTTTGGAAAGAGATCCTAAGGAATAAGATAAAGCAAAGCAAAGTTGCATAATCAGTGATTTGCTACTTTGGGCAACTCTGGTTTGATTGCACTGAGGATGCTTTGAGTTTCTCTGTCCAATACTGTTTAGAAGATTCACAGAGAAAGGTAAAATGGTAATTACCAGGGGCTGGTGGCAAGAGAAGGGAAGGGTTTTGGGGAGATGTTGATCAAAGGAGACACTGTCATACAGACTATAGTTAGTAACAATTTATTTACTCTTGAAATTTTAAGGGGTCTGCTAAGGTTTTATGCAATACACACAGGTTTTTAAAATACAAATATAATTTTAATTTGTAAAATATAAAATAAATATAGTTTTAAAAGAACACTAACAGCCCAGCACAGTGGCACATGCCTATAATCCCAGCAGCTCAGGAGGCTGACGCAAGAGGATCTGGAGTTCAAAGCCAGCCTCAGAAAAAAAAGAGGTACTAAGCAACTCAATGAGACCCTGTCTCTAAACAAAATACAAAATAGGACCTGGTATGTGGTTCAGTGGTTGAGTGCCCCTCAATTGAATCCCTGGTACCAAAACAAACAAACAAACACACTAACAACACTAACAGGAATAGATGTGGGACTTTTTATATATCAGCAACATCCCATATTGGTCAAAAGTTGTACCATTATGTGTTAATAATGTCAAAATCTTAGATTTGCTCAGAAATCAAAACATTCAAAGAAGGTTTCTACACCACTCCTTCACTGGAGCCAAAGACAAAAAGGAAGACTTAATGAATATTGCTCAGGAAGTATGTCAGTAAAACAGGGACTGTAAGAGTATTGATTATGTAATCATATCACAAAAAATGGGACAGTGTGTCACATTTATATCAATAAATTTATTTACTAGTTATTCAGGATCATATGGTGTTATAGCAGTGAACTATGCAGAATACAATCTTATTTTCATGGAGTAAAATATAGTGAGAGAAAGGGAAAATAAAAAGATGTTAGAGTATCTCAGATAATAATACAGCAAAGTGCACTAGGGAGCCTTCTGTTTCCTGGAGAGCTTCATTTCTGACACAATGAATATATTCAAAAGTTTTGGTGTGAGAGAAATATGGACTGAATAAGGAACAGAGATGAAGGAGAGAAATATGTTAGGATATGCTACAAGACCCTTGACTTTTGCCCTGAATGAGGTGAGACATAACCAAAGGGTTTAGAACCATGATAGCTATACTCTGGTTAATGTCACAGAAAGATGTCCTTGCCCTTGGTTTTGGAAATAAAGTGGGAGAGAGTACAAGATAATATCTGAGAGAGTTCTTCCAGGAGATTTTAAAGGATTAGAAGAAGATAGTGTGATAGTGTTGGAATTGATACCATCTGAAGTTTTGGGAGGTGTAGCTGACAGGATTTGCTGATGGATTCTATAAAGATTATGAGAAAGTTAAGATGATTCTTGCATCACACCAGAATTGTTGTTTGTTTCTATTATGCTGGAAGAATGGAAACTGGAAAGGACAGTTTTATAAAGGCTACTTCTTTGGACATGCTAAATTTGAGAAACGCATAAGCTGACCAAATGTAAATGTCAGGTAGGCATTAGGAGATATATCAGTTTGCAAGTAAACCACAATGATTAGGCTGCAGATAAAGATGTGAGCACCTTCTAATAAAATTACAGTAGGAAACTGGAGGAGTTAATCAAGTGAAGAGGAGAAGAGGCCCAAGAAAAGAACCTAGAACGTGACGGTGTTTGGAGAATAAATATGGGAGGACAAATCCACAAAATGAGCTGTGAGTAGAGGGAAAAAAAAAATTAGAGAAAGTAATGTTCCAAGGGAAATAAAAGAGTTTTACAGAAAGGGTGTGGTGGTGCAGGAGCTGATGCACTTCCTCCTGCTGTTTGTAGGACAAGTTGGAAAACAGTAGGATGACAGATATTGAGTAAGACATTTAACAACAAAAAATTTGTGTTGACTTTAAGGGACACTATTTTCATGCGGTGGTGGCACGGAGAGGATAGACAGAGAGGAAAGACTGGCGCATGTTCAAGCAAGAGAGCTTAAAATTTAGAGACAGAAGTGTATTCAACTTAGGTGAAGAATGAGATAGTAACTGGAGGGAATGTATGGTCAAGAGAAGTTTTCTTTTTAAAAAAGGAAGAAATAAATGTGCTTTTGTGTACAGTGGAAAATTTCTATGGAAAATAAAAGAATTGATCTTGAGAGAAAAAGAGAAAGTTTGAAATGGTTTATTAGTTTTTTTAGAGTTGGCATAACAAATACCACAGACTGCGTAGCTACAAAAAACAGAAATTCATTTTGTCACAGTCTGGAGGCTCAAAGTCCAAGGTTTGCTCCTTCTTGGGTCTTTCTCCTTGACTGGCAGATGGCTGCCTTCTCATAGTGTCCTCACATGACCATCCTTCAGGGTCTGAGGATAGGAGTCAGATGTTTCTCTCTGTCAATGTCCTAATCTTTTCCTCTAAAAACACCTGTCATATTGGATTATAGTGAACCAGAAAGACCTCATGGAAACTTGAACACTGCTTGAAAGACCATATCTCCAAATATAATTGCATCCTGAAGCACTGAGGGTTGGGTCTTCTGCACCTGAATTTTGGGGAGATACATTTCAGCCTATAACAAATGTGGTCTTTGAGAAAAGGAGAGAGGATGTAATTGAAAACACAGGTGGAGATGGGCCTTCCGGTTACATATCCAATATAAACATGGGCAAAGAATAAGTTGAAGATGATGATAGGAAAGTAGAGGAGGTGGGGAGAATGTAGAAATTTTCTGATTATACATTTTTTTCAATGAAATTAGAAGCATCATCAAATAACCTTGAAAAAGTAAAATAGGAAAGATACTGGGAATTTGAGAAGCAAGATGGACTTATAGATATTTAGGAGAGTGGTTGGAGTACTAGAAATGAAGAAACGCAATCTGACTTTTGGCTCTTTTCTTGAATCAAATGTCTATGGACTTGAAAAAAAAAAACAGTAATAACGTTTTCCTTAGCATTTGTTCAGCTTCATGGGAACAGGCATGAGGCTGATGTTGAATTTGATTATACCAGGATTTGTATTAAATCAGGTGATTATCATGAACTGAGAAGGGGCAAAACAGTTGTTGAGTCATTTTAATTAATAGTGGACTATGAAATCCAAGGTGGTAACGAAAGCTAAGTGGATAAATCAGAGAGGGCACTCAAAAGATTGTACAATCTATAGACTATAAGTCATGCATGGAAGGAAGAATCATTGGAGCTGGGTGACTAGAGGGAGTGGGTGAAAGAATAAAAAGCACAGTGCTATGCTTGGAAATGAAATTTAGAGGGACTGGAGATACTATTACCTCAGATAAGAATTATAACAGCAATAATATTGGGAAGAACAACAATGAACTGAACTGGAAGATAAAATATTAAGTGGGTGAGGGAGAGTCATCAGGGTCCTGTCGATAACCAGTGTGGTGGGTGGTTGTAATTTTTCACGGCTTGAGCTTTAAAATTTTACCCTAAGTGCATGCATGAAGTCACGAATGGTGTGGATCGACTTTGCACACAACCAGAGATATGTAAAAATGTGCTCTACAAGTGTAATAGGAAATGTAATACAAAAAAAAAGAATTAATAAAACATTTGATTTAAAAAAAAAAAAGCAAATTTGAGAAACAATTCACCTAAAGTACCAGTAACAATAAGCATTAAGGAAGATACCTAACTCACATTAGGCAAGATTATGATGAATTTGGGAATGAGACATGAAAATATGAATCTCTCTCTGTACTTGCTTCTGAAATTGGAGGAGTGGTGTTTCTACTATTGATACTGCATAAATATGGGTAGTTATAAAAGCCCCCTATCAATATGTGCCCAGCACATTTGGAATGGTTCACTTTTCTAGGACGCCATTGGAAATTTCTCAGAAATACCATTGATACCTGACTTACATTTGTTTGTTTTCTAGTGAACAAACATGATAGAACAACAACTTTTGTGCCAGATAGTCTTCAAAACATTTTGAAAGTGTTAACTAGTTAATTTTTAAACTAGTTGTCTCCACTTTGAAAATGAGAAATTAGAGACACAGGGAATTTAAGTAAATTGTTGAAGGTCATAGTTTAGTAAAATAAATACTTATTGATCTTAGACTTAAGTTAAAAAAATATATATGATAAGTTAAGATTTCTTCAGGGTTTCCATCAAATGTGTTAACTTTTCAGTTCTTGTGATTATTAATCATAAAAAAAAATAAAACTAGCTTTAAAATTAAGCTGTTTAGGTGTACTATTACAGGGTATGGCGACAGTGATAACATTGATGTTAGAAATGAAAACAACCTAACTGTCCATTAACTGATGAATGGACAAAGAAAATATGGTACATATACACAATGAAATGTTATTCAGCCACAAAAGAAAATGAAATTCTGTCATTAATGGCAACACTGATAGAATGGTAGCTCATTATGTTGAGTGAAACAAGGGAGGCACAGAAAGACAAGTTCTGCATGATCTCACCCACATATGAATCTAAAAATGTTGATCTCATGGAAGGTAAGAGAAGAATTGTAGTTACCAGACGCCCAGGAGGGTGTGGCTAGGTGAGGCGAGATAGTTGTATGCATTCATAGGAAGAAGATTCCATGGTATCCCTTTAGTACTTTGGGAGGAAGATGGGGAGAGGTTGATCAATGGGTACCAAGTTATGTAAGACAGGAGCAAAAATTTCTTATTACACCTAGGGTGACTATAGTAATAATGGACCATACATTTCAAAAATTGGAAAAGGGAATTTTGAAAGTTTTTACCATAAATAAATGATGTTTTAGGTGATTGTTCTAGTCAGTTTTTCTGCTGCTGTGACCAAAACATCTGATAAGAAAAATTAGAACGGGAAAAGTTTATTTGGGGACTCATAATTATAGAGGTCTCAGTCCATAGATAGCTGACTGCATTGCTCTGTGTGACTGAAGTGAGGCAGAATATCATGGCAGAGGGTGAGACACAGAAATACAGCTAAGGACATGGCACCAGGAAGCAGAAAAAGAGCTCTGCTCAGCAAGGACCAAATCTAAGCACCAAAGGCACGCCTGCAATGATCCAACTCCTCCAGCCATACCCTGCCTGCCTATAGTTAGCATGGAGTTAATTCCAATCAGCAGATTTAAGCACTAATTAGATTAAAATGCTTAAAATCTATCCTCATAACCAATCATTTCATCTCTAAACTTTCTTGCATTGTCTCACACCTGAGGTTTTGGGGGATACCTCACATCTAAACCATAGCTGTGATAGGTTTCACCTGACTTAAACATTACACAATGTAGATATGCATCAAACATTACTTAATATGTGCAACATTTAGGCTTTCATGTATCAGAAAATAAATTTAGCCAGGTATGTTGATACATGTTGTGATCCCAACGACTTTGGAGGCTGACGATATAGGATTACAAAATCCAGGCCAGCCTTGACAATTTAGCAAGAGCTGGTCTCAAAGTAAAGATGTAAAAAGGGCTGGGAATAGAGTTCTGTGGTGAAGCACCCCTGGGTTCAATATGCAGTACTGCAAAAATTAATGAATTGATTATTTTAAAAATTAATCATCTTACAATAAATTGATTTGAATCAACAGTTACAAATTATGAATCATAAATTACCAGAATGCTTAAAAACCTGACATAACTTTACCCTGATTTAAAAAAAATTGCTTATTGAGTATAGAGATTTTCAGACATTTTCCAACACTCCACATAGGATGAAGAATAGTTCCCAGTCTATAAAGCTCACCTTCTTCTTGAAGGCTTCATAAGCAGAGTTGTAGACTGAGGAGGTCTAGGTAGTTGTATGCATTCACAGGGGGAAGAATTCCTCCTGGTGGTATTAGAAAAGGGCCTAAAGCTGTAGAAAATAGATGAGATCGCCAGGCTGGAAGCGGGATAATCCCAGAGAAAGCAAATAAATGGTGAAGAGGTTGTGGCCAATTCAAAGGTCACGTAAAAGCTGACCATGCCTGAGTGCAAGGCATCTCCATGAGGGATGTGGATAGAGACTTATGGAATACTGTTTGCTTTAGCCTTTAGGCAGGGCTGGACTGGAGAGGATCTGGAGTTATGCTCAACTAGAGAATACCAAGCAACAATACTTTTAATTAGAGTGAAATAACAAAGCTCACCTGACACCCCAATTTCCTCCTTGCTCTCCTTACCAGTCTTGTTGATTGATGTCTTTAACATCTTGCTGCTTGCCAAGTATTCTCTTGCTAAAGACATTTGCCTGTGATTTGTCTCACATGTGTAATGCATTTCCAATTCTTGTTAACAGAAGTTACCCATTCTTCTACCCATCAGTAGTCAATGGTCAGTTCCCCATAGAATCCTTCCCCAAACTCCCTGACCACATCACCTCCCCCTTTCAGAAGCTCTGTTAACACAATGCACCTCCTATTTTACCATGAGACTTAGGGGCAAAATTACATTGATTTATAGAGTCATTTGATTAATATCTCTTTCCATTATTAGAATATCAGCTTCTGGAAGTCGGGGAGTCAGGTCATGCTTTATTTATCTTTATATCCCCAACACAGTGCGACGTACATAATAGATGCACAGAAATATTGATTGAATGAATGAAAGCTTGAACTTAGGGAACAGAAGTTAGAAGTAAGAGGTAGATGAGAATATTGAAATAAGTGAGTACATGATTAAATGCCTATAGCCTGATGGCCTTTTAAGAATAACTTACATTTAAAATTAACTCCAAAAAATAGTTAGAACACATTTAATATTTACCAACATTTGATAACATGAGAAAAAGAAAGCATGTGTACTCAGTTTGTTGATTTTGAAAGAAATAAATAGCTGTATAATTTTCTACATTGAGTGAGCACATTGTGGAGCTCACGTTCCTCTTTCAGAAATTCCTTTTCCTTCATCCTCTTTCCCCCTAGTGATATTTGCTACCCACTTCCAATTCATATTTCAAGGCATAGCTAAAACCCATCTCCTTCATGATGCCTATTATAATATTCAATCAATATTGATTAATAGATTGCTATACTCAAACCCCTAGGTCTGGTTAATGTGTGTTTAATTATCTTTTCTCCCTGATTTCACAGGTAAAATATTCACAATGGTAATAGATCTTATACAACTACCAGCAGGAAGCTAACCGAATGATTGATTAAGAACACATGGAGTCATTTTTCCACTTCCAACAAATATTTTTCCTACTTGCAGAATATCTGGATTTCAAAAATCATAATAACTTAATTGCATATCTTACCTGCATTGTTTCAATAATAAAAAATTTCTTTTGTCAAAGTGACCAGTTGTTGCACTTTTTATGTTGATTAGTTTTCCTCTATACAACTTTCTTCAAAATTCCATGCAAAGTGAAAGTATGAAATTCCAAGTCTAATTTTAACAGCTGGTAGCTATACCATAGCATCTCTGAAAAAAAAGAAATCCAAAGCCCCTGCTTGATTAAATTAACAAAACTGACTAAATCAGTGCATTGTTATGAACAGTATCTATGTCTCTTCAAATTTGTGTCTTTTAAATTTTAATGGAATGTAAGAGCTTAATCTTATGTCATATTTTACCTAGTCTCCCTCCTGCTGCTTTTTCATGTATGAAACCATTTTTCTCTGCCAGGTATCTAAGTGGTAGCATTGAACAATACTTTTTTCTCCCCTCTCCCATTAGTCAGGGAGCATGGATATTTTATTAAAAGAATAAATAACAGGGTGTTTTTAAAAGGCAAACAAGATATGACAAATCCGTAACAGCATTTTGTTGTTGTTATTAAGTGTTTCTTTTATCTTTGTACCTTAGAAAGAGAATTTGAAGTCTCAAATTTATAACTCAAAGTTATTTTGCTGTTTTTCCTCATTAGTTCTAACAGAAATATATCAATGTAATGAACCGCCCCCCCCCAATTAAAAATATAAAGAACTGAAAAATGGTCTGTGCCAGAATAAAAATAAAAGTTAAAATCATTCAGAAGCTATATTGAGTAACCAAATAGTGTGTAATAGGTAGAAAAAAACATATATAAGGATGAGTGTGAGTGTGTATATTTGTGTGTGTGCACATGTACAATTATGTTTTGGGCATCTGTAACAGTGAATTATAGAAAATTTATGAGCAAAATAGCTCAGTAAAAAAAATTGAAAAAATCAAGCTATTTCATTCTGATGTAGAAAAATGAATAAAGGCTTTTGTGAGAAAAAGCCTTTGTTGTGCAATTATAACCACAGCCTTTACATTCTTTTGTGTTTTCTCTACACTGAAGACAATAAAACTTGCCATTCTACCTTGGATAATTATTATGGATACAATTTAAAAATCACATGTAAACATATTTTGTAAATATTAGAGACAATTGACACAAAAATGCACTATATACTATATAATGGTATGATGTGTTTGATGGTAGAAATAGTAAGCACTCTTAATCATGCTACTATTAATAATATAGCTATCATTTATTGAGAGCTAGATATATCTACTTACCACCTCTTCACATAAATTGTTTTCACTCTCTGCTCACAACATACTTACTGGTATAGTTCATGTTTTAAGATGAGTAACCTGTGACTAAAGAAAGAAATCACCCTTTCAATGCCATACCAAAAGGAAGTGGTTAAGTAGAAGCTGATCCATCACTGAATGACTGGCAATCCCAAATCCTTCCCATGTGTCTTCTTCTTTATCCTGTCTGTTTCAGTCTTGGGGACTCCCAGAGCTCCCATCTCACTGTTTATATCCTTTGCTTAGCACTCTCCATATTGTCTTTTAATTATGTGTGTTATCACTCTTCTCCACTAGACTCTGAACACACTAAAAGAGGGGCTGAAACTTCACCCACTTTCTTATCACCAGAATGTAGCTGGATGCCACCTTTCTAGGAAAAAATAGTAAATACAGGCTTAATGATTGGTTGTGTACATCTTCACTTATTGTTTTAATCAAAACCACATCACCTCACTGTAATGACGATTATCAAAATATATTAAGTAACTCAAATTTGTATGACAGTCCTTATGAACGTTTAGTTGTCAAAAGAAACAAAATTTGTATACAATCAGAGATATGTAAAAGTGTGCTCTATAAGTATACTGTGAAATGTAATGTATTCTGCTGTCATTTCTAACAACTTAGAATAAAAAATAGATAAATAAATAAACAAAATGAAATATAATTCTTCCTATTCTCACTACTTTAAAAAATCACAATATTTGGTCTTTTGATTTGTATGACTGATTTTACTCAGTAAACTAATGAACATATTTAATTATCCATGAAAGTACCTATAGTATATTATATATTAATATTTAATATTCATATTAAACATCATGTATGAAGTGTTTTTCATATATTAGGCACTGTCCTGAGTCTTCTATTAGTTTAATCTTCAAAACAATTCTTTGAAAACGGCAAGGCACTATTTAGAACTTCTTTTTGACAGAAGAGCAACTCAAATACTTGTCATTGTTGTTCTTGGAGTAGAGGTCCCAGCACTTAACACCTACAGTCTGGGCTTCAGAGCTGTGTTCTTGACCATTACTAACACCTACAGTCTGGGCTTCAGAGCTGTGTTCTTGACCATTACAATATCATTGCTGTTTCAAGGGGTCTGGCTCCTTGCTAGTTACTGACTTGTATAAGTTACAGAGCTTCTAAGTTTCTTCCTAATACTTATAAAAAATCCTCTCTTCAAAGTATCCTCACCCCCCCCCCCCCCCATGCATACCTTTGGGGACATTTTTAAAGTAGTATTAATGGAATGATAATCTGTAGCCACTACAATTAAGATATGGGACATTTCTACTTCACTCAAAAGTTCCCTCATGCTTTTTTCCTGGAAAATCCCCAATTGCACCCACAATCTTGGTAATCCACAATTTTTGGTAACCACTGATATGATTTCTGTCCCTATAGTTTGTCCTTTCCAGAATTTCATATTAATGGTATTGTTATATTTTTCATATCTGGATTTTTCAGAGACACATAATGCTTTTGAGATATGTTCATGTTGACCCATATCTAAATAATTTCTTCTTTTTATTGCTATTTAATATTTCATTGCATGGATGCCCAACAATGTGTTTAGCCATTCATCAGCTGAATGATATTTGGGATGTTTCTAGTATGGCACAATTAACAATAAAGCAACTGCAAATATCCACAAACATGGCTATATATGTGGACCTCAATTATTATATTTCCAGGCATGTGATAGTGGCTTCATAGGAAAGTGCAAGCTTAACTATATAAAAACCTACAAAACTATTTTTTAAGTTTGCTGTAACATGTACATTTGCACAAAAAAATATAAGACTTTAAATAGCTTTGCAATCTTGCCAATACTTGATATTATCAGGTCATGTTTTTGTTTTATTTTATTTCTTACAAATAGATTTGGCAGGTAGATAGAAAGAACTATTTTATTGTGATTTTGATGTACATTTTACAAATTACTAATATTTTAAAGATAAATTATTTTGTTTAGCATCTAAACATGCCCTTTAGCAAAGTATCAAGGTATCTTTTTAAGCTTCTTGCCCATTATTAAAATTGAATTTTTTGTATTATTTTCTTGGATGGGAAGAATTCTTATGTAATCTGTAATCTGGATACAACTGCTTTATTATAAATTTGTATGTTTTAAAAATTATTTCATTCAGTTTGCTTTTTCACTTTCTTAATGGTGTCTTTTGAAATTATTATTTTTTAATCATGGTAAAATTTGCATAAAATAAAATTTAGTGTATGAATCATTATTAAATATACAAGTCAGTGATGTAAATTATATTCATACTGCCATGAAATCCTGTGCTGTCCATCTCTAAAACTCCTTACATCTTGAAACACGGAAACTCTGTCAGTTAACACCAACTCCCTATTTTTTCTTTCTCCCAGTCCCCGGAAACCATCATTGTATTTTGTGTCTCCATGAATTTAACTATTCTAGAAACTTCATATAAAAGAAAAGGTATAATTGTTCTTTTGTCACTGGCCTATCCTGTAGCAATGTCCTCAAGGTTCATCCATGTTGTAGCCTGTGTTAGAATTTTCTTCCCTATTAAGCCTGAAAAATATTCCATTGTAGTAGAAACTACATTACATTTATCTCTTCATCCATCAATAGACACACGTGTTGCTTTCACCTTTTGGCTATTTTAAATAATGTTCCTACGAACATTTGCTTGAACAAATATCTGTTCAATTCTTTTGGGAATGTATCCAGAATGGAATTTTTGAAATATATGGTAGTTCTGCTTTTAATTTGTAAAGAACTGCCATCCTGTGTTCTATGCAACTGCATTAGCATCACCAATATATGGGGTTTCCAGTCTCCCTACGTCCTTAACAACCATTGCTACTTTCTGGTTTTTATAGTAGTTGTTCTAAATAAGTGTAAAGTGGTATCACACTGAAGTTCTGAGTTGCACTCTACTAATGATTAGTGATTTTGAGCATCTTTTCCTGTGCTTAGTGGCTATCCTCTTTGGAGAAAGTCTTGATCAAATTATTGGCTTATTTTTTTAATCAACTGGGCTTTTTTTGTTGTTGAATTATAGGAATTCTATGTAGTCTGTATGCTAATCCATTATAAGAAGCATGATTTACAAATATTTTCTCACATTACCTGGGCTTATTTTTCACTCCATTGATTGTGTCCTTTGATGTATAGTAGTTTTAATATAATGTAGTCCAACTGGGCTATATTTATCTCTATATTTATTTCATTACTTATATTGTAGTATCACGTAAAAGAATCCTTGAAAAATTAATTTTACAAAGATTTTCTTATACTTTCTGATTTTAATAATTTTAGGTCTTATGTTTAAATCTTTGACTGATTTTATGTTAATTTTTGTATATGAAATTTTAAAATATAGATTAAGTTAAGGGTACATGTCTGTTCATTTTTGCATGTGGTATCCAGTTTTCTCAGCACCATTAATTTAAAAGCATTCTTTTCTCCATTGAATTTTCTTGGCACCCTTGTCGAAAATGATTTTATCATGTAATTACATTATAATGAAATTGATTTTTGTATATGATCTTGTATCCTACAGCCTGGCCAAAACCACATATGAGTCAGAAGAGCTGTTATAGATTCTCTCTGACACTCTTAGAGGCAATCATGTTGATTTTAAATAAACATAGTTGTTCTGTTTATTATATCCAGTAATAAAATCTGTTTTTTTTTTTTACTTTTGCATAATTTTAAGAGTTAGAACCAACTATGCATCATTGAGTAAAAATGTTGAAATAGGATACCGTTGCCTTCATCCCAATCTTAAAGGGAAGCATCCCATTTTTCACCATTAAGTACAATATTAGCTTCAGGATTTTCATAAATGTCTTGAATGAAGTTGAGGAAGTTCTTGTCTACTCTTACTCTACTTATTTTTTATATAGATTTTTAATGTTGTCAAGTGATTTTATGAAGGTATTGAGATGATATAGATTCATTATTTTAGTCTCAGGATGTATTATAATTTTTGGTATTTAAGTGTAGCTTGAATCCTGTATTCCTGAGACAAATTCAACTTAAGATTTGATGCATATTTATTTATAAATATTTATATATATTTATATATTATTTATAAATATGCATAAAATAGATTTTTTATGCTCTTCGGGATTTGTTTTACTGATTTTTTTTAAGGATTCTGGACTCATGTTTATCAGGGGCTTGCGGCCTTGTCCCCTGTGAGAGCAGAATTCTGCCTTGTGTTAATGTCAATGTAGAGCCAAAGATGTTTTCTACCCTTCCCCCGGATCAGAAATCTTTGTTTCTGTTACACCCACCCAGGAATCAAGAATCTTTACCTCAGCTTTTGGTATTATCACAGACCTTAACTCTCTCAGATAGCTTAATATTTTTATTTATTTGCTAAAATCCCAAGATGTGCTACTTACATACCTGTGCCTCACTCAATATGGGAGAAGCTCTCTCTCCCTCAGTCTCCAAAGCTGTCTCTAGTCTTTCTCATGAACAATCTGTGGAGGCCATTATGAAAGAGCTTGAAAGTGATTGTGAATGCAACCTTTTGGGGTGTTTTCCCAAGGTATATAATTGGTCACAATACCTTAAATGTTATACTTAAGAATTCACTGATAATTTTATTTTCAATTTTACTTTTTATAGTCACAGGTATGGCTTATTATAGTGAGAGGTACAGATTTAAATCAACAAAGACAAAGGGTGAACCATGCAGAGTCCAGGGCAGATCACATATAGACTTACAGTTCCCTCCCCGTGCAGTCATGAGCAGTGTTTTCTTCCAACAGCAATAATGTGTCACAACACACATGTATGGTACACGAGGGAAACTCACCTAAGCCCTGGTGTTCAGAGTTTTTACCAGGACATGGTCAAGTAGGCATAGTACCTGTCCGCTTTATTAATGGATTCTTCAGTTCTCCCAGAGATCAATCTGATAACATATAGTCCAGAGCAAAAGTAGGTATTTAGCATAGAACACATTGTTACCAAAGACACTGTGGCACAATCCAAACCCATGTATACAGTTACACTTATCAGGTAGGGTGTTCCAAAGATCAAAGGCCATCTCCCATTTCTTTCTTCGGGATGTGCAGGTGTTGAGCTCCCAAAACATTCTGAGCTAACCCTATACTGCACAAACTCCTATTTTCAAAACAAAGGAATCAATTTTCTACAGGAAAGGCTGTTGGGTCTAGTACCCCAAATTTTGTCTCCATATATATTTTGACATAGTACCCCTAGACTGATCTCAAGGGGTTCTATGTCTTTTACCATATGAGATGGGACTTTGGACATAGTATTGTTTTCCTGCAAACCTAAGAAACCAGGTGGGACATTAAGGAAGGATGTGATAAACAGATTAACATTACTGTATCCAAATCCCATGAGCCCTTTATCCAAGAAGTACAGTATTCACTTCAATTCTAAGTTTTTGTTCTTTTGTCCTGATTCATATCTCTGGCAGCCCCCTTCTCCCGTTCTATACTATACTATGATGAAAGGGCCCTTTGTCCTATTTACTCAGAGGCACATGTCGTCCTTTGGAGTTCAGTTCTCATGGTTACCTTACATCTTCAAACACACACACACACACACACACACACACACACACGCACGCACACACATATTATATATGTGTAATGTATGTAATACATATAATATACATAATACATATAAATATATATAAAATTTATGTAAATATGCATTCACATATAAAAATATATAAATGTATAATATATTTATTTTACATATTTAATATTTAGTATACACAATATATTAAATAAATATATAAATACATATTTTACATAAATACATGTATATATGTTTTAATTTAATTTAATTTGATTTGGGGGTTTACCAGGGATTGAATGGGGGTTGGGGGTCTTAACCACCGAGCTACATCCCCAGCCCTTTTTTTAGTTCTTACTTTGAGAAATCATCTCACTAACTTGCTTAGGGCCTCACTAAGTTGTTGAGGCTGGCTTTGAACTCGGTATTCTTCTGCCTCAACCTCCTAAGCAGCTGGAATTACAGATATGCACCACCTCACCTGGCAAAACATATTGGTAATTTTGTAGAGTATTTTGCTTTTTATACTTGGTATGTGGTGAGCAATATTCTCTTGCTACTATCTATACCCTTCTATTTGCTATTTTATAATGAAAATTGGCCAAATCATACTTTATCTATATTTGAAACTGAAGCTATACCCCTGGGTTATCAGTTATGTCTAGATTAGGCAGAAACATACACTTTGGTTTTGTCATTTTATTTCATTCTGTTTTCAATCAGGGTTATGTCTTCCCTTTTCTGAGTCTTTTTTAAAAAAAATAAACGTGAACCAAAAATAAATGTGAACTGGAGGTAATGTACAAATTATGTTGGTATTCTCTCTCTCTGCCTAATCCTAATTAGTTCCCTAATAGAAAATGTACAGTATTGAGTCATTAGGTTATAAATAAAATATACAGTATTGTGAAATTGGGATTTTAGCTCTATATGTTAATTTACAATAGAAAACTGATTTGAAAATATGTTAGATAATTTTTGAACATGTAAATTTCTTATTAGGAGAAAGCAAAGTAGGAATGGTACTAAAACTTTGGTCTAAAATTAATAAGTAGCCAAATAATTTACTGTCTTTTAGAAGCACAAGTGCCTGATTCAATATAAAATTGTACTTATTGTATATGTAGTCCCATTTGACTTCTTGTCCTTATGGTTTTCACTTGTTTTAATATATTCTGATTCCTTACTTGCTGTAACCAAATCAAGTGATATGCTAGAAACATCATCTGGACAGCTAATATAATATGGAGTTAGTTTTTTTTTTTAAAAAAGAGACAGCACAATTATGAGGGCATTACTTGGCTTAATGTGAGAATGAATATATACACGCACATATATGTATATATACACATGCATATATATCAAATATATACATGCATATATATTAAATATATACATGCGTGTGTGTGTGTGTGTGAGTGTGTGTGTGTGTGTGTATCTCAAACCTGTGGACACTATCACATAAAACCACAAATCAACAGATAGAAGGTAGAGGTTAAGTAGATAGGAGGATTAAAAAAAATCTGAATTTTCCTCAAAATATTGTAAATTAATTACATTTATTTATACTAATAAGCTGGGTAATTTGGAAATTATTTGTTCAAATATCTTCAGGGTTTTGTTAGTAATATATTTACTACCAAAACTTATCCCTTAAAGAGTAAAATGGAGCAAACATTACAGCTAAGTCAGTTTTACTCTGGATCAAATTTTATTTGACAAAGAGTTTTTGAACATCTATCTTATGTAAGTCAGCACTCTTGTTAGATATTGGAGATTTAATTGTAAATAAGTGAGTGTCATGCCTGAATCCCAGACCTCATTTATAGTTGTAAAAATAAACAAGTAATTATAATAAATTTTGATGGTTATTGTGTGAGAAGAAGCGGAAGGGATTTTGTAGGTGACAATGTGTTAGTTCAATTTATTCTTGGGATTTTAAAAAATTCATGTTAGTGCTTGACAAGTTTCAGACTTGCCATGATGAATGTTTACAACAGTGCACAGCACATTGGAAGTGCATCAAATTATTTGTAGAATGAAAATGTAATGCTACTGATTTCCTGGAGGTCAATTTACCTAAATGCTCTATTCAGTCACTGAATAGAATGTTTTTGCTGAAACATGTACATCCATTAAATAAATGTAATCATAGTGTTCTAGATTACTAAATGAATTGAATGAAGAGTCTCTTTACATATCTTTCCCAGCTTTATATCTGAAATAAACCATGGGGTGTCTTGCAAGACATGCATAGAAAGGAAACCATTCCAGAATAACTACTTCTGACTTCTGCCCTTTCTTTAAATAATAGCCTGATGTAAAAGCACAATTATATAGAATCTAAAAGTAATCCTTTACATGTAGTCATGTAAAAGTCCAATACGTCTACAACTGTAGTCTATGTGTAATTAAATGAGCTCAAAAATATAATAACAACAGTAAAACCTGCCCAAACTTTCTATAAAACACATAGATTATTTACAGGCAAGATATTTAAAATATTGCACATGAATCACAGAGTTTTAGAAATTATATCCTGAGATTTCCAGATGCGTTAGCATTTTCAGAAAAAAAATTATTTTGTTTGTATACACTTCATAAAAATGAAAGATAGGATTGGCTTTCATTTTCATGAAAAAGTTTATTTTCAACATTTTTTTTTAAATTTGTCTTTAACTGATCAATATGTCTCAATAAACACTCAAATAATATAAAAAATCTACTTTCACTTAATATTTCATGTGTGTTTTGTAGTTTTCATTTGAACTTTTTATTATTATTGAACTTCATTGTATTTGCAATTCATTAAAATGGATTATCAATTGAAAAACGGTTCATTAAGATAAGTAGTAATTAAACTGACAAATATCAAAAAATTGTATTTTACCAGAAAGCTGATCAATTTTTTTTTCCTCATTGTCTTTAGGGTCAATGTATCAACAAATAATAAAATATAAAATAATGACAGAGGAGCTACAGGTAGCTGCTGTTGCTGCCTGCAGGCCGGGGAGCAGACCCAGGCCAAGGAAGGCCACCACTGCCCACCTGAGTGTCCCAGCTCCGCCCGCCCATTCCGGAGTCCCCAGTAGCCATGGCCAGTAGGTAAGGGAGCAGGCCCCAGCTTAGGAGGGTGGCTGAGACCACCTGTGCAATCCCTGCTCCCCCCGCCCACTCCGAAGTCGCCTACAGGTAGGGTGCAGGCCCCTGGCCAAGGAAGAGCCCAGCCACCCACCTGACCAACCCCCTCCAGCACACCTGGACTGGGAGGAGACACAGGAGGAAGAAAGTGGGTAGAAAAAAGCCAGACCTCTTGCTCCACCACATGGGGGTCAAGAGGAGATCCAGAGAGAGAGGATTGCCCCAAGCCCACATCTTGGAGAGACAACCTGTGCCTGCCCGGGGAGAAGCACTCAGCACTGGGGTTCAGTGGTTTCACAGCCCAACATCAAGATAATTATAGACTTGAGGCTGCCACTGCCACAAAACTAAGAAAGTGCTGCTACTATTGAGGAACAACAAAAGGTACTAGCAAGGCATCACTAAGGTCCCTGTGGACCAGGATGCACCAGAGGTGCAACCAGTTATCCTATTGTGACCTAACAGGGTGTATTACATGGGGAGGCCTATCTCTTTTTTCTCCTACTAACACCCAAATCCTCATGATTATCCTCTCACTAGTCAAATAATCTAATACCTTTATTTTCTCACATCCTACTTTACAAAAAATGTCTTAGCCTACCCCTAGGTCCCCCCTTCTACCATTAAGATACTGTAAACCACCACACAAACACATTGACTATATAGTAGAAGATAACTGATCTCATTATTTATGTTTAAAGTATTAAATATGTAAATATAAAAATAGAAGCTAACTGATATATGGCAAAATGTTGGGTACATTGAATGCTGTAATATTGATCTTTCCTTAAAAATGAGGCATCAGGTAACCTGTAGGGATGCTATAGGACAATAGGGCAGAAGCAGCAATACCTCAGACTTACACTGCAAGAGAGAAAAACACGTAGACATCATGAAAAAAAAAAAACAAGGGAGGAAAATGCCCAAACCAAACCAAGATACCACAGCAATAGAATCCATAGAAAGCACAGTAGGTAGCCAGGCATGGTGGCGCATGCCTGTAATCCCAGCACTTCGGAGGCTGAGGCAGGAGGATCGCGAGTTCAAAGCCAGCCTCAGCAATGGCGAGGCACTTAGCAACTCAGTGATACCCTGTCTCTAATAAAATACAAAAAAGGGCTGAGGATGTGCCCCTGAGTTCAATCCCTGGTACAAAAAAAAAAAAAAAAAAAAAAAAAAAAAAAAGAAAGAAAGAAAGAAAGCATAGTAGGTGAAGTGTTGGAGAAGGAGTTCTGAATATACATAATTAAAATGATTTGGGATTTAAAAAATGACCTAAGCGAGGAGATACAGGCAAAAATTGATCTCTCCAACGAAGAGATAAGAGATCAAATACAGGCAACCATCGATCACACCAACAAAGAGATAAGAGAACAAATACAGGTAGCAAAAGATTACTTCAAGAAAGAGATAGAGTCTGAGAAAAAACAACACAGAAATACTTGAAATGAAAGAAACAATAACCCATTTAAAAAACTCAATAGATAGTATCACCAACAGATTGGATCACTTGGAAGACAGGACCTCAGAAAATGAGGACAAAAATATATAATATTGAAAATAAAGTTGACCTCACAGTGAAGATGGTAAGAAACCACAAACAGAATATCCAAGAACTCTGGGATACCATCAAAAAACCAAATATAAGATTTATCGGAATAGAGTAAGATGCAAAGAATCAAACCAAAGGAATGCAAAATTTCTTCAATGAAATAATATCAGAAAATTTCCCAAGCAAGAAGAACTTGAAAACCAAATGCAAGAGGCCTATAGGATGCCAAATGTACAAAATTATAATAGGCCTACACCAAGGCACATTATAATGAAAATTCCCCTAGCATACAAAATAAGGATAAAATTTTAAAGGCCATAAAAGAGAAAAATCAGATAACCTATAGAGGAAAACCAATTCAATTCACATCTCAGCAGACTTTTAAACCCAGACCCTCAAAGCCAGGAGATCCTAGAACAACATGTACTAGGCTCTAAAAGATAAGGGATGCCAACCAAGAATCTTATATCTGCAAAATTAAGCTTTAGATTTGATGATGAAATAAAAACCTTCCATGATTAACAAAAGCTAAATGAATTCACATCAAGAAAGCCAGCACTACAGAACATTCTTTGCAAAATATTTCATGAGGAGGAAGTAAAAAGCAACAATGAAAATCTGCAAAGGGAAGAACTACAATAAAGGAAAAACCAACCAAAGGAGAAACCAAGTCAAGCTAAATACCAAAAATAAAAATAAATAATAAAATGACTGGTAACACAAATCAGGTCTCAATAATAACCCTGAATGTTAATGGCCTAAACTCACCAAACAAAAAGACATAGGCTGATAGATTGGATTTAAATAAAGACCCAACAATATGTTGCCTTCAAGAGACACATCTCATAGGAAAAGAAGCCCACAGACTGAAGGTGAAAGGATGAGATAAAATATACCATTTACATGGTCTACGTAAGCAAGCAGGGGTTTCCATCCTCATATCAAATAAAGCAGACTTTAAGCCAAAGTTAATCAAAAGAGATAAAGATGGACATTTAATACTGCTTAAAGGAATCATATATCAACAAGAAATAACTGTTATAAATATATATGCCCAAAACAATGGAGCATCCACATTCATCAAACAAACTCTTCTCAAGTTCAAGAGTCAAATATACCACAACACAATAATTCTTGGTGACTTCAACACAACTCTTGCACTGTTGGATAGATCTTCCAAACAAAAGCTAAACAAAGAAACTGTAGAACTCAATAAAACAATCAATAACTTAGATTTAACTGACATATATAGATTATATTATCCGTCATTGCTCGAGTCAATACACTTTCTTCTCAGCAGCACATGGATCATTCTCTAAAATAGAACATATATTATGCCATAAAGCAACTCTAAGCAAATATAAAAAAGTAGAGATACTACCATACATCCTATCAGACCATACTGGAATGAAATTAGAAATCAACAATAAAATAAGAAACAAAAGCTACTCCAACATCTGGAGACTAAATAATATGCTACTGAATGAATAATGGGTTGCAGAAGATATCAAGAAGGAGATTAAAAAATTCTTAGAGATAAATGAGAACACTGACAGAACATATTGAAACCTCTGGGACACTTTGAAGACAACACTAAGAGAAAAATTCATTGCATGGAGTTCATTCCTTCAAAAAAGAAAAGTCAACAAATAAATAAACTAACATTACACCTCAAAGCCCTAGAAAAAGAAGAACAAATCAACCCCAAAAGCAGTAGAAGACAGGAAATAATTAAATTCAGAGTCAAAATTGTAGCCGCCTGAAGCGATTGCCGCTTGGAGCATCGACGCCGCGGGAACAAGTTCAGAGGCAGACTGGAAACAAACAGGCTTTTTATTTTGTTAACTTCTCTCTCCGGCTCTGACAACAACTCTAACACGCAACACATACACCACTAAAAAACCAACAACCAAATGGCGCCGACCCGCTATGATCTTGGCTCAAGTCTCGTGAGATCTAGGGCCAAGTTCCGTGAGACCACGGAAGGCAGCAATGCCCAAACTTCTCCATGGATCCAAGCCAACCTCAATCTCATCTATCTCCCCAAACAGGGCTCCTGCATTTCCACACTTTTGTTTTAAAAGAGGGGATGCTCTAGGACGTCCATATGCAACCAACATTCTTACCCGTCATCGGATAATCAAGGCTGTGCCCTTGACTCCTGTATTAGGTTGAT
Source organism: Tamias sibiricus (assembly GCA_025594165.1). Taxonomy (NCBI): domain Eukaryota; kingdom Metazoa; phylum Chordata; class Mammalia; order Rodentia; family Sciuridae; genus Tamias; species Tamias sibiricus. The sequence continues at coordinate 145,657,730 of CM046660.1, read as the reverse complement.
ATGTCAGCCACATGAGACTGTCCCATGTGACTGTGACTGTGCCTGTCTTAGGTTGTCCCCCTCTGGGGATCTTACCTGTCATTGGCTAACAGGCCATCCAATGGAGCCCTTCAGGATCGACTGTGTATGATGACTAACAGCCGTCCAATTGTGAGGAGATGGTGCAGCTTTAAGGCGACAAGCCTTTTGCTGACGAGCCAAGTTGTATAGCATATCAAATTTTTTAAACAAATCAGCTGCCCTAAGTTCCATCAAGTAACACACTGAGTTCTCTAGACAAATACCCGCAAGGCATTATCCCGTAAAGTCCCAAACAATGAAAGATCAAAATGTCCACTATTATAACACATTGATCTAGGAGGCCCCATGCATGTAGAGCAGAGGCCACACTGTTGGTGAGGTTGTTTGATGCTTGAGTAGCAGAGATGCTTGCAGCAACCGCGATCTCTGCAGCTGTAGCAGCAGCCGTCTTTTTTATGTCTAGACAATGCCACTGGCAAATCTTCAGGGCCCGCTACCTAGAAACTCAAGCATCAATTATTAAAGGAAAGGCAGTGGTATTGTAGCACTGAGTCAAGAGGAGAGTTGTCAAACTAAAAAATAGAATTATTAGGTTAGAAAATTAAAGTTGATTTTTGTTCACACACATTGGTGCTTGAGCTTCCACAAACATAAGCTGGCAAAATATCATATTTAGAACAAAACAAAGAAAGACTGAGGGTATTTACTGTATTAAAGATAGATTAAAGAAAATGTAAAGGCACCTTGGAGAAATAATTTGTTAGCTGGAACCCTAGAGTCTCTGCATACACATCAATCTTTTACCTGTTGAAATAATTTAAATTCATCAGCTATTAAACAAATGAAGTTAATAACAAATAAAAAATCCTATGTCAAAAAAACAAAATATCAGGTTATACAGCACTAGTCATATTGTTTGGTAAGGAGAAGTCTCAGGGACACCTATAAATCAGAATTGAAAGTACCTTCACTTATAAAATTATTTACGTAAATTGAATACTCTTAAACTAAAATGAATTAAAGTTATTTGGATACATATATATATATAATTTTTTCATAAGCGCTTTGTTATTTGTGACGTCACACCGGACAGACGAACAAACATGCAAGCATATATTTTTGATGTTACACTAACATGAAATGTAGACAAATGCACAAACATAAAGACATGTATAAAAAGAAAAAAAAATACAATTGTGTGCACACTAAAGAGAGATCTCCTTGTCCCGGCCAGGAGGAATGACACTTAAGTTGTGAAATATTTTGAAGGACTTTTTTGAGGGAATCATTCTATATCTTCATCTTGGTCCTCTTGATTTTGTACTTTTTTAATTAATCTTGATTCTTCAACAACTTCATCTTGATCCTTTTGATGTGGTACCTGCTTTATTAATCTAGATGGTATCCATATTGGAAAGGATTCGTGCTTTGGAAAAACACAAACAGATCCTCTCCTCCAAATTAATACTGGATCTGGACTCTTCCATGTACCTGAAAGAACATCCTTCCAGTAAACAAAAGGTTTATGTTGTTGGTGTGGGTCCCAATGTCTGTCTCCAACAGAATAACCATTAGAGTCTAAAGTTAAAAAAAATTAAGGTAAACAGGGCAACTGCCAATCTGTCCCTAGGACTTTTCCAATTTCCTTATTTTTGTCTTAATAACATAATTTTCAGTGTGTGGTTTGCTCTTTCAATAATGCCCTGACCCTGAGGATTGTATGGGATGCCTGTTTTATGGGATATATTGAATTTTGCGCAAAACCGTTTGAAAGATGAGGATGTATATGCATGGTCATTATCTGTTTTAAACATTTTGGGGATGCCCAATGTAGCAAAAGCTTGCAAACAATGAGATGTAACATCTTTAACTTTTTCTCCAGAATGTAAGGAAGCAAAAATCATGCCTGAGCATGTATCTATGGTCACATGAATAAATTGCAATTTTCCAAAACTTGGCTCATGAGTAACATCCATCTGCCACAAATGATTGGGCATTAATCCTCTAGGGTTAACACCATAATGAGGATTGGGCAAATGTGTCATACAACATTTACAATCTTTTACAATTAATTTGGCTTGCTCCTTTGTGATTTTAAACCTACGCTGCAAGGTGGTGCTATTGACGTGAAACTGGGAGCGAAATAAAGTAGCTTGCTGGAGCACTGAAAGTATAAAGATTGTTTGGATAAGAGCAACAGCTTTTTGATTACCTTCATGGAGGGGACCAGGCAAGTTGGTATGTGCTCTAATATGCCCTACGAATAGAGGTGCTTTTCTTGCGCACAAAAGTTTTTGTATTTGATAAAACAATTTAAAGGCTGGAGTATGAGGTGCTATTGGTCCTGCTAGCTCTAATTTTGGGATGGCTTGTACAATATAGTGGCTATCTGAAAAAATGTTCATGGGCTGTTCTCTAAAATTTTCCAGAGCTCTTACCACAGCTTCCAGTTCCACTAATTGAGCTGATTTGTGTGTGGTTATGTAAGTCATATTTTCTTTTTTAGTGACTACTGCAGCAGTACCATTTGAGGACCCATCTGTAAATACATTTATTGCCTTAGGAATAGGTTGATTTTTTATTACCTGTGGAAATATAATAGGATGATTAATACAAAAAGATAATATAGCAGAATTAGGAAGGTGATTATCAAAATTTGCAAAACTAGAGCATTTAGCTATAGCCCAATCATTATCATTGAAGCATAAATATTCAATCTGTGATAATGAATAGGGAGTAATAATAGTAGCAGGGTGAATGCCAAATATTTTAGTAGAAGTCTTAAGTCCTTGAAGAATAAGTTTAGCCACCATGGAGGTATAAGACTCAATTATACTTTTAGGAGAGAAGGGCAAATGTATCCATAATAAAGGCCCTTGTTGCCAAAATACTCCTGTGGGTGTATATTGTGAAGAAATAATAATCAACATCAGTGGTTGAGTTAAATCAAATCTATCACAATGAGCTCCTTTGATGGCTTTTTCTACTAACTTTAAAGCTTTCCTAGCATCAGGAGTTAATGTTCGTGGGGAAGATGGATCAGGGTCCCCGTGAAGGATGTCAGATACAGGTTTTAGTTGGCCAGTAGTGAGGTTTAGTGTAGGGCGAAGCCAATTAATGTCTCCCAGTAGTTTTTGGAAATCATTGAGGGTGGTCAAATGTTCTTTATTTATTAAAATTTTGGGGGGTCTAACAAAGGTATCCATGATTTTAAATCCTAAATATAATATGGGTGATCTGGTTTGAACTTTTTCTTCTGCTATATATAATCCATATTTTTTTTAAAATTTTCTGCCACATCACTGAATATATTAAATAAGATTTTTTGATTAGGGTGGGCCAGTAAAACATCATCCATGTAATGTAAACACATGAGGTTTGGATATTTATTTTTAATGGCTTGGATTGCTTTGTCCACATATATTTGGCATATGGTGGGGCTATTAGCCATTCCCTGCGGTAGCACTTTCCATTGATATCTTTTATCAGGGCCATTATTATTGACAGAAGGAACTGAAAAAGCAAACCTGGGGACATCCAGAGGATGTAGGGGAATTAAAAAGAAACAATCCTTTATATCAAGAGTAATAAGATGGAAAATTTTTGGAATAGCTACAGGATTAGGAAGTCCAGGTTGAGTAGGGCCCATGATTTGCATGGTTTTATTAATTTCTCTAAGATCATGTAACAATCACCATTTTCCTGATTTTTTTCTTGATCACAAATATGGGGGAATTCCAGGGAGAGGTGGAAGGTTCTATATGTCCTGCTTCTAGTTGTTCCTGAACTAGTAGGTGGGCCACTTGTAATTTCTCTTTAGATAGGGGCCACTGAGGGACCCACACTGGCTTATCAGAAAGCCATGGTATTTTTAAAATTATTTTCTCAGTGGCCCTGAAAAAAAAAAATCTTTTTCCTTTATGATAATGATTACTTTTAGGGTTAAGATTACTCTGTACTTTTTGATAATGATTTCTTTTGGGGTTAAGATTACCCTGTAGATTTTCACATTTAACACCTGCAGGCTTGGTTGCAAGGTGTACTCCCATTTGTTGCAAAATATCTCTTCCCCATAAAGTAACCGGTAGGTTAGGTAAAACATAAGGCTGAAATGTTCCTTTATGCCCTTCATCATCCTCCCATTTTAAAATTACCGCACTTTTTTCTCGGAGGTTATTATATCCCAAGCCTCTTAAACTGGTTGAAGCTTTTTGCAGAGGCCAGTGCTTGGGCCATTGCTGTAGATTAATGATGGAAGAGTCAGCTCCAGTATCTATCAGTCCTTCTATCCCTATTCCTTGGATTTTTATTTTACACATAGGCCTCCTTGCACAATCCTGAACCCAGCAAGCCATAGGTTCCAAGTCAGTGGAACAAAATCCTCTATTGTTCCCTTTTTGAGGCATACTTATTTTAAATGAATTATGTAAATTGGGAAGGAGAAGCAACTGAGCAATTCTATCTCCTTGATTAACAGAACTTATACTTTGGGGTGAGCTAAGCACTATTTTTATTTCCCCTTAGTAGTCTGAGTTTATTACACCTGGGGTCACTTGCAAACCTAATAAGCTTTTAGGACTTCTTCCAAGAATAAGTCCTACAGTCCCTGAGGGAAGAGGTCCCCTGACTCCTGTGGGAATCAGTTGAACCCCCATTTCAGGTGTTAACACTATTTGGGCGGTGGAACAGAGGTCTAATCCTGCATTTCCTCCTGTTCCTCTGGCGAGGAAGTGGATGGGTAGTAGGGATTGTGTCGGAGAAGCATCTGAGTGGATGCTTGAGGATACTCCTCCTCCAATGCCCCATACATTTGTGGGCCCTGGGGCATTGGGCCCCGTGCCCCGTTTTTTGAATTCCTGAACAAAGAATTTCCATGGATGTCAAATTTTGAATGGCATTTATTGGCCCAATGATTTCCCTTTTACACCTGGGGCAGCGGCCTGGGGCACGGTATGAGCTTGGTCTTATTTCTCTTTTGGGATTTTGTCTAGAATAGCCTGATTGATTATGATAATTTTGCCTGGAATATCCTGATTGATTATGATGTCTAGGTTGATCCCTGTGAAATTTTGAGGGGAAGCACCTCTCATGGCTGCTGCAAACACATTTCCTGTGTCAAAGGCATCATTTGCATCTTTACATAGTTGTATATATACGGAAAGATCCTTTTTATTTCTCCATGGCCTGATGGCTTCCTGGCAGTATTTATGAGCATTTTCGTATGCTAATTGAACAACTAATGGCATAGCTTGATCAACATCTGCAAACACTCTACCTGCAGTTCTCAAAAGTCGATCAGCAAAGTCAGCATATGGCTCATTAGGTCCTTGAATCACTTTTGACAAACTACCTTGTAGATCCCCAGGTTCTTGTAAAGTTTTCCATGCCTTTAAGGCAGCTGCATTTATCTGAGCATATACACCTGGGTCATAATGTTTTTGAGCATGTAAGTCTGCGAATTGCCCTTCTCCTGTGAACATTTCTATATTATGGTCTCCAAAATCTTCAGCTGCATTTCTTTTAGCCATTTCTATACAAAGGTCTTGAAATTGTGATCACCAAACCAAGTATTGCCCCCCCACTTAATGCTGCTTTACATAGACTTTTCCAGTCTGAGGGGGTTAAGCTAAAGGTGTTAAGGGACTCTAGCATACTCAACATGAAAGGAGCTTGGGGTCCATATGCCATTACTGCCTCTTTGAGATTTTTTATTGATTTGAAATCTACTGACTGGTGGACCCTCTGTCCATTTTTCTTTTCAAATACTGGCAGTTCCCAAAGTATCTGTGAGTTACCCTCGAGAGCGCATAAGCTCTCAGAAAGACTTTTTATTTCTGTTTCTAGGGTATGCAAATGCCTAGTAATACCCTTCATATTTTCTGTAATGGATTCCACCCATGGGGGAGTAGAGGACACAAGTGGTTCCTCTACTTGACGGTCCTCTTTCTTGGTCTTTTTTAGTTTCTTTTTTCTCATTTTCTCAGGATCACTTTTACTAGATTCCTCACTACTGCTAATTTGACTGACAGCAATATCCTGAGTCCCAGGTTCCATGAAGAGCAAGTATACTTCAGCTATCTCAAATAACTCCTGAATAGCTCTAATATCTTGGATTTTTGTCATTTTTGGGACTCTTCTAATACTCTCTTTACTGGTCTTAGTTGACCCAGTGGAAGCTACGCTTTCTTGATCACTTTCACTTTTTTCTAAATCCTCCTCACTGACAATGGAGTCAAGTATATCAAGGATTCTTTCCATAGCCTCTATTCCTTGGGATTTAGTTATATTCGAACCCATCTTTAGAGACCTTTCAGTTCTTACCTGTCTGCTCCGAATTCCCCTTACGGGCCGCCACCTGTAGCTGCCTGAAGCGATTGCCACTTGGAGCAACGACACCTCGGGAACAAGTTCAGAGGCAGACTGGAAACAAACAGGCTTTTTGTTTTGTTAACTTCTCTCTCCGCTTCTGACAACAACTCAAACATGTACCACACAACACCACTAAAAAACCAACAACCAAATGGCGCCAACCCACTCTGATCTCGGCTCAAGTCTTGTGAGATCTAGGGCCAAGTTCCGCAAGATCTCGGGCCAAGTCCCGTGAGACCACGGAAGGCGGCAATGCCCAAACTTCTCCATGGCCCGCAGCCAACCGCAAGATCATCCATCTCCCCAAACAGGGCTCCTGCATGAAATCAATGAAATTAAAACAAACAAAAAAAAAAAAATGAAAAAATTGACAGGACAAAAAGTTGGTTCTTTGAAAAAAGAAATAAAATTCATAAACCATTAGCTATGCTAACTAAGAAAAGGAAAGAAAAACTCAAATTACCAATATCTGTGATGAAAAAGGAAATATCACAATGGACACTATGGAAATACAGAAGATAATTAGAAATTATTTTGAAAATTTATACTCCAATAAAATAGAAAATAATGAAGGCATCAACAAATTTCTAGAAACATACTATTTGCCCAAACTAAATCAGGATGGTGTACACAATTTAAATGTAATTCATCACATCAATAGACTCAAAGATATAAATCATAAGATCATCTCAATAGAGCAGAGAAAGCATTTGACACAATACCGCACCCCTTCATGTTCAAAACACTAGAAAAATTAGGGATAACAGGAACATACCTCAACATTGTAAAGGCCATCTATGCTAAGCCCCAGGCCAACATCATCCTAAATGGAGAAAAATTGAAAGCATTCCCTCTAAAAACTGGAACAAGACAGGGATGCCCTCTTTCACCACTACTATTTAACATAGTTTTTGAAACCCTAGCCAGAGCAATTAAACAGATGAAAGAAATTAAAGGGATACAGATAGAGAAAGAAATTAAAGGGATACAGATAGAAAAAGAAGAAATCAAATCATCACTATTTGCAGATGATATGATTCCATACATAAAAGATCCAAAAAAATTCCACCAGAAATCTTCTAGAACTAATAAATGAATTTAGCAAAGTGGCTGGATATAAAATTAACACCCATAAATCAAAGGCATTTCTATATATCAGTGACAAATCCTCAGAAAGTGAAATGAGGACATGAGACCCCATTTACTATAGCCTCAAAAAATAAATAAATAAATAAAATACTTGGGAATCAACAAAAGAAGTGAAAGACCTCTACAAGGAAAACTACAACATGCTAAAGAAAGAAATTAAAGAAGATCTTAGACAATGGAAAGATCTACCTTGTTCATGGATAGGGAAAAACTAATATTGTCAAAATGACTATTCTATCAAAAGCACTGTACAATTTCAATGCAATACCAATCAAAATCCCAATATCATTCCTAATAGAAATAGAAAAAGCAATCATGAAATTCATCTGGAAAAATAAGAGACCTAGAATAGACAAAGCAATTCTTAGAAAGAAGAGTGAAGCTGATGGCATTACTATTCCAGACCTTAAATTGCACTACAAAGCAATAGTACTAAAATCAGCATGGCATTGGCACCAAAATAGACCAGTAGACCAATGATACAGAATAGAATACACAGAGACTAACTCACACATCTCTATTAGACAAAGGTGCCAACAACATACATTGGAGAAAAGACAGCCTCTTCAACAAATGGCGCTGGGGAAAACTGGAAATCCCCATGTAATAAAATGAAAGTAAACCTCTATCTCTCTCCATGCACAAAACCAACTCAAAGTGGATGAAGGACCTAGGAATTAAACCAGAGACCTGAAATGTAATAGAAGAAAAAGTAGGCCCAAATCTCCATCATGTTAGATTAGGCTCCAACTTCCTTAATTAAGACCCCTATAGTGTAAGAATTAAAACCAAGAATTTATAAATGGGATGGATTCAAACTAAAAAACTTCTGACCAGCAAAAGAAACAATCAGTGAGGTGAATAGAGAACCTACAGAATGGGAGCAAATGTTTACCACAAGCACATCAGACAGAACATTAACCTCAAGGATATATAAAGCTCTCAAAAACCTTAACACCAAATAAACAAACAACCCAATCAATAAATGGGCTAAGGAACTGAACAGACACTTCTCAGAAGATGATATACAATCAATCAACAAATATGTGAAAAAATGTTCAACATCTCTAGCAATTAGAGAAATGGAAATCAAAACTATTCTAAAATTTCATCTCACTCTAAGTCAGAATGGCTGCTGTCAAAAACACAAACAATATATGCTGGCAAGGATGTGGGGAAAAGGGAACACTCATACATTGCTGTTGGGACTGCAAATTGGTGCAGTCAATATAGAAAGCAGTATGGATACTCCTTGGAAAACTTGGAATGGAAACACCATTTGATCCAGCTATTCCACTCCTCAGTCTATACACAAACAACTTAAAAACAGTTTAATACAAGGACACAGCCACATCAATGTTTATAGCAGCACAATTCACAATAGCTGGATTGTGGAAACAACCCTGATGCCCATCAGTAGATGAATAGATAGGGAAAATTTGGCAGACATACACAATGGAACACTACTCAGCACTAAAAAAGAATAAAATCATGGCATTTGCAGGTAAATGGATGGACTTGGAGAACATAATGCTAAATGGTTAGCTAATCCCAAAAAACCAAAGGTCGAATGATTCCTTTGCTATGATGATACTGAATTATAATGGCAAGGGAGGGGGGATGAGAGGAATGAAGGAATTTTAAATAGAACAAAGAGGGGGGAGGGGAGGGGGCAAGAGGATAGGAATAATGACAGAAGGAGTTAGAATTCAATACCCTAAGTACATGTATAAAAACACAAATGGTGTGAAAATACTTTATGTAAAACTAGTGATTTGAAAAATTGTGCTCTTTATATATAATATTAAATGAACTGTACTCTGCAAGTATGTATAACAAATTAGAATTAAGAAAATAAATAAATAATTTTTTAAAAAAATCCACAAATGGCCAAAACAAATTTAAAAATGAATAAAGTTGAAGAACTTGACATATGAAACACCACAACTTGTTATAGAACTGCCCATGTGTCTACCAGCAAAGGAATGGATAAATTATGACAGGTCCATACAGTGCAATACTATATGGCAATAAAACGGTAATGAACTAGATCTATACACAGCAACACAGGTAAACCTCACAAACAATTCTGAACACATAAAAGCAAAAAGTAGCGTATAGAATTGCCCTATTTATGTATATAGTACAAAAGCAAAGAAAGCTACATTATATTTCTTAAATGCTTAGGAGATAAAAGTTAAAAAGGCAATCAGGAAAGTTAAGATTCTAACCTTCAGTATAGAGATTATTTATAAGAAAACTAGGAGATTTTGAGTAGGACTTCTGGTGTGCAAGCTGTGTTCTATTTTTAAAATGACCAGAGTTCTCATGGACTACTAGTAGTATTTTGTATAATTTACACGTGATTTCTATAGCTGTTTATATTTTATAATACATTTATAAATCTTGGAATAATATACATATACTGCATGTAATATTTTGTGGGTGCTGTGTCTCACAATAAAATAAAAATGTTCAAAAATAGTGACAGAAAATCACAGAAGATTTTGAGATATTTTCAAGAAATTATATGGACCCCTCTTTTAAATCAAACCACATTTTGGAAAATAGGAAACAACTAAGTGAAATAATGGATATGTTAATTAGCTTGATTATTTTGCAATGTATATGCATGTCAAAACATCAAGTTGTACAAGTTAAATACATACAATTTCTCTTTGTCAATTAATAAAGCTGAGCTTTTAAGAAGGAAAAGTAGAATCCAGTAAAATATTTTATGAAATTGTCTAACTTTACCTCCTAAAACAGAAAACAGCACACAAGTACAGAGGCATCATTCAAAATTAAACTTCACAATATCAAAAAGAAAAAAATAGTGAAAATTGTCTCTGAAAAAGCAAATCAAGTTATCATTAATTTTTAACATTTTATTACTCTTTACATGAAAGTAATGTCTTTTAATTACCAATTAAATTCAAGCTTTTTTTTTTTTTGGCAATTTGGAGTTGGAAAATTTTCTGATGGTCACTGCATACAGGAGAAGGCTCAACTACTGTTGTATTTCTATCTCAGACAACATTGATACAGGGAAAAATTATTTAATTAGAGTTTATTTTCAGATCCATTGCCCAGATTAGAAAAATAATTGTATTGGGTTAGTTATTAAAGGAAAAAAATCTCAGTAATAATATCTGAGCATGAAAACACATTCTGGGTTTTAAAACACTTATTGAGGAGAAATTCACCTGACAAAATAAATCACTTCAGAACAAACGATCCTGTTTAGTGCATTCACAACATGCAACCACGTCCTCTCTCTAGCTGCAAAACTTTTCCATAAGTCCACAGGAAAAAAGTTTACTCATTCAGCAATTTCCCATTCTCTTATCCCTTAAACCTGTCTTCTATGTCTATGCATTTACCAATTCTAGATATCAAATATAAAGGCAATAATATAATAAAATTCATATTTAAGCTGATCACATGTATTTTTATTTTTTAGTTTTAAGGGTTATTATAGTTTCTAAGGAAGAGATTATTATCAGATATGGGATTTGCAAATCTTTGCTAAGCTTCTGTAGGTTAAAAGAATTCTAAATTAGACAAAATAGAAATGAGTGTTTTGAATTCATCCTTCAGATAGATCTCAAGTTACAATACATCTAAATAATAATTTGCAAATAAGATCTGATCTGTTCCCTGAGAAATCAAGGAAATTAGGCCCCCTCCTTAGTCTAAGTGGACCTTCCTTCAATTTATGTTCCTATCATCTGAAACATAACAGTTAATAAAGATACTTCTGATTAACTAACTTAATATATTAACATTAAATATTGCACCTATAAAATCTTGTTTAAAAATGTCCCAGATTTTTCTTGAAAACTTGTTCTTTTCTCTATCTCTACAACCACCAAAATATGTCTATTTTACCTAGCAAACCTGTCATTTTTCTTACAATTGTTATCATTTCCCCCAAAAACATTGTATTCTCCAATGGTCTCAAAATTATTGAATAAAACTTTTAAATTATCTTACCTAGTCTTCCTCTTTATTTGAAGATTTGGCCACCCTAGCTCTCTAAAGCCAAGCTATTTTGTCTTGCACTTTTTAGAAATTACAAAGTTCTTGCCAGTTTCATTAGAATAAGCTATATTGATATCAATGCCTATATTGCTATGCAAGTTAGGGTGCGTCATAACACTGTGATGAGGAACAAGTTAATAGAATGCTCACAGTAGACATCAGATTCCTTGCTGTAGTGTCATGTATATGAATGTCATGATATTCCATGTTATATTTTGTGCTTGGTATTTCCACACTCGTTCTTCCCCCTTCATTTAAGTATTTCCTATTATTATTCAGTTCTCAGTTTGTCACTAACTCATGCACTTACTAATATTTTTACAATAATAAAACAATGAGTGGATATAGAAATTTCTAATTAAAAAACATAGACACAATTTAATTAGCTCTTTTAAGTAGTCCTCTGTGCTTGGCTACAACCTTTTAATCCTCATGTTTTATAAGTCTTTGTAGCTCAACTGCTTTGTAAAGCCCTACATCACTGGCAATTTGTAGAGATATAGAATATAACCATTAAGTGTTCTGCTAAATATTCTTGTTTTTTCCTTTTTTGTTTTGTTTTCTTTTCAGTTTTGTCTATTTTTTTTCTTTTATCTTTTTTTTTTTTTTTTTGTACTAAAGACTGAACCCAAGACATTTTACCACTGAGCTGTATCCCCAGACCTTTTCATTTACTTTGAGACTCGTCTCACTAAGTTGATGAAGCTGGCCTCAAACTTGTGATCATCTTATCTCAGCCTCCAAAGACCCTGGAGTTACAGAAATGCACCACCATGCTGGACAAATTATTGATTCTTCCTATCAAAACAAATACCTTTTGCCTTTTATATTGTATTGTCCAGTTACATTTTTGTAAAAATTATTTCTCCTCCCACAAAATTACATTTCTTGAGAATAAACATGTGTTTATACCTTTAATCATATCAAAATTTCAATATTTTAGCCTTATGAATGAATTAGAATAAAATTCAACACAAGAAGTCTCTTCTATCAATATTTTGATAGTTTTATTTGTAAATACTGACCATAATACTTCAGACTTATGTGATAAGTTTAAATGATAGCAGTAATTTCGTACATATTTTTAAAAAGATTTCTTCAAGTTTTTATATAGGAATGTACTACATAATTTTAGTAGTCAGGCATTTTTAAGCACATAACAAACACTAATAAAATACTAGAGTTATTGCAAGTTTTCCAAAGCATTCTGCTTTCTATTTAATTCATATATTGTGAGAGTTGTCTTCTAAGAAGAACTTGCAAAGCCATTGAGAATACCAGTGATCAAATCAGTGGATCTAGGGCTTTCAGCAAAGCTGAAATTGTTGCCTCATATTTAAGTACTTTTTTTGAAAAATTTGTGCTGTAACACATATAGAAAATTCAAGAAATTGTAGTCATGGCTGGTTCCCAACATTTGCACTGAGAAATCATTTACAGAGATTAGCTTTTCTACAGCCTCTCTATATCAACATGGTGATATTGTCATGTTGTTCATGGGCCTTGGCCCAGGTGTCCTGGACTGCTTCCTGGATTCCTGTGTCTAAGCTTTCCACTGTTTCATCTATTGAAACAGTCATGTTCTAGTTGATTTCACTATTCATATCATCACTGATCTCTTAGCTATTCTTTTGGAGGATTAAAAAATAATAAAAGAACCTATTAGGTTGTTTGTCACCTATTTACTTCCTTCAAGAACAAAAGTTTTACCATAATTTGATAAAATAAGTCAGAGTAAGAGAAAAAAGTGTTATATTCTTCCTCTCACTTGTGGAAGCTAGAGGGAGAAAAGAATGGAGAGATAATTAAGATAGACTAAGGAGGTCTGGGGAGGGTTGGGGAGATTTGGGGAAGTGAAACTGATCAAATTACCTTTATACATATATATTATATATATATATATACACAATATATTTTATATATAAAAGATTCATTATATATACACATATGTGTATGCATACATATATACATTATACATGTATATTTATGTAGAGAGATACATAAATATGTCACAGTGAAATCTACCATTCAGTACAAATAATATTCACCAATAAAGTAAAGAAGGAACACATGCTTTATACTGATGGAACCACAGAAAGTGGTTCATGAATACAGAAGTATTCATGCTATAGTACTTAAAACCAAATGGCAGTGTTGCAGTACCAAATTTCAGATACCTAATCAAACATATTAAAAAACATTCTCTTACTGACTTACAGAGACAAGACTCTGATTTATCTTTGAGAAAATAGAAATTATTTGGTGTACTTCACTATTGTACCTGTCACACACTTTTAATTAAAAATGTATCGATGCATCACTAAGCCGTGTTTGGTGAAAAACAGACCCATTTTTAGTTCAGTTGCAGTAATGTACACATAACCCAACAGAGTCAGCACATGTAATTAAGCACAAAGACAGCCCCTGCTTGGTGGAGCCTCTCAAACTTCAATCTCAAATCACACGTACATGTGGGTTGCTAATATCACAAATCTATGTGGACTCAATCAGCACAAATGAATTTACTAATCTAGTATAAATACCTATAATGAAACCCTTTTACTAATCTAAATTAAATATGTGCAGAATGAATACTGAATAATGATCATCTATTTTTCACTTATTTACTTTTAGTATCACATGACAGCATTCAGTAGGCTCATTCACTCTGACTGTTCCCAATGTCAAGCTGTTTCATGTAGTTATAGAGACATATTAATATGAGTTTGGAAACTGGAACTAAAAGAACCTTGTGATGTTTGCTGATCATATATAATTACCTGTTCACAAAAACATATACATCAATACTTCATTGTTACAAAAAAGGGGAATGGGGGACTAATATATTTATTGATTATGTTTGAAGTATTCAAAAGAATTTGCAAATCTCCAAAAAAAAAAAAAAAAAAATAAACACAGAAAAGAAAACAACAAAATGCTAAATAATTCTCATTTTGATAGTCAGTTCTGTGCATCCCCAAAGCAAGTCAATAGTCAATAATGAGATTGTAGTGCTTTGGATGTGAGGTGTTCCCCAAAAGCTCACATGTGAGACAATGCAAGAAGGTTTAGATGAAAGATGATTGAATTGTGGGAGTCTTAACCCAATCAGTGAATTAATCCCTGATGGGATTAACTGGGAGGTACCTGGGGGCAGGTGAGGTGTGGCTGGAGGAAGTAGTTAATTAGGGGTGTGGCCATATATTTTATATCTGGAGAGTGAAGTCTTCTTGATCACTATGATGTGAGCTGCTTCCCTCTACCACACACTCCGCCATGATGTTCCACCTCATCTTGAGCCCAAACAAATGGAGCCAGCCTTCTATGGACTAAGACCTCGGAAACCATGAACCCTCAAATAAACTTTCCTCCTCTACAATTGTTCTGGTCAGATTTTTTCAGTCACAACAGTGAAAGAGCTGACTAAAACAGACATCTAAAAACAACCTTTAATAATGGAGTAAACTAATAGTCACTAATGGATAACCTATATGAGAACCACTTGTCTATGTATTAACAAACATTGAAATAAGCTGAAAATGATTTAGTTAGTTTTTTAAGGTTTCCACATATGTCACCTCATGTAATCCTGACCATACTTTTGAAAAGTAAAAATTTTTTACAGGTGTGGTAACTGCCAATCTGATAAATGAACAGAACTTCTCAACACAGCTTGCTTCTGGTTAAACATGCTGCAAAATTTGACTTTTTTTGACATTGTTGTGATGAATTAATTGTTCTTACACTCAAGAAATTTAGACAAATAGAGGGGTTATCCTGAAGAAAATCCACCAACATGTGTGACCCTAACATATGCCACATGTTTGCATACTTCATCTTGTTTTATTGCCCCAGTGTTTTGGAGTTAACACTCGATCTTCATTTACAATGAGGAAAACAGGATCAAATAGATCAGCTCTATCATCCAAGGTTGGTGGTACATGAGAGGTTTATTTTAAATTCAGGCTTGCCTTGTTCTCAAAGTCTATTGTTTCTGAATCTACTTATAACAATGACAGAGTGAGAGGTAAATAGGAATGTCCTATCACTTGGAGGTCAGGTGGTGAGCTTCATATTGAGTTATCTGGATTGGACAAATAATTGAAGGTTGTTAGGTAGGAGAATAGCATTCATTGACATCTCTTTATAAAGAATCAGGGTAGCTGGGTGCAGTGATGCATGCCTATAATCCCAGCAGCTTGGGAGGCTAAGGCAGGAGGATGGCAAGTTCATAGCCAGCCTCAGCAAAAGAGAGGTGCTAAACAACTCTATGAGACCATCACTCTAAATAAAATATAAAATAGGGCTGAGGATGTGGCTAAGTGGTCGAGTCCCCTGAGTTCAATCCCCAGTACCAAAATAAATAAATAAATAAATAAATATTTTAAAGAAATTAAAAAAAGAGAGAAAAGAAAAAAAAAGACGTAAAAAAGACATAAATCTGGCAGTAATGGAAAAATTGATTCAAAGGGGAGTGTTGAGGTAAAAGTATCCTAATGAAGTAAAATTGTGCAGTGGAGAAGTAGAAGCCGAGGTGGGAAGTGGTTGTTAGGGAAACAGAATAACCTGGATTATCCTTAGACCCATCCAGGGGCCAAGTCAATGTTTCAGTCTTTGCTTAAAAGATAATGAGAAGTAAACATGGCACATAAAAGGAAAAAGCAGGGATGGGAGAATAAAATCAAATATTTCAATTTTGAGAATACAAATTAGAGATTCTTTCTATTGATGTTGCAGGATTTGATTAATAAAAAGAGATAAGCACTCCATAAAAAGACTGATAAAAACATTTTCATGAAGGAGGGAGCTAACAAAGATGCTTATTTGATAAGAAAATGGGAAGTTAGATGTTGACTGCATTTTGAGAAAGGTGTCTTTTTATTTTTTTTTTTAATTTTGATTTTTATTTTTTGAGAAAAGTATCTTTATTGGGGAAGAAAATGAGTCATATGAGTGACCATTATATTTGGTGGAGAATTAATAAAGACAACCTGAAACAAAATCAACAAATGATAAAATTTCATTTGAAACAGCAATATTATAGCACCTAATACACACTAAGCCATATTCTTATCTGTAGGGAAGAGGAGCTATAAGGAAACTTTTATATTCTTAACACAGAAAAAATAATTATAGATTAATGACACTAAAAACATATGTTTGCATATAGAAGTCCAATAGACTTCTGGACGTTTTGCATTTTTTAAAGGAATGGTTGGACAAGTGCCTCCATTTTTATGCCTTCTGACTTCCGTTATGGTATTCTTCACCTCTTATCACAGAGGTCAATTTCTGTATCTACATATATTTTAATTAATTTGTTTATTTTTTCATACATGTATTTATTAAGAGTATACTTCCTGCTTAAATAAATGCTATAAATTGTATTGAGTCAAAAAATTAAGAGTGAGGAAACTCCCGCCCTCAAGGAGGATAGATTGACTCAAACCAAAGAAGCAACAATTTTTAAGATGTTGCTATAATTCTCATTCCATTTCACTGTGAAAAACTTAGAATCAGGCTTAACAGAGTATTGCATTTTTCTTCCCATTCTGCCAATCCTACTACTTTAGATGTGATTTCACTTTATGGAGACAAGATGATTTTTACTTACCCATTCATTCACATGCAACATGATACAATTTGGTACAGTGTCCTTGAACTAGGATTCTCTGCACACACTTATATGGCAAACAAAATAAGAAAGTGAATTTATTTCCCTGGCAATAGGATACACTGCGTAGATCATTATTCCTTTCCCTGAACCCAGTACTATTGGAAGAATTAGAAGTTACTTAAGAAATGGAGAAAAGCTAAAATTCTCACAACACTTAGGTTGCTTCTGAAAGTGTGCCTGGGACTCTCTGGACAAACATCAGATGAAAGAGATAAAGAAAGCTTCCCAAACTGATACCATTATTGTTATTATACTCACTAGGTTGTATCCTTTTCCTTAGAAACAATTATTTTGCAAAAGCTTTTTGTTGTTGTCTTTATTTTTGCTTTTAAAAAAGAACACCTTCAAACTAACACCACCCCTGTAATCAGGTCCTTCCTTGAGAGAACAGAATAAGCTCAACTTTCTTAGAGAAACGGGAGCTATTCCATGCTGCGGCAAGCCCTTGTACTCTATTGCCGCCCTCTCAGAAGGGAAGAACTGCCTCTGTAAACACACATGGAACCACTTTTGTTTGCAACCCCTGTGACCAATATTCTTCATTTTCACTTACACAAACTCTTCAGTGAAGAGGAAACAGCATGTTTGAATGGTGTACTTTTCTGAGTAGCATACTGGAAGAGATTTATTGCTAGGAAGAGTTGAATTCTAGGAATGCTGAGAGCCAGGGGGCAATGCAGATGCCTGCAGAAGGTTTCAATCACGGTTTCAGGTGCCTTCCGTCAGTGTGCTGTTGATGATAGGGGCATCCCCGTCTGTTCAACATCTTGAGAGAACATGTGGCATTCGGAGGGACATGCTTACGATAAAAAGTGTTAGTGAACAGCCCCTTTTCTCCTTACTCTTCATTCATTTTTCATCACTACTGTTTTCAGCAACTGCGGATTCACAGTTTGCAACTTGCTAGCATTTTGAAAACATTTGTAGATCTGTTCTGTACATTCACAGTTAGGTAGTTTTTCTTTTATTTAGATTCAGTTTCCTTAAAAGGCTTAAATAGATACCTTAAAATAATATGAAGAGGTATGTAGCATGTTTTTACTATAAGATTCAGATTATAAACCTGCACACCTTTCATTATAAACTGAAAAACACAAAAAATCTCTCAGGGGTCATCATAGTTCACATTACATACATCTGTTATAAAAAGATGTTAAGAATCAGGTCTGTTAAATTCTGCTTCAAAGAATGAAGACCTTACCCAGAAGAGAACTACCCTAGCACCCAGATACTATATTCAAAATGTTGCTCCAATAGAAAGCAAATGTATGGTTTATTGTAGTCTTCATTCAGAAATCATATATGAAAATGTGACTCAGTAAATTCTATTATGAATGAAAACTAGTGACACAGTGATAATAGTACCTATACTGTAACTTAGTTATATGCTTATAATTAAATAATTGTACTATTCGAGCATACATACTAAAATATATATTCTATAAAATATATAATATAGATATATATTATATGAATGCTGTTAGGTGTGTCATATTTCAGTGAGGACTATTAAGTCATGTTTGGTGGTTCTTAAATATATAGTATAAATTTAAATAACTGCAGTTTTTTATTTCTTAGGAGTAAACGTGTTCTTACTTTATGTAATGTATAACTTTTTGGCTTGATTCTCATAAATTCTTAACTTAAACTTATGTAATATTTGTTCTGATATTGTTCATTTATCATTAACAGATCTATTGTGATCTCTTGAGAAAATAATATATACTCTGTGTCAGCTTGCTGTTACTGTGACAAAATACCTGTAAAAACAGTTTCTTTTGGTTCATGGTTTGAGAAGTTTCAGTTCATAGTCACTTGGCCCTATTTCTCTGAACCTGTGGTGCAGCACAGTACATCGCAGCAAGAGCACATGGAGGAGTGAATAGAGGAGGCCTATTTCTCACCATATCAGAAAACAGGGGAGACAGAGAGAGAGAGAGAGAGAGAGAGAGAGAGAGAAAAAAAAACTGGGGTTTCCATACCATCTTCAAGGGCATTCCCCAACGATCTAACTTCCTTCTACTAGGCCCCACTATGAAGGTTCCCAAGGCTTCCCAATAATGCTACAGGCTGGTGACCAATGACCCTCCAACATATGGGCTTTAGAGGACATTCACGATCCAAACTATAGCTGGGTGCTCTGGCTCATGCCTGTAATCCCAGCAGTTTGGGAGGCAGAGGAAGGAGGACCCAGAGTTCAGAGGACCTCAGCAACAGTGAGGTGCTAAGCAATTCATTGAGACCCTGTCTCTAAATATAGTACAAAACAGGGTTGGGGATGTAGCTTAGTGGTTGAGTGCCCCTGAGTTCAATCCCTGGTACCCGCCCATCCCCCCCAAAAAAGATACTAACTAGCATACACATTTTCATGTTTCTTTCCTCATTCCTAAATAGAGTAAGGTTGTCATTCAGTTTTTACAAAGCTGTGAGCTTTATCAATGAACCTTGAATTTAGAAAATATTTTGCTCCATTTTTTGAGTGTAAGTTATACACAAAGTAATTGGGGTCATTTCCTTGGTTACTCATCCGAACAAACTATACACACACAGATATATAACAATTTATTTTTGAAATTCTTTAATTTAAAGCAAACTTAGGGTGTGATCTAACTTTCTTCATACTATTCCTGTCTGTTGTTACCCAAGCAGCCAAGCAGTGGTGAATTGGAAGAATGGACCTTTGATATGCTAATATAATCACTCCTTTTCTTAGGTAGGAACATGACAAAGAGACCATGAGGACATGCATTCAGGATTTATCACCTGAACCAAAATAAGCCTTGAATTATTAACTTTCAAGTGCCAAATATTCAAACTCATGTATTGATTTTCAGGAACCCACAGTTGCTGCCTTGTTAATGAGATCAAATTCTCTCTGGTTTATATCTTGCTCAAAATTACAAAGCTTTGTAGTAGTAACAGGTTTGGGCACATGTAAATGTGTTCTGTTATCAGCTTGTCTCAGTCTTACTTCAGGAGTAAGTCACTCTTTCCACAAGCTCGTGACTTTCTTGTTTCTGTCACTTCTTACTTGTTACCCAGAAGAAATCCATCCTGCTGCAATGGGTAAAACATTCTTTATCTGTCTCAAAACAGCTTTCCCTATTATTTGCATTTTCAAACCTCTTTCTAAACACATCCAAGCGTCTACTCAGCCGTTTCCAAAAAGATGTGCACAGGGGGACACCTTCATTGAACCAGGAATGGTAGTAGTAAATGTCTTGCCCCTCAGAGAATTTGTGAGATCAAAAGCTCATGGTATACATGGAGAGTTTAGATTATAGTTTTTCAATATTTCTTCCTGTACATTTATCAAAAATGAATTTCAGCTGCCACTGGGCTGCCCAATTCTCCAGTATGATTAGAGCCATCTGGAGCATCTCCCAAACCTCATTAGTTTTTAACTAACCAAAATAGTTTAGTGTTGTCAGAATATTTTACCACTTCCTGTTTATGTTGTCCATATCATTAGTAAATATGCTGAAATACACGGGTCTGAACACCAAGAGCCATGATTTTATCTTTCAACTTCTTGCACCAAGGAGTACATGTCTTAGCAACCATCATTCCTAACCTCTTTGTCACCTTTCACAAAATCCACACATTGTCGCTCATTACCACATCATACATACAAAGAACTGGGCACTATATGTTTGAAATTGATCATAAAGAAGCAACATTTCATTTCCTACTGCCAACATGGTGATTAGAAATGAAGGAATTAAGAACACAGCTGAAAGAGAAAATTTGGATAATCTTTTTTTTTTTTTTTTGTACCAGGGATTAAACCCAAGGGTGCTTAACCATAGAGTCATGTCTCCAGCCCTTTCTAACTTTTTATTTTGAGACTGGGTACCACTGAGTTGCTAAGGCTGGCTTTGAATTTGCAATCCTCTTGTCTCAGCCTCCCAAGCTTCTGGAATTATAGGTGTGTTGCACCGTGCCCCGCTTGGAGAGTATCTTCCTACTGGACAGTGGTTCACAACATTTCTCCTCACCCCCAAGAAGAGAGGACTTTCTCCATAAGACTTTGAAGCTTCTGATAAGTTTTGGATATACATTAAGTCATCTGACTTTGTGTCTATATTTACTTTAATACATTTGTGATAATGGTACCTATCGAAGTATCATAAACTATTTAAACTATTAAATAAACAATATAAATCATTAACTATATCAAATCCTAAGATTGTTATTTAACAGAAACTCTAATATATGCAATCTATTTTATATATAATAAAATATATATGATAATACATATTTCTACAAATCTATATACATTTATTTTATCATTAGTAAAACATCATACAACAGTAAGTGATAATTGGGTGATTACTTAAATTGCTACTTAATTTCATCCAACTTATTTTCAAACCATACAATTTATAGATTAAATTGCATACATATTTTGGAAATTTTTGTTTTGAAAATCAATGTTGTTTTAGTCTTTTTAGTGCATTTTCAAAGTACATTACTGTTATACTATCACTTTATTGAATTTTTCTGTATTAGAGGAAATTCATATAACTCATATTTCTAAAAAGTCATTAGTAACAGGCAAAGTTCTTTATATATTTTTATCAAAACTTATAATTTAGAAATAATGTCTGTTTGATATGTAAAAACATGCATCTGTAAAAATATTGTATATTTGTGAAATTGTAAAGAAGTACAATTTGAAAATTGATTAACCACATAGTTCTGCATTTAAATAAAAAATTATCTAGTAAAAAAGAAATAAAAAGAATAGTAAATAACAAAACCAGCAATGTCCTAGGAGGTTTCCTTGTTTAGAACTCTAAATATAGTTAGCTGGATTTACAAGAGGAGAACACAGAAGTGCTAATAATATGCCACTTATTGACATGCACAGTTTAGTCGGATTTTTTCATTTTCATATGCATTCTGATTTCCAGCACATCCAATATGCACTGCTAACCTGTTGTCTTTACCTCCTTAATTATAACTCTTTGTAATTAAAAATAGGCAACCATCACAATGATTAATTTAAATAAATTTAATTTAATCAAGGCTTGTATTATGGAAGACTTAGAATTCCAGAAATAATTTTTTGGTCTACTTTTAAAAGTGATAAGCATAATAATAATGATTGCCCAGGAACTCCTTTTTCCCATGTCACACATTTCTAACAATTTAGGTTATCCTGTAGCCCTCACTCTTTCTCTTAGGGAACTTGTCCATGACTAAGTGGAAGTAGACTAGTCTTCTTGCAAGCAGTAACTGCTGTATAGTACAGAGAAATTACCAATTATCTCCACAAGAACAACATAGATGACTTGAAAACTGCATAAATTTGCCTTTAAAAAATAGCATACTTGGATTAAGTTCACCATGTTTAATTCTTTTTGTTTATTGAAGAGTAATAATGATCCACACATAGTAGGGGTTTGTGAGGGTGAAACCAGTGTGTGATTTTTTCAAATTTTGATCTGTGACTACAGATTTTATTTAACATTTACAAGAGTAGCTTCATTCAGACAACTTATCAGTGAGATAAGTTAAACTTGATTGCAGTTTCCTTTTTTCTTCTTTGCAAAACGATAAACATCAATAGTTGGCTAAACTTTTGTAAAGTTCTCCTCCCTATTAGAAACTTTAAATGTATGGGTGAAAGCTTTAGTAAGACATTAATGGACTAGAACCCAGTTCAAATTCTGCATCAAAGGAACTTTCATACCCTTCAGGTGTAATGTTGTTGTGAGAAAGACACATGATAATAAACCCAATATTATAGCCTGTTTTTCAATACGCATATTCAGTAGTCAACTGTACTTCTTCGTGTTCTATGCTGAACATCATGAAGTTTCAATTATACTTAGCATATGTCATTAATGTGTTAGGGTCATATACATGTAATATAATAGCAAAATTGCTATTTTTTTAAACAAATACAATATTATGAATATTTTTTTAATAAAAATATTTACTACCTGAAAACTCAATTTAATTACACTTATTTTCATCCATTTGTTTAGGAGTTGATTTCCAGGATTGCATAAAGCATAGATTTTAGCAGTATTAGAACTGACTCTTTATCAATTGTTATTACTTACTAAATTGCACTATTAAATTCTCTTCAATTTGCAGTTTTTATTTCATCTCATGAGTGAAAAAATTTAAAATTCGCACAATGTCTTAAATTTACTTGCTAAATGTATTTTTTTATCCTCATTGGAAATTATCTAATATAATTTTTATATTTCTTATAACATCTTTAATTTTGAAATATTTCCAACTTCATAAAATATAGTGTACCTGGGTTTACCAATTTCTATTCTTATTATACAATTTGTGGAAATATCTGAGATTTAACAGTGTAGTGACATTTTATCTCTCACCATTTTTGTACTCATTTCCTAAGAACAATAACATTATTCTGTAGGAACCTGGAAAATTTTTACAGGAAGGAAACTTTAACACATCTAATATCTAATATGTAGTCAAAATTTAAATTCTCCCAGTTGTTCCAACAGTTCCTTTCATGACTTTTCCCCCTTCCTTCTTTAACCAAGAATTCTAATAAGTATCATCTTCTTCTTTAACTTAGTTGTCATGTCTTCTCTTAATAGATGAAGAAGTGTTCAAAATTGTGGTAGGTTATATTAAAATGTTGTAAAAGACATCCAGACAAAGCTTTTCTCATTGGCCAAATTAGAGAGAAGCTGGAATGAAATAAAAATTGGCCGATACATTTTAAAATATTGTTAAGCAAATGATCCACATGTCCTTATTGATGCTACAAAACAAATCATTAAAATCAAGGCTGATGTGAGGCCTTTTTCTAATAGACTTCTGTATTCTTACAAAAATACAGAAGGAATAATTGAAATAGAAATAGAAAGTTATCCCCTTACTACAGACATAGACATGATTGTTTCAAGTAAAAATGACAATAGGTGTTAGATGGGTGACAGAGAACTGGAGAATAGCACACTCAGTGTCAGTGTATCATCCCACGGATTACATATTAACACAGAAAGAGAAGAATTAATAACTGATGATCTCATGGCCACCTGAACCAAAAGACCACACTTAGCATCACCCATAATGGGACAAACTGACATCATATGTCCTCTGATGTGATACTGGAAGGACATTACATCAATTTAATAGCAGGTTCAAGAAAGAATTATAATCTATTTTGCAATTGACGGTAGCAAAACAGCCCAAGAAATTTATCAGAGAGAGAACATCTAGATGATTTAATTTATCATGCTCATTTTGTTTTGATGGCATGTATATGGAGTCTAATTTACAATTAAAAAGAGAAATAAAACTCTTCACTAGTTAAGTATATGACTCACTGACTGAAAGATTTAGTAAAACACTTAAATATTCCTAAATATGCAGATGTTCCTTATGGGAAATCAATCCAGGTGTGACTGAAATTTTCAATTTCTCTGAATTCTTAGCTTTTGAAAAGGGTTTTAAATATATAATGAAGTTGCCAAATTACATGATTTTTGTAATTAGTTTTCTTTCCCACATAAAACTAAAGATTTCGAATAATAAGCAGAGAATGAATGATAGGATGCTAGCTATTTTGTCTCATCACTCCTGTGTCACTCATCTATTAACTTTTATAAAGATACTAGAAAAAATAAATTGGTGTAATGGACAGCTATTTCTCCCTGTTTTAAAAGCACAGTAACTAGAGAAAACTATAATCACATGATATACATTTACAATAGAAATAAAGAAAACACATGGTTTCGGGATAAGGCCGTCATGGCATCTACGTTTTTACTTCATCTACTTTAAATGCCATAGTTTGTAGTTACTCTTTTTTAATTGGAAAAAAAGTCTCCTTTCCCAGGCTGCCTCAGTACTTTGGCAAGTTAAATGCAAGAGGAATTTTTTTTTTTTCATGGTGAAAAAAACATATAACCCTATGAAAACCAGGGTTTATGATGGCCTTCAGCAATAGTACTATGCATGGCGCCTTTATAATTTTATTTGATCCAGAAAAAAAATAGTTTAAGTTATATAACGGACATTCCCTTCAAATTTCCTTTCTTTGCAGGCTTGCACATGTATTGTTTTATATATATCAATGTCAGTCTTTGTGATATGATGCTGCCAAAAGTACTCTTTGATGAATGCTAATAAATTCAAACGCCTAATATTACCCTGTAGTTTTTAAGATTGGGTGAGGGGTGGAAAAGAACAAAAGCCAAGTCTGAATAAATTATAGTCTACACTTGACATTGAAAGTTGCGCCAAATACTCATGGCTTCAAAAGATGGAATCTGTCCAGTCAGAATATCCCTTTTCCCCCCTGTCTGGGCTAATCAGTAGGACTGCTTAATATAAAAAATCTTTACAGTGCATACCAGCAAATATGGAATCAAATGTTACAACACAATAATCTATAGTTAATGGTTGTAGAGGTTTTAGCAAAATTCCATGACATGTTGGAATGCATATTATGGTTATGTTTCTTAAAAATGAGATGAGTAATACATGATATTGGGATTCTGAAAAATTCATCTATTCCAGCTTTAGAATTTTGTCAATGCTTTCCTCTTGATGAGGAATATGGAAATTTCCACTCTATATTTAATAGTAACTAATTATGAAAATGACTGTACGTCATTATCCATGGGAAAACAAGATTTACATACATTTTCTAAAAAAAAATTTAGTTGTAGTTGGACACAATACCTTTATTTTATTTATTTATATGTGGTGCTGGGATCCAACCCAGGGCCTCACAAGTGCTAGGCGAGCGTTCTACCCTGAGCCACAGTCCCAGCCCAAGATTTACATACTCTTTCACCAGAACATGATGAATACTCATTTTTTACTATCCTACCAGAATTTCATCTCAAAAACACCTGGTGCTTTTTTTTTTTTTTTTTTTGTGGTACCGGGGATTGAACTCAGGGGCACTCGACCACTGGCTCACATCCTCAGCCCTTTTTTGTATTTTTTTAATTTAGAGACAGGGTCTCACTGAGTTGCCAAGTGCCTCGCCATTGCTGAGGCTGGCTTTGAACTCGCGATCCTCCTGCCTCAGCCTCCCAAAGTGCTGGGATTACAGGCGTGCGCCACCGCGCCCGGCTGCTTTTTTTTTTTTTTTTAATAAATAAATTTAGATGTTCTGCCTAATAATTCAAGGTGGCCATACATTTGTCCTAGAAATTTATGAACATTTATCAAAATACGGCACGAAAAGACTGAAAGAGTTAACATATGTAGGATGGCAACATAAATTATCATTCGAAAAGAAGCACTTCAGAAGGCAAATTGAGATACTACCTAGGCAGGGTGTCAGGTAACTGTGGCTTTCCTGTGGGAAAATGAGACTTATGGCAAGTCAAGTGGAGCAACTCTGAGACTTGAATGCCACAGACCCAATAACTGTCAAATGCTCATCTTGAAACTCCAAAGACTTAGGTTTTATGTTTTCTTACATGTCATGACATCAACCTAAATTTAAAATGCCTCACATAAAATAATCTGAAAACGTAACTTCTACACTAACTTACTTGTATTTATCAATACTAACATCATTCTCCATTATATTCATTTTTACATGAAAAATAAATCTATATGGCAATGTTAATCATTTTCATCGCCGTGGTTGTGTTTTATTAATTAGGCAAAGCTTTACTTCTATGCCAGAAACTGTAGGCATTTCATAAATTACATTTGATTTTGGTATTTTTTTTTATTTTCCAATCATTAATTATATCTCTTTGTAGTGTAAATTGGCAATTGCCTAAATACTACTGAGTTTATATATCATTTGCTATGCTTACTGGTCATTTCTTTCTTTTCTGTGAAATAACTATTGATATCACTTATCACTTTTAAATTGGATGTTTGTCTTTTTCATATTGATTTGTCATTTATTTTATATGATAGAACTTGAATTTTTTTCAATTAACAGAATCACATTTTTATTACATTTATTCTTACTTTATTCATGACTCCTGTTGAGCCAAAGTTAAAGATGTCAAATTTCTCAACCATTCCTTTTATCATGAGTTAAGAAATTCTTTTTATAATTTTTTAGAATAAATGCTATTTTAACTGTATTTTCATATGTCTGTTTCTGTTGAATAGAGATGCCATAGATTTCTGTATATCTATCTTATAGATATCTGAAATAATAATTTAACTAAAAATACTTTTGAGTTGTATATGTAAATAATCATAATATCTGTTGTGCTTCCGCTTTTAATATCATTTACTTGTATTTAATTATTTACTGTTTTCGTATTCCTGCCTAGAATTTTAATATAAAATTGAATGTAAAGGAGATGATATATATATATATATATATATATATACATATATATATATAAATTTCATATAAAAAAGCTTAGAATTTCTTCAGTTGTGTTTTCTGAGAGATTTTTGGTAAGTAACCTTAAGGAATTACTTTGCTAGGATAGTCAATGATAAACATATTTTAAACATTATCCAATATTTTTTTTGCTTCTTGTGAATTTATGACATGGTGGTTATCACATGTTCTCCTGTTTTAATCTTTTTTGTGATAAATTAACATTTTACACTTTCTAATGTTAATCCAACCTTTAAATCCTGGTATAAATTCAGGCTTGCTCATAATGGATAATCATTTT
Source organism: Tamias sibiricus (assembly GCA_025594165.1). Classification (NCBI taxonomy): domain Eukaryota; kingdom Metazoa; phylum Chordata; class Mammalia; order Rodentia; family Sciuridae; genus Tamias; species Tamias sibiricus. Next base: position 145,629,854 of record CM046660.1, on the reverse strand, counting down.
TATACACTGTAATACTTGATTTGTGAATAAAAGACTTTTGATCTACATTCACAGCAGGATTGGCCTGTAAATTGGTTTTCTTATGCTATCATTGTCTAGATTCAAGATAAAGATTATATTGGCTTAATAGAAATAATTGTGAAGTGTTCTGTCTTGGTTGTTGCATATAATTCAAATTACCTGTTCATTGAAAGTATGTCAAATTTGCCTGTAAAACCATCTGGACCTGGAATTTTCCCACAATGGATTAAGACTACTTCTATTTCTTGATTAGTTGTAAGAATACTGATGTGGAATTTTTTTTTTTTTCTGATTTAGTTTTTGTAACTTTTAGTTTCCTCTATATCATATTGACCATTTCATCTAATTGTCAAAAAAATTGGGATAAATTTGCTAGCACTATTCTATTTATTGTATTTTTCTTTTCTTTTTAATTTTTTTTTTTTTTTTTTTTTTTTTTTTTATATAAGGGATTGAACTACTGAGCCACATCCTTACACACACCCCTCAAGTTTTTTATTTTTTATTTTGAGACAGGGTCGTGTTAATTTGCTTAGGGCCTGACTAAGTTGCTGAGGCTGGATTTGAACTTGAGATCTTCCTGCCTCAGCCTCCTAAGCTTCTGGTAATATAGGCATGTGCCACCTGTCCAGCTACTGATACTGTTCTTTATTGTACTATCCAACTTATTCTCAATTCATTATTGTTTTATGTGTGCCTTCATTTTTTTCCTCATTAACCTAGAACATTATTTACTTATTTTACTGGACTCTTCGAATCACAAACTTTTGCTTTAATGATCCTTTCTGTGCTTCTTTTGTTGTTTAATTGCTTTTTTGTTTTATTTTTGGTTTGCTTCTCTGTTATAGTTTGAACTCAAGTCTCACATGCTAGACAAGTGCCCTATGACTGAGCTATGCATCCAGCCCTCTTTAAAAAGAATTTAATATTATGTTTGTTTTACCTTATTTTTTTCTTAATTCAGTATTACTTCCCTGTATTTTTAGGGTCATTATTTCTAAAGATGTTAATATATTCAATTTTTTAATAATCCATATAGTAATGCTATAAATATCATTTAATATCCCCTTTTCTCATTTCCCAAAATTGTGATAAATAGCAATATCATAATAATTTACCAGCAAGTCTCTTTCGTTAAATACATCCATAAATAGTCTTGTGATGCTACAACAAATAGTATTGTTTTGTATATTATTTTGCAGTTGTGCATTTAGTTTATCAAAAGCAGTTGATCAGATTTTTCCTTTGGACCTGTCATTCTTATAGGTAAATATTTTAGATTTCATTTATGACCATTTATCTTTTGTTCCATGAGTTATTTGGAAGAATTTAATTACTTTTCCAACACATATGTGTTTTTAAATGTATATGTTTGTATATCTTAACTTAATTGCATTTTTTGTTCTTTATATTTTTGGATTTTTTTTCATTACTTATGATTGACAAAAAGCCATTTTATAAAAATATCCCATACATACTTGAGAAAAATGTATGCTCTTTTATTATTGGACATAAAATTATATTTTTATATTTTATTTTCACATTTTCATTGATAAGAAAGATATATCCTACTGTTTTAACATAAATTGATTGAATATATTTAATAAATTAATTAAAATTTAAAACATTTATTGTACACATTTATGTACATATGTGTAAGGCTTGTTTATGTTAGTCCACCTTATTAAATATGTTGTTAATATTTAATGATTGTATATCCTTATTCTTTTTTTCTGCCTAATCTATCAAATATGGAAAGAAATTGTGCATGCCTGTAATCTCAGTGACTATGTGACTAAAGAGGCTGAGGGAGGATGGCTAGTTTGAGTGCAGCCCCAGGAACTTAGTGAGACCCTATCTCAAAATCAAAAATCTTGAAAGCTCGGAAGGTAACAATGAAACCAAGTGGTAAAGTACACCTGAGTTCAATCATCAGTACTGGAAAAAAAAATGGAAAAAATGTCCATAAGTTTATAAATGACTGAAATTTTGATTATTTTGCCTCATAGTTTAGTTAATGGATAAATTATTTTTAATTATTTTGTTTTACAATAATATTGAAGTCTAATTTGATATTTTTCTGTGAATATTTTTAATAATTATTGCTAATTTTGTACATAATAATGCTTTTTTATTAAAGCCTATGTTGGCTAATATTAATATGAATACTTCAAGGTATTCAGCATTCTCTCTGTGAGATAGATCTCTATTAATATCTACAACTATATCTACTCAAAATAATTTTTTCTTGCATCTTCCATTATATATACTGTAGTATAAATTAAAAATTTGGTACATTTACTTTTATTTATTTTAGGATTAGTGTTTGAACTCTACACTGAGCTACATCTCCAGCCCCATTATATTTATTAAATTAATGGTATGTTTGGATTATTTAAAATGGTAATTGAACCCTTATTAATTTATAATCTACTTTTTACCTTTTGTTTTTCATTTCTAGATAATTGCTTGTATGCTTCACCCCCTTCTACTTGCTTCTCCCTTTAAAAATAAATAAATAAATAAGAATAACACACTATCATTTTATTCTTATAGCATTTACTTTTAAAATTTGGCTATTTACTTTCAGTCTGCCCAAATCTAATTACAAACATTTTCTTACTATCTGTATTACTTTATTTTTCGTTACTATAATAAAATAATTAAGGTAGGTTAAAGAAAAAAGTTTCATTTATCTCACAGCTTTAAGGAATGAAAGCCCAAACATTACAGTGCTGACCTGCTTTAGGACTCCTCTTGACTCTGTCTCCTTATAGCAGATGGTAATGGCAAAGGTGCCTGTGAAACCAAGCAAGAGATCACATAGTGAAACAGGACACCAAAGAGATTAGTTGTCCACAGCCTCTTTTGAGGTCATGCTCCCAACTGATCTATTAAGCCCAACTCTTAAAAGGTTCCCTGCCACATCCCAATACCCCATCCTGAGTACCAAGTTCCCAATGTATGTACCATGGAAGACAAGCCACATCCAAGCCATAGCACTGGCATTTCTTAACAACAGAATGATGTGAAAGCTCACAGCAGCCTTTCCAACTCAAATGTTGTTTTATACCTAGTATTTTAGTTTTGTTCCTTAAAACACAATAACACCACATTAGTTGTTATTTTTATTATTGCTTCATGAAAACATTTTTGTTTCTCTTCGTGTATTTGCCTCCTAATTTATTATCTCTTTTTGTATCTAATAGCATTTTTCCAGGATTAATTTTTCTTTTACTGAATAAATTCATTTCAGGTTCCCTTAGCATAAATTTCTTCATAGCAATATGATTTATGATATTTGCATATTTCTTCACATTGTTTTTTACAAGATATGTTTCTGGGTACATAAGTATGTTTAACATTATTATGTGTGTTCCTTTAAGATAGATTTATATCTCCCTTGACTATCTTGCTATTGAGAATTACAACTTATCATAAACATTTCTTTGTATTTTCTTTTCTATTCTAATGTAGCTGATTTGGTTTTGAAAATTTGTGATTTCATTACAAAGTACTTTGCATGAATTTCTTTTCTATTTATCCAGTTTGAAACATTTTTTTTTTTTTAAATCTAAGGATTTGTGGATATATGATTAAATAATTGTGATAGAAAATTTTGAGATATTGCTACTTTAAATATTGTTCCTCCTAGATTCTATTTTGTTTTTAAACTCTATAATTATATAAATGCTAAATCTTTATCTTTTTTATGTACCTTAACTTTTCTATCACAGATTCCACCTTCTTTCTCCACATATTTTATTCTCAGAAAATTTTTCAGATATATTTTTTAGTTTTCTAGTTTTAATATTTGTCTAATTTACTCTTTATCATAATCAGTGTATTTTTAATTTTAATAGCTTTAGATTTATTTTAGTTTGCATTAATTTTATATAAAATTTATATGTTTGTATATCATATGAACTGTACATTTGCATATAAAGATATGTACTTTTTATTTAATTTGCATAGTCATTTTGGAAAATTTCCTATTGCCTTTACCACTCATATATTTGCTAAATATTTTGCCATAGCAATTCTGGATCCAGAATTTAGTCATTTCAATATGAACTGAATGGGGAGGGAGGATTTATATCCACTGCTTTTTTTTTCCTCTTTTGCTCACTGTAAGTCAGGTATTTGGTAATTCTTGATTACAAATTTATATTTGCTTGATTTTTATCTATTCTATGATAACGAGCCTAAATTGAGGAACATTTGCTCAGAATTATTTTGTTTTCCTGTTTGAGCCAGTTTTGTGGGTCCTGGCTGATCTCCTTCCTCCTGGCTGATGAGAGATCTTGCACTATGACAGGCATTTTCCCTCAGGGCAGCAGATTTTTTTTCTCCTTCCTCACATGTCATTTGTGGCACAAAGTAAAATCCATTTTATGGAGGTTTCCTTGAAATGTTACTTTTTTTGTTTTGCTTTGTTTTATGAGATAAATTTTGTTTTGTTTTTTAATTTTAAACAATAAGGCAAATTTATTAGCTTATGTAAATAGCATGTATTACAGTAAGTCTTCAGGTGCAGCTTAAAACTAGGAATTAATTTCTTTTTTATTCTAATTTGTTATACATGCTTGCATCTGCAAAGGGAAGAACTACAATGAAGGAAAAACCAACCAAAGGAGAAACCAAGTCAAGGTAAATACCAAAAGTAAAAATAAATAAATAAATAAAAAATGACTGGTAATACAAATCATGTCTCAACAATAACCCTAAATGTTAACGGCCTAAACTCACCAATTAAAAGACATTGGCTGATAGATTGGGTTAAAAAAAAGACCCAAAAATATGCTGCCTTCAAGAGACGCATCTCATAGGAAAAGACACCCACAGACTGAAGGTGAAAGGATGAGATGTTACTTCTTGATTACAAATGCACCAAAACATCCAAAAAGAAAGGTGTACTTAGACCTAGTAATTTTTCAAAAGGAGATAGTCCTAGCATTTGTTATTTCCAGAATTAGATGTCTGTTCCTACATATGTTTAACTTTTGTTAAATTTCACACAATTGGTCACTGAATCATGTATATATAATATGTGACCCCAACACTTTGAAATGGTTTTGGGGACATATACTTCATATTTATAATGGTATCTTTTTATAATACCCTATAATTATGTCTTTATTAACTTTAGTCCATTACTGTGTTCTGCTATAAAAGGATACTATGCATCTCCTTCTGGCAAAGCACTCAAATATTAATCAACTAATCCCTTTCAAATTACATGATGTAAAGGGTCCTTAAGGCCCACTATTTTTTTCATTTCAATAGTCCCACCATCTAACAATGGCTGTCACACAGGAGTCACCTATTTGAATGAATGAGTTATTCAATGAATACAAATGACTACAAGAGAAAAGAAAAGGAAGGGAAAGAGAGAGATGGAATGAGAAGAAAAATAAAGCATTAGCAGAATTTCTTATTTCATATGATATATAGATTATCTATTGAAATTTGTAGTACTTATTTTAAGTTATCATCCAGATACTGAAGTTAAGGTGACCAGATAACATACAGACCTGTCTATTGTCACTTATTACTTTTATTGAACAATGATGCATATTCCTTTTCAGATATTATATTGATTGAGCAAAGCTAAAGGTTTAATAAATGCAAATTAGAGTTAGTATTCAAAATATTCTCATGAAAAACTGCTGTGTTCTCTGATGAGTGTATTATATCCAGTTGGAAGGATGCCGAAGTGATGGAGAAAGTAGCTAATTGTCCATCTTTACGTGTGTGCTTGTGTGTGCTTGTGTGTGTGTGTGTGTGTGTGTGTGTGTGTGTGTGTGAATTCAGTTCATCATTGTTCTGTTTATATTCCTTAATTATTCATAATATCCACAATACATAAATAATAGTTGATGTTTTTACTGATAAAAAGAGACCCACTATGTCAGATATGGTCCATTTAGGATCACTTCCATTTAGATTAATAATAAATATAATATCAATCTAATATATGATATTAAATTCTGAAGATATTCTGAAAATTTTTAAATAATTGTTTCATGTATTTGTGTTTTACTAGATTACCTGTTGCATATTTTTAAGAACACTAAGAGCAATATATATATATATATATATATATATATAATATATATATATATATATACAGACACACACACACACACTATATATATATATATATATATAGAGACACACACACACACAGATGTAAGTGGACAGGGTGATGTGAACATTCAAAAATATTGAACAATATTAATAACACATGAAGTCTATGTCTGTCAAACTCAAATAGAATTTTAAACTTCTATCACTGTTGAATTTCAGTTTAACACCTTTTGCATAGTGATTTAATTTTATTCTGTGAAGTCATATACAATTCTGCCTGTTATATGTTAGTTCGCATTATGATTTGCTGTTGATATTGACTTTTGTTCCGTGTTGAATCTGAGTTGATAACTTTGAACACATACCTGGGACCTATAGTACTTTAGCTAAAGAAAAGTTGTCACTTGATTAATGAATTTCACATCTTTCAGATGTGTCTCAAAAGAGACATCAAATATATATTATAAATACTGTATATGTATAATAAATACACTGTATAATATATCATACTCTATAACACACATACACTAACATTTATTTGTGGTTTGTAATAACCTGTTCAGAGCATTTATTCTAAATTATATGTAAGAACTGAAATTGTGACCTCCAAGCAATACTCGCTTCCACGTTCACTGCTGCATTGCTCATAATATGCAAGGTATGGAAACAATCTAATTGTACATGGGCAGAGGAATGGATAAAGAAAAAACGGATACATACGCCCACTGTAATATTACTCTGGCTTAAAAAAGGATGAAACTCTTTCTTTTGTGACAACACAGAAGAAACTGGAGGACAGTATGCTGAGAATATGAGGCAGTTACCAAAGGACAAAAATGTGCTTCCACTCACATGAGGTATGTGAAATTGTAAACTCATAGAAGTAGAAACTATTATAGTGAATTCATAGAAGTAGAGCGTTATAGTGGTTGCCATGGGATGGCTGGTGGGGGAGAAACAGGCTTCGCTGTGCCTTGGTTATGAAGTTTCTGTTTTGCTGTTTGAGTAAGTTCTACAGATCTGCTCTACAGCATGGTGCCTAATATTTAACAATATCATATTGTGCACTTCAAAATTCATTCTGAGTGCAGATCTCATGTTAAATGTTCTTACTAAAAACAAACAAGCAAAACCCAAAAACAAAGAAAACAAATGAAAGCAAGGACATATTAAAGAGTGTGTGAAATATCAATTACCTCATTGGTGATGATGCTGTCACTGTTTGCTTATGTCCTAACATATCCAGCTGTATATATTATATATGTATAGAGCTTTGTATTCAATCATATCTCAAAAGATCTGTAAATGAAAAAAAAAAATACATGCTAATTAGGGTTAGATACAATTCTTAGTGTGGTAGTTTGTGTATGATAAACAGTCAATTATTGCGGTTCTAATTTTGATTCAGTTGGAGCACAATTTACTTTTTTAATATTTATTTATTTGTTCTTTTTAGTTGTACACAATGTATTTATTCTTTACGTGGTGCTGAGGATCGAACCCGGGCCGTGCACGTGCTAGGCGAGCACTCTACCGCTGAGCCACAATCCCAGCCCCACAATTTACTTTTTCTGGTAATTCACTACTCTTTTGAACAAATTAAGATATGGTAGTAAATTTGCCTTTGAAATCTTCATATATCTGTTGGCTCCCAAAAAGATAAACCTAAATTAATTATCATAAGTCTTGATATCTATGAACTTGTTAAAAAATGACAATTCTTCCAAAAACATTTACAATAATGACCACCATTTATAAACTTCCTTTCAATACTCACTAATCTTATTTTTTCTCATAACAACTCTGTAAATTGAGCTGGCATTATTGACATAATCCACTTTTTTTTTTTTTTTTTTGCTGATATAACATATTGAGAAAAGCTCAATAATGTGTCTAAAGTAATTCAGCCCTCATAAAGACAGAAGGAGGACATTAACTCAGACCTTGTGATTCTAAAACCATCTCACCTTCACTGCAATGTGTGTATTACATTTCTTTCATGAACTTCAATGACCTCACATCAGACACCTCAAGAGTATCAGTGATCTGGAGCACCTGAGTCAAAATGTGTATGGTCCTTGATTAGGATAATCATTGTTTAAGTATTTTTAAAAATAGTGTTTCTTGAAAACTTCTAAAACCCACGTGTTTTTAGACACAATTTTGCCAAGTATGTCATCTGTATTTATTAAAACATCAGGGAGTTACATTTTTTATGTTCCTTATTACCTGTAACGATTAAGAGTTCAAACACTTACAAAATCCTGTATTAAATTTAATATATATATAAATATATATTTAATATATATAAAATACATATATATACATATATATGTGTGTGTGTATATATATATATATATATATATATATATGATTTTTTTTCATTCTTAAGAAAAAATCCAGTGTTTCTTCACTAAAATTACAAAGACAGGAAATAAATATTGTTTTCAATTCTCTATTTTTATTTTTTCACAGCATTTGGCTTTAGAGGCTTTTCTGGAGTTTTGTTTCTACAGAGGCAGTTTGGATCATAATTTATGAGGTAGGTTGAATCAGATAATAATGTATGTCATTTATACTTTATCATACTCACATAGCTTTATGGGTGTGTACCTTAGAGGCACAGAGGCAAATTTTTATTAACACATGTTTATACATAATTGACCAATTGGGAAGTGGTAAGAAGTAATGGCTGTGATTTACATAGACTAAGAAATGTCTTAGAGCACCTCACCCTGTCTGGAGCCCCCACTGTGACAGATGAGCCAATGCCTGTGGGGGATGACAGCATGCTATTTATGGCATTTCCTTCTGAGACAATTAAGTAACATATGCCAAGACCATAGGGATTATCTTTGAGCTACACAGTATGTAACTCTATCTGAAGAGAAATATAATATTTTACAAATTTGACAAACCATAAGAAAGCTTAAATTGATTCACTCATTTTAATAAATGCAATAACATTTTTGTGCCTTAATAAGATTTACTTCCTGATAAAAGTATGTTATAAAAGATTAACATTATACACATGTATTATTCAGAAAATATGGCCTATTTATTTTCTTGGGGTACAATGTTCACAATGAACTCTTACGCCTATTTCTAAATTTAACATGTTTTTTTAACAATTTATTTGAACTAATAAAAATGGAAAATTTGGTTCATTTTAGAAATAATAAAAGCCAATGTCTTATAGGAGTATTGCACTATTTCCCTGCATGTTACAGTTTGGAAAAGACAGTGAGTTGACCAGGGCTAATAAGAGATAAGAAGGACAAGTAAGGTATCAAGATGAATGCATTGCTTTGACCTTGTCCTCAGTGATGCAGGCAACTTAATTCAGGAGGATCATGTACATAGAACTGACTGTGGCCTTAGGCAGTTTCAGCATATTGTTCTCATTTTATTATAGAAGTCATTGAGATCTAGGAAGATTTATCTAAAAATTGATGTTCCTATGGGAAGTTGATTACAGATTAAAGATAACACATTAAGAAAGCTGGGATTAAAAAGTCCATGAAAGATCAATGACACAAGTCAACTCCATACCTCCATAGCCAAGCTCATTTCCTTGGCACAAGGTAATAATTTGGAAAATATTTGTTCGATGCATGAATGCATAGACAGTAGACAGAGTGTTTTTTCTTCATCTATTCTCAGATTTCTTGTCCTACTCTATATAATTTAGGACTGGATTTCCCTTGTGTTTCTGAATTTCATGTAGCATGTCTATTGATTTCTACAAATATGACTTTGGATTGTATGGTAAGGTGTGAATGGGGTCCATATTGGTAAATGAAGGAGGGACAGTTGGAACAAAGGAGGGAAGAAAGGAAGGTGGGAAAGAGGAATAGAAGGAGGAACATGTGAAAAACTAACTTCATTAGAAATTAACTGACCTCCTGGATGCACACAAAGTTATTGCTTGGTCTCTCAAATACTAGCAATTTATTAGAGTTTCATGATAACATTTTTTTGTGTGTGTTTTGGTACTGGTAAATGAATCCTTGGTGATCTACCACTTAGCTACATTCCCAGTCCTTTTACTTTTTTTATTTTGAGACAGGGTCTTTTTAATTGCTAAGGGTCTCACTAATTACCATGACTCATAATCCTACAAATTCAGTGTCCAAAGTCCCTGGGATTATAAGCATGTACCACCATGCCTGGCTACTTTATAATAATTTTGAGCCAAAAGGACACATATAGCATATCATTGCTTATGATATAGGCATTAAATAATCCTATTTGGCCATTTAAATAGGTGAGGAGACCTGAGATTGGGTAGTAAAACAGTGACAACCTCAGATATTAATATCAGATCCATCGACCTTTCAGTAGGCTTTGCTAGCTTTTCAATAATTTGATATATAAAAATACTTCATATTTATATAGTGCTTTGGTGTTTTGAAATTACTTTATATAGAGATCATTCAGTCTTCACTCTAACTTTAGTAGCAATTTATGCTAGAATATATGAACTCCTTAAAATACATCAAGGAATGGAGTAAAAGAAAATTATCTTACTTTGTGACATTAAAAAAAAATCCACCTTATATATTGCATTCTTCTTTCTGGGTTTGTTTGTTTGTTTGTTGTTTATCTTACTAGTTTATTTTGGTAAAGTAGTATATTATGATAAAATTATGATTCCTTGGTTTATATTCATCTTTGCTCCCTCTTCCTTTCCTTTGTCATGTATCTCTCTCTTTTGTCTCTCTCCTTCATTTTACACGTTTCTTCCATGAGGTGGTCACTGTAATAAATGCTGTTCTCCTCATTCTGTCCAGTTCTTTTTGGTCCTTCCAAACCTACACTGTTAGAATCACAGCCATCTTTTGGCTCCATACCATATACATATTTCATGTACAAAGGATAACACAAAGTAACATGAAAAGTATTTATAAGCTAGGTTTCATCCTCATTCATCATTTCTCTACCTCATCCAACCTGCCAGGTATAAGAGCCAGAGAATAAACAGTCAGACTAGACATATTTTTCATTCTAAGAATTGCCTAGTATTTCTATATGACATCTATAATGGAAGAATAAGAGAGAGGGATAGTGATATTAATTGTTATAATTTTCTGAATATGGACACGTCAGCCCTCGGAGGTGAGAGTGTTGCAGTACCTGTGCAGAGGCACCAACTCAGGATCTTTTTTTGAGTATTACTTAATGAATGCTGCCCCATATATATTAGCTCCTTCAGTAATCGGATTTCCATCAATTATTTCTAATTATGTGAACTTCCTTCCCATTAATAAAAGGTGATGCTGATGTAGTCTGGTAACATAGGTTTTTATTGTCCCAGCATTTTTCACTGTTCATTTTCACTGTTTTTCAATAAAAGTTTTATTTCCAATCATTACACCTATGTGACCAGAGTAAACTTTCTGAAAAATAATAACCTCAATGGAAAAGCTATATATAAATTTTAGAAATCCTTTTGAATTATAAGTGACAGAGAGTGAATTAATTTATTAGAAGAATGTTGGCGGGGCTGGGATTGTGGCTCAGCGGTTAGAGCGCTCGCCTAGCACGTGCGCGGCCCGGGTTCGATCCTCAGCACCACGTACAAATAAACGCATTGTGTTCAACTAAAAGCAAATAAATAAATATTAAAAAAAAAAAAAAAAATGTTGGGAATTTTAAAGATTGTCTGGAGAGCAGAGAGACAGTGTTGAAAATGTCCGCAAAAGTCCATTTCTGAGGCTGTGAAGTGAAGACCCAGCCATTGTACATTTAGTTGGAATGACCAGACCAGGACAAAGGGGAAAGAAAGAATTGATCCTTTGCATTTTAAAACTTTTATTTAAAAATAAAATTCATATTTGTAACTCTGCCAGGAATGAAACCATTTCTAATGAGTAACAGAGTTAATTAATCACCCCTCTTTCTTTAAGTCCTTGAATTAGATAAAGGACTCACTGAAGGCTCACTGGGCCTTCAATGAGCTGAATGTAGGCCAGGTACTCTTTTTTTTTTTTTTTTTTTTTTTTTTTTTGGTACCGGGGATTGAACTCAGGGGCACTCAACCACTGGGTCACATCTCCAGCCCTTTTTTGTTTTTATTAGAGACGGGGTCTCACTAAGTTGCTAAGTGCCTCACCATTGCTGAGGCTGGCTTTGAACTCATGATCCTCCTGCCTCAGCCTCCCAAAGTGCTGGGATTACAGGCATGTGCCACCGCGCCCGGCTTAGGCCAGGTACTCTTGCACCAGCTACCAATAGGGAGCTTCCAGAGGGCGAAACATTCCTTTCCATGTCTAAAGGTGGAGAGGGATAAAAAAAATGGCCTCTGGAGTACTGTGGCAAGGAAGTGAGAGCAGGAACAATTCCCAAATGTGAAAGGTGGATGCCAGCAAATGTGGACTATGTTTTAAAATGTATAAGAGATAATAATTTTAAATTATAGCAAACCTACTGTAATATGCAGAGGGCAAACAAAAGAGATAGGTAGGAGGACTTTGGCAGGCAGTAGAAATCAGAGATTGCTGCAACAGTATGGGATCCCAATTCACAGAGTCTTAGAGCTGGAGGCAGATGAAGAGAGCCTACCATTGACAATAATTTTGTTGAGAAGTAAACTGAAACTCCAGATAGAATTATTTCTAAATCGCCACCATACATTTTCAAAGAAGGACTGCATCCAGCTTTGTGGAGTCCTTCTAATGCTTATTCAAATTTCCAAAAGATAGCAGGCTCCTCAGGAATAAATGAATTTCTCCCAGGGCCTCCCTTCTCTTACTCAGTCCTGCCAAGACATCTGTTGAGTTTCCAAGAATTCTTCTAAAGCAACAACCAAAGCAGAGCAGCTGATCATAAGCAACAAAGTGCTGGGATCATGGTGATGGTGCACATAATGTCAAGGCTAAACACAAACCTATACTTAATCATTTTGATAAGCTGACCATTTAATAACTGGATATTAAAATATTTCTTAAAATAAAACTCACGATTTTCAACAAGTATATTGTAACTATACAGCAATTCTATTTATTTCATAGGAATATGCCAAATATTACCTCTTTTATCAGCTTTTCTTTATTCCTCTAAATTGACATAATATATTTTTGTCTGGGAAGCTTTTTATTTTACTTCTAGCTTTTGTGAGTTTAGTCAGGAAGCGTGTTTTACTTATGTTTGCATATTTGTATCTCCCTCATTGCCCTCTCTATATATACATATATCTTGTGAGCAGTTTCCCCAATAATTTTCTTCATACCTACTATAATCTAGAGAAAGATACATCTTTAAGAAATCCATCAAATCCTCCAAAATGAGTCAAACATCAACCTCCTGTTAAAAAGGAAAAACAAATATTGACCCTCATGGAAAATTTGCAAAGATCCCACACTAAAATAAGGGAAAGTTTTGCAGTACTGAGAAAATTGTTACTTTTTTGTCTTGTTAAGTATCTGAAAATTGAAGTAAAATATTAAAAATACATAATGTGCAGGAAACAGATACTCTTCTACTCTGCTTATAGGTATGTAAACTGCTTCAAAAACCCTGGAAGAAAATTTATCAAAATTCAATGCAATCATAAATGTGCCTGCCCCTTGATCATCATTTGTGTTTCCAGGAATTTATCCTACAAAATGTCTAGAACTAGTGTACAAAGAAAAAAATATAAGAAGACTCACTAGGACATGGTTACTAATATACAAAACTATAAACTACCTGAAGACAATAAAGTTATGGCTTATTGATTATGATATATTTTTATAATAAAATAATTTACAAAATATAAAAAGATGAAATTATGGCATTTGGTGGTAAAGGGAGGAACTGGAGACTATCTTGCTAAGTAAAATAATCTATACTCAGAAAGCCATATGTTAAATGTTTTCTCTGGTATGTTGAAGCTAATCCAAAAGAAGCGGGTAGGGATATGGGAGGGAAACAGAGAGAGAAAGGGAAAAGAAGGAAGATTCCATCAAAATAGAAGAAAGAAGGAGATCACCAAAGGGGAAGGAAAAGGGATGGGATAACCAAAGAATAGCAAAATGAATCTAACCTAACTTTTCTGTGTACCTATGTGAATATACCACAGTGAATCTTACCATCTTATACATCCAAAAGATGCTAACAACAACAGTAAATAAAACTAAAAGTAAAAGAGATAAATAGTAGAAAGATCAGTAAAGCAGAGAGAAGGGAACAGCATCAGGCTGATAGGAGAGGGAAAGGGGAAATACTGAGTGAGGACTGAACTAGAAAAAAATTATATCCCATGATTTTATAATTATGTCAAGATAAATCCTGATGTTATGTATAATTATAAAGAGTCAATTTTTTAAAAAGAAACAAATTGAATGGATCATCATGTAGTGAGTTGGAAAGATGGTCAAACTATATCGAAAATAAAGCACCATGCTAATGTTACCGAGCTAGGCCTTCCAGGAAACTGAGGCAGTATGAAGATCACCCTCCTTAAAACTGATGCTTGCAATGAGGTAAGAAAGAATTCAGAGATGTGGCACAGAATAGCAGGCGTGAGGCTATTGAAAGAATAGGAAAAGGGAAAGGAGAAACTCTCAAGAAGGAGTAGGTCCTCTCAGAGAGGAGAGGAACAGGGTGCCTCTCCTGCACTCCAGTTTTATTGGGGATCCGAAAGAATTTTCCAGAGAGTACTGCCCAAGACCACCTCTTCACTTGTGACTGCTGGCAGAATGACATCAGACTTTCATGTCTCCACTGCCATCACACCCCCTAGGTCACTTTGGCTCACGTCGACCAGTTCTAATTGGATTTTTAAATACAAGTTCTTAGAGATTAAAAAAAAAATGTACAATAAATTGTGTTGCTTTTATAGTATTAAAATATATATATGGGGCTGGAGTTGTGGCTCAGTGGTAAGAGCCTAGCATGTGTAAGGCTCTGGGTTCGATTCTCAGCACCACATATAAATAAATAAATAAAATAAAGGTCCATCAACATCTGAAAATATATTAAAAAAAAATATAGCAATGAGCTGGAAATGTGGCTTAGTGGTAAAGTGCTTGCCTAGCATGTAAAAGGCCCTGGATTCAATCCCCAGCACAATTAAAAAAAAATTACATACCAGCATTCTTACTTATAAATGATTCTGATAGTATTATACATGATATAAGATGGCTTGATTTCAATTAATCAAATCTCACATGGATATTTTAGAGAAAATTTCAACAATTAATCATTTAATTTTTTTCAACTATTATAATTTATTCACATTATATAATATATTCACATTTACTATTTATTTAAAGCCAATTTTTACATGCATATGAAATAATGAAGTTTAACATACAGGAATTTAAACTGTTGGCATGCTCAAGAAACTTGAAACTACACTTAGCAATTTTACAATTAAAAAAATGATTCTTAGCAAATATTGAGTTATCTGTTCCTTACAATAATCCTAATAATATTTATCATTATAATGCCTATATTTTACCAATGATGAAACCTAGGCACAGAGAAATTGCATAAATTTCTCGAGGTTAGGATTCAAAATAGCAAAGTATTCTAATAATTGAATTACCAGAAGGCTTCATAGCCACTTCTTAGAAACAAGCATTAGTCAAGGAACTTGGTAGAGTGTACATAGTCTAGTGTTCTTCATGGGTATAGGACACCATCTGTACTTAAGGTCACTCAAGTTCCCCAACTGTCCTTTTTCAAGTCCCATGCTACAAATTAATCTAGAAGATGAGAAGCTTACATCATTTAATTTGTAAGAGTTCTGAGAAGATTCTAACACACTGCGTTAAAATCTCAAAACATTTCCTTTATTTTATGGAAGTTACTTAATGTATATTGGATTGAGAGGATATTTCAAGTCCTGAGAAGACAAAGAATCCATTTGAACACATCTCCTTTCAGTGTACTGATTTCTGGCATTTCAGTTTCTTGCCCAGTTATTCATTTGGTGCTGTTTTTTTTCTCAGCCATAAGTTTTTCATTAGAGGTCAGTTAGAATATTGTGTGAAAACACTCATTAATAAGGTGATACTTTCTTGGGCATGTAGATTTTTTAGAAACATTAATACCTTTATTTATTTTATTTTTATATGGTGCTGAGGATCGAACCCAGTGTCTCACATGCGCGAGGCAAGCACGCTACTATGAAGCCACAACTGCAGCCCCTGCATGTAGATTTTTGAAAATTTACATATAATATTTGAAGACAGAAAGAGAATTTAAAAGAAATGATTTTCTAACAATAAAATTTTGTGAGCATGAGTTGTTTTGGAATAAGACAGTTTTCCCGAATACTCCATGAAATCTGCAATGCAAGAAAACCTTTATCTTATTTTCAGAGGAAATCTCATTAAAACAATTTGTTTTTCACTACTGGCAGTGTTATACGTGTCCAAAATAAAAAAAAAAAAAAAAAAAAAAAAAAAAAAGAAAGAAAGAAAAAGAAGAAGGAGAGAAGGAGAAAGTAAGTCTTACAATACTGAGGAAAAACTGCATAATTTTTATTCAGATTCAATTGCATTAAAATAAAGTTGTAACACTTAAACCATGTCTAGTTCTTTCTTTGTCTGCTGCACCTCTACTTACTACCTCTTGCCTTTTTCCCAGTGTTGGCAACACACACACATTTCATTAGTATAAGGCAAAACAATTTGATTTGGAGTCCACATCCTTCTCATATTAGCTGTGTCGCCTTTGGCGAATTCTTTAACTTCTCTGTGCCTCAATTCCTGATCCTATAAAAAGGAAACAATAGTGGTATCCATGTCAAAGGATGCTTATGAGGAGTGAGTAATTTAATATACACAAAGTTCTTAGAAGAGTATCTGGTATATAAAAGAGCTATATAGTGGTTAGCTATTACTGTTTTACAAAGATTAAACCAGGCGTGCTGTAGTTTAATGTAGTTCTATAGAACACTTATTTTTAATTACATATTTTATTATAAAACCAATACATGCTCATTACTGCAAACATCAAAAAAAAAATACATACAAACCAAAGGAATATAAAATTGCCCTGTGCTGTAACCCATAGACAGGTAGTGGCAATACTTTAATCTTATTTTTATATGCACTTATGACACATATTATGCACAAACATAAAAGTGCTATTTTTTATGATTATAAATAAGTATAGCTCTATGGAATCTCGGGTCAAGATGATAGAATAAGGACATTTATTTTCCAAACTTCCATGTCCCCCCTGTCCTCAAATGTCTGAAAATAACCCAAAATATTAGTTTTTAAAAATGTTTTAATGATCGAGGGGAACAAGTGGTAAGTCAAGAACTCTAACAGATCTAGGATGAGCTTCTAAAGACAAATAAAAGGAGTCAGAAAGAAAAGAGAAAAATCAAATTATATCCCTCAAAATAGTACATATAGGAAAACTGTTGAGGAGAGGATATATCCATAAAAACTAAACATGAGAAATCAACAAATACACAGAAAAAGATGGGCTCTGAAATAGAAGAATAATCTTGAGTTTGGCCTCAGAAGAGCAGCTAAGCTTCTCTGGTTTCAGTTCTGGCATTCACACAAGGAGCAGCAGGCCCAGGAGGCGCTTGACTCTGAAGACCCGGGTAGGGGCATGCATCCTTATTCCCAGGTAGCACCAAAGTGAGTGAGGGCAAAACGGAGGTAACTACAGATTTTAAAACAGGACTGCTAAGAAAACCAAAGCAACATCTCTGTAAGGGAGAGAAACAATTGAGCTCCTCCAATGGCCAACTCAAACCATAACCCCTTTACAATCTGGAGGACATAAATTGCCTGCTATCTCAACATCAAGGTCCTCCCTAACAAAGCCTCTATCTTGTGATCTTCACTCCCTTTACAAGGAACCAGCAGGCTTCCAACCCATTATGGGATAGTCTATTTCGGAAACATTTCAGTAAACTGCCGAGGGAACCAACACCACTACCCACCATAACTGAGTATGATGGACACAAACGTATTGACAGAGAAGGACCAGGATGAACATTTAGAACAGCAGACATGTAAAACAGGAAACCTGCAGTGACTAATAGCAAAACAATAGTTGACATATTTAGAATAGATGACAGGCCATTTCTTTGTGAACAAGAACAGTTTGCTACGGAAAGGGAGCATTAAGAAAGCAAGGAAGTTACTAGAAGATAAAAATAAGAATATCTCAATAATAGAATGGCTCACTTGACATAATAAATCTTGGTATTGAAAATGTTCCTTGAGTGGTGAATGGGCTAAATTTAAAAATTCATGCTTAGACCTATGAAACTTCTAAAATTACCAACAACTTTCTGAGAGTGAAAAAATAAAAATAAGAGTCAGATTTATAATTAAGTAAAAGTTAAGCAAGAATATCTTGATATAAGGCAAGTTCTTATGTAATAAGGACTTAATACTAAGAACCCCAGGACTAATTAAAGTATAAATATAAAATAACACCAAAATAAAGGAATCTACACCAGGAAAACAACAAGATCATTTCCTTTTGAAATTCTCTCTCTGAAAGAATCAGAATGGACTCCAACAAAGTGACAAAAAAAATGCATACACAGAAGAGGAATTGTGAACTAGCAAATAGCAGTAGTATAGAGAAAGTATTAAATGATTTTAACACAGCCAACAAAAGACAAATAAATGATTTTCTCCTTCATAGACAGATTTGGCAAATATATTTGCCACAAATGGAAGATTAATAGCATTTCTAAAGAAAGTTTCTTAAAAACAAGGAAAATGTAGCTCAATAGATTTATTTTTAAATAGTTTGCAGTTCACTTGATAAAACACATATGGCTATAAACAAATGAAAACTCACAAGAAACTAAGACAATACATATGAAAAAAACCATAATTTCATGTTCTTCCATACATTACAAAGAAATACATATACATGATAATATCCAGTGGAAGGAAGATACTCAATAAGATTGAAAAATACTGAAAATGACTACCAAAATTCAAAGTACACATGTCCTTTAACCAAGGAACTATGCTTCTATGTATGTGCCTTCAGAAATGCAGATGTATAAATAAGAATATTAATTCCCATGTTGATATCAACAATCAAATATGGGATGCCACCATAGCATCTTTTAACAAATAAAAGTAATGATTTTTCATTGATGCGATATATTAATCTATATAAATCAATATCTGCATGTATTAGGATGAAACTATCTTGAAAATATCACTGAGCAAAAGTAAAAGCAATTTTTTTTTCTCATCCCCCCCCCTTTTTTTTGAGACAGGCCCTTGCTAAGTTGTGGAGGCCAGCCTCACACCTGAGATCCTCTTACCTCAGCCTCCAAAGTCACTGGAACTATAGGTGTACGCCACCACACACACACACCCAGCTTGAGTAAAAAGCAATTTGGAACCTAATAAGTACTTTATGATGGTGTATAAAATAAGAAACAGCTGTAGTTCAAAATGTACTTACTCTACTAATTATGAGGACTTCAGATCTACTTCTTGAAAGTAGAAACATAAGTAGCAGCTGCTTAAGCAAATTGGGGCTTTTTACTTTGTATGTAGAAAGAAATGTAGAGATAAACCATGCAGTATTAAAACATTAGCAGGAATCCTGCATCCAGACTTTTCTGTCTTGGCCAATTTCAAGGTGTGGCCCTTGTCATTGTGTTTACAAGATAGGCTGCTGACCCAGTGACCTCCTGTCTGCACCAAAATATCTTGACAGAGCTCTAGCAAGGACAGTGAAAGACCAGAGGTCAAGTGGAATGTGACCAAAGAATCTACCTAGCTTTAAAAGTTTCTCCAAAACTTGACATAATGACTTCTGCTGATATTCTGCTGGCCAGGTAGACATTATACGCCTTTCCACATTGACACAATGAGGGAAGGTAATTCTTCCCTTCTCTAAGACATTAAATAACAAGTAGGAGCTTCCTATATAAGAAGATAAGTAGAAAACTAAGTTTGGAGAATTCCTAGGGAAAACAGTGGGCTATTGAAGTTAGAGACAGAGGGGAAGAGTTAAGGCATGAAGAAGTATTTTGATATTTTATACTACATTTCTGTAGTATGAAATATCACTTCTTCCTTTTCATCCCTCCTACTTTTTTGCCCTTAAGACAATCTGTTGAGGATTTATTTCCAAAAGTTTCTCTCTTTCTTAACACTAGTCTTGTATCCTTTTAAAGTCATCTGAATAGAAGATGTCAAAGCAGGACAAGAGAGTTGGAGAGGCGCACTAAAACTCAGCCACATTTCCATCCATCTTCAGCTGCATCCTGTACTCTATAGAGCACATTGACTTGGCACAAGAATTGTCTTCAGGCTACTAACCTAAGAGAAAAGGATGAATTTAAAATCAGGGAAATTTGGAGAGATCTTGGATCTGGGCAGTTTTGGTCTAGTCACATGTAGAGAGCTGAGCCTTCCAGGATAAGATTGATGAAAGATTGGTGTAAAAAATAACTGTGATTATTTTTTGACAAAGTTGCACAGATTAAGCAGTTGTTGCATCTTTAATTGGTGTATCATTTAACCTTATGTTAATTATATACATATATATATATATATATACATATATATATATAGTGGAGAGCATTATAAAACTTTATTTAAAAGGAGAACATGATAAAACTTTATTTTTTAATTTATAATAATTACAATTGATAGTGCACATATATATCATCTTTTTACATACAACTGTTTGTATACAAAGTATATTCATACCTTTCAGGTCTTCAATCATGCATTTAGGATAATGTAGAAATTTGTTTCTTTACACAGTAGGTATGTGTGCCAATGTGTCTGGGTCAGTGAGAGATTTTTGTTCTGGAGATATGTGGGAACCTAGACCATTTTCTTCTCTGTAATCATATTTTAAAAATATCCCAACAGTGTAACAGACCTGGAAA
Organism: Tamias sibiricus; assembly: GCA_025594165.1. Lineage (NCBI taxonomy): Eukaryota > Metazoa > Chordata > Mammalia > Rodentia > Sciuridae > Tamias > Tamias sibiricus. The sequence goes on along the minus strand of CM046660.1, from coordinate 145,608,901 downwards.
AGAATTTCTTCACATTTACATGCAACAAAATTTTCATGTTTGTGTACATTTCATCTAAATGAAAGAACAAACATTTTCTTCCACTTGTGTATATTAATTGGTACAAATAGACACAGAAGAAAATAGCCTTATGCTCTTATTTCTGTCATTATTGTTTCTGTTCTAAATTTTAATGATTAGATTATTATTGTTCTTTGGCATGTAATGCTCCTGGATGGATGTTTGCAAGTTTTTTTTAAATTTAATTTTTATAATTTTTAATATGTACAACTCATAGTGCATGTATTTAGCATCTTTTTACATACAACTGTTTTTATTAAAGAAATTACGACTGCTTTAAAATCTAAAAGCATAGAATTCTTGATAAAAAATAACAAATGTATTTTAATAAAATATTGATGAATCATACAATTTCACCAATGTTCAATATTTTGCAGAGAACATGGGGGAACTATTATCTTTATCCTTTTTTGATTATTATCTCATTCATGATTTTTTAAAGATGCTTAAGAATTTCATGATTAAGAGAAACATTACCAAAATGTATTCATTTTTTTTATTTAAACATAGTGTCTTTCAAAATCTTCTGCAAATATCCAGTTAATGCTTTTTATCTCATAGGTGAGAAAATGACATACTTGGCCAATACTATATTTTTAACATGAGTGCAGCTCTATCAATATTATTATAATTAGTGATTACATCATGCTTTAGGAGGATAGTACAGAGAAAGTTGTATTAACATGCACCACACACCATTGTGATATCAATACTCATTTTACTGTTCAGAATTTTTTTTAAAGCTAATAGCTGTCAAAAATACCCATTATAGGCTAGTCTATAATTTGTAGAAGTCAAGTAATACATTTTTTCTGAAGGTATAATGGATGCTCCATGGAGCAATTATTTTAGAAAGACAACTTCATCTCAGCTGTCTCGTGCCAGCAGAACTATTTAAGAGCCTGAGATGCATAATTCAACATGGAAGGGCTGTCAGAGTTGAGAATACCTTTAAATTATAAAAACTTAGCACCACAAGTCAGTTGTAATTATAATGGAAATGTAGTTTTCTGTCATTTTATCATGGCAAACATCTCTCAAGAAGCAATTCTGCGTGTTAAAATATTTTGGCAAAGTGACTTTTGATTCCAAAGGGATACAGATTATCTGGTTTTATACCTGAATATTTTTCTTACAAATTGAGTTTAACAGTCTGCACTGCTTAAGATGGCAAACATAAGAGTATTATTAAAATCCCATTGGAAAATCTTGCAGGGAGACCACAGGCTATAGTAACTCACCAAGGCAGTTCAGGTTATACATAAAAATATATTATTTTAATAGCAAAATACTACAGGCAGTTCTTCATCTGATATCCAATTATTTTACAATGCAAATATATGAATATAAAAATGGCTACGATTTCAGTCTTTTTTTCCTAGCAAATGTTTTTATGATTAAAAATTAAAGTAAAGTTTTAATAGTTCAAGTTTCTCCAGGATTTGTGGCCTTTGTCTTTGATGATTTACCCCAGATTTTTTAGACTCCAAGTGGTGGTCTTGACTTCCTCCTGTTCTACATGCTTTTACTATTGTACAAGATGAAAAGTAAAAATAAAGTTGTTTTTAAGAAAATTAAGCTACTATGTAAGATTATGGAATCATATATAACAAACATTAGGTTCTTCTATAAATTCTCATAGACGGAATATTAAAATGAGCTCAGTTTCCATAGTTGTATTCTACCTAGTATGAATAACATGGGTTACACAGATTACTGAATTTTGGAAATTGACATCAAAACAATTCTCTAGCATAATGAGTATCCATTTAAACTTTATTTCAGCCTTTTTTTCATATTAATCATGAAGGTAAGTATTGTATTCCAAATAATTTGAGTAGACTTTGGACACTTAATTTATTTCCCAAAATGAGTTAGCAAGTCAGAAATCTTCATTTTCTCAGTACATTTATTGAGTTCTTACTATATATGTGTCACTACTTCCAATTTGTACTTGAAACCAAAATAAGAATAATTGCCCAATATCATTCAAAATATTAAATTGTTTTTAGTAAAATCATATTAAGCAAAAGCCATAATGAATTAATATAGACTAAGCAAAATGTGTAACAACTCAAATACTGATTATCTTTTCAATTCTGTAAATGTTTGTTAAGTGAAAAATATATCTGATTTATTTTTCTAGCCACTGGAGATGTATCAATAAGAAAAGATTAAAATGTTTCCACCATATGGTTATGTTATTTATCTAAAGAAAAAGTAGGAAATTCAGTGAGCTAAACACAAGCTTCAGAGATAACAAATATACTTAAGTCAGATTTTTTTTATCATAAGGCTTTCATATTTTCATGGAGACAGTAGAACAATAGATAATTCAATAGAACAAGAAAGCCTGATTATTTTTAAAGTACAAGAAAATCAGAAAATCATTACCCATTCTTTAAGAAATTCCTGAAAGTAAGGAGGGCAAGAAATAGAGATTAAAGTTTGTTTGTTTGCTTTTAACTTAGTTTATGCTAGGTGCTTTGATTTTCATTATATCCCTTTTGCTTACACAATGATATTAAGGAGTGAAATCTCCATTCTGCAGGTTAAAAATCAAGAATTGAACAGGTAAGTAGCTTTTCTAAAACTCTGTAGGTTTTTTTTCAAAGTAATGAAATACAAGTATTTCTAATACTCTAACTTCTCTGTATTATTTTTAGGAAATTTTCACAAATTGAACAACCTGAAGTTATACTTACAGACACATTATTTAATTCCTGTACCTCTGGATAGTATCTTCAGTTTTCCAAGAAGATATTTTGTAAAATGATTTCAAGGCACACTCATACATTGCTGGTGGGACTGCAAAATGGTACAGCCAATAGGGAAAGTAGTATGGAGGTTCCTTGGAAAACTGGGAATGGAACCACCATTTGACCCAGCCTTCCCACTCCTGGATCTATTCCCAAGGGACTTAAAAACAACATACTACAGGGACATAGCCACATCAATGTTTATAGCAGCACAATTCACAATAGCTAGACTGTGGAACCAAACTAGATGTCCTTCAGTACATGAATGGATAAAGAAAATGTGGTATATATACACAATGGAATATTACTCAGCAATTAAAGAGAATCAAATCATGGCATTTGCAGGTAAATGGATGAAGTTGGAGAATAGAATGCTAAGTGAAGTTAGCCAATCCCCAAAATCCAAATGCCGAATGTTTTCTCTGATATAAGGAGGCTGATTCACAGTGGGGTTGGGACAGGGAGCATAGCAGGATTAGAGGAACACTAGAAAGGTCAATGGAAGGGAGGGGGCAAGGGGGCAAAAAGAAAAAAAAAGATAGTAGAATGAGATGGACATCATTACCCTAAGAGCATGTATGAAGACAAGAATGGTGTGAATATACTTTGTATACAACCAGAGACATGTAAAAAATGTGCTCTATATGTGTATTATGAATTGTAATGCATTCTACTGTCATATACAACAACTTTGAATATATATACATACATATATATATATATATATATATATATATATATGCACATTCAGAGTTTTTGAAAAACTAATCAACAAGGATTTAGGATAATTTTGAAATGCCAAACTAACACCCTGTTCCCTACTTTGCCTACTATAAACAAGATGATGTAATACTTGCAATCAGTAACTGATTTTTTTCTACAATGAGATATATAAATGACTATAAATGCTTCGCTATTCATGTCCAAAATGGTACAATCTTATAGACATTGTAATGCACTGATTTCTTTATCATTACCAGAATTAAGTGTACTTTGCTGAGAAATTGAATGTAGTTACTGCAGTATTTTTATTGTATCACGGAGGTAATCATTATCTAGAAAATAAGGAATAATGCATTACAGTAATGCACCACACATATGATTACTTTTAGTATAATGCAGTATAATGCTTAAATTAATTCCAAACAACTTCCTAATTTTATTTCAGTACCACTAGATCTCAAGCCATTGGAAAGGAGAATATAAAATGTAACCAATATTATATTTGATTCATTTTGACTACATCATGAACTACTATGACACAAGAAGGTTCTGAAAATGTTAATTGCTTCAGAAAGAAATCTAATCATTTCTTTGGTCATCATTCTGAGTAAATGAATGGAATTCAGAGCTGATAGTAATATGCAAAGTTCTGTTTGGTTTTGGGTGAAAGAAATTTTTAAGAAAGGAATGAGGAGAGCAGAAGAAAATGGACAGAGGGAAGCATACAAAAGACAGAGTACTGTGATTTCACAGGGCACACAGGAGGTGAGAAGAAAAGAGCTTATATGTGTGTTCAGCAAATTGGGAAACTAAATAGGCAAAGCTCTCAGTTTAACTTTTAGATTTACCTTTTTTGTATTCTTCTCTAATATAACAGTTCAAATGGGGACTTAAAATTAATACTATAAATACAGCCTTTTAATACAGTGCTGCAATGTGCAGAATATCACATTAGGTCTTTCTAATGAGTCAACAAAATTTTTACATTGCCCTCTAATACTCTAAAATTAAGAAATTCAATAATAATTAATAATAAATATATGTATTTTAATAGAGGAAGACTTAGTTGCACAACTTTTACCGTGCCAAGCTTAGCATTCAGCTCCAACTGTGAGGTAGGGTGTTCGTGGTATGGGATCCTGTCAATATAGTTCTCCAGTTTGAAGACACGGATGTGTTTTGAAGCTAACTCATAATTTCATCAACTAAAGGGACAGTGTGTCAGTATGTTAATCTGGGTATAGAATTTTACTAAATATTGCTAATATAATTTTCTCTCTTTCTCTTATTCATCTCTCTCTTTGCCTTTGTTGTTTATCTCTCTGTTGATTTCTTTCTTCTTTGACTCTCACACCACTAAAGTAAAATCCAACTATTAATTCAATGGAATTACATACTCATATTCCTATGTCTGAAACTGTTAAGTATAGAACTAATATTTTTTATTCTGCTTTGCTTGTGAAATTTGCTTGGATATTGTTAACTGTGTAGTTAAATTGATCTTAAAACATGTTTGATTCCAGTTTATTTAGCATTAGGAATGTCACAGAGTGTAGATTATAAGATATCAAATGATAAAAAATTGTACTTCTGATGAGAGAGTGAAATTTACATGACAGGAAATTCAAAGATGTTAAAATGGTTGAAACTATCCAAGGGTGCAACGTTTGGATGACTGTCAACTAACACTGCCCTCAAAAGATCTAATCATTATACTCCATTTTACTTTCTGCTTAAGTAATATAGTCCCCATGAACATTTTTTAAGTAGTAAATTCCAGAATAATATACATTCAAGCAGAAAATTTAGAAAATACCTAAAGGCTCAAACACCACCAAGTCACCTGATACCTCACTATACCCTCAAAATGATTTATACTGTTCTATATGGAGCGTCCCATTCATACATCAGGCATGCGTGTGGGTTTATGCACATTTTACATCTATGAGGGGTTTTTAGCTTGGACTTTGCAATGTGTAGAGAAAAATAATGAAAATGCTTTGTTCATAATCAGTGTTTGAATGAATGGAAGGAGACAAAAACAACATTTATAGTTGAGTGTCAAACAATGAGGGAAATTATTTCCAAGCCATCTTCACAGTGTAGAGGACAAATAGTTTGAATATAATGGGGTTCAGAAAGGGAAGGAAAGTACAGTAGAAGAGAGGAGATGACAGAAGCAGATTGAAACCTTGGATTCTCCGTTCACTGTTTATTTTGATTGCTGTCTGATTTGGAGACGTCTTTCTGTGGGTGAAGTGAATGTAGCAAGTATCCTTTGTAGTACTTGGCTTTCTTTACGTCCCCGAAGTTTCAGCTCCGTATGTTGTTTAGATTTGCTCTCTCCTCTGATTCCACTTTCTTTGCTTCCCTCCATCTATGTACACTTCATAAGTTCACATAACTTTTTAATAAGAACTGTTGCAAAAAAAATCACAAGTACCTAAAAAATATCTTGTGGCTTGAGGACTGGTAAAACAGTTATATGGGCTGAGTTGAGGGAGCAGACCCATCTACAAGGAACTTAATGCCACACTAACATTCTAAAATCAGTAGTTTTAACCCAAGTTTCATTTTATAAGACTATGTTAAAGCCAGACCCTGGAATCCCATCATGACTAGGCCCAGCCTTTCCCTTTCTTCCCCTTTTCACAAAGACTTTATGATCTAAAAAATGTCTTGGTCCAATATTCGTGAATTCTATTAGCAGAGGCATTCTTGCACTTACGTCAAGTTATACTGCATATAAATGGAGGATAAAAGGATTACCAGATTATAAATCAAACGAGAGTTTCTGGCAATATAAATCTCAGCTATGTCAGGCTCTCGTGTTAATGGAATTGCAGAATTCCATTGGCCAGTAAGAATTTAAATGCTGTGTTAGAGACCTCACTAATTTTTCACAGGACTCCTTTGGTAAAATACTGAAAAATAAAGTGGAAGGTTTGCTCACAAATTTGTATTAAGTTTTAATGTTGTTTTCTAACATAGTTCCAGAAAATATTACTGAGATTTGAAAATACATGGTAACATCTACATTTCACAATTCAAAGGTAGTCTCAAAACTCATTTAGCTCTCTTATCACTTCAACAAATGCAGCTAAATTGTGTTACATGCGAACTAGATAGTCTATGCAACATTGAGACGGATAGTGTGATTTCATCAATGGATTAGAATCCAATAAGGCAGTGTCAACCTAACCAATATGTTCAGGCTATTCAATCAATTCAAACAAATATGTAAAATTTTTGTGTTTGAGATTATGTATCTTATAAATGCATAAATGCAGAACTAATGGGCTATTGGAATTAACATGGGTTAAGCAGTTGTGTTTGGATGAATAAGAATTTTCTTTATTTCTAAATATCTGCCTAATATTGATATACATGGTGGTGTTAACTTGATTTATTAAAATTACATTTAGTACACAGTAGTTTTCTATTGTAATGGATTTTAAGATTTTGAAAATAATCTTTTTATGGAAATTTCTAAAAACATTTTTCTTTAAATTAATCTAGGTATTACCTAATACATTAAATATTAATTCATTCATCATACTATATTTCATGAGCAGCAAGAATTTATAAAATGTGTTATTTGTGGGATTAAGAAACATAAAATGATAGGTCTGTTTATCCAAAAAAGGGAGCACAGATTTTCAACTTCAGTAAGAACTGAAGCTATTGTTCTTTCCATGCAAGCAGTAATGATCAGAAAACATTACTGCTTATTCTTTTACCCACATTCTCTATACAAAGTAACACATGATTGGACACTGTCCATCCACACAAGGTCATACTGAGGTAATCTTTCATTTTATTTGTCTTAAGGTATTTCTGCCTTGATCTTTCCTCAGATCCTGAGTGCTACACAGAAAGGGTAGCTCCCTTCTCAAATATCTGACCACCATGGACAATACAACCCAGATTTTTCAGTGCTTAAGAACAATGACACTGACGTCAAAAATTCATTATAGGAGGAAATGGATTTCAGAATGCAAAGTTTTCTGAGTCCTTGGCTCCCAGTACTCCCTTTAATCTTTTAAAACTGTTTTAAAAATACACTTTAAATCAGGGCAGAAAACATTCATTACTTCAGGACCCATGTTAAGTCTTGGGTATTTCACCTGACTTGGTGTTCTTCTACATTATCCTAGGCCCCAAGAGACCATTCTCCAAAAGTAGAATCTGGCACCCATAACCTACTAGCAAATATTGAGTATAATATAACATAACCATGACTGGAAACAGTTTCTGTGGTTTAAATATTTACAATGTACTTAGAAATAGAGACCATATTTCAGCAGATTTTTTAAATGGGACTTTTTGACATGGGCCTTCAGGAATAATAAAGAGTACATAAGACATTGAAAATGAGGAAAGGTACTGAAATCCAAGGAGAAAGAATAGATAATGGCATCAAGTAGGTGCCAAATCAGGGTGGGTGCAATATCTGAAGGAGCTATCATGTGGACAGAGCAGAAAGAGACATGACGGAATTTATGTTTCATGGTGTTGGCTCTGGGAATAATGTGTAAAGGAGAATGAGGAATTGAACTCAGAAACAGTAATTGGACAGTTATTGCAAGAAATCGTAAGAAAAGATGATGAGAGCCCAATAATTACAATTAGAACTCAAAGGAGTTAGATTCAAAAATCAGTTCTGCAGAGAACCTGAGGGTTCTCTGTTCTGTTATCTGTTGATGTGGGAATGCACATTGCCCAGAGCTTGATTAATGTCAATATATTAATGGTACAGCTTATTAGATGTGTAACCATGGACAAGTTATTTCATATTTCTCTTTTTTTCCCCCTGATAAAAGCATCCACACCGGATAGTGGTAGCAATAAAAAGTTGTTTTAAAGCAAGTGTTGATATTTTGACTTTATTAAGTTTGCAGAAAAAAAATCATATTCATATAGCCCATTTAGGTAGATTTGATTATAATCTATAAACTATCGAGGAAGCACGCAGCATATGCCATAACGTTATTCAGGCTCCAAGTTGGTGGTTCTCCAGAAACTTGAAAATGGAATTCCTGGGATAAAGTAATTTTGAGGAATCAGGATATTGGAATAGAATACAAGAGTCATTTTTAAAGAAGATTCCAGGTGATTCTAATGCACACCTTAAACTGATTACCACTGCTGGAGGGGTTTCAGTTCAAAATTGAATGTGCATAAAAATTACATGGGAAGCCTGTTGAAATTCAGACTGTGATTCAATAGACCTGGTGTAGAGTCTGAGATTCTGCATTTCCAATGAGATTGCAGTGATTGGCTCATAGCTGATAAGTGGACTGTTTTAGTTAGTTTTTTCACTGCTGACATGACAAAAACAATTTTAGAGGAAGAAGAGTTTATTTGGTGCTCACGGTTTCAGTGGTGTCAGCCACAGACAGCTGGATTCATAGCTCTGGGCCCAGGTGAGGCAAAATATCATAGAAGATGGCTGTGGCAGAAAACAATTCAGAATGTAGAACAAGAAAGCAGACATAGAGAGACACTTTTCTTTCTAGGGACAAAATATAAACCCAAAGCTTTGCCCTCAGGGACCCACCTCCTACCTGCACACACTGCTTGCCTTCAGTTATCATCCAGTTAATCCCTATCAGGGTCTAATGCTCTGATTGGGTTAAGGCTCTCATAACCCAATCATTTCACCTCTGAACTTCCTTCCATTGTCTCACTCATGAGATTTTAGGGGACACCTGACATAAATCATATCATGGACCACATTTTAAATAGAATCTATATGATTGAGATCAAAGTGATTGCTATAGACTAGGAAATCTTCTGGCAGTTGAATGGGCTGAATTTCAATGGTTGGGGATTCCATTTCAGATGAAGAGAAGGGGATTAACAAGGAGTATAAATGGAGGATGCATGCAGAACAACAAGAATTAATTCTCGATTAGATTGCAAGGAAGCAGTAGAAGATAAAACTGAAGCACGGGGGATGTAAGGGACTAGAAATCCTTGGCGAGATGTCTAGGCTTTTACTTCTCATTTAGAAAGAAACTGGTTGGCAGTGTGGATCAGAGGCACACTGAACTATGGGGAGAGAATTGGATTTTAGAAAGATGCCTCCACGGGCAGTCTATATATACAGAACCAGAGATGAGAGTTGAAGTAAGGAAGGGGTGAATGGCAATCTTTCCCTAATAATAAAGGGCCTGTGGCAAGAGAATAAATGGAAGTGTAATTTTTATAAATTGTTATAATAATTATGATAATAAATAACATTAATTGATTTTATATATGCCAAGTGCTCTGATAAACACTTCTGGCTGATTGTATAATTTCATTCTCATAATGAATCTATGAGACAGGTAATATTATTCTAGTGCATTGTTTGTGAAACTAAAATAATTGGAAAATTAGTATCCTGCCCAAAGTCACAGAACTGAGTAAATTCAGAGCTGGCTGGTCCATTATTTCACTCATTGCCAGTTTTTTAGATGCATCACACTACCATTTCAACTTTAAAAAAATTTCAAATTACCAAGTTTATTATTTTATATTGATATACTACTAAAATAGAGTTTTAGTACAAACTGAGTAAGCTACTACAAATTTGTCCAAACTCAGCTAAAGATGCAGAAATACTGTGCATGTGTCCGTTTGTGAAACCATATAAATCTCAATATTTGTATGGGTTTGTATATAATCATTTAGAAATATATCTTCCCAAATAATATTGATTTATTGGTATTAGGATTATAATATCAATTGGTATTGGAGCACATAATGCCACAGAGAATTTGTTCTTACACTTTAAGCTTAAAAGTGTAAAGAACAAATTAAAGTGTAAGAACAAATTCTGACACAATATTAAAAAAAATTAGAGGTAACCTGATTAAACTGAGCTGTTACAAGTTCGGGAATCAAAAATGTTCACGAGAACCTTATGTAAATAAAATGTTATCCAAGAAAATCTCTTTGATAAATAATACCTTAGATCAACAAATTCTACAAATGGTTATCATTTTAAGACCTTTAGCAACAGTTTTCTAAAAACCGTGACCAGCCTCATAGTAATGTAGATACCCTTACCCTAAGAACCAAAGGTGATTTTTCTGTATGCCCCGTATATAGTAAGAGAACCTAGCTTAAATAGTCAAATTCTTCTAACTAGTTAAAGTAGCTACATAAATTGTATCCTGCATGCCCCTGAATCATGCTGCCATGAGACTATAGGAAGAAAGTTAGCACTGTCATTTTCCTCTATAATAACAACCCACAGACAGTTTGTTTCTACATGATTAAGGAACCCATTTTAGACAGAAATGTTCTCAGAGATCTGCATAACATGCCTGTCCAAGGCAAATATTTTCCTGAAAAATTTCTTCAGGTCATCCCAGCTCTACAGTTTCATCATGCAGACATCATGTATTCTGCATTACCCATTATCCCCTATCCTCTCTTTCTGCATACTGAACCATAGCCTAGAACTATGTGCTGGGAAGAGCTGTCACAATAATTGTCATTAAACTTAAGTCTCTGTGCCACAGATTTCTGTTGGATATGAGAATGAAAGCAATTCCCAGAACAATCTCCAAAATAAAATGGTGGCACTTTAAGTGTGAAATCAGGATAAAATTTCATTCATTCAAAAACATATAACAGGGGCTGGGATATGGCTCAGTGGCAGAGCACTTGTCTCGCATGTGTGAGGCCCTAGGTTCGATCCTCAGCACCACATAAATAAAATAAAGATATTGTGTCGACCTATAACTAAAAAATATATATATTTTAAAAAAAACATATAACATAGGACAGGACAGACTCTGGTCTGAGCATTGAGCAGTTGTGAGTCCATTGTATATTTTGTCAATGATAGAATAACACAATTGTATAAATTTTACTTCATTGTGATGATTTTAGGCAGAAATTGAGTAGAATTTTGCTTCTGAAGTTTAGCTATTATACCTAACAAAAAATGGGAAGAAAGAGATGAGACTGAAGGCTTTTTATCTGTTTGACAACAATGGTGTTTAAAGCATTTAATGATTAGAAACTTGAAAAAGACAAAAGTACAGGAAATTGTCATCAAATTGTAAGCTATATCTTTTCCTACAACTCACAAGGCCAAATAATGTCAGATGTTAGAAACAAGAAAATAAAGGTAAAAGCGAAATCAGTGCCTGTAGATTCTTCTCAAGATGATAAATTTAAGACACCTCTAAAAGTCACATGGTAGGGATTTTAGGAAAATTCCTGACAGCTCAGAGAATACTTGAAAGAGAAACAAAATGAAAAATATCCCCAGGAAACAGAGAAAGATAAATATAAAGAAGTGATTCAAGGACAATATGAACTTATTGCTTTCCTATTTTCCTCACAATAATACTTTTTTTGCTGATTATTATAAGAAATAAATGTCAATGAGAAAATCTGGCAAAAGTTGATTCTGCTGGGTTGGTAAAAATTTGAAAGATATTTTTTACTTGAAAGGTTGGCTGAGAGTTTATAAATATGGTTTCTAGACAGATTTAAAACAAATGAGCTTCAGTGTAAGACATTTCAAGGCATGTTTTATGTTTTCTTGATCTATGAACAATCAGGTATTTAATGTTTAACTAGCCATGGGATTATTTATTGGGAAGGAGGGAAAAAATCAACTCTGTTTTATAAGAAAAAGTGCAATGGGAAAGTCCTTTGAGTACCGTGTTACATACAAAGTATTTCCAACAAAAATGTTTCAGTAGGTGCTTACAAATGTGTGTTCTACATCAGGACATACCACTAGAATAATTAGAACGCACTGAGAAGACATGACCCTCAACAATTCAGCGGACTGAAGAGGAGGGAGGCAAGAAGATATTAAATTATATTTCCTTCTGTCGTTAACAATTACATATTCAGGCCCCAAGTCAATGTTTAATATATCATCAGAGCAATGCATTACCATTCTAGTAGGGCTGGCACAGCCAAATTAACATCACTCTGATGTCATATTAGACCCTGGCACAGAGCCACAATGAGCATGAAAGTTTAGCCATCCTGAGAAGTGTCTCTGGTATTTTTTCTCAAGTAAATGATTAATATTAAGCCAAACTAAAGAAACAACTCATTTGAAGAAGTGGAGGTCATTTTCCAACTGTTACTTCATAGTGTACACTGGCATTATGCCAAAGAGACAGAAGGGAAAGCCCTGTAATAAAATATGTTTTAATAAATTATTAATTTTTTCATTGCCAGGCTAAAGATTTAGAAGGAGGATGGCATTTCTAACTAGGCCAGAGGCTTATTGAGGTTAAAACTCTTTTTCTTTTGCCCAACATTGCAATATGGATGAGACTTTGCTCTAGCTTATGGTAACTGCTGTGCACAATCGATATTTAAATCCTGAAAGATCAGCAATAATGGATGCAAACTGAACAGATCAATATTTAGCCTTTTGTGGACTGTAACTTTTATCTTAGCCCCAATTACTCCATGGCACAAGGGTTGATTTTTAATGTCTTGGGTGTTTAGGATCTCAATAATTTTAATTTTAATTTCAAATGCTAAAGCATACACAATGAGATACCTGTGGAGACAACTCTTGAAAAATATAGTCCAAATATGTTTAAATAGGTATGAACTCTTTTGAGGACCATTTAGTAACAACAAATTTCAATTGTAACACATATATTTAATTTCTTTTAAAATTTAGAAGGATTCAGGTTGCTTTGATAGATATTAAATACATATTTCCTTATGATGTCCTGTAGCCATATTGCACAGTCATATGAGAATCATTTGTACAGTTTACATTTTTAGCACGAAAACTAATTACAAATCTGATAAAATGTTAGCACCCAAATATGTTCAATTATTCAGGTATCAAAATTTAACTAATCAATAAAAATAAAATCATGACATTTTCAGGTAAATGGATGGAGTTGGAGAACATTATACTAAGTGAAGTAAGCTAATCCCCCCCAAAACAAAAGCCAAATGTTTTTCTCTGATATGTGGATGCTGATCATAATAGAGATGCTGGAGGGGAGCATGGGAGGAATGGAGGAACTTTAGATAGGGCAAAGGGGAAAGAGTGGTATAGAGGGGCCAAGGGGCAGAAAAGATGGTGGAATGAGATGGACATCATTACCCTAAGTACATGTATGAAGACATGAATGGTGTGACTCTACTTTGCGTACAACCAGAGACATGAAAAATCAGCTCTGTATGTGTACTATGAATTGAAATGCATTCTGCTGTCATATATAACAAATTCGAATAAATAAATAAATTTAAAAAATAATATTTTGCAACTAAAGTTATATAAGGTATTTTAAGGAGACCAAGATTCTGGGAAAGAAATCTTCCTTACAAATAGCAATTTCCATCCATCACTCTGGAGACAATAACTACTCACAAATATAAGCTCTGTTCATCTACAGCTAAAAAGAATAAATGAACAAACTGTACTTTTGAGTAGTTAAGCAAATTAAAACTTATACTCTGAAGAAGTACAGTGAGTATTTGCTTTGTAAAACTTCTAGTTTTGAAGTGTGTAATTGCTTCAGAATTTAAGGGGAGAGGTGAGATGTAGTTGAAGTAAGCACACTGTGGCACATCATTACTTAAAACTTGGCAAAACACAGAAAGCAATTACCTGAAGGTTCTGAAAAGAAAGAACATAGGAAGTACATTAAAACTTTAAAAAAAATGAGTAATTTTATGTTTATTTCTTGCTATTTTTTTCTTCTTAATCTCCCTACTGTGAGACAAATAAAACTCTATAATAGACACTGCCATCAAAATCCCTTAGTAATCTCAATTTCCAGCCAGAAGACCAGAAGCCTCATCTGAACAGAAGAAAGCAAAGAGCAGTCTTCATTTCCTCCCTCCATTTTGCTTCCTCTCCCAGCCCAGCTCCAGAGCCCACACAGAACTGGGATACTTCAGTACAGCACAGGCACAAGTACCCAGAGACATGAAATAAGACCATCACTCTGGATTTGAAAACACAACAGTTTGCTATTGTACAAAGAAAAAAGAGGGATTTCCAAAGATTTTCTCTATTTTGTCTGTATTTGCTTTGTCCCCAAAGGCAGGTTCAGTTGTATGAAACTGTAGACAATCTCTCTCTCTCTCTCTCTCTCTCTCTCTCTCTCTCTCTCTTTCTCCACCCCCTTTATGTTTAGAAGAACCATGTCAAAACAGCCCATATATAATGCAGAGTATCGAATAAATCTCAGAGAAAAATGAGTTGAAAAAGGGGGTACCTGTATTTGTATGAGCAAACACAGGTTCTGAGCTCATCTCAAGTTATCCATGTGTAGAGCATACCCTTTCAAAGCAAAGGGAAGCAGAATTCGAGAAGTGAGCGACTCTAAACCCCTGCCCAAGACCCAGCCCATTTTCTGACTTTCTCAGGAGAGAGATGGATTCAAACAAAATAGTAAATAGTTTAAAAGTTAAACTTACATAGGAATCACCACATTATAATTACCAGGTTAGACTCAAAAGGCAGTGATTTGCATTCTGTACTTGATCTGATTACCTACTAAAAGAAACAAAAATTTAAAATGAACACTGGATTTGAGATGACTCAGTTTCTCTCTGAAACTACTAGAAGAAAACAGAGTAAATGCTTCAGGACATTGGACTATTCAGCTATTTTTTTGGACAAAACCCCCAAAGCACAGGAAACATTAACAAAAATTGATAAATGCTATTAAATCAAACTAAAAAAGCTTCTGCACAGCTAAGGGAGCAATATCAGAGTGAATAGACAACCTACAGACTAGGAGAAATATTTGCAAATTATACATCTGACAGGGCTAATACCCAGAATATATGAGAAACTCCAAAATTTAATAGAAAAAATTAAATTATCCAATTTAAAAATTGGCACTGGGCATGGTACACACTAAAATCCTAGCTATTTGGGAAACTGGGGTAGATGGATCACAAGTTCAAGGCCAGCCTGGAAAACTTAGTGAGACCCTGTCTGCAAATAAAAAATAAAAAGGACTGAGGCTATAACTCAATGGAAAAGTACCGCTGGGTTCAAACCCCAGTGCAACAATAAATATAAACAAACAAACAAATAAGCAAGTAACAGATCTAAATAGACATTTCTCAAAAGAATATAAAAATAGCCAACAGGTATATGAAAAAAAACACACTCAACATCACCATTCATCAGGGAAATATGAATCAAAAACAATGAAATATCACCTCATCCCAATAAAAGAGTTATAAAAAATTCTAAAGATTAAAAGTTCTGGTGAAGATGTGAAGAAAATTAAACTCTTATGCACTTTTGTTTGGGATGTAAATTAGTACAACCTTTATGAAAACCAGTATGGAGTTTCCCAATGAATTTAAAAATAGAGTTATCTTATGTTCCACGATTCTCACTTTGAGATATTTATACAAAACAAATGAAATCAGTATGTCCAAGAGACATCTGCACTCTTTTCTTCATCGGCACTATTCATACCAAATGAGAAATGAAAACAGCTGAAGAAGTGTCCATGAATTGATGAATGGATAGAGAAAGTGTGATACATATAAACACATTGGAATATTATTTAGCCATAAAGGAGTAAAATGATGTTATTTGAGACAACAGGGGTGGAAATGGAGATGACTATTAAATGAAATAAGATAGGCACAGAAGGACAAGTACAGCATGATCTCACTCCCTTATGAGAAAGAATTTGATCTTATAGACGTTGTTGAGAATAGAATGGTGGTTACCAGAGGCTGGAGAGGAGAGGGAGGGGACAGCTGTGAGAGGTTGACCAGTGGGTACCAAGTTATAGATAGACAGGAGTAAGAATGGCTGGGGTCCTATTGCACAGTGGGGAAACTATAGATGATGATAATATGGTATACATTTTTAAAAGTTGGGAGAATTGAATTCTGATTGTTTTAAACATAAAGAAATGGTAAATATTTGAGGGAATAGACATCTCACCTGATTTAAACTTCACAGAATATATAGACATATGAAAACATTACACAATGTCTGTCCCAATATGTCCAGTATGTTTGATAATGTTTTAGCTAAAAATTTAATTCAAAAACAAAACAGATTGAGATTTATAAGTAATCATTTTCTTTTTTTACTTTTCTTGTATTTTCTATCAAAAATTTGTTTTACATTTTAAATTTAAAAAGGTTATTAAAAACTCTATTTTGAGACCTCTCTTAATACATAAGTGCAAACTTGTCAATTCAAAGACAGGAGGAGGAGATAAAAAGATAATTTTTACAACATAGTTTTCAAATGTCCAGTATATGATCCGAAGTCACTCAAAATATCAAAACCCAGGAAAATTTGATGAATTCCCTAGGGAAAAGATAATTAATAGATAAGAATCCTGAGATTCAGAAGTTAGAAATATGAAAATTAATAGAATCTTGTTTTATGAGGTAAATGTGAACATTCTTAAATGGAAGTTAGACATTCAAAAGCAGAAAAACAGATTCTTGATTTTATTTCTTGCACTCTAGGAGTCTTATTAAGGAAGTCTGGACCTAATCTGACATGATGAAGTTTTGGATCTACTTTTTCTTCTAATAGGTGTAAGGTCTCTGGTTTAATTTCTAGGTCTTTGATCTATCTGGAGTTGAGTTTTGTGCATGGGATGTATTCAAACCACAATGCTTCTTCTCAGCAAAAGAAACAATCAGTGAGGTGAATAGAGAGCCTACAGAATGGGAGCAAATCTTTACTATACACATATTAGAGCAATAATCTTTAGGATACATAAAGAACTCAAAATATTAGCACCCAAAAAAAATAACCCAATCAATAAATGGGCCAGGGAACTAAACAGATACTTCTCAGAAGATGATATGCAATCAATCAAAAATATATAAAAAATGTTCATCATTTCTAGCAATCAGAGAAATGTAAATTAAAACTACTGTAAGATTTCATTTCACTCCAGTCAGAATGACAGTTATTAGGAATACAAACAACAATAAGTGTTGGCGAGGATGTGGGGGAAAAGGCACACTCATACATTGCTGGTGGGACCGCAAATTGGTGCAACCAAGCTGGAAAGCAGTATAGAGATTCCTCGGAAAACTAGGAATGGAACCACCATAGACCCGGCTATTCCACTCCTTGATTTTTACTCAAAGGACTTAAAAACAGCATACGATATTTACACAGCCACATCAATGTTCATAGCAGCATAATTCCCAATAGCCAAACTGTAGAACCAACTTAGATGCCCTTCAGTAGATGCATGGATAAAGAAACTGTGGTATATGTACACAATGGAATATTTCTCAGCATTAAAAGAGAATAAAATCATAGTATTTGCAGGTAAATGCATGGAGTTAGAGATATTATGCTAAGTGACGTAAGCCAATCCCAAAAAAGCAAATGCCACATGTTTTCTCTGATCTGAGGATGCTGATCCATAATGTGGACAGGGTTGGGGGGAGCTTGGGAGGAAACCTTAGATAGGGCAAAGGAGAGGGAGGAGAAGGGAGGGGGCAATGGGGTAAGAAAGATGGTGGAATGAGATGGACATCATTACCCTAAGTACATGTATGAAGACATGAATGGTTTGATTCTACTTTCTGTACAACCAGACCTGAAAAATTGTGCTCTATATGTGTACTATGAATTGAAATGCATTCTGCTGTCATATGTAACAAATTAGAATAAATAAATAAATTAATTAATTTTTAAAAATCAGAAACTATAAAATCAGAAGTGAATAAAAATTTAAAAAAAGAAATACAATAGCTAAAATAAAACTACAATTTGGAATACTATTCAGTCTTTACAAAGCAGGAAATTCTGCCATTTGTAATAACCTACACAAATGGAGAGGAAATTATGCTAAATAAAATAAGCAAAGCATAGAAAGCTGCCACCTATATATGGAATTTGAAACAATTGATGTCATGGAAGTTGAGAGTGGAGTAGATGTTATAAGAAGCTGGGGGTGAGGAGTATAGACAGGAGAAGTAGTGATTTCAGTCAAAGAGCACAACATTTCAGTGAGAAAGGAAGAATAGGTTTTAGTAAAAAATTGGACAGCATTGTGGCTATGATTAATAATAAAATATTGCATATTTCAAAGTTGCTAGAAGAATGGGTTTTAAATGGTCTCACCACAAAAAAATGGTAAGTATTTTAAGTTATGGGCATGGTAGCTGGACTGACTTACTAATTACACAATGCACACATGTTGGAAGACATCATATTATAGCCAATAAATATATACAAGCAGAAAGGAGATGACAGAGAAAATAGTAAAATTGAAGGCAGAACACTAGAAAAACTCTAATTTAATCAACATAATGAAAAAGTGGGAACAAAAAGGAACAGGACCCTATGAACCTGTAGAATAATATTTACATGCCCAATAATTTTGTCCTTGGAGTTACAGAAACAGTGCAGAAAAAAAAAAACTGTTTTTTACAAAGTATATTTGAAGAAATAGTGGTTAAAAGCTTTCCAAATTTGATAAAAGGCTTGCAATTGCAGATTCAAAAAGTTCATCAACCACCAAATACCTAATCTTAATGTATTACATCAATAATTCAAAATTATGGAAAATAGTAAAAATTGAGGAAAAAAGATTAATAGAAATATTTATCCACAGCACTTGAAGGATTAAAATTATTATTGTTTCAGGGATGAGAACTAGAAAATCAACAAAATTTGTGTTTTTCACAAGTCATTTGAAGAGACTGGAAAAGAATGCAAGTGACCTGATTGTATCTTAATTCTCCCCTGTCCAAAAAGCTGACACATATTCTGTGAAAGCCAAACATTTGTTGATGTGGTTCTAAGGTCACAGTCAATTTCTACCTTTTTCTTTCTTAATCCTGTGACATGAATTGCATGAAAGTGTATAAATTATAATTCATATGCTAGGATATACTGTGCATTTCTTTAAATATTTTCAAGTTACCTCACTAAATTTCCAATGAGACTAAAGTTTCCAATAGACAATATTAACATCTTTAATCATTTAGAAAAAAAAAATATATATATATATATATATTTGATTCCTTCTTCTGTTAGGTTGAATTTAATAAGATTTATCTCAATCATTCATTTATCTGAACCCCTGATTCCAATGTAATCTGGATTTAAGTCATTAGACAATTGTTATATTTTAATATGACTTAGAAAAACTTAGAACACATCAGCAGCTTAAGCAAAGGTGGGAAGAAATAAATTAAAAAGAAAACTTCAGAACTGGTTCTTGTTAAGAGATGTTTCTGATTTGCATTTATTTACCATCTTTCCATTTTTAGTCTAATCTAGTCCTGATAAAAAGCTATATCAATTTCACATTTTTGGAAAGAACTATACCAAAATCAAACAAATGTTCATGGGAAAGTCTAATGTTTGTTTTTTTCCACCAAATAAAGGCATTTGGATTTTGTTAGTAACCTCTTTTTCATCTGTGGGTTTACATTCCTTCTTTAATTGATTTCAACAAACTTCTTTATGTGCCAATTAATAGGACATTGACACGTGGAAGGGAAGTTCAGTTACTGGCCAGGCTTTTTCAATATGAGAAATAATGCTCTTTAAAAAGATAAATTTTAAAAAATCATCAGTGAATCATTCAGCACTTTCTGTCACTTTTTTGTGTATTTTAAAGGAATATGTTTGATTTACCACCAAGAAAAATGCTATAGAACATATTTTTTGTAAAAGTTATTTTTATTTAATATTATTACATGAGTAATCAGTTCTCCTCTATAATCATTTAGTATGCCAGACTTTTGAAAATTAACTCTTGCTTTCTAATGTCTCAGTAATACAGGCATTGAACTCATTCATACATTTTATTTTTTGCCAAAAATATCATACATTTTCTCATCCAGTTGGAGCCTATGCCCCATTTATATAATTAATCATTCATTGGATTTCACTGATAATTATTTGTTACTCACCAAGACAAGTTTATTTTTAATAATTTCTCATTGATTTTTTTTGTCATCTGAAGTTTGTTCATGGATCCTGTGGGAAATAAATCTTTAAACTTCTGAAAATACACACAGCTTCTTTAAAATGAGGGGCATATGGAGGAGCAAACCCGAGGTTGTCTATATAATCACTAAATATTTAATTTTGTCTTTTTGTGGTTAGTTAATTCAATGAGTAAGTACCGCCAGCATGTTCTCTTTTCTTTTTCCTTAACTGTCTGATCCTTTCATAGTCACATTTATGTGGTGTCCATACAGTATAATAAGGAAAATAGGCATACACAAGGAATAGAAATGCAGCAGAAATCGCCGGTCACCTGTGTCTGGAAGGAAGTTGTAGGTAGGCACAACTCTGCTACAATGCCAACACTGCACAGAGTCTCTGTTGCCTGGGCTTGCCAAAGGACGTCACTTACACTCCATTACTTGGGATTTCCAATCAGAGTAATCCATGTAGGGGTCTTGCCCAAGTTCTACTAGAACTGTGTGGTTAGATCATGTCATGAATCTTTCAATCAATTACTCATTTTCTTAATAAGTTTGATTTTTTTTAAAACTACAAAGTCCATCTGTCTCTGAGCAGAATAAACAGGGACCAAAAAAAAACACAGTTTGAGATTTACTTGAATATGTCTGTGTCTGGTTCTTAATATGACTGTCAGTTTCTTTTAATTCTCTGAAGTTTAATAAATTGAAATTCATGTACCAGTGAGAATAGGGATAACTTGAAAACATGACAAATATTTAAAGGTAATTGAATAGCCGGTGTGTCTTTTGTGTAAGGAAATTTTATTCCTTATAATTACTCTGATTATCAACATCATTGGCTTAAGTAATAACCTATGATATATCAAAAGTCAGAATTGTTATTGGGCGTGGTGGTGCATGCCTGTAATCCCAGCAGCTTGGGAGGCTGAGACAGGAGGATTGTGAGTTCAAAGCCAGCCTCAGCAAAAGCAAGGCACTAAGCAGCTCAGTGATACCCTGTCTCTAGGTAAAATATAAAATAGGGCTGGGGATGTGGCTCAGTGTTCAAGTGCCCCTGAGTTCAATCCCTGGTAACTTCTCCCCAACCCCCCCCCCCAAAAAAAAAAAAAAAAAAAAAGAATTCTCTTCCACATTTCCCTCTTCTTTAAATGATAGAAGAAAATGTACTGTGTGCTTAAGTTTAAATTAAATTTGCCCTCAAGCTTGGGAGCTATTATGTATTAGTTTGAGGAGCAGTTTGGGATAGAGCTTACAGTTACCATATGGAAGATTCTTTATGGTGTAAAGCGTTTGAGGAACTGCTGGGATGACTTCCCTGAAACTGAGAAACATTCTCTCTCCCTGAAACAAAATCCTTTATCACATTTTTCTAAATTAATTATAAAAGTTAAAAATGAAATCTTACTTTTGTCCCCACCATTAATCCTAAGGAGATCAGGGTTTTTTTTTTTTTTTTTTTTTTTTTTTTTTTGTCCATATTAATGGGAGCATAGCACTAGTGAGATTTAATTTCAAACTTTTGTAATTATAGCTAAAATTAAATTTTACCATGGATGAATTGTCTATGTCCATAGATGAAAGCAGAGTATGAGGATTAGCAACTGGACCTCCAGCATGACTTATGTTATCTTTGATGATTAATTAAAATCAATGTGTAGAGGCCTATATTTGGAACATTAGGAGTTTCCAAGCAGGGATTTTTCAAATTCCTTTCCAAGTTTGGTATATGAGATGGGGAAGTGGCAGTGGTTTGGTGAAACTCCAGAGGACCATAAAGTAGTGGGGTAAACCTAACTGTACCTTATTTTCTTTACTGTAGCATACAAAATTAAGTGCTCTTCCTGCTATACTCTAGAAATCTCACAAAGTTGAAACACCGTATTTCTATTTCCTTAAAGGATAAACCAGTTAGAAGCCATTATATCGAGTGAGGAGACTGGATAATTTATTGTTAAAATTGAGCTTATAAAAAGACTTATAGGTATATGGAGGAGGAAACCTATTAGCCTGAAGAACTTCTCTAAAATGAGAAAATATAAAACTAAAATTCTTAGTTAAATCTTAAAGCATAAATATTTTAATGCTAATGGTCAGGGTAGATACAGAATGGTGCAATGGTGTTGTGGTATAAATACATATTAGCAAAACAGGATGGCATTTAAAAAGAATAGCCCAAGAGATAGTTTATAGATTTTGAAGCCTTTGAAGACAAAGATCCTGTAAATTCCCAAAGTAGTAATCAGAGCAAATAACATTATCAAGTCCAGGAAACTAAGCCACTAAAGAGTTTAACTGGGTTTTTAGCTACTTTATAAAAGACATACCAGAGCACAGTGCATTATATAAAAGTGTCATGCCATTAATAAGTCTAGCAGGCATCTGCTTCCCCTATCCTGGTAGCTCTATGCTCTCCAAGCAGGTTGGGGTTGTACTTAAGAAGCAGCAGCCCCTCCTTATAGCAAGAGCTGATGTCTTAGTGTCTACATAGCAGGTAATATCTAATTTGGATAATATATGCTAATTAATTCCCTTTGTCTCAACATCTTTCCAGACTACCATACCCTTGTCCAGACTTTAATTTAAGGAAGTTTTCGACATTCCCAATAAGAAACGTTGATTTTTTTTTCCATAAATTAAATACACTGTGAATGGAGATTTAAGCTTTGCATATGATCTTGTAGCAATTGTGTTTGTATAGGGAAAGAGGAGGGTAGACCTTGTTTTGCCCACTTTATTCTAATAACTATTTACTTGAGGTTTGATGGATTTATTTTCTTCAAATCTTCCTTTGACATTTACTTATACTTTAGAGTTATGATCATTTGAGTTTTCAGGGTTAGTTGAATTCCACTCCACAGCAAGCAAAAAAAGCCCATAAATTGGACTTAAAAATATTATACATCCCACTTTTATGTCTGATCAACTGTTAACATGGTTGTAGCTATATTGAGTCTTGTACCTGAGTTTTTGCTCATTTTCACACTTTGTTTTTCCTCCCAGTTCTATCAGTCATCCATGTCAATTTTAGCCTCAGTCTTCAAAGACTTCTCAGCCCACTCCAGGACATTGCACGTACCTCCACCCTACATTTGTAATATTTCCTATCCTTACATTATTCTGTTAAATCAATAACTGAGGTTGGTATTTTTACATTTTCCATAAATGCTTATTTCACTTCTGTAACTAGAATATAAGGTGCACCATCCGTATTTCTGTCTCCTACTATCTTGGCCTTTGTCCTACATTTCAGATGAACTAAGACAGTGTCTTTGATATAAAAGTTGCCCTCTTTTGTTCTCTCATGAGCTCCTTCATCATCTCCCTACACACTCTCTTTCTATGCATGGACCTTGCACATGCTAAAGAAGTACTCTACCACTGAACCACCTCCCCAATCCCCTCAAGAATTTCAAATTCACATTTATAATTCACATTTTGGTTGCCAATTCTAAGTAGAGTCTATACAATTCCTTAATTATAATGCTTAGGCATTTTAAATAATTTGATTTGCACTAGAAGACATATAATAAAATAAATTGAAGGAATCCAAGTGAAAAAATAATCTGATGAGGAGCAGTAGCTGAATTGGTATCTGCCAATACTTTGTCTTAGTGAATGATGATTCAGTGACCAATTGTCATTCAGGAAAAATAGATTCATTCATTTTGTCCTAGGGAATAATAATAAGAACTTCAATAACATTTTTTTTAATTAGAAGCAACATATTCACTGCCAAATATACAAAGGAGTGACCATGACCTTCCATAATTATCACTATCTACAATATGATCCAAATCATCAATATCACCACTATTAGGCCACTAATAATTGGCAGTTCACAGTCAACAAATTTCCTTCGACATAACAGCATGTCCACATTTATTATCACTGCACTGCTTCTGCATATTTATATTAACCTTCTATTGACCTAATATTTGTCATCTCCTAAGTCACAACATAAGGAGGTAGTCACAACTCCTTTCTGGGAGTTATAGGGACACCACAAGGTTATATAGCAGCCTATGTCCTGAAAACCTGTGCCCATGAGCTGTTGAATCTTCAGTTAGATTTTACGCTGCTTAACTAGACTCCCACTCAAAAGCTATTGAACACATTAGAAAGATTACTTTGCCCCTTCTGACTCTAACAGATGCAATACACCGGACGCTATAGAAAGACTATGAATTCATGGCCTCTGAGCTTAACAGTTAGAAATTATAAATGACCAAGCTGCCTGTTATGACAGTGTCCATCACTGAAAGTCCATGGGCTTTTCCCATTTGTATCTGCAGTTTATTTGGAGTAGGCATTTTCTTTTTCCACTATGACAGTGTTGACTCAAAGGCTCGAGATACAGTCACTAATAAACTGTGCGTGGACCTCCACAGCTGTTTTCACGTTTCACACTACCCTCCCCATAGGTTTCTGGAGGCTCTCATCTTGGGATTGACTCCACTGTAAAGTTTTCATTTATTTTTCAAATTTTGACCCTTTCATTTTGTCGGCAGAAAGGGCATCTGATATCCACAATTTTTAAATTAACCTATGCAGTTCACTCTTTTCCCAGTGTTTGAATAGTTTCTGAGATTATCACTTTAGTCATAGTGTTACTCTCTTACATTTGCTCAGAAATGCCTTTAACAAATGATATCTTCCTGCATGCTTTTATTCCTCCTTTGAATCTATTGCTGATTTTCCACATCCCCCAAAGCGGTCACAATTGTCTCAGTTTAACTGACTTGATTGATATAGACTAGCCTTATACCTTTACATCTAAGAGTCATTTTCACATATCTCCCAGACTGTGTCATCCTTTATAATAGTCAAATGGACATCAGTTCCCAAAATGCCCCCAGAAAATGGAAATCAAAAGGTTGTGGGGAGGTGGGCATAAAACCTCCAGCTAAAATGTGTGCTGAGGACATTTTCATGGCTTAATGTTCTTGTCAGGAGCACATAGCTCTTAGAACTACCAGAACTACTGGATGATGATAGAAATGGAAGGAGACAGAGGAAGATTATGAATTTCCAATTAGGAGACTGAATGTATGTGGCAGTCATTGTCACGTTGCTTCCTGCACCAAGAATTACCAGTCCTTGGGGAGAGTGAGAACTGGGAAGAGACCTCTTCTTTGTAACAGGCAAGTACGTGAACACCAGATGAGTTAAGTCAAGAAAGGTGGGTGGGGTGGGATGCATCCAAAGGAGACATGAGCCTTCTTTGGTGATGCAATGTCATGACTTTTTCTTATCATAGGCATTTGAAAGAGGGAGGGAGGAAAAACAAGTAGAATATCTAGTAAGAGAAGGCTTTGCTAAATTTTATGGGCTTTTTGAAGAAGAAAAAAAACTAACAGGTTAATAATAAAACAGTACTAACTTAAAAACACTTTTATTAGTAGTTAATGAAATAAGATATCACCAGACATCACTAGACACCAAGATAGAATAGACTTGATTGGGTTAGGCATAAATACTAGGAATAACTGCTTTTTATATGCTCTATGTGATAGGGACTGCTATAAAACACTTACGAAAGTTCTCTGAAAGCATCACCACAACTTTTTGAGGTTGGTGAACCATTTTACAAAAGAAGATAAATGAAGCCTGGTGACAATTGATCCATTTAACATCACACAGCTAGTTAGGTAGTAGAGTTGAGATTTAAATGCCACTAGGTAATATCTAAAATTTGTTTTTCATTTGTTTTACACTATGTCTTAATATTAGAATCTGATAGAAAAAAGCAACATGCTTACTTTGGGTCTGGTGTAAAGTTACATCTTTTTAGTCCTCTACACAGACTAGGCAGATTGGAGAAAGGAAGATACTTTCCCAAGCACTATGTTATCAGGTACACAATTTAGAGGTAAATATAATTTTTTAAGCTTCCCCTAGAGAGAACATTATGATGCAGAATTTCAGTTTGAACCATTTACACACAGGAGAAACAACAATAGTTTCCATATGTGTAAATCAGAAGACAAACAACAAGAATTGTTGGGAGTCAGGTATTTTCTAGGTTTAAATCACTGGAAAAGCAAGATTCTGTCATGTCTTAATAAAGTGTATGTTTTGAAATAACAAATGCAGTAACTTCAAATAAGAATTATGTCTGAAAGAGGAAGTTCAAAAATATAGAATCTCATATGATGTCTGAAATCCAGAATCAGATCAGATGTCGTGTGTCAGCTGCGGGTACCCAAGTACTTAAAGTCTGTGATTGCATTATGTATTTCAACGGTAGATGTTTAACTTACGTTTTATTTTTAGTTTTGTCTTAGACTTCTCTTAATATGAACAAGTGAACAAAGGGGAAAAGTATACAGTTTGCTCTCAGTGCCCAAAGGTAGACATAGATTTCAATAGTAGATTTAAATGGCTGTGAATTTACCTTGACCTTTCAGTGTCCCTGTTGACCCTGACATGCACATACCATTCTCCCCCTTTGGTGCCTTTAGTGACTTGATTAATGACTCCTCACTTCTTTTCTGTTTCTCTTTTCCTAACTTCCCTGTTGATAAGTATGTTTCAATTCGAAAGCAGAGCGTCACCACAGAGCTGGGGGTCACTTCCTGTTGGTCTTAGTTACTTGGAATTGTCAGCCCCATGGGTTTAGCTTTTGCAGTGCTACAAATATTTCATCTTGCGTTTGTAGGCCCTGTGACTGGACCACATTGTCTATTATTTTAGATTGAGTGGCCTGTGTTTCCTTTTTTGTATGGCACTTGAGTAACACTGTATGACTGCTGTCCCCAAAGAAAATGAGATGTGCCTCCCACAAGACAAAAGCAAGTACTGACACTTCTAAATAATGTTTAAATATAAGTCAATGCACCAACTCTGGACTATAAATCTAGGCATGCTTTCTAAGTTCTCAAACTTAATTTTTCTTACATCCCCCTAGCGCCAGTTTCACTTGCATTGGATCGTGAAAACTATAGGATCGTTAACCACTTTGTCCCTTTAAGCATCCAGGGTGCAAAGACCTAATTTTATTACAGAGTGAGATCTACTCTGAATATTAAAACTCAAAACAAGACTCTAGCTTGGTGGGTTCAAATTTTTGGTTGAAGGTATTTTCCTCCTACATAGAAAACCCACAACCCTCAGGTAAAACTGATGTGTCTGATATTTTTTCATAATCTGACAAAATGAACTTCAACATTTTGTTCTCCAAATGATCAAATACAGTTTTTGAAGTAACTTGAGAGTTAACAAAGGTGGCCATGGAATCATTCCCTTTCTCCTTTCTCTCTCCAACTCTCTCTCCTTCTCCCGCTCCCTCTTTCTGTGAAACACACAATAAGAAAACAAATCTCCACTTCAGTTGGTTACATTTTTTCCCATGATGCAGTCTATCATTATTTGGATGACTAAAAGCTTTAATTATTTACTTTTGGGAGTCCCTGAAACCCATGTCATCACAAATACTGAAGAATTTTCTGGGAAAGCTTTGAAACGCTTCCAGTTACACTCTTGTCTTAATATCTCAAGAAGGGAAAAAAATAATGTTTCTACCACATATTTTATTAAACCCTTTAGGTCCTTTTACAAGAGAGGAAATACCAATTAACATATAATTTAGCAGAACAAAATATTATCCCATTTCAACCAGTACCCACTTCCTTGAAGTTTATTCAAGCATTAATAACCATTTAATGCAATTTAACTAGACTGAGGTATCCATTACATTAATATAATATATCCATCAGGAAATTAGAGTTTTGTCTCCATGAATTTTGTATTATAAAAAGGTCCTTACAATTTTATTCTGCATTTTATGATGCTTAATTTTAAATCTTCAGTCTCTGTTACAGTGTGAGACGATCAAAATGCCCCTAATGTTAAAAGATTACAATTACTTGATTTATTGAGCCACAAGTCACAGATGGTTTTTGTGTATACATGTACATGTCATTCACATATTTGAGCATTTAAACCACTAGATGGGTCAGGATCATAAAACCTCATTAGGAATGTAACAATGTGACCACATTTTTGAGAAATGATCTTTAACAATGATCCTTTTAAAACATATGTATTGGAGTGATCTCTGTACATACGGTCTGAAGGCCTGCACAATGATTCCAAGGGTGAATTATATTACCTGCCTGAACAATCTCATCAGTGATGCATTCCTACATGCTTTAGCTTAAGAAGTATCTGATCACAGAATTTTTGCCACCTTTAGTCTAACAGCCTATGTTAGAACAGTAGATACTTGGAGAAGCTGAGAGGCTTTCTATAAGATGTCCTTTATTTTTCAGCAAACACAGTGCTAAAAATCTTGATGAAACCAATTTGGCAACTTAACACTGGAATCAGAGCACAAGACTCTAGGTATCCAAGTTAAAGCACTTCCTACAACCTATCAGGCTCTCTCTCATCTAGGCAAGGAATAAGCATGTGCAGACAGCAAATACCACTCATACTTTGGAGAGTGTGTTTCCACATGGGAGAGGATGGAGGGGCACTTCCTTAGACCTCCTGCACCCTTTCTGGGTTCTCCCTATATCACCACAGCATGCAACAAGCCTTACTGTCAAAAGTCACCCTACTTTCATGTAGAAAAGGCTGTGAACCCATCTGTGTCAGAGTTGGAGTTTTTAAATAAAAAGTGGATCATTATCTCAGGTTTGTTACTCTTTTGCATAATTATTATAATCTATTATTTATAGTACTACCATTATTACTATTATTACATAGTGTTTACTTAAATGGCATCTGCAAAGAGAATATTTTGAAATTAGATGTCTGAAAGAGAAAACAAATACAGTGAGAAGCTCAGAAAATCCTGCTAACTAAATGCCTCAGGTCATAATTTCATTAACTCAAGGGAAAAATCCAGCTACTGAGGAGATCAGAATGGTGTTAGTGTTGGGGGGAAATCCATGTAAAGACTGGCAGATATTCTGTGAACTTCAACAAGTAAGATCAACCATATGGACCTGTCTGACCCCTTGTCTACTCAAAAGTTGAGACTTTCTCTGAGGAAACAGAATAATCTTCTAAGTTTTCCTGCTCACATTTCCTAATTGATACAGTTGAAAAGGTTACTCATGATGACTATTCTAAATGCTAGAAGGCAAACAAATGTAAGAAAGATAAATATATTTCCCCAGGAACTTTTAGCTCAGTCCATCTGCATAAATGTTCATGTCCCCAGCTCTCTATTTCTACTCCATCTTGGCTATCTATATACCTTGTAATGAAATGAAGTAAGATCATCAACATATGTTCTTTGGCCCCTATTTATCTTACTGATCAGTTAGAATGAGGCTCTTAAGGAGCAATGCCTCAGAGAGAATAGATCAATAACTTCAAATTCAACTAAGAGGAGTTTCATGCTAGGGAACAAGGAGGAATGAAGACAGAAGAGTGTAAAGAGAGGTAGCCAAGTATGTGCTTTGGCATAGAAATAGGTTCTGGAAAGGACCATCCAACAAGTTTGAAAGGAGGTAAGTCCACTCCAGATTTGTCATGATTTCCTTGGAGTGTCACATCTTTTCTGGCTCATGTTTGTTATTGTCCCCCCCACCTATTTTCTCATATGTATCTTTGGGTAAAATAAACAATTTCTTTTCTTGTTTTTCATTGTATTATGTGTCTATCAAACCTATAAGCAAACTTCAATGCTTATTTATTCATTAAACACTTATTAGGCACTTACTATGTACCAAACATGCTTAGCTTCTGGCTCTTGCACCTCTCTTAGGTCTTGCCATCTGCTTTGTGACTTTGATCCATCCTGAAGATGTGCTGTCTGCACCAGCCAAGTTCTGGCCCATAAATCCAGATATTCATGGGCTGTGTATGTATCCCAGAGCATCCAACTCCAAAATTATTCATCACATTTCATCAGTTCCCCAGTTCTACGGAAGTTAATTTTAACAAGGCTAAAAAGAAAAAAAAATGTTACTTTATTCATTGAAAATAAGATGTAACTGGAATATGAAAACCCTTATCAACGGCATTTTCATTTAGAATTTAAAAAAGTAATTGTTGAATCACTTTTAGATGAATCTCTCATAAATAAATTATCACAAAGTTTCATAGAAAAATATCGACCTACGTATCTGTCAAATCCTGAGTTCTTATCTATACACCTTGGAATCTGTCTCCTCTATCAGTGTATTAAATCAAAACTGACCTAATGAGTTAGTCATTATGACTGGCTATACATTAAATTGACAAACTGATTCTTAATGCATCTGTTTATCTTTCCCTGAGATAATGTAATCATAAATCTGAGGAAAAAGTATTGAATATAGATGCCAGAATTAGTTTCTATGAAAGAAAAGAAGGGTCATTGCAAGAAATGAAACAAATAAGAAAAATCTTGGTCATCATGGTGGGAAAATTGTGTGGAGGTTTTTTTTTTTTTTGTTTTTTTTTTTTTTGAAAATGTTGAGAATATTAATGAGAGTATCCACCAGTGACATTCATGTTACATAGATTTCATGTTCTTTTTCACTGCTAGCTGCATTTCTTAAGTTTATTAGAACACACCGAAATGTATTTGATGTTTCATATTTTAGTATCCAGAATCCTAGCAATTCTGAATTAATCATTTGTATTCACCAAGAAAAAAAATTAATAGTTTTTGCTTTACCAACAGAATAAAGAGGAAGAAAAAATAAAAATAGACTAATTCTTTCATCTACATTAGGCAGAATCAATATGGAATCAGTTGATTTGCCGATAGCTTTATGGATGAGGAACTTGTTTTTAACCAATATATTAAACAGTAGAATATAAAACTTATTAAAAATAAAATGCATTTAGTTTCAAGAGTCAGGGATACTTAGAGATTGTATGTTTAATTTGACTTGATCTTTTTTATTTATCAAGTAATTTCAAATTAGAATTAATGCTGAGACACCCTTCTATTATGACTGAAAGTATAAATGCTTACAGTTTAAATTATGTAAATTTCAACTGTTCAAACTAAACAACATGTTATACCCTGAAAAAATTAAAATAGCATTGGTACTATATCCATATATTTACCCAAATTTTACATTTTGCCCTATTAATACTATCTTCTAAAATATTAACTCTTAAGTCATTTCAATAAAATTATAATTTTTATTCTCTGAATGCTCACACTACACCCAAGATTGTGGGAAATAATATCAATGAATCAATCAAAAAATGTGAAAAAGTATTATTTCCAATTTTCAGTGTTCAAAGAAAAGCTTTAAAGAAGCAAAATAACTTAGTCTGGGTAACTAATGTTACAAACTATAGGGCCTAATGATTCAAATCTGAGTCTACCGGATTCTAAAGTATTTTTAGTTTTATTCCAACTTCACAAACATGAACAATTTGATGTCTGTAGCTCTGGAAGATAAGCTCTTGTCTGTATTCTAATACTAAGAATTTTTTATTGGATGTAAATGTATACATGTACTAAAGCTATTCTTCAAGATATTATAAATGTGAAACATTAGGTGTAGAATAAACTTCCTTTCACTTGAATTCCCAACTAGAGAAGCAAACACTGGAGAAGGAAATCACAATCATTGCATCAGTTCACACGCGCGTGCGCGCGCGCGCACACACACACACACACACACACACACACACCATTTGCTTAAGTTTTTATGTTCTAAGCATCCAAACTACAAAGCATTGCTTAACTACAGCAATTAGAAATTCCTGATTGTGATATTATGAAGGTTATAGCACCCAGAAAATAACTGTTTTTTCAAAATAGCTTTTCCTTTTTGATGTTGATTTATAACTGTTATTTACTTTACCTACTTTTTAAAGCAGATCCAGTTTATTTCTTCCAGTAAAATTAACTTTCCAAGGGTTTACTGCTCATCCATTTTTCTGTGTATTAAACAAACAGGAAAGATAGGAGGTGAAGATTTGGATTTATTTGTGTATCCATTCCTTGCAGAATAAACACAAGAAAGAATTCTCTACAATCAATAATGTCACTTTTTAAAATTTTTTCTTATCCTTTTAAGTAATAGTACCAAAAGAATAGATATTCTATTTCTGCAAGTCCTTCTAATTTCAATTTTTATAATTCCATTATTTTCATATGAATGAAGTGTAAATTATAAAATGTTTACACACTGGAGTCAGAGATACCTTCTCTATACTCTTAACCTCTCCATTTATTGAGTTCACACTGAGATATCACCCAGTCTTTGATGCCTCAGCCTTGTTGTCTGTAGAGAAAATAATGTGTACTTTTGAGTATTATCATGAAATGGAAAGACAGTTGGTATAAAGCAAGCACTCAGTAAATAGTGGTCATTATGATTGTTTGAGATTTGCTGTCAGGACAATTGCCCATTGGACCTGAGAAAGGATTGATCCTACAGAAATTGAACAACACGAACATTCCATACCTATGGGAATGCCACCCCCCTACACACACATTATCTACATCAAAGTTATCTTCAAAAGGGCAGATGAAGTACTATAATCCAAGCTACTTTTTAAGAACTATGTTAATTTTGTTTTGTCTTGTTTACTGTTAAAACAGAATCGAAAAGACTAGAAGATGTGGGCAAAATGGGATTGTAATTAAAATGGAGAATTATGCTTGGTGTTTCATTTCCTTTTAATTTTCCCATTTCTCTTGGTGGGCATCCCTCCAAGTGGTATTAAATAAACGTCACAGGCTTCAATAGGATAAAGACTGGTCCCCACCGCCATATGAAAACCCTTCTGGGAAGACAGGGTGACTACTCACTTCCCTCCAGAGTTAGGGATCAGTACAGAAATGGAGACATTGGAGTTGCTTAAATGTGACTCCTTCTCATCACCAGAGAATATACATTAAGGTCCCCACTACAGAGAACACTTGCTGAACAAATGAGGCCTGCTATTTTATTCAAACAGTATTTTATTCTCTGAACTAAATTAAATACTATCCAATATTCAGGCACTTGCTTTCAACCACCAGTGTTTGGTAGTTCTGTTTTCTTTAGAGAATGAAAATAGATGAATCGAGGTCCACACATTGTCTATATATTGTTTAGTAAATGAGTTGGTGCTTACCTTCTAATCATGTTTATTGACAGTGGATTTGGCTGAGAAAATCTGATGACAAGATTGTCATGACTCACAATTTTCAGACATGGAACCTCTCCCAAACTTGTTGGCTTGAAAATGTTCATTAATGCAATTGACTCCATAATTTTATTGGAATAGTGTATTAAGATGAAAAATTACCTCAGAACTGCAGATGTAATATGTTTGTCTTCTTCCTCCTCTTTCAGTAAGTGTATGGATATTTGCTCTGGGACTTTAATAACCTTTGCTAATTGGCCCCACTACCTAGATACCTCATTGCTGTCTGTGTACATCACACAATTTTGCCTTTCATTCATGTAAGTCAATATTACTTTCTGATTCCTAGTTCTTCTTTCAACTAGAAGAGAAGTGTCCTGGGAAAGGGGCTGTATCCTATCCATGTTAATCTCACATAGACCACAATCTCCACAGTGCAGACAAAAGTCACTCACCTAGTACTCAGTTAATAAATCTTAAGTTTTCTAGCCCTAGTAAAGCATGTGGGACTGTGAACCTGCTTGGGAACCATCAGTGGGAATATAAATTGGTTCAGCCTTTCTAGAGAATTTATCATGTATCAAAATGTAAAATGTTAAGTCTTTCAATTCTGTATTTTCTAGCTGGAACACTTTAGGAAAAGCTACACTATCTCACCTTTTTAAATTTAAAAAAAAATGTTCAACATCTCTGGCAATTAGAGAAATGCAAATCAAATCTACTCTAAGATTTCATTCCACTCCAGTCAGAACGACAGCTATTAAGAACACAAAAAACAATAAATGTTGGAGAGGATGTGGGAAAAAGGCACACTCATACATTGCTGGTGGGACTGCAAAATGGTGCAGTCTATATGGAAAGCAGTATGGAAGTTCCCTGGAAAACTGAGAATGGAACTGTTGCCGCCTGAAGCGATGTCCGCTTGGAGCAACGAAGCCGTGGGAAGAAGTTCAGAGACAAACTGGAAACAAACAGCCTTTTTATTCTGATAACTTTTTCTCTGGCTCTAACAACTACTTAACACGCACCACACACACCACCAAACAACCAACACACCAAATGGTGCAGACCCGATCAGCAATCTTGCTCAAGTCTCTCGAGATCCTGGGCCAAGTCCCGTGAGACTACGGAAGGCGGCAATGCCTAAACATCTCCGTGGCCCGTAGTCAACCGCAATCTTAGCCATCTCCCCAAACAGGGCTCCTACATGGAACCACCTTATGACCCAGCTATACCACTCCTTGGTCCATACTCAAAGGACTCAAACAGCATACTACAGGGACACAGCTAATCAATGTTTATTGCAGCACAATTCATAATACATAAACTGTGGAACCAACCTAGATGCCCTTCAGTAGATGAATGGATAAAGAAAATGTGGTATATATATACACAATGGAATATTACTCAGCAATAAAAAAGAATAAAATCATGGCATTTGCAGGTAAATGGATGGGGTTGGACAATATAATGCTAAGTGAAGTTAGCCCATCCCAAAAATCCAAATGTCAAATATTTTCTCTGATATAAGGAGACTGAGTCATAGTGTGTTTGGGACAAGGAGCATAGGAGGATTAGAGGATTAGGAGGAATTACAGGAAAGGACAATGGGGAGGGAGGGGAAGAGAGGGGGGAAAGGGGGCAAAATTAACAACAACAAAAAAAGATGGTGGAATAAGATGAACATCATTACCCTAAGTACGTGTATGTATGAAGACACGTATGTTGTGAATATACTTTGTATACAACCACAGATGTGTAAAAATGTGCTCTATACATATGATATGAATTGTAATGCATTGTCCTGTCATGTATAACAACTTAGAATAAAAATTTAAAAAATAAAGAATTAAATAGTAAAATGTTCCTGTTTTATTGAGTTATAATTGACAAATAAAAATAGTATATATTTGAGATATACAATATGTCTTCATAAATATATACATTGTGAAATTCTTACCACAGTCAAGCTAAATAACATATCCATCACCTCATATAATTACCTGTGTGTGTGTGTTTTAAGAACATTTAAGATATTAGCTTAAATGCTACATCTTTTTGAAAGCTCTTCTGAATCTGAAAACAGAGGTTTCATTTTGGATTCCCTAATGTATCTATTATCTCAGTGTTTGTCATTTATTTATGCAACTGTTGTGCCTTGATGCCAACCAGAGTTCACAGCATACTGTTCATACTTAGCATCTATTAAATTAATGAGTAAAAGAGAGTGGATGAATGAACGGATGCACTTGAACCTATGTTATAGATTAATTGTAAATATTTAAAAATCACAACATTAAAATTTACCAACCCTCATAATGTTAAAATGAACTCACCATCATAATGTTAATATCTTTTTTATTGTGGGATATCCTTATTTCATTAAAAGATAATTAAAATATAAAAGCAAAGCCAAAGTTGATGTTTTTCTATAATCACTGTATCAAAGAATCATTGAAATACCTACTGTAAACATCCTCTCAGTAATTATGATAGCGAGGTCTTTAAATGAAAAAATGCATAGAACTGGGTTCTCAATTAAGGGAATCATAGAATGGAGAATAAACTACTCTGTGATCTCTGAATTACTTTTGCCCATATTCTCCCACACCAAGTGGGATTTATTCCTCAAGAACACTGCAGTGGCACATGTAAGCAGGGGATCCTTTTTGTGTGTGTCGGAGGGATGAGTTTCTGTAAGGACTGAGCATAAGCACCTAACAGAGATGATACTCTTCACCCCCAATCTGGCTCTTGGTACCTCCAAAATTACCTCCCACTTCAATCAGTACATTACTTTAAAATGTTGTTAATTATATTTTACATTCTAATATTTGTAAATGTCCATGTAATACTCACATATCTTTGAACTCATTCTAATTAATACTCTAATTTTTTAAAATATATTCACCAAACATGAAAGTGTCTAAAACACACACACACACACACACACACACACACACACACACACACACACGTTTCTCTCTCTCTCTCTCTCTCTCTTTCACACACACACACACACACACACACACACATACACACACACATTCACATACTACATTTCCTATTAAACCAAGGGTAGTAATAGTTCCTGTCTAAAAGAAAAACAAAAAATCAATTTATTTATCATGCAAATATTTCCTATGACTCTCTTCCCCCCACCACCCCTTGGAGAGATTAATTGTGTGACAAATGACATGAGATGGCCTTATGAAATTTCAGTCTGGAGCAATTTTTACTGCTAATGGAAATTATAAATAATATGTGCCTTTCGTCTACTGCATTCTTCAGTAATCTAATTGTACCAAGCTAATGAGACCTGGGTTAGGCAATGTTCTGAGGTTCCCATGCCCCAGGTCAGGGAAAGCTGAAGACGTCGCTGAGCAGATGTGCTCAGTCTCAGGAGGATGGCAACTGGAGCACTTGGCCACTCCCCAGAGCGCTGGCTAGCAGCCTATGCACTTGACCTTTCTGCTAGAGGTAAAGGGCTTTCCCATTGGTTAGCAGCAAAAAATGAGGAGGGAGGAGGGCAAAAGATAAGATCCAGCTTCTGGCCCCTTGTTCCCCCACCTTTTCTTTTATTAATTGTATGGAAGATTTTTCCCATTTTCTTCCCAGGGAAAAATGGCTGGAAATGCTGCCTTTTGAGAAACTAACATGTGTGTTGATGTCTGTGTGGGTTGAAGGAGGGCCAGGGGCCAGGGAAGGGTTGCGTGAGAACTAAAACACCTCTTTTCTCCTTTTCCCTAAATCAATATTGTTTACTCTACATTTCCAAAGGTTGATGCAACACCACTTCAAGCTGTTTTAGACTTCAATTGCTTCAAAGCTGATTTTATATTACTGTTGGATGAGAGGACTTTTACTGAAAAATTCCAGCATGTTCTAAAGTGGCATGTACTGTAGCCCTGCTCCAACCTTGAGGTTAGGAAGTGTGGGCGGCAGGGCTGAGATATAATTACCTACATCCTACAAATGATGTCATGTAAGGGCAAGACGACCTTAGGAGTTGATTCCAATATTTTGTTTCATCTCCAAAATCTAATATGGAATTTTCCCCCATAGTTACTAATGTGTTTTATTTAAAAAGAAAAAAAAAATATTTTTAGATTTCAATTCAGCTGGGAAATAGTTTTCTTTCTCTCATGTTTTTCTTTGTTTTCATTTAGCCATAATACAATGAACCCTACATTTCCATTCTCCCAAACGCCATGTACCGGGAGACTAAGCATACACACGTGCACACACGAGTCTGTCACATCTGTGCTGCCTTCCTTTCTCTGTCCCAAGGGACCATTGATTCCATAGTATCACTAGAAAAGAATTGCTCCTTTAGTAAGTCTTCTGGGGTTTTATTTAGAATGTTTCAAATGTCCCAAGAATGACGACACCCATGGCTTTTCTAAAAATGCGGTCTGTTCTCACGGTGAACATTTTCCTCTCTCTTCTCATGTTTAACTCAAGGTCTTCCCTCTTGGTTCTTTGTCCTGTCCATTTGCATCCTGCCAAAGGATTCTTCCTCTCTTGAGGCTTTTACATCTCTCACATATTTGCAGACTGTTATCATTTTCCTCTTAGCAATCACTTAGCCAAAATATACATTACTCTGTACTCTTTTAATCTCTCCACATAAATCACAGCCTTGGTCCCCTAATCATTCGGTCGTTCTTCTGTGAAGTCACTCCAATTTGGCTTTGTGTTCTGAGGTGACAAAAATGGAAGACAGATTTCCCTGTTTAGACTCAATTTTGTCATGTTGCGACACCATCGCTTTCTGCTCCTCAGTATGAAGCTTTCCCATAATGCCGACTGAATCAATAGTCCTCTCATATTGTTGGATCCCATTGCTGTTACATCCCCTTCTCCCTGGAGGTCCAACCTGGTGGGAACCTTGAAGTGGTTCATTATGTTATGTTTGAGCAATAATAAGAGTAGAAATCATATTCACTTTTGTACAGACAGCAGAAACAGACCTCCATGCCCTCATCCCAAATTTCCCAAACATTTATTGGATCTATGGTTTTCCCGTTTTTTCCAGGGAGTTTCCATTAAGAATGAAACCAGACATGGAAATTTCTAAGCCCCAAAATGAAAGATTTTTTTTTTATTTTTATTTTTATTTTTTTTTTAGGAGAGAAAAGCAGGAGTTTATATTGAAAATACCTCTTTCAACTTTCTCAAGTATACTTTGATAACAGGCACAGAACCAAAAGTAGTTTCTTTTATAAGCATTAACAAAATTTCAGAAAGAAAACGAAATGAAATCTGAATACTTATGAAGTTCCTTGGAGGCATTTTCTTCCATAAGTGTATCAAATTGCTGCTTTTAAATTTGTGTCATTCAGTGATAATCCCTCAGTTTCCTGATTGGGTAAGGTATTGGAACTAGCTTGCCTTTGAATCACTCTTCATGCTGAGGGTGGGTGTGGATGTTAATCCGTAGGTCATTAACACCTCATATATGTTAGTGCAGAATCTGGGGCGTGCCTATGTCTGCGCTGCCAACATCTGTAGTATTTCTTGGAAATTCAGAGGTTTTGTTTTCTGAGGGTTTGATTTGAAATATTTTCCATATAGGCATGTTCACGGTCACTCTGAGTAATCACTTTTTTGGAATTTGGTTTTATTTTAATTCTTCTTTTCTGAACTCGTTGATTAGTGGGAATATGTACCAGCTGGAAAGTTGAAACAGGAGATATGAGGCTTGCTTAATTGCTCACTGGAGGCAGTATCTTAGGTAAAATAAGCTAATCATCTGTATCAGTTACACCTTGACTCTAATTCTGAAATTTTGTCAACAGAAAATATTTTCATTCTTGACAAATTTACAAATCTCCAAATTTGACTGGATAAATCTGATTCTGTACTTTTCTATCTATTAAAATATGAGGGCTGGGGTTGTGGCTTAGCAGTAGAGCGCTCACCTAGCATGTGGGAGGCCCTGGGTTTGATCCTCAGCACCACATAAAAATAAATAAATAAAATAAAGGTATTGTGTCCAACTACAAGTAAAAACTAAATATTTAAAAAAAGCAAGCAAATTTTCATTTCACCTCTCCAGAATTTGACTCTACATGCCACCTCATATTAATCCCTTATTTTTAATGTAAATATTACAAGTATCAAGCAGATAAATTTATGTTTATATAAATGTATATATGTGTTGTCAACCCCCAAAATATTAAAATGTACCCACCATAACAATGTTAATTTTTTACAGTGGAATATCCTTATTTCATTAAAAGATAATTACAATATAAAAGCAAATTCAAAGTTGATGTTTTTTCTATAATCACTGTATCAAAAAATTATTGAAATGCCTACTGTAAACATCCTCTCAGTAATTTGATAGTGAGGTCTCTAAATAAAAAATGCATAGAACTGGGTCCTCAATTAAGGGAATCATAGAATGGAGAATGAATTACTTTTGCCCATATTCTCCCACAGTTCACACCAACTAGGATTTACTCTTCAATATCACTGACTGCAGTGGCATGTCTAAGCAGGGAAATACAAATATGATTCAAATATGGAAGAGTTTTATAAGAAGTTCTCTGGTATATGCTCTTACTGGATATTTGTACTTACTCGTGTGGATAAAGAGGAAGTTTGATTTAAAGGATAAGGTCGGCGGTGATAATGGGTGGGATATATATATATATCCCTATATTTCTTTTTTCTTTTTTCTTTTCTTTTTTTTTTTTTTGTGGTACCGGGAATTGAACTCAGGGGCACTTAACCACTGGGTCACATCCCCAGCCCTTTTTTTGTATTTTATTTAGAAACAGGGTCTCACTGAGTTGCTAAGTGCCTCGCCATTGCTGAGGCTGGCTTTGAACTCGCGATGCTCCTGCCTCAGCCTCCCAAAGTGCTGGGATTATAGGTGTGCGCCACTGCGCCCGGCTCCCTATATTTCTAATCACATCTCCATGTATGTTAATGTAAAATTCCTGCTTTTCTCTCATTAAATACATTTCCAAAACCATACAATCAATGCAAAGTTCTTGCCTACCTTGCACATAATTTCTCAAAAAACAAGAAATCCTGAGAAAATAATATATTGAAAAAAATCAAAGTAAAGAAAGTTAAACAGATTAAAGAAAAGTTTGTTTTGGAAAACTCACAAATTTGCGGATATGACATATATCACTTTATAACTCCAGAGCAAATAATACAAAACAGTAATAGCCAAGCTCAACTCCTTGCACAGCAGGAATCCTGGACCCTGACTCATTTGGACAGTGTTTCCCTGACACCAAGCCTTTGCAGCTGCTGTTCCTTCCACCCAGCATGGGATTCCCTCAGAAGTGCATCACTTTTGCCTCCATCACATTTTTAGTGAAATGTTCCTTTTTTCACAAGGCCACCTTCAGATGATATAAATTGCAACATTCATACAAGCTTTTCTGGTCATGTTCTCTGCTTTATTTTGTTTCTGTATTATTTATTAATATCAAGCTTATCAGATGTTTTACATACTTATCCAGTTTTTTAATCTCTCCTGCTGGATTACAAACCCAAAAAGGGAAACAATCTTGTCAAATTTTTATCTTTATAACTCAACAGATATTTGCTGAATTAATAAGCAAAACTAAAATTCTGATAGGATCAAACAAATTAGAAAGTACCTGGAATTTTTAAAATGTGTTTTTTTTTTTTTAGTTGTCAATAGACTATTAATTTTTATTAATATTTAATTTATTTATATGTGGTGCTGAGGATTGAACCCCAGAGCCTCACAAATCCCAGGCAAGTGCTCTACCACTGAGCCACAACCACAGCCCCAGTACTTAGAAATTTCTTCAGAACAGATTAATGTCTAGAAGATACCTTTTAATTAAAAATGAGGTAAGTGTAGTTGAAATTGCAGAATTGAATTTAAGACAAGCTATATCCAATAGGAAAATTTTATTTCCTCTTTACTTTTGCATTACACATGCATACCCATTTTCTGTAAGATATACAATGGACGATATTGATTAAATTAAGAGTGCTTATGCAAAAAGTAATATTTTCCAAATTCTCTCTTTCTACAAGGATTAAATGAGATCGTAGCCCTCAGAGGGAGCCAATGCCAACCACTCCAGTCCATAGTATTGTTCCCTTCTCTGTATTCATATATTTATTAAATGTTTTTTGAGAATTTTTTAGGCCACATAACATCTAGGTGCTAGAGACAAAGCCAAAGTGACAAAACCTGATGAGGTAGAGTCTTGATTAATTGGATTTTGTCATGATCTTGTTTTATAAAAAAAAGTGTCACTTTCTGTTCACATTCATAGCCTTGTTTCTTCTTTGCATATACTAGTATTTAACCTACAATATTTTCCTTTAAAATATTTTTTTAACTTTTTTATCCTACTTAATATTTATCCACTTCTTCCAGTCCTTCTCTTTAATGAAAAATATGCAATTCTTTAGCATAAGTAAAAAGGTTAAATGTACATAGAACCCCTATTTCCTGTCTTTCTTTTATATCATCTGAAAGGTAAAAAGTACACTACTTTATCTGTCAGGATGCAACCAGAATAAAAGCCCAAACCACTCTGACAACCTAAACCATGGGGAATTTAAGATAGGCAATTAGTTAACAGCAAGATTTAGAAGAGGCTACAAAGGCAGCCAGAGTACACAGAGACAACCCAGAGATTAGCAATAACAGAAAAGTGCCTACCATCTCTACCCTGAGATAAAATGAGCCAGATGGGCTGTTGAAACCCAGGGCCATGTTCATATGGAGGAAGTTAGAACCATGACAAGCTCCTCTAGTAAGAACTGAGCCACAGAAGAAATGGTACCCGTGGTGGAGACACTGCTGAAGGACAGAGAAGTAAACTCATTTCATTTTCCCTGTTCCTGTCCTCCAACTTCCTTGCAGTGCCTTCTACTGGTAAAACCTGACAAAATGTTGTTGAACTTGAGAAACCCATTCTGCAGAATCCACCTAGAAGCAAATTAGACAAACTAGGGCAAAGGTACAGGCAAATTAAAAAATGTCCAGCAACTGAAAATACCCAACAAGGCAAAATTTCTGTCAAACACAATTTAAAAGATTTAATCCAATTAAGTTTCCCAACCCGCATGAGGATTCTATAAGCTTTCTGAAAATTATGCCAGTGAATATTTGAACAGTGAAACAATGATTCAAATATGGAAAGAGTTTTATAAGGAGTTCTCTGATACATGCTTTTCATGGATACTTGTACTTAATCTGTGGATAAAGAGGAAGTTTGATTTAAAGGGTGAGGTCAGCAGTAGTAGTGGGTGGGAGACAGTTATTTAAGATATTATCAGAAGACAATTTAGAGGTTGGAGTTAAGAAAGAAGAGTTGTAGGGTTTATCTCTTCTGTTTGAAAATATGAACAATACCCAAAGACTATATTTGCTTGTAATTTATATTTTCTACTTAAGGTAAATAAAGAATACAAAAGATACAAAAATATTGGACTAATTTAGGTTTTTAGGTGAGTGAGAAATAAAAACTAAGTGCTCTTTGTGACCTCTTATGAAGAAAATGCAAGGGAGAAGAAGAGGAAATTCTGGAAATACTAAATTAAGAAGGATCCTCTGTAAATTCAGAATTTTGGTGGATATTTTTCAAGCTCCTTAATACTGCTGACTGGACATCTTAACATGACAAACACCAGATGGAAAAATAAGTTGAGAGTCACAAGCTGAGGATGATTTCATTATAAAATGATCATTTACTCATAATTATCCAGAAAAGCCCAAAATTCTACAGTGCTTTCATAATAACATTTGTGTTCCCAAAACACAGCATGAGTATACTTTTGCTAAAAGTTTACATTCTAATCTGCAGGGGAAACCTAATTATTCTAATATGATAAACACGTAAAATGCCTGTCTAATTTTAAAATTGGAATTTCGATTTCCAGGAACACATATCACCATAACACCATTTGCAGCTTTTCTCCTTAACTGCTATCTACGAAAATATTGTAATAACACAACTTCTCTGATTAACCAAACAACGAATAGTCAAGAAGATAGAGTGAGTTACTCTCATCTGTATGTAAATAAAAAGCTTATTTTTGTTCTCTAATAGCTTCACATAACAATAAATAAAATGCTTTTAATAAGTTCTAAGAGACTTAGACTGAAAAATCAATCTACCAAGGACCTTTTCAGTGACCACACATCCTGTCCAGGGCTGCATCAGAACATGTTTTGCATGGCTATTTGGTGGTAAACAAAATGAAAGGATCTGTCACTGAAACTTAAATAACAGAGATTGGTTACATAAACTGCACCATTCTAAACCTTGGTACTGTAGAGTCAACAGCTTGAAGCTGCTCCCCCAGCTAAACACAGTGGATTGTTTTTGCAGAGAGGAAAGATTAACAGCTAAAAATCATGACCTTTGACTTCTGGCATAAATTCTTAGAAGTGAAATGCAATTTGAAAAACTGGTAAAACCTTAAGTTACTGCTACACAGCAGAATAATGATCATATATCTCTATCTATCTATCTATCTATCTATCTATCTATCTATCTATATCCTGTTTGGAGTCACAAATTTTCTCTCCAGCCTAGAGACTATACAATAAATGTGAAGGTCTAGGATTCCATCCCTTTTGTACATTTACAGAGTAAAGACTTAAATTGTTGATCCACTAGATAATGAAAATTATTTACAAGTATATTCAGAAAAAATAAGCCTTTATTAATACAGAGAATCTGTTTTCACTGACATTTTAATAGCTCCTATTTAGAAGTCACATTATACAGGCATTACTTCATAATATTGTAATTTTGAGCCTTCTTGAAGAACAGAGGCTGATAAATTCTGCTATACCATAAACAAGCTAAAATTAGAGAATTACCATAAAATTTGGCATGTGTATCAATTCTTTGAAAGAAAAACTTATATTTATCATTATTGACCATGACTTTCCACAGTAATTCATTTAACATTGTCACCATTAAAAGAATGATTTTATAGTATAACAATAAATAATACAAAAAAAACGTACTATGATATCATTCATTACTCATTTGTGACCATAATAAAGTTTCAGATATACAAAATTAACAAGTCAAATTGGTAACTTCTTAATTACCTTCAATCATGCCTTCCATAAATGAACAATTAAATTAATACCTTTGTACCAAATGAGTGTGCAATAAAGAGTTAATGGTCGTTCCTTTG
This sequence comes from Tamias sibiricus, assembly GCA_025594165.1. NCBI lineage: Eukaryota > Metazoa > Chordata > Mammalia > Rodentia > Sciuridae > Tamias > Tamias sibiricus. The sequence continues at coordinate 145,564,241 of CM046660.1, read as the reverse complement.
ACTACAATGTAAAAATGGAATGCCAAATAGTATTCAGTGGTACAGAAGCAGCTCATCAAGCTTCATTTTCATATTCCTTGAGGAATAAGCTATCATATTGTAAAACCTAAAGGAAAAAGATCCCAGGATGACAGACCCGATAAGTAACAAGTATGTACTGATGAGTCAGATAAAAAGCTTCCCATCAAACAAGAGAACACCCTTTTTCATAAATCCCATATTTCTGGGTAGACCTATGCAATGAAACATGGACAGTGTTGAAGGAGCCCTAATTAGGAAGGGCTGTTGCAGCTAGCTGGAAGCCATAAGTTCCACCTGATATGTATGTGACGCACCTGTAGGCACCCGCAAAGCTGAAGGTATATAACCGGGTGAAAGCGGTCCGAGTTAGGAGAACGAATTCATTCGGTCAGTCGGGCAGTCACTCGGTTGGTCAGAAGAATCAGAGCGGCCAGAACGTAGGCAGAGCGGTTACAGAAGAGAAACCAGATAGAAGAAGTAATGACTGGCCAGAGTTAGGCCGAGGCTCCCAAGGAAGACAGAAGACAGAAGAAAGAAGAAGGAAGAATAGAAGAGAGAAGAAAGAAGCTCTAATCTTTAAAAGCTCGCTTTAATCTTTCTCTCTAAAAATCTTTCTTTCCCTCTCTAAGCTCTAAGAAAGTAGAAGTAAAAGTAGTAAAAGCTTTACTCTGCCTCCGAGAGTGTTCCTCCCGGGTTACGGTACCAGGCAGCTTACACAGTGTCATTAGTTTTCAAAAGAAAAGAAACACACACACACACATACACACACACACACACACACACACACACACACACACACACAAGCAAACTTTCAATCACTCAGTTCATTTTTATAATCTTGAAAGGCCAACCCTGAAAGATGACTCAGTTTTGAACTTGGAATATCCTGTCCATTCATTGGTTACTATAGACTTGCCTCAGTCTTGAAGTGAGAAGGAACTCCTAAGGAAGAATTTCCCTTTGCCAGTCTTCTCTTAAAATGTATCCATTTGTTTACAAGAGTGTTAATATAACTTGTTACCATTCTTGCCGGAAAGAGATGCAGATGTTTTTGCTGTTTATTTTAAACGTGTGTGACATTAATATTTATTTCAGAATGAACTATTAGAAACCTGGGCATTTGTACAACTCTTCTTGACTTTCAATTGGAAATGGTGTATGGAGCAAATGGATTTATCTCCTTTTTCTCTAGAGATCTAGATGGGGGGTGGGGGTGGGGAGATTCATCCATCTATATAAAATGGATAAAAATAAAGAATGTCACAGCCGGGGTGGTTATCAAGATCCTCGGGGTTTCAGTGAGATTTGGGGAGACTGAAAGTAGACATAAGCATGGAAATCAAAGATCAGACCAGAATTTGCCACTAAGGGGCTTCTCTAGGTGAGGGCCAACCTTCTCATCAGAAATAAAGATGGCTTTGGTCTCAGATTGCAGAAGGAGGGAGTGAGAGTTAGCACAAAAGTGAGATGATGACTATCTATGTCAGTATTTGAGATATCAGTCACAGGCATCCCAGCCAGCCCCCTTGCAGCGCCCAGGCAGCCCAATATTTGCTCTCCATAGGAAAACAACAGAGATTTCTTTAACCAGCAAAATTAAATGAGCTATATAAGGAGAGAAGCTTCAAGAAGATGAGTGACTGAATCTTTGAACAAATCTCTTTCCATTGTGACACCTGTCTATAACCAAACACACGTCACCTTGTCTGCTAAGTGAAGCTTGCCAGGTGGCCTTCCTTACACATGTTCACCAATTCTACTTATTCAAGAGTGGAGCAAAAATAGACTTATTTGAAAATTTGTCCAAGAAACCCATGCCTGCTAATCTATTCTGATTCTGCATTTTTAAATATGAATAGGCAAAAGATGATCATCAGATGTGTACAAAAATCGACAGCATAGAAAAGAAAAACCTAGATAAACAGCAAAGGTGATTACAGAGGAAATGTAATTTAGAAAGGAAATAAAAAGAAACAAACAACAAAAAATTCTCATCTATAATAAGTATTTGGAGCTGATATTTCCACATAAACAAAAACATGATGTTATAAAAAAGGGAAATTAATCAAAAACAAAATATATGTGCTTAGATATTTAAAAACAATACAAAAATGAAGAGGGAGCATAGAAGTCTGTCCTAATATGTGCAAGAGAAAGATGAACTGAAACTGTGAGAGAAAAAAATGCCCATTACAAAAGAACAATATCCTACTAAAAGGACTGTAAAAGAAAGAAAATCGAGAAAGAATGATGGGAGGAAATTATCTCATTATCTGAAAAGTTATAGGTGAAAACTTCACAGACATAAGTCAGAATACAAGACTATTGAAGAATTCAGCATTTCAGAAGAGAAACATTTTTTGGGGGGTGGGGAGGATACCAGAGATTGAACCCAGGGTGCTTAACCACTGAGCAACATCCCCAGTCCATTTTTATTTTATTTTTAATTTATTAGAGCTTTATAGTAATACATAGCAGTTGGATTTGTTCTGACAGATTCATATAGGCATATAATTCTATTTCACTTCTTGATTCTGCCTTTTCCCACACACTTTTACTTCCCATCCTCCTTCCTCCCTTTCATCCTACTTAATCTACAATACTAGACTCCCTTTCATTTATCTATTGATTTATTTATTTTTAAAAAATATTTTTGTTAGTTGTTGACAGACCTTTATTTATTTATTTATTTATTTATTTATTTATTTATTTATTTATATGTGGTGCTGAGAATCAAACCCAATGCCTCACATATGCTAAGCAAGTGCTCTACCACTGAGCTTCAATCCCAGCCTTTATTGATTTATAATTGATTGGTTCTTTCTACCTATGAATAAAGGTGAAGTTCCCTGCCATATAGTTACATAGGCATATAATATGATTTTCTAAGAATTCATTCTGCATTGCACCCCCTTACCTACCCCTCCATTCTGCCTCTCAATCTCCTTCTTCTATATTAATGATCTTCCTTTTATCTTTATTTTATCTTATCCTTCTCTTCCCCTTTCCTTTGTTTTACTCTAACTTCTGCATATAAAAGGAAACAACCAACCTTTGAGTTCCTGAATTTGGCTAATTTCTGTTAGCATGATATTCTCTATTTCCATCCATTTACTGGAAAGTGCCATAATTTCATTCTTTTTTTTTGTGTGTGTGGCTGAGTAGTACTCCATTGTGAACTCCGTGTGTGTGTGTGTGTATGTGTGTGTGACAATTTCTTAATTCATTCATCTATTTACTGATATCTGGGTTCATTCCATCATTTAGCTACTGCAAATTGTGCTGCTATAACATTGAGGTGCCTGTATCACTGTAGTATGCTCATTTTAGGTCTTTTGGGAAAATAACAAAGAGTGGGATAGCTGGGTCATATGGTGGTCTCATCCCTAGTTTTTGAGGAATCTCCGTGCTGCTTTCCAGAGTGGTTGTACTGGTCTGCAGTCCCACCAACAATGCACAAGTGTACCTTTTCCCCCACAACCTCACCAGCATTAATTATTGTTTATATTCTTGATCATTGCAATTCTGACTGGAGTGAGATGAAATCATAGTATGGTTTTAATTTGCATTTCCCTGATTGCTGGAGATGTTGAATACTTGAGAAATATAACTTTGGTTGAACTAAATGTCATGACAAACTATTGCTCAAATTTGAGGCCCAAATCTACCTTCTCAAACAGACAAGATTTCCAAAGATATACCTTTTATATATCATTCTTCCAAAAATTATTTGAATATGTGTTCAACAACTGATATATGCAAAAGAAAAATAAGAAAATATTGAATATAAGGAGGGGATTGAAGGCAAGTTTGGATTTATTGCTGTACATTAGGACTAAATATGAGCTGGTCCAAATTGGAGGATGCAAAATAAGGGTACTGAACAGAGAGGCCTCTGAGGGACAAAGGCAGGGATCATGTCACATAAGAAAGAGTGTAGGAGAGGACAAAATCTGGAGATATTGATAAACACATGGAGAGAAGCATTAAAGTTTCCAAGAATAAAAGATGCTTAAAATTCTACACTCCAAATATAAGACCAAATAAAATATTTAAAAAAGAAAATGAAAATCCAGTTGTCATTGATGCAAAAAAAAAAAAAAAAAAAGACTTTAAAAAATATCCTAGGCATCAGGATACTAGATTTTTTTTGAGGAAGGAAATTTAATTCTGTTTGTTTTGGCACTGAACAATATTTATGGGGTCATGATAATATAAACACTCTAAACTGGTTTCCAACTTTAAAAACTCACCTATGGACAAAATGTATAATAATTGCTTTGATGTGAAGAAGAGAATGTTAAGTCTAAACCTGATGGATGAATTAAACCAGAAGGATGGAGAAAGCGACAGGTGAAAGGAAGCAGAGTTTAAAACACTAACTGAAGTGGATGGCTCAATGAACACAAGTGCATGTGCTGTATTCAGAGGTAACACAGGGAAGAACTCAGTGATAACATTGGGTGGGGAACCTGTAACAGAACTAGAATCCAGGATAGAATACAACTGTATCAATTTTTTTTTTTTTTTTTTTTTTTTTTGGCTAGAAAATATCTTCCTCACCACATGCATGAGGGAACTTCACTCAAATCTCCTCGAGTCACCATTTTTGGAGAGACCTTTATGGATATCATCACTTAAGAGTACCACCCCTCTGCCTCTAACATGCTAGCCCCTTAATTTCACTTTTCTGTACAGAATTTTCCAATGTCATTTGTTGTACTATATGCTAATTTTTGACCTTTTTTAATTAAAGTGTAAACTGCATGAAGACAGGAGTTTTATCTGTTTTGTTCACTAATAGGAGTGCTTGGATCAGGCAATGACTGAGCCTTGGCTGGTGCTTACTAGATGTATCTGGAATGAATAAATGAATTTATGTCTTATGCTACTTGGATGGAAAATAACTTCTGCAGTTGAAGAGCCATAAACAAGATTTAAACATAATCTGACATTGATTCCACAAGGAAATGTTTGACAGGAAGTAGAAAGGACAACAGGCTGTATCACAACTCTGGAAGGAAACACTCAAAGTCTATCCCCAGTAGAGGCATAGGAAGGGAGCACAGGAGTAGTTTTGCAATATAGGCAGCACATTCATTCTAAATCCATGTGTATCTCTGTTATTGTGGCTATAAGAAGAAGCATGTTGATTTTTGTATTATCATGTCTATGTAAAAATGCATTTAAATTCATTATGATATTAGACAAAAGGTCTATCTATCTCGCTATGGGCTTAATATTAAAATTAAGTCAGTCCCCTACCTGGTCTCCACTCTTAGAGTTTACTTTATTTTACACTTAGCATTGTAGTTTTCTTTGAACATGCTTCTAGAATGCAAAACTGTATTCCACATTATTGTTCTTTGCACTGGAATGTTTTTAATGTTTAAAATATTGGAAATATAGTGAAAACCTATGCCAATATCAACATTGGAACATAAAGTCTTTGGTATTGTGGTTTCTCATTTTTTTCCCCTAATATTTATTATTATACAGCATCAGTTTACAAAGATATTTTCACATCCAAGTATAAACTAACCAAATTGCAAAGAATACTGCTTTATAGTAGCACTTTAAATAATGCAAAATGTAACTGAAATTTCTGTTTCATCCCATTTGCCATATTTGATCAACTGGTGAAATTTACTAGCTGATCAGAGAGCTAAGAAGGAGTAATTATTATTATTAACAGTGGGAAAGAAGTCTCAGAAAAAGTGAACAAAATGAAACACACTTTAATTTGGCGTTGCTGCAGAGTCTGGAAAAATAAGGGGTGCATATTTATGCTGGCCACCAAATGAGACAAAACACCACAACCTTTCTAAGTCAATTGCATTGTAAAGCAGAATATATATATAGTAACGTTAAGACATTAACACATGCTCCTAAAATTGAAATCACAGTTTCACCGCATCACAATCCATAGCCAAAGGTAAACAACTAAAGCTTACAAAAGGACATGGTAACTAACTGGAAAAGCCCCAGAAACCCATCATTCCACACCCACTGTAGGTGTGAGAACATCCACACTGTGAAAATGAGTGAGGGTCCACCCCGTGTTCCCAGATCTCATCTTGTAAGCACAATTACAGCATGGCCCTGGAGAGCTAGACTACCCAAATTCAAGTCTGGACATTTACAATTTATTGCATGACTCTGAGAACAGAAAGCCACTCCTCAATCTGTTTCTTCATATGTTAAAAAGAGTACATAATAGTTACTTGCCCACTGTTGCTGGGAGAATTACATTACCAAATTCATGAAAAGTTCTAAATTCATACCTGGCACATAATAAACACTCAATAAATGTTAAGTGTTACTTTTATTTGTAACCAAGGCCAAATATTCTCAGTGCACTGTAAGATGTACTCCACATTCATGCGAAGGTTTTGTTTTTATTTTGGTGGATTTTTAGTGATAAAAATTAATGGATTTGCTTTGCTTTGTCTTAAAGTATAGGAACATGCTTGGCAACTCCAAAGGAGTACTGGACCTACGTTTTTGTCCCTACATGTCAATACAGGTCTTCTTGTAATCTTGTGTTAATCAACCTTCTATCACTGTGACAAAATGCCTGAGATAAACACCTTGTTAGGAGGAAAGGTTTATTTTAACTTACAAATTTACAGATTTCAGTGGGTGGTTTGTTGGTTCATTACCTTGGGGTCTATAGTAAGACAGCACATCATGGTGGGGAGCACATGGCAGAGGAAGCATCCATCTCTCGCAGCCAGAAAACTAAGAGAGAGAGGGAAAACACCAAGGTCCCAATATTTCTTTGGGAGCAAGCCCATGCATGATCAGAAAACTGCCAAGTAGGCTCCACTCTTAAAGGTTCTACCACCTCCAGTGGTACCCTGGGCATGAGCCCAAGCTTTTAACCCATGGGCTTTTGGAGGACACTCACCAAACCACAGCAAATTTCCCCTAGAACTGGTGCTACTGACTACTGTTATTGCCTCTGGACACTTGCACCCCAGGGTTTCACATACAGTGAGATCACACCTCTAGAGGAATAGCAAATTTCACTTTTAAACACAGTTGTCCATCTATACAATAGATCCTTACATAGACATAATTTTTTCAATACAATTTTCTTATCCCCTTAATTATTATTGTTATTACTGTTTTCATCTTTTTACTCGTTTCATTAATATTTCCACAAATATTAACTGAACACAAAATTTCTCAAATCAACTCTTTCATTAACACATTTCAATTACTTTCAATTGCTCTAAAGATAAGCATTAAATACCAGTTTACTTTAAAGAACCCCCCTCCCCCCACCAAAGCCTACACCCTGCCCATTGCTCTGGTTTCTTCTAGAAGTAACTTGCTCATTGCCTCCTGATCCTGGCTCACTGGATTTTTTCAGTTCATTCAGTACACAGTATCCCTTACATCATAAAATTCTGTAGATGCTCTTGTTTCTATCTGTTTTCTCTCATAGCACCTTTCTTTTCCCTTTGCAGTCATCTTCCAAAAAGTAAGCTGTGGCAACACTTGCATTTCACACACACACACACACACACACACACAAACATATATACACACACATGCATAGATACATAAATGTTTATATATACACATGTGAATTCTAAAATGCATAATTTATATATATATGTATATGTATATATACATATACGTACATATGAATATATAATAGTGGGGTATCATGAAGCCAAGAAGAGCAATATTTCCTGAGCTCTGCTCCAAATTTTGGATCTCTAAGCCAAATGAATGATCTTTGTGCTTCTAAGCCATTAAGTAATAAAGTAGTTTGTTAAGTCAATAACTGCAACACCTTACTTGCACATTTTATGTAAATTCAGAAAATAACAAATGACTAGGATGGACTAGAAACCCAGAGAGGGTACTTCCAGAACCTGTGATCTTGAAGGTCGAGGTCATGCTGTGTTGCTTTTGTAATATCAAACACACACACACACACACACACGCATGCACAACCTCACAACACATTCCTGCACACCTGCACACACATATGCACCATTTCTATGAGAGGGAAAGAGGATCTGCTTGCACCATTTTCCTAACTGAATGGTTGCCAGCATGGTAGGAAGGGCAGAAGGGGTGCAGAGTGGCTTAAGAGAGACCCCGTGAACCTCTGTCACAGTTCCCCCTCACTAGGTAAAGCAGAGATCCCCCAGGTGTTGGTAAACCCAAAGCCCCTTCACATTTACAAAGCCCTGGGATGAGAAGTGCAGGGAAACACCAAGCACCCAGGGTAAGAATTAGCACGTTCTTCATTCATTATCGAGCAATTATCCAAGTAAAGTTTTAGGTCTGTGTGTCTACCTTAAATTAAAAAGTATACTATCTACAAATATGCATATATTTATGTATATATAGAATGTGTAAATGTACTCCTTAGTCATCCTCCTGGAGCTAATGACTTTCTTTCTCCTCGGCATTTATTGCAATATAATATCAGAAGATGGTCTTGGCATTTCCGTGGATCCTGTGCTCACAGCACACTGTTTAACCTGCGTCTGTATTTCACACGAAACTCCATCATCTGTCATTCTCCTCTCAACAATAAATAGTGGGCCAGAATAAAGAAGAGAATCATATTTGCAATCAAGCATCAATTCAATTAAGTGAGTGAGGCCGGTGAGTAAATGTAGTTTCTCTGACAAACACTGAAATTGGTGCTTAAGACACATTGGGCTCACTACTCCCACCACCTGAGTGTCTCTCCCAGGATTTACAATGGCATAGCTCCCCTTTTTAGCAAATTAAACCTTATGTCAGGGCTTCAAATTAAATCCAAGCCCTGTCTCCTTTCTCTGCAGAAAGAACAAATGGGCCCCACACACCGGTCCTTGAAGAGCACTGACAGGAAATGGAGTGGAGAGAGAGTCCCCAACCTGGACAGGGATGTCATGTGGCCAAATCAACTGGGAGAAGCAGGCAACTCCACTTGAGGTTTTACATAAAAAGACTGGTAAAATACAAGAGTTTAAATATAAGTTTTTTCATACCACACAGAACTGACTGGGTGCCAACATTTTACATTTCTGTGCTGTGCAAGCACTTTATGGGGAATGTGCTTTTTATTCTACTTTTACATGTTTATTATGAGTCTGTTTTGCAAAGATTGCTCCAAGCCTAGGTAATAAAAATAAAAAATGCACACAAATGGCCATGATTAACGCATAGAGCAATCTATGCTTCTATACATATGAAATGCATAATATCCCTTTCTAGATATTTCAATATAGCAAAATATGTGTGTGTTGCTCTAGTTTACACAAATTCATTGTAGCAGCACATCTTGCTGTGGAACTATTCTGAAAGTCCTAGTTTTGTAGATTTATTTTGCCAGGAAAATATTCTGAGTCTGTTTCTTATATGTTACTTGGCATCAGGGTCTATATTAAGAATTGACAAGACTTGCTTCTCCATAGGAATCTGAGAAAGTGCCACGCATAGGAAAAACTTCTAAATACATTATTAGATTGTCATCTTAAAATGAGATGTGTGTGTGTTGGTCACTGCACAAATAACTGTCATAATTTGGAGGACTCTTTGATCACCAAATCAGGGTGATGACTTCCAACATAAGTGGAACAAAATCTGGTTGAAAATGTAACCAGCGGGTAATGCAGAGCAGTTCTTGATGAAAAACCACTTTTTTACCATTTTATCTTCAGGATGCATTTCTAAATGTGAGTATGTTTCCCCACTGTTAAGATAGGAAGACAGGCACATGAGTTTTTCATGGGAAACCTGACACAGAGAAAATTAAATTTCTATATAGTATGCATATATGGTTATCAAGGTTGGACACTGCACATTTCTAGGAGAATGTTGTTCCTAAGTGTTGTCAAGATAGATTTTTTGTTGTTGTTGTTGTTTCTTAAATATCTCATGGAAAAGTTGCCATTTTGTTGTTGTTTGTTTGTTTTATAAATACAGCATATCATTTGAACTAAGCAGACAGGCATTTCACAAGTGAGAGAAAAACAAATTTCTTGATAATGACCCAATGGATGAGGAATAGAAAAAATCAGAGCATGTGAATCCACTTGATTTTTGCTTGCTTCTGTATGGAATGCTTTAAATTTGAGCAGAAACTTAATTTAATTCTCTCAATGTCATTTTGGCATTTTGAACTAAGTTTTCAGAAACTAACATCTACAAGTGAGAATTTAGGGAACAAGATCAAGAGGCCATCAACATATTATTAAAATGAATTCTCATGTACTTATTTCTGTCATATTCTTTTTGCTTTCATTTGTAATTTAATTCCAGGTTCGTTCATCCCCCATACGCAACTAGCAGCATAGTAGGAAGAATATGCTAGTTGCCAATTTATTTTGCAGTTATTTAGTTTAGAGTTTCACATGAAGTGGTATAAAACATTGATCTCTGTCTAATGGAGTCGCCTAAATTTAACTTAAGTTCACAAAGGCAACATCAGGTTTATTTTGTCAGAGAAATTTTATTTTTCATAAATCAACTAGGTAGATGTTTGAAAAAAAGTAAAGAGAACCCCGATTCACTCCAATATGTGCAGTTTCATGTATAAGCATGTCCCTGTGTGTCCTTTTTAGAAGAGACAAGTCAATTTCATGATGATGTATTTGCTGTATTTCAGTTTGGATATTAGTAACAAAGAAGTCATCCCGTGGGGAGGCATCCATTGTTGAATTGTCCTGAACAAGTTACCCAGCAATTTCTTTCAGTCATTGCAGAGAATTCTGTGATTAAAACTGTCAGGATTTCTATGAATATATTTTTTTCCCATAGCCCCATAGTCCTACACCCACTAAGTCAATTTGTTTAAAGTATGAAAGCTCTCCTCACCATTGAAAGATTCATTTCAATATTTCCCACAAGTTGAAATGTGAGTAAAATAAGTTTTTGCCCCAGTTTTGTCTTGCTAGTTAGTCTAAACACAATCTTTGAAGAAACTCCTCCCACTGGATAGAGTGGTGTTTGCTGGAATCTCAGCTACTCCAGAGGCTGAGGCAGGAGATCCCGAATTTGAGGCTAGTCTGGGCAACTCAGGGAGACCCTATCTCAAAAAAACAAATCATAAACATAAAAATGTCTGGGGATGTAGCTCAGTGATGCAGTGCCCCTGGGTCCAATTCCCAGTATCTTGAAAAGAAAAGGAAAAAAAAAAAAAAAAAAAAAAAGGAACAAAAGAACTTCCTTTCATCCGTTTACCTGCAGATGCCATTATTTTACTCTCTTTTATTGCTGAGTAAAATTCCATTTTATATATATATATATACCACATTTTCTTTATCCACATTTTCTTTATCCACTCATCTACTGAGGGACATCTAGGTTGGTTCCACAACCTACCTATTGTGCTGCTTATAAACATTGAAGTGGCTGTGTCACTGTAATATGTTGTTTTTAAGTCCTTTGGGTATAGACCCAGGAGTGGAATAGCTGGGTCATAGGGTCGTTCCATTCACAGTTTTCCAAGAAATCTCCATAGTGCTTTCCATAGTGGTTGCACCATTTTGCAGTCCCACCAGCAATGTGTGAGTGTGCCTTTTTCCCCACATCCTCTTCAACATTTATTGTTGCTTGTGTTCTTGATAGCTGCCATTCTGACTGGAGTGAAATGAAATCTTAGAGTAGTTTTGATTTGCATTTCTCTAATTGCCAGCGATGTTGAGCATTTTTTCATGTATTTATTGATTAATTGTGTATCTTCTTCTGAGAAGTGTCTTTTCAATTCCTTAGCCCATTTATTGATTGGGTTATTTGTTTTTTTTTTTTTTTTTTTTGTGTTAAGTTTTTTGAGTTGTTTATATATTCTAGAAATTAGTGCTCTATCTGATGTGCACTTATTAAATATTTGTTCCCAATTAGTTGGCTCTCTATTCACCTCACTGATTAGAGAATATAATGCTAAGTGAAATTAGTCAATCTCAAAAATCCAAATACCGAATGTTTTCTCTGATATAAGGAGGCTAGTTCACAGTGTTGTTGGATGGGGGTACATAGGAGGATTAGAGGAACATTAGAATGGTCAAAGGAAAGGAGGGGAAGGGAGGGAGTAAGGGAGGAGGGAGGGGGGAAAAAAGAAAAAAATGGTGGTTGAATGAGATGGATATCATTATCCTAAATGCATGATTGAAGATCTGAATGGTACTTATATACTTTGTATACAAACAGTTGTATGTAAAAAGATGCTATATATGTGCATTATGAATTGTAATACATACTATTATTATAAATAAAAAAAGAAAAAGAAAAAAAGGAACAAAAGAACTTCCTTTCTGCTTCCTCCCTCCTGCTTCCCAGGAAGAATGTAAATAATCTCATCCCATAGAGCAGAAAGAACCCTTTACATTCCAATTAAGTGGACTGTAAAATACCAAGGATGTGTCCCAGCAGTGTCAAGGAAAGGGATCTTTCAGATATGTGAAGCTATGAATGAGGCTCTGTCTGCAGTTTCAGCTCATTTTCCTCTGGCTGTTTCTCCAAAATTCCTGTGTCCCACCAACACAGTGCACAGGCAGAGATGCTATCAGTTCAATGAACCTTAATTTTGGAACACGTTCTCATTGGCATCTGAATCATTTCAGTTCATCTTAGTTTTGTCACTTTTTGCTTCCTGAAAACCAGCCATAGGTCCTTAGACCTCTTCCTATGGCCAGGTCTATGTCCTCATCAGTCCTCATCTGCCTGTTTCCAGGTTGCCCACTTGGCTGCCATGGATCTGGGAAGAATTCCGCTGAGAATGGAAACTCATTTAAGTTCCCATCCATTATTTGCATTTCATAAAAAGAGGTGAATTCCAGAATAATCACACACACAGACACACACACACACACACACACACACACACACACACACACAAACTGTTTTCTGTTTTAAGACTTCCACTGAAAAATCAGAATGTATGTTGAATGAATATTGGTGGCTGTGTTTCTAAAGTGAGGCATATCTGTGAAGGGTAGTTTGATAGAACTTTTCCTAAAACTATTTGTTGATTTCAGAAGAAACTTCAAACTCTATTGTTATCCATTTTTATATGAGGTTGCAGTTATATTTAAATTAAAAAAAAAATTGTTCCAAGATTTATTTTCTTGTATAGAGCAGCACAAGTGACATTGTCAACAAAAGACTAATAAGAAATATGATTTATGAATTCTGAAAATCAAACTATGGAATATATGTGCCTCTAAGACTTTATTTTAATGTAATTATAATTTCATTAAAATACATTTTAACTTGATATGATGTATGTTATAACATACAAAATGTCTTGATAGCATATCATAGTCAATAGCATTGCATTACTAATTATCACAATAAGATCGCATTTTCCATTTTATAATAAATGCACCGTATTCTCCATTTACAGATGAACAAGACACAAGTCAATTATAATGCATTTACCAAAATAATAGATTTTAAGTGCAATCAGAGCAACCAAACTGTCCATGAGTCAAAAATCTCTTATGTCAAGTTTTTCTGGTTCCAATCTCTTTTTCTTTCTTGCTCACTTCTATGTCTTATTCCTCACTCTCCTCTCCCCTGCTCTTTATTTCTCTGCTGTTCCTATAACTACACAATTGGAAGTTATGGGAATTTTGCTAAGAGAAAAATGCTGTGGGGGATGCAAGGGAGGCAATTCCTGCTCTCTCCCCTTTGCCATTATTTTTTTATGCACGCCCTACTTTACTCAGAAGCTTTCTCTGATGTCAAATTAGGAAGCTTGCTACTTGGAAAGACAATTTTGTTTTGAGTGAGTTGTCAAAACAAGCAAATATAGTTCTGTAAATAGAACTGATTCTATTTTAAATAAGTTATGCCAGAATCCAAGTGACCATTTTAGCGGTGAGACTTCCAGGCAGACCCAAGCATTCTTACTGCTATTTATCTCCTTGTCATGCCCCATCTGATATCTAGAAAAAGATACTCTGGTTTCCAGAGCCACCAGAAAAACTTCCTGTCTCAATCTGGCAAATTAAAACCAACCAACCAACAAACAGAGATTGCCATGAAGAGAAAACAATATTATTGATGAAATACAACTCCAATGGCCAGTTGTGAGGACCTTGTTAAAAATAATGAAACTAATGTGGCCGTAGGAGTGTCTGAATGTCATTGACAATGGTCAGGGACATCACACAAACAACATAAAATTTTGAAATCAAATTACACCTTATAAATGCTCTCTTGTTCAAGGTCCTTTCAGGGAATGGATGGGAACATTTGAGAATGTTTGAAAATGAATAAATGAAGTATTTTCAAAGATAGAGGCAAAGTGTAGTGTAACTTTCAGGCGAGGTGACACCTGGGGCTGGTGAGAATGGCACACCCACAGCGCTGGTCTAAGGGTCACAGTAGGGCAGCTGCTGAACTCAGCCACAGAGAGCCTTAGGAGAAGGCTGGGCTGCAGGCTTTAGGTCCAGGAGCTCTGTCAGCACAGAGGACCCCAGAGCACATGGCCAGGAGGGTAAATTCCCTGACCACTCTCCTGCCAGTTCCCCCATGACCGACCCCTCCTAGGCCAGGTGGCAGGAGCCTGTGGCTGAGGCTCTGTTAGAACAAAGGGAAATTTGGATCATGAGAAGCAAAGATGGACACAAAGAACAAATCTGATGCCTAGTGATTTGTGTGCATGGATGGATTAGGATCAGGGTTAAGCTCACTCAGTGAATTTCTTTTGGTGTCTATTGTAGAGGTTGACATAAAGCTTCCTTTTTATGTAAAATTGCTACATACTCTCCTGTAAACTTTACAGCTATTCACTCTTCCCCAGTTGTCCAGTGGTTTGTGGTTTTGCATTTCCTTTTCTTTAATCACCATTGTTATTATTCCCATTTGGCAGATGAAGGCACACAGAAGCACCAGGCAGTTAAGGAAGGTTTCACAGCTAGGACTTCCAGCCAGAGCTCCCACCTGTTACTCTCAATCCAGTCCACGCTGTGCAGTGGGAACAACGTCCCTGTGGTTATTCCATCCATCTAAGTGAATCCGACAGTTTCATATATTATCTGCATTTGTTCAGTACTAGAAACACTTACGTATATTAGCACAACATTAATAATACACTAAGTATAATACATGTTCATATAATCCAAAACCATTATTTTTTCATCCCAGAGTTTCTATGACCTAATAAAATATGACTTAAAAATCAAACACATACAGAATTCAAAGGCATATTTACAGGAGGGAAATCAAATTTTATTGTAATTTCTTGTTTTAGTTATAACTGGAATATATAAAATCATTGCATGACACACACATAGTTAAAAAATTATCCATTGCTTATCTAAGATTGAAAATTACCTGGGTGTTCTGTATTTTTATTTGCTGAATCTAGAAACCATAGGATAAAGAGATGTCTGACCCTTGGAGAACTTTGGAAAGGTATTCCAGGCAGAGCAAATAAGAGAGAAAGCCAGTGCATACGAGTATCCCTGTATGTTGAAATACATAAATGTAGAAAAGAAGGGCATGGTGGTTCTGTGAGGTGGTTTCATGATGTTGGGAGCCTTAGAAAAGTTGTCTAAAAAGATAGGGTGAGGGCAGATAAATAAAGACAAAGACTATTTTGTCAGAAAGAATCAATATGAATCATGGGAGGTATTAAATAGAGAGAGGCTGTGATCATATTTGCATTTTAGATCCATAATTTAGATGATAGTATAAAGGATTAAACAAGGTAGAAAGGGAAGACAGTGTAGAAAACTCTGTCATCCTGAAAGGCCTATAGTAGATGGTCTACATCAAATAAGACAAAAGTCTTCTCCTCCGCTTTTATAATTCCCCCCTCACTCCTAGATTTTGGTCTACCTACCCCCTCATAAGGTTGTTCCATTCTGGCTTGTTTTTTTTAAACTCCACAAATTCTACAATGTTTGAAAACTGGCCTGTGGGCACTAGAGTGATCCCTGGCCTTCTGGGATTTGTGAAAGAAATGATGAAATTGATAGAGGCGTTTGGCCATGGCATTTGGTGACTGCTGTCTACTTGTGAGACTGTCCAGGGGCTCCCACAACAAAATGGAAATCTAAAACAAATGACCGAATCTGTTGGCATAGTTTCATCTCTCCAATATTTTGTTAATTTTTTAAACATGACTTATTATAAGTCCATTCTGTAACAGTTTCATTCTAGTTGAGTACACCAAAACTGAATTTCCATTATTTCCTCCTCACATTTCCTTGAATAGTTACAAAGAAGGAGGTTCTATTTAAATATGTAAAAATTGATCATAAGAAAAATATTTTCAGAAAGAAATCACTCAGATGAAATGGAGGCTGTTGTCTGAACTTTCATTTGCAATGAAATAATCATTCATGCAAAACACATGTTCTTGTATTACCTACACAATTCCTGAAAAGTTGTAATTTGATGCAAAATACAGTGGTTACAAAACTGTGATGTACTTATTTTATATAATACTAATTTCCACAGTTGCTCTGTTTTAAAATGTGCTTTTTCAAAAAAAGAAAAAAAATCACTTATGGTTTTATTTTTCTTTCACACCACAACAGAACATAATTTGAACAAGAAGCAACATGAAAACAAATGAATCAAAAGTGCCAAATAATAGTAATGAAAACATCCATTGTATTCCATCTATTATGTGACTAAGAGAGAGTCTTGTGTGCTGAGGAAATGTAGAGAAAGTGAGGGCTTATATCCTATTAATACAAAAAAATAGCTGAGCTTTATCCTTACATGGTTGAAATCAGTCTAGATTGATTAGGAATGAGCTTTACCTTGTTGAACACATGAATGTTTCCTACCAGGAAAAACAAAGTCAGCAGCCCCACCTATTTAAAAGCCTGTGCATTAATTAAAATAAAGAAACAATAGGAAGATATTTTGATATGATTCCATAAAGAATAAAACCTTCTAGTTTATCAAGCAGCCATTTCTGTATGCAAAGCATAAAAACAGTAAGGATGGATTCTGTACTAACTACGGGGTGCTTACTTTCCTTCAACGATAATTGTCTTAATGCCTGTTTTAATCAGTATTAACTACTAGCAATAACACGCTTTTAATTATGTTTTAAGTGAGCCCTTTATTGGGCTGTTTTGGGAAGCAAATTAGTCAAAAGTAGCTGTTAATCAAAAACATGTTACTGGCACAAAATAAATGTTCATTTAAGGAGCCATTTGAAATAAACCTGGCTCATTGCCTCTGACAACCTGCAAGGACACCAGGGCCTCCTGAGGATAACTTCTTCAGTACTTGCCTGGATACGCCTTGCTGCTCAGAAGTTATAAGGAGAAACATTAAGCAGTTTAGGTCATTCATCAGCTAACTTTTACTACTGTACTCAAGAAAATGAGCCTCCTAGGAACTTCACAGCAGATCTATTCCTTCATTAGCTAAGTAATATTGAGAGAGATGTTCTTGTCACTTCCAATGGAGAAATCTATTGCACTGAATTTTAGTGGTATCCCTTTTGTCTATGAGCTGTCTTAGCAAATTCCAAGGTATTTAGGCTGAAAAACTAGCATAATTATCTCTGAACATTTTTCGTATATATTCATTTCCTTTTATTGAACGATCTCTGGCCAGAATGTACCACTGGGCAAGATTATATATTTTATGTTACTCTCCAGTCTTAGAAGTGGGCTTTTTCACTATTAGCCTCTATTAGCAGGATGAAAATTGAAATACAACTTTGGAAAATATTTCAGAGCCATTGAATTGATGATTTAATTCCTCAATTTAAAAATAAAACAACATAAAAACATTCCATATTATGGTAAAAACATGAAGTTAAAAGTTTATGCATATTCATTTGTTGACTAGTCTAATTTTACTTAGGATTCTTGTTTGCAATTTGCTATTCTATAGAATATCCTGCATGTTTGAAGGTGAAGACTAATGAAATTTGGATGTCTCTCAGTGAAATCCAGGTATTTTGAGAAAATCCAACCTTCAAAGTAGAACTATTCTTTCTGAACTATTATTATGTATGTGACTATGAAATTGTTTGTTATATGGCCAATTCCCTCACCACAATACCTGACATGCAACAAGTAAGTCATAAAGGTTTGTTAAACATTCGTTCAACACTTAAATATATGGAGAACCAACTCTTGATCCAACATGGAGAAAGACACGCAGGATCTACAAGGAAGGAGAAAGGAGTTTACAGTGTGGTGCACGGTTTATACAGTTTCCCATTTTCAACATAAATATTAATCCAATATAGCATTTGGAAAGCTCAACATGACCATCTGAGAGTGTCACACCAGGCAGCATCTTTGTACCACTTCCTGTGTTGCTGGATATTGTTGCGGTATTAATAGGCTTTCCACTGTAGATTTTGTTTTTTTATTTTTTTAAAAAAATTTTTTAGCATTTCTTTTACTGTCTCTGTCTTGACTTTTGATCTTTGAACAACAACAAAAATAAATAAATAGGAGTGCAGGTCCTGGATGCCCACTTGTGGTCCATTTTGCTAAATGGGAATGAAAGGCCGAGAGTCTGGTGGTGCGGGTGTCTTATATGACTCCCAGCAAGAAAATGGGAAATGCAGGGCTGGTTTCCTCCATTTCCTCATTCAGGAAGATGACAGGAATCAAAGGCAAATATATTCCCCAAACAGTCCTCGACATTAAGGCATTGTCTCATCAGGAGACAGAGCCTGAGAAGATCAATTCCCCCAAATGGATTCCCCAATCCATGAGGAACAAAATCTTGAGAAATGCACTTTGAAGGAAGAAAAGTGGTCAAGCAAAGCACCACAGGGTTGGATTTGCCAACTCTAGAAGTAACAGGCATAACAAGAGTCACTAAGGGCATCTCTAGAGCAGAGCACAACTATGCAGAACGAAGCTTTTCACATTGAGAGACACTGCCTACTGCCTGGGAAAGTCTTGGAGAAGGTGGATGAGGGAGAGGAAGGGCTCTGTAAATGTGGAAGCAGATTTGCTCCTATAGAGATTGGAAGTGAGAAAAAGTTCCTATGGTGTGCCATTCCTATAAGCCCAACTACTCAGTGGGCTGAGGCAGGAGGATTGCAATTTCAAGGCCAGTGTGGGCAACTTAGCATGACCTTGTCTTAAAATAAAATAAATAATAAATAAATAAAAAGCACAGGGGATGGAAGTTAGTGGTAGAGCACCTTTGGGGTTCAATGTCCTATACTACAAATTTAAATAAAATATAGAGAGACAGACAGACAGAGAGAAAGAGAGAGAGACAGGGGTGGAACATGTAACCTTTAAGATATCTGGCCATGGCTATGTTATCACCCTGATTTTTTCCAGAAAAAGAGTGACTCATTAATTGAGCTCATGATGAATGCCAGTTTGGTTCAAAGGGCTTTATACACATTATCTCACTTAAATTTCTAACTAGCTTCTATTTTTGTTTTCAAATTAAAAGCACTGAAACATCACATAAGGTTGGAGGTTTAGCTTAGTGGTTGAGCACTTGCCTAATATGTGCTCTTGCACATACTAGTTTGAGCCCCAGAAATGCAAAAATAATTTAAAAAATAATTTTAAACATCACATAAATTTTTAGTCAATCTTAGAAGACTTGAACCCATGTATCAAACCCAAACTAAACTCAAAGCTAAAAGAAGTCAAGGAAAGCTGCCAGGCCAGCATCAGAGTGTGATATAAACCAGGAATCAGCATTATATTACTCTAGTGAGTTGTTATGCTACTTCTCTTTGGAACCCTATCTGTGCCCCAGACCACATACCAGTACTCTCTAAGTAGTTGTGAGATGGATGCACAGATGGATGAGAGTAAATAAATAGAGGATCTAACCAAGAATTAAAATGTCTGTTTATATGTGCTAAAAATAATTATTGTAATAACCTTGGGTTTGCCAGATTGGTCCATACTTTTTTTATGAAGCTCTTTTTACTACTCTGGCTATATATTACTTTATGATGTATTATATCTGTATAATGTTTCTCTGATAAAAATCCAGTGACATAAGTTACATTATCCCCTTTATTTGTTTTATTTTTTTTCAAGTGGAGAAAAGAAAGCATATGTATTCTAACAGATAAAAGTTGACATAATTACTAAATGTCCAAGCCTAATTTTAAATGCAAATGTTTTTGTCCAAGGTTTTGGTTTTATTTATTTATTTATTTATTTATTTATTTATTTGCACATTATAGCCCTCTCCAATTATAGCTCTCAATAATCTGAACATTCTAGAAAATAAATGAGGCAAAGGTTTCCTTTTTCAAGGCTTGTATCCATTTATTAACTTGCTAATGTTGCAATATGAATTTGAGTGATTTAAAAATCATTTCTGTATATAATGGACAATTAATATATCAAAAATTATATACTTAATCTGTACTATAACTGTTATTTTAATGAAAATATATGTTTCAATTTAAGTTATGTCAACTTAAATCATACTCTATTGACTAATTCCTGTCATAAATGAAGTACTCCTGTCATAAGATTTTTCTAACAGTAGAATGCTTTTCTGAGAAAGCTACAGGCAGACATGAAAAGAGGTCAGGAGACAAGTGAGAAATGTGGGGAGCCGGGCGCAGTGGCGCACGCCTGTAATCCCAGCACTTTGGGAGGTTGAGGCAGGAGGAGGATCGCGAGTTCAAAGCCAGCCTCAGCAATGGCGAGGCACTTAGTAACTCAGTGAGACCCTGTCTCTAAATAAAATATAAAAAAAAAAAAATACAAAAAAGGGCTGGGGATGTGGCCCAGCGGTCGAGTGCCCCTGAGTTCAATCCCTGGTACCAAAAAAAAAAAAAAAAAAAAAAAAAAAAAAAAAAAAAAAAGAAAGAAAAATGTGGGGAAATACTCTTAAAAACCAATAAAAACCAAACTTAATTTTCCTTTATGTTTGCCTCTCCCGATTCTGCCTTGTCCTTGCATGGTCATGGCCCTGTTCTCCTCTCCTAGCTGTCACACGAGGTAGAAAGGGTCCTCCCAATCTTTCTACAAAAAGACATGTGTGAGCAAAGGAGGGATGGGAAGTGGAGTTCTCTCCTGGTACCATAGAGTTGCTCAATTAATATTTGTTAATTGACTTAATATAAAAGAGAGTTAAGAATTGAAGTTCTGGTTTATCATGAGCAATTGGGCAATGTTGATTTTATTGATTCCCAATAAATTTTATCACTCTGTTTCACTATTGACCATTAGAAGTTTAATTCAGCATTAAGCATGACTTCATTTTACTATGTATTTAAGCCCTATCAAATATCTCTCAGCCAGACATGTTAATAAAGTTGGAAATGACTGATGGTTTCTGAGAATATGAAAGATGCACAAATAAGTTAAAACATTTTTGACTATATTTTACATTTTAAAGTTAATTATTTTTGGAAGAACTTATATATGAACAATGATATGAGGTTGTATTCAAAGTGGCTCTCTCAGTGTGATCAGGACTGACTGCTTACTTTTCAAGTGATCATTTTCCTCACTAAGTATTATGTCAGTGCCTCTCTAGTGGCGTCTCACACTAACCACGGTAAGAGATTACTTCTGACCCCATTCCCCCACTAAAGAATTTTTCAGTTAATGATACAACCACAGTCTCCTGTCTTAGACTTTGGAACTGCAGAAATCTGATCTTCCCAATATAAAGTAATAATCAACTTTTCTTTCTATATCACGTGACACATTTATTTCCATCAGAACTGATGCTAGCTTTCTTCTGGTTTTAAACTTCCATCAAACTATTTTTTTCTTTGTTGTGGGTATGGAGTCAAACAGATTTCACTGGTGGAAGAAAACGGGAAAGTCAGAAACTAAGTCCTTGCATGTCTTAAATCAGAACCACCCAGCATCCATTTCCATAGCCAAGTTGGAACAAAACCTTATTTGGAAATGTTTAATAGAGAAATAACAACTTTAGTTTTCAGAGTTAGATGTTTTTGCCTTTCTGCACATCATTCAGAATGGAACCAGATGTTATAGAAATTTGTGCAAATCCTATAGAAAACATATTTTAGCCTGAGTATTTAATATGTAAAAAAATCTTAACAATAATATATAAAGTGTTCTCTTTGTATATGTAGAAAATTTTATATGTTTATACACACACACACACACACACACACACACATATATATGCTTTTTGGATAAACACACATACCTTTGGTGATCTACAAAACTAAATTTAACTTTAACATTTAGAGTTATTTTTCAAAGGGGGTAATAATGTCATGAATGGGGCAATAAATAGTTCTTCAAGAGGTGAGAAAGATCTCATTTTTTAAAATATTTATTTATTTGCTTTAGTTATACACAATGCAATGCATTTATGTTTATACACAATGCAATGCATTTATGTTTACGTGGTGCTGAGAATTGAACCCCGGCAGCACACGTGCAAGGCAAACGCTCTACCTCTGAGTCACAACCCCAGCCCCTCATTTTTTAAATGTAAAAATTCCAGATAAACATGCAGCACATAAACAAATATACAGTATACACACTAAAGGTCAATAGAGGGAAATCAATAAAATGCCCTTCTTAGAGAAGAATAATAAAAAGGAAGACTGAGAAATACCATGCTTTTCTATTACATTTAAAGATCAAGGGAAAAGGAAGCATATGACATAATTTCATAGAAATTTATAGAATGATTCAGATTCTAGTTGTTTGAATTTTATAAATATCTCATTTCCATCTATGGGACATTTAGCCACTGTGGAATGTCTTTATCATATTGTAATTGTTATTATTATTATCATCAACAGCATCATTATTGTCATCATATTTTGGGAGAGTCTTGCTCAGTTGTTGAGGTTGGCCTCCAACTTTGGATCCTCTTGCCTCAGCCTCCAGAGTCACTGGGATTACTATGCACTTTCAATGATAATTTTGAAATCACAGGAAGTTTTCTGGTGAATTACCACCCAATATTATCAGTTAATTGCTATGTGGCTCAGTTACTGATCTCTGGTAAACAGTACATGAATGCAAACCTGGGTACCACTGTTCTCTAGGTGAAATGACTAACTAGATTTTCATTTTTAAGTGATGTGCTTCCAAGAGTATAAATGATATTCTTCAAATTCATAGACAATAGGCTGATACATTTTCATTTACAGATATAAGTCAAATATAATCATGGCCCGTAATTACCAGTGATGTGTAGAGCCATTACCACTATGAATTCTTCTTTTTATTTATCTCACAATGTTTAAACTTGTATCATCACCATTAGGCAGAGTTTCATGAGTTAAAAGACCAAGCCAGGAAAACAATATTGGTATATCACTTTGGAAAGACTATTATTACTGGTCTTATGTCTACCAAAGATTTATTTCATTGGTATTGAATTCTGATATAAAATAATAAAAAAAACAGGAATGCCTTAATTTATTTGTATAAGATATGTTACTGCAAATAGCAACACAAAATAAATATAAAATACTTTGATTTTTTCACTAATAGTTTCTTTTAAAATTGATGGATTGAGTGATTATAGAAAACATCTCAAACATATCACATTAAAAATATTTACAAAGCTCTTAAAATAATGCATACTTGAGAAAATATCACATTTGGATATATAGAGGGAATCAGAATAAAACACCATAATATATCTATCCTAAGTTCATATTTAAGATATCTAAGAGTATCATCAGCAAAGAATAAAATTATAACACACATAAACATGAAAAGAACAGATTATTAAAACACAACAAAGCATGTATATGAGTAATAAGTATGGTAATATTAAATATAGTAACCAAGACCAAAAATAATCAAAGCTTTTTATTAATAGAATGTTTTTACTTTCTTATTTTTTTAACTTATTCTAATTTGTTATATATGACAGACGAATGTATTTTATTTCATATTACACATATATAGAACAATTTTTCACATCTCTGGTTGTACACAACATAGGGTCACACAATTTGTGTCTCCATACGTATACTTAAAGTAATGATGCCCATCTCATTCCACTGCCTTTCTTATACCCATTCCCCTCCCTCCCCTTCCCTCTCCTTTGCCCTATCTAGAGTTCTTCTATTCCACGTTCAAACCCCATCCCCATTATGAGTCAGCATCCTTAGAGAAAACATTCGGCATTTGGTTTTTTGGGATTGGCCTACCTCACTTAGCTTTATATTCTCCAATTCCATCCATTTACCTGCAAATGTAATGATTTTATTTTCTTTTAATGCTGAGTAATATTCATATATATATATATATATATATATATATATATATATATATATATATACCATGTTTTCTTTATCCATTCATCTACTGAGGGGCATCTAGGTTGCTTCCACAGTATAGTTATTGTGAATTGTGTTGCTACAAACATTAATGTGGCTGTGTCCCTGTAGTATGCTGTTTTTAAGTCCTGTAGGTATAGACTGAGGAGTGGGATAGCTGGGTCAAATGGTGGTTCCATTCACAGTTTTTCAAGGAATCTCCATGCTGCTTTGCATATTGACTACACCAATTTGCAGTCCCACCAGCAATGTATGAGTGAGCCTTTTTTCCCAAATCCTCACCAACACTTATTATTGTTTTTATTCTTAATAACTGCCATTCTGACTGGAGTGAGATAAAATCATAGAGAAGTTCTGATTTGCATTTTTCTAATTGCTAGAGATGTTGAACATTTTTTTCATATATTTGTTGATTGATTGTATATAATTTTCTGAGAAGTGTCTGTTCAGTTCCTTGGCCCATTTATTGATTGGTTTATTTGTTTTTTATTTTTATTTTATTTTTTTTTTTGGTGTTAAGATATTTGAGTTCTTATATATACTAGAGATTAGTGCTCTATCTGATGTGTGTGTGTGTGGTAAAAATTTGTTCTCATTCTGTAGGCTCTCTTATTCACCTCACTAATTGTTTCTTTTTTTCTGAGAAGAAGCTTTTTAATTTGAATCCATCCCATTTATTGATTCTTGATTTTAATTCTTGTGCTATAGGAGTCTTATTAAGGAAGTAGGGGCCTAATCAAAAATAATGAAAGCTTTTTATTAATTTAATGTTTGTACTTAATCTTCAAAGGATAAAGAATAAAAAGAAGAATTTATTTTAGACTTTGTAACATCAAATTCAAACCAAAATATGCCATACATTGGTTACAGACTTGGAAATGTTTCTCTGACCTTGTAAATCTATAATTCTATTGATAAATAGAAACAGAGATAGTTAAATACAGAATTAGAATTCCTAAATTATTATCTTACGGCACCCATGAACGTTTTATTTAAATTGATAGTATTCTACCATTCAAAAGCAAAAACGTTAAAACCATATTATTTAAGTACTAGAAGTATTATACTTAGCAAATAAAAGAAAATATTACTGTGGGGTCATTGTTACAGAGAACGCAAAGATCTAACTTCTTAAAGACTCAAATGATCAAATGGCAACGTGACTTTTAAGACCTCCAATCTTATACATGAAACTCTTATTTAAAAACAAAAGAAAATAAAGTTCTTTAAAAAGAATTTCTAAAAAGGTGCAAGTAAAACATTTTGTATCATCATCTGTAGTAAAACAAAGTATTTGAAAGTGGGGGTAGCCATTGCTAAGATAAAAACTTGGCCTTTTAAGCAGGGAAGCACTTTCCGTAAGGCTGTGTTACCTCATAGGCTACAAAATCACCTGCCTACTGTTTAAGTTTAAGGTGAACTATTTTGTTGTATATCTTTAATAAGAATGGAACAAAGAAACATTTACAGAAAGTACTGGGTGACTTAGGAATGCTTTTGAACTGAACATGTTTTTTTCTCAATTTTTTATTGAATTTTCATAGACTGATTTTGTATATGCCAACGGAAGCTGATTAAAAGGAATCTCAATGGAACCATTAGCCACAGTGTGGGATTTGGTAAGACTTGGATCCCATCCATAGTGTTTTAGTGACTAAAGTGACAAACATCCTCCCATATTTTGTAGGGCCTCATCTGTCATTGAGGACCGTATTCCACAAGGTCTCCAAGGTATTGTCATGATATCAATTCAGAAGGAATGGATGCATTATATATACTGACTGAATAAGCAATTTACAGTGTACCAGGAAAAAAATATTAAATTTTTAGGAAATAACATTAAGGAATTAAATCAAGAAAAATAAGATTTTTTAAATAAATGTACAACATCTATTCTTTTCTTTTAAGCACAATGCTCAAAATAGCATTCAGTATAAAATTAGTGAGCATTTCAGCAGATGACTTTTTAGTTATTATTATCAAATACATAATACTGCAAAAATTTTCAGGGATGTGAGTTTTAGAAAACAAAATAATGTAATAACCTAAATCACATATATGTATGTGTGTGTATGTGTTTGTGTGTGTGTGTGTGTGTGTGTGTGTGTGTGTGTGTAATTCCTATGGCAAGCTGATCAATACTTCATAATCCCTGGTTACAAATAATTTAAATTGAAATTATTGATAAAGTCAGAGGAAAATGACACTGTATTACAGACTATGGTAACAGCATGTTGAAAAGCTATGAAAAGTTTTTTCTAAGCAAAGTTTTACCACACAGACTTATGTGTTATTTAGTAAATTTTTGTGTTCAAAGCACTATTTTTATTGTATGTATAAACTGTAGTCTAGTTCTTGTTATCATTTTAATGTTTCCTGTAAATACCAGGACTAGGAAGACTCATTAACATCTAAATTAGCACATTTTATATGTTTTGTATCAATATTGGGCCTTAATTTCCAGAACTCATTGTGAGCAAGTATTAAAAGGAATTTAGTAGAAAACATATTTTGGAAGAGATTACTTGTTTTATGTACCCTGGTTTGGACTTGAACCTTGCATGTGAAGTTTATTGAAGAACAAAGATATTAGAGAGTACACAGTAGAAATTAGTTTGCAACATGCTAAAACTGAAAAGCATTTCCAAATTTATCATTTCTTATTTCTAGTTTAATTTTCTCAAAAACAAAGCAAATTTTATTTTCATCATGAGAGTCTCCATGTTCATTACTCTTTGTTTTTTTCTTAGTTCTGGTTGAGAGCATCCCTAATATAAATACTTCAATTGTATCAAGCTTGTTAACCAGTTGTTTTCATAAAAGATTAAGCTTCCCTTCTGAAGTGTCTCTTTAGCATCCTTTTGCAATAAATTCTATACTTAAAAATTACAATGAGAAAGAAAATGACTAAAATTACAGTTAAACTTGTACAAGATATATCAAATGAAAATATGGCACATTTTTTAATGTTTCAAATACTTTATATTATTTGATCATTCCCTCAATGACATATAGAACAATAATATATAATGTACATTATTTTTGTGTCTGTATATTTATAGACTAACAAAACTATAAATATTTATAAAACACAATAATGAAATCAAGATAACTGAAATATGTCTGTGGGTAAAAGGAGAATATAGACCAATGACAGTGTCATGAAAAACAAAAAGAAGGAGATTTGACTTTTGTCTTTAAATATAGAGTAACTATAATTAAAAATAGTAACATAACTGACCAAACATGAAGCAAGGGAGAAGAAAAGCGGGGAGTAACATATTTCAATTCCCTATCTTCCATGTAGACAATTGGTAACATTAACTAGAATTTAGAAATAAACTAATAGATTTAGAATTATCTTTGTAACTGACAAAAGAAATAAAAACAGAAAATGCTTAAGGTTTTAAAAGTTTGGACACGTGAAAGAAGACAAAGTGTGACAGAGAATTTTACTTTAACTTGTTTAGTCTTGGAGCATTTGTTTATGATTCATTTGTTTACACGCTAGTATAAAGACTTCATGCTCTTTATTTGCTGGTACCCCAAACCATTCTAACTTTTTTTTAGTTTTTTGCTAGCCATTCACCTTGGAACTTTTCCATGAAGACCACCCAAAAGTCAGAGCTAAGTAATTACTCAATGGTTTGTGTTACATTAAAGCTCCACATTCCTTAATAATTGCCCAATTTACCCTTGATAGTGTTCAAGGTGTAAAACTATGGTTCATAAATCCCTAAATAACTGAGTCCTAACTGCCATTGAGGTTGTGCTCTGCCCTGGGCTCATTAGGACAATTACGATGAGACATGCTTCTGGCTCCACATGAAGGTCCATCTGCAGAGAGTGACCCAGGAAAGACCCTGTCCTGTAGACACCTTGAGGTCATCAAGCTGGAGCTGTGGTTCCTAACAGTGCGGCACAAGTTTTTTTTTTTTTTTTTTTTTTCCCTGAAAATTTGTTTATGACTTTATTAGATAGAATACTCCAGAGTAACAATTAACATGAGTGTATTATATGCAGAAAGGGAGAGAAAGGGAGAGATTTAAAGGAATTGCCTCACACAATAGCAGAAGCTGGCAAAGTTCAAGATCCGTACACTGGGGACCTAGGGAAGAGCTATTGTGTCAGCTGAAAGGTGGAGGCAGTCTGAAACAGAATTCCTTCTTTCTCAGAGGGACTCAGTCTCCTACAGATAATTTCATGCAAGCCACATCCTTTTGAAGAAAAATATTCTTTATTAAAATTCTACTGATTTAAGTGTTAATGTCCTCTAAAAAATACCTTCCTAAGAACTTCTAGATTGGTTTTTGACTATGGATTCGATCACCTAACCAAGTAGAACATACAATTAACCATCATGCAAACAATTATTATTATATATAGCTACTTTAATTTTTAAATAACTATATAAGATAGCTACAAAAAAGGGTTTAAAATAAATGACTAATTGTGGCAAAAAGAAGTATTGAATCTCAGTGATCAGCATAGATGGTGCTAAACCACCACACACATGCTACCAGTTGAGAACTCTCTCCCTGTCTCTGAAAATTTTCTTTTTCTTTTTCCACACTAAAAGCCCTAATATTTCTGGATAAATTTGTAATGACTGTATAAAAATTGACAACTGGAAATTTGTTCTTTTTAAATTTCCTACTGTAATTTTTATAAGATTGCTATGGGTGGTTTCTCAATTTTTCCTTCTTACTCTATAAAATTTAGCTATTAAAAATATGTTTCAGCTCAATTCTACATTTGACTTCATTTGTTTCTATAGAAAGCC
Organism: Tamias sibiricus; assembly: GCA_025594165.1. NCBI lineage: Eukaryota > Metazoa > Chordata > Mammalia > Rodentia > Sciuridae > Tamias > Tamias sibiricus. The sequence continues at coordinate 145,535,253 of CM046660.1, read as the reverse complement.
ATCTCAAAAAGTATGTATTTAACTGAAAATAATTCCATTGCAGTTTAAATAAGTGACATTGTTCTAGCTTACGTTGCACAAATAGATTTTCACTGTAAAATTTTTACATCTTCATGTGAAGGAGCAAAATCATTCTTGTAGTAAGTGGCAATTACATTTTATCTGCTTTATGGTAAAAATTGCAAAAATTCCCACTGACCTGCCAGCTTTTTATTTTGTGCTAACACTGCTTTGTTGACTTCTGCATACCCCTTTTTTAGGAAGATAGATTTTTTTTTAAACTTTTATAGGTATATTATACATAATAGTGGAGTTTACTATGATATATCTGTACATGCACATAACATAAATTGGTCCATTTCATTTCCCTGAACCTCTCCTTCCCCTCCCCTCAGCCCTCCTCCTATCCCCTTCCTCTACTCTACCCTATTCTATCTTCATGAGGCCCTTTTTCTTCTTTTCTTCTCCAGCTTTCACATATGAGACAAAACCTATGACCCTTGGCTTTCTGAGTCTGGCTTACCTCACTTAGCATGATGTTCTACAGTTCAGTATACCATTCAAAATGGATTTCATGTTCTGATTTTGAAGATATGAATTTTAAGAACATATGGGCATATGGTCAATCCACACACATTCTTTGTGTATATACTTACATATCAATCTCTAAAATATATGTGAAACTACATTTATAATTTATTTACCTACTTTGTCCAGGTTCTGTCACAAGGTGTGAATATACTGTGCACACAGTTGTGAAAAAGTTGTCATATTCAGAGAAAGTCCACATTCAAAAAAATGTGAAACACACACACACACACACATACACACACACACACACACGTACCTGGAGAAAAACTAGAACAGGCATCCACGTTTCTAATCTGGGTATTATTTGTAACTTGACATATGAGATTATTCAGTGATACATGGTAAATGGTTGAAATTTTTAGAAAACATGAAAAATATCTTGCTGAAAGTATTCATCTTAGAGTCAAGTGATTTATCAATATCATGTATGGAATAATTGGGTAGATTGAAGTCAGTATTCTTGAGGAACAGTTAAGAACCACACATCTATTCTGTTGTGACTCAGTTTTTAAATTATGCTTCATAATTAGGAGATTCCATATACAAAGATATTTATATTAACTTTAAAATAACTTGGAAAAAAGAAATTGTTTCAGTAAAAACTCACATAGGTTTTTGTTGTTGTTGTTTTAAAGAATGAAAGTTGAGTCAGAAAAATAAGACATAATTAAGAGAAGCCATTTGAAATTATGTGAAACATAATTAATAGAAAATTTCTGAGTAAAAAATGTAAAACAAATCAGTAAAGTGCTATATTCTACTGCTTTATAAGAACCAGAAATGTATGTCCTGATGCACAAAACAATTATGTCATCTACTGTTGGACTGACCAACTATCAGCTCTTTCATGAGAGGCCTGACATGAAGTTTGAAGTTCTACCACCAGTCAGTTTAAAAAGCCAAATAAATGCTGGTGAGGATGTGGGGAAAGGGGCACACTCTTACATTGCTGGTGGAGCTGCAAATTGGTGCAGCCAATTTGGAAAGCAATATGGAGATTCCTAGGAAAACTTGGAATGGAACCACCATTTGACCCAGCTATCCCACTCCCTGGTTTATACCCAAAGGACTTAAAATAGAGTACTACAGGGACACAGCCACATCAATGTTCATAGCAGCACAATTCACAATAGCTAGATTGTGGAAACAACCACGATGCCCATCAATAGATGAATAGATAGGGAAACTTTGGTATATATACACAATGGAACACTACTCAGCACTAAAAGAGAATAAAATCATGGCATTTTCAGGTAAATGGATGGAGTTGGAGAAAATAATGCTAAGTGAAGTCAGCCAATTCCAGAAAACCAAAGGTCGATTAATTCCTTTGCTATGATGATACTGAATTATAGTGGCCAGGGAGGGGGGATGAGAGGAATGAAGGAATGTTAAATAGAAAAAAAGGGGGGATGGGGAGGGAAAGGGACAAGGGGATAGAAACAATGGCAGAAGGAGTTTGACATCAATGTACTAAGTGCATGTATAAAAACTCAAATGGTATGAAAATACTTTGTGTAAAACCAATGACTCGGGAAACTGTGCTCTTTATATGTAATATGAAAGGAATTGCACTCTAAAAGCATGTATAACAAATTAAATTAAATAAATAAAAAATGAAAAAAAGCCCAAAATACATCAAAACTTTATAAAGATTATAATTGTCAACATATACACCTTATATCAATTTCATATTCTGGAAAAAACTTTCAGAAGTGATTTAAAAATTATAGTTTTCATGTAAAACAGATAGACAAGAAGGAAGACCAGCTTTTTTCTCACATCATATACTAGACATGCACTTGAATGAAAATGTAAAGTGAAATATTTAAGCCATTTCTTTATCACTTAAATAAATGCATATTGTTTCATTTTATTATTTCAAAGACAATTTCAATAAATATGTATGTCCATACTGTTTTTCATCTTTACTGTGTTTTTCCTATTGAACATATATGTGGAGGCGGAATCATTAGGATCAAATGTGGGAATATTCACATGATTCATGATATAAATCATCAAATTATTTTTAAAAAGTTATACACTATTCATTAGGAAGTACCCAAGTACCATTTTTTGTAGTTTTGCAAACACTAGAAATTACTTAAATTTTCTTTGCTAATATATTATGTAAAAAATTACACTTTCTGTTTTGACTACTTTTAGGGGCTTGTATATGAATGGGAAATATTACTTCCATTATGAGTTAGAGTTTGACTCTGGTTATTTATTTGAGAGGGTGATGTGTTTTTATCAGTAAATACTACTAATAATCAATATTTAGAGTAAGGGTTTTGCACTTAGAATCTCAGTTCATAAGTTACCATATGAAGATAGTATTTTTTTAAGCAAAAACTACTTATTATAGCTTTGAACACTTAGACACAGCTAAGGAAAGTCACATAATTCATAAATTTTGCATCTCTGGTCATTCAAACTTATCCAAGATTTTTAGAATGGAATGAAAGTTATGAAAAAATGTAGGAAAATTCTATTAAGTCCTATGGAGGCCCACAATTCTCTTAACTGGACTTTCATATTTATTATTATCATATTTGTTTTATTTGTTACTTTTATTGTTTTTCTAAAAAAAAGAAAATTCCTATATTTTTTTACAATCATTCCTTCTTGTGTGAAGGTAGGGTGGTTCTGGGGATTGAACCCAAGGCCTCATGTATATTAACCACACACTTTACCATTGAACCATGCCCCCAGTTTTTATAATCATTTCTTACAACTAGTATGTCACCTGAATTTATAGAGACCATGGTACAAAAATTCTCTTTGCTTTTCTTTATAAGCAACAGATATCAATCTATACTAATCCTCTAGTTGAAAGAAATCTTATGGATTACATAAATCAACATAGTTATAAATTTTCAGTTGAGTGACTTGAGACTTAGCATGTCAAGTGATTAACTCAAACCTCAGTAAGTAGCAGAACTGTGACATTTTGTTACTTGGTACTTTCTTACCCAATGACTGAAAATGAATGTTATTATGTCATTGTAACATTACTAAATAATATTCTTATTATGAATAGTAACTATTATTATTATTTTCAGGTAAACACACACTAGTCACTTATGTGAATTATCATAAAGTATAACCCATAATAAACACAATATTTCTCATTTATATAGTAATCCATTAAAGATAGTCAAAATAGCAGAATGCAATTCTTTAAAATAAAAATGTGTTTGCTTTAAGGTTGATAAACATAAATGTCAGGGTCTCTGTTTTACCATGTATTCCAAGAAAAGTCTTAAATTCCTATTTTTCTAAGGTCATACCTGTATATTAAATCCTCATGCAAAGGCAGAATTTGAGAGTGCAGTGCATATTTCCAAGAAGGATAAAATTAACCCCATTCCTATTTGTACTGCATGTCACGTGGTCACATTAAAAGATTTTATTGTTTTGCAGATAAAGATTGTTTGAGGCATCCAATGTTAATCTTTAATTATTCATGAAGTGTCATTATTTATTCATTAGCTCCTGAGCAATTTTCCTTAGCCCAAGTACCTATACTCTTTTGTTTCTTATATGAAGACATGTTAGGACATTAGACTTCTATGAGATGTACTGCATTAGAAGGCAGCTTATAACCATTTATGCTAGCATGGACACTTAGAGATGGAACTTACTGATAAGAAATATATAAGGAAATAAGATACAGGATGCTAATCAGAAACAATGTTAAATCTCTTTGCACTAGTGGACAATAATTCAAATCCTACTGTCTCATAATTAATAGTGCTTATTGAGAATCTAACATTGTGTCTCTAAAAGGACTCAAAGCCTGCAAGAACTCAAAACATCACTTTTGTACTACGGGAGTATTCAAAAGCCTTAGCTTTAGAACATATATAAATGATCCCAAATAAAGCTTTATGAACCTGTTGACTTGAGTGTAGCACAGAACCTCTGTGGGGAGAATCGAAACTAATGCTTTATGAAGGGTCTTATACCAAGAAATACTCTCTGTGAATGAGGAATTAGAGAGCTAACAAGTAAAGGTGGAAGGTAGAAACAGGAAGAGTGGGGTCGGAAGAGATTCATAAAGGTGTTTATGAGTCAGACAGTATCCTGGTTTATAAGAAAGGAACTGAGATAAGAGTGACTCATACAAAATTAGGCAAGTAAACTTACATATAACCATTTAATATATTTTCCAAATGAATTCCTTTTAAGAGTGAAAGGGAATGGTTCCATTACTCCTGGGCAGCCAGCAGGCATAAAATGAAACTATCTTTGATCAATCAGGGTATGTTATTATCCAAAGTATAAGTTATCTATAAGAATACTTAAAATTATCAGACCACATTGTAATATATTGAGCACTTTTGAGGTATTCTGGTATCTTATTTTAATAAAAAATAATGCTCAAAAAAGAATACAGTGAAAAGTCTAGAAAAATTATGTAAAATTGATGGAATAAAACCCACAATATTTGGCTTGTATAAACAAATACATATCCATGACAATCATTTTTATATACAGTGTTAATGTGATTATTTCTAATACTATACATGTTGATTTCATATAAGCAAACTTGTTTAACTGTTATGTGTTCTGGTAATATGTCTTTTGTTAGCCATTTTGTGGGTGGGGGGATGAGGATTTAACCCAAGACCTCTTAGCCACTGAGCCACATCCCCAGCAACACCCCCCCTTTTTTTTTTTTAATTTTGAGACAGGGTCATACTAAGTTGCTTAGGGCCTTGCTAAATTGCTGAGGCTGGCCTTGAATTTGTAATCCTCCTACATCAGCCCCCTGAGCGATTGAGATTATACCTGTGCACCACTGTGCCTGGCTATGATAGTCATTTGGCAGTACTAGGAGGCACATCAGATTATCTATGGATTTGATTTTCTTGAACTACCTACAAGGATATAACTGGAATTAACATGAAGGAGATGCATGAAATATTTCAATATAACCCAAGATGAGTTTATGTTATGGTGTATGATGTTTAAGAAGTTGGAGTTCATCCTTGTTGGAGTCACGGGTTGGCTGTTAATTAACTATGTGATCTTGAAGAAGTCACTATCTTTCTGTGTCTTTTTTTTTTTTTTTTTTTGTTATACTAAGAGAGAGACTTTAAAAATATCCATATGAATTTCTCAGATTCCATGCTGCTATGCATGCCTGTAAAGCCTTTACACAAAGAGATAGCTAGACTGTCAACCTCCAGTTTGGTTAACAAGATGTCTCTAAGACATCTATGTCTAATTGCAGTTAATGTCGCATCTCCTTAGAATTCCACACATTGCTGTTCTTTTAACATTATATCCTAGATAGTTCTGCTGACATGAGTCTGGAACATCTCGACAAGTTGACTAAAGGGAATATGTTAAAATGAGGAAGAGGGATAGCAAGGTAATCTTGTACTTAGAGAAGGGGACAGAGCTTCCACTTGCACTACCCCAGTCACTGCACTATTTGTGTTACTTTAGGTTTTCCTAGAAGCACACATCAAGAGGAGATTTATTCTCAACCATGAGTTTTGTCTCACATGAATAGCAAATTTATACATAGACTTTGAACGGAATGATCCATTTGCAAGTAACTTAACTGTATAGAAAAATTAAATGTAAATATATTTGTAGAAATACAAAAATACCCAGTACCCAACCACATAAAATACACCTTGATCAACTCCAATTGTTGGGTATGCAGGAACAAAGAAAAGTGTGACCTATAGTAAAGAGGAAAACTACTTAACAGAAATTAATTACTAAGTGAAAACAGTTGCGTAAGTCATATATTCCAAATATCTAATATTGTAAAGTCTCATATGAAAGATGTAGAAAAATATGCCTAAGTAGCTCAGTGTAGTGACACATAACTGTAATACCAGTGACTCAGGAGATTGAAGCAGGAGGACTAAAAGCTTGAGGCCAGCATAGGTAACTTAGTGAGACCTCATCTTGAAATGAAAAAAAAAAAAAAAAATATATATATATATATATATATGAAAAAGGAATTTGAATGTTGCTCATTCCAACCCTTCATAGTGCACCAAAAAAAAAAAAAAAAAAAAAAGAGAGAGAGAGAGAGAAATGAAAAATTAAAATATGCTCAAATAAAATTACTAGAAATAATAACAAAAATAATTGAGATGAAAAACATACAAGATTAAAAACAGATTAATCTTGCAACAGCAAATATTAGTAAACATAAAGACAAAAAATATTGCCCCAAATGAAACACTTAGATAAAAAAATAAATGAATAGATTATCATTGAGCTGTGGGACAACTTCAGATAGCTATGTGATTCGCTTCTATGAAGGAAAAGATACAAACTAAGGAAGAGAAAAAAGATATGAAATGGTTGCATAAAGGTAAAGTGGGCAGGAAAAATCTATAGGAAGGGAATACTAAGGGACTTAAAGGATTTTGGGGTGACTGATGAGTGCATTTTCTTGGTTATAATCATTACATCATAAATGCATATACATGCAAAAGTGTATTTACCTATGATATATTAAATATGTGTATGTTATTATATTTTATGAACACTTTAATAAAACTGAAAGATCAGTGAAGAATACATAATAAATGGTCTAATGATGTGGTAACACCTTGGTATGGGAAAATATTTACTTATCACCTTTCACAGTATACAAAAATAAATGTTAAAGATATTTATTTAAGATCTAAATTTGGAAGGTAAAATTTGAAACATCAAGAATAAATTGTCATCAGGTGCAGTGGTGTATGCCTGTAATCCCAGTGGCTCTGAAGGCTGAGGCAGGAGGGTCTTGAATTCAAAGCCAGCCTCAGCGAAAGTGAGGGGCTAAGCAACTCAGTGAGACTTTATCTCTAAATAAAATACAAAATAAGGCTAGGGATATGGCTCAATGGCCTAGTGCCCCTGAGTTTAATCCCCAGTAAACCCCCCTACCCAAAAGGATAAATTGTCTATGGGATTATAAGGTAGAGATCATTTTTAAAATGAAACCTAAAAAGCAAAAATCCAGAAGAATGACATCGGAAACTTGACTTACATTGAAATAAAAATATCTCATGTATGAAAAGACTTCCAAACTATCTGAACAGATACACTGCAGAAAATGATTCACAACATAGAAGATTAATCTACTTAATATATAACAACTTTCTTCCCAGAGACAGAGAACTTATTACACTTATTTGAAAAAAATGATTAAATATGAAAATTGCTGATTCATAGTAGAATAAATTGAATGGAAATATAGTAAAGATCTGAAATCTCACTAGTAATCAACAGAGTATAATTTAAATGGCTGTGAAATTTCAGTTATATTTCAAGAAGTTTGCCAAAAGTTTAAAAATCCCAATATTACACATTTTGTAAAGAATTTAGAATAACTAGCTAACACTATTATATAATCTATTAAATCATAAAATCTATTAAATCTATTAAATTGCTTAAATTCTTTGCAAAGCAAATTTGTAATATCTATTAAAGTCAAAAATTCATAATTCATACTTTTTTTGTGGTAATAGGGATTGAACTGAGGGTGATTTACCACTGAGATACATCCCCAGTCCTTTTTATTCTGAAATAGGGTTTTACTAAGTTGCCCAGGCTGGCCTTGAAATTGTGGTCCTTCTGTTTCAGCCTCCTGAGTAGCTGAGATTATATGCATGCACCACCAATTCAGTCATAACACATACTCTTTAGTTACAAATTATAAGTCTAGTCTTGTTCTATAAAAGAAATGTAACATACAACTTATTAAGAAACATACTAAAATTGACCCCAATAATGATTTAAAAAAATTCTCAAGTCCATGCCTATCAGTATGAAAATGATTTTAAAATTGATTTTACATATTCAATAAAAGTTACATACAATTGGTAAATATATAAACTAGCTACATATATCAACAGATTCTTAAAAACATAACACTGAGTTACCATAGATAGGTAGCGTAAAGGCATACAAGGCAAAATAACAAAAAATTACATTCTGTATTTGTCCTTTATTTTTTGAAATATGTAATTGTTAAGTATAAGATTTTGAATTTTTTTTTCATTTTGGGCTTTAACAATGTCATTTTAGTCTTTCAATTCTGCATAGTTTCTCAGGAGAAGTCAGCTGTATTTTTTGTCTTTGTTCTGTGTACATCACTTTCTGTCTTCTCTGGATGCTTACAAGATGTTTTATTTGTCTTTTTTGTTATGTTTTCTTATTTTATTACTTTGAATATTATATGTTTAGGAGTGTGTGTGTGTGTGTGTGTGTGTGTGTGCTTTGCTAATTATCATGCTTGTTTGTCTCTTATCATCTTGGTTATTGCTTTAATATCTTTCAAGTTAGTGTTGAAAATTCCTTAACTATTATATCTCAAATCTCTCTTTTGCACATTCTTTCTCTATTTTCCTTGAGGGACTCTAATTTTATGTATGATCTGCTATTTCATATTATACATAAATAATTATTCTTTGTTTCTTACATTTTATTAGACTTTTTGAGTGTTCTGCTTTATTTTCCCTTTTTGCAATTAAATTTAAAGAATTTTATTAGCTAATTATCAATTTTGATTATCCTTTTTTAAAAGTCAACTCTTTAAAAGCAATTAGGAAAAGCAGTTATGAAATTCAGTTGGAAAAATAAGAGACCCAGAATAGCCAAAGCAATCCTTAGCAAGAAAAGTGAAGCAGGAGGCAACTCAATACCAGATCTTAAATTATACTACAGAGCTATGGTAACAAAAATGGTATAGTATTGAAGCCAAAACAGATTCATAGAACAATGGTACAGAATAGAAGAAAAAGAGTCAAACTCACATAAATGCAGTTATCTCATAGTGGACCATAAATATACATTGGAGTAAAGATATCTTCTTCAACAAATGGTGCTAGGAAAACTGGAAATTCACATCAAACAAAATGAAATTAAATCTCTATCTCTCACCCTGCACAAAAATCAACTCAAAATGGATCAAGGGCTTAGGAACTAGAACAGAGACCTGGTGCCTAGTAAAGAAAAAATAGGCCCAGATTTCCAACATGTCATCTTAGGAACTGATTTCCTTAACAAGACACCCAAAGCTCAAGAAGTAAAATCAAGAATCAATAAATGGGATGGATTCAAACTAAAAAGCTTCTTCTCAACAAAGGAAACAATCAAGAATGTGAAGAGACAGTCTACAGATGGGAGAAAACCTTTCCCACATGCACCTCAGATAGAGCATTTATCTCCAGGACACATAAAGAACTCAAAAAAACTTAACACCCCAAAACCAAATAATCAAATAATAAAGGGACTAAGGAACTGAACAGACACTTCATAGATGAAGGAATATAATCCATCAACAAATATATGAAAAGAGTTTAATATCTCTAACAATTAGAGAAGTGCTAATCAAAAGTACACTGAGATTCCATTTCACTTCAGTCAGAATGGCAGTTATCAAGAATACAAGCAACAATAATTATTGCCGAGTTTGTGGGGGAAAATGGTACACTCATACATTGCTGGTAGAACTGCAAACTGGTGCAACCATTATGGAAAGCAGTATGGAGATTCCTTAGAAAATTTGGAATGGAACCCCTATTTGACCCAGTTATCCCACTCCTCATTTTATACCCAAAGGACTTAACATCAGTATACTACAATGACACTGTAATATATTGTTCTTCTGGTTGTACATAATGTATAGTTACACAGGTCATATACTCATATATGCACATAGGGTAATAATGTCTGATTCATTCTACATTCATCTCCCCCATACCCCCACACCCTTCATTCCCATCTGTCTAATCCAAAGTGCATCTATTCTTTGTTTGTAGTGGCTCAATTTACAATAGCCAAACTATGGAACCAACCTAGATGCCCTTCAACAGATGAATGGATAAAGAAAATGTGGTATATATACACAGTGAATATTACTCAGCCTTAAAGAATAATGAAATTATGGTATTTTCAGGTAAGTAGATGGAACTGGAGAATATCATGCTAATCAAAATAAGCCAATTCCATAAAACCAAAGGCCAAATATCTTCTCTGATATCTGGATGCTAATTCACAATAATCAGGGGTGGTCTAGGGAAGAGTAGAGGTACTTTCGATTAGACAGATAGGAATGAAGGGTGGGGAGGGGGTATGAGGGGAGAATGGTTGCAGAATGAATCAGACATTAGTACCCTATGTGTATATATGAGTATATGACCTGTATAACTCTATATTATGTACAACCAGAAGAATTAGAAGTTATGTTCCATTAATGTATGATGTGTCAAAATGCATTCTGTCAATGTATAAGTAATTAGAACAAATTTTAAAAATGAAAAGAAAGCAATTTTCTTTTGTAAAAAATTTTAAAAAATATTTATTTATTTGTTTTAGTTGTACACAATGCCTTTATTCTTTACTTGGTGCTGAGGATTGAACCCGGGCCGTGCGAGTGCTAGGCTAACGCTCTACCGCTAAGCCACAATCCCAGCCCAAGAAAGCAATTTTCATTGCTGTTCTCTTCCATCTTTTCTGTTATTTTCAGTTAACTCTGGCTAATTTTTCATCACTATGCTGAAATTTCCCATTTGTTTCTGCATAATCCTTTCTATTGGATCCTTTAATATATTAATCATGATTATTTAATGGTTAATATTTGAAAAATCTGAATAACATCTGTATAGAGCTCAATTTATAACTTTTTATAGGTATATTTTTCTTTTTATTTTATAATTTTATTGAATATTGATCATTAAATAAAAGCAGTACAGAGAGACCAAATAGTATCATGGCTGAAAATGAGTAATTTTCCAGGATGTTAATATTGGATGTTAACTTATTTGTTTTGCTATGACTATCTTCAGGGACAAAACAAACTTCAAATTTCTAAAGAAATAAGATTCTATTGTATAAACTTAAAGTGGGGGCCAAAGAGTTAGAATTTTCTCATTTTTTTGTCCCACTCTATCTTTCAGCTTTAACTATGTGGTTATGATATGTATGCGTCCTTTCTCCAAGGTCTGGTCCCTTCTTTAGCAATATACTGCTGCTGCTTCTTAGTAGATGGCTACTCATTTGATGAGGGTTTATTTTATATGTTTTCCTGGTTCACCCTGACTCTTAGTTAAGCCCTGTGTGCTTATGTCTTAAAAGGGTGATTTTGAAAAATAAAATATGAAGCTATATGCTGTTTCTTAAAATGTACATGTATTTCAAACATATAGCTTTATATAAGAAGATCAATATAAAATACCAAACTGTGGCATATTTTTTGCAGAAAGAAGGTGGAGAATAAATTTGAGAAAGGGACAAAAAAAATCAATAATATGTACAATAAATCATTTCTGAATCTGGTTAGTTGTCAGAGACAGCTATTACATTGTATGTTTTATATACTTATGTTTTGTTGAACACTATGCACACATAATTTATATTTAAAAAGAAAAAATCTGTAACTTATCTTGAAATCTTATTCTGATTAGCTTTATTCCTTTTTCTATAATAGTAGTCAAGTTGTCTGAATAGAAACAATGCTCCTTTACCAGTACCACTCAAATTTTTTAATGTGACAACTGGAATATAAATAAAATATTACTTTATACCATCTGTAAAAGAATTACAGAGCTATACTTTTTTCATAAAAAATTGTTGTGATTATATTAAATTTAATTCTATTAATTGTTAGTCATAATCGCCAGTAAAAATTAATTAGACTAGTTGAAAGCACTATTTAGAATATAAAATCTAGGCCAATATAAGAAGCTATAAACATTTGAAGAATGGTCTTTAGTTAGCTCTTGCCAGGTCAGAACCTCACATCATCACTGGCTAGGTACATACATATACACTTGAACAAGTTAATTAACTCTGAATGTTAGTTTCCTTAACTGTAAAACGAAGATAATAGTAGCAACCTTAAAATAGTTCTTAAATATACAGAAAATTCACTCTGTTTAATATTTTCCTTTATATGGAATAATAATAAGAGGCAATCATCAATTAGTTCTATTATCTCACAAAAGTAATTTCCTTTTTATGTGCCTCAATTTCCTTATTTTCAACTGAAGATAACATTTTTAAACTATCCATGAAAGAAAATAAGGATGAAAAAAGAAGACGTATGAAATCTGCTTAGAAAAGTTGTTATTTTACAAAGTTAATTTATAAACTTTTTGAGAGTTTTATGGAAGAAAAATATGTACCTCAATGAAGAAGTACTAACTTACATTACAGATATCATTTTTTCACTAATGAGGTAAACAAATAATAGAATGTTTATCAATCTAAAGGAAACAGAACTGTGGACAAAAATTTGAAGAACACATAAACAAAAACAAAAAAACAAATGGTGGAGGCAAAATAACCTGCAAATCTTGGATTTTTTTGGAGGTGCTGTTTCTTTGCTTTTATTTTTTTAATATCTTGATTAATAGGCTTCCAATCTTTTTCAGTTGAATGACAGTATGATGTATAAGTAGAACCATGATAAATGCAAGCCATAGATCATATAATCCTGTGTACTGAACTGAAAAGTATAGAAAGGACTGTTCCAACACCCTGCAAACTTCTATATTTTTGATTGTATAGCATCACTTTTAGACATAATTTAGAAGCAAAAATATAAATATTATCCTCCATACCTTAGTCAAGAAATAATTTAATGCATAATAAGAACTTGTGATAATTTCACTACCTTATAATTGTTTCCATTGCATATAATCCTAACATTTAAAGTTGATCCCATAAGACTTCTTTTTGTGTTTTTATGTATGTTTACTCTTTCCCACCTTAAAGAACTGAAATTATTCTGACAAATTCAAATTTGTATACACAGACTTCACATATTTTGTTTGCCTTGCTTTGGTGTTTGGCAGTTGTCCACCAGTAGCTGTGACAACTTGTCTCAGTTCCATTGCATCCCAGACTTTTAACCATGGTATTGAAAAACAGTTTCATGAGGTGCATTAATTGTTTACGTGTTCTGAAAGTTTTGGAAAAAGTTAAGACACACATGAGATTTCACAAGACAATACTTTTGGTCAAATCATGAGCTCATAGTTTCTCCTAAGTGCAAACAACGCATATAATGACTGGCTTGGATACCATTTTTTCAAATAAGAGATAACATTCGATTGAACCTTGGGTTAGATTTCATACTAATCTGACTTATCCCACTGCTGAAAGAGCTTGGCTCTTAAGGGGGAAAATTTAGTTAATTATCAACCATTTATGTCAGGGAAAAGTTATTATGAAACATTCAAACCTGTTTCTAAAGTTCACCAGGAGGCTACAGTTGTAACAGGAAGAAAATATTAGTGACTTGAAGCTCAATTTACTTAGTTTTCACTATGGTGGGAATAAGTGCCGAAAGTTGAGACATTTTTTACCTTTTCAACAAAATAACTGAAGTGCTGGCTTTTTGACCCTATTTGGGCACCATAGATGGGAAAAAGAAAAATGATTTTGAATCAGAGCCACAACATGTGAATATGTTTTTTCTCCTTTCCCTTTTTGGTTAGTGTCCCTCAGGCATCAAAAGCATAAGGTATCTCGGCATCTTCTTTTCACAGCATGAAAGTCAGTAAAGCTTTCAACAATCTCTTGTCCTTAAAAGCTTCTTCCCACCCTATATATGTATAAAATTTCTCCCCAAGGCCCAAAGCAACCATTAATAGTCACCATGATCTATTCACTTTTTAGAGGCAGAACAGAGTAGAGCTAAAGAGAACTGTGTGTTGTTGGTATGGAGCCAGAAATGCAAGTCTGATTTATTCTGCATCTATTTCTTGAATTAAAGAGGAAATGTCCCAAAGCAATTGTCAATTGCAGCTTAAGAGGAATTTCCAAGCATAAATATATATTGTATATAAATTAAAAATATAGAGAGAAAGAGAAAGAAATACACATGAAATGGACTACAAACTAACTTGATTCTCGTATCTATTTTTAAAAAAACCTTCAAAAAAAGATAAAATTTTAGTTTCTTTGTTCAAGATGCATGAAATTTTTAAATTAACTTTTTAAAGTGTTGTATGATGTGCATGCACCTGCCAGAATGGGTTAAGCATAATGATTTAAGTACACCAAAAATCACTTTAACTTTGTTTGTTAAATAGCAGTTCTCTAAAATCAAATGAACATGCTATAATCTAAGTTATTAGCTTTCAAGCGTAGGATGGAATTTGAGAACCAATAATGACAAAATGGCCCCTTAAATTCTCTAAAGATAGAAAATCTTAAGTAGCAAACCTGCTGATTATTGATTATTTTAGTGCTAAAGGTATTATCCATCAATGTGTTCCCCATTTGGATTTTTCTCTCTAGGAATCCCACAAGTTCTAGAACATCATATGACAGTCATGATCTTAATTGTTTTTTATTTTGTTTTAACGGTGTGTGTGTGTGTGTGTGTGTGTGTGTGTGCATATGTATGCACCATTTTCTTGGTCCATCTATCTACAGATATGGCATTGTCTTGAGAATTCTGGCTAAGATGAGTAGAGAAATAAGGTACATATAACTACATACCATATTTTAAAAAACACAGACTGATCATATTACTTGCTGTAAGAAAAATATGTGGGTAAATATTATGATTCAAATCTTTGCCACTTCATTCAGTTCAGGTTGTAAGGGAAGATTCAAATTGCCCAATGCTCTGAGAAATCCTACCACTCACTCTCTGCCACTGCATCCTAGCATTCTCTGGGATCATCAGTGCCTTTTTCATATTGGCTATCCTATGTTGTGATTAATCTCCCGGAACTACACCTAATCATTAGTAGTTCCAACCCCCAAGCAACCATGGAAACCATTAGTATACTGGTATACTGGTAGTATACCCCTGGTCCTATTTGATACTGAATTGTCTTAAAACTAAAATGTATTTGTTTAATGTATAAATAAATATATTTTAATTTGAGAGAGTTTCATTCAATGTTTCATTGATATGGTTGCATTTAGGAACTACTAGTAAATATCACCAAAAGAGAAAAACAAGCAAGAAAATGATCAGATAGACTCCTTTTTAAAATTTGTTCCTCAAATGAGTCCAAGAAATATAAATACCTTCAAAGGCTACACTGCAGGGCTTCATATTCTTGGTCATGTGCTTTAGTCTACTTGAGTGATGTTAGGGCTGGGTTTCAGGTAGAGAAAACAAACTGCAATATTTTAAAGAACAAAATTTCACAGGTAAAAGGGCAGTATTTTTTCTTAATTGCTTTCTTATCATTGAGTTTTAAACTTACTATGAAATTTAATTAAGTCTAAATATTTCTTACATGAAATGACCTGAAGTTTACACATTACTTTTTTAAAGTTGAATCTGTTATTTAGTAATAAAGGAGAATAAGGAAACTAAACTGTTAACACAGATTTATGCATGCAGAATGAAGTTTGTAAAGATTATTTCTTTAGAAAATACAGCAAAAACATAAACTTTTCTACTCTATTTTTTTATCAATCATTTAAAATACATCCCATTTTCTTCGGAGGCTGATGCAGGAGAATCTCAAGTTTAAGGCTGAGGGATTCCCTGTCTCAAAATAAAAAATAAAAGAGATCCAAGATGGCGGATTAGAGGAAGCCGCACTTCAGGACAGTTCCGTAGAAAGAATCCAACAAAGCAGATAAATTGCCTTTCATTATATATATATGGACTGAAAATACCGATATCCTGGATGGTTTGATTACCACTACCAGAGAGAGAAAGAGACAAGCTGTCTGCAGCGGCTGGAGCCGCGAGGCTCCTGCAAAACCCCCTGGGCAGTGCACAGGCCGTGCGAAACAAGGTCAGTGTGAGGAGACCGCGCTACTGCTGCAACCCCAGCCAAACTCACGGCACACTAGCGTGAAACCGGCGATAAAAACCAGCGATAACAGCTGGCGGGATTGGTGCTGGGGAGCCACGGGAGACCGCGGGTCCACACACCAGTTCGAATCCACACTCCGCCTGACGCGACCCTCGGTGTGGCTTCCCGGTGCGATCGGCAAGGATACGGGAGTCTGGGAGTCTGCGGAGCTGCTGTTGACTGGAAGGAGAGCGCCGCCATCTTTGAAAGCTGCAGGGGCTGGTCCTGACAAAGGGGAGGAGACAGAGAGCGACTGCTGCATCCACCCAGGGACTCTCCAGCTCTCTGAAGACAACGCACAATTGGGTGAGACTTGGTTGGTCAGCAGGGGAAGGCGTTTCTGAGGCTGGCACAGCGGCCACAGGGGACTGCAACTGTGGGTGGGCTTGGGGAGGGGGTGCCTTCTGGAAGATCCCCCTTCCCGGCGCCATTCATCTGCTGACACACACAGTCCCCCTGGGCCACTCCTTCACTGAACCGTGCAGCCGCTGGCCTAGGATGCAGCCTTGATTTCACTGACAGGATCACAGACTGTGATCCAATAGCAATTGGTTTGAACTGGAAAGGAAAAAAAGAGGGGGGCTTCCCAGGGCCCGTTTTGTCTGAGACTTGGGGTTTGACTTTTTTTTTTTTTTTTTTTTTTTTTTTTGTTTTGTGTCCTTTCTTTTTATTGGTCTGCTTGATTTTCTGGATTGCAGGGAGGGTTTTTTTTTGTTGTTGTTGTTGTTTGTATGTTTGTTTATTTTTCTTTTTCTTTTTTTGGCTTTGTTTTGTTCTGCTTTTTTTTTTTTTTTTCCTTCCGCATTGATTGTTAGTGTGTTTTATCTGCTTCCGCTCCCTTTTTTCTTTCATTCTTTTACTCCTTCTCACCCTTGTATCTTTTCTTCCTCCTTCACCTTTCATGTTTACATCCTGCCAGTGCATACTAAACAGAGCCAAAAACAAGTTATACGCAAAACTTGGGATTTCTAGAACCGGCGCAATTGAACTGGGTAGCAAAGTGGTGTTATATATAGTTTACTCTCTATTTCCTTGATTCTCTCTCTCCTCTCTCTTACACCAATTCCTACTCTTTATCATTTTTTTTCTTTTCCAACTTACTATATATATAAATTGATCTTTTTACCTAATTGTCAACCCCATTCTCTTTCTTCCATCGTCTACTGATACTAAACCACTTCCACTAAACCATTTCAATAGATATCTCTTTTCATACTTTCCAAGAAAGAACAATTCAAGACACTTCCTTCTTCCTAAACATAACACCTCTGTATCCAATACTTGAAGCTATAAAACCCTATCAGAAACGTACAGAGTAAATTGGAAATAATATCTGGGATAACAAAATCTGTACATTGTGACCAAACTTGGATTTTCTGAATAGAAAGTGTTAGGTTTTAAAAGTATAAAGGAATTATAAGGTGATCTGATAGCATTGTACTACAGGAACAACATAAGGCTTTAAGGTAAAATCAAAACAGTCAAGGTCCCACAGTGCAGGAAGAATAGACACACAAGCAACATGAAAAAACAAGGAAAGAAAATGACACAAACAAATCAAGATACCTCATCGGCAGATGTCATGGCAAGCACAGTTGGTCAAATGCCAGAGATGGAATTTAGAAATTACATATGCCAAATGTTTATGGAACTTAAGAATGAACTCAAAAATGAGATGAGGGAGCAGGTACAGGAGGCAAAAGATCATTTTGACAAAGAACTCCAAAAACAAATACAGGAAGTAAAAGATTACTTCAATAGGGAAATAGAGGCTCTAAAGAGAATCCAAACAGAAATTCCAGAAATGAAAGAAGCAATAAACCAAAATAAAAGCTCAATTGAAAACATCTCCAACAGAATAGACCATCTGGAAGATAGAACCTCAGACAATGAAGACAAAATATATGTCTTAGAGAAGAATTTAAACCATACAGCAAAACTTGTTAATAATCATGAACATAACATCCAGGAATTATGGGACAGCATAAAAAGACCAAACTTAAGAGTGATTGGCGTAGAAGAAGGGGGAGAGTTTCAAGCCAAAGGAATGAGTAATCTATTTAATGAAATAATTACAGAAAATTTTCCAAGCTTGAGGAATGAAATGGAAAACCAAGTTCAAGAGGCATACCGAACACCAAACAAACAAAACAACAGAGCCACACCTAGACACATTATAATGAAAATGCCTAATACACTGAGCAAGGAGAGAATACTAAAAGCCACAAGAGAAAGGAAGCAAATTACATATAGGGGGAAACCAATCAGATTATGTTCAGATTTTTCAACCCAGACCTTAAAAGCAAGAAGATCCTGGAATAGCATATTTCAAGCTCTGAAAGAAAAGGGATGTCAACCAAGAATCTTATATCCAGCAAAATTGAGCTTTAGATTCGAAGATGAAATAAAAACCTTCCACGACAAGCAAAAGTTAAAAGATTTCACAACTCGAAAGCCAGCACTTCTGAACATCCTGGGCAACATTTTTCATGAAGAAGAAGAGAAAGATGATAACGAAAATCAACAAAGGGAGATATTAAACTAAAGGAAATACCAACCAGAAGAGAAACCAAATCAAGCTAAAGACCATAAGTCAAATAAAAATGGATGGGAATAAAAATCACATCTCAATAATAACCCTGAATGTTAATGGCCTAAACTCGCCAATCAAAAGACACAGATTATCAGAATGGATTAAAAGAAATGACCCAACAATTTGCTGTCTCCAAGAAACACACCTCATAGAAAAAGACATCAACAGACTAAAAGTGAAAGGCTGGGAAAAGTCTTATCACTCACATGGCCGGCGGAAGCAAGCAGGGGTTTCCATTCTCATATCAAATAAGGTAGACTTCAAACCAAAATTAATCAAGAGGGACAAATATGGATATTTCTTATTACTTAAGGGAACCATCCATCAACAGGATATAACAATCATAAATCTGTATGCCCCAAATAATGGAGCACATACATTCATCAAACAAACGCTTCTTAAGTTCAAGAGTAAAATAGACCACAACACAGTTATTCTAGGGGACTTCAACACACCTCTCTCACCAATGGATAGATCATCCAAACAAAAGCTAAACAAAGAAACTTTAAGCCTCCTCAAAACAATTAACAATTTAGACCTAACAGACATATATAGAATATTTCATCCCTCAGTAAACGAATACACATTTTTCTCAGCAGCACATGGCTCCTTCTCCAAAATAGACCATATATTATGTCACAAGGCAACTCTCAGCAAATATAAAAAAATAGAGATACTACCCTGCATGCTATCGGACCATAAAGGGATGAAATTGGAAATCAACGACAAAACAAGGAATAAGAAAAACTACTCCATCAACTGGAAGCTAAACAACATGCTACTGAATGAACAAGGGGTTGAAGAAGACATCAAAGAGGAGATCAAAAAATTCCTAGAGGTAAATGAGAACACAGATACATCATATAGAAATCTCTGGGACACTATGAAGGCAGTAGTAAGAGGAAAATTCATTGCACAGAGTTCATTCCTTAAGAGGAAAAAAAACCAACAAATAAATGACTTAACATCACACCTCAAAGCATTAGAAAAAGAAGAACAGACCAACACCAAGAGCAGTAGAAGACAGGAAATAATTAAAATCAGAGCAGAAATTAATGAAATTGAGACTAAGGAAACCATTCAAAGAATTGACAAAACTAAAAGTTGGTTCTTTGAAAAAATAAACAAAATTGACAGACCCTTAGCAATGCTAACAAAAAGAAGAAGAGAAAAAACTCAAATTACTAACATTCGTGATGAAAAAGGGAATATCACAACAAACACCTCAGATATACAGAATATAATTAGAAATTACTTTGAAAACTTGTACTCTAATAAAATAGAAAATACTGAATGCATTGACAGATTTCTAGAGTCATATGATTTGCCTAAACTGGATGTGGAGGCTATACATAATTTAAATAGATCAATTACAAGCGAAGAAATAGAAGATGTCATTAAAAAGCTACCAACAAGGAAAAGTCCAGGACCTGATGGGTTTACAGCCGAGTTCTATAAGACTTTCAAAGAAGAACTAATACCAATGCTCTTCAAACTATTTCAAGAAATAGAAAAAGAGGAGCTCTTCCAGACTCTTTCTATGAGGCCAATATTACATTAATTCCAAAGCAGGCAAAGACACATCCAAAAAAGAAAACTTCAGGCCCATATCTTTAATGAACATAGATGCAAAAATCCTCAACAAAATCCTGGCAAATCGGATACAAAAACATATCAAAAAGATAGTGCACCACGATCAAGTGGGGTTTATCCCAGGGATGCAAGGCTGGTTCAATATTCGGAAATCAATAAACATAATACATCACATCAATAGACTTAAAGACAAAAATCATATGATCATCTCAATTGACGCAGAAAAAGCATTTGACAAAATACAACACCCCTTTATGTTCAAAACACTAGAAAAACTAGGAATATCAGGAACATATCTTAACATAATAAAAGCTATTTATGCAAGGCCCCGAGCTAACATTATCTTAAATGGAGAAAAATTGAAAGCATTCCCTCTAAAAACTGGAACAAGACAGGGATGTCCCCTTTCACCACTGCTATTTAACATAGTACTGGAAACTCTGGCCAGAGCAATTAGACAGACGAAAGAAATTAAAGGGATCAAGATAGGAAAAGAAGAGCTCAAAATAGCACTATTTGCTGATGACATGATAATCTACCTAGAAGACCCAAAAAACTCTACCAGAAAACTTTTACAACTAGTAAACGAATTTGGCAAAGTTGCAGGATACAAAATCAATACACATAAGTCAAAGGCATTTGTGTACATCAGCGACAAAGACTCTGAAAGGGAAATGATGAAAAATACCCCATTTGCAATAGCATCAAAAAAAAAAAAAAAAATACTTGGGAATCAACCTAACGAAAGAGGTGAAAGACCTGTATAACGAAAATTATAGAACACTAAAGAAAGAAATTATAGATGAACTCAGAAGATGGAAAGACCTACCTTGCTCTTGGATAGGTAGAATTAATATTGTCAAAATGTCCATACTACCAAAAGCATTATACAGATTTAATGCAATTCCTATCAAAATCCCAATGTCATTCTTCAAAGAAATAGAAATAGCAGTCATGAAATTCATCTGGAAAAATAAGAGACCCAGAATAGCCAAAGCAATCCTGAGCAAGAAAAGTGAAGCAGGGGGCATCACCATACCAGAATTTAAATTATACTATAGAGCAATAGTAACAAAAACAGCATGGTATTGGCACCAAAACAGACTGGTGGACCAATGGTACAGAATTGAGGATACAGAGACTAATACATTTAATTACAGCTATCTTATATTAGACAAAGGTGCCAAAAATGTACAGTGGAGAAAGGATAGCCTCTTCAACAAATGGTGCTGGGAAAACTGGAAATCCATATGCAACAAAATGAAATTAAACCTTTATCTCTCACCATGCACAAAACTCAATTCAAAGTGGATCAAAGACCTAGGAATTAGATCAGAGACAATACACCTAATAGAAGAAAAAGTAAGCTCCAATTTCCAACATGTTGGATTAGGCCCCAAGTTCCTTAATAAGAATCCTGTAGCGCAAGAATTACTACCAAGAATTAATGAATGGGATAGATTTAAACTTAAAAGCTTCTTTTCAGCAAAAGAAACAATCAGTGAGGTGAATAGAGAGCCAACTAATTGGGAACAAATATTTAATACATGCACATCAGATAGAGCACTAATCTCTAGAATATATAAAGAACTCAAAAAACTTTACACTAAAAAAACAAATAACCCAATCAATAAATGGGCTAAGGAATTGAGAAGACACCTCTCAGAAGAAGATACACGATTAATCAACAAAATACATGAAAAAATGTTCAACATCGCTGGCAATTAGAGAAATGCAAATCAAAACTACTCTAAGATTTCACTTCACTCCAGTCAGAATGGCAGCCATCAAGAACACAAGCAATAATAAATGTTGGAGAGGATGTGGAGAAAAAGGCACACTCATACATTGCTGGTGGGACTGCAAAATGGTGCAACCGTTATGGAAAGCAGTATGGAGATTTCTTGGAAAACTGGGAATGGAACCATCCTATGACCCAGCCATCCCACTCTTGGGTCTATTCCCAAAGGACTTAAAAACAGCATATTACAGTGACACAGCTATCTCAATGTTTGTAGCTGCACAATTCACAATAGCTAGGTTGTGGAATCAACCTAGATGTCCCTCAGTAAATGAGTGGATTAAGAAAATGTGGTATATACGCACAATGGAATTTTACTCAGAAATAAAAGAAAATAAATTAATGGCATTTGCAGGTAAATGGATGAAGTTGGAAGACATAATGCTAAGTGAAGTTAGTCAGCCTCAAAAATCCAAGTACCAAATGTTCTCTCTTATATAAGGAGGCTATTTCAAAGTATTGTTGGATGGGGTACATAGGAGGATTAGAGGAACACTAGAATGGTCAAGGGAAGGGAGGGTAAGGGAGGGAGCAAGAGGGGAGGGAGGGGGGGAAAAAAGGTGGTTGAATGAGACGGATATCATTTTCCTTAATGCATGATTGAAGACCTAAATTGTACGAATATACTTTGTATACAAACAGTTGTATGTAAAAAGATACTAAATATATGCACTATGAGTTGTACATATTAAAAATTATAAAAAAAAATGTACATTACCAATGTCGAACAGAAGGAAGGCTAGGATGGAGGTTCATTCTGCTGGCACAGAGCAACTCATTCTAGGATGGGCTCTGGAAATACAGCTCCAGGAAAAAGGCACACTCATACATTGTTGGTGGGACTGCAAAATGGTGCAGCCAACATGGAAAGCAGTATGGAGATACCTTGGAAAACTTGGAATGGAACCATCTTATGACCCAGCTATCCCACTCCTTGGTCTTTACCCAAAAGACCTGAAAACAGCACACTACAGGGACACAGCCACATCAATGAAGTATGTATAGCAGCACAATTCACAATAGCTAAACTGTGGAACCAGTTTAGATGCCCTTCAGTAGATGAATGGATAAAGAAACTGTGGTATATACACACAATGGAATATTACTCAGCAATAAGAGAGAATAAAATCATGGCATTTGCAGGAAAATGGACGGAGTTAGAGAATATAATGCTAAGTGAAGTTAGCCAATCCCAAAAAGCCAAATGCCAAATGTTTTCTCTGATATAAGGAGGCCAATTCACAGTCGGGTTGGGATGGGGAGCATAGGAGGATTAGAGGAACACTAGAATGGCCAATGGGGAGGGAGGGGAAGGGAGGAGGCAAAAGGGTGAAGGAAAAAAAAAAGATGGTAGAATGAGATGGATAATATTACCCTAAGTGCATGTATGAAGTCATGAATGGTGTGAATATACTTTGCATACAACCAGAGATTTGTAAAAAATGTGCTCTATATGTGTAATATGAAATGTAATGCATTCTTCTGTCATTTATAACATCTTAGAATAAAAAATAAATTAATTAATGAAAAAAAATAAAAAAAAATAAAAAATAAAAACTGCTAGGGATCAACTCAGTGATAGAGCACCACTAAATTCATTCCCAATACCAAAAACAAATAAATGAATAAATAAACAATAAAAACGTTCTCACAGTATGTTGCCTATACCAACTGCTCTTTATAAAGATCTCACTTCAGCATTTCTTTTTTCTTTTCTTTTTTCAGTACTGGAGATTGAACCCAGGGACACTTTACCACTGAGCTACATTCCCAGTTCTTTTCATTTTACTTTTATTTTTTATTTTGCCACAGGTCTGGCTATTGCTTATGGCCTTTCTAAGTTCCTGAGATTGGCCTTGAATTTGCAATTCTCCTGCCCCAGAAAACAATGAAATAATCCCAAATCGTCATATAGAAACAAATCTACTAAAGCCAAAACATGTCTCATCAAAATCTGAATTCACATTTTTCTCGAGTGCTGTAACTCCAATATGTAAGTTTCATTGCTTCCCACAGTCATATGATATTTTTTTAAAAAGGGTACAAGCAACTAACTCCTAGTTTTGTTGTTTTGCCTGACATACTTCAAGCACCATGTCTTGAAGAGAATGAAGCTGAAACAGAGCCAAAGCACATTAGAATAAATCCTTAGAACCATTTCTCAAATTACAACTTTGATTATAAATTTTATGAGTCTGAGGAAATTAAGGGTTAAATGTTGGGGTAAAAGTTCAAGGAAGGAGGGGGGCTGGGGGTGTGGCTCAGTGGTAGTGTGCTCCCTAGCAAATGCATGGCCCAGATTTGATCCTCAGCACCACATAAAAGTAAACACATTGTGTACAAGTAAAGCAAATAAATAAATATTAAAAAAAAAAAAAAGTTCAAGGAAGGAACAAAGTTCAGAGGGCACTCAAATGAAGAATGAAGAGAATACAACAGAGAAATGGATACAGGGAAAGAGTATTTGAAATATATTGTAACCACTTAGAACTGGACTACGAATTTGCAAAAACAAAAAGAAAATGAGCAATGAGCGATCATTCACCATTGTTCCCCATTGCAAACACAATTGATTGAGATTACTTAAACTAAAGCCAAAAGCTATTATTCTCCACCTAACTGTATTTTGGTACCCATTATCCAGCTTCTCTCTATCCTCCCTTCTATGCTTATATTTCAGGCCTCTAGTAACCTCTGTTCTATTTAGAAGTTCTATGTGTGTTGCGGCCTAAGGCAATGATACCATGGGAAAGAAATCGGAGGCAGACTGGGAATGAATGGTTCCTTTATTCTTGCTTCTTCTTCTCTGCTTTCTCCCTCTCTCTTCTGTCTTCTCCTTTTCTCTGATGCCCCCAGCCTGGTTAAATACTCTACACCCATCAAGCATACGCGTGTTACAAGCTCAACTTACAGGTGTGGCACGCAGTGTCCACGGGCACAGAAAGATTCTTAGTTAATTAAATTAAGGTCAGGTGTAAACAAGTAAACGCCTCCTCTTTGGCTCTCAGCCAGCTGCCATCTTAGCTACTTCCTCATTCAAGGCTCTTACATTTCCCCCCTCTTGATTTTAAAAGAGGGAAAGCTTAAATGGATGGGTGATGACCCTCACCACATCAGGATCGACTGTGCCTGCCTTAGGCGTCTTCATGTGCAACCAACATTCTTACCCGTCATCGGATAATCAAGGTCGTACCCTTGACTCCTGTCTTAGGTTGATATGTTGGTCACATGAAACTTTCCCGTCTTTGACTACCAGCCGTCCAATCGAGCCAACCAATCATGAGGACATGCTCTTGTTCTAAGGCGGCAAGCTTTGCGCTGACGAGCCAAGTTCCATTAAATAGCGTACTAAGTTCTCTAGACAAATCAGCTGCCATAAGTTCCATTAAGTGACTTACTGAGTTCTCTAGAGAAATCAGCTGCCCTAAGTTCCACTAAGTAAAGTAATGTACTGAGTTCTCTAGACAAATCAGCTGCCCTATTAGGGTTAAGAAAAGGAATACCTGTAAGGTATTGTCCTGTGTAATGTCCTAAACATCCTATAGTAGAAAGATCTGCCAAAATGTCCACTTGCTCTTGGAGAAGATCAACACGTTGATTGACAATTTCAAAATGTGGTGCTGATCTAGGAGGCCCTGCGCATGCAGAGCAGAGGCCATACTGCTTGTGAAGTTGTTTAATGCTTGAGCAGTAGGAATGCCTGTAGCGATTGCGACCCCTGCAGCTGTAGCAGCAGCAGCCATCTCTTTTATGTCTAGACAATGCCACCGGCAAGTCTTCAGGGCCCGCTAAGACTGGCATAGGGATGTACCTAGAAACTCAAGCAACAATCATTAGAGGAAAGGCAGTGCCATTCCAGCACTGAGTCAAGAAGTGAGTTGTAGGAGTGCAATTCAAACTAAAAAAATAGAACTATTAGATCTTAGGTCAGGTGTCTGAAGTTGATCTCTGCTCACATACATTACTGCTTGAGCTCCCACGAACATAGCTGGCAAAATATCACATTCAGAACGGATTAAAGAAAGACTGAGAGTATTCAGCTGACAAAATATTACATTTAAGATAGATTAAAGAAAGGCTAAGATCATTAGAAAAATATTTCGTTAGCTGGAACTTTTGAGCCTCTGCATACACAGCAACCTTTTATGAATATACCTGTTGAAACAATTTAACTTTGTAAATTAATAAACAAAGTTAGTTACAAATAAATAATCCCATGTCAAATACCAAAATATCAGGCTGAACAGTATTAGTCATATTCCTTGCTGAAGAGAAGTCCTAGAGATACTTATAAATTAAGTTTGAAGGTATCTTCATTTTTATTTGTTTACCCAATTTGAATATTTTTGACTTAAATTAAAGGTATTTGGATTTTTTTTTTTAATTAATTTTCATGAGCGCTCAATTTTTGTTATTTGTGACGTCACATTTACATGAAATCTGGACAGACGCACAGACATAAAGACATATATAAAAAAGAAAAACACAATTGTGCACACACTAAAGAGAGACTATCTTCTCGTCTGGCTGGGAGGAATGAGACTTAAGTTGTGAGTTTATTGAAGGAAAAAGCGTGCAGCTTAAAAGTTTCTTAGCTGAAAAGGCAAAGATGAGTTCCCTTGTCGGAAAAGAGACAAACTCGCTCAGGTGCACGGATTGATAACAAATAACCTCTTTTCCACTATGTAAGAGGGGGATCCACAACAACTTCATCTTGGCCCTTTTGATTTGGCACCTGTTTTATTAATCTTGATGGTATCCATACCGGCGAGGACTCGTCCTGTGGAAAGACACAAACAGATCCTCTCCCCCAAATTAATACTGGGTCTGGGCCCTGCCATGTACCTGAAAGAACACCTTAAATTTGGCATATGGTTCATTGGGTCCCTGAATTACTTTAGACAAGCTACCCTGTAAGTCGCCAGTTCCTTGCATAATTTTCCAAGCCCTAACAGCTGCGGCGTATATTTGAGCGTAACCTCCAGGATCGAACTGAGTTCGAACCTGTAAATCAGCATATTGCCCTTCTCCAGTTAACATGTCTACATTATGATCTGGAAATCCTGCAGCCGCATTTCTATGAGTGGCTTCAACACAGAGCTCTTGGAACTGAAACCTCCAAACTAAGTATTGTCCCCCGCTCACTACTGCCTTACATAAGTCTTTCCAACTTAATTCTTCCTCACTAATATTGCTCTCACTAGCCCTAACTGACTCCCTTTCTTGTACCTGTCCCAAAGCTTCAGCACTTTCAGTAACACTTTCCTGAACCTTAGGTCTAGTTGAGAGCAGACTAAATGCCACATTATAAACCATGGGCTTACTTTCATTATCGCTTGGACATATTTCTGCACAGAACCCAATTTTACTGCTGTTCCATTTTCTTCTTTATTTTCTTCTTCTCTAACTATCTTTAACAAATCTCTAATCCTTGAAATTTCTGAACCCATTTTGCCTCGCTCTTAATGGCTCTGGCTAGAGACTCCTGCAAGGTTCCTCAGTTTACCTGCCGGGCTGATTCCCTGTATGAAAGAAATCGGAGGCAGATTGGGAATGAGTGGTTCTTTTCTGAACCGAATTTCCCTTGCTCTTTCTGTGAGGTTCCTCAGTTTACCTGCCGTGTGGACTCCCCATATGGGCCACAACTGTTGCCACCTAAGGGAAAGTTCACAGCTGTTAGGGCTTGGAAAATTATGCAAGGAACTGCATAGCACGGGAAAAAAATCGGAGACAGACTGGGAATGAATGGTTCCTTTATTCTTGCTTCTTCTTCTCTGCTTTCTCCCTCTCTCTTCTGTCTTCTCCCTTTCTCTGACGCCCCCAGCCTGGTTAAATACTCTACACCCATCAAGCATACGCGTGTTACAAGCTCAACTTACAGGTGTGGCACGCAGTATCCACGGGCACAGAAAGATTCTTAGTTAATTACATTAAGGTCAGGTGTAAACAAGTAAACGCCTCCTCTTTGGCTCTCAGCCAGCTGCCATCTTAGCTACTTCCTCATTCAAGGCTCTTACACATGTGATCAACTATTTTGGCTTCTATATAACTGAGTAAGAATGTATGGTATTTTTTTACTATACCTAGCTTATTTTATGTATAATGTCCTTTACACTTCCATCCATTTTGCCACATGGACAGGATTTCATTCTTTTCATTGTTGAATAATATTCCATTGCCACACCCTTTTTTAATTGATTTATTCATCAGTGGACACCTCTGTTGTTTTATGTCTTGGCTATCGTTAACAGTGCTGCAATAAACATGGAGATGCATATATCTCTTCTATATAATTAGTACTCATATTCTATATAGCACAGTAATGTAACTACAGTCTACAATTTATTATACATTTTAAAATAACTAAAGGAGAAAATCTGAAGGTTTTCATAACATTTGAGGAGATAGAAATGTTAATTACCTGATTTGATCATTATGTATTATATACATGTATCAAATTGTGATACTATCCAAGTTTTGTATATTAATTAAGAATAATAATTAAACAAATCTATTATCTTTAAATTGCCCTCTCATGTTGTGTGGTTTAGTAACTTGATAAAATTTTAAAATAATTGTGTCTGCTTATTAATTTGGAGGATAAACTTATCTTTTTTTAAGGTCAAAACACAACAGAATGAAAATAAAACACTATGATTTTTAAGTATTCTCTACATGGAAAAATACACATTTTACATTATAAAATTTGGTAATAGCAAAACTCCTCACTCCTTCCCTCTAGTTTCACTGGTGGTTCTCTTGGATTGACACCAGCTCCACTTCTTTCCTGTATATTAGTGTAGCTCTCCACTACCTAAGGAAAAAGCAAAGGACAGTGCCATGCATGCTGAACTCAGCCTTGTGTTAGAGTTGAATGCTCCTTATCTGTGTACCATCAAGGTATCACACCACTCAGGTTGTTATGACAATATGCCTTAGATGATTTAAGTCATTTATAAGGAAAAACATATTGCTCAGTTTGGGAGGATAGGAAATCCAAGATGAAGGCCAGCACACTGAGAAGCTGCAGAGGGCTCACTCTGTCTCAGAAATGTCACCTTGTTATTCAGTCCTTACAAGGCAGACAGGGCAATCAGGCTTCCTCCAGGTTTCTTTCACCAGAGCACTCATTCGATTCATGAGAGCTTAATCACCTTCTACAAGCCCCACCTCTTAATATTAACACATTGTGTACTAGATTCCAATATATGAATTTTAGAGGAACACTAATATTCAGACACAAAAACATAAAAATATTAGATATATGTGAGTTATGGGTCTCAACTCTCTCATCCTGATTTTTAATAATAATTCAGATTTCCATATATTCATATATGAATTATCTTCTTAAAAAGTAGAGTTAAATATTTTCCCAATCATTTTGTTATTGAACAGATATGCCAATATCTTCTTAAGGAATTGACTTATGCTCTAGATAGCATTAATGCCAGGAAATACAGTCTAAGTGAATTATGATAATTGGCATGATTTTTATTTTATTTTTCAGATAAAGAAACTGAGATTCCCAGAGGTTAAAATCTGTGTTTGCCACTCTACAAGTGTGAATAACACCAGGGACAAAACTGAGCTCTATGTCAAAGAGCAAGAACAAAAGTTACAAATGAAATTTTAAAAAAAATTTCCAAAAGAAATTATGAGTATTTTTTGTAACCTGCAAAGTGCTAAGTATATGTGAAATTGAAGGTCAACTGCCTTAAATTTGTACAAACTGCATACCTTAAAAAAATAGTATTTCTATAGTCACACCTATCTCTCAAAGAAATCAAACTTGGAAGGACTGAGACATTTTTTTATCATATCTTCAAATTAAATATAACTTAAATTCTCAGGAAGTGAAATAGAACACCCTGATTAATGTTTCCTATGTGCCTAGTGCACATTTGCTTAAAATTCAGGTCAATATTTTTTTTCAAGTATACAATGCAGGCTAGGGATGTGGCTCAGTTATAAGGTGCTTGCCTCCTATGTGCAAAGCCCTGGGTTCGATCTCTAGCAGGACAAAAGTAAAACACAATAATTTATGTTTTAAACAGCATTACTAACAATTTTCCATGGACGACATTCAATGCTATCCCTGCTGTCTATAAAGTTACAACAATCAAAAAATCCTTATAGTATTCTCAAAATTTCTGATTTTTTGTTTTTCAAATAACAATTTTCCATAGCTTCCCTGCCTCTCTTCTATTTCTGTCTTATAAAATGGTAGTAACTAGGATTATACACATGTATTTTAGGAGAAAGTCAGGTACAGGAATAGTTGTTTGCTTATTCTGACAGATTGGTTTATCATCTTCAAATCTTCTGAATGGGCCCTCAATAAATATTTACTGACATGAAGTGAATTAAACTACAACATATGGAATAATGTGTTTCAACTAGAAACAAAAATGTGTTCATTTCAAGAGGCTACTGCACATAATGAAGTACCTTATGGGGGCTTCACCCAATCACTGAGTTACAGAGACCTTCATTTAGGTATTAGGAAAACAGTTACACTTGAAACTAAACTTTATAAGTCTACATCCGGGGGAGTATCATTCTCAGTACACCAAGCAATTCAGAGATGCTCTGTACCCTCAACAAGCCCAAATAACACACATTATCCAGAAATAGTCACACATTTCTAAAATTATATGTTAAATATGTACATGAGAATGTTTTATGTAATTATTAAGAACCTTCAGAATATTTCATTTTGAAAATGCTACAGTATATAATATTTAAACCAAAGGCAGTAGATCAAAGATGCCTTAAGGCTCATTTCACTATTAGAAATTTAAAATAAGATATATTTAATGATGCAAAGTGGTATTTTCCTATACACATGAGTTCATGAGATGATTGAGATTATTGTAGCTCCCTCTAAGCTATTTCCACTGTAACAGTGAATGCCTCTTTCCTTCAGTTCTCCAAATAACATGAAATCCGATCTCACTAAGACAGTAAAACAAAATTCATGACAGATTATAAAAAGGTACGTCAGATTCTTCGACCCCAATGTAAGGGGAAAAAAACCCCTCATTTATACAGGCATGTATCAGAATGGCTTAGAGCTCACGTTCTTGTGATCTGGGGAGTGACAGTATCTTGCATTTATCTGAAATCCAAAGAAGGTTAAATCTGCAAAATCTGCCTCCACTCACTTTAGTGTCTGCCTGACATAAACACCCAGGACTTAGAAAGACCAAGCATCACAGGGCCAATATTTACTTCTGATGAGTTGAGAAGTGGGAAATTCATAACTTTTCCCAGATGGAAGCAATTTGAGTTTTCTGGACATTTAAATTCAGCATTTAATTCTTTAAATGTGACTATTTTTAGCTACATAAATATTTCATCCTGTTAATGAAGGTAAGCCTTTGGCTTTTTTTCTTTCCTTTTTTTTTTTTTTTTTTTTTTTTGTGTGTGTGTGTGTGTGTGTGTGTGTGTGTGTGCACCACTAGGGATTGAACCCAGGGGTGCTCTACCACTGAGTTACACCCCCAGCTCATTTTTATTTTTTGAGTCAGGGTCTCATAAAGTTGCTGACAGTGGCTTGGGACTTGTGATCCTCCTGCTCAGCCTCCCAAGTTGGAATTACAGGTGTGCATCACTGCACCCAGCCATTTTTTTTGGGGGGGGGGTGTGTTGTTTCTTTACATGGTCAATGAAATCATATGCAGATCCATTAAAGGAATAAAATTTTTCATACCCATGCTTCATGTTAAACTAAATTAAATAAGAAAAATACTATTGTCAGAATAAGTAAAATATTCCAATGACCCTTAAAATTTTTCTAAGGATATATTAGAAAAACAATTAAAATGTAGTAATCTAGAAAGAATAATAAACTTAATAATACCCATATAAGAACTACAATGAGATTTTATATTTCAAAACTGTTTCTTCTTCTATTTACTTAATTACCTACATATGTTTTTGGAGATATCTGATTTGCTATCTACAGACTAAAAAAAAAAAAAAAAAAAGAAAAAAGAAAAGAAAAGAAATGTGTTTCACTTAGAAACAAAGAAGGGAGAAGTTACAAAGTTACAGTGTCTTATTTTTATTCAGCAATTTTTCTTGAATACCTACATACACGTGGTGATCATTATCATTCATTGACTTTTCAACATGCAGTTTGATTTCAGATTCTCAATTTTGCTAGATAAATTTATAAAAAAATTTAAAAGGAAATGAAGGGCATGGCCTCTCATTGAAGAGATTAGAAGTCTAATCAGCTAGTACGTACATGGAAATTCACATTAATTTGGAGAGAGATCCATTTGTGACATATGCTGTCAAGAGTTTAAAAAAGTAGTTTTGAGGGTGGAGTGAAGATTAGAAAGACCATTTCTTACATTAATCGAATGACATGTTTTCTTGTCACAGGCCACTCTTAAGCTCCTTTCTTCTGATTTATCCAGAAGGAAACTGCTAAAAATTTAAAAGAATGTTTGAAAAACATTCTGATCCAATACAAATGCAATGAAGTAAGCTGAACTCTCAGTGTGAGGAAAGCTCACACCTACAAACATCCCCGGAACTCTAGTTAATCATAGTGTCAAAGTAACTAAAGCATTTATACAGATTCTATTGAAAATAAAGCACTTTATCATATACTCAAATGTGAGTAATGATTTTCTCATGGAGAGTTCTTCTTGGTCTCTGTCGTTTTTTAATAGAGTATCTCCTGCCCTCTTTAGTCCAGATTTTATAACTACATTTAAGAAAGAGAACTAAATCTACAGTACAATTCTGACTTCAGCTTCTTCTATTGCTTGGTGAAAATAGGTCATGATTAGCCATTTCTGGCAGGAACAGTTGACAGGAAACAGTACAGGAAATGATATAATGATTCCAGAATTGTATATTTCCCCTCTGCCCTGCTCTTTGGGGAATGACCTTACAGTTAACCAGGAAATAGGGAGGTGCTATTGAACCTCCAATATTCATACAGTTGAACTCTGCTTCTTTTTTGTTCCTGGGTCTTCTTCGCAAAAATAGACTAAAATCCCAGCACTGATAAAGATGCAGATAAATTTAACAAAGGAAATATATATTCTTCTAAGAAATTATTTATTTCTAGAATTTTGAACAGTCTATTTAAAGCTCACATGAATATCCCTTTGGCTAACACAAACATAGCATATAAGCACCCTAAATATTAAAATAACAAACTTCTAGCGCATTAATATTTATGTAGTGTAGCTACTTTCTTATGAAAATGCAATTTTGACATTATTTTTTAAATGCCTAGTTTTTTAAAAAAAAATTACAGTTGAATCACTGTTTTAAAACTGCTTTTTAAGATGTGTTTTTATATGCCACATAGTGATAAATTATATTAATATGTGGTCCATTGTTCATTTTTTTTCTAAGATAGTATCTCCTGTATAAAAAAAGTTCAATAAAAATGACATACCAAAAATTCACACAAATGCATGAACATAAAATGCAAACTCCTCCATTTAAAATTTTACTGAAATACAGCATCAGTAAAGCCCATGTATACTTCTGGTGTTGTTTAAAGTTACTTTGTATTTTTAAATATAAATCTCAAGTTTGGGACCTCACCTAAGACTCTTAATTGCTCCCCCAAACAAAAAGTGCAGAATCGTCAAGGAGGTCCGAGTCACACTGTGTGATCTAAAGCTTTTTCTGTTACCCCAGCATGGTATTAAGCCCTTTAATATTTTAAAACACTTTACTATGTTATTTACATTCCCTTAGTCATTAAATTCAACCTGTTTTAAATTTATGTCTCTAGAGGATTGAGAATAACAAAGCTGTACAAATTTAACAATTAGCCTTACTATATAATTGCTTAGAATAAACATACTGGTTAGTCAAATCACTATTAAATTTTAATCAATGTAAGTGGGTGTTTCTATTTTTGATTGGGGATTTCACATGGATCTTCTAAATGATTCCTTTTTGTACATGAAGTTGTTTTCTCTCTTTATATTATATGTAATTGACTGTATCTCAATCTTACATAATGTACAGTTGGTAAAGTTATGACAATTTTTTTTTAATATGATATTGATTTTTACAATAGTCATGACATTTTTCTAAATTTATTTTCCCTGTGTTTAAACAAATAAATATGTCCATAGATATAAAAACGTGATTTTTAAATGATCGTTTAATAAATCTAATTAAATTTCATGCAAATATTTCATATTCTTTTAGAAAAATAATTGTAATTTGAAAAAAATTTATAATTTATTTTCAAAGAGTAATTCTTATTACTTGGAAGATAAGAATCAATTCTGAAAAAGAAAATATACTGTAATTTCACACCCACAAAGCACAATATCAGAAATTAATTTAATAATTCCTAGCAGACCCTAAAATTCAAAAAGCAGGTGTTTTTCAGAAGATATATTTAATTAAATAGACATATGAATCTGAGCTTTTTCATTTGTTTGGTGTGGGTTTTTTTGTTTGTTTGTTTGCTGGCCTGCTTGCTTGCTTTTGATTTAACAGTATGCTTAACCAAAATAACTAATCAATGTAAAATAACATTTTTTGTGTTCAATATATTTGAGAGATCATTTTTGTATGCCTCTTTAATAAATGTTTTAGAGGTCTATAGGTATTTTTAAATGAATAACCATTTCCGGTATATTGTCTTATACAGTCATCGTGACAGTGTTATCCCTGAAATCAAACATTCAGAAAGACTCCATCTCTTTTAGCTTCTCTGCTAATTTAATATAGTCTACCAGGGGACAGGTAGAATGGCTTCTGGAATAACAGGCTCTATTATAAATACAATCAATTCTGTGAAACAACAGGTTTCATTTTTTTCAGAAATGTATTTGGTTAAAAGAAAAATAAAATAATACATACACAACATTGCATTTATAAAAATGAATAAAATATTTTCCCAATCATAGGAATCGCATTTTCTAAATGCAGTCTTTGTATTTCCCTTGCCTTTTATAAACTAGCCAGTTCTGAATAGGACATTATTTTGAAACTTATCAGAATAATGCACTATTGAAATGGCACTCTGCTTCTTTTTGTTCAATGTACAGTGTGTGTTCAATGATTTCAATTTGGTTTCTTTTTCTTAATTAAATAATTATTCTTTACTTTGAAACACTGCAATTTTAATATGTGACTGTGTAAATCTTCAGATAACTAAATGTACTTCTACTATTATTTACCAGTTGTGGAGATATTTGCGTGGGAACGATAGAGACCTTATTTTTTAAAAAATGATGACAAAGTGGAAAAGTATTATTTACTCAAGTTAAGGACAATTTTGAATGTGCCTTTTGCTTTTCGTGTGGGTCATTAAATGGTTAATCCTAACAAGCATGGGGGGGGAGGAAAAGAAATTAACTAAAGTAAGGCCCTTGTGATACAATGACACTTGCTCTATGCTCTTACAGAGAAAAAACATGATGATAAAACAGCACAAAGTGGAGTGTTATGAATTTTATTAATGACTAGGAGACAGTGTGCAAAACATCAAAGGTCTGTGGAAAAGATTAATGACCCCGTGTGAGACTGTTTAATTACCTCCAGCTAATTAGATTCTTGACCAAATTTTTAATATCTGCATTCCTTCTACAGCCTAATTGAGATTCCACATTATTTATCAATCTTTCAAAAAGCCCTTAGTGGGCTGCTTTTTTAGTTTTTCCCTTTGCACTTTGACTCCATTTATGGTCAATTATTAAATAAATAGCAAAGTAACTATTCCCCACAAATTGTATATGTGGAACACTTTATGCCTGTTTATTTTGACTAGGAGACTATCATTGGCATCTTTTATACATAATGAAGCACTCTAACTAATAAACTGACTAACTCCACTGTAAACAACGTGGATAATATTTTTGTTATCTGGGCTGTGCTCAGAACTCCTCATGTGAATTCTGTAAATTAGCCTTTGCAGTAGTCAGTTAATCCTTATTTCAGTTTACCTTGGTAGGGGCCCAGAGACCCATGGAATGTTATCCTACAAACTGGAGATGACAACTCAATCAATTCTTTTTCTTGTGCTGGAGATCAAACTCAGGGCCTCCTGCATACCAGGCAAGCACTCTAAGGCTGATCTACACCCTCAGCCCTCAATTCTTCTTTTGTTCTGTTTCTGTTAGTTTTTTGTTTTTTTTTTTTTTTTTTTTTTTTTTTTTTTTTTTTACTTCATTGGTAAAACTAGGTTGTCCTTTAGTATTCAGAAGGTCCTAATGGTATGATCATTTTCATTAACAAGTATCAAGCAGCTTTTTTTCTGAAAGGACAGAAACCCAAATCCAATTTGTAAAATATACATATAATACACTACGAAGAGTACATATATGTTTTTTTTTTTTTTTTTATTAATCATACACCATTTCCAAAGAAGAAAGGTTTGCTGTAGCATGTCAGCATTATTATGGGAAACCCACTAATCACTTAGAAACACTAGAGATAACAGATTGTTCTTGACACACATTGAACAAAATAGAAGTCCAAGTGCAGGAGTGCCTGGCAGAGTTGTCTGTATCTAGGTGTCTCCTTTTACAGAATGATGCATACAATCTCTTTAAATTTATGTATTTTGTAGGAGAAATGTACTAGCATGGCAAAATATTATTCTATCATCCATGTACTTAGAGAATAATGGTAGATAAAACTATATTAATATAAATAACTTGATCATACAAAACCGTGATTATATGTGACTCCTGACAATGTGATTTTATTGAGATATACCATATGTTTTGTCTCTGACAATAAATCTGAAAAGCACATATTTGGCTTTACAATGCACAACAAATTCTCTAATATTAGTAATAACTTTCTTCTATTTATGTGTTTCTTAGCATTAATGTTATGTTACAGAGGGAAAAAAAGAAAAATTATCAAATTATCTGACATTTATATATGAGACCTGGCAATTTTTCGCTAGTTCTTTCGTAAGAATTGGAACTTCTTTATCATAACATATTTAAGCATGGCCAGAAGATTCATTCAGTATTTCTTTTCTTACCCTCAGTACCTGGTATAGTCCACTCTACCCAATGTTTCATTTATTTATGTTGGTGATCATCTGTAAAATGAAAAAAGAAAAAAAAAAGACAAGGTAATTTCTAAGATAAATCCCTGTCTTAAGCTTCTATGATTAAAAAAAAAAAAAGTTTCATATCTCTTTATATCAGTTACTTCCCTCAGCATAGCAAGTTCCACTTCATGGTGAAATTCTAGAAGCCCCATTAATAACTTCACTTTTGGCCTGCCTTATATTCATGTCAAAGATTCCCACTTAGGTTAATTACAATAATTGGAGCATCAACACTCTGTGAAACCTCACAGAACTGAAAACAAAAACTGTGAGCCTGTTATGCTCCCTTGAGAGACAGAGCCCAATAACAGGAATGTGATTTGGGAAGTCCAAAGAGGATTGAATGCATATTGAAAAATAGCAAGGCATAGAGATGCCCTCCCCACCAAATCCAAGGGAGTAGAAAGAACTGAGATCAGATCCAAATTAATGAGTTGACAGCAAAACATCAAAAATTTATCTCAGGTGAATCCCTGACCCCCAAATATCCCCATATACCTGGATCTTCATATATAACCATTCCTTGTTTGCAACATGCAAACAAGCTTTTTTTTTAACATTTATTTTTTAGTTGTAGGTGGACACAATACCTTTATTTTATTTTTATGTGGTGCTGAGGATGGAACCCAGTGCCCCATGCATGTTACACTAGCGCCCTACTTCTGAACCACAACCCCAGCCCCTCAAACGAGCTTTTTATATAATAATAGAGATTTGTAAAAATGTGCTCTATATGTGTAATATTAAATGTAATGCATTTTGCTGTCATTTATAACAACTTAGAATAAAAAATAAATTAAAAAAAAAGAAAATGGTTAGAGAGGCGAAACATTAGTCATCTCATTCAGTTTCACCTTTATGAAACTGAAATTTCCACATTCTTTCTCCAGCACAATTTGAATGGGAGGGAAGCATTTGGAGAAAATTGGACCCTGATGTTCAAAATGGGGGGGGGGGCAGCAAGAAGATGAAGGCACGGAAGTATCAAATAAACTCTGATTTCTTCTTTGTAATTCATAAATGTGTGTGTGTGTGTGTGTGTGTGTGTGTGTGTGTGTAGTTGTTAATAGACCTTTATTTTTTATTTACTTATTTTATTTATGTGCAGTGCTGAGAATCGAACCCAGTGTTTCACACATGCCAGGCAAGTGTGCTACCATTGAGCCCCAGCCCCAGCCCCTTTTCTTTGTAATTCTGACTAGACTAACCCATGGACTTCATCACAAGCAGTCTCTGATATTCAGATGCAGCAGGTGCAAGGGATAGAATTGTACTGTGTTTCAGGCAACTGTTTTAACTTTTAACATAACAGATGATCTAGTGAGGTCCTTCAGAAGATTTTAGATCAGAGGAGAAATCTCAGAGCAGCCCCACACCTAGCTGTGGCCTTAGCTAATAGCATTCATTCACTCTCTTGTTCCACACATTGACTCTTTACTCAGTGTTTTAAACCAAGTAACCTGTAATGACATATAATGATTAATCAACCAGGGCTCCTGTCTTTCAGGGGCTTGCAATGTAGTATGCACTTATGCAGTATCTCTAAGCTGGAATGGGTCTTCGGCATTCAGTCTACCATTAATCTACATCCCCAAAGAAATGTAGATAAGATCTCACTTTGTTCTTCCTAGGAAGAAGGAAAAAAAGAGAAGAGGAGCAAAAAACTAAAGTACAGCTATTCATCCTTATTAAAATGTTATTTATCAATAATGCAAGGGCCTATTATAAGTTCAAAATAAAATATTAAGTCAGGCAGGCAAGGTAGTGTACACCTGTAATCCCAGCTACTAAGGAGGCTGAGGCATAAGGATTTAAACTTTGAAGCCAGCCTGGGCAACTTAGTGCTACCCTGTCTCAAAATTAAAAAACTAAAAAGGGCCTTAGATGTAGTTCAGTGATAGAGTATTCCAGGGTTCAATTATCAGTACTGAAAAAAAAAAAAAAAGAAAGAAAACATTATAAAACTATTATATAATTATAATAAATTATTGTAATTATAATTATAATTATAAATATATGCATAAGTATAATTAACAATGATTCCATAAATTAAAAATAAAGAATGTCATTACCTTGAAATCTATATATTTTGTCTTTGAGAGATAAAAGGTTTCAAAAGGATACCTCTAGATTCACTTCTTTAAAACTACTTAGGTATAACTTGCTATCTATTTACATCTGTTTAAACACAGAAAAAGCAAAACCATACCACAAACCACTGACATTTTCATTGCTAAGAATGAAATGTTGAGCACTATCTATATTTTAGCATAAGTTTCTATAGTGTCTGCTTACAATAATTATCTATTTTCTATCCATGAAAATTCACATTT
This sequence comes from Tamias sibiricus, assembly GCA_025594165.1. NCBI lineage: Eukaryota > Metazoa > Chordata > Mammalia > Rodentia > Sciuridae > Tamias > Tamias sibiricus. The sequence goes on along the minus strand of CM046660.1, from coordinate 145,495,469 downwards.
ATGGATAGAAAAAAAACATATGTACATAAGCCTGAATATATAGAACAATAAAATGTTGTGAAAAATGTCCGTGGGATTCTTTCTGTTATTCTGTATTTTAAAAATTATCTAGCATAATCACAGATTATTTTTCATTGCAAAAACATAATTTTAATTAAGAAGAAATTATCCATATAAACATGGCAAATGGACATATAAATTAAAATCTAACTTCAGATGGATTGCAAAAAACAAAAGAATTTCAAGTAATAAACCATATATCCATTAACATGTCAAATATAACACCAATATAAATTATTTTTGTGATACTCCTATGTATCAATTTTTAGAATTCATACCATTAAGTTTTGCACTTCTAAAATGTCAGTCATATTTGGAAAGATGTACTTATGGATATATGAAGCAGACAATTTTAGATCTCACTTTTTCAAGACTTCCCAGAAAGGAGATTACATTAAATGTAAATTACTTCTAAAAATGAGACATACTCTATTAATTTTAAATTGCTTTAGATCATGCCTCTTCCACTTATCAATTCTTCCTATATTTTCCTTAGATAGATAAATAGATAAAATAATAAAGTGCACACTTGCATCAAAGCAGTTATTGAATCTAGATCACCAATGCTGATAATATTTCTAAAGAATTCAAAAGGAAGATGCACATGTGCCTGCCTGGGTCTGTGAAATGCTCCAGGTTTTCACTGGTAGTTACCCATCCTTGGTTCTATAAATAGAAAAAGCACAACCTCTTAATCAATAAATTAGATAACATGCATGTCACTTATTTTATACTATTTGTTCTCCAGTTTAGGTAATTGCTGTTATGTGTAGCCTAAACCACTAACCTCTCAACCTCAGTAAAATGAGATTTCCTAGCCAAAAAGAGAAAGAAGGAAAAGAAAAAATTATGCTACTCAAAGGAAGTCACATTTCCAACAGGACAGAGAGAGCACTTTGTTAATCAACAGTCTACCACACTGCATTTGAGAGCTCATGAAAAATTGTGGTGGCGTTCTATATTTTCTTTCAAAAACAGCTTCTTATAAGCTCCTAAATGGACTCTCCTGATCCCCAGCCATGAAAAACAGCAGCGTTTCCAACTTTTCACCTTTCAACCAATGTGTCCCTGTAGTATTCACAGTACTAATGAAAGAGATTCTTGACAATGTCACTATGGACCACCCCAGAAGTGGAGTCCTGCCAATGTAAACCATTATTACAGCACTGACCGCTAGTTGTCTCCTGCTGTGAGGTCATTCAGAAACTTCCCCTGCTTCCCTGTTGCTCACTCTGTCTCTGAAGAGTGACATCCCCCCACTGAACCATAGACACTGAGGCAAGCCCCCTGCTACTGATTCCCATCCAGATCACTATGGACAACATCCACTTTGATGCTACTGAATGGACTTTCTTTCTTTTTGAGGGAGAATCAAAGAACATTGGAAGAAGAAGAAAAAAAAAAAAAAAAAAAAAAAACTTAGTGATGACACAGAAATGTCCTCAATTGGAGGCAATCTTTGGAATTTTCCTCACATCCAAGCTTATAAAAAGAATGAAGCTCCTTGAGCATAATTATACAATAATAAAAGCACCAAATAAAATAAGAGCTATGTTTTTGCCAGACTAACATTTAACTTCTGGGGGGAAAAATGATTTGGATACAAATTTAGTCTTGAGTCACTGACATGGGAGGACTTAAATAAAATGGATTGTGAGCCATGGTGCCTATTAGTCCATATTAAATAACTGTGACCTGTCACAAACAATTTGTGTAGAATGTACCTAAAGGTTAGACTGATATATTTTGAGAAAGTCCAATGCAAGTGCAAGGGACAATGGATAAGCAGTGTTGCTCAAAACAACTGGTCTAATTATTTCCCCAAAATATCTGTCAAGAATCTGACTTTTTCATGTATTTGCTCAGACCATGTCAGATTGCCCTATGGAAATAGGAAAAAATAAATTCACTCTCAGTCTTTAATAAAGACTGCTTCTTTCCGCCTCTGCCAGATTGGAGAGCCTGGCCTTCACATTTCCATCTTATATATTCGTGTTTTAATTCTCTGCCTTTATTATTTAACTCATATGCCAAGAAATCACCTTGATTTAGGCAAAAAGTACCTTAAATTCCATCCAGAATGGGTAACCACAGAGAACTCTGATGGCAAGAATCATATAAAGATACATAATCCAAAGTAAAATATTGTTTTCTTACCCTCAAGGAAGTAAATCATAGTATACAAGAAGAAGCAAAATATGAAAAGATACATCAAAAATGATAGAAAGAATTTTAATTATAAAATTATCAAGAATTATTTCTGTCTAAAATCAGAGAGTTTATGGAAAAGCCGATACATTAAAAAGGTACTAATATATAATTAAGATTTCTCCAATGTAGGAACTGGAAAGTGAATGTTTCAGTGTAAAAAGATAAACAACAGCCCCAGCTAAGGTACATAACTGGGGGAAAGTCTGGTGTACTGTATCACTGGAAGTGATACAATGATGTGTAAGTGTTATACAACTAGTTTTCTAGGAATAAACTACAGGAACATCTAAACAACAGGACATCAGTGAATGCAGGGTTGGGAAAACAGGAACAACAACAACAAAAAAAAAACCCCACACTACTGGCTGTCACAAGCCATTAGATGCTTGCTCCAGCATACCTCCAGAGCTGCGAGACAGAGGCCCCTCACCTTATTATATTGAAGATATAAATATAGTTGAACATTTAAGAAAATACTTAATTTCACCAAGTAGTTATTCAAAGTTTTAGCTCTTTCCTTCCTTACAGAGTTGTTCAAGCATCAATGTATGTTTTGTCACGTTTCCTTTTATAGATATAGTTAGGTTTAACAGTATTTCTATTCTGCTCTTGATTGATGAAAAGATAATCAAGCTTATTAGAATATTAAGTAACAGTTATTTAAGCAAGAGGTTTCTGACACCTTTTGTAAGAATTTGTTTCTTGATTCATGACTGGGGTTGAAGTGTCTTGAATATAACAATACAAGGAGTTTCAATGCATGGATGTAAATATCATAAGCTATCAGATTATTTTAGTTTAATCTACAAAATATAAGTTAGTTCTTACATGTTAAAAAGAAACAAAGTCAAGAACAGCAACCAAAGGGGGGAAAAAAAAAAAAAAAAAACTGCCATGATTTTACTAATAGGAAAAAAAGACTAGTGAATAATGATGACTTATTTAAGTAAATTGCTCATCTCATTAATGCAGGAGCCCTAAGCAAAATCCTTATAGTGTCTATCGGGTCATATAAATAAATACAACAGAGCCAGGTGCAATATAGCAAAAATAAAATAGAATATTAGGAACTAGGATGAATCAGGGGAGGAGCACCTTATACTTAGGCATCACTGTCATGGAATGAAGGCCCCTTTAAGAAAAACTAGGATTTTGTAAAAAAATTTGATTCTCAAAGGTTGGCAAGTAATTCATACTTTAAACACACTGTGTGGGCCAAGCAAAACATGTCAGTGGGCAAGATTTTGCCTGTTAGCCACCAACTTGAGACCTTCACTTTCATTCATTTTAAACAGTGCAATGTGGTTTGTATTATGTGGTATTGGCAGGCAGGTACAATGTGGGGCTAACGTGCCTGGATTTATTTTACTTATTAATTACTTTATATCCTGCCTTGTTCCCAGATGTATTCGAGATGGTTTATTAAAAAAATATTATACAATAAGATGATAGAGTATTGAGGTGAAGGGAGAAGATGAATATCCTATAGAAGAGTGCTAGGGAAAGGTAGTATAAAGAAACAAGGACACAAAGTACAGTAAAATTACTTAAGATAACAGACCTGCATTGAGCTTCATAGCAGCCAAAGCAAAGACTAAAAAAACAAAAAATCTGTTTTAAAATTCATTTACATCATGTGTGAGGCATGCTATATAATCAAGACAGACATGGTTTCACCAAAGATTGAGATCAGGTAATAATTTCTGCTAATATTTCTTTATATTTTTCAGCAATGGAATAACTTTGCTTCTCCTACAAATGGTCTGGTAGCCTCAACTTCAGTATCTGAAGGCTGAAGAATCACAGCCTATGCCAGAAGCACAGTATTCATATGGCATTTTCAGTGATTTGTCAAGGAATACTATTTCATCTTTCCTGCCCAAATGAGAAACAAAGGAAACTTCCCCTGACCCCACTGCTGAATTCACTCATCCCTAGTATAAGTAAACTTTGTAGCCAGAACTTTAGTTAAAAAACTAGGACAGTTAACAAAATTAAATCCCATCTAATATTCATTAAATATCTACAACATGTCAATCATGTTGCTAATGGTGGGGTAACTTGCAAAGCTGAATGAAAAAAAAGTAACCTCCCTTTAGTGAACTTACTTTCTAGTTAAAGAAACAAATGGATTGTCAAATAATTGTAAGGTGGTATGCTAAATCATCTTGAAAACATAGACAAAGCATGGAGGTAGGAGAGAGAAGAGCATGAATATGTCACTCTTGGAGAAAAAAAACTTTCCTAAGAGTCTACGTATAATAGGCTCCTCAGATTATATTGAATGATGCCTAGAAGTTCAGATGTCATTGGGAAAGGAAAGGTGCTGCCTTGAGAAGTAGAAACATCCTTTCCATTCCTCTCTCTTAGAGGCATCCCCACTATTGGTAGCATCTCACTCTCAATTATGCTCACATCTGAGCATTAAACAATACATTCTGGTCCCTCCCTGTTAGTGCTCCCATTGCCTCCATATCACTCACTCCTCCTGACTCATGTTTCAGGATTCTGTTTATTCCAACTAGGTATCATCTCTCCTAGCCTCCATAGAGCTCCAAGAAAAATGATATTTGCAATTCTTGTTTCACACTATCCCTTATGGCTTCAAGTTACATGATATACATTATTCTCATTCTGGTCTTTGGATAATATCTTGGGAACTCAAAGTAGCTAAAAATTTCAGTTGACTGGTGTCCTGTTGCTGATATTTCCTGACTGATTTTATCAGACTCACTGACTATCTTTTGCTACATCTTCAGTCTTTGGGCATTTTTCCCCTTACTGATAAGACCTATCTGCTCTCTATTGTATTATATGGTATTGGCAGGCAGGTATAATGTGGGGCTAACGTGCCTGGATTTATTTTACTTATTAATTACTTTATATCCTGCTTTGTTAACAGATGTGCTTGAGATGGTTTATTTAAAAAGTATACAATAATATGATAGAGTATTGCTTACTTTAAAAACTCATAACTTCATGAAGTACCCCAATATTTTTTTGAAATTCTTCCACTTTGCCAAGTATCATTAACCTTACTCCTCCTCAGGAGACATTGGATCAATTCATCAGTGAATCTTTCCACTGTTTAACCGAACAACTATAGCTTTCAAAAATATTACTAATTCCAAGTATCCTATTATTTTAATGTATCTAATCTTCCCACTCTTACCTCTGTAGTATAACCTTTGTTTATGGAAGAAAACACTCTTGGCCAAGAAAAGGAAAAGTAGATATAGCAAAAGGGTATCAGAGGTATGTCTGTGATTATGTTAACATTTCTCTCTCGTGTATATCCTCAAATACCATACTCTCATAACCTCTATTGGAGGCACCATGGTGGTTCGCTTTCTAAACTTTGGTTATAAACTCTGATCTTTGTAAGATGCACAAGATCTCAGAGCCTAGTGTTTTTAGACAGCAGGAACCAGGAGCACCTATGAGCTAGTATATTTTAGAGAAAGGGTAAAATTTCACAGGGGTTCCTTCCTTCAAATAAAAAACTTAGATAGAAGCACCACGGTCTAGCAAAGAGAAGTGCATGTTTATATTATAAAAGTTTTACATGCCTTGATTTGGATTTGTGCTACTTAGAAATGTCTTCAGTGATTCTTCAGAGCAGTGTACAACTTTCCTCTGGAACAAGTTTCCAGGGAGGAGGAAGGTGATCAGAAGAAGTTGAATCAAAGAGTTAGGAATTACCAGAGATTATGTAGAGGAAGATGATTCTTCATCAAATGTTGGATAATAAAACAGAACAGATCATGAAGAAAGTGGGCAACATCAAAAGTGGAGCCTGTTTCCACAATTATTCAGTAGTACTAAGAGTTCATTTTCACTCCTATTCCCATGACATTTCTTTTTGTGAAGGTCAATTTCATTCATTTCAGTAGAGACAAAGAACGCTGGAAGAGCTATAGTCTTCCAGATCACAAACAGCTGTTCCCCCTGGTTATTAATAGGTCAGCCTTAGACCCCAGATCTGTACCAGTTGGTGAAGAAATGGATACCCCGTGTTGTTCTACCAGCCTCGTGAAGTGGGTGAAGCACACACAAAACTTGCTGAGTCAGACAGTTAGGAGAGATATGGAGGAGGGTTTTATTGACCCAGGTCTCGGCATTTATTTTTAAAAAATGGTTAAAAATAAACCCATTAATTTAAGTCTCTGAGAACATCTTAGGTCTTTACTTAATAACAGAGTTGGCAAAGCTGCTGTGAGGGAAACAAAAAGAAATAAACTTAGTTTTCCTTTTAACATACAATTATTGTCCTATTAAATGTAAATTTAATCCCTCTTTGAGACATGCAATTTAAATTGTGACCAAAAATATTATAGGCATGCTGAATACTTCTAATTAAATCAGGTGGCCTTGTTTTAATGAAGGAAGAATTTGGAGGCGATACCAATTGCAGTAACAAGCTGATGACTTGCTTTTCACAGTTAACATATCATTAGCATTGGGACACCAGAAAGAGTAATTATTTTTTAAATAAACTTTTAAAATTAAAGCCTAGGTATACGTAACATAGTCCACCCCTAAATTTTGTGGGTTGTTTTGTAAGGGCTATTTGAAATAGACATAGACTAAACAAATTAAAACCTGCAAAAGCACACCTGGTCCTTATCTGCCCAACAGCTAATCCTTGGTATAAGAACTGCATAAACTTATCAGCTACTTCCTTTGCTCAGTTAGCATTGTCTTCTGGGTTTATTTTTTAAAACCCAGGGTATTCATGGTAACCACTTAGATATTGGAGCTTTGTTCAGTCATATGGAATAAAATCTAAATTGTTTACTGAATCAGGGTATGAGGAGAAGAGCTAAATTTTCTTACTTTTAATATTCCTCTTTGAAATCTGCCCTTCTGGACAGAAATTTCAAGCAACAGTTCCCAGCAAACATATGGGGAAGCCCATTGGAAATATTGTAAGTTAAATTAATAATGGCAGATGCCGTCATGTCTGGATGTTGTTTATGCTGAAGAGTCTCGCATTCTTTATGTTTTGAAATGATTCTATTGTAACCGTTTTCAGATCCGTTTAGTTTGGCAATGTATTCTGCTCGCCAAAGGTGTCTGCATTTATTTGACTACAGAAAATATTTACTTTAGTAAAGGGCAGCTTAACCTTTGTTTAAATTTGAGGTGAGTTAAAGGTCATTGTAATTATTTGCTGTATTATTTGTGTCAGATTTGAATTACTATGAATACAGCACATGCATTGCCCTTTATTATGAAATAAGCTAAAAGAAACTCAACTTCTGCATCCAGCCAGCATATTTTATGGAACCAATCAGTGTTGCAGAACATTTTCAAGGTTCTCTCTTGGATGGTGATTGACTGAAAGTGCTTAAGGTTAAGGTCCTTTCCCAGAGGGAGGGAAGGAGGCGATTTAACATGGCAGCTCACTCCCCCACCCTACCTCCAGCTATGTTTTTGATGGCTAGCAGCCAGCATTTGGACAGAGTGGGGTTCAAGGCTATTAGAGAAACACTGCAAGCAGTCACATTGGAAAAAATATAGAGACAGGGAATGAGTGGAGTGGACTTGCTGAGAAGAGGATGATTTCAAAACAGATACACAGCAATACTTCAGGTTTTCACTGAGGAGAAATTCAAAGTTAAAACATGTACAGAAACTCAGTGGAAAATAAGAAGATGATAGAAAAGTTTTCAACGTAAATAGGGTATAAAAGTGGATGAACCTTCATTCTTGGTCTTTACCCTTCAATTATGGAGAGAAAATGATGTATCATAACAAGTTGACCCCACCTTTAAACACATACACACATGCCAGTCAAAGATATTTATGCATGATTCTGATGAGGAAGAAATATCAAGGTTCAGTTAGCAACTGAACTATACTAATAATGTGAAGTTTGTTCATTTGGGAGGATGCTTGACAGAGGGAAATGGGTCGAACATTCAATAAAATGAAAACAATAAATTTTCTACTTCCCAAATAATTAGATGTTGTAAGCAAAGAGCATCCCTTCCTTTCCTCCTATGAAGACAATATTATCCTTACTATTGTATTTTTTGTATTAAGAGGATTAATACATTCATAGTACTTAGAAAGGGGCTCACATGTAGTAAACACTCAATAAAGATTACACAATGTTTATTTTACTATCATTATAACTATTATTACTCAAATATTTAAGGCTGGAGAGCATATCTACAGAAAATGCAGACTTCTGGCACAAGCTAAGGTACAGTAGTCCTAAAGTTAAAAGTATTTCTCTATGGCAAAGTAATTAATATGCATATAAGATTTGGGGGAAAATTCCATTCAGGTTATGGGATGAGGTCCTGACATAATTAACAATATGCTGCAAACAAACACAAACATATAATATGGGTGTGGTCAGAGTAGAAGGAATAAAAGACAATGCATCTAGAAATATTAGTGATAAAGATGAGGTTTACCCAACATTAACCCAATAGCTAAACAGGACTTTATTACAGTTCTAGGATGAACACTGTATTTGGTTAATAGCCAAAATCTTCTTTTAAGATTATCCCCCTGTTATTTTGTATCACAGAATAAATTATCACAAACAAATGAACTATCATTAGAAAAAAATATATATGTGCATATATGTACATACATATATTATTTGTTGATGGACATTTATTTATTTGTATGTGGTGCTGAGAATCGAACCCAGTGCCTCAAACATGCTAGGCAAGCACTCTACCACTGAGCCACAATCCCAGCCCAGAATATATATATATATATATATATATATATATATTTTTTTTTTTTTTTTTTTTTTTGGTACCGGAGATTGAACTCAGGGGCACTCAACAACTAGGCCACATCCCCAGCCCTTTTTTGTATTTTATTAGAGACAGGGTCTCACTGAGTTGCTAAGTGTCTTGCCATTTTTGAGGCTGGCTTTGAACTCGCGATCCTCCTGCCTCAGCCTCCCAAGTGCTGGGATTACAGGCGTGCCATCACCACGCTCGGCTAGAATATATGTTTTTTAAAGTAAATTTTCTGAAGCTTTTTACATAATATGATTTACATACAATAGTACCCACCCATTCCAAGTATTCAGTAATTTTTAGTATATTTACAGATCTGTGCAACCAGGCTCTCAATTCAAATATTATTTTTTTGTTGTTATTGTTGTAGTTGTTTTTTTTATTAAATTATTTATTTATTATAATTTGTTTTACATGCTTGCAGAGTGCAATTCATTTCATATTACATATAAAGAGCACAGTTTTTCAAGCCACTGGTTTTACATAAAGTATTTTCATACGATTTGTGTTTTTATATATGTACTTAGTGTATTGATGTCTAACTCATTCTGCCATTATTCCTATCCCCTTGCCCCCTCCCCTCCCTTTCCTCCCCTTTGTTCTATTTAACATTCCTTCATTCCTTTCATCAGCTCCCTTGCCATTATAATTCAGTATCACCATAGCAAATGAATCATTCCACCTTTGGTTTTTTGGGATTGGCTAACTTCACTTAGCATTATTTTCTCCAACTCCATCCATTTACCTGTGAATGCCATGATTTTATTCTCTTTTAGTGCTGATTAGTGTTCCATTGTGTATATTGTTTTGTTTTTTTATTGGAGATTGAACTTTGGTAGAGCAAAATGGAAACTTTAGCAGTTTAAGAGCTGACAGGCTATGGTTTTGCATGCTGACACACAGCAGCTCTGCTTACTGACATTTATTCTTAGAGGCTTACAATGGCTAACAGATACCTGTAAAAGATAACCACAGTGGCAGAAGCAGGAAACAATGTAGTGGGGACAGATCAATCCCCCTTTAGGCTAGTGCACTAAAAGACCCTACACTGTGTGAGCTAAGAGTCCCTGAGATGTTGACAAGCTTGTGACCATATAAGGAATGTAGAATGCACTCTCCAATACTGCACCAACTCCCTTGCTTGATGTATCCAACACTTACTTATGTATAAAAGTAAAAGCCCAGTTGTACTCAGGGCTCAGACTTTGGGAATTATCCCTCTGGGCTGTGACACCAGTAATAAAAGTGTTGCTTCCAGATCTTGGTGTCCTGACCCTCATTTCCTGACACAGAACCCAGGGCGCTTAACTACTGAGTCACATCCCTGACCCTTTTTATGTTTTATTTTGAGATAGGGTCTTGCTAAGTTGTTTAGGGCCTCACTAAATTGCAGAGACTGGCTTTGAACTCATGATCCTCCTGCTTTAGCCCCCTAAATTACTGGGATTACAGACATTCACAACTGCACCCCATTTAATGGTTCTATTAAGATATAATCTACTGCCGGGTGCGCAGTGGCGCATGCCTGTAATCCCAGCACTTGGGAGGCTGAGGCAGGAGGATCATGCGTTCAAAGCCAGTCTCTGCAATTTAGTGAGGCCCTAAACAACTCAGCAATGGTGAGGCACTTAGCAACTCAGTGAGACCCTGTCTCTAATAAAAATACAAAAAAAAAGGACTGGGGATGTGGCCCAGTGGTCAAGTGCCCCTGAGTTCAATCCCTGGTACCAAAAAAAAAAAAAAAAAAAAAAAGATATAATCTACCTACCCATATAATTCACCCACTTGAATTGTACAATTGAATTATTTCTGCTTATTCACATAGAGTTGTGCAACCACCTTTCATAGCTAATTTAGAAAACTTTATTATCCCAGACAGAAATCTGGTACTTATGAGCACTTACTCCTATTTTTCCCAATTTTTTATCACCATAGTTATTACTAATAAATGTTCTGTGTAGATTCGAGTACTGTGGACACTCTCTAAAAATAATCATATAGTTTGGGTTCTTTGAGCCCTGATTTCTTTCATTTATTGTATTTCCAGGGTTTACCCATGCTGTGGAATTTTATCAGTTGTCCATTCCCTTTAATTGCTGAGTAATATTACGTTGTATCAATATATCACACTTTGTTTATTAGTTCATCAGTTAATGAAATTTTGATTATTTTCAGCTTTGGTTACTATGCTATGAACAATCAAGTGTAAATTTGCTTTGGTGGTAGCAAATCATTCATTCTTTCATTATTAATTATGATAGTATCTATAGTGTTCAGTAGACATCCCTTATCATTTTAAGGTAATTTTCTTTTTATTTTTTAAAAATATTTTTTAGTTGTCAATGGACTTTTATTTTGTATATTTATATGCGGTGCGAAGAATCAAACCCTGTGCCTCACACGTGCTAGGCAAGTGCTGTACCACTGAGCCACAATCTCAGCTTCTTTTGTTATTTTACTCACTGTTTTGAATCAACACTTTTTTTTAGATTTTGCCAAACATTTTATTTGTGTATATTAAGTTGTTCTTGTGTTTTTGATCTTTTTCCTCTTGATAAGTTGTATTACATCAAGTGATTTTCACATGACCCAGTCATGCATTCTTAGTATAAATCCCATTTGTCATGATATATAGTTTTCTTCATTTGTTGCTAGATTTGGTTTGCTAGTATTTTGTGGAGGAATTTTTATGCTGGAATCTTAAGTGATATTGCTCTATAGTTTTCTAATGATGCTTTGGTCTGATTTTGATATCAGATTACTATCAGCTCCACAGAATGATTGAGATCTATTCTCTCATAATTTTTGGAAGTTTGTAAGTAAATGAAATCAATTGTTCTTTATATATTGGGCAGAATTCACAAGCAAAGGTATCTCTGCCTGGAATTTTCTTTGTGTTTTGTTGTTTGTGTCAAGTTTTAAAATTATTAAACTATTCTATTTATAAGATTATTCTCATATTTTATTTCTTCTTGAGTCTGTTTCAAAAGTCTGTTCCTTTTTTATAACTTTTCACTTTTATTTGAATTATTACTAGTAGGTCTCCTCTTTCATTCTGGATTTTAGTGATTTGAGACAGTGATTTCTCTTTCTCTCACTCATTTTCTCCTTCCCTTCTGGTCCAACCAGCTAAAACTTTAATTCTTGATCTTTTCCTACCTTTTATAATCTGCTTTAGTCTTTTTATTTTTCCAGTGCCAGAGATTGAACCTAGGGGTGCTTAACCACTGAGCCCCATCCCCAGCCTTTGTTTGTATTTTATTTAGAGACAGGGTCTCACTAAGTTGCTAGTGCTTCCCTAAATTGCTGAGGCTGGCTTTGAACTTTCGATCCTCCTGCCTCAGCCTCCTGAGTCACTGGAATTATAGGCATGCAACATTGTGCCGGCATCCTTTTTAGTCTTTATTACTTCATTCCTTTTGCTTTCTTTAGGTTTACCTTCTTGTTCAATAGAACTAATTGTCTTGGTATACTACCTCCATATTCATCTTAGTTTTCAATACAGCATTTAGACTTGAACTTCCCCACATTCTATTCAAAATTGTCAATTGTTTTGGGTAGAACTTCAAAGCTTTCTCTTGTTATAACCTGCTTCTTCCCCTGTTACAAACCTCTGCCCCAGTGCTCTGGAGTACAGAGTACCTAAAATATTCCACTTCAGGTGGAGTAGCATCCTGTCTCCATGTACAGAGCTGTGGTGGGAGGGGTGGAGAGATGGTGACAGTCTTTTCAACTTACTTCTAGCATGGAACTCTAGCTGAGGTGAAGGCAATCATAGCCACAAAGTATTCTCAGTGTATTATTTTGAAGGTAGAATTTCTACCTTTTGTCTGGGTGCTAAATGGAAAATGAGAGCCCTTTGTTCTAAGCTACTCCCTGCAACACAGAGTTGGGAGTATGAGAAATGCTGGTATCCTGTTCCTCCCAGGGATAGATACACTGTGAGCTTCAGCTGGGAACTGAGAGAAGGATCTTCAGTTCTTGGATGCCCAGAGTAGAGAGTTTCTATCATGCTAAGAAGGCAAAAAAGAGGGAATTAGCTAGTTGTAGCTTGGAATGCCATGGACTATTGTGTAGGAGCCCTGTTTGGGGATTGACTATATATGATGACTAACAGCCGTCCAATTGTGAGGAGATGTTGCGGCTTTAAGGCAACAAGCCTTTTGGTGATGAGCCAAATTGCATAGCATATCAAATTGTTTAAACAAATCAGCTGCCCTAAGTTCCATCAAGTAACACACTGAATTCTCTAGACAAATACCCGCAAGGCATTGTCCCGTAAAGTCCCAAACAATGAAAGATCAAAATGTCCATTTGTTATAACATGTTGATGTAGGAGGCCCCATGCATGTAGAGCAGAGGCCACACTGTTGGTGAGGTTGTTTGATGTTTGAGCAGCAGACGTCTTTTTTATGTTTAGACAATGCCACCGGCAAATCTTCAGGGCCCGCTACCTAGAAACTCAAGCATCAATTATTAAAGGAAAGGCAGTGCTATTGCAACACTGAGTCAAGAGGCGAGTTGTCAAACTACAAAATAGAATAATTAGATTAGAAAATTAAAGTTGATTTTTGTTCACATACATCGCTGGTTGAGCTTCTACAAACATAAGTTGGAAAAATGTCATATTTAGAACAAAACAAAGAAAGACTGAGGGTAATTACTGTCTTTACTGGTCTCAGTTGGCCCAGTGGAATCTACACTTTTTTGATCACTTTCACTTTTGTCTATATACTCCTCACTGAGAACAGAGTCAGGTATATCAAGGAGTCTTTGCATAGCCTCTATCACTTGGGATTCAGTTATATTCGAACCCATCTTTAGAGACCTTTCAGTTCTTACCTGTCCGCTCCGAAGTTCCCTGTACGGGCCACCAACTGTCGCCGCCTGAAGCGCTTGGAGCAACGGAGCCGCGGGAAGAACTTCAGAAGCAAACTGGAGACAAACAGCTTTTTATTCTGATAACTTTTCTCTCCGGTTCTAACAACAACTAACACACGCCAAACACTCCACTAAAATGGCGCTGACCCGATCAACAATTTCGGCCAAGTCACTCGAGATCCCGCAACAAATCCCATGAGACTACGGGTGGCGACAATGGCCAAATCTCCACGGCTCATAGTCAACTGCAATTCAAGTCAATCCCCAAACAGGGCTCCTGCACTATTGCCATTCTTTAACATCTTTAGTAGATTTTCTTGGTTAAATATTTGTTCATTTGTCTGTATCTTTATACAATTTCAAGATATTATAAATGGTTGGGCTGGGAGCAGTGGTGCACCCCTTTAATCACAGTGACTTGAGAAGTTTAGGTAGGGGGATTGCAAGTTCAAGGCTAGCCTAAGCAACTTAGTGAGCCATAAGCAGCTTAGAGAGACCCTGTCTCAAAATAAAATGGACTGGGGATACAGCTTAGTGCTAAAGTGCCCCAATACCAAAAAAAAAAAAAAAAAAAAAAAAAAAAAAAGTGAGGGAGTGGAGCATTAAAAATAATTTTCACCAGTTACAATTATTTCGCATTCCTTGGGAGATGGTACATTGGGCTCTTCATGTTGTCAGTCTTGCAAGTCATGCAAATCCTGTGCCTAAGAGTCCCCTGCTCCATCTTTAAGGAAATGGGTAATTTGCTGAAATTGAACTTTTATAAAGCAATGAAGCACACAGAAAGTCAGGTAAAGAACTGTCATAGGAAATTACTATTGAGGAGGCCATGATAACTTAATGTCACTCCCTTCACCAAGCTACTGAATCAATAGGTTTCAGAAAGAGTTCATCAATTTGTATTTAAAATCAATGTCTTAGTTGACATTGAATGTTGTTGTCAAAGTATTCAATTTTGACTATTATGTGACTAGAAATATTAAAGGCAAAAGAGCTGGGATAGAACACCTAAATGAAACATGGAGGGACAGGAAAATGGGAATTAGAGAGATACATTTCAAAGAGAACTAGAAAATTGTAAAAAGTAGGGAACTCTTCTTCAGCAAAAAATGACCAGTCCTAGAATTCAGACAGTGTAACACATGGACTGATTAAGAATAACTTGAGTTATTTGATTTTTTTGGTGCTAATGTTTTTGAGTTCTTTATATATTCTGGAGATTAATGCTCTATCTCAGGTGCATATGGTAAAGAATTGTTCACATTCTGTAGGTTCTCTCTTCATGTTACTGATTATTTCCTTTGCTGAGAAGAAGCTTTTGATTCCATCCATTTATTGATTCTTGATTTCACTTCTTGCACTTAAGAAGTCTAGTTAAGGAAGTCAGATCCTAGGCCAGCATGGTGAAGATTTGGGCCTACTTTTTCTTCTATGAGGCACAGGGTCTCTGTTTTAGTGTCTAAGTCCTTGATCCACATTGAGTTGAGTTTCATGCAGGTTGAGAGAGAGAGGTTGAATTTCATTTTGTTATATGTGGATTTCCAATTTGCCCAGCACCATTTGTTGAAGAGGCTATCTTTTCTCCAGTGAATGTGTTTGGCGCCTTTGTCTACTATGAGATAACTGCATTTATGTTTTTTTTTTTTTTTTTCTGTGTCTTCTATTCTGTATCATTGAGTTAAATAATGGATTTTAGGTTAAGTCAAACTGTAAAGTCTTAGTCATATTCAAAACAAAACAAAACAAAAACCAGGAGCACCATCATCAACCCAGAAATGGATATGAAGAACGTGAGTCTAAGATATAGATCAATGACCAAAGATCAATCTGAGGAAAAAATAATAATAATGATGTGAATATTGTGCACAGTCAAAAAAGAGTTCAATTATTAACAAAGCTGTATATGAAGGTAGAGAAGACTAGGATTTCAGATGACATGAAATCTCCAAAATCTTAGAATTAGAGGAGATTTGGACACTACATAATCATTGCAAAATTGATATAACTTCATTAGTTTATTAGTTCATTTAGTAAACAATTGTGTTTTTGAGTTACTATCATAACCAGCCACCGAATAGGGACTTGAAGTGTATCTGCGTACAAAATGAATGACATTTCCTGCCACAAAGATATTTAAACCTATAATGAGCTTAATTATTGATATAAGAAAGGGTGGAGCCCTAAAGTTATACATAGCAGTTGTATTTTCTAACACCATTGAGAATAAATAGAAAATGGTACAGACATCAAAGAAATACTATGTAAAAATGGTAAGAATGAAGGTATTTAGAAACTCACATATCAGGTTCAAAAGGAAGCACCAAAAGTTATAATTCAGTGCTCAACTAAAATCTAATGTTTCAAGATGATATTGGCTTCACAATAATGATTAGAGGTTACTTCTCCAACCACATAATTAAAGGAATATTGGACCAGAGTGGAAAACTGTGACCTTTTGGAAACAAAACAAAAATTTTGTTTAGTTACTCACTGGGAATCTTATACCTGATTCAAAATTTTTAAGAAACAAGTGCTTGAGAAAACTCTGGGCAATGGAAATAATGATCTTCATGAGCACCCACTATGTGCCAGGCACAATGGTCTGGACTGTACTATATTTTACCTTAAGACCTATCATGGTTTGGATCTGGAATGTCCCCTCACAAGTTCATTTATTGAAAGAATGATCCCAAATGCAGCAAGATTCAGAGGTGGGGCTTTTAGGAAATGGTTGTATTGTTAGGGCTGTTACCTCATTAATGGTTATTCTATTTGCTGGGTTAATTCTTTGACTAGAGTACTGGAAGTTAACTATAAACAGGTAGGCATGGCTGGAGGAAGTAGGTCATTGGGGATGTAACCTTGGGGAGCTATATCAGTCTCTGTCTTTTTCTCCCCCACCCCACTCACTCTTTCTGCTTCCTGGTTTCCATGAGCTCAGCAGATTTTCTCTGTTATGCTCTTTCACCATGATGCTTCTGCCTTGGAACTGGCTGAGCATAGACTTAATAATGTAAAACCGTGTACCCAAATGAATCCTTTCTTCCAAGATGTTCTCATCAGGTATTGAGGTCACAGTGAAGAAAAGCTCACTGATATAATACCAAAACAGTCAGATGTGCCATGGAATCGTATTTCTCTAACTTCACTGTTGGGAAATTTTTAAATTTATTTCTCCATAGTCACATATAAGCTAATGGCAGAGGTGGGGCTGGCATGAGAGCACTGTCAACTTAACCTCTATACTATCCCCAGCATGTGACATGGAAATGAAAACAGTAGATGATATTGGACTCAGTAATTGGAAGAGAAGATAATATTAGGAGAATGGAGATAAACAACAAATAAATGCTATAACCTTTAGGTTAAATATTGGGATATGCAAAATGTGGAGCAGTCTACATATTTTAGTAACTATATGAACATTTTAATAACTGTATAGTATATGACTTATATAAATATCCCTGTGGTTATATGGTTATAAGAATGATTAAGATGAATCTTCAAAAGGTTAACCAATATATCCTTTAAATTTATTTACATGCTTTAGTATATGTAGAAAAAGGAAAAGATCAAATTATTTTCTATACTGGCAAATATTCATAATTCATTAATAAATTTTGAGCAGCTCCTGAACTAAGTAGTATATTTCAGACCTCTGAAGCTTTGTTCAGTTGATTAAACCATACTTCCTCCTTTGTTTTTGTTTTGTTTTCATAAACTGAAAACTTGAGCACCTTAATAAGTGCAAGGCAATTTCAGATTCCTTTGCAGAAGGAAAAATTACATCCACCTCTACCTACATTTTGGGCTAATTGCAACTCTTCAGAGAATTGAATGAGTACTATTCATTATTCAAAACTACTAGGTTTAAACTAAGGCTGCAGCTTAAAATATGTCAACAAAATTAGGTATACACATGTAGGAACATTCCATTCCCTGAGCTGGAGAAGGATATTAATCTTAGAAAGTGAGGTCAGTCAATTTTGTCACGGTGTACATGGAAGACTCCATTTGATAGCAATCTTGGGTTGGAATGGGATATGGGACTCATTCAGAAATGTCTGCTTCCTATAGAATAGTTCTATATAATTTTATTGTCTATGTAAATATGAACTTGAGAAAATGATTTTGGTTTAATGTTTGCCATTTTTAGATGGCAATATTGTACAAAGATGTTGATTCTTAGTGATAATGCTGAAACATGAAGATCATACTTAGAGGATTGAGAGAAAGAGTATCTAGGAGAATATGTTAGAATGAGATAATGACATTACCCCCATGGGCAAGTCAGATGCATGTGATTTATCCTACTTATAACCCTCTGTGTAACTGCAGTATTTAACAGCAAATAATTATATGATGTTTTTTCTCTGTTCAATTTTAGGACAGAGAATCAAAGACTAAATCCTGCCTCAGTGTATTGTTGTAGTTGAACTGAGTACCCAGATGGATGAAAAAGTCTTCTTTCCAGGCAAGGTCATGGCACATTTGACAAGAGTACACCTGCTATGCACTGTAGCTGAACAAATGTGTAACTACAGTGAGGCTTCACATACGGTATATCCAGCTTTGTTAAAACAACAACAGTGAGAAAGCAAAAGTGTGTTATGGACTAGAACTCAGGGTAAAGAATAAAAAATAAACATGTTGAAAAGCTTTTAGCAGATGGAAGCCCATTTTGAATTTATAAGGATGCCCAAATGGTGTAAAGAGAGCAAAAATGATAAACTCAAGAGACCCAGATGTTGTTTTATAGCCAATCTAGTGTGAGAAAATAACCCAGCTTACTTTGTAACTGGGAAAAAAGGCAAGTAGTGTGAAGTGCGGATATTATAGAACTCCACCAAATTATTTCTCTATTCTATAAATGAATCCTTTATAGCAGAAGTAGAATAAGACACATAGGAATTGACTAGCTAAACAAATTATTAGCCATTTAAATAAACACACTTTTTAATGTCTTGTAAACCAAGAAAAGGTCAAAAGTTTACACCAAAAACACTATGTCTTCAAACCAATATCAAACGATTACAGTGTTGCTTAGTAACATTTTTCTTTGATAAAAAACAGCAAGAGGCACAAGGGCCATTGACTTTACATTAGTTTGTCCAGTCTTTTAAAAATAGGACAAAATAAAATAAGAAAATGAGTGAAAATCCAAATTGTACATTAGCAATAACTCCAAATATGTCAATTAATTATACTAGATCATCATGAAGTTGACAGATGTTACATTCACACCTATTATTAAATAAAAATTATTCATGTATCAGAGTTTGTTGATTGAACAAAGCATCTGTCAATGAGTATAGTCCAAAAATTGAGAAGATTGAAACGTTGTAAATGACAAGGAATCAGGCCACTGACAGTCTAGCTGTCTCATCTGTCACAGACTAACAAAATAGATGCAACTCTTGTATATTTCAGTTCAATTTGTCTTTGATAGAACAGAGATTCTGAGTTCTCCTTGTTTCCCTCTGCCTTAAACAACCTCATTTTCTTCAATTCAGGCAACAACTCTTCAACTTTTAAGAACCAATCCATTCAATTTAGTTCAGACATCATATCTTACAGGAATGACTTTCTGAAATCCATAGATCATGCTACAGTTTACAAACATACTTCATAGTGCTATCACATTATTTGAAAATTAAATGGTTTTAGTTTAATTAGGTGAAGCAAAACATCACTTAGGTGAAACAGTATGGTGGAAGGGCATGGTAAAGGGAAGCTTCTCAGGTCATGGCAACTAGAAATCAAAGAAAAGAGACAGTGGAAGGAGCCAGGGACAAAATATGTAATCCCTAAGGCACATCTCTAGTGACCTACCTCTTCTAGCCATGCTCTACAGTTATTATCCACTAATGCATTCAAATTATTAATCCACCAAATGGATTAATCCACTAATCAGGTTATAGCTCTCATAATCTAATCATTTCAGCTCTGAACATTCCTGCATTAACACATGAGCTTTTTGGGTGGCGGAGGGGAGCCTCATATCCAAGCCATAACAAAAACAATGCACTTCGTTATGTCTGCATCCATGGGTTTCAGTGCTTGGCATATGACAGGCCTTTGGTAAATATTTGGTAGACTATATTGAAATTTAGTATTGTCCTGTGAGAAATAATTAACCCCATGTTAAAGCATTTTAAGTGTCATAATGACTTAGGCTTGATGCAAATTTGTAGTCATTTGGCTGAAAACATTTAGGTTGTATAAGCTGCCTGTAAGCTGCCTGTCATGGCCAGCCACAGCGCCGCGGGAGGAAAACTCGGAGGCAGAGTAAAGATACTACTACTTTTACTTCTACTTTCTTAGAGAGAGCTTAGAGAGGGAAAGAAAGATTTTTCGAGAGAAAGATTAGAGAGAGCTTTTCTTCTTGTCTTCTTAGCTTAGAGAGAAAGAAAGATAGAGAGAGCTTAGCTTAGAGAAAGATAATTTTTTAGAGCTTCTTTCTTCTTTCTTCTTTCTTCCTCGGGAGCCTCGGCCTAACTCTGACCAGCCATTACTTCTTCTATCTGGTTTCTCTTCTGTAACTGCTCTGCCTACGTTCTGGCCGCTCTGATTCTTTTCTTCTCCGACCTGAACTCTTCTTCTGACCAACCGAAGGACGACTGACTGAATGAATTCGTTCTCCTAACTCAGACCGCTTTCACCCGGTTATATACCTTCAGCTTTGCGGGTGCCACAGGTGCATCACATACATATCAGGTGGAACTTATGGGTTCCAGCCAGCCGCAATAACCCTTCCTAATTGGGGCTCCTTCAAGGTTGCTAACAATGAGGCAATATTCTGGGATTCAAATTCAACATCAACACTTAAACTATTATGTGGAAGCTATAACTCTGAGCCCCAGGATTTTCATTCAACATTAATATTGATAATCAATAAAATGATTACTTGACTCATTATAAACACCTGTTAATAATAGCTGCCATTGTTAATAAAATCATTGTTGTTATGGATGATAGCCAATGTTCCACAGGTAACAGGGTAATAGGAATTAAAATTAAGTAGTTAAGATACTGACAACACTAAGTGAGCATCCAAGATGGATAATGCCATTATTTTACCTGATCAGTCAGCATAAATATAATGTCCTGCCACTTTTGTTTTCAGAGACAGTTTTCCAGTTTTTGCTTTCAGATTGTGTATGACATATTTCTCTTGCCAAAATAAAGTGACCATGCCTGTTAATATTCTTTAGTAATTTTATTTGGATGTTTTAGAAAGTTTGAAAAATTTTAAAAGAATCCATGTTATCCTTACTAATTAAACCATAATGCAAGGATTGTGACACACATGTGTAATCTCAGCTATTAGAGCGGCTGAGGCAAGAGGATCACAAGTTCTATGACCCCATTTTGAAATCAAAAATAAAAAAGGCCAGGATGTAGTTCAGTAGTAGAGCACCCCTGGGTTCAATTCTCTCTACTCCCCCCCCCAAAATTATACTACAAATCTATACGTTGTCAATTTGAAATTTAAAGAAATAAAATTAAAGATGTTGAATTTGATATGTATAGATGAGTCAATATTTTAAAGGCAAGCTATAAGAATATCTAAGGGTAATTATTGTCTAAGAGTTGCCTGTTTTAGACTAGCATTTAATTTAATAAAAACTTTTAAATTAATAATGCATTTATTGTGTAAGGATTGACTCAGTCTGTATATGAATATTCTCTAATTTAAAATGTGTGGGAATATTTCAAAACCTGTATTTTCACTAGTTAGAATTAAAAGATATTTAATTGAGCCAGGTGTAGCAGCACACTCCTGGAGTCTCAGCTACTGGGAAGCTGAGGCATAAGGATCATGTGAATCTAGGAAGTTCAAGGCTAGCCTGGACAACACAGCAAGACCATGCCTTAATTAAAAAAAATAATAATAATAATTGGAAGTATACATTGTCTCTCCCTTAAGTTCATCAATTAATTGATTTTAGTTAAAATATCAACATAGAAATTTTAAGAATATAAAGAAGACTACAAACTATTTATCAAAAATCCTAGGCAGGCAAGGTGGCACATGCTTGTAATCCCAGTACCTCTGGAGGCTGAGGCAGGTGGATCATGGATCGTGAGTTCAAAGCCAGTCTTATCAAAAGCAAGGTGCTAAGCAACTCAGTGAGACCCTGTCTCTTAATAAAATACAAAATAGGGCTGGGGATGTGGCTCAGTGGTCCAGTGCCCTGAGTTCAATCCCCAGTAACCCGCTACCCCCTACACACACAAAAAATCCTAGGCAAATTGTGTCCCTGCATAACACAACTTGGTTTATTAACAAACTATTTATTTTGGTAAGCTTTAAGTCCCGATGACTCAATGGGCACCATGAAATCACATTTTAAGTATGATATGAAACAGAAATGTCTATCATTGGTTTCAAACATATTGGGAAATAGCAATTCTGTGCATAACTGTAAATTTATTTTATTTGCATTAATCACAATGGCATGTTCCTGCCTATCTAGTCTTAGAAGACATAAACTCAATGAATTTATACCCTGTTTCATTCACCAATGAAATGTGCTCCTGAATTTTAACATGCTATTCCCAAAACTATTAGCTATGTGTCTGCTTTATGGGATGTTCCTACATAAGCTGGCTGTTCATCAATTTGGTGTCCATACATTTCTTTGAAAGCTATATTATAATTAGTGTTTAGGTTAATACTATTCAGTAACCATAAAACAGACATAAAATAATTATAACTCATTTAGTGAAATTAGAAAAGGAGCAATTATTAGACTCCCATTGTGAAGCTTTGCTGTGAGGGATAGATAATCTATCTGCAAGATGTACTTTAAGAACACCATTTTCAAAGAAATAAACGAGATAGATTACTGCTATGTTTTTGTGCACTTGAGGCAGAAGGGGTGGAACTGAAAACTAGTGTTGTATTAGTCAGTTTCCTGAACTTTTCTGAATGTTTAGGCAAACTGAAAAAAATATTTAAGAATAGTAAAGCCCTCACAAAGATTTCTGCTCATTCTATTATTTGTAAAGCTAAGACATTTCATAACTGAGAGTTTGTAAACATGTTACATGAATTGATTTGTGTTCATAAAGTCTATTTTCCATAGATCTGGAAAAAAAATACATACTAATATACTTGAACCCTCTGTGAAAATCTTGATGATCAGTCATTTTTTTTTAGTATACT
This sequence comes from Tamias sibiricus, assembly GCA_025594165.1. Taxonomy (NCBI): domain Eukaryota; kingdom Metazoa; phylum Chordata; class Mammalia; order Rodentia; family Sciuridae; genus Tamias; species Tamias sibiricus. The sequence goes on along the minus strand of CM046660.1, from coordinate 145,472,375 downwards.
CCAAAGTGATTGATTTGCTTCAGTGTCACGGGAAGTGTTTGAGCTTTAAGATTTGCCTTATTAACCAATCATCGACCCCCTGACAAGGTATGTTTACTCATCTAGAGATAAATGATAAGAGATCATGTATGACTCAGAAATTTAAAGTAGAGGCAGTAACAGGCATTCTCTTCATTCCCTTTTATAATATCATTTAATCTAAATAGTTTTATAGTGATATGACACCTCCAATGTCCAAGGAAGAAAAAAAAAACAATCATCTAATTTATGTTTTATAAAAAAATGAATCAGACAGATACAGCATATCTGTACACTAAATTTACTCCAACTGTTGCTGGGAGCCTATCTTGTGGCCAAAATTCATATTTATAGGCTAGGAAGATGGCACATTTTGTGAAATGGAAGGACACAGGGTAACTGTAGTGATAGAGTCGCCCACCCCATGTTGCACTGAGAAGGAAAATAAAATCTCTTTACATTGACATTAAGAGAGGCAAGAAGAAGTTCCATTTTTGCTTCTTCATTATCTTCAATTATCAGTTAGTATTTGCCTTATGTTATACAATTGTCAGATCTACAGTATAATCCCAATAAAACTGAGAATTAATTTGACAGATACTGTAGTTGGGAGGGCTCTAGGAAGTAAAGCAAAAATCAAAACAAAAGAGAAAATCTGGGGATAGACTGTTTAAAAACCCTTGAGTTTACCACTAATTTTATTTGTATAGTAATACAGAACTTCTGTTTTGATTCCTGCTCAATGAAAACAAAGATACACCCAGAGAATTATCTCTGACAGCTATGCACAAAAAAGCAAGAAAGAAAAAGATTTTCCTTCTGAGAGCACTTTTCTGTCATTTAAGCTGTTTACGTGTTTCTTTGCTTTACCTTTCTTGCTTGCTTTCCAACCACTAGGGATCCCATGTTAGTACGGGGTCACTGGGGCTCTGTCCAGCTCTAGACAGATGTTGCCATAGTCAGGGTTTTATGATGACAGAATGAGATTTACAGAATGCACTGGTGAGTTCTGTGACAATTGTTAAGCTTGTCATTTAGAGTAAATAAAAGGCAAGTCATTGATTACTTTCAACAGTCACTACCTTTTCTTTGAGTGTGTGAAATGCTTTTGCTTTTCCCATCCAAAAATAACAGTTGGATAGCAAACCCCAAATAGGCCACATTATTCATAGTCCTGGGAAAGACTCTCAGGCATCATAATTTACATTGAGCTGAAAGGAATTAAGAATTTTAAGATGAGTTCAGTCTTGCTAGACAAGTAAGGGGAATTAATTGAATGAAAATGCAAAATTAAAAGCAAATGATGAATTTGGCTAATTTCTTCCCCTTCCAATGTTCCAGTATATTCCTCTGACCATTCCCTGGGAACATTGCTTGAACTAACAGCTGTGAATTATAGGTTTCCAGTAAAGTACTGAGGGTTTTTTTTTTTTTTTTTTCTTTTTAAGAAAAAGCAACTGATGAACAGTTGTCTCAAAGATTTAGAGGATTCATTCCAGTTTTTAATAATCCCATGTGGCTTTAAAATGTTTTAATACTTTCTCTCAACATGTTTCCAACTATACAGCTGTGAAATTAGTAGGGCAATTGACATAGGAGTAACAGTGCTCTTATTTTTCCATGTAAGTATTTTTAGGGACCAGGTAAGAATTAAAACAGCAAGAAGAATTATATTATTAGCTAATGCTTGTAATTTTCTAATTTAATAAAATTGAACAAATTACTTATTGAAAATAACTGACCTCTCTGATTTGATTTTAAAAATTAAAATTGTTTTCTATATATCTTTAAAATGTCAAGTCAATTTATTCAAAATCATCAAAGAGATTAAGTGTAAAACACATAGCAGAGAATTAGAAAATAATTTATTCTGGCAAACTGCTTTATGTTTGCCATGGAGACTCCCCTGCCTCATTTCTCTTAGATAAATAAGAGAAATGATGTTTTAATATTGATAAAATTTCATTGTTAGTTGGAAAGGAGTTCAAAAGAAAGGGAGAGAGGAGACTATATTGATCATTCAAATAGATTTATCAATAGCTTCATATAAATCAGTGCTAAAAACTTTTAATAAGATACCTAAATTAAAATATCCACAATATTCCATGTACATCTTGGTAGCATTAACTTTAAATGGTAGATATTTGGAATCACCCTATGACCCAGCCATCCCACTCCTAGGTCTATTCCCAAAGGACTTAAAAACAGCATATTACAGTGACACAGCCACTTCAATGTTTATAGCAGCACAATTCACAATAGTTAGATTGTGGAACCAACCTAGATGTTCCTCAGTAGATGAAAATGTGGTACATATACACAATGGAATTTTACTCAGTAATAAAAGAAAATAATGGCATTCACAGATAAATGGATGAAGTTGAAGAATATAATGCTAAGTGAAGATAGTCAATCTCAAAAATCCAAATGTTTTCTCTGATATAAGGAGGCCGGTTCACAGTATTTTTGGGCCGGGGTACATAGGAGGATTAGAGGAACGCTAGAAAGGTCAAAGGGGACAGAGGGGAAGGAAGGGAACGGGGGGGGGGGGGAATGGAGGGGAAAAAAGAAAAGGTGGTTGAATACGATGGATATCATTATCCTAAATGCATGATTGAAGATTTGAATGGTACGAATATACATTGTATACAAACAGTGTGTTGCAAAAAAGATGCTCTATATGTTTATTATGAATTATAATGCATACTACTATTATAAATACAACTTTGAATAAAAAAAGAATGAAAAAAGGTAGATATTTTTAAAATAATACTGTAAAAAAGAAAACCATTTGTATGAACCATCTAAACAATTATTGCTACCATTGGTGCTACATTTCTTATGTTTGGGCTCTCACAGTCTTACCACAGGTAGCCTTTTAGTAGTTATTAACAATGAAAAAATAACCAATTATTTGAAAATGAAAAATAAATTGTTATATTATGGGAGTGATTTTGAAAATAATGTACACTTACTTTTCTAAATTTTCAAGTAATTAAGTCTTCTCAATTTATAAGTCAGAAACATTAGGATTCAAAGTTCTTGGATATAACACTATATTTTCCTTTTAAAAAATAGATTAGCTTTAACCTTTAAATATGATGTTTTTTCCTAAGTATAATAACAAATACTTTATATATTTTCTGTGTAATATTTACTTGTATACTTTATAATGTATGTAATTTATTTGTAATACAACTGGTTTTTAGGCTTTTAGATGTTTCTTTTAAATAATCATGAAATTCATATAGAAAAAATTTACATGTAACATATATTTCCAATATACATGGAATAAAAAATAACACCTTAATATATTACCAACATATTGTGAAATGTTGACATTTGTCTTAGGCAAAAATGTGAAAGATTTTTGCATAAAATAATAAATAATATTAGTTTTTATTGCAAGTATGTGAAAACTGTGCTCTGTATATTTTAACTGCAGTCCCAACATGATCAAATAAGCATGACCTTCCATCTCTCACCTCTGTTTTCAGACCACTTCAGACCTAATGGTGCCCTTCAACCTCAACCTTGAAGGACTTTTTATTAATGTATTTTTTCTTCACAATTTTGATTATTTTTACTGTCTTCTATAACTCAGTTTAATATTTGGGGTTTTTAATATGAAAAACAGTTAACTCATTTGGGAATTTACAGCAGTAAGAACAAAAAGTTGTCATGATGTTTAAGTCCCACAAGCTCAATGATCCTTTAAGATCTCTAGCAAAACAATTGTTAGACTGCAAATCTAAACCTATGCCATTCTTGAAACCAAGCAACACTCCCATCCTTCCAGTGTTCTTAAGTGTTTTCCTCTCTAAAGAAGATTTTTACTTCGTGGGCTGACTTATTAAAAGGTAAATATGAAATTGAAGCCCCAAAACACCAAGGTGGAATTTTAGTCATCAGATATAAATACATTTCAAATGTCATGCCAGTATTACTCTTTACCAGTTTAAAAAGCCACATTTTTCTAGCAGAATAAAATTCACTTATAACATAGATAACTGACACAGAAATTTAAAATTTGCTTAGCTAATCTATATGTAAAACTCCATATTTAATCTGGTAAGAAGTAAAATAAATATGCAGACATATGCTAGAAAAAAAAATCCTACGTATTATGTTATCTTGCAAATAACACAGTGTGTGACAAAATGTAGTCAAATTTTCACATTTTGGTGACATGATAAACTTTTCTCCAGAGTCCATAATGACATCAATTAAATTAAAATTTATGTTAGGTCCACTAAAAATGTAAAGAAAGAAGAGAATAAACTAAAGTTTAGAGTGAGAAAATATATAGGAAAAGAAAATTGAAAATATGTAAAAAGTAACAGAAAGCTAAATAAAATCAAATATTACTGTAATTTTGATAGACATAACCAGTTGGTCAGGTTAGAAGCTTTCATTGCATCAAACCTTAAAATTTGTCTTTCTAGAATGGTAGTTCTCACGATGTTTAACTACATTGTTTTTCCAAATCAAATATGTACACTGTGTTTAACATATATTCTTTCTATAACCCTTCTCAATTTTTATACCAATAAATTAGCACAGATATCAGGAACAGAAGGAGCTCTCCAAAAAAAGAAGATATTTGTTTTTTGAAGGGGGATAGACAGCCTGAAAGAGTAACAAAGCAAGAATAAATAACCATGCTTCCCATTGAAGAGAGTGGAGTCAGATTTGCTCCAGCCTGTAGAGCAATTCTGACTCCATTGTCTTCAATGGGAAGCCTGGTTATTGTTGCATCAGTACCATTATAGAAAGTCAGAAAATTGGGAAGAATCTCTCTTTCTCTCTCTCTCTCTCTCTCTCCAAAACAGAATTACAGAGGAAACATATTTCTGGGCAGAGGTAGAACTCACCTCACATTTGAAAATTACTATAAGCTACTTGAATTTAAACCAGATTAGAACACCAGAAGCTGTATATTCACTGTTAATATAATTCTGATTATGTGTTGTACCAAAAGAAATTATTTGACAGTGGTATAAGCAACTCAATAAAATGAGCACTGTTGTTGCTGCCTGCAACTATCGCCATCTGCAGCAATGATACCGCGGGCAAGAATTCGGAAGCAGACTGGAAAATGAATAGGCTCTTTATTATTGCTTCTTCCAACTTCTCTCTCTGGCTCCAACAACCTCTCCAACTCCAACCCTCCTCTAGCCAACCTCACCCAGTTAAATACTTTTGCCTTAATGTAGTCGCCTGGAGCGATGGCCACTTGGAGCAAAGAAGCCGCGGGAAGGAGTTTAGAGACGAACTGGAAACAGCTCTTTATTCTGATAACTTTTCTCTCTGGCTCTAACTACACCCTGACACGCCGTCCACGCTCCTCTAACCTCCAAAATGGCGCAGACCTCATCCGCAATCTCGCTCAAGTCCCTCGAAATCTCCGGCCAAGTCTCGCAAGATCCCGGGCCAAGTACGGAAGGCGCCAATGCCCAAACATGTCCAAAGCCAAAGCCCGTAGTCCACCGCAATTTAAGCCATCTCCCCAAACAGGGCTCCTGCATTTCCCCCCTTTTGTTTTAAAAGAGGTAATGCTCTAGGACGTCTATGTGCAACCAACATTCTTACCCGTCATCGGATAATCAAGGCTGTGCCCTTGACTCCTGTCTTAGGTTGATATGTCGGCCACATGAGACTGTCCCGTGCGACTGTGCCTGTCTTAGGTTGTCCCCCTCTGGGGATCTTACCCGTCATTGGCTAACCAGCCATCCAATGGAGCCCTTTAGGATCGACTGTGTATGATGACTAACAGCCGTCCAATTGTGAGGAGATGCTGCGGCTTTAAGGCAACAAGCCTTTTGGTGACGAGCCAAATTGTATAGCATATCAAATTGTTTAAACAAATTAGTTGCCCTAAGTTTCATCAAGTAACACACTGAATTCTCTGGACAAATGTCCGCAAGGCATTGTCCCGTAAAGTCCCAAACAATGAAAGATCAAAATGTCCATTTGTTATAACACATTGATGTAGGAGGTCCCATGTATGTAGAGCAGAGGCCACACAGTTGGTGAGGTTGTTTGATGCTTGAGCAGCAGGGATGCTTGTGGTGACCGCGTTCCCTGCAGCTGTAACAGCAGCCGTCTTTTTTATATCTAGATAATGCCACCAGCAAATCTTCAGGGCCCGCTACCTAGAAACTCAAGCATCAATTATTAAAGGAAAGGCAGTGTTATTTCAGCACTGAGTGAAGAGTCGAGTTGTCAAACTAAAAAACAGAATTATTAGATTAGAAAATTAAAGTTGATTTCTGCTCACACACATTGTTGTTTGAGCTCACACAAACATAAGTTGGCAAAATATCATATTGAGAACAAAAGAAAGAAAGACTGAGGGTATTTACTGTATTAAAGATAGATTAAAGAAAAGCTAAAGGCACTTTGGAGAAATAATTTGTTAGCTGGAACCCTCAAGTCTCTGTATACACAGCAATTTTTTACCTGTTGAGATAATTGAAATTAATCAGCTATTAAACAAATGAAGTTAATAACAAATAAACAATCTATGTCAAAACACCAAAATATTAGGTTATATAGCACTAGTCATATTGTTTGCTAAAGAGAAGTCCCAGGGATACCTATAATCAAAATTGAAAGTACCTTCATTTATAAAATTATTTACCTAAATTGAATACTCTTAACCTAAAATGAATTAAAGTTATTTGGATCCATATATATATATATATATTCTTTTTCATAAGCACTTTTTTTTGTGACGTCACACTGGAAAGATGAACGAACATACAAACATATATTTGTGACGTCACATTAACATGAAATGTAGACAAATGTACAGACATAAAGACATGTATAAAAAGAAAAAAAATACAATTGTGTGCACACTAAAGAGAGATCTCCTCGTCCCGGCAGGGAGGAATGACTCTTGAGTTGGGAAACATTTTGAAGGATACTTTTGAGGGAGTCATTCTATATCTTCATCTTGGTCTTCTTGATTTTGTACCTTTTTTATTAATCTTGATTCCTCAACAACTACATCTTGATCATTTTGATGTGGTACCTGCTTTATTAATCTAGATGGTATCCATATTGGAGAGGATTCATGCTGTGGAAAAACACGAACAGATCTTCTCTCCCAAATTAATACTGGATCTGGACCCTTCCATGTACCTGAAAGAACATCCTTCCAGTAAACCAAGGGTTTATGTTGTTGGTGTGGATTCCAATGTCTGTCTCCAGCAGAATAACCATTAGAGTCTAAAGTTAAAAAATTTAAGGTAAACAGGGCAACTGCCAATCTGTCCTTAGGACTTTTCCAATTTCCTTCTTTTTGTTTTAATAACATAATTTTCAGTGTGCGGTTTGCTCTTTCAATAATGCCCTGACCCTAAGGATTGTATGGGATGCCTGTTTTATGGGATATGTTGAATTTTGCGCAAAACTGTTTGAAAGATGAGGACGTATATGCGGGGCCATTATCTGTTTTAAGCATTTTGGGGATGCCCAATGCAGCAAAAGCTAGTAAACAATGAGATGTGACATCTTTAACTTTTTCTCCGGAATGTAAGGAAGCAAAAATCATGCCTGAGCATGTATCTATGGTTACATGAATAAATCGCAATTTTCCAAAGCTTGGCTCATGAGTAACATCCATCTGCCACAAATGATTGGGCATTAATCCTCTAGGGTTAACACCAAAATGAGGATTGGGCAAATGTGTCATACAAGATTTACAATCTTTTACAATTGTTCTGGCTTGCTCTTTTGTGATTTTAAACCTGCGTTGCAAGGTGGTGCTGTTGACGTGAAACTGGGAATGAAATAAAGTAGCTTGTTGTAGCGCTGAAAGTATAAATATTGTTTTTGTAAGTTCATCAGCCTTTTGATTACCTTCATGGAGGGGGCCAGGCAAATTAGTATGTGCTCTAATATGGCCTATGAATAGAGGTTCTTTTCTTGCCCACAAAAGTTTTTGTATTTGATAAAACAATTTAAAAGCTGGAGTATGAGGTGCTATTGGTCCTGCTAACTCTAATTTTGGGACGGCTTGTACAATATAGTGGCTATCTGAAAAAATGTTTATAGGCTGGTCTCTAAAATTTTCCAGAGCTCTTACCACAGCTTCCAATTCCACTAGTTGAGCTGATTTGTGTGCAGTTATGTAAGTCATATTTTCTTTTGTAGTGACTATTGCAGCAGTACCATTTGAGGACCCATCTGTAAATACATTAAATGCCTTAGGAATAGGTTGACTTTTTATTACCTGTGGAAATACAGTAGGATGATTAATACAAAAAGATAATATAGGAGACTTAGGAAGGTGATTATCAAAATTTGCAGAGGTAGAGCATCTAGCTATAGCCCAGTCATTATCGTTGAAGCATAAATATTCAATCTGTGACGATGAATAGGGAGTAATAATAGTAGCAGGGTGAATGCCAAATATTTTAGTAGAAGTTTTAAGTCCTTGAAGAATAAGTTTAGCCACCATGGAGGTATAAGACTCAATTATGCTTTTAGGAGAGACAGGCAAATGTATCCATAATAAAGGCCCTTGTTGCCAAAATACTCCTGTGGGTATATATTGTGAAGAAATAATAATCAATATCAGCGGTTGAGTTAAATCAAATCTGTCACAATGAGCTCCTTCAATGGCTTTTTCTACTAACTTTAAAGCTTTCCTAGCATCTGGAGTCAGTGTTCGTGGTGAAGATGGATCAGGGTCTCCACGAAGGATGTCAAATAAAGGTTTTAGTTGGCCAGTAGTGAGATTTAGTGTAGGGCGAAGCCAATTAATGTCTCCCAGTAGTTTTTGGAAATCATTGAGGGTGGTCAAATGTTCTTTATTTATTAGAATTTTTTGGGGTCTAACAAAAGTATCCATGATTTTAAATCCTAAATATAATATGGGAGATCTGGTTTGAACTTTTTCTTCTGCTATATATAATCCATATTTTTTTAAATTTTCTACTACGTCACTGAATATATTAAATATGATTTTTTGATTAGGGTGGGCCAGTAAAATATCATCCATGTAATGTAGACACATGAGGTTTGGATATTTATTTTTAATGGGTTGGATAGCCTTGTCCACATATATTTGGCATATCGTGGGGCTATTAGCCATTCCCTGCGGCAAAACCTTCCATTGATATCTCTGATCAGGGCCATTATTGTTAATAGAAGGAACTGAAAAAGCAAACCTGGGGGCATCCAGAGGATGTAGGGGAATAGAAAAGAAGCAATCCTTTATATCAAGACTAATAACATGGAAACTTTTTGGAATAACTACAGGATTCGGAAGTCCAGGTTGAGTAGGGCCCATGACTTGCATGGTTTTATTAATTTGTCTAAGATCATGTAATAATCGCCATTTTCCTGATTTTTTCTTGATCACAAATATGGGGGAATTCCAGGGAGAGGTGGAAGATTCTATATGTCCTGCTTCTAATTGTTCCTGAACTAGTAGGTGGGCCACTTGTAATTTCTCTTTAGATAGGGGCCACTGAGGGACCCACACTGGGTTATCAGAAAGCCATGGTATTTTCAAAATTATTTTCTCAGTGGCCCCGAAGAAAAATGTCTTTTTCCTATATGATAATGATTTCTTTTAGGGTTAAGCTTACCCTGTACTTTTTGATAATGATTTCTTTTAGGGTTAAGATTACCCTGTATATTTTCACATTTAACACCTGCAGGTTTGGTTGCAAGGTGTACTCCCATTTGTTGTAAAATATCTCTTCCCCATAAAGTAACTGGTAGGTTAGGTAAAACATAAGGCTGAAACGTTCCTTTGTGTCCTTCATCATCCTCCCATTTTAAAATTACTGCACTTTTTTCTGGGAGGTTATTATATCCCAAGCCTCTTAAACTGGTTGAAGCTTTTTGCAGAGGCCAGTGTTTTGGCCATTGTCGTAAATTAATAATGGAGGAATCAGCTCCAGTATCTATAAGTCCCTCCATTTCTATTCCTTGGATTCTTATTTTACACATAGGCCTCCTAGTACAGTCTCGAACCCAGCAAGCCATGGGTCTCGAATCAGTGGAACAAAATCTTCTATTGTTCCCTTTTTGAGGCATACTCATTTTAAATGAATTATGTAAATTTGGAAGGAGAAGCAGCTGAGCAATTTTATCTCCTTGATTAACAGAACTTATACTTTGGGGTGAACAGAACTTATACTTTGGGGTGAACTAAGCATTATTTTTATTTCCCCTTTGTAGTCTGAGTTTATTACACCTGGGGTCACTTGCAAACCTACTAAGCTTTGAGGACTTCGCCCGATAATAAGTCCTACAGTCCCTGAGGGAAGAGGTCCCCTGACTCCTGTGGGAATCAGTTGAACCCCCATTTCAGGTGTTAACACTATTCGGGCAGTGGAACAGAGGTCTAATCCTGCATTTCTTCCTGTTCCTCTGGAGAGGGAGTAGATGGGTAATAGGGGTTGTGTCGGGGAAGCATCTGAATGGATGCTTGAGGATACTCCTCCTCCAATGCCTCGTACATTTGTGGGCCCCAGGGCATTGGGCCCCGTGCCCCGTTTTTTGAATTCCTGAACAAAGGATTTCCATGGATGTCAAATTTTGAATAGCATTTATTGGCCCAATGATTTCCCTTTTTACACCTGGGGCAGCAACCTGGAGCACGGTATGAATTTGGTCTTATTTCTCTTTTGGGATTTTGCCTAGAATAGCCTGATTGATTATGATAATTTTTCCTGGAATATCCTGATTGATTATAGTGTCTAGGTTGAGTCCTTGTGAAATTCTGAGGGGCAGCATCTCTAACAGCTGCTGCAATCATATTCCCTGTGACAAAGGCATCATTTATATCTTTACATAGTTGTATATATATGGAAAGATCCTTTTTATTTCTCCATGGCCTGATGGCTTCCTGGCAATATTTATTAGCGTTTTCATATGCTAATTGAACAACTAATGGCATAACTTGATCAACGTCTCCAAAAACTCTACCTGCAGTTCTCAGAAGTCAATCAGCAAATTCAGCATATGGTTCATTAGGTCCTTGAATTACTTTGGACAAGCTACCTTGTAGATCCCCAGGTCCTTGTACAGTTTTCCATGCCTTTAAGGCAGCTGCGTTTATCTGAGCATATACTCCTGGGGTATAATATTTTTGAGCCTGTAAGTCTGTGAATGGCCCTTCTCCTGTGAGCATTTCTATATTATGGTCTCCAAACCCTGCATCTGCATTTATTTTAGCTGTTTCTATACAAAGTTCTTGAAATTGCGATCGCCAAACCAAGTATTGTCCCCCACTTAATGTTGCTTTACATAGACGTTTCCAGTCTGAGGGGGTTAAGCTAAAGGTGTTAAGGGACTCCAGTATACTCAACGTGAAAGGAGCTTGGGGTCCATATGTCATTACTGCCTCTTTGAGATTTTTTATTGTTTTGAAATCTACTGACTGGTGGCCCCTCTCTCCATTTTCATATTCAAATACTGGCAGTTCCCAACGTATCTGTGAGTTATCCTCAAGAGCGCATAAGCGCTCAGAAAGACTTTTTATTTCTATTTCTAGGGTATGCAAACGCCTAGTGATACCCTTCATATTTTCTGTAATAGATTCCACCCATGGGGGAGTGGAGGACATAGGTTCCTCCACTTGATGGTCCCTTATCTTGGTCTTCCTTAATTTCCTTTTGTTCATTTTTTCAGAATCACTTTTACTTAATTCTTCCTCACTACTACTACTCTCATTGGTCCTAACTGACTCAGTAACATCCTGAGTCCCGGATTCAATTGAGAGCATGTATCCTTGAACTATCTCTAATAAATCTTGAATAGCTTTAGCAGCTCAGATCTTTGTCATTTTTGAGCCCGCACTGATACTATCCTTACTGGCCCTAACTGACTCAGCCGAGGCCAAGCTTTCATGATCACTTTCACTTTTTTCCAAATTCTCCTCACTAATAACTGACTCAGCTATATCAAAGAATCTATCAAAAGCCTTGTAAAATTGGGTCTTAGTTATTTTCGAACCCATTTTAACCGCTCTGACTAGAGACTCCTGCGAGGTTCCTCAGTTCTTACCTGCCGTGCCGATTCCCCGTCCGGGCCACCACCTGTAGTCGCCTGAAGCGATGGCCGCTTGGAGCAAAGAAGCCGCGGGAAGGAGTTTAGAGACGAACTGGAAACAAACAGCTCCTTATTCTGATAACTTTTCTCTCTGGCTCTAACTACACCCTGACACGCCGTCCACGCTCCTCTAACCTCCAAAATGGCGCAGACCTCATCCGCAATCTCGCTCAAGTCCCTCAAAATCTCCGGCCAAGTCTCGCAAGATCCCGGGCCAAGTACGGAAGGCGCCAATGCCCAAACATGTCCAAAGCCAAAGCCCGTAGTCCACCGCAATTTAAGCCATCTCCCCAAACAGGGCTCCTGCACCTTAACAAGTATACAGGTGTCAACAGCTCAAACTTACAGGTGCGTCACATAGTTTTCACGGGCATAGAAAGATTCTTAGATAAATGCATGAATATCAGGTGAAAATACTGAAACACCTCTTATGGCTCTCAGCTAGCTGCCATCTGAGCTATCTCCTTGTTAGGGCTCTTACATTTCCCCCCTTTTATTTTAAAAGAGGGATAGCTCTAGGGCATCTACATGTGCAACGAACATTCTTACCCGTCATTGGATAATCAAGGCTGTGCCCTTGACTCCTGTCTTAAGTTGATATGTCGGCCACGTGAGACTTTCCCGTGGATGGGTGACGACCTCATCTGGATAGACTGTGCCTGTCTTAGATTGTCCCCCTCTGGGGATCTTACCTGTCATTGACTACCAGCCGTCCATTCGAGCCAACCAAACATAAGGAAATGCTTCAGTTCTAAAGCAGCAAGCTTTGCGCTGACGAGCCAAGTTCCATAAAATAGTGTAGTTCTTTAGACAAATCAACTGCCCTGAGTTCCAGTAAGTAACGCACTGAGTTCTCTAGACAAATACCCACAAGGCATTGTCCCGTGCAATGTCCCAAACATAGAAAGATTTATCAAAATGTCCATTTGCTAACACGTTGATCTAGGAGGCTTCGTGCATGCAGAGCAGAAGCCACACTGCTGGTGAAGTTGTTTAATGCTTGAGCAGCAGGGATGCTTGTAGCGATTGTGATCCCTGCAGCTGTAGCAGCAGCCGTCTTTTTATGTCTAGACAATGCCACCGGCAAATCTTCAGGGTCTGCTACCTAGAAACTCAAGCATCAATCATTAGAGGAAAGGCAGTGCCATTCCAGCACTGAGTCAAGAAGGAGTTGTCAAACTAAAAAATAGAATTATTAGATCAGGTAATTGAAGTTGATCTCTGCTCACACACATTGCTGCTTGAGTTCCCACAAAAATAAGCTGGCAAAATATCACATTCAGAATGGATTAAAGAAAGACTGAGGGTTTTAGATGACAAAATATTATATTTAAGATAAATTAAAGAAAAGCAAAGAGCATTTTAGAAAAATAATTTGTTAGCTGGAACCCCTGAGCCTCTGCATACATAGCAACCTTCCATGAATATACCTATTGAAACAATTTAAATTAATCAGTTATTTAATAAATAAAGTTAATTATAAATAAACAATCCCATGTCAAATTCCAAAATATCAGGTTATATAGTATTAGTCATATTCTTTGCTGAAGAGAAGTCCTAGAGACACCTATAAATTAAGATTGAAGTTACCTTCACTTTTTAATTGTTTACCCAATTTGAATACTCTTAACTTCAATGAATTAAAGTTATTTGGATCTATATATATATATATATATATATATTTTTTTTTTTTTTATTTTATTAATTTTCATGAGCACTCAGATTTTGTTATTTGTGACGTCACATTCGACAGACGCACAAACATAAAGACATATTTGTGATGTCACATTTACATGAAATCTAGACAAGCGCACAGACATAAAGACATATATAAAAAAGAAAAACACAATTTTGTGCACACTAAAGAGAGTTCCTCTCATCCCGGCTGGGAGGAATGAGATTTAAGTTGTGAATTTATTGAAGGAAAAAGCATGCAGCTTAAAAATTTCTTAGCTGAAAAGGCAAAGATGAGTTCCTTTTGTTGGAAAAGAGACAAACTCGCGCAGGTGTGTGGATTGATACCTCTTTTAAGGGAATTATTTCACAACTACTTCATCTTGGCCCTTTTGATTTGGCACTTGTTTTATTAATCTTGATGGTATCCACACCGGCGAGGTTTCATGCTGTGGAAAAACACAAACAGAGCCTCTCCCCAAAATTAATACTGTCTGGACCTTTCCATGTACCTGAAAGAACATCCTTCCAGTAAACCAAAGGTTTGTGTTGTTGGTGTGGATTCCAGTGTCTGTCTCTAGCCGAATATCCTTTGGAATCCAAAGTTTAAAAATTTAAAGTAAAAAGGGCAATGGCTAATCTATCTTTAGGATTTGTCTAATTTCCTTCTTTTTGTTTCAAAAGCATAATTTTGAGTGTGCAATTAGCTCATTCAATTATACCTTGGCCTTGAGGATTATATGGGATACCAGTCTTATGAAGTATACTGAATTTGGAGCAAAACTGTTTGAAAGATGAGGATGTATATGCAGGGCCATTGCCTGTTTTAAGCATTTTGGGAATGCCCAGTGCAGCAAAAGCTTGTAAACAATGAGATGTAACATCTTTAACTTTTTCTCCAGTATGTAAGGAAGCAAAAATCATGCCGGAGCATCTATCTATGGTCACATGAATAAATCGCAATTTTCCAAAACTTGGCTCATGAGTGACATCCATCTGCCACAAATGATTGGGCATTAATCCTCTTGGGTTAACCCCATAATGTGGATTGGGCAAATGTGTCACACAAGATTGACAAGCCTTCACAATTGTTCGAGCTTGATCTTTAGTTATTTTGAAACTTTGTTGTAAAGTAGTACTATTAACATGAAATTGAGAATGGAACGAGGTAGCTTGTTGGACTGCTGAAAATATAAAGATTGTTTGAGTGAGGGCATTGGCCTTTTGATTACCTTCATGGAGAGGACCAGGCAAATTAGTATGAGCTCTGATATGTCCAATAAACAAAGGTTCTTTACGTTCCCATAGAAGGTTTTGAATTTGAAAAAAAAACAATTTAAAGGCTGGAGTATGAGGTGCTATTGGATCTGCTAGCTCCAATTTGGGGAAAGCATGTACAATATAGTGGCTGTCTGAAAAAATATTTATGGGCTGTTCTTTAAAACTTTCAAGAGTTGGCCAGGCACGGTGGCACACGCCTGTAATCCCAGCACTTTGGGAGGCTGAGGCAGGAGGATCGCAAGTTCAAAGCCAGCCTCAGCAATGGTGAGGCACTTAGCAACTCAGTGAGACCCTGTCTCTAAATAAAATACAAAAAAGGGCTGGGGATGTGACCCAGAGGTTGAGTGCCCCTGAGTTCAATCCCCAGTACCAAAAAAAAAAAAAAAAAAAAAAAAAAAAAAAAAAAAAAAAAAAAAAACCTTTCAAGAGCTATAATAATAGCTTCTAGTTCTACTAATTGAGCTGATTTGATTTATGGGCAGTAATATGAATCATATTTTCTTTTTGAGTGACTACTGCAGCAGTACCGTTAGAGGACCCATCTGTAAATACATTTAATGCCTTAGGAATAGGTTTATTTTTTATTACCTGTGGAAATATAATGGGATGATTAAAACATAGTATAGGAGACTTAGGAAGATGGTTATCAAAATTTGCAGAAGTAGAGCATCTAGCTATAGCCCAATCATTATCATTGAAGCATAAATATTCAACCTGTGATGATGAATAGGGAGTAATAATAGTAGTGGGGTGAATGCCAAATATTTTAGTAGAAGTCTTAAGTCCTTGAAGAATAAGTTTAGCCATCATTGAGGTATAAGACTCAATTGTACTTTTAGGAGAGACGGGCAAATGTATCCATAATAAAGGCCCCTGTTGCCAAAATACTCCTGTGGGTATATACTGTGAAGAAATAATAATCAATATCAGCGGTCGAGCAAAATCAATTCTATCATAATGGGATCCTTCAATGGCCTTTTCTACCAACTTTAAAGCTTCCCTAGCATCAGGAGTCAATGTTCGCGGTGAAGATGGATGAGGGTTCCCATGAAGGATATCAAATAAGGGTTTTAATTGGCCAGTAGTGAGGCTTAGTGTAGGGCGAAGCCAATTAATGTCTCCCAGCAATTTTTGAAAATCATTAAGAGTGGCCAAATGTTCTTTACTTATTAAAATTTTTTGAGGCCTAATAAAGGTATCCATAATTTGGAATCCAAGATATAATATTGGAGATCTAGTTTGAACCTCTTCTTCAGAAATGTTTAGTCCATATCATTTCAAGTTTTCTGATATATTGCTAAATATGGTGAATAAGACTTTTTGATTAGGATGAGCAAGCAAAACATCATCCATATAATGTAGGCAAATAAGCTCTGGGTATTTGTTCTTGATAGGCTGAATAACTTTATCTACATAGATTTGACACATAGTGGGGCTATTAGCCATTCCCTGGGGTAAAACTTTCCATTGGTATCTTTGATCAGGGCCATTATTATTGATAGAAGGAACTGAAAAAGCAAACCTGGTGGCATCCAGAGGATGTGGAGGAATAGAAAAGAAACAATCCTTTATATCAAGAGATATAAGATGGAAATTTTTAGGAATAGCTGCAGGATTAGGAAGTCCAGGTTGGGTAGGGCCCATAATTCGCATGGTTTTATTGATTTCTCTAAGATCATGTAACAATCGCCATTTTCCTGATTTTTTCCAGATCACGAATATGGGGGAATTCCAGGGAGAAGTGGAAGGTTCTATATGTCCTGCTTCTAGTTGTTCTTGGATTAGTAGGTGGGCTGCTTGTAATTTCTTTCTAGATAGGGGCCACTGAGGGACCCAAACTGGCTTATCAGAAAGCCATTGTATTTTTAAAACTTTTTTCTCAGTGACCTCTAAAAAAAAATATCTTTTACCTTTTTGAAGATGATATCTTTTAAGCTTAATAGGGTTAGGATTACCCTGTAGATTTTTATTTTTAACACCTGCGTGCTTGGTTATGAGGTGTACTCCCATTTGTTGCAAAATACCTCTTCCCCATAAGGTAACTGGCAAGCTGGTCAAAACATAAGGCTGGAATGTTCCTTTATGCCCTTCATCATCCTCCCATTTTAAAACTGTTGCACTTTGTTCTGGGATGTTAGTATATCCCAAGCCTCTTAAACTGGTTGAAGCCTTCTGCAGAGGCCAGCGCTTGGGCCATTGTCACAGATTGATGATGGAAGAGTCAGCCCCAGTATCAATCAATCCCTCCATCTCTATACCTTGAATTTTTAATTTGCACATAGGCCTCTGTGAACAATCCTGGACCCAGCAAGCCATAGGTCCCTAGTCAGTGGAACCAAATCCTCTATTGTTCCTATTTTGAGGTATACTCTTAAATGAGTCATGTAAACTGGGAAGGAGAAGCAGCTGAGCAATTCTATTTCCTTGGTTAACAGAGCAAATGCCTCTAGGAGAGCTAAGCATAATTTTAATTTCTCTTAGGTAGTCTGAGTCTATTACACCAGGAATCACTTGAAAACCTGATAAGCTTTTAGAGCTTTTCCAGAGGATAAGTCCTACAGTTCCTGAGGGAAGAGGTCCCCTGACTCCTGTGGGAATCAGTTGAACCCCCATGTCAGGTGTTAGCACTATCTGAACAGTGGAACAGAGATTTAATCCTGCACTTCCTCTTGTTCCTCTAACAAGGGAGTCAATGGGTAAGAGGGATTTTGTTGAGGAATCATCTGGATGGATGTTTGAGGATACTATTCCTCTAATGCCTCGTACATTTGTGGGCCCTGGGGCACTGGGCCCCGTGCCCCATATTTTGAATTCCTAGACAAAATGTTTCCATAAATATCGAATTTAGATCTGCACTTATTAGCCCAATGATTTCCTTTTTTACACCTGGGGCAGCAGCCTGGGGCACAATATGAGCTTGGTCTTATTTCTCTTTGGGGATATTGTCTAGAATAACCTGATTGATTATAATAATTTTTAGGTTGAGCTCTTTTTGTGAAATTTTGAGGGGAAACACCTCTCATTGCTGCTGCAATCACATTTCCTGTGACAAAGGCATCATTTATATCTTTACACAATCTTATATATACTGAAAGGTCCCTTTTAGATTTCCAAGGTCTGATAGCATCTTGACAATATTTGTTGGCATTTTCATATGCCAGCTGAATGACTAATGGCATAGCTTGATCAACATCTCCAAACATTCTACCTGCAGTTCGCAATAGCCTATCAGCAAAGTCAGCATATGGCTCATTAGGTCCCTGAATTACTTTAGACAAGCTACCCTGTAAGTCACCAGTTCCTTATAAAGTTTTCCATGCCTTAACAACTGCAGCGTATATTTGAGTGTAAACTCCAGGATTATATTGAATTTGAATCTGTAAGTCAGCAAACTGCCCTTCTCCAGTTAACACGTCCACGTTACAGTCTGGAAATCCTGCAGTCCCAATTCTTCTAGCTGTTTCCACCCAAAACTCCTGGAACTGTGACATCCAAGTCAAGTATTGTCCCCCGCTCAATACTGCCTTACATAAGCCTTTCCAGTCTGAGGGGGTTAAAGTTAAAGTGTTAAGGGACTCCAGCATACTCAATGTAAAAGGTGCTTGGGGCCCATAGGTCATTATTGCTTCTTTGAAATTTTTTATTGTTTTGAAGTCTAGGGATTGGTGGTACTTCTGCCCATTTTCATTTTCAAATACCGGCAGCTCCCAATGTCCCTGCGGGTTTTGACATCTGAGGGCAGGTAAGCACTCAGAAAGGCCGTTAATCTCTGCCTCAAGGGCATGCATATGCTCAGAAATACCCCTCATGATTTCTGTAATGGATTCCACCCATGAGGGAGCAGAGGACACAAGTGGTTCCTCTACTTGAAGGTCCTTTCTGGTCTTAACTGACTCAGCGGAGGAGGCTGTGCTTTCATGGTTATTTGATTCCTCCTCACTACTATTATTTTCATTAGTAATAACATCCTGAGTCCCAGGTTCAATTGAAAGCACGTATTCCTCGGCTATCTCTAATAATTCTTGGATAGCTTTAGTAGCTCGTATCTTCGTCATTTTTGAGTTCACACCAATACTATCCTTACTGTTCTTATCTGACTCATCAGAGGCTATGCTTTCATGATCATTTTCCTCCTCATTATCAGCTATATCAAATAATTCTTCCATAGCCTTTATCACTTGGGTCTTGGTTATTTTCGAACCCATCTTTAGAGACTTCTCAGTTCTTACCTGCCGATTCTGAATGCCCCGTACGGGCCACCACTTGTTGCCGCCTGCAACTATCGCCGCCTGCAGCAATGATACCGCGGGGAAGAATTCGGAAGCAGACTGGAAAATGAATAGGCTCTTTATTCTTGTTTCTTCCAACTTCTCTCTCCGGCTCCAACAACCTCTCCAACTCCAACCCTCCTCTAGCCAACCTCACCCAGTTAAATACTTTTTGCCTTAACAAGTATACACGTGTCAACAGCTCAAACTTACAGGTGCATCACATAGTTTTCACGGGCATAGAAAGATTCTTAGATAAATGCATGAATATCAGGTGAAAATACTGAAACACCTCTTATGGCTCTTAGCTAGCCACCATCTTAGCTATCTCCTTGTTAGGGCTCTTACACACTGTTATTGATTATGTCCACAAATACGTTGTTTAAACAGCATACTTTCTTCCTAAAATTTATAAAATATTTTTGCATAAACATTTCTTTTTTTTGGTATGGGGGATTGAACTCAGGGGCACTCAAACACTGAGCCACATCCTTAGGCCTATTTCATTTAGACACAAGGTCTTACTGAGTTGCTTAGTGCCTCACTTTTTACTGAGGCTGGCTTTGAACTTGTGATTCTCCTGTCTCAGCCTCCTGGCAAGCAGGGATTATAGGCGTGTGTCACTGTACCCAGCTTAAAAAATAGATTTTCATGAAAATTTGTTGCAGTAGAATCTGCATTAAAGAGACTACCAGAGTTCAAAGAGTTTTAAAAGAATAAATACTTCGACATTCATTTAATTCATATTTTAGACATAAGAAAACCAAGACCCAGCGGTCTAAACCTTTCCTATCTAGAAATCTCTTATACAAAATAAACAACATGTAGATAGAAGATAAATATTCTATGATTATTGTAACTTTTCTATGTGCATCATATTTATGACTCTGTGATTACTATAACATTCTATCTCTCTTTTACTTTAGGACCAACTATAAGTTTCTTTTTTTAAAATTGTTGCATAGTGTTAGATATTTGAAGAATAAAAAGTTTCCAATGATGACATAATCTATTTTCTTTTAAGGTAAACACTTAACCTGATATGTTTGCTAAAAGATTTTCTACTTACTGTCTCCCGAACAGACCCTCCTTAGAACAACTTACCCTAGTCTTTATAAATGCTTTGTAAGTATAGATTTTATTAGACGGAAGCCGAAGATGAATATCTTGGAAGTCCTAGATGTTTTCCTTTCTCTAGATAATACACACACACACATACACACATACACACACACATTTTTCACATGTTCAAATCTCCCATATCCTCTGTTATAACTGATGCTGTATGGTGTTTTATTTAAACATGAGTTGATAGGTCTGAGGCAGTGGATAGCTCTTCTGTGTCAAGCACATGTTCTTCAGCTTATTAAAAAAGAGAGGATTGAATTTCAGTTCCTAGCATTTTTCACATTTCTCTTGACTATTTGCAATGCTTGGTACAATCTATATCATCTCTTACCTTTGCCTATTAACATCAATAGCACTTCTTTTTATTAGTCTCTTGGTACTCACTGATGTTTTATGCATAATGATGCTTAAATTTAATTGAGCGGTAAGTTTCAGTTTAATTATGAGCCTCTGTGTACCTTCAGCACTTTTTCCTCCTATGATTACTGTACATTTTTTCTACAAACCCTTTAAAATTCTTCATCTGTTACACCCCTAGTAGACAGGCCATATTTAAGAGAACAACTAATTTGAATATTGTGATTATTTCAATGTATTTTGGTATTTTAGCAAAAATCTTTCCTTAATTGCACCTTGTGGAATAGGCTAACCACTTACCTGTAATGAACTAGAAGTGTCTTTGGTTTGAAAACCAGAGAATATGTCTGTGACTGCAAAGATGGTGTCATGTTCCAATTGTTCATAGTTTTTCACCCTAGTTCTGTTCTTTAAATGGCTGCTATTTTATCAGTGTGAGAGCTAATCCGATGATTCAGATGGTTGGAATTGTCCATTGCAACAGGTGTTTGATAAATCACTTCACAAGTTTAACTGTAAAATCTTCATCTTGGCTAATATCCACAGGTAAATTTTCAAAATTATTGAGCAATTTCCAGGTAGGGTGTTGCACACCTGTAATCCCAGTGTTTGGGAGGCTGAGGCAGGAGGATCGCAAGTTCAAACCCAGCCTCTGCAACTTATTGAGGACCTAAGCAACTTAGCAAGACCCTGTTTCAAAAACTATAAATGGATGGTGATGTGGCTTTGTGGCTAAGCACCCCTGAGTTGAACCTCTGGTACCAACAAATTAATTAATTAATTAATTAATTAATTAATTAATTAATTAATTATTGATACATTAACTGGACAACTTGTCTTCACCTTAGAACTGTCCTAACTACCTTGATATTTAAAGTGTTTTCTACTCTTGTCAAAGGATGAATATGCAGACATTCAACAATGATGATAAATTTAAATTTTGAGATTTCAAACCAAACTTTGATAGTAAGATGACTACAGAGAAAACAGTGCTTTTAAAAAATTCTCTCATGCTGGAGCATAATTCAAAATCTAAGGCACTTTCATTAATCTGTCTTGTTAACTAGGTTTGAGGAAACCAATGTGGCAAATAAGCTCTTTTCTGTTCCTTTTGTGACAATTGCCAATTATTTAAGCTATTTCTTAATTTTGACCTAAAGACAAAATTTACAGTGAATTGGATCTTTCTTACTGAATAAAATCTGCAGATAATATTTTATGACTTTTGTGCAATGGAATTCTCATGAATTTATTACTCTTATTTATTCCACCATTTGGGCAAAAATGCCCTAAGAATGAATTAAATATGCACGAGTGAAATTTTGCATTTGGTTTCCTAAATGCAGAGCCTCAGAAAGGAATCCAATTACACAGGATGCATTGAGTGAAAGTTAATCAGGAAAAACCTGTAAGGAAGAGGAATACAATACAAAGAAGGGCACAAGGAATAGTCTAAACAAAAGTCTCATTTGAGCTATGGCCTACATCAGAGTATGATGTTTCTCTTCAGTGTTGCACATTGAGTCAAGGAGATCTCAGCTGTTTATGGCCTTAATAGGTTTTTACTAGGGCGTTTGGAGAGGTTTTACGACTTTTGAAATATCCTCTGTGAGGTGGTTTCTATTAAATTAGATCAAGTGTCCTGAGAAGTTCATAAGTATATGTAGATAGCCATGACCATTTATTCAGATAGGGGAAAATATGAGCAAGGTGACTATAGCAGTATATATACCTGGCTTTTATTATTTTAAAGCAGTAGGTCTCAAAATGTAGCCTCTTGAAGAGCAGCATATACGACACCTGAGAACTTGATAAAAAGGCAAATTCATTGGTCCTACCCTGCTCAGTAATCAGGGACTCTGAAATGACCCCCAGAAATGCATGCTTTCCAAAGCATTCCAAGCTATCATGAAAAGTTTGAGTGCCACTATTCTAATGTAATCTTGTTAAATCTATAGCAAACATAATAGCTCTGGAAGAATGTCTGCCCACCTTCCACACTATTACCTTAGAAAAAGAGATTACTGGCTTTAGAAATAAAGGGTGTTTAGAAAGAGTAAGACACTAGTATTAAATACTGAATTTGAGATCCTAAGCTTGGTTTCCCTGATAAGATAAAATAGCAAGTGATAACAATGAAAGAAGCCCAGAGTGAATACGGGATAATCTGTAGTAGAGTAGAAGGTTCTCTTGAAGAGAGAAACTAAGCAAGTTCCAAAACATTGCTAGTGTCTACATATTTTTCTGTTATTAAAAAATCAGAAATTTATACAAAAATGAAAACCCAACACTCAAGAAAAATGTGCAGGAGTAAATAAAATGATAATCAAAACTTCATCATTTGAAACTTTCAGTTTCAGTAAAGACAGAGTAACAGAAATAAAAATGTATCCAGAATGAGAAAAAGCCTCACAATACAGGAGCCATCAGATCAAAATTCTAAATAATAGTGGGGCTAAGTTAGTCTTAAAGCAAAGATTGCTCTTGGCCTAACATAGCACATCTTAAAACCAAGTATCAGTGGGATTCAACTGACTAAAAGCTACCAAACTGATCTGCAGAAGTAACAGTGCATCTACAGTTTTCAAAACATTATGATCTTAGTAAAAGGAAGCACATATAACTCAATGCAAACAATAATTTTGAAAAATATACATTTTTTAGTAAGGCCCTAAGCAATTTATTTTTTTTCAAATTTATTTTTTATTCTAAGTTGTTAGAAATGACAGCAGAATGTGTTACATTTCATACTATACTTGTAGAGCACATTTTTACATATCTCCGGTTGTATACAAAGTATATTCACACCATTCATGACGTGACTTCAGACATGCACTTAGGGTAATGATATCCATCTCATTCTACCATCTTTTTTTTTTCTTGACCCTTTTGCCCCTTTCTTTCCTCTCCCTCCCCATTGGCCATTCTAGTGTTCCTCTAATCCTCCTATGCTCCCCATCCCAACCCCACTGTGAATCAACCTCCTTATATCAGAGAAAACATTTGGCATTTGGCTTTTTGGGATTGGCTAACTTCATTTAGCATTATATTCTCTAACTCCATCCATTTACCTGCGAATGCCATGATTTTATTCTCTCTTATTGTTGAGTAATACTCCATTGTGTGTATATACCACATTTTCTTTATCCATTCATCTACTGAAGAGCATCTGGGTTGGTTCCACAGTTTAGCTATTGTGAATTGTGCTGCTATAAACATTGATGTGGCTGTGTCCCTGTAGTATGCTGTTTTTAAGACCTTTGGGTAAAGACCAAGGAGTGGGATAACTGGGTCATAAGGTGGATCCAATCCAAGTTTTCCAAGGTATCTCCATACTGCTTTCCATATTGGCTGCACCATTTTGCAGTCCCATCAACAATGTATGAGTGTGCCTTTTTCTCCACATCCTCACCAACATTTATTGTTGTGTTCTTAATAGCTGTCATTCTGACGGGTGTGAGATGAAATCTTAAGAGTGGTTTTGATTTGCATTTCTCTAATTGCCAGAGATGTTGAACATTTTTTCATGTATTTGTTGATTGATTATATATCTTCTTCTGAGAACTGTCTGTTCAGTTCCTTGGCCCATTTATTGATTGGGTTATTTGTTTTTTTGGTGTGAATATTTTTAAGTTCTTTATATATTCTAGAGATTAGTGCTCTATCTGACGTACATGTGGTAAAAATTTGTTCCCAATTAGTAGGCTCTCTATTCACCTCACTGTTTCTTTTGCTGAGAAGAAGCTTTGTAATTTAAATCTGTCCCATTTATTGATTCTTGATATTAATTCTTGTGCTACAGGATTCTTATTAAGGAACTTGGGGCCTAATCCAACATGTTGGAGATTAGAGCTTACTTTTTCTTCTATTAGGTGTAGTGTCTCTGGTCTAATTCCTAGATCCTTGATCCACTTTGAGTTGAATTTTGTGCATGGTGAGAGATAGAGGTTTAATTTCATTTTCAAACAATCAAAAAAAGGAAAACTTCAGGCCCATATCTTTAATGAACATAGATGTAAAAATTCTCAATAAAATTCTGGCAAAATGGATACAAAAACATATCAAAAATACAATACACCACGATCAAGTGGGGTTCATTCCAGGGATGCAAGGATGGTTCAATATATGAAAATCAATAAATGTAGTTCATCACATCAATAGACTCAAAGATAAGAACCATATCATTATCTCAATAGAGGCATAAAAAAATTATTTGACAAAATACAGCACCCCTTTATCTTCAAAACCCTTGAAAAACTAGGGATAACAGGAACATATCTCAACATCATAAAAGCTATATATTCTAATCCCCAGGCCAACATTATTCTAAATGGAGAAAAATTGAAAGCATTCCCTCTAAAAACTGGAACAAGACAGGGATGCTCTCTTTCACCACTTCTATTCAATATAGTAATTGAAATGCTGGCCAGAGCAATAAGACAGACGAAAGAAATTAAAGGGGTATAATAGGTAAAGTAGAACTCAAATTATCATTATTTGCTGACGATATGATTTTATACCTAGAAGATCCAAAAAATTCCACCAGAAAACTTCTAGAACTCATAAATGAATTCAGCAAAGTAGCAGGATACAAAATCAACACCCATAAATCTAAGGCATTTCTATATATCAGTGACAAATCCTCTGAAAGGGAAATGAGGAAAAAATATACATTTATGGCAGATTAACTTTTAGTCAAGGTACTTAAATGAGGAAAGGATAAAAAAAATCTTAAATAAATAGTGGTGGTGTAACAGACATATTGGTTATTTACTGCTGCATAAGAAATTACCCCAAATATGTGGTTTAAATGATTACTATTCATTATATCACTATTTCTGTGAATCAGCAATTCCAGTTAAATTTATCTGAATGCCTCTGATGATCCTGGGATGCAATTATGTGTCTATTTTGTCAGCAGAATTTAGTTCCTCATGGGGTATTGGACAGAAGACTTCAGTTCCTCATATACTATTGTCCAGAGTCTGTGCCAAGTTCCATTTCATGTGTAACCTCTCCATTAAGGAAGCTCATGATACAGAGTAAGATTGGGATAGAAGGAAAGATTAACAGGAAAAATGAAAGATAATCTTTTTTATCGAAATCACAGGTATGACTTCCCATCTTTTTAGCTACATCCTCTTTCTTTGAAAAATTACATTGACCCATCCCTGAGATTTCCAAAAGTCTTATCCTTTTATAGTAGCAGATTAACATCTGGAATTCCACTATTCCTTTGCAGTGTGGATGAGCCACCCAAGGTACATGGCTCCTGAAATACAGTTCTTAAATACAGTAGTTCCACTTCATCAGTAGATCTATAAAAATAACTGTAAAAATTATCTGTCTCTCCATGTATAATTTTGAGACAGAAACAGGATAGCTTCTATAAATGGTCATTTATATAAAATAAAAAAACACATATTCTTATCTTTATTTTGGTACCATATATAAATGATTCACTTAAGGTGGTTCATAGACACAAATTCAATCAATAAAATTAAAGAAATTCCAGAAGAAAACATATTAGAAAGTCTTGATGTCCTTGAACTAGGCAAATATGGTTTAGTTATACATATTTCTACTTTTACATTTATATTTATACACATATAAATTGAATGTTTTCAAAGTCATAAGCTTTAATACTTAAAATTTACTTTAAAAAGTTTGTAATGACAAACTATAAGTAATTATAAACTTCAGTACAGAAAAGACTTATGAATTATATATCTAATGACATATATTCAGAACAAATATAATTTTTATAATAAAAGGAAGGTTAAACATCCAATGAAAAATACAAAAACTTGAATAGCCACATCACTGAAAAAGACATACAGATGTCGAATCAGCATGGGAAATATTTCTCTATATTGTTAGATATTAGGGAAATGCAAACTAAAACCACTACATAATAGCTAGACTGGTTAAAATTAAAAGTTAAAATATGGAGTATTGATAAAGATGTAAAATAGGTGGAACTTACAACCATTGCCAGTGGGGAGGAGCAAAATAAAACAGTCCTACTGGAAAATGGATCATCAACTTCTTATGAAGTCACACTTTCAATTCAGTAATTCCACTTTCAGGTATTTACTCATAAAATCTAAAATACGCCTACCTAAAATATTTGTATACTCATATACAAATATTTATAATAACTTTCTTCATAATAGCTAATAACTGGGAACAACTTCAGTGAACATCAATTACATATTCATATACAAATATTTATAATAATTTTCTTCATAATAGCTAATAACTGGGAACAACTCAGTGCACTTCAATCCTCTCTTAAGGTATAAAAACATGGCCTAAACATGTACTTTATTCATAATCCCAAATGTAGAAACATCACAAATGTCCACAAAATCATCTCTGATTAAATATATTCACTAATACTAAGGAATGAACTACAAATGTATGTAATCATATGTTTGAGAATATATAAACCTTATGCTACATGAAAGAAGTCATACACAAAAGACTATGAAATAAAGAAACCTGTTTATATTAAATTTCCATTCTGGAATAGGCAAAGGTCAGCAAAGAGGAATCCACGTGTGCCAGGGGCTACTACTAGAAGAAAGTCATTGATGGAAAAGTACACAGGGAAATTTCTGATAACTCTGGAAATAATCCAAATCATAGTTGTGGTAGTAAATAATGGCTACATGCACCTAAGTTCATTGAGGGTATACATGTAGAGAATTTTACTTTACTAAATTTTATTGTATTTCAATAACTATGACTTAAATAAACAAACTACACTGAAATTTCCCACTATGAGGATATAATGCATCACAACAGGCAATACCCTCACTGTGATAATTAGAAAAAGATAAAGATATTTCAAAAATAATTTTCATAGATATGAAATTTTAAAGAAAGATGAAACAGATGAATTAAAATTCCAGAAAGTAGAGAACATTTTCAAAGAGACTTCCTGTCTATCAAAACAATTTCATCAAGAGAATTTGCCAAATTATGGACGGTTTCCAGTTCAATGCTGATGCTTAGGCTTACCCAAATTAATATCCTCTGATGGAATAAAAATAAAACAACCCATAACATTCTAGCAGTACAGAAGGAATGATTTGGAAATTTGTAGAGCATCATAAATAGGCTAATATTTCCTAAAGGATATTGTAAAATTTCAAGGTTGTGCAAAGGATTGGAAATTAGTTTCAAAGTTTCTAAAGCACACCTAAACTGTCTCAGTTTTAGATATTTTGGGAAACAAAGATCTGGTGGGGGAGAAGACTGATTGAAATTCTTGGCTATTTCCTAATTCAAGATATTTGCTTTATCTTAGAATGTAAGGATTTGGAAGCTTGAGAGTTGAGTTGAAAAACTCCAGAGGATAAAAACTAACTTTCCTATAATTTCAAAAATGTAAGGACAGAAAAAGCCACCAACTTTCAGTCAAAAATCTTGAAAAACAAAATAAGAAAAGAAGTTGTTAATCAAAAAGATGGAAAGAGAACAACTATATAAGTAAAATAAAAATTGGTCAAACAAAAAATTAGGAGTATGATTACAAGCATATACTTAAATATATCATTCTTAATTTAAATGTTGGTAGACTCATTACCCAAGTAAAAGTCTAGGATGATCAAAAATATTGTTAAAATATACACTTATTAATCTACTCATGACATTTAGGAAAAAACATTTGAAAGTATACATACAAATACCAATTAAATTAATATTGATACTAGTATACTAATATCAGATAAATAGATCTTAAGTCAAAGGCATTTCTAGGAATGATTTTCCAGCTCTTTCATCACAAAGGGGATAATTAAGTATATAGTGACCTTAAATTTGTAGGTATTCATTACATAGATTAAAATATATAGACTTAGGTAAAATGGGAAATAAATAAACCCATAATAATGGGAGAATTTAACATGCTTCTTTCAAACTGAGAAAATTATTAAAATATGAAAATGTTATATGAGATTTGGACACATAGTTCATCTAAGAAACAAATCTTATAAATCACACAAAATATTTGAAAATTTACCTAAAAATTTGGGAATAAAACAAATTAATAGAGTCTAATTCTTTTCTTGATATTTAACTGTTAAGAAATTTTACACCCCACTGCATCTCCTTCCCCTTCTGCCTTATATTTAAGCAAGCTGATCCTGGGGTCTCTGCCTGTCTCCTCTTCTCTCATGGGAACTTCAAGGCACTGAGACCCAGTCTACATGAGGCAACTCTCACCTTATTCCCATTCTTAAAGTAATATAAAACTTCAAAACAGTTGTTCCTATTAGATCTCTATCAAGCCACTTTCAGGCCTGTTTTGGTGCCTGCCATTCCTTTCCTAGCAAGGAATATTATTATCAATAATAATCATTTTTTGTCTCTCTTAATGCATGTGGCATCATTACTCTCAAAATCCAACCCAAACATTTCATTTGGTACCCATCTTCTTCCATGGGGCAACTGTAGCAAAGATATCTGTTATCACTATTTTTATTAAATATTTTACTGGAGATCTTATCTAGTGGAAACACATATACAAAGAAGGAAAGAGAAAGAAAAAAATATTATAACATTTCAAATGGAAGAAACAATACTTACAACTTAGGGATGAAATGGTTTGGTACCAATGAAATTTTAAAGGGTTGATTAAAAATGCTTTAGAAAAAAATCCTGAATATAATTAGGTTGCTGGATATAAGATGAACAAATAAAAATAAAATGTACTTGTATATACCAACTAGCAAGTAGAAAATGAAATTCTTTTAAAATTTAGCCACTATATTAGATCAAAACAATCACATCCTACCAAAAGTTGATTTCTATTTTCCTACACAGAAAGCTATAAAATATTTGTAAGCTAATTTAAAAACTATTTATATAAATGGAGCACTACAGTATGAATGTAGAATGGAATGGAAGACTCAATATGTTAAAATGTCCCCTTTTGGCCAAATTAGCCTTTGGTTTCATCCCAATTCTCCTCAAAATAAAATGGTGTGTTTTTGTAGCAATTCACAAGCTGATTATAAAATTCATATGAAAATAAAAAAGAAAGGATAAGAATAGAAAGGCAATGATATAGAAGATGAATAAAACTAGAAAAATTTTACTATCATGAATCAAGCCTTAATTAAACATTTAGTAACTAATGCTAATTAAATTCCAGAGTTTTGGCACAAGGGCAAAATACTGGCCAAAGGAACAGAATGAAATGCCCAGAAACAGATGGGTATATGTCTGGTCACATAATTTATAACAAAGGTGATACGTGGTTTGTAGAGCAAGGGTGAGGTTTTGTGTAAGTGGAGCAAAGTTGATTTTTAAATCTAAATTCAGACTGTTTTTTACAATAAGTACATAAAGATATTCCATATGTATTACAGCTCTTAATGGGGATGTGAAGCAATTAAATTGGAAGAAGAAATAAAAGAACATATTCTTGACTTTGAAGCAAAGAGAACTTTCAGCAGGACTCAAAAGTGATAACTATAGGACTGGGGTTATAGCTCAGTGGTAGAGTGCTTACCTAGCATGTGTGAGGCTCTGGGTTTGATTCTCAGCATCATATATAAATAAATAAATAAAATAAAGGTTCATCAACAACTAAAAAATATTTTTAAAAGACATAACCATCAAGCAAAATATTGAGAATACAATTAGACTATAATTAAGAATTTTTATTAGTTTAAAATTTAGTGACTAAAAGACAATATATATATATTTGGAGAATGTACATACAAAATACACCTGAAAAAATATGTGTATGGAATATATAAAAGCATAATAATTAGAAAAATTCCATATTTTACAATATACAGGTTCAGTGCAATCCCCATCAAAATATCAATGACATTTATCAAAGAATTAGGAAGAAACAATTCTTAAAATCATTTTGAAGAATGAGAGAGACCAGAATAGCCAATGAAATAGTATGCAATAAAAGTGATGGAGAAGGCATCACAATACCTGATCTGAAATGATCCCACAGAACTATAGTAATAAAAACAGCATGGTATTGGCATCAAAATAGACAGAAAGATGAATGGAGCAGAATAGAAGACACACAAAAAAAATCCACATAGCTTCAGCCATCTGATATTGACTAAGTTACCAAAATAAATATTTTGGAGAAAAGACAGCCTTTTAAACAAATGGTGCTGGGAAAACTGAATAGGTATATGTAGAAAACTAGATTCCTCTCTCACCCTATACAAAACTGAAGTTGAAAGGGATTAAAGACTTAGGAAGTAGACCAGAAAATTTACAACTGCTGGAAGAAAACATAGGGTCAACACTCCATCATATTGATGCTGGCACTGACTTCCTTAATAAGACTCACAAAGCACAAGAAATAAAACCAAGAATTAATAAGTGGGATGTCATCAAACTAAAACCTTTTGCACAGCTAAGGAAACCATTATGAGCATGAAGAAAGAGTCTACAGAATAGGAGGAAATGTTGGCTAGCTACCCCTTCAATAAAGGATTAATATCCAGAATACACAAAGAATTTTAAAAACTAAACTCCAAAAAACAAATAACCCAATTAATAAATGGGCAAAAAAACTAAACAGAAACTTCTTAAAAGAAGTAGCACAAATGGCCAACAAATATATGAAAAAAAAAAATGTTCAACATCTCTAGCAATCATGGAAGTGCAAATCAAAACTACACTAAGATTTCATATTACTCCAGTCAGAATAGCAATGATCAAGAATATAAACAATAATAAATGCTGGCCAGGTTGTGGGGACTTGTACATTGATGGTGGGGTTGTAAACTAGTACAACCATTCTGGAAATCAATATGGAGATTTCTCAAAAACTAGGGATGGAACCACCTACCATATGACCCAGCAATCCCACTTTTTGGCATTTTCCCAAAAGATCTACTATTAAAATACTACAGCAATACAGCCACCTCAATGTTTATAACAAAACAGTTCACATCAGCTAAATTATGGAATCAACATGGGTGCCTATCAGTAAATGAATGGATTAAGAAATTGTGATACACACACACACAAACACACACACACATACACACACACACACACACGAGTTCTACTGAGCCATAAAAAAAAAAAAAAGAATGAAATTATGGCATTTGCCAGTAAATAGATAGAAATGAAGAATATTGTGCTAAGTGAAATAAGCCAAACACAGGAACTCAAAATTTTTCTCTCATATGAGCAAACTAGAGTAAAATAAAGTAAAGGGGGAGAGGAGGATAGGACAACATAAAAATAAAGAGAAAATTAGTAATACAGAAGGCACAGGCAAGGGATGGGAAAGGGGAGGCAATGCAGAATAAATTCTTTAAAAATCATGTTATGTGCATATATAATATACCACAGGCAACTTCACCTTTGTGCATAAGTATAAATGCCAAATAAATGTAAATAAATAAATAAGCAAAAATTGTCTAGTAGAATAGAGGAAGGAGAATGGCATAGAGAAGGGAGGTCAGGAGGGAAAAGAAGAAAAGATCATGAACTAAAATTGAATTCCAGGCATGTATGAGCTTGTCAAGATGAAGCCAACTACTATGTATAACTATAATGCTCTAATAAAAAAAACACATCTCTTAAAAATTAACTAAGGACTTAACCACTATGACCACTTAACAAAACAAATAACCACACAAGCAGTAAATGTTAGGAAAAGGATTTAATTTCATTAGTTATTGTGGAAATGTGAAATAAAGCTTATTTAATGCACCACTGCCCACTCACTGGAATGTCTAAAATTAAAACAGCAGAACATAGCAAGTGTTGGTGAGAAAAACTAAAAATTATGATAAACTCCTAGTAGAAAGAAATTAGTAGCCCTTTAATAACATTTTCACATCATTTACTTCAAATAACTCTATATACTATGCAACATAGTATAGTTATTTCATGCTGCCATAACAAAATACCAGAGACCCAGTGTTCCCCTCCCTTATGACTTGATTTAACCTTAATCTTAATTATTTCCTGAGCAGTTACATCTCCAAATATAGTGATTTAGAGCTTCACTGTATGAATTTCTGGGGGAACATCAATACTCAGTTCATAACATTTCAAAGTTGACCCACCCAAATCCGTGTAATTCCTTTTCTCTCACATGCAAAATAAATTCATCTCATCCCAACAGCTAATAAATTAATAAGTAAATAAAAATATAACACCTACATTTCAACTCTCACTTCCAATGTTCAAAGCCTCATCTAAATATCATCTAAATCAGATATGAATATAGACTCTAGGACTGACCCGTACTGTGGCAAAATTTCTCTTTGCTATGAACCTGTGAAACCAATCAAGTTATGTGTTTCCAGAGTACAATAAAGGGAAATGCATGGGACAGATATTCTTTTTATCCAGAAGAAAGAAGCACGAAGGAAGAAAGGGATAACAGGCCCTCCAAAAGTTCCAAACCATGCAGGGAAAACAATACTACATCATGGAGAATCATCCTCTTTGGTTGTACGTTCTGCCTTTCACACTACTGTGTTTGCAATGCTGACCCCAGAGTTCAAGGCAGGAGAGGTCCCCCATGGGCCTGTGAATATGATGGAATATCATCCTACTAATTAGATTAGA
This sequence comes from Tamias sibiricus, assembly GCA_025594165.1. NCBI lineage: Eukaryota > Metazoa > Chordata > Mammalia > Rodentia > Sciuridae > Tamias > Tamias sibiricus. The sequence continues at coordinate 145,438,989 of CM046660.1, read as the reverse complement.
TGACAAAGCGCAAGAATTTTTCAGATTCATGAAGGTTTCTAATCAGTTTAATTCAATAAAAACTTATCATGCCTAGCCTGGCTTGATCAGATGAGCTGTCTTGGAGAAGATGGGGGAATACTACAGCATGAAGACCAGTGCTCTCTCCAAATTCCTGTGTCAGAATTCTAACCTCCAGTGTGATGCTATAAGGAGGTGGGGTCTTTGAAAGTGATAAGAGTTTCTGGGGAGCTTACCTGTCCTTTCTGCCATGTGAAGTTAGAGTGAGCAGATGACTGTCTATGAACAGGAAACTAGACACTATGCCAAAGCCTAATCTTGGACTTCCCAGCACCGTGGTTGTGAGAAATAAATTTATGTTGTCTATAAAGCACTCAGTTTAGTGTAGCCCAAGACAAATGATCAATCAGGAAGAATTCAGAAAGGTTCCAAGGACAGAGATGTTCTCCTAATTTCTTGAGAAAGCAAACTGCCATGTTTTAGAAAGTCACATGGCAGAAAACAGTAGGCAGATTATTGCAGCTCAGGGTTTCAGCCATACAAATGCAAGGAACAGAATCCCAGGCCTCAAATGAGATCATAGACCCACCGACACCAAGATTTCATCCTATTAAGAACCTAATCAAAAAAACCAACTAATTAGTGGGAGGAAGAATAACCATAAAAACTGTGTTCTCACCTACAAAATATAAGGCAATAGATTAAAGTTTGCTCTATGCCCTAAAATTTTTCCTGATTTGTTGAATAATAAAAAAACTAATACATGTGTCTTTTCATCTCTTTTTTTTAGGAAAGAGAATGATGGATTTAAGATACAAGCATATATTCTCAAATCCCAGCACTGTATGTGCAAAAAATATAGTAGAAAACACATTTTCATGAAAACAGATTTACCACCCATAGAACATTTAATAATTGTTTTGCTCAACTGGCCTAAAAAGTAGAATGAGCCATTGACACAAATTTCCAAATGCTCAAGACAATCACTTAGTTTATATTTTATAATGAATGTTTATTAAAATATCAGAACTTAGAAGAAGGTCATTGCTTATTCTCATGTACTGAAAGAGAGTTTATGACCATAGTCATGATGTAGGCCATTTCATTAAAACTTAATATCCATAGGGGATTCCTAGGAACACCAGCAATCTCCATGTATTAGTCAGCTTTTCATCACTGTGACCAAAATATCCAACAAGAACAACTGAGAGGAGGAATAGTTTATTTTGACTCACAGTTCTAGAGATTTAGTGTATGGTCAGCACCTCCATTGCTCTAAGCCCCAGGTAAAGGAGAACATCATGGCCATAGGGTATGAAGGAGGAGGGCTGCTCCATTCATGGATGCCAGAAGGGGACATAGGGACGATCCCCCCTTCCAATTCATACCCCAGTAACCAATCTCATCTAGCCATATCTCACCTGCCTACAGTTACACCCAGTCAATCAATTCAAACTGGGATGAACTGGTTAGGTTCCAGCTCTCATAATCCAATCATTTCAATTCTGAACATTCCTTCATAAACACAGGAGTTTTGGAGGGACATCTTAAATCTAAACCATAACAGTTCATAAATGCAATTTTTACCCTTTTGGCCCCTTACTCTCTAATTTTTATTATTGAATTTCTTTAGAAATCATTCATCATATCAAATTTGTGTGAAGATTAATTCTTCTTTAATGTGATTTCTAAAAATAAGAAAACAAATGTTATGTGCATAGCATGACTCTTTTGAAATGAATCTGGTAGCTGTTATTACTAAAATCACTGTATGTATGTATAATATGTCAAGACACATTGATACCAGAAGGCCAAGTCCTTTCTTCTTTGTTACCCTCGTTGTGAAGTGAGCGCATATTGGAATTACTTATCCAGTTTTCATAAGAGTTCTTTCTTCTCCTGTACCTGAATAAGTGTAGGTTCTAGGGAAATAGGGTAGAACCTTATGACTCAAAGTGGCACAGAAACATGGAGTACCAGAGAACTCAGTGGAGATGTACAATCTCAAGCCCACCTTTGACCTACTGAATTGAAATATGTGTTTACACAATTTCCCGGGTGCCCTGCAGGCCCTGTAGAACAGTCATTCTCAGCCTCAGTCATCCATAAAATTACCAGGAATTTACACCACAAAACCAAATAATCAAAAAACCAACCAACCAAATAACAAGAGGAAAAAAATTCTTTAAAAGTCCAAGTCCCACATAATTTAATTGGTCTTGTGGCAGGTGCCAGGTATTTAGACATTTTAAAGTGATGGCAGTTTATTCTAATAGGCAAAATTATTGAGAATTTCTCTTTACTACCTTCTAGGTACAGAATACACCTTTCCCCCTGCACATATTATGCTCTTAGAATGAATTCCTGCATCTGAATCATAATGCAACACACTACACTGATAGCTCAGAAATAAACTGCCACTTGGCCTTCAAGTACTAACTTCTCTAGGATTACCCTTTCCCTGCTCTTCTTGCTTATTAGGAACTAAAGTTATTTTGCATCCCTGAAACTAATCATTATGCTAGAATATAACACAATATTTCCAGATTCTGCCCACACCATGGGCTTTCTCTTAATATCTTCAAACAATGAGAAAGAAGAAATCCAGGCTCTAGCCCTTGTCAGACCCTTCTCATGCACCATTTTCTTGTACTAGCATCAATATTTGTTCCATGGGCTGAACAATGTCAATCTATTTTGTACTTCTGCTCTTCATGTGTGTGTGCACATGTGATTGTGTGTGCATGTGTTCATAAGTGTGTGTGTGTGTGTGTGTGTGTGTGTGTGTTTAATACAGTCTTCTTAAGTGTTTGAGTGTTATTTATGAATTACCCCAAAACCAATTGGTTTACATTCATTTATCACTTTATTAATCTCTAAAACAAAAGTCTATTTATTGTTGGTTCTGGTTTGGAATTCAGGGCTAACTCATAAAAACTGATTTTCCTTCTTTGATCCTCAGTGAAATTAATCATATTATACTATTTTTAAAATTTTCTGTACATGAACCTCATTCTTACAATAATCTTTATTCATTGCAAATAAATAAGACTATATACTACATTTTTTAAAAAGTTTGTTTTCATATTAAAATAATTTGGCCAAATGTGGAACAAGAATATTTTGTAATGGAAGGTATTTTTATACACATGACTGTCTAAAACATAATTCTTCAATCCACTGATAGTGAAGCATTGAACAGTATTTCTTATTTAATTATAAGTATTTAACTTGTAAAATTCTACAATTAATCTAGACCTATTACCTTCAAATGAGTTTATATAAATGCCTTTCTCCACGGAATAATCTTCATCGAAAATATCTACTCAATCCTACAAATATCTTTTGAGTGACTTTTGTATGTTCCACCAAGTACATTTCGATGTGTAAAGAATTCTGAGACCTCTGTAACTTCCACCAATGTTGAGGAACTAACAATCTGATATAGAAGAACTTGGTAGAGCAGAAACTGAAAAGAATAATAAAGAAAATAACTGTTATAGGGATGATGGAGTAAAATAGACTATATAGCGTTTTCTTTGCATAAAATTGAGGGTGTTTTAAATAAAAGAGAGGGACTGGAAAGTTCAGACTGGGTTTGAGTAAATAGTAACACTGATATACATTTTGTCTAAATGCTAAGACAATTTTAATATTATAGAAGGGGCTTTTCTGAAGCACTGGAAGACTGCATTGTGATAACTGTATGATTGATCTATTTATGGAAAACAAAAATGAAGATCTACCCCATCATGCCAGATGTTAAGATTGACTCTGAAACAAACAAACTAAAAGAACCTCATAAGTAATGTGTTGGTCTCCTTCACTTCTAAGAAGCTGTTAAGACAGGCACTGATGATATAGAGTCAGTAAAATAAATAAATCATCCTCCCTGCCTCTTAGGGTCTCTTAACTTAGGGAGGAAGACTCATAAATAAAACACCCCAGTAACTTAAGATAACTTAATATAACAAACACACTGTATCATTTGGAAAGTAAATACCAATTTTGGTGTATATCAATAATAAACTTAATAAGAGCTAGATTAGGGACTGGATACCAAATACAACTAATAATCTTTTCTCTACAAAAACTGCCAAGTGTTATAGTTTATGGTGCATTAATAGAAGTCTGATAATATTTGCAAAGTAATCAGAATCTTAATATTGGCATTTTTAACCTATGATTTTTTTAATAAAAGAGCATTTCTATATTTGACAAATACACCATGGTGTTGAGGAGACAAATTTCTTAACATATCTGTGCTTAAGTTTCCTTGTGCATAAAATAGATAGAACAATAGTAGCACTCTTGGGATTCATTTTAAAGTTAAGTGAATTAACATATGTAAAGAGCTTAGAATTATGCCTGGCATATAATAAAAGCTACAAAATATTTGATGTTATTATTATCATGTAGCAATAATAAATCATGCATTAACATCACCATCTTAAATCAAATTTTTCACAAAAACCTCCATTTTTTGGTAATGCATCTTGAAAATTATTTCCCTATGAACATTTAAAACCACTTTGCTTCTGAATAATATTACAATAGTATTTTTTAAGCAAATCACATTGCATGACATAATATTTTTACACTGAAATTAAATTTCAATAAAAATGTCACAAATGTACATGCTGAATAATTAGTCAAATGAGAGCTAGTATGATAATGCTCAGATACCTGAGATGGAAATTTCAATCAAAACATACTCAGAAACACAAATGGAGGAATCAAGAAGTAAAACCAATATAAATAAGGAAATCCTTTAGGAAGTTTTGGAAATTTTTGTTTCAAAGTCTGCTCAACAAGAGGGAATGCAAACCAGTGACTATACTTTTTGGAATACAAGAGGAATAAAGGATGAAGGAAATCCTCATAATTTATCCATGCAGATCCTGCCCTTTCTGACACCTTAAAAGCTTCTGACGATTTTTCCTTAATGTAAATTCTTGGGTAATGTTGCAATAGGACAATTTGGATCTTTAGTTTTGAAGACCAATATTTTATGTGGGTTCTCTTTGGGTCAAGTGTGGTATGGGGGATGAGCTAACCTCATTACAAACCACATTATCGAAAGGTGGAAATAATAAGAAGGCTGTCTTAAAAATTCATGAGCGGTTGAAATGCCAAAATAAACTGGATGAACAACTCATAGAACAAAGGTATTTAAGATTAGCTGGTACCATTGTGAAGAAACAGATGAAAAGTGAAGTAACATGTTTCCTGATTCAGAAAAATGGTTGCATTCCAATCCAGTGAGAGGCATGTTCATCAGTGTTGATGGCTCTGAGCAGGGCATCGATTATATCAAGGTTGAAAGGAGGAAACCTCACTTTGTGCTTCACCAAAGCAACCTCCCATGAATCCAAACCTTGAAATTAAGAAATCAGAGGGAATATTTTGATTTGGAATCAAAATATTGCCTATTAAGTGGCCTGTCTTATTCCTGTAAATTAATATCTAGTTAATTGGCCTAAAATCTCACTGGGAAATGCATTTATTATCCTCTATGCTTAACCACACCCTCCTCCCCCCAAAAAAAATGTGAAAAAAGAAAACAGATTCATGTGACACTTTTTTCCTAGGTGATCTCTTCAAAGCTCAGTATCTTTTAATAACTGAGGTTTAGGACTTGCTCCTGTTAAATGCTCACTGTGTAAATGCTATGGATGATTCTTTGATTCGTGTCTCTTTAATACAGGATCTAGACTGAAGGCTCAGGTCCTTTCTGGAACATTCTATCCCACCCCAGAGGCAGAGGAAAAACACAATTGCTAAGCCATTTAATAACAATGAATGTCTGCTCAGATCTACCAGCACTTCAGTCTTTGTTCCACTGGCAGAATTAAATCACCTGGGTACACCTCATATTAATGAGACACAGAAGTAAATGCCACCTAGAGGGACTCACCTTCATTTATCTGGTATTAGGAAGATGTAAAGATTAAGTTTATATGTCAATTGGACTGAACTAAGGGATGACTGGATAGAGAATACAACATTATTTCTAGGTGTATTTGTAGGGTGTTTTGGAGAAAAAGTTGGAGTGGCATAAAGAGTAAAGACTGCCTTCCCCAATGGGAGTGGGAATCATTTAATTCACTGAAGTCCCAAGTAGAACAGAAAGTCTAAGAAGGGCAAATTCTCCCTCTCTCCACTTGGGGTGGGACATCTGCCCTCTCCAACCCTGGGACATCTCAGCTTCTTGCTCCCATGCCTTTGAACTCTGGAACTTACTATTCTTACTAAAGGAAAGTGAACATGCATAGTAATATAATCTAAAATTCCCTACCTTCTTTGTTAAACATTTTTATGTCCTTTTTACCCACACCAAGATAAGATCGTCTTTTCTCAAACAATACACCTCAAAATGTTTCCCAAAAAAATCACAGTTTTTAGACTTGAACCATGTCTTATACATGATTCAATTACTGGCAATAGATTAAGTTTTATTGTTATCTCATGTTAGGTTAGCAAAATAATAGACAAATGTATGATTGATAATGTGTAACTCAACATAAATGAAGGGGGAAAAAAGCATTCAGAATTAACATACACACTCTTCAGCTTTGATGATAAATTATGCCTGAAACTTGTATCTGCAAAGACTTAGAAAATGAATGATACATAGAAAGGCTAAGAATTTATCAGACACCTTTTCTTACACAACTGAAAATGTTTAATGAAAAAGTGCATACATTATGCCACTCAAACAGATGCTCCATAGAAATAGAAGAACACCAGCTTTGGATTAAATGAGTCTTGTCCCAAGGAAAGGAACTACAGAATTCTCTCGTTGCCTTACCAGCTGTGTGCGCCCTTAACAATGTTAGCAGTTAATGGAAAAGGTGACTTAGAAGCATGATTCTCATGGGAGCACCTGTGGGGCTTATTCTACCCTTGATAACCACTACTAAATATAGTCTTCACAGTTCTGAACATAAACTGAATGTAGAATCCAACAAAAGAGCACACTCAATTATATCAAATTAGCATCTGAGTGTATGTAATCATGGAGTTTAGACCAGAGTTATTAAGCTGTCCTTTGTAGCACAGTGACAACGATTGAAAATGATCCCATGGAATAATGTAAGGGGTTTTATGAATGCACAGTGGCATCCATTATAATGTTTGGATGCTGACATTGGAGTTTTATAGAATATTTCCACATATGCAGGGCTGAGAGAAAAAAAATAGGCTTCCTCTTTTCCAAAGTAATTTCTGATCATTTCAAACTTTGCCATCTGAAAAGATTTATATTTTTTATACAAATTCACATTTAGAAAAATAGAAGTATGAGTATGAACAGTAAAGATAATGTTCATACTACCTGGATCTTTAAATAAGATATTATTAACAATAATAATTAATAGTAAAGGAAACTCCAAAATATCCCAAAATTTACAGATTATGTGTGTGTATGTGCATGTGTGTGTGTGTGTGTTTGTGTGTGTGTACACCAACGGTACTAAACCAACAAAACACATACCCAGCCCTTTTGATTTTTCATTAAAAAAACAAGGACTCACTAAATTGCTTAAGGCCTTGCTAAATTACTGACGCTGACTTTGAAATAGAAATCCTCCTGCCTCAGCCTCCCAAATGCTAGGATTATAGGTGTGAACCACCTTGCCTGGTCCCCAAATTAAAATATTTATAGCCACCAACATTTCCTGTGTACCAAAGGGGATGGGGGGACTTTCTTGGCAAACACTGAAGAAACAGAAGGTTTGGGATTTAAAAAATTGCTTTTAATATTTGAGGCAACATTTCTAAACAAGCAGTTGCTTCACTTATGTGACTTCTGTGACAGTGTCTTAAAATTTCCATCTGGGAGCAGGGCCAATTCTAAGCAAATTGAAGATTAAAAATCTGGTGCACTTTTGAAGAGAAAAAGGAAAAGTAAAACCATAGGTTGGGCAACCCACATCTTTGTAGCAATGTGTAAGCTGCCTGGTACCGAAACCCGGGAAAAAATCTCGGAGGCAGAGTTAAGCTTTTACTACTTTTACTTCTACTTTCTTAGAGCTTAGAGAGGGAAAGAAAGATTTTTAGAGAGAAAGATTAAAGCGAGCTTTTCTTCTTGTCTTCTTAGCTTAGAGTTAGAGTCTTAGAGAGAAAGAAAGATAGAGCTTAGCTTAGAGTAAGATTAGAGCTTCTTTCTTCTCTCTTTTCTTCTTTCTTCCTTCTTCTTTCTTCTGTCTTCTGTCTTCCTTGGGAGCCTCGGCCTAACTCTGACCAGTCATTACTTCTTCTATCTGGTTTCTCTTCTGTAACCGCTCTGCCTACGTTCTGGCCGCTCTGATTCTTCTGACCGACCGAGTGACTACCCTACTGACCGAATGAATTTGTTCTCCTAACTCGGACCGCTTTCACCCGGTTATATACCTTCAGGTTTGCGGGTGCCTACAGGTGCGTCACATACATATCAGGTGGAACCTATGGCTTCCAGCTAGCTACAACAGCCCTTCCTAATTAGGACTCCTTCATATTCCTTCCCTTTAGTTTAAAAAGGTGCTTTAATTCTATTTTCTCTATTTTATTTTCTCTATTTTATTTTCTTGTCCCTACCTAGCTTTTCACCTTTTGTTTTTAAAAGGGTGGATATTTGAGCCCTTTTTGAGAAGGTGCTGCGGCTTTAAGGAAGCCTACTGCTGAGGAGCAGCTAATGCACTTAGTTAAGCACAATTGTATAAGCGGCTTTGACTTTTTTTTTTTTTTTTTTTCTCTTCTTTATTTTTCTTTATGGCTTTCTTGCCAAAGCTCAATGGCTTTTTTTCTGCATGGTTTTTACCATGCTATTTAATTCTCTATTTTCTTTTAAGCTCATGGCTTTTTTCTTTATACTAAAGCTCAAGGCTTTTTCTCTATATTTTTTATGGCTTTTGGCCGGCTACTCTGCTTCGGCTTTTGGCCGGCTCGCTTCGGCTTTTCGCTGGCTACTCTGCTTCAGCTTAATTCTTAACTGGCCTCAACTGAGTCAGAGGCTATGCTCTCTTGTTTACTACTCTTTTTGCTGGTCTCAACTGAGTCTGAGGCTATGCTTTTTCGTTGCTCTCCTTATTTCTTAGCTTTTCTTCTCTGCCTGCCGAGCCCCGGACGGACCACCATTTGTAAGCTACCTGGTACCGAAAACCGGGAGGAAAAACTCTCGGAGGCAGAGTTAAGCTTTTACTACTTTTACTTCTACTTTCTTAGAGAGAGCTTAGAGAGGGAAAGAAAGATTTTTAGAGAGAAAGATTAGAGCGAGCTTTTCTTCTTGTAGAGCTTAGCTTAGAGAAAGATTAGAGCTTCTTTCTTCTCTCTTCTTTCTTCCCTTCTTTCTTCTGTCTTCTGTCTTCCTTGGGAGCCTCGGCCTAACTCTGACCAGTCATTACTACTTCTATCTGGTTTCTCTTCTGTAACCGCTCTGCCTACGTTCTGGCCACTCTGATTCTTCTGACCGACCGAGTGACTACCCGACTGACCGAATGAATTTGTTCTCCTAACTCGGACCGCTTTCACCCGGTTATATACCTTCAGCTTTGCGGGTGCCTACAGGTGCGTCACATACATATCAGGTGGAACCTATGGCTTCCAGCTAGCTACAACAGCCCTTCCTAATTAGGGCTCCTTCAGCAATGTATTGTCATTGTCTCTGTAATTTAGCTTCTTCTTAATATACTTCATGTTCTTTGAGAGCAGAAGCCATTTATTAGACATTGGTGCAAAGTGGAAAAGGCTCTGGAGTTGAACAAATCTGGTTTTGAATCCTGCTTCTTCCACTAACTAGCCCTTATCCAAAACCTAGATATAATTACTGTCTAAGATGTGTGTGTGTGTGTGTGTTTCTCCTCACTTCCTCTTTTTACACTCTGACCTTTGAGACTCACCTGCATGTACCACTTCAGTGAGCTTTTCAATCTTACCCCTGCTTAAGTTTAAGTTAAATTTTAGATATTAGGAGCAAAAGGAAGTTAAATATGAGTCACCTGCAGTTCACTGAGGACTGTGTATTTTAGTCCCATGAATGCTGACTTCTGCAGTAGTCCTTTCTCTCTGTCTTGGGATTTGGTTGCCACTCTCTCTGCTCCTTCAGACCTAAAGGTGTCACAGTTTAGCATGCCTCTTCTTAACTTACCTAAATTCTGCCTGATCTTTCAAGTTAATCTGTTTATTAATTAATTGAATAGTCTTAATTTATATGGGACATCTGTTTCCTCTGAAGACTCTGATTGATGGAGCAATACATTTTCCTCTAGATTTTTAAAAGGCATTGAGATTTATGTATGTGCTTTTATTCTTAATGCAAACAATAATTATCTATCTATCTATATTATACATTTAGTAAATTTTCAATGAATAAATTAACAAACCAGTTTAAATAGAGATGGAAAATATAATGTTTCCAGAAATACTGGTATAGCATATTGGCCAGTGAGGATTCAAAGAGTATAGCTTTTACTCCTCAAAAGAATCATCTGCCTGTGGCCAATAATGTGCATCACATCAGAGAATCATTTGTGAATTCTTAGAAGAGTCTGGATATTGAGATCCTTCTGCTCATTTTTCTTTAATAAATTAGTCCTAGATAACTAGGGCAAATTTGATTACAGAATGTTTTGCCTTTATTCAGAGATATTAACCAAAGTAGTAGAACTTCCTAGAGCCCAAAACCAATACAGGAATAGTAATTCAGATCCCTGTTGACAGCTGGCCCTTGAATCTCATAAACTTTAAGATCTCTTTTATTTTTTACTAACTTTAATTAAAGAGGCAGAGAACTCTGTTATTGCCAGAATTCCAGATTGGAAATCTTTTCTCAATTTTAAAAATCTATTACAGTTAAACAATTACAAATTGTTACTACTGTTACTTTATTTTCCTGAATTACCAAAGCCATTACAACACTTCTTGTCAATATCTTGCAGAAAATGATATGATTACTTTTACTTAGTATCAAAGCAATCAAGTGTAACAAAAATAGTTTCAGTTTTTAGTAACAATTTGTGTATCATGAAAAGGATTTGTCAAAAATAAATTTTCTTTTCACCTTAGTTTCATCTCATTTTTTTTAACCAAAGCCTTCTATAACCATGTTGACACAAATATAATACAGAAACAAAAATGATACCATCACTTCTAAAATATTTTTTTGTTTTCTTCATTCAATTGTGGAAAAATTATGAATGTCCTGAAAGATATTTACAAATAAGAGTGAGATACTGAAAATTCAAGGGGACTGTAAGATAAATGCTTAAATTATTTTAAAAAGAAAATTGATATTGATAAATAATCATAAGGTAATTTGGTTTACTTTGAGAAAAATCTTAAATAAATTCTGATATCAAAATCTTTAATGAACAAAGATGAATTTTCAAAGTCACTAAGATACGTGACTTAAACTGAGAAAAGTAAAATTTATATGGCAATAGAAACACCAGTATTTAATACATAAATTCTGCCTTTCATTTATAGAGTTCCCCCAAACCCAACATTGATGTGTTCCATTTATGCCTCAAAATATGGTATGACAACTTGAATCTTGGAAGAAGATTTTAAAAACAGAAGGTGTTTAAATATAAAAAAAGCAATATCTCAGCTGGGTGTGGTGGTGCACGTCTGTAATCCCAGCACTTGGGAGGCTGAGGCAGGAGGATTGCGAGTTCAAAGCCAGCCTCAGCAATGGTGAGGCACTTAGCAACTCAGTGAGACCCTGTCTCTAATAAAATAAAAAAAGGGCTGGGGATGTGGCTCAGTGGTCAGTGGCCGAATGCCCCTGGTATCAATTTTTTTGATATCAATCTCTGATAAAAAAAAATGCAGTATCTCATTCCACCAAAATCTAAATGGTAATGAAAATTCAAGATGGTACTCTAATAAACCTTGCTAAGCCTAGTGGTGGCCTTTACTCCCCAATCTTTATATCACTCTTGATATGGGTTCTGTGTTTTAGGAAGTTTTACCATTCTTGATAAGATCACTGAATAAAGGCAAAATACTCTATAATCAAATTTGCACTAGTTATTTTGGACTTATTTATCTAACAAGAGCAGAAGGATCTGAATTTTATGAATGTGTGTGTGTGTGTGTGTGTGTGTGTGTGTGATTTCTGTCTAATTATTTTACTTGGAGATTTAACTGAATCTCTAAGACAAAGTACTACTGTTACATAATAGGGTTTACCAATTTTTATCAATGTCCTAATCAACTTTCAAGCTTCTTTTTACAAAACATTCAAAGAAACAATTCTTGTTGAAAGACACATTATGTGTTTAGAATACCTACTTGAGGAAGAAACAGTTGTGTTTTAGGGTTAGATGAACTTGTACAGAAAAATTATACTTTTCATATACTATGATATGGGATTAACACCATAATAAATGTATTTTTAAAATATTTTTTTCATTGTAAATAATTCTTAATGTTTGGATTATAAGCACAATATATGCAGGATATGCCATAGTTAAAGAACCATTAGGTTTTCAAAAAGATGAGGTGCATTATGGGAAAAGAGAATAGAATAATCAAAGTCACAGAAGCTGAAAACTGCACAGAATTTGAGAAATTAAACAAGCCTATTATCTATAGAAGGTATGGCAGGGAAGTGGCAGAAATGTAGGATATCTGATATGGGCTTTGGGAGGTAAAGATTTTTAACTTTATTCTGTAAGAAACAGAAATTCACTGAAGCTAGCTGAGCAGTGAAGAAGCAGAGAAAAGGCATGTTTTGTAGAAAGTACATCTGACAGCTAAGAAGAAAATATACTGGAAATAAAATGTATCAGGAAGAGTTTAAACCACTGTAACAAGTTGATCCCATGCTGTGTGGTTAAAATACTACAGAATTCTCTTTCTCTTTTGTGTTACAGTGCAGGGCAGGACCTGGGAGAACTTGGGACTAGGAGAGGCAGACACAGGCTGACCGTAGCTTGTCCATCATCAGCAGGTGGCTTTTAGAAGCAGAACATCACCACTTTCCATCTGAGGGGAAGAGTGGTGGGAAGTAGATGGAGTACACATGGGAATTTTTAAGGTAGTGGCAAATTTCATACCCACACATCCTCCATGAAAGACAGGTTAGTCACATGGCCCCAGTTAACAGAACAGGAAGTGGGACACTGAATTGTCTGGCTGGGCAGTTTCATCACAAGTACAATTTTATAAACATGGAAGAAAAACAATATAGATTATCCTGGGTAACAGTTAGGCTTCCTTATAAACACCAACATCTCTCTCTATAATGAAGATTCCCATTTGAGAACAAAGTGAATCTGAACATCCTCCCTCTCCACTTAGAGACTGCTTGGATTTCCCCTGTCTAGGTGTTTCGTTCTTGAAACTATCAGCACTGTTCTGATTTCCCTAATGCTGATCCTACTACAACTCCCACCTTCCCCCTACCCATTTTAGAAATAGAATAAAACTTTTGGAAAAAAAATGTAAAAGTTACAGAAACAAAGAAACATATAGGCCTGGAGTGAGATGTTCTCATTTCAAAGCTGAGCAATGCAGCAAATTTGATAACTGTAGATACAATCATAAAAAATTTTATTATTATTCCTAGAGCATCCCCATTCCCCTTGAAAGAATATACATTGAAATTTATTCTCCAGTGACTAATAGAGCCTTCCTATAATTGACATGTGATATAAGAAATGCATAGATTTGATGATTACTTCTTACTAGCATAACTTAGCAAAAACTAACTAATATTCAAAAACATGTATCTCTATTAGGTTGTTTTCTTGATAGGTAATTAGATACAGCAATGTGAATTTTTCCATTGGCATAAACAACCAAACTGAATATATCACTCTTTGTTGGAGAGAATGAATTTCACTGAAACAACATAAATTTGATATGTACTAAACAGAAAGGTTATGACCAATGAGAAAACAATCATAAAGGAAAAATTTTCAAGGTAAAACCATCCCATTCATTTGTTTTTAAAGCACAAAATGTGATTTTGATTATTTCTGTTAATTTTATAGTTCCATGTACCTTAAAAATGAGCAAAAGAGTGAATTTACTCTACCCTTACTATTTATAGACTCCCTGTGTTCTTCATATATGATGATTAAATTATGATTAATTTTTCCACTGACAGCATAGTTCTTTCAATTGGGTGACTGTAATCCTCCTGATTTTTTCTTATTTCCTTTCCTTTCCTAAGTAGATGTGTACTATATACACTGTACAAAATTCTTTCTTTCAAAAATTCTAACAACTTTGTCTTATTCTAATTTTTTCCTCTACAATTTAATTCCTATGTTTATATGATTTCTAGTTAAAAAGATTTTGAGCACACTGATTATTTTCTCAGTCTTTCTGGTTTCTCTATGTTCTTTTCATGAATTTTCTATCATCAAGTCTTTATGTTTTCCTTGCAGCAAATTAACAAGTGCAATGAAAACTATTTACTTATAATTCTGCAGTGGAATAGGGCCTGCCAGTCAACTTCCTAGTATGCATAGCTATTGCCTTTTAAAGAGGATAAATATCACTTCAGTCAATTTGGAAGACTTTTTACTATATCACAGAATGTTTAAAATCATTATTCATAACAACAATATAAACAATATCTATGAACAAAAAAGAGTTATTAAATAAATCAGCAGCAGACATTATTAAGATGGGGTCTATTACACAAGTTTAATATCTTATTGAAAGTCCTTTGCATTTAATTAATCTAATTTTAAATAATCCTGAATTTTCATTCTATTAAATTCTCTATGCTTTCTACGTGTTCGCACTTTGATGATCTATAGATCAGTTGTTGTATGTGCCAAAAGTAATATTGCCATATTTAAAAGATGTATTTCTGTAATATTAAGTATAGATAACAATTGTAAGATGTTTTACATATATATGCATTCTCATAAAGAATTCTGTACATAAGAATGATTAAAATGGGCTGGGGTTGTGGCTCAGTGGTGGAGTGCTTGTCTTGCATGCATGGGGCACTGGGTTTGATCCTCAGCACCACATAAGTAAATAAAATAAAGGTATTGTGCTTATCTACAACTAAAAAAAAAGTATTTAAAAATGATAAAATGATTATGTTAAAGCTTTAGAAAATAAAGTTTCTTATTTTTATGTTTTCTTACATTTTTGTGAAACAATTTTCATATGTATACAAAAATATATATTTCTGACTTTGCACTAATTAAAATTTATTTTGTTTTACCTTATAATGTATTTTTGGAGTGTTTGAAGACTTAAAATCATTTTTATAAATTATATCATACAAATCTTTTTTACTTCTTAAATATTAAAATAAAATACTAGAGGAAAATTGAGCAATTTCTAAGAATAAGACTTTTTTTCTATTTAAATTATCAAGATTGCACTGTACATAACTATACAAAGAAATAGAGTAAGTTTATTACTTCTAAATACAGACTTTTGAGAGAACACTTAATTGGTAAAAGTAATATTTCACCCATAAACTAAATATGCAATTATTAATCATCATATTCACCACCAAAAACGTTCCTTATGTACTTAAATGGTTACTTATCATTAATACCTACTGATAATTTCTGGGTCTTATGCTTGTCTAGTTACAGATTTTCACTACATTTTGCTAGAAAGCTACTAATAAAACTTCATGCTTTACTTATATATTTTGCAATATGCTAAGAAGCCCAAAACCCCTTGCTAATTTAATGACTATATTAGCAACATTGGCTTGCCATGAATATCCTCTGAGAAACATTTCATGTTAAAAATAAGGTTTAGTTTCCATTTAATATTTTAATCAGGACAAGTATATTATTCTCTGTGCATCACATTCTCTCTTCCCATTGCTAATTTAAAAGAATAAGAACTATCTGTAGGCAATATTTGTACCCATTGGCTAGTAGGGAGTAAAGTTTTATTTACTCTTTGGAATGACAGACTTCCCTGAGAAAACACACACACACACACACACACACACACACACACACACTCAAAAGAATGCATCTCTTCTTGAAAATCTTATCTGATAATAAACTTTCCTAATATTTTCCTCCTGAAGATTAATAAACTTCTCTTGAAACTTATATCTAATTTATGTGACTTTAAGGGTCATGCTTTAATAACAATGATGAAACACGATTATTACTTCCTAATGCTGAAATTACAGTTTTTACATTGTAAATTTTTCCTGCTATGCGCCCTGTGGCACTAACATCTTTATCACTCCATGTGTTTCTAGTTTTAAAACCTTTACCCCTGCTGTTTGAAAAATATTTCTCATTTTCGTCCCCTATGGAGTACAGAAATCCCTAAAGGCAAAGCCATTAGTGATCTCTCTGCCTTTCCCCAAACACGTATTATGATCACCAGTGCTGTTCCCCCTGCCTCATTGGCTTTTGGTAAAGTATGCAAATGAGATGTTCAAAATACACACTTTTTGCAACTGTGCAAGTTCATACTGATTTATAAAATGGGCAGGCTATTAAAGTGACTGAAAATGTCAGCAAGATTTATGCATGGGTGACAAATTGTATTGGAAATGTTCATTTTTAACATGCTGCCCTAGGTTTTTTTTTTTTTTTTTTTTTTTTTTTTTTTTTTTTTAAACAACCTCGATATTCTCTGTGATACATTTGTTTTAAGGCTATTTTTCCCTCCCCAAACATACTTTTGACAGTGACTTTTTGACTGGAAAAATAAACAATGCTACTTCACAATCATACAAATTGTATTTTATCGCAGAAAGCAGTACTTGGAAGATATAATAAATTTCCTTTGACACCCATTTTTCCTATGTACCATTAGTCCACTATGGTTAAATAGTTTCCCTTTATAACAGATAACTTGAATTGCATGCATAAATATTTCATCACTAAGATATAAAATTATGTAACTATCAAAACAATTACCCAGTCACCTCTGAGGAAAATATTTCATTCATATTAAAAATCATGACTTAGGGAACAAAAGATAGAAGTGACAACTGGCATATATCTTCTGGAGTTTATGATTCCATCTTCAGAAAATTCTACATTGAAAATGGTCTAAACAATATTCAGATCACTTTTCTCTGTTATTTGTGAATTTGTTCTGGTATATTGCAACTCTGTGATTCAATGAAGCAGTTGTGGTACTTTTCCCAGTCCAACTGTGGTTTCTAAGTGAGTGGTCTTGCTATTTTATATCTCTGAGTGAGAGACATTCATTCACAGAGTGAAGTAAAGGAATAGGAAAAATGATATTGAAACCAGCTTATGCAGTGTTATTGAAGAGATTAACTTGATCTTTCTGGCAGATCTCAAAACATGCATACACACAGAAAAAAAAAATCACAGGGGAAATAATGTGGTATGTCACAATGACAGAGCAATGCATTTAGAAATCAAATTCAGTAAATGAAGAACCACCTAGGATTAATTTTACAAAGAACACATTTTATAATAGAATTACTATGTAGCCTTTCTAGTTGGAAAAGTTTGGTATTAGAATTCTAATTCTACTTTTTATATTCAGATCAGTTTGTACCAATACTATTATTGCAACTGATTTTCCTAATTAGTTCATTAAGTTGCATAACAATTGGTTTACAACTAACAACTCTTCTTGATGTTAAAACAGTGGAGATAAAATTGATTTAAAGCCCACTTCTGATCATTCATTCTTACACATTCATATGTCCTGGTGTTTGATGAAGCTTTCCTTGTAAGCCTGTGCCAGCCTTTCTCCCTGTTTTCACTTAAGTGCCATGGCTATGTTCTTGCTTATTAAAGAGGGTTAATATTATGCATTGTACTGAAAAAATCCAAACCCTCTTAAAATGAAAAAGAAACAACAAAAACATCTGCTTTTCATCAAGGGGCGCCATCTTATAGCTTACACAAGAATGAAGGTTTTAAGAGAAAGCAATAGGAGTTATGAATTCACAAAGATTTGTGTAGGTGATGGTGCAGTTGGAGAAAGCAGAGGGAAATAGTTTTATTATATTTTGCCATTTCTATCTAAAATAATTTTATTTTAATAGAACACATGATAAATTTGTAAGATATTGTTTATCAAACCATTTTCTAAGCAAAGTGAATAATATTTTATTTTAATACTGAAATAACCTCATAATAATATTTCCTTTTAGATTTTTAACTTTGCTTCCATGACCATTAGGAACCATCAGACTATTCCCAGTGGTAAGAGTTGCCTTCAAGTTACTATGAAGAAAGAGGCTTTCCTGATTTAAAGTCATTGCCACAGAAACATTTTCACCCCAGAGGACACAAGTAAGAAACATTCAGAGCAGAGGAAAAGAAAGTACATTCAAGAACATCTGTTACAGTATCAAGAAAATCTATCTAAGAGAGAAGCAAAGTCCATCTCCTTTTCTCATTCCTGCATTGAGACACATTAGAGGAATAATTTACTTAGGTGATTTCATTTAGAATTCTAACTCATGAAGCTTAAAGTTAACATAAAAAAGCACATAGCATATAGATACATTTATGTATATAAATATAATTACTTGCATATACTATTTAATATCACTTCATTTTGTTGCTATCCTTAAATTAAGTAAAATGAAACAATAACTCCACCAGTAGAGCCTTTACCTTGCATTCAGACTGCTAAAAGCTCCTCATGCACAATTGGAAATGTCACCATTTTCTTAACTGGGTTGTCTCTTCCACCAGAAATCTCATATTGGTTTATTTCCCTAGTAATAATTCCTTATTTGCAAAGATAACTTTACCAAAGCTTAATGGATTTGTTTAGTTCAAGAGACACTAACTGAGCATGTTATAAGTGTTAAATACTGAGTTAGGCTATGGTGGTACAAAAATTGAAAAGGCATGCTTTCACCTCAGAGGGGGTATAGGATAGCTGCAGTGAGTAGAGAGCCTAGCGTGTCCCTTGAGTAAAGGTTCCTTTGTCAATGCTTTTTATGAGGGTGAAAAGAAGGGGGGCGTTCTCACTGAAACTTAGAATTTTGTGGTTTCATCCTTTAACAAGGAAGGGTACCTTTTCCTGCATAAATTGGTTTAGCTCCAATAAGACCATGTATTTTAACTACTTCTGTGTTTTCAAAATATATCAGCTCTCTATAATCCATGCCTCAATAATATACATAAATTTATAAATTCTCCAAAAACTCTTCGTATAAAAACAGGCCTTTTAACTAAGTCCCACCCTACTTATATCATCCTCATTTATCTTTTGAAATTTCAGCCTTGATGTTATTGGACAGTAAAAAGGCTGCAATGGGACCCCTGTCAAAAGACAATTTCCTTCCTTGAATGATAAGCAATGGGACATGTAAGAACAAAAAGCCAACTGATTAATGGCATGCAATTCATCTACAATTATCCTGCCCATGTTACACAGTCATTGTATAGATTGGGCTACATCATTAAATTATGTGACAGCAATCAGCCATCTAACTTTAAAAGAGGTGGGAAGAGCCAATTTAAAAACTTAATATCTCAGGATGATACAGTAGCCTGAGAAAACCATCCAATTTAGAGAAAATTACCATATGTACCAAGCAGAATGATAGATGTGAGTTTAGCTAAGCATTTGTCCCTGTGCTGATGATATTTGGAAGTGAGTACAGAACCTTGTTCTTTAATGGTGGTCAAGGGCATTAAACACTTACAAAACTGAAATGCAGACTCCCAGAGAAAATACATTCTAATGATAATTTTCCATTTTCTGTTTTTCCTATCCTGATGATATTATCTGAATTTAAGTATAAGCCAAATGCCCCAGCTCCAAACACCAGGATATTTACCAAATTTTCAGGGACACAATTCAATCCACAACACATACATACCTTATTTCAAATGAATCTAACTCATTGTTATTAAGTGATAATTTCATTGTTTGTAAGATGACTATTTTATCTTAATCTTACATGTACAATTAAACCTATGTTGAATGACTCTCACCTAAGCTTTATATTGAATTAATGGGCATCAGAGAAATTTATGAGCTGTTGTCAGGGTAGTTAGCATTTGATTTCTCATCAGTTCAGGTATAATGGTCCCAAGATCATCCAGACTGTTAATTTCTGTTTCCTTCTAATGAAGAACTATTTGATTATCTGGTTTATTGTGGGTATACTGTTAGTGGGGTATGAGAAAATATGACTTTAAATGGCATGGTTTTAGTGTGAATTGCTTTGATAATCTAAAGGATGGAATTACATACTATGACTTTCTTCTCTTTTAGATTAAAACAAAAATGTCCCTTACAGAACATCTGCCTGCTACATGTAGTTAATAACTGACTCAAAGCCACCTTTGTTTCCTAAAATTGAAAAGAATTCAAGACCTAAAAGCCAGACCAAATGCTGGCTGATTCTCACACAAAGCCAACAATATGGGACACTTGAAGTCACCCTTTCCAACATGTCA
This sequence comes from Tamias sibiricus, assembly GCA_025594165.1. Lineage (NCBI taxonomy): Eukaryota > Metazoa > Chordata > Mammalia > Rodentia > Sciuridae > Tamias > Tamias sibiricus. Next base: position 145,418,638 of record CM046660.1, on the reverse strand, counting down.
CATTATTAAAATCTATCTTTAGGTGAACACTCTCACAAAATAACCCCTAGTTTACCCAGGAGATGGTGAGTCTTACATACTAGAACTCATATCTGTTATTTAATTGGATTAAATCAGGTGAATTTTTGGCTTAATGTTAATGCTGATAATATTAATAAGAATATTATTCACAGTTTATTGAGACTTTATCTGTTAGCTTTTCTGCTAGGTTGAATGTGTTTTATCACTCAGTCCTAGCAATAAACTTATATATTCCACTGAAGCAAAAAAGGATCCAAGAAATTGCCTTGATAAGAATGATAAAAAAAAGAATGGGGCTTGGATCACAAGCAGGCAATCAACCCCACAGAAAATTCTAACAAGGACACCATAGTAGTTGCTGATTCAAAGTGATAGCTGCTCTTTTCCAGAGAACTCAAAAGAATCAAGACCTAGAAGAAAGATCAAATATAGTATGCAAGTGACCTTATGAACTTTTAGAAAATCTTTATACCATTACACCAAGCTTTAGTTTTTAGAAGTTTGGTAGCCCTTTTTAAGAGGAAGTACATAAATTATTAATATATAAATATTTATTTAAAATAAGAAAGCATGCACAAATACCAGTTTGTAGCTGTTGAAATGATAACAAAAAATCTTGAAAAATAACACTTTAATTTTTTTCTGTATATTTTTGGTATGCACCTTTCTTGATCATCTCCTTATATGATCCTGATTTCTTAAAACATTTTGATTTTCTAAACAATGAGGAGGTATGTAAATTTTTCACTATTATATTTGATCTTTATTTTTTAATTAGTAGTTTTACAAAGTTTCTTTCGGGATCACAGTCTGCTGTTTGTTGGCAAAAGATTTAAAGCTCCTTGAATTGTTGCCAAATGTGGGTAAAATTGTGTTGAGGTCTTTTTTTAAAATTTACTTTTCATTTTTTAACATGGGCTACAAGATTTAGGAAAGGTTTCCTCAGACTAGTTTCTGATTTAGGAAATTCTGAACATTATTTCTTTTCCACACCTACATTCTTTCTGTGCCAGGATTTCATAGGCCATGGTCATTCTGCAATGTGACCTCTGACACTAAACCACTAGGTGGCTCTTCATACATTGAGAGCAGGCGCAGTAAGTGGAGAGACACATCCAAGCCAGGATGACTAGCAGAAATCAACCACAGGAGAGAATGATAGTAAGGTTTAACACAAAAATATAGGATACCTGGCTAAATTGGAATCTTAGATGAAAACAAAAATGTTGAGCATACCTACACTAAAAAATTATCAATGGTTCATCTAAAATTCAAATTTAAATTATGTCCTAAATGTTATCTAACAACCTTATGTAAGTGGCTATGAAACACATAAATATAAACCACTAAGCACAAACTATTTTACACCAAATAAGCTTCCTCAGTATGAGGGACCCATGCATGTGAAGAACTGTAAAGTTTAGGTTGATTAGCCTTGAAGCTAAGCTACCTAGTTTGCTATATCTGTAAAATACTGTATTCTGTTGGGATCATGTCAAAGTGCCATGAACTTGCACCAAAACTTCCCAGAAGGTTCTAGGAAGTCAGTGCATAAATTTTGGATTATTTATTCTCCTAGCATCCATATACTCAAATTGTACTATATTACCTCTTTGTTTGCTTGTAATTAACATCCTGCTTACTATTTCCAACTATGATTGTATATGTATTGTAATTTTTAACTACTAGATTTTAAATTCCTCTAACTTCTTGTGAAGCCTTTCTCATTCCCTGACCCCATATTCTTCATATATTACTCTAATAGTACTGAAGTGACAGAAAAGGGAAAAAGTTTTGGTACACAAATGATGATATGTGTATATACCTCAATGATTCGTATAATGGAAGTTTGGTTCTAATAGTGGTGGTATTAAGAGGTGGTGACACCTTAAAAAAATGGGGCCTAGTGGGAGGTAGTTAGGTCACTGGGGCATTAGCCTTGAAAGAGATCAGTGCTGGTTTCATGGAGTGAATTTTCCCAATAGCAAGTTGTTATAAAAGAGCAAACCTGGTCCCAGAGTCACTGTCCAGATTCCTCTTTCATCATATGATTTCCTCCTCTCATATATCTTCTTGCCAGGATGCTATCCCCCATTAGACTCTCACCAGAGGCCAAACAGATAGGGTTGCCAGATCTTGAATTATCAGCCTCCACATCTCTGAGCTAAGTCAACCTCTTTATAATTACCAAGACTCAAATATTTTGCTATAGCAACAGAAAATGAACTGATAGAAATGCATTGATTTTTTTTTATAATTAGGCACTTGCATAATTTATGTAAGGTGATATGGCTTTTTGTTTAGGTAGTTTTTTTGAAATCTCTTTAGATGTTTAAGACAAGTCCATAAACATATGATATTAGGGAGGAAGGCAATACAAAAAATAACTGAGTGATTCTACATAATTATTGGAAAAGAATAATTCAACAAGCAACCCATAATAGAAAGGGTCAAGAAAGCAAAAAATGTGTAGAAGGACTCAGTGACAATGCAGAGTCCAAGTCTCCCATGAAGATACCAGAGTTCTATGGGAAGATATGGTCAGTTGTTTTTTCCAAACACAAAATGGTAGATATTTGTCTAGATATGGCAATGCCTAATACTTGAATTCAATTATTTTTTTTTATTCCAGTAAGTTCTAATAACTCTTTCATATTGAACGTTTTTTCAGTGAACTTCTAGTGCACATAGTAAATTTGAGCTAGTGATACTCTGAAAATACTAAAGAGAACAAGGCATGGCAATCTACCATGGGACAAGATGGATCAATAAAATAAGAAAATAAAGATTTAATTCCAAAGTAGTGACTTTGTCTAAAGCAGACTAGATTTAGGAATGGAAAATTGATCAAAAGGCCAATTGAAGCCGGGCGCGGTGGCGCACGCCTGTAATCCCAGCACTTTGGGAGGCTGAGGCAGGAGGATCGCGAGTTCAAAGCCAGCCTCAGCAATGGGGAGGCACTTAGCAACTCAGTGAGACCCTGGGAATGTGACCCAGTGGTCGAGTGCCCCTGAGTTCAATCCCCGGTACCACCACAAAAAAAAAAAAAAAAAAAAAAAAAAAAAAAAAAAGGCCAATTGAGCTCCATTGAAAAAGTGATAGAGAGTGTAATATGTATATGAAACAATGATCTAGAGCCATTGTTTTTGAGCATTGTTTTTTGTTAAAAGAAAACTGGAAATAAAGAGGATGTGAAAATACTATGAAATTTTAAAACATGCAACAATCTATACCTATTCACCTACCAACTGCCCGTTCTTTCTGTTGCCTGTTAGAGTTTCTACCACACTTATTTTTTTTTTTCCTTTATCCATCATCCATAAAAATTAACTGGAGCTAGGCAAGAAGAAAAAGGTTTTGCTTGCTCATACCACCTCAAGCAATGTCTACCACATACTGCATTTGATTTTATTCTCAGTCTTGTTGAATATCTCTTGTTTCCTCACGGTCCTTTATTCATACAGCTTTCAGCTGTGTGACCAACACAGGTAAAATGTCAGGCAGTGTAAACCTTATTTCCCTGTAGCCCTTTGGCCAGGAGATTATAAAGAAAGCACCTTTAATTTATCATGTCCTCCTTGAATGCCCACAGCTGTTTCACTTAGCAGAGCCCAGCATCCTTCTGTGGAGACCATGGAGTGATGTGACAAGACTATAAAATGAAGGGGTTGCATGGGGTGATCCCTTCCAGTCCTAAAATTCTATGTTACAGTGACTGTTCTCCACAGATAAATGTGCAACTCAGTACACAAGGACACAGCCATACTTTACTTTATCCTTTATTAAGGGCAAGACCAGATGGTGGTTTGCATAAATCCTGGCTAAATATTTGTCAACCTAATCTGTAATATATGTTACATTTTAATATTCTAAAACTGAAGTTGAATTATTAAAAAAGTCTATCATGATATGCAGTATTAGCCATATACTTTCTTGAGGAATATTAATTGAAGAAGTCAAGGCTATAGTAAAGGGCATGTGTATAGGGGTTTCTTAAAAGCATTATTGAACATAGAGTGAAAAGAACTTGAAAAAATAAATATATTCTTAAGGGTAATTTTATATTTATTGCACTTAATTTAACAAATTATTGCAGGAAACACATAGACAGCATTTCCCCAGTAAAATTATTATACTTAAATGAACTTTTGACAATGTATTAATTACAAGGACATGACCACATTTATTCTGCTGATCCAGTAATTACACGCATTAAAGAAATATTTATCCACAAACCGTGCAATGTACTTCAAAACAGCATTTATTGCCAAATTACATTTCCTGGATATCTGTGCCCTATTTCCAGTTACTGGTAATTTTTTATTTTTAAGAGGAAGAGGAAAGTGATGAGAAATTTGAAAATACTGTATATATAAATGCTTACTGATGTGAAAAATTTGAAATGTAGATCTTTTTAATCACAGACCACTTTTATTTGGAGAAGTAATTCTGAGACACCTACGTACATGTGTTTCAGATGGAAAGATGATAACAATAATCACAATATTTCAAGCTCCTTTTTGCTTGCTAATGATTTCCTGTCTTCAGTAATGAATAAAAACATAACATAAATTTTAAACCCCAATATGACCTCATCCTAGATGACAATGAAAGGAAAATTAATAAAATTTGCAGCAATATGAAAGATTCAAATATGCAGTTTATTTCAGAATACATGAAAACTTTTATGATATCAATCAGAGCACAATCAAAAAAGTCCTACATCTGTAGCAATTCCTAGAAAAGAACATGCCCACGACCAATTTGGATGTTATAAAGCATAGGAGAAAGGAGGAAAGGACACCTGTCTTGTGGTTCCACAGTGAACTGTGAACTGAAGAACTAGCCTGATAAACTTAACCACAGATTATCTCTTTCCTAGTAGTATATTTGATTGTGCTTGCCAAATGCTGGAAATCTTTCTCTCCATAATGGCATTTCAAGCTCTGATATTTAATTCACTTCCCCATATCTTTGGAAGAACTCTTCTTAACTGAGCACCCTAAGCATAGCACTTATTAAGCATTTTAAGCCTTTAGGTAATTGAAATAAAATGCAATATCTAGCGTGATTTTGAATTTTCTATGAAAGGAAAGTCCACAGTCTAACATAGTTTTTTATTCCAGGTTAGAAAGGAAGTAATGTTATTAAAAGCTGGCACTTACAGTGAAAATAATAATAATAGTGAAACTAGAAAGAAAACTGGAAAAACATACTTCTTATTAAATACTTTCTTTGATCTAGAATTTTATATACCTTAGGTCATATAATCCTGACTTTCTTAAAAATGGGGTTAATTGAAAAACACACATCTTATTATGAAGATTGAAACTATTATAATGTGCATCATGAGCTGACCAACCTGAGGGAATCCTTACAACACAAGACAACTCCAACATATTGGGTTTATCTACATTTATACTTCTCAAGAATCATTATAGACCTCATCACATTGATTTCTATACTAAAAGCGGCAGTGTATGTATTCCTCCTAAATTCCTGTATCAATTCCCAAAAGCAGTTGGTGCATTTTAATTCTTAGGAAGTAGAGGAGAACGCTTCTTCAAATACTGAGAAGAAAGGCATGGAAAACTCTGGGTTATAAGAGTAATATTTGAAAGCACTAAATTTTGCCTAGGGCTTTAGGAAAATACATCACCTGGTTTGTCTGTGGTGGAATTACATCAGAAAAAGTCAGAGCAATGAGATGGCTGTAGGGCTTACACAAGTATCTCTGACCATCTTTCTGCTGTAGGAACATGGAAAAATTCGGGCAAAGTGAAACCTAAAGTATGTTTAGCTCTAAATTCATTGAGGGTATTTTATAAATTATAAAAGACTTCTTAAATACAAGTGTGAATGTCTTTAAAAGCTAACTTGTAGATATAAGAATATTATATATGTTAAGCTGCATAGACAATTCCTTCTATAAATTTAAACTACAGTAAACTCTCCTTAGCTGCATGTTCCTCATCCACAAATTCAACCAAGTGTGGATAGAAAACATTTGAAAAAAAAAAGTATTTGTACTGAACTTGTACAGACCTTTGTTCTTTCTCTGGTTGCTGCAATATACAATAGAATAATTTTTTGCATTTGTGTTATTACATATTATAAGTAATCTAAGAAGACTTGATGTATACAAAAGAACTTGCAGAAGTTTTATGCAAATACTACACCATTTTATAGAAGGTACTAGAGCATCCATGGACTTGGCATCCACAAGAGTCTTGAAAGCAATCCCCACAAATACCAAGTGAACAATGTATTATTATTATCAAAACACAGAAGGGTATTATTATTCAAAAATTTGTTTTGAAAATATTTTTAGGCATAAAGTAGAGAAGATCATTTTTAACTTCAGTAGAACAAAGGAAAAAAGAGAAAATAATAGGCATCTACATCTAGTATTGGATGTACTAAGATGAGAACACCCACCCAAACCAAATTTTACTAGAATATCCTTATTGTATTTCTGCATGAGCTACTAAATAATGTTTCTACTGGGGGCAGTGATTGAGAAATAAGATGAATTAAAGTGTGTTATATCAAAAAGATAAATGTAGGTGTAGCTAAAATGAAAAATGAAAGATTGATACAAATTATCTTAATTTGTTTTTAAATCCTTTATTTTAATATCTCACCTTTCTGTAAAATTATGTATAGATGAACAGAAAAGAGAAAATCAACAGTTTAAAAGATTTCTAAGACTATTTCTTCCTCATGTAATGATGTATTTATTATTCCTGAGATATGTTTGGCTTCAAAAGCACTCTGAAAAATTCAGTGATAAATGCTTTACTTTGACTTCATGTACCAAAGCCTTCACTATCTGTCCAGAAATCTATTTTTGTGGGTTCTGTGGTTGTGGCAATTAGGCTTCCACATCTGGCTATGTCCCAGGAGTCAGAGTCTGACTCTTAGGAGACCAGACTTCCAGCATAGAATCCTACTTCAGTGCACTTAGATTAGAAAGAGATGTTTCCCTTAAAAACACCAAAATGCAGCATGAGCTCATGCAGCTCTCATCCAGGATTCCTACTGCTCATCACTTCTTTCCCACCCTGTCACATCCAAGGTGTGTGTACTCTAAGAACAGCAGACTTCAGAAATAGGTAATTGATCACTTACTGCACACTACATTACCAAGCACTGAAGAAACCCACAGCATTAACATACACCTAATATATGATAAAATTCAACTCCCGTTCTTGAAAAAAAGTCCGCTATGAATAACTGTTTAATTTTTTATCTAAAATCCATACTCTAGGTAGTACTTATTGGTGAAACTCTAAAATCAAGAAAAATTGAACAGGTTTATTATATCGATATAGGTTATAAACATTGCTTTGGAAGTTCTGGATTCATGAACAAATTATGAAATGTAAATAAGAAAACTAATACTAGAGAGAATGGTGAAAATTACTAGTTTTGTCAATGATTTTTTTTCCACATTAAGAATAACTAGCTAATAATAACAATAGCAGAAAATGCAGCTAAATTAGAAAAGTTTTTAAATTAAAAATGAATTATTATTACAATATTTATAGCCACTTGTTTAAAAAATTACATGCAAAATACATGCAAAATACAATAGTATTTTAGTAGATAAAGTGTAAAACATAGACTTTTCTAAATCTTTAGAAAAATTAAATACATAAACATTACAATTGTTGAGATTCATAAGTTCAATGCTATAGAATCAAAGTCTTCATGGGACTATTTTGTGGATATTGACAATATAATTCTAAAATACATAAGGAAAAAAATGGGCTTGTATGTATATATGAGCATCCTTCAGTGTACAAAGGTATGCACTCTATAAAGCTTAGGTGATTCCAGTTGTGAAGTGATGGGTCCAGAATCAAAGAATAGATTCTTTGTCCTTATTCCTGAAAGAATGAAAAGCCAGGTGGTCATGTTTGAAAATACTGTAAATTCTAAAAAATATATAAGAACTACCTGTTAACTAGATAGCCAAGTATTTTCCCTCAAGTCTTCTCCCCCAAGTCTTCCCTTTCCTAAATAAAGTATACTTTGAATTATCTAAAAATAGTTTTATTAAAAAAATAGAATAATAAGGAAGATTACAGATTTGAGGCCAGCCTAGTCAACTTACTAAGACCCTGTCTCAAAATGAAACTTACAAAATGGCTGAGAATGTAGCTTAGTAGTAGAACACCTCTGGGTTCACTCCCCAGTACTTCTAAGTAATAATAACAGCAACAACAACATTGGCATACACTGGAAGGAAAATAATTTTGGCCTGTTAAGATTGGTGATTTCAAGGTAGTAAGTTTATAGATAAATTCATATTATTTTTATACTCTTGCACCTTACAAAAAATTCCCATGATTATATATTGTTTTATTAAAAAGAAAGAAGTTATCATGAAAAATCCCATGTCAAAACCTACCTTAATCAGCCAAGTTGGACATTCACTGGCAATTTATTATTGGTCAATTACTGTTTTAAGCAATTTTACAAAATGAGCCCATTTAGCAATCACAATTATTTTATAAATTGGAAAACTTAGGCATCATTTCCTGTAAGCCAGTGTTAGAATAAGGATATGATACTAAGCAATATTTCTCCAGAGATGAAACTACGGAGCAAACCCTCATCAATGACATTAGTTTTAGGGTTGCATTAGGTTTCTTGATTCTTGGTTTGTCACTTGCATGCATAAAAAAATTTAGCATAAATTACTTCATTCATTGTTTTGCTTTTGATGAATTTCAAATTCTGCTATTCATAGAATTGAGTCCCTCTTTTTAGCTAAGTTATACCTGAATACCCAACTATTTCTAAGTAACATAGAATGTAGAGACCTTGATTACTAAGCTTAATTTAAGCTTATACTTTTTTTTTTTTACATGAACTAAAATGCTTCTATTTGATACTTTAATAAGGTGAAATCTGAATGCTAATCATGCTAGAAAAGGTCTGATGCTGGTTGGTAAGATGTTGTTGCTGACCAAAAAAACTTTCAAGTATCCATGCCCCAATTTATCTGTGAAACAAAGTTAGTTATTTAGCTAAAAAAAATAAGAATTAGCATATAAGTGGTAGAAATCATCCTAAGAGCAATAGTGACTGAGAAATAAAAAGTGTGCATGCTTATGCCTTTGTTTTCTAAGGAAAAAAGAGAAATTTTGTTTTAAAGCAGTATTTGTCAAATGTTTGTGTGTGTCTGTGGCCAGGGGTAAATGTGTGGGTCTCTAGAGCAACATCCTTAAAACTTTTTAAGGACACCAAAGAACCTATGTTTATGAGAGGCAATTATAAATTTCAACATTTGATTTATTAGAAACTAAAGCTAAAATTATTAAGGTATACATTCATGGAATCATTCCTAAGCGACAATAATGAATATGTCACCTCTTAACATAAATAGTACCTTGGCATTGTTTACAAAATTGATATTGACCTTTTGGACTCTGAGTGAGAACTATGGTCCTCAAGTAAAAGGTCAATTTGTATTAAATTTTGACAACCATAGTGAAAGAGAAAGTTTGGGAAGTACATTTGCCCCGAAATATAATACCTAGGTCTGCAAAGAAGTGATGAAAAGCATTAAAATTTTAGCAAAGTTCACTTGATCTTAATAGGCTTTCTTCCTTGGTTTCATGATTAATGCTTTTAACCACAGTATGAAAAGTTTTTACCTGTTTTACCCAATCCGCCTGGAAAGCAAATGCTACATATCTTACCAGAATACATTTTCTGTGTTTTATGTTGACATAATTATGCCTGTGGTTATTTAAAAAAGGGGGGAGGAGGGTGGAGTTTTTTTTACTTAAGAAATATCTAACATTCTTCATACTCATGTTACCTTCCACATTTATTTTTAGATGTTTTCTTGTCACTGTGATTAAACAGAGAGCTAAGTATTGTTTTCAGGCAGCAATGATTCCACAAGTGTCTAAATCTTTTCCTAAAATAATTCAAGATTGTCTTTCCCAAACCATATCTTATGTATGAAAAAAATAAGCTATTTTATTAACTGCAGCATAACTTCAACACCTAATACTACCTCTGAAATTTCTAGAGAACCCATGAAAAAGTTTTAAAGTGTATGTTCTATCACTTTATAAAACCAAAGAGAAATTAAATATTATATCTGATTCTCTCTGACCCTCAGAATTTAGAACTTCTTAGTAAAACTTTTTTCTTTTATAACTCTAACAATATAATTATGTTTTAGGTTCTGTAATAAGAGAACTAAAGGGACTCCATCTTGTTTTTCAGCAGCCAAATTAGGAGTTCTGAGAAATAGTTCTGTTTCTCAGAAATAATAGAACGCAGAAAGTCCTGCCTCTGAACCCATTAATTGTTACCTAGCATAACATACTTGGCAACACAAAAATAGCAATTCTTATACAATGTAAAATTGTTTTCTTTGGTTTCCATTTTTCCCGGGCTACATATCTTGTCAGAGATTGATTGTCTAGATGTTAGTAACCATCCTCTGACGTGTACTCAACTAGGGTCATTTTGACACCCCCCCCCTTTCCTTCTACTTGCTTATTGCTATGCCAACCTTGAAAGTCCCATGGGAAATACAATTGTAACCATTGCATTGTCTCACTAACTGCCCAGTTCAGCTTCTGTACCATGGCTTGCTTGCATTGGCTAAACAACCAAATATAAACCCTTGAAAATAACTGCCGGTGCACCTTCTTGTCATGCTGTGTGATGCATGCAGATGGTGGCCACTGATCAGCTTAATAAAGCTTTTTTTTTTTTTTTTTTTTTTTTTTTTTTTTTGCTCAAGTGTGATGTGGCTTGGAGTTTTAATCTGTATTTTGCTGGGTACAACAGTTCAGTAATAATCTGTCCTCCATTTATTACTCAGGATATAGTTGGGATATCAATTGTATAACAGAGGCCTTACATGGAATATTACATTTGTGAATTGCCTCATTTAGTGATGTAGGATAAGGCACTTTTAAGGAAAAGAATTCAGTTTACACCGGGAGCCAATGCCAATAAATTCCTCCCCAGGTAACTGACCTGCTCCTAGATTATTCCATTCCAAAATTACAGGAATAGGTCACTTTAGGGAAGGCCATGAATATTTGAAAATTGCAGAAAAATTGTGAGAGGAGGTCATCAAAAATTTTAAATATAGCTGATTAAATCTGGTGAAGTTTCTTGGGTCTAATTTCTTTATGTTGTGAGAATACATTTTCAAGCTTTTAAAAGTATAATGTGAACTTGGGCACAGTGGCGCACTCCTGCAATCCCAGCAGCTTGGGAGGCTGAGGCAGGAGGATTGCAAGTTCGAAGCCAGCCTCAGCAAAAAGCGAGGTTCTAAGCAACTCAGTGAGACCCCGTCTCTGAATAAATAATAAATAAGCCTGGCGATGTGGCTCAGTGGTTAAGTGCCCAAGTTCAATTCCCAGTGTCCCCTGAAAAAAAAGTATAATGTAGCATTCTTTGTGAAAATTTTGAGATAGACTTTAGTTGATGGCCTTACTAATTTCAGTAACTTAATTATTAACTCAAGAGATATTCTTTGAGATTTTTGTGATCATGAGGATTTGGTTAGGAAAAATTGTGAAAGACTTTGACATAGATATAAAAGATCACTAGATATCATGACTAGGGAACATGTCAAGATTGCCTACCAGTGCCTTCTGTTGGAACTCTTTTGGAATTTAGTGAGCTACAGAAAACAGTAAGACAAGTGATTCTTGTCCAAAAATATGCAAACAGATTTTGTCTACTGGAGTGCAACTGATTGTTGCTATATGTATATTGGCCCATAGTATGTTGATCAGTTTTAAATGTATTTGTAATTTCTTTTGGCAGTCTTCCTTGTCACTTTTTTCCTCTTTCTCTCACTCCATTTGTTTACCACAACCATATTTGTATATAAGTATATGTTTTATTTTAATTCTTGGTATTCTTTGCATATATATCTATATACACACACATATATATGTTGAATTATCTTTGATGTAGTTATAATTTCTTTCTGTTTCTCTGAATTATCTTTGATGTAGTTATAATTTCTTTCTGTTTCTCTCATTCATCAATTAACTAAATAAAACCTTGCATCTAAATCCATGAAAGAAATAGACAACAGCTCTGCAGATCATATGTCCAGATGACAATAGGAGGAAAGAATAACAAATTGTGTTCCGAAAGATAAAATTGCATGAGCAAAATCCCTACAGTAAGACCTATTCAAGAAACTGAAGGAAGGGCAGGAGGCACATGGGTCAAATACTATGAGAAAAGGTTAAGAAGGCGAGGCTAGACTTTATGTTAGAAACTTCAGGGCATATTGAAGAACTTAATTTATATTTTTTATCTCAAAAGATAGGGAAGTTTATTAAAGTTCGTTAAGGTGGATAAGGGGAGATTTTAGATATTTATATCTGACTTCTAAAAGAGAGTCTGTGCATTATGGAAAATAAAGAGGAGACTGTAGAAGCAGGCATCTGTCATTTAGGTGAGATATGACAGTTTCAAAGAAAGCAGTAGCAGTGGAAATAAAAATGGATGAAGTGAAAAGATATATTTCCTAAAGCAAAGACTCATCCACTCATTAATTTTTCCACTTTTGATATTAATATATTCAATTTTGCTTTACAATATAATCTGCTGATAAATTAGAAATATTCTAAAAATTCAAATATAAATTTAATATACATTTAATTTTGTATGTGAATTTGAGTCACTATTGATTTAATATTTAGCAACTCACTAATGACAGGCAGCATTTTGGAGATGGGTTTTTGAAGAACAAGGATTGAGACAGAGTAACAGGGTTATTGACATCGAACAGATAAAATAAAATTTTATCAGAATGTAGGTAAGATGTGGGTTGCCTTACTTTCTAAGGAAAGGGTGTGTGTGTGAGAGAGAGAGATATGAGGGGCTGAGAGAGATATGAGGGGCTATGTGGGGGTGACTTGTTGACAGTGTTGGGGCTTCTAGTCAGTCACTGAGTTGTGAAACAGGCTCACTGTCACATAACTGAAAGAGGTGGCGCTGTGAAGGTTGTGGCTCTGAGTCACAGCACAGCATCACCCATCCCAGAAGAATTTGGAACTATAGTTGCCAGATTCACTCACCTTTAACACCAGCATTTGCTTCATTGTTTTAAAATATATCAATATTCAAGAACTCACAAGAGTGTTTATTTTAGAAAGAGAAGTCTTGAAGACTTCACCCCCATGCAGAAAAGAATTTCATTCGAGTTTCTATTACCTTGGTGTAAGAGGCCAGCTTGATATTTGTAGAATGTTCCCTGAGTTCATCAAGAAGAACAAAACGAAATGCAATTCAATCACAGACTCTGAGCTTAGAGGAATTGGGCTGATTCAGTTAGGAACAGGCAGTGAGAGTAAGAGATACTATATCTAAACCAGCATATTTCATGTTTTTGAGAGTTTTGTTGTTGTTGCTTAAGAATTCTGGCTACAGAGATAAGGAGGAAACTACACATGACTATTAGAGATTCTAAGCTTTCAAAACTTATCTTTTAGGGAAATTTTTAATGCCCTTTTTAACAAAATCAGTGTTATCACTACCATAGGTCACGTATTATTTACAAAAGAAAAGGAATCATTATAATTGAGAAATATGGCAGGCACTAACTTAAGTAAGGGATCATTCACCCTCCCCAATAATGAGACATTGCTTCTCTCCACATTGATGAACTGAGGACAGACACATCATCTGATTGGAGCCCTGCTAAAAGGTTTAACTTGACTCTGTCATGAAGAAACAATGTGATGAATCCACATGGAGAAATACTAAGCCTGGTATCTTTTTTATCTTTTTTTTTTTTTTTTTTTTTTTTTTTTTTTTTTTTAGATAGAGGCTTGTTAAATTATCAGGTGGGCCTCTAAGCAGCCATTCTCCAGGTCAAGTATAGAGTCTTAAGGTATCAATGTTATTGATTTTAAAATGCTGAGCTGGGAGCCCTGGCGCACGCCTATAATCCCAGCACTTTGGGAGGCTGAGGCAGGAGGATTGCGAGTTCAAAGCCAGCCTCAGCAATGGCGAGGCACTTAGCAACTCAGTGAGACCCTGTCTCTAAATAAAATACAAAAAAGGGCTGGGGATGTGGCCCAGTGGTCGAGTGGCCCTGAGTTCAATCCCTGGTACCACAAAAAAAAATGCTGAGAAGCCAATAAATGTGATGTGTGATCCTTGATAGAATTCTGGAATAAAAACAAAGTGAAAAATGAGGAAACAACAAAATAAATTACAGAATGCATTATTATGATAATCAGGAAAGCCAAATGTGGAATACATATTAGATAATAGAATGGATCCATGTTAAAATTTCCCAGATGTTTTAGTGTATGTGCTTATGTAGATGAATGCTCTTGTACACAAAGATATTTTAGGATGAAGAGTGAAGGGGACATGAACAGGGCAACTGAAGAATTCTTCTGAAGAGGTTATGAGTGTTCATATTATTATTGCAGCTTCTTTTATGTTTGTTTTCAAATAATAACTTAGGAAAATATGATTATTAAAAATTAAAAACCATTATGTTTTTAGTGTGTACTTTTGTTTTGGTATGTTTTGTTTTCCCAAACAATAATCAGTGCTAGGTCATTTATTTGGTTTTAAATGCATTGTTTAATAAACTGGAGAGTTAGGTGCTCCTTTCCTCAGAGATGAAGAAATAGTAGTTAAAGCAAGCTGGAGCCATTACCAACTCCACTTCTCCACCCTCCATGCCATTGGTCTATATGCTTTTCAGAAGAAGGAAGCCACCATTTGGCAACTATCCTCACAACCAGTTTCTTGACCTCTCCCAAGACCCAGATTAAATAAAATTTCATAGAAAAAACAAACACTTTTCTGAAAACCAGAGAAATGACTGCTCTCAAAGAGAAAATTTGGTTTCACTTCTATGCCATCTTCTAATCCCTAGGTTGTCATTTCTACTATTTTTAAAATCAATATTCATTAACGTCCTTTGTACATAAACAACAAATATCTTTTTCTTAACATTTACTTCAGTTCCTCCCCAGAATCTTTAAGAATATTTTTCTTAAGTCCTCAAGTTCAAGTTTGTCTAGTGAATTTATCTACTAAAATATCAAACAACTGTTTTTCACATTCCAGTTCACATTTCACTGTGGACTATCAAATTGATTTCTCAAATGCAGCTAACAGCCACGTGACCTCTGGTGCACACCCTGCAGATATTATTGTGTTATCCATGCAGGCTTCCCTCGGGGGCTGCTCCATTGCTGCTAACATTAGCCCCCACCATTCTCCTTCCTGAGGATCAGCTGCACAGAGCCACTGGCACTGCGGATATCAGAACAGTGCAGCTGCTGTCAGACATTTTTGCCCTCTTCTTATTTTGTAAATTTTGCTATAAACCTGGCATGTGTACAATCAGCATTATTTTTTCCTACCTTCAACATGATACTGGTATGTGTATGTGTGTTTCTTTTTCTCCCTCCCCCCCCACCTTTTTTTTTTTTTTTTTTTTCTTTTTGAGGGGAAGGACAAGGACTTGTTTTGAGAGTAGTTTTTAAGATAAAACAGAATGAGTTATTTTCAAATCCTCCCATAGTTTCTAAGTTAGGGATTCAGCTTGGAACTATATAATTCAAGAATTCAAAGATTTCTACATTTATCTGAAGACCGAGAAGAATAGGCTCAATAAAAGTGAATTTGGATGAACTGTTTGAAATGTTGTTATGGAGACAGAGGACACCTCAAAGATAAAGTATAGAACTCTTTCAAAGTTAACAGACAGATCAAAGAATGATGCATAGCACAGCAATGAGGTACGTGGGTCACACCCATCTCCCCTAGTTCTTCTCCTGTGAATTCAGTCCTTATTCTTGAGAAGAGGGTATGTAAATGAATGAGCTCCTTTCTTTATAATTCCCATGGTTCCTGAGAGCATTCTGTCAGTGTATCTCAGCATTGGTGAAAGTGCTAGTGGTTGAAGCAAGCTTGTGGCTAAGATAGGTAATGGTCTTGGTATCACCACCTGCAGCAGATATACTAGTGATAACAACTATCTCCTTAGGGATTTAGCTGGAGAAAAACATGTGCCAAAGTACCTATGATTCTGGTCTCAGGAAATAGAAGCCTTCCTTGGCTTCCTGGAGCCTAGTAACAGCACTAGGAACCTCTGTAGGTATTGAAGTGGTCCACTTAGTTACTGGCAGCTAATGTAAGCATCCTCACAAATGAGCCACAGGAAGAAATACGGAAAAGTTTACATGCCACATACTGGTAAAAAGAGTTAATTCCTAGAATACATCTGAGTTCACAGTGTAAATTCCAAAAATTAATTCAGAGATAATTAGAACTTCTAGCATTCCTACATATTGAATGGAGGGGGGAAAGTCAAGTAGAAAAATAATGATTTCTTCCACTTTCTAGTTTGGGTACTCACAGGTAAAAATGTTAAGCAATATATATTATTAAAGATGGAAAAAACTTATGACATCTATGAAATTCCCTATATCTTTTCACCACTTTTCTTTCCCCCACAATATATATATATATATATATATCTATGTATTGGGGGGAGGGGAGGTACTGGGGATTGAACCCAGGGTCAATTAAGCACTGAGCCACATCCCCAACCCTTTTTTGGTATTTTATTTAGAGACAGGGTCTCACTGAGTTGCTTAGGACCTTGCTAAGCTGCTGAGGCTGGCTTTGAACTTGAGATCCTCCTGCCTTCCCCACATGTACCACTGGGATTATGGGCATGTGCCACCATGACCAGCTTATACATTGCTTAATGCATTTACACATTTTCATTTTAACTTCTGTCACTCTTACTTTTAAAAAATTCATGCAAGGCACTTTTCAGAAGAAGATATATACTCGATCAACAAATATATGAAAAAATGTTCAACATCTCTAGTAATTAGAAAAATGCAAATCAAAACTACTCTTAGATTTCATCTCATGCCAGTCAGAATGTCAGCTATCAAGAATACAGACAACAATAAATGTTGGTGAGGATGTGGGGGGAAAGGCACACTCATACATTGCTGGTGGGACTGCAAATTGCAACCAATCAGAAAGCAGTATGGAGATTCCTTGGAAAACTTGGAGTGGAAACACCATTTGATCCAGCTATCACTCCTCAATCTATACCCAAAGGACTTAAAGTCAGCATACTATAGTAAAGCAGGCACATCAAGGTTCACAGCAGCTCAATTCATAATAGCTAAAATGTGGAAGCAACCTAGATGCCCTTCAATAAATGAATGGATAAAGAAACTGTGGTATATGTATATAAAGAAATATTTCACAGCATTAAAAGATATTTAGATTATGGCATTTGCAGGTAAATGGATGGAATTGGAGAATATCATGCTAAGCGAAGTAAACTAAGCTCAAAAAACCAAAGGCCAAATGTTCTCTCTGATAAGTGGGTAGGGGGAGACATGGGAAAAATGGAGTAGTTTTGATTGGGCAAAGGGGAGAAAGGGTAGGGAGGGTGCATGGGGGTAGGAAAGATGGTGGAATGAGATGGACATCATTACCTTAGGTACATGTAGGATGGCACATAGGGTGTGACGCCCCATCGTGTACAACCAGAGGACTGTAAAATTGTGCTGCAATTGTGTACAATGAGTCAAAATGCATTCTGCTTTCATATATACCTAATTAAAATAAATAGATAAATTTTTAAAAATCATGCAAGGTTTTACTTTTTAAAAATTTTGTATTTTATTATTGTGGACCAACACTAAAAACAAAACCAGTCTTAGCTGTGTAGCTACTCTTTTCTAGTTTTTTTTAAAATTAATCCTTTATTCTTATGTTCTATATCTTCTTGTTTTTTGTATTAAAAGAAAAAATTCTGGAGTACCACCTTTAGAATTTCAGTGAAGAACAACCATGTGTAGGGAAATTTTCTAAATCATTACATTTTTAGAAAGATCTATTTTGTTCTGTCATTTAATGCTAGATATTGCCTCTCCTTTTTACTTTTCAATGGTGTGTATAACAACAGAAGCTTATCAGAGTCCTTGTAAATGTTAGGAAACTTAGTGATCTTGTTAAAGCAGAAATTAGAGTCCTGGAAGTCAGACACAAAGGAGAGACTACTAAAGCAGTGAAAGTGTTGACTTAGTTGAAAGAAAGAAGGGCAAGAGCAAAGAATCAAATGTTGACTCTTAGGACAATTCACAGCTGGGGAAAAAGTGCTATTGCTTTGGGTGTGTGAATAGGTATTTTCTTCTGTGTCCTCTGCATATAGCCACATTGTCCTAAAAAGATTAAAAAAAAAAAAAAAATCACACGTAATTGGTGGCACCCTGTGTTTGTTTCTCCAGCAGCTTATTTTGTCCAAAGTATTTATTTTTGACATTGTTTAATCAACAGTTCTAGGAAGTAATATAGAAGTTTTCAATCTCAGCTTTGATGATTTATTTGTGATACAAAAGTTTATTTTTTCTATGACACCAGAGCTTTACATTTGTGGGTCATATGATTTATTTTCTTAAATATTTCTTTCAAGTATTAGAGATATCTGTCAATTTATAGAATTATACAAAGAAAAATACTTTTGAACTTAAATAGTGTAAAATACTTAGTGTATTTTTATAATTTATATTATTTGTATTATAATTATATCACACCCTGATTATTTTTAAAGGTGAAACGTTGATGTAAACAAGAAGGAAATGAAAATCACATGTATTCTATTAATCAGTAAGAGGTACTGTAGTATTTTGGTGTACACTTTTTCATCCTTTCTTTGAGCCTAAGTATACTCAGATTTAAAGAGAAGAGGCTTGTTATTGCCAATATGTTTCAAGACTGCATTTGAAATCACATTTTTCTTCATGTTCTTGTTTCCCAAAATGTAACTTAGGTGTAATTTAAATTTAAATTGTTAGAACTTAAAATTTAAATTTAGTTTAATGAGTCTTAGACTATAATATTCTATAAAGGAAAGGGACTATGAATCTCACCTACTCTGAAGAAAAATTTACAGAAGGAAACTAAGGGGTGCTTCTTCCTTACACTGCCCTCTGCTAGGATGCATGCCTACATAGAACTCCTGAGGTGGTTTCTCTCTAGAAACACAACTGACTACTTCCCAATGTGTGGTCTACTTGGTGGGCAGAGCTGTCAAAATACTTCCTCTTTTCTGAGGTTTTAGCAATTATAAAATCCCACTTCACCCTTTCTGTCCTTACTAGTCTCTCACACTAGTGTCATTGTGAACTCCAATGTCTGGCTAGTTTTTCTTCTGGATTCTGTCATTTTCAAGTCAACATAAAATTATTACTTGTTGAACCAAATCCTGGTACAATATAGACTTCTCCTTCAGAGAGAATTTTCTGGCAGATATGTAAAAAAAGATCATGTGTTTTTTTTTTTTTTTTAATTTTGATATCTTAATCCTTATGATACATTCATGTTATATTTTTAAGGCTGAGAAAACTGAAAAAGGAGGATTACATCATTTGCCCAAGATCATACAATTGGTAGCTGGCAAGGCTTTCTAATTCTGAAAGTGAGAACTGTTGAGAGAGACAATCTCTAGAATCAGAAAGCTTTGCCATCTATCAAGGTTAGCATGTACCCATCCTTTATCTGATAAGAACCACTCTAGTTACATGTCACAAGAAAATTTTCCACCTTGAGTGTGTACTATGCCCTCAGTTGTAATCATGGTAAAATGGAAGTAAACGCAATGCTCAATATGAGGCAAATATAGTATGTTATACTTACATATAGAATACTATCAAGCTGCTACAATGAATGATAATGCTATAGATACTGAAATGAATATATCCTAGTTTACGTGTAGTAAACTAAGTAAAAATGAGGAAGATACAAAATGAATGCACTGTTGAACCATTCACTTAGATTTTCACTCTTGTGAAATCTTAACTAATAGTTTTTTATTTCCAACCTCTTGGCCATAATCTATGAGAGATATTGAATAGATTGGCATTTGCCTGGGGGGAAAGAATGGAGAATGGATACATAGGGTATAAAAAGGGATCACAACCTTACTATTAGATCTGCATGGTGAGTTCTCACGCATCCAACAATTTAGTTCATATATATTATAAAAGAGGAGTGAAAAGTACTAAAAAGAGACAAATACAAAGAATTATATGATGGGACACCACTAAAAATAAAATAAGCCAGGTGTGGTGGTGCATACCTGTAATCTCAGCATCTTGGGAGGCTGAGGCAGGAGGATTGAGAGAGTTCAAATCTCAGCAACTTAGCCAGGGCCTACACAACTCAGTGAGACCCTGTCTCTAAATAAAATACCAAATGGGCTGGAAATGTGGCTCAGTGGTTAAGCATCCCTGGGTTCAAACAAAAAACAAAAAAATCTGTACAAGACCAGTGCATTGTACCAGTGTCTGTATCCTGGTTGCTATGTTGCTACAACTTTGTAAGTGTTACCACTGGAGGAAATAAGACAAAGTGTACTCAGGACCTTTCTGTGTAATTTCTGAACTGAATGGGGGTGAACAATATTCTCAAGAAGAGTTTCGATCAATAATAAAATATAAAATTTAAAGTATAATATTTCCATAATTATATTTAACATATTGACTTTTTTAAAAAATCCAACAGTATGTAACTAAATTCATAGAAATCAAGAAAATCTGCAATGGATGTCAAATACGACACATTTCTTTTGCTTTTCAGGTTATTTTTTTCTGATATTTGATAGCACCTTTTTCCGTATCTATTAGGTTTGCCTATAAAAAAACCCAAATGGCAAAATTGGTAAAAAAAAAAAAAAAAAAAAAAAAACACCAAAGTAGGTTATCTGCCTTCTGGGAATTATAAACTTGAACCTTAATAAACTCATTCAACAGATAAAAATATGTTACTTTAAAATCCATGTATATGAATAAATGACATATTTTTGTTGATTATGATTAATAAATTTTTTAAATATTTATTTATTTGCTTTAGTTGTACACAGTGCCTTTATTTTTACATGGTGCTAAGGATCAAAGGCCAGCGCTCTACTGCTGAGCCACAACCCCAACCCCCAATAATGATTAATAAAATTAGTAGTGAGTCTATATCAAATAATTTTCATCCAAAAGTTCACATAATGTCGCTAAACTGGTCTTGGGCTAATTCATAATAATCTTTGTTTCCCATGAACAGCACAGAATCCCACTCAGGATTCAAAACTTCCAAATTAGAATTTTATAATGGTAACAAAACTTTAGACATTTACATAAACTTTCTCTGTTTTTGAGGTGTGCAATGAATGTTCAGAACCGCTTCTCTGAATATTTGAATTACCCTTGTTGGTTGCCATAATTTATTATACCAATCCGACCCAAGTCAGCACTTTGTATACAGTTTGCATTTTAAGATTGGGAAACCCATTCCACTTTAATCTGGTATGTTATTTTGTGTCTAACTGTGCATGGGTAAGTGTCCATCTGTAGCCAAGTGAAGCCATTCAGGCTGCTGTGATATAACCATAGGTGAGCTTAAGAGCAATTTAAGGGACAATGAGGTTTGGAAATATTTGTATTCCTACAGAATAACTCATGCATGAAAACAATTGTTGTCATGTGTGAGACATTTTGTCGCTAGCAATATCTAACTCATGGTAGCATTCAAAGTAAAAAAAAATAAGTGAATGTGGTTCTTTTAAGTACAATATTATGAGAACAGGTTGGAAGTTATTTTCTAAAGTACCTTTTAACTAGACTTCGAAATAATTAGGTTGTTCTACTGGCAACCACAGTAATAATCAGAGGTAGATGTCTAATTTCAATGTCTTCCCACATCCCCAAACTATTTTGAGATCACCTGATTTTAACCCATATCCACAACTGTCTTGCTGGGCTAATGGAGAGGCATGTGGTATTCCTCAGGGGGCAGTTAAATAGGATCACTCCTGCTGCTTCTCTCATTGCCCAATTACCTGATTGACTCTTGGAAGTTATAGCTCATGGACTCCCGAAACTGGGCATACCAGGGCCCTTGATCAGACAAACATGATTCCCCAGACCCAGAAGTCATATTTGAACTCTAACTCAGACCAAAAGGCCTGCTAAGCTCCCAGGATGATTGAACCTAGATCACTTTAAACTGCTTCAGAAAATACAAAACTTCCTGTCAGTTTTAATGGTTCTTGTCACTTTCTTAGAACACCTGGCACTCAAATATTTAAATTACAATTCCAGCTTTAATTTGAAGGAACTAACAATAAGCCCTTTTTGTTCCCATAGTACTTTAGGTCTGACTTTAATTTTCTAAAAATGCAGATTTGGGAAATGAAATTAGCAATGCAAGGTGAACCTAGTGTGAATTTTACTGAAGATTATGCAAATGCAGGAAATTATAATTCTATCAGATGTCATTACATGTGTCTACTTAGACACACATTTTCTGCTATGTTTAAGTTAAACAAAACACTAAATGACTATGTAGTATGACATCTCATTAATATGTTTCCATTCACATCTGTGCCTTTAGTATAAAAAAAACCGACTGCTTCAGTGATAAGAGATTAGGTCCTTTAATTAGAAACAAATGACAAATCACTGTTAACCCCATGTGATGCTTTCTAAAACTTCCATCAAATATTCCTCTTAAAACATTATTAAACACAAGTTCCCCAGATCTACTTCCTAGAAAGTGCCATTTAACAAAACCCAGGCAGGATGTTAATACTGGGGCCGAATTACAGGTTGCCAAAGCATTTCCTGTGAGGGGATTGACAGGGGATCATTTTGTTATGGGGCCACCTCCAGTGTGTTGTGACAACCACTCATTACACCTCTAAGCAGAGCACTCAGCTGTAGATTTCTACAAGATGCAAATAGCTCCAAATGGGTTCAATTTAGAGTGAGTGGATAATGTATCACTCACTTCTTTAAGGTAGAAGCTTTTAATTTCTCAAGAACAGGGAGAGAAGAACATTTCAGTTTCAGGAAATAAAGATTTAGTTAACCAACTATGCCTGAGAAATGGAGTCACAATAGCAATATCTGTTACATTATAAATAAAAACACTTCACCTGCCTTGTTTCCCCTTGGCCCAAAACAAAACACCAAGTGGTCAAGTGAGCATCACACCTCTCAATAAATATAATTATCCACTTAAGAGCTCAATGTCAAAAACTAGTAACCTCTAAGTGATGGTAGGTTTTTCTCTTACAAAAGGAACTGCTTACAAAGCTACTGTAGTTAATTATAATAATACTCAAAAAGTGTTTTAAAACACATTTTTATATAGAAAAAAAATATCATGGAAAGCTTTTCACAGTTGGGCTTTAATATTTTAGTGTGCTGGCTTTTATACCCCTCTGTGATTTTACTCCCACTGTTCTATTACTGATTTCAGTAAGTGTTGCTAACAATGGAATACAGCAGTCTCTAGTACCAGCTATTTAGAAGAGAGGTATGCTGATGTGGATTGGAAAAAGTCAATAAGCCCATTTAAGATTCCTGTGTTTAACAAAGCCACAGGAGAAGCCAGCAAGCTACAAAACTTGTCCATGTGAAAGGCATGGTTGTTTTTTGCTATGAGTACATCAATGAGCAGAATGCTCTTTGCTATAACTCACCAGCATCACTCTGGCCATGATGACTAAAATCCTATGGATGTTAATGTCCTTTCACTTTGGGCACTTTATTAAGAAATTAATTATCCACTAGAAATCCACAGAGATGGTCTTATACCTGACCTATGTAAAAATAATAATGAATCTGTCTGAAAATATTTGAATTCAAAGTACAGAAGAAAGTTTTCATTTAATCTACTATGGATGAAAAATTCTTTCTGAAGCAACAATTGTTAACATTTTCTATTCAAATTTTTAAAATTAAGCCTTAAAGATCATTTTCTAGAGCTAGGTGTGGTGGTACACACCTATAATCCCAGATTCTCAGGAAACTGAAGCAGGAGAATTGCAAGTTCAAGGCCAGCCTTAGTAACTTAATCAGACCCTGTCTCAAAATGAAAAATAAAAAGGACTGGGGGTGTAGCTCAGTGGTAGAGTATTCCTAGAAGCAAAAAAACAAAAAAACAAAAAAAAAATTTCCAGGGGAATATCATATATTATCCACATACAATTTTATGTTATAAAAAATGTATGTGATATATAAGAATATGTTATATATAACATACATAATGAAATACACGTATGTGTGTTTGTGTTTTCTCTCTCTGAATATATATATATATATATATATATATAATATATATATATATGAAGTCATCCCAGGAAATGCTGGTAGGAGAGGTCAAAGTGATACAGGGAAGAAAATGACGAAATTACTGATTAAGAAGCAAGTTGTCATTTCTGCTGAGGAACTCTGGGGGTCAGTGTAATATGCACCTAGACATATCCATATCCAGCCATGCAGCAAGGGAGGCAGGAATTTACAGACCTGTGTTCATCGGTCATTGGCTGGCTGCTTATAGGTTGCAATAATCACCAACATTTAGATAGTTCAATTAAATAAAAGAGTCAAGGAATGAGACCAGTGGCTTTATACTATTGTTTCTTCTTTCTTTTCTAATTGAATGAGTTATTTTTAGTTTTACGTGGCTATCTGGACAAAAATTATATTTTCCAGCCACTTCTCATCAAGATTTAGCCAATCAAAATGTCAGGCTCAGGGAAATGCAATCTGGCATCTGAGTACTTTGAATTAAAGGTCATTGTCAAGACCTCAGAAGCAAGATGTTCTCCTACCTTCTTCTCCCCTTTTTATTCTGCTTCACTTTCTTCCCCCAAAGGCAGGCTATAGGATTCCTTTTCCTCAGGGTGTATCATAGAAACTAGAATACTGATCCCCAAAGCTAGCCATGAAACCTGGAAATATCACTCCAACCTTCCTCCACACTTCTGTGTGAGAAGCCATCTTACACAGGAGATTCTCTGACCCAATACATGCTATCATTTAATATGTTTTAATATATTCATTATTATTTCTACATGTAGGAATATATCTTAAATTTTCTACATATATATGTATATTTTCTATGTATATATATATTTGAAGAAATTCTTGCTCAGAGTCCTTGGAGATATATATTAGAATGGTCAAAGCAGCAATTCTGTAATACACAGTGTTGCGGTGGTCAAAGCAGCAATTCTGTAATACACAGTGTTGCGGTGGGTCAAAGCAGCAATTCTGTAATACACAGTGTTGCGGGGGTGGGGGGGGGAGGACAGCCTATAACAAGATAATAGATAACTGTTGACTTTTTATATATTAGAATGTTATACAAAAGGGAAATAAATGAAGTATAGTTATATGCAGCCGCCTGTGTGAATCGCCATATGTACTATTGAGCCAAAACTAGAAGTAGGCCTGATTCTATTTATTTAAAGTTTGTTAGAAATATCAGTAGGTTCCCATTTCCCCAAGAGAGGTCTCCACACAAGGATGGTGCTATACCCACAGCCCCGCCTTCTCCCACCAAAGCTCCCCTCAAGACCAGTTAAAGCTCCCTCAAGGCCAGTCAGAGCTGCACATGCCACCTAAGCCTACGTCCTTAAACCTACTTACCTAAAATCATACGTGTGGCTGATATGCTTAGAACCAGTAAGATGGTCTCACAATCTCCAGATCCTCATGGCCCAATTAGTATATGACAGATATCCCAAACAACAGATATAAGCTGAAGCCTGCACATACGCTCTCTCTCTCTCTGCCAAGGCCCCTACTCCATGCCATCTGTTCCTACTTCCTTCTCCCTGCTCATCCCTCCCTGACTCCCTGCAGTGGCCCCTGCTCCTTGCTCCTGCTTCCTGCTCCCTGCTACTTGGTGCTCTCCTCCCTCCCCCCCCCTCCAGCAGCCACCTCTCAGCTTCCCAATAAATCTCTTGGCAGTACCTCCTTCTCCCAGTGTGGTCACTCGCCTTTCATTGGTGCGAAACCCAGGATGGGGCTCTCCTGCCGCTAGGTAGGACACAATTCCCATTATAAGATGCAAACACCTACCAGAGACTTTGGAGAGCCCAACCTGTGTCCATTTTCTCAATCACCTTCTTCACATCCACACAGATGTTCTATAAATCTCTTGGCTGGCTTTCTGTCTCTCGGTGTGGTCACTTGCCTTTCAAAGTTCAAAATAAAAGACAAAAGAATAAACAGATTTCCACTTCTGTCCCTGAATTATTACGGGTGATGGGAATTGGCATTCCATCATAAAAACTAAAACTGCAAGAGCAGAGATGTAGCTCAGCCCTGGTTTAATTCCCACTACCACTCCCTCCAACAAAAAGAAACAAACAACAACAACAACAAAAAAAAAAAAAAAAAAAAAAAAAAAAAAAACACTATAAAATACATAGAACTGTCTTCATGTATTTGATAACAGGTTGCCCAGAACTGTGATTCCAGAGGGAAAAAGAAACAAACAAGCTGAGCTGTTCCACCGCCTCAGTTTACTACCAGCATTAGCATACCAGGTCACTCCTTGGGAGGAGGAAAACAGCCTGGGAAACTACGCCAGATGAGGAGGCAAAGCAGGGAATCCAGGGAGGCTGAGGCTTTAGGAAAAGTAGTAGAGAAGAATACTGAAATGACGGAACTAAAGGGAAGCAAAGCTCCCAAGATCTTCTGAGGGAACCCTTGAAATACCTTTGCTATGTGCCAATCTGGTCAGGCACAGCACGAACACCATCAAGTGGAGACATACCTAATGATTCCTGGCAATAAGCCAAAAGCTGGGAATAATTGGAATTATCACTAGCTGGAGAAACCTCATTTCAAAGGAAACATTGGTTAGAATTTTCAGAAGCCCTTTCCATTAGCAGCTAAATTAGCCTCAGAATAAATGCTATGCTGCTTTTTTCTCTAATAAAGCTTAAGTAAATAAGCCTCAAAAGCATTAAACTGGTCTTCCTCATAACTTTACTGCATGCTAGAACGATGTTGATGTCTAATCTTCTTTAAAGGAATATTAAAAACTTCACATTCAAAACATAAATTTCAGATTTCCTATAAACCCAAATTATGGTACTGGGCATATGAAAATACAAGAAAAAAAATCAATTAATGGAAACAGACCCAGAGATTAGAGAGGATAAAATTAGAAGATGAGTCTTAAAACAACTTTCACAAATGTTATGATAAATTATAAAGGATGCTATAGATATAAAGAAGAGAGAGTATGAAGACACAAAATACTCAACCAGAAATTTTGGAGATGAAAATAAATACAGAAAATTAAAAATATACTCAATGGGATTAACAGGAGATTAGATACTAGGAAAGAAGAACAATTTTGAATTTGAAGGCATAGTAATAGAAATTGTTCAAAATGAAGCACAGTGAAAAATAAACACCAAAAAAAAAAAAAATGGTAATCAGAGCATCAGCGATCTGAGGAACTGAATTTTCTGAGGCCACCATACAAATTGCCACAAATTTAGTGACTTCAACAATGAAATTTATCAATTTATAGTTCTTTAGGTTAGAAGTCCTACACATTCATTATGCATTAGGTTACAATGAAGGTCAGGCAGGGCTATAATTTTTTTTGAAGACTCTAGGGTAGTACTGTTTTCTTGTCTTTTCCTGTTTCTACAGCTCACCTGCTTCCTTGGCTCAGGGCTTTCTTTTTCCATTTTAAGCCAACAATGGTGAGTTGATGTCATATTTTGTATTTATGTCTTCAGAGTCTTAAAACATATTCGTAGGTTCCACAAATAAGGATGTGTACTTTGATTGGGAGGCACTATTCTGAGTACCACAGGAACCAAAATAAAGAGTATATATTTATGTATATGGAATATATATTTATATAAATCTATGTTTACATATATTTATTTTATACATATATAAATATATAGGATAAATATGTAGATATATGTAAATATATATCTTTTTACATTTATATATACATGTATATATATGTGTATGTGTGTATATGTATATGTATGTTATATAAATATATTCCAGAAAGAAGGGAGACAGAAGATATATGAAAATATATGAGGAACTATTATTCCAAATTTGATAAAAATCATAAATGTACAGACCCAAGAGTATCATAAAAACTGAGGCAAAATAAACAAAGATAAACTGCTTAAAGACAGATCAAAATCAAATTCCTAATTACTACTACTACTACTACTACTACTAAAAACCTCTTAAGAGATCTAGGAAAACAAAACAAAACTACCAGACTCATCATAGTCTAAAACAACTGTTTGGTTGAAGACAATAGAGAGTCATCTTTACATATTGAGCAGGGGAGGATAGAAATAGAAAAATGTCAGCATAGACTTCAACACTTTGCAAACTATCTTTGAAAAATGAAACCAAAATGAAATCATTTTCAAAAATTAAAATCAGCTGATGAGAACTTATCAGCAGCTGATTTAACAAACATAATTTTTTCATTTTCTTTTTTTATTCTAAGTTGTTATAAATGACAGAAGAATGTATTACATTTTATATTATACTTATAGAGCACATTTTTACATATGTCTGGTTGTATACAAAGTATATTCACACCATTGGTGTCTTCATACATGCACTTATGGTAATAATATCCATCTCATTCTACCATCATTTTTATTTTTTTTCACCCTTTTGCTCCCTCCCTTCCCCTCCCCCCCCATTGGCTATTCATTCTAGTGTTTCTCTAATCCTCCTATGCTCTCCATCCCAACCCCCACTGTGAATCAGCCTCCTTATATCAGAGAAAACATTCAGCATTTGGCTTTTTG
Source organism: Tamias sibiricus (assembly GCA_025594165.1). NCBI lineage: Eukaryota > Metazoa > Chordata > Mammalia > Rodentia > Sciuridae > Tamias > Tamias sibiricus. Next base: position 145,389,942 of record CM046660.1, on the reverse strand, counting down.
GGATTGGCTAACTTCACTTAGCATTATATTCTCCAACTTCATCCATTTACTTGCGAATGACATGATTTTATTCTCTTTTAATGCTGAGTAATACTCCATTGTGTATATATGCCTCATTTTCCTTATCCATTCATCTACTGAAGGGCATCTAGGTTGGTTCCACAGTTTAGCTATTGTGAATTCTGCTGTTATAAACATTGATGTGGCTGTGTCCCTGTAGTGTGCTGTTTTTAAGTCCTTTGGGTATAGACCAAGGAGTGGGATAGCTGGGTCATAAGGTGGTTCCATTCCCAGTTTTCCAAGGAATCTTCATACTGCTTTCCATATTGGCTGCACCATAACAAATATAAATATTAATGAAAGTTATTCTGAAAAAAATGGAACAAATATCAGATGGAAATTTGGATATATAGTAAGGAATGAAGACCACCACTAATGGCAAAGAGGTGGATAAACCACTCACACACACACACACACACACACAAAAAAAAAAAAAATATCTGCTCATTTTAATCTCTGTGTAAGACAATTGACTGTTTAAATAAATAACAACAGTGATATACTTTAGATTTTGTAACTACCTGGAAAAAAACACCAAAGATAGGAGAGCAGGATGTATACTGCTGAAAGTTCCTGGACTCTATGTGGAGTGGTGGGATGAAAGTTAGGATACCCCATGAGAATCTGCAAAGTTGTCTCTTTAAGCTAGTAAACCACTAAGCCATAAAATTAAAAAACGGGTTATAATCTAATAGTAGAGGTAAAATGTAAACGTAAAAACTCAGATAATCCCAAAAAAGAAAAAAAAAATAGGGAAAAGATAGAGAAAACAAATAACAAAATGGTAAATTTAAATGCAATAATATCAATAATTACATTAAATACAAATGATCTGGATATTCCAACAAATCAAATATCACGTAATAAATTAAAGAGAAATAAAACACTTAAAAGAGTAACACAAAGGATAGAAATTTTCAGACTGAATAAAAAAGTTAGAATTAAAACTTATATAAAGACTTGATGTATAAAGGCAGTATTTGTTAAAAGTAAAAGGTTGGAAATATATACCATACTATCTTTATTCAAAATAAAGTTGAAAAGCTATAATGATAAAGAAAAGTAAGCCTTAAGCTAAAAACAAAAGTTCAGGGAGATTTACTAAAATAAAACTGGTATTAACTGATTAAAAGGGCATAAAAATCCTACAATTCCATGCACCTAATATAAGAAAAAGCCAAAAAAAAAATAGGCAGAAATTAAAATAATGAATACAAGAAATATTTTATCATTAAAAACTATACTTTGAGATTAATGCTTTTTTAGAGATTAGTAGAACATGTAGTCATAAATCAAGTCATAATAGGGAAATCTTGTACTATATGTCAATTGATTTGACCTAATGGATATGTTAGATCACACTTGACCCACAAACAACAAAATACACATCACTGTCAAATGAACATAAGTATTGGCAAAGATTAACCATATTTTCTACCATAAAACATAGCACGTAATGTATGTTCTGTCACCATACCAAAAACAAAGAAATAAACTAAATACATTGAAATCAACTTAAGAAATCATGACAATACACAAATATTTGGCAATTACACAACTCATTCATTCATTCATTCATTCATTCATTCATTCATTTGCAGTACTAGGGATTGAACTCAGGAGTATGCTACCACTCAATCAAATCTCCAGTCTTTTTTATTTTATTTTGAGACAGAATTTCACTAAATTGCCAAGGCTCTCCTTGTACTTGCAATCTTCCAGCCTTGGCCTCTGGCATTAAAGGGATTATAGGCACGTGCCACCATACCCAGCACCATAATGCATTCTTTTTTTTTTCATATATATTTTTATTTGTTTTAATTAGTTATACATGACAGTAAAATGTGTTTATGCACTGTGATATATCATACACAGATGGGATATAATTTCTCATTTTCCAAAGTGTACATGTTGCAGAATCATATTGGTCATGTAGTCACATATATACATACAGTAATAATGTCTGTTTCATTTCACTATCTTTCCCATCCCCATATCCCCTCCCTTGCCTCCCTTCACTTCCCTCTACCTAATCTAACACTATTTTCCCCCAGTGCCCCACCCCCCTGCCTTATTATTAATTAGCATCCATATATTAGAGAAAACATTTGGCCTTTGGTTTTGTGGGATTGGCTTATTTCACTTAGCATGATATTCTCCAACTCCAACCATTTACTGGCAAATGCCATAATTTCACCCTTCTTTAAAGCTGAGTAATATTCCATTGAGCATATATATATATATATATATATATATATATATATATATCATATTTTCTTTATCCATTCATCTATTGAGGGACACCTAGGTTGGTTCTATAGTCTAGCTATTGTGAATTGACCTGCTATAATCATTGATGTGGCTGTGTCACTGTAGTATGCTGATTTTAAGTCTCTTGGGTATATACCAAGGAGTGGGATAGCTGGGTCAAATAGACATCCTTAACAAGACTCCCAAAGTGCAAGAAATAAAATCAAGAATCAATAAATGGGGTGGATTCAAATTAAAAAGCTTCTTTTCAGCAAAGGAAACAATTAATAATGTGAGGAGGGAGCCTACAGATTGGGAGAAAAACTTTACCACATGCACAGAACTCAAAAAACTTAACACCAAAATACAAATAACCAAATCAATAAATGAACTAAAGAACTGAACAGACACTTCACAGAAGTAGAAATACAATTATCAACAAGTATATGAAAAAGTGTTCAACATCTCTAGCAATTAGAGAAATGCAAATCAAAACTACTCTAAGATTTCATCTCACTCCTGTCAGAATGATAATCATCAAAAATACAGGCAACAATAAATGTTGGCGAGGTTGTGGGGAAAAAGGCACACTCATATATTGCTGGTGGCACTGCAAATTGGTGCAACCACTATGGAAAGCAGTATGGAGATTCCTCAGAAAACTGGGAATGGAACCATAACCCATTCTTAAGCAACTGGATAAACCATGTATCAAACAAGTAACCAAAAGGGAAATGAAATACTTTGTTAAAATAAGAATAATATATCAAAATATGACAAATGTAGTTAAAGCTGTGTGTTAGTTTACTGGGACCGTCAATAACAGGTACAATGTACTGGATAGCTTAAGAAACAGAAATTTATTTTCTCAGTTCTGGAAAATAGAAGTCTGACTTCAAGGTGTGGTAAAGTTGACTTCTTCTGAGGTCTCCTTCCTTAGCTTGTAGATGGCCATCTTAGTTTTCACTTGGTCTTTCCTTTGTTCATATCTGTATCCTAATTTCCATTTTTTATGAAGGCTTCAGGAATATTGAATTGGGCCCCATCTCTATCACCTTATTTTACCTTAATTATCACTTTAGAGGTACTATCTCCAAATATGCTTGTACTCTGAGACTATAGGGGGCATACCTTTAATATATGAATTTGGGAAGAAAGTAGGCACAATTCAGACCATAACACAACACTTACGTTAAAATAAATAAATAAATAACACAAAAAGTAAGAACTGTTTCCCAAAACACAGGAAACAAAAGCAGAAATAAACAAATGGGATTATATCAAATTAAAAATCCACACAGCAAAGGAAACAACAATGAGCAGAGATAACAAAATGGAAAAAAGAAATATTTGCACACTATGCATCTGACAAGGGTTTGATATGCAGAATATATGAGTAACTCCAAAAAGGCAATAGCAAAAGAACGAATAATCTTATTTTTAAAAAATAGGCAACAGGGCTGGGGTTGTGGCTCAGCGGCGGTGCGCTCGCCTTGCATGTGCACGGCCCGGGTTCGATCCTCAGCACCACGTAAAACATAAATGCATTGCATTGTGTACAACTAAAGTAAATAAATAAGTATTTTAAAAAAATGGGCAACAGACATTTCTCAAAAATAAAATATACCCAAATGAGTAATGGGTATCAGGAAAACAAATAAACAAAACAGTCAATATAATTAATCATGGAAGAAACACAAATAAAAACCATGACTCATCTTGACCTTACTATTATTAAAAAGACTAAACATAATGGTTTGGGGAGGATGTTGAAGAAATGGGAATTCCTGAACACTATTGGTAGGAAAGTAAATTAGTACAGCCATTATGGAAACAAGTATGGAAGTTACTCAAAAAATTAACATTACTATTACTATATAATTCAGTAATCCAACTCCTGGGTATTTCTCCTAAGAAATGAAATCAGTATGTCAAAGAGACACCTGCACTTTCATGTTCATTGCAGCGTTATTCACAATTGCCAAGAAACAGAAACAACAGAAGCGTCCATCAACTGATGTTTGGAGAAATAAAATGTGGTACATATACTCAGGGAATACTATTTGGACATCAAAAGAATGAAATCTTGTCATTTAAGACAACAAAGATGGAACTGAGGAGTTAAGTGAAATAAGTCATGCACAGAAAGAAAAATACCCCATGGTTTCACACCTATGTAGCATCTAAAAAAGTTGATTTCATAGAAGTTGAAAGTAGAATCCTGGTTACCAGAGGTTAGGAGAAGAGAAGATGGGACACAGAGGAGGTTGACCAATGGGAGCTAAGTTACAGTTAGAAAGAGCAAGATATCTAATGTGCTACTTCACAGTAGCATGGTGACACATAACAATAATGTACTGTTCATTTCTAAAAGAAGAAGCTGGGCAAAGTGGTGCATGCTTGTATTTCCAGTGACTTAGAAGGCTGAGGCAGAAGGATGGCAAGGTCAAGGCCAGCGTAGGAAACTTAGTGAGATACTATTTCAAAATAAATATGAAAAGGGCTGGGGATTTTGCTCAGCTGTAGAGTCTCCCTGAGTTTAAGATCTTGTACAAGCAAAACAAAACAAAAACAAAACAAAACAAACAAACAAAAAAGCTAGAAGAAAGAATTTTAAGATTTCACCACAAAGAAATGATAAATGCTTGAGGGGATAGATATCTCTAACCTGATTTAAACATTGCCTAGGAAAGTATGGAAATACCAAAGGGTATGCCATTAATATAAATAATTTTTCATTTCTTTACTTATCAACTCAAATAAATTTAATTTTTAAAAAAATAATAATTTAACAAATTCTCCATTAGCTTTACTGTAGGAATGTATCTGATTGATTCTTGTCCATTTATTTGATGGAAAATTATAGTATTTATTTATTTATCCATTCATTTATTTTTACATTCATTTACCTATTTTTAAAAATTTTGCTTTATAACTGACAATAAAAGTGTATATACTTATCATATACAATATGTTGTTTTGAAAACTAGATATACAGCGAGATGTCTAAATGAGCTAACATGTTATCTCACATACTTATTTTTTGTAGTGAGATCACTTAAAATCTATTCTCTTGGCAATTCTCAGGAATACAATTCATCATTATGGACTTTAGTCAATGAGTTGCACAGCAACAACTATTTATTGAACTGTATGGAATTTGGCATAAAAAGATGTGAATTAACCTTTCATTGGTCTGGCTATCATGAAACATAGAGTGGCTGTAAGAAACAACAGTTAAACAGACAAACGCAAAACAAAAGTAATTACAAATGACCAAGGGCATTATGAAGGAAAAATACGGGTAGCAGGGGTATAGAATCAGGGTTATGGTCTTACAGACAAGTTGTGAGTGTGGAAAGCAGCCAGGGTAAGGAATACTACAGTCCAAAGAAACAGTACTCTTGGAGGTCCAGAAGAGTCTGGAGACTTGAAGGATGTAAAGGATGCCAGTATTAAAAAGGCAGTTGAACTAAAGGGATAATGGTGAAAGATCTCAACCAATTCACATGCATGGATCCTGCTTATGTAAAGTAATTTGGATTTGATATAGTTTTTTTCATAGACTTAATTGAGGAGCTTGTACTTTGAAGAAATACAGAACAGATAGAAAGAAAATATCCTTTGGTTTTGCCTCAGAGCGAGATTAAAAATATAATTGCAAAACATTTTTATTTGCCACTGAAACAAACCAAGTTTAAAAATGTGAGGAACAATTAGCAAGCAGTTAAAATTAAGAAGAATTTAGAAATACATTCTTTCTTACTCAGAACAAAAAGTAATGTTCATAAATATTTGGAATGGAATATGAAAATAAAACTTCAGAACCTTATTCAAGTGAGCTTCTTGGACACAGTTTACCAGTCAAGCAAATGGGTATATGCAAATGTATAGTTCATCTTTATAAAATCATGTTGCAACTTTTATTATTATGATTTACAAAGAGATTGAAATCTCCACTGGAGTTCTGGATGGAAGGGGTGGGTCATTAGGTTTCTGCCTCAAGGAAATAGGTCTCAGCATGCCACCAACAGAGCTCAAAGTATAGTAATAAGGTCATCAATTATTTTGGCCTGGATATAGTTTGAAACCCTGGCTGGGGAAACTTATGCCCAGAATAAGATAAATTACATTCCTATGGGATTAAGCAACATTATCACTAAAGACAGGTGGTTTGAATGTCTGTCCAATATGATCTAGAAAATGACTCAGAAGAATGAAAACCAATATCCCCTTCTCTGAGAAATGGGACTGTTTAAATGCCCTTAACCTGAACCTATTTCTTGGACAACTAAACAAGACTCATTGTCCTTCATATGTATATTTATCCAAAATATAAATAAATAAATAAAATTTGCTTATTTTGGTTTATGTATTAATATATAAATAGGTATATGCTTCATAATAAATAAAACACAAATGTAAAACAAAACCAACAAATTTGGGTGATACATACAATAAGAAATATGAAATTAATTAAAACTGCAAATTAAAATACCATCTTAAAGAGCCACTAACATAAAATGTGTCCTCTTGGGGTGAGACCAATTTAAATAAATGGTCTGTGTATTCTGCCTTCAACTTCTCCCTGCAGGGTGGTCAGAATATTCCAAAGGGGTCTTGGCACGAAGGCCAGTTCCCCAGGGATGTACCCTAGCCAGTGGGATCTGTCCTCAACTAATTAGTTGAGAAGTAGTGATTTCCCTTGGGTCCCATTGTATTTACCCACAAACTCCCTCTACTTAGCACCATGCCACTTACATTTCCTTGACTGTTTGCACAGGTTGTAAATGATTTACTTATCCTTTATGTCACTGAGCTCTGTCCTTAGAGGCCTGCTTGGCTTTAATTCTATTTCACTTTCCTAGCTCAAAGGACCAGGGTAAATATGCAAAGATCTGAAGGAGCCTGATGCTGAGGGCTTGTGAGTTACATTTTAGAAATTTTGTAAGCCAGTTGTAAATAGCCACAAATATTTATGATTATATTATATAAATATTCACTTAAATAAGTTATATTCAAAATACAGTAAAGACAATTCATCACTTTTTAATTAATTTACTATATTTCACTAGTATGTGTGCCTTTGAAGTTACTTACATCTATTTTACCTTTATGATGAAATACCAAACAGTGAAGTGCTATTGTACATCTCTCACCAGCTGGACTTTGTGTTATATCACATTAATGGATTCAAACTGATTACATATGTAGTCACCTACCTACACCACAGCAATCAGTAGACATTAGAGACAAAGCAGAGTCCCCAGACTCCTGGCCCTCAATCAGTCCTTAAAGATTTATCAGCATAACAGCATAACATGGCAAATGTGCTTTGACGGTAACTTACCTGGCACAGAATGAAGACCTTAGTTCTTGCCTTTGCCATCATGGGTAGAAGGTCACCTGAATCCTCCACCCAATGGATGTGGACAAAGGGGTTATGTAAAAGGGGTTCCATCAATCATCTTCATCAAATCTCACAACAGTCAGAGAGGAGTATCTTATTTTCCAAATATGCAAATTGAAAGTTATTAAGTTTATAAAACACTGATACAGCAAGGATCATCAGGCTAAAAGTTGACCTGAATGCTTAATAGGGAATAGGGACAGACTTCCTGGATGGGAGCTTTTCTACTATGACAAACAGAAGCTCAGGGTATTTGTTTCTAATTAAATTCTCCCATCTAGAAAATCAGTTCCCTAAACACCCTTATTCTGTCTCAGAGAATTTGAACAAACATGCATAGGTACATCTGAAAAGTCAGGAGGGGGCAGTCATCATGCAGCTTTTTAAAAGAAAACCAAAACAGAAAAAAGAAAAAAAAAGAAAGAAAGAAAGAAAGAAAGAAAGAAAGAATGAACCAATCTGAAAAGCTCCTGGAGAATGCAGAAAATAAGAGAAATGCTGAAAAACTCACCTACAAATATATTCTATTACTCAAGAATGAAATAACAGCAGAAAAGGTATAGAGCTATTTTCATGCCAAAAGGGTTTGATGAAAACTTTGTGCACATTTGTAATTTTTCATTTTCCTCCTAGGGTTACATTATACCTGCTATAAACAAAAGAAGATTGTTCATACTGAAATAATGCCGAAAATACCATTCCCCAGGGAGTTCCTTCTAATGCCTATCCTTTACTCTTTACGGAATAAATATGTAGCAACCATTCATGCTAAATGCCAATATACTTGAAAACTGACATGTTGATTATCATGTTTGGGTGTTATTCATTTTATTTATCTTTGAAAATACAAACACATGGGCCCATTCTATAAATATTATCTCCATTGGAAAGCTACTACTAATAAAAAATCTACATCTTTTTGGCTACCAGATCCTCTGAAACTCATTGTAAACATACAGTGTTCATTATAATAACATATTTTCTTCAGCACACACAAAAGACTATTGGGAAGAAGGGAGAGGCGGTTGAAGACCGGGTGGATGGGGGGAATTTGTGGAAAGATGCAATTAGAGCCACATTGGCTTGGCAAAGCCCCACTGAACAGCAAGCTTGGGATTTCTTTTTTGCCAAGCCACTCCAAGCTCCTTGGGGGTCTCGTGTCTGTTAACAGGGCTTCATTCCAATAAGTATCTTCTGTAGTAGGAGGGAAATAAAGATGTAAAAAGAATTACCAAACTCAAACCAACATGCAAGTACACACAGAGACATACACTTGTACTCTGGGTGGGAAACACTCCATGTGAAATAATTGGTCTTGCAGGAAGCAATATTAGCTTGATGGAGGATATCTCATCTGTGGTAGGTGGAAATTAAGAAGTCACAAAAAATAGTAACTGGCAAAGTTTAAAAGTAGAAATATGAAGTTGATATTTTAATAGGTTTCTTCAGCTAGGCTTATGGTGGAAAGAGAAAGGTTTTTATTATTTAATATTTTATCATTTATTATTTAATATTTTATTTGTTTTGATGGGGAGGGGCTGCTGGGGAAATTTTTATAGTAGTCTGTATACCTATTTAAGCAAGATTATGTTAACCCACTAAATCGAATTTTGTAGAAGACATGCACTCCCCCCAAAAGAAGTTACTTTTCCAATAGGATGTTAATATCATCCTTATAATTGACATCAAAAGAACATTTATCTTCATCATGACTGTTATCATCTTCATAATTATTAACAACCACAAGTCACCAAGCCAGACTAAAAAGTTTTGGTGTAAGAATGTGCTTGATTTTCATTTGTATGTTAAGGTATTGAAGAAGTTTAAAATTTTATTCAATTTGAGAGATGGAGCCACACTGAACTGCCCAGGAGGTCTCAAATATATTTGCACATTAGAATCACCTGGGGGAAGTTGCCATACTGAGTAAATGATGAGGAAGGAAAAAAGAGACACAGAGAAAGTAGGGGGAATGGATTTTAACTTCATTATTGTGTGATATTATAACTCAATGCAAACCCACCGTGTTATTTTTTCAAACTTCCCCCTTGTAAAGTTTCCTTAGGGTGGAAGCAGGGACTGCTCCTTCTGAGCCTCTGCCCTGACACTCACACTGTGTCACATAAAGTGACTCACTTATTTTTCTTGTATGGATACCAGCAGGTGAAAAAAGTATAAGGAAGAGTTCTAATAATAAGATAATTGTGCTTAAAGCATTTTGACTCATTTCGTGAACATAATATATTACAATTAAAATGGTATGGCTTACTTATTTTAAATCTTTATTAGCTGTTAAATTCTATTAATGGCAATGATAATTAATATTCATGAAATAGAGAATATTTAAGAAAATCAATTAAATAAGCATAAGATATTAATGAATAAGAAGTACAGTGGAACAGAGGTAGGACATTCAATACTTGCTTATAGAAACAAAGTTCTTGTTTTATTTTTTTTAAAAAGCACAAAGATTTCAGCTAGTGTTTTAGTGAACAAAGCTAAGTTTCAGCCATGGCTTTAACTGGTCTGTGAAGGCTCTAACTGTACATTCTTGACAGCCTGCAAGAATGTTATTTTAAAATATAAAACTAATGAAGCTAATTCATTAAATATACTTTCTCTTTTAAGATAATTATTAACTCTTTACTGACTCCCCTCTTGTCAGTGGATACCTCCTAATCCCCACTCATTATGACACCTGTATGAATGACCTCCTTGGACTGAAAGGCACACACAGAAACTGCATGAACTTGCTCATTGTCTGTGCATCTAAATAACCTTTTCCCTCTTCCTACCTTAGCAAGTCCTTGCTTCTTTTGTCTACAATGGTTAACTCATGTAAGTGTCATCTCTTGTCTTTAGGATAGGGTCAAAGAAAATTTAATCACACATTCATTCTTTGGTGTTTCCAGAAATTTTTTCCATATTTCTAATATTAACAGTTAATTACAATTTAGAATTACCTATTAGAATACAGATTCTTCGGTCCCTAATGCCTACCACTTTGACCAGTCAAAACACATATTTGTTGGAAGACTGACTAAAAGAAATATGGATGAACAACCTATTTGACAGTAATTATAGATCCAATATTTTTAAAAGCACATTGTATATGCACTTTTGGAATTGTTAATCTATTGTTATTAAATTTTAAAATTCTTATTAACATATGTGAATGACACATTTGAGGGAAGACATTCTAGGTTAAAGTCAGACCTCAGTTTAGACGTCTTAAAATCTAGACATCTTATTGTAGTTGGGGAGGCAATATATACTCATTGCTATTTCCATTAAAAAAGTCCATGTTGTATAGCATACTGCTTATGGTAAAATTAAGAATATATTTACTCTTTTTTTCTATGCTCATTTCCTCTTCCATTTCTCTCTACATGCATTTGTTCAGTTAATTGTATTCAGTGTCAATTGCATCAATATCAACTGCATAATCATCAGCATAGCACGAATACCATTGATGAAATTAGCACTTAACCAGTTCTTCAAATAGTATCATTGCTATGATTTATTTTAGCATATAACAAAATAATGATAGATGACAACTCTCATTTTGGAAATAAATATTTAACAAGGCATAGGTCAACAAACAAATTATTTGGTTCATTTCTTTTGCTCATAAAATTGCCTGAACTAATTATTTTCTCTCTTTTGTAGAAACTATATAAATCATAGACTCATATACAAAATAATAAGACATCTAAAAGTAACCTTGGTGTTTTACATTTGAACAAACTAGGGTTCCAGCAAAGTGACAGGACTTTCCCAAGGACATACAATGTGTGGAATGAAAGTAAGAGCCAGGAGCTTTCAATTGTTAAATGAATATTCTTTAAAAAGGTTTAGAAGACTTTTATCAATGAAAACCATCCAATATACTCAGTACTGAAAGTAAATCATCTCAGTTTGTTGTATCTTGGTTCTGCCATTAAAACAACTTGATCAGTCCTCATCACAATTTTAATGAGCCTGGTTCATCAGAGAGACTTGATGGAATAGTGTTGGAGGAAATTCTTGCTTCCTCACAATCTACTTCTTAGGGACTATGACCTTACCTATAACTTTCTGAATGGGTATCTTAAAGATAGGCCTTGTCCAGTAAATTCAGTTATTATGACCACAACAGATCTGACCACAAGTGGACACTTGTGGTGAAAAAAAAATGTATTGTCCGAGCAAAGTCAATCATGTTTTTTTTTTTTTTTTTTTTTTTTTTTTTTCCCCATTTTAAACTTAAATGACAATTTGTGGTACTCTGGATTTCTGATATCTTGTGGAGTTGAATAGAAAAATAGTATCACTTATTCATTAACTCAGCAAACATCTACTGAAAGCCTGTTATATGCTAGGCACTTTTCTAAACAATTGGAGCATAAAAGGAAATAAAAGGAACAAAGATCCATGCCTCTGTTTACAATCCGGAAATGTATACAATATATAAAATAAAGGTATCTGATATCTTGAATACATTTAAAAATATTTAAAATAATTCTCAAATTCTGATGCACTAACATGAGAAACATGAGTGTTTAGTGCAACCAAATTTATATACCTTAAGTTAATCCTATTTGTGTATAAGAATTAAAACAATTAGTGATCCAGATGTATTCTTGGACTATGGACTAAATTTAGGCATGTGTGGTATCATGAGGACTAACTTTTTGAAGCAAATAATGATATAGATGTACAATAAAACAAAATGATTTAGTGTCTGTATTTAAGTTAAAACAATAAATAATAACCTGTGGGGAAACTCAAAACCCCCAAAGGAAATGATTCCTAGAGGTAGTTGCCTTCTGAGATGAGAATCAGGCAAAATAAGAGAAAAATAATGAATTAACAGGTTAGTTGAGTCCTTTTTGTTGTTTTTGCAAAATAAAGAAGCCTACCAGATGATCCTTAAGGTTCTGTTAAGCAGAGATACCTCTGAGACACTTCAAACCTACCTACCAACTAATTAGCAGAAACCTTATATGAAGGTTCTTTTCTAGGCTAACCATTATGAACCAAGCCATTGAACACCTAAAGAACAGAAAATAGCCAAATCCAGGGGTCAGAAGTTGTGCTTATATTAAAGAGCTTCTGACATGCTTGAAAAGTCTAAGTACCTGGTAAGGTCAGGACCTTACCACTTAGAGGGTATATGGAAGTATTGCTAAAGAATCTCAGCTCTCTGTGTCTAAAGAAAAATGACCAGAAAACATGACCTTTGTTCTTATAGTTCACAATATTTTTTTTAAATTATAAGAGAACCAAAAGCTAAAATAAAACAAAACCAGCCAATCACAAAGTTTCCCTTATTTTGATTTTCAAGAAAAGTCTAACTCAGGGAACATTGTTTTATATCATGAAACTAGTGGCAGAGCTGGGGTGTGGACTCTGATCTTTTGATTTAGTGCACTGTTCCTTTCCCTAAGCTCATATAGCGATTAGAGAGTTTAACAGCCTAGATCTAACCCAAATCTTGGTCACAAAGTATGAATGCCCTTTAGCAAAGTTCTGGTTCTGTGAGGTTTATACTGAGGGATTTTCAACATAGAGAATGGTGGAAAACAGTTCACATATTTAAATTGGGAAAAAAGATTAAAATTCTGAAATATAATAAATACAAAAATTGCTGAAGTAGCCAAAGATAAACATTAGCTGGAACTGTATCCTGAGTAGCTTTAAATGAAGGGAGTTTCCAGAGAAATTTAGAAAGAAATCAGTCTGGGATCAAGTTTTAAAACCTCCCATTTTTTTTTTTTTTTTTTTTTTTTTTTTTTTTTGGTCTGAGGAATTTGCATGTGCAATTACTACATTTACATACATAATTACCCCACAGGAAGACACATATGCCAATTGGCATTTGGAAACGTGTTAATTGCACACACGGAAGGGTGGCCCTTTAAAATATTGTCCATAAGAATTTAATTATTAAGAATGGTCATGTGAGTCAGAGTGGGGAAGGAAAAGATAGTGCATTTTGAAGCAATCTAAGCATAGCCAGTTTGGATGCACACAAGAATTGATTGATGCACAAGTAGATGAAATACTGGATTTTGAGTAAGTACTTTGGAAACCACCAGAATCTGCAGGGAAAGCATTTCAGGCATTAGCTAATTGGATTAGCTGTGGTGTTTTCTGTGCATCCTAAGGAATTCATAAGCTATAGATTAAAATCATCAAACAACTCTGGTCACAGAGGTGAGGAGGCTCTTTGCTTGTGCTAGTAAACATTTAGTTCTATGGACTATAAGTATATTCAGTCCTCTTCCTCCTTTAAAGCAGATAGAATATATTTCTGGGAGAGTGTATCTTTTTTTTTCCTGAATTTTGTTGAAATAATTTGTGGGAGTTGAATCATAACTTTGAATACTTCATTGTTTTACAACAAAGATTGCTTGTTCTCCCAGAACTATGTGATTTCTTCTCAGCAGAAAATAATGGGATATTTCCGTGGCCTACTATAACCCTACTGAAGACTCTTCCTGCAATGCAAAAATAAGGAATTGAATATTCCTGCAGAGGCAGAGACAATCCTAAGGAATATACCAGTGATTGTAAATCAGTAGCTAATTTAGTGGGGGATGTAAGACTAAAACACAGATTGGTCACATATACTCCAAAAATTGTGTGGTCTGATTTCTAGACATACTTGACTCTAAATAACCTCAAGTTCCACTGTGGAAAATTTAACTTGAACTCATCATATATAATTCTGAAGCCTATTGAGATGTTTTCTGAATTTCCTTAACAAAGCCATGAATACATTCAATTAATTAAATAATTTTAAATGGAAAGGGAGAAACTAGGTGGTATTTAATATACCCTGTCTTTAAAAATATACCCTCAGTGTAATATGTAAATGCCTTTCTGTAAACATTTTTTGTTTTGGTCCATCCTACCAAAGGTATGCCTTTCCAGATGAGAATTCAGAAGTACTTTGTTGTCCACATCATCCAATTTTAGTCATCTAGTTATAGTAATTAGACAAAGTGAATTTCCAAGACATCAAAATGTTGTTTTCCTAATTTTAAGTACTGCTTAATTTATCTTAAAAAAAAAAAAAAAAAAGTCCAAAACAGGCATTACAATGCATTAACATGATCTTTAGTGCTCTTTTATAATGGCTTAATGGAATAGTTGGAGGAACACACTGCATCTATAAATTCTGGGACTTTATAAACCTATGAATGGCTACCAAAGCTCCTTCGTATAGTCCATGCTCAACTCAAATGTGATCAATGCTGTTTGCCATTGATGTTCTGCCTTTTGACTCCACTTGAGAGACATCTTCCCTGATTGACATGGAAAGTAGACCTCCATTTGCCTATTATCCTTACTATCATTGCATTTAATTCCATGATCTTCCCAGCATTACTATGCCTCTAAAATTACCTTTATTTCAGTTTTTCTGTCTCAGTCACACAAACCACAAATAGGTAAGTTCTATCAGAGCAGAAATGAAATAATTATTTTCTTTCTCTAGCTCATAGTACTTGCTCCATGAATATTGTTTCAGTGAATCCATTGAGCATCTATCACATGAATTATCATTTTTCAAGCATTATCCTATCTAACCCACAAGGCAAACTTACAAGAAAATACTAGAAAAGGATTTTGACATTCTAAGAAGTTGAACGTTTTGTACCAACTGACACAGCTATTTTACAGGGAGTTAGGTTTTGTTGTTTCCAGTTCATGTTGTTGGCTATATTCTAACCCATGTCATGATTTATAAGGGTGTTTCTAGATAAATAATTTAATATGGCCAAGTATTAGGTTTTACCCATAAAAGGAAAGCTTTGTACTAGAAGGCTTTAAACTCTCCATTAATTGTGGAAGGTAGAAGTATATGACTTTATTACTTCTATTTTCTCCAAAAAGATTATCACAAACATTTTACTCTTATAAGGGACAGACATAACTATCAAAAAACAAATACACACTTTAATTTTTTCACAATGAATTAAATTTAGAGTAAAAGCATCAATATAAAATTTACCTATTCTATTAAAATTCATCAACTCAGAACTCTCCCTGAATGTGGTTAAAATACAAATATGTTTTTCAAAACAAGCCGACTAAGAAAACGGATGGTAATTCTGAGAAGTTCAGTAAGAAACTTTCTAGAAATATTCTTACTAAAATTATATTAATGTCAAAGTCTCTTTTTAAAAAAAAAAATATTTTCCCCTCAAATGAATTTTATTTAAAATCAAACGTAATCCAATAAAGCTATAATGTTTTCTTCATTTTCCAAGCATATTTTTGCCAATGCTGTCTGATATTTAAATTATTCCAATCTCTTAAAAATTTTTGAACTTAACATATAAAAACCTTGGTTCTTTGAGGATTTTGTTTGCTAAAAAGAACTATCAAAATGAAAATCAGTATGCCTTTTTGGCTGTAGTTAGACTATTGTGTAAGGAAATACACAAATTTCAGTTTAATTTATGATACTCTATAAAGTCTGGAACAAAGTTTTTAAAAGTAAATTAGAAGCAATTATTGATTTTTAAAAAGCTCACTTTATCCAACAGTTTTCTCTCTCTTGCTCATTTCCTTATGTAAAAGAATTTAACCAAAGAAAGCCAGCATTCTAATTCAATTTCTCCTCCAAAGTATATAATTTTATTTCGTCATAATGGCTGCTTTTATTTCCAGGGTCAGATTTTATTTAAATTTTAGTCCATTAGGAACAAAAACTTGCCATTTTCTGATAAACAAAATCAGCAGGGGAGCCTCTTCAAACGAGAAATGTATTTCCATCGACCTTTGTTTTATTTGATCTAAATGACAGGTATACACCACTTTTCCTGTGTTTACTTTTAAAGATTTTGAAAAAAAAAAAAAAAGAGGGTGACATTTTTAACAACAAAACTAGCAATCACCCTAGTAGTCCTGTGACAGGCAGATGGAAGAAATGATAAAAAGATGTAATCCATTGCTTTAGACCACCAAAGAGGCCTAATATGAGTCATTAGCAGAAAACCGTTAATTTTCTTTTTTCCCTATTCTGACTGTTGTTTGTAAAAGTGCTCAACCTCTTAGGAATTGGAACATTTAACTGTTTCTTGCTATTTTGCAAGAAGGAAGCCAAAGCATTAACAGAAGGGAATTAAGCAATATGTCATTATATAGTTTAAGAAATCTGAGTGATATAGGTAACATTTTAGATCCCCTTAGGTTCAGCTTGATAATAGCTAATAAGAAGAATTAACACTAGTAAAGCACTTTAAAGATTATGAAGGGCTTTCATAAACAGTATCTCATTTCCTGAACATCCTTGCAAAAATCTGTCTTGCAGAAAGTCAATCATCTTAAATATAGAAAGCTAAAACTCAGGTCCTCTAACTCCAAATTTAAGACCGTTAATCCATGCATACTAAACAATAGTAATATTCCAATCTAATAGGAATAAAACCACTTTGCCTAGGTGCAGGAGCCCTGTTTGGGGATTGACTTGAATTGCAGTTGACTATGAGCCGTGGAGATTTGGCCATTGTCGCCACCCGTAGTCTCACGGATTTGTTGCGGGATCTCGAGTGACTTGGCCGAAATTGCTGATCGGGTCAGCGCCATTTTAGTGGTGTGTTTGGCGTGTGTTAGTTGTTGTTAGAACCAGAGAGAAAAGTTATCAGAATAAAAAGCTGTTTGTCTCCAGTTTGCTTCTGAAGTTCTTCCTGCGGCTCCGTTGCTCCAAGCGCTTCAGGTGACAACACCTAGGTTGTTTGGCAAAATACCTGGTCTCTGTGATGGTAAAAGGTATCAGGTTGCAGAAAGGACCCAGGTATATCTTTATATATGTAAAATGTACTGAGTAAGCTATAATATACACTGTTCAAAAGTAATTTCAGAATATGCCAATATAAGTTGAAGTTCATCTTCAACTTCCTATGATCAGATGTTTATTATAAAAAAGTTCTATTGGGAGGGTTTGTACGAATTAGCATTAAAGACAAGTCTTGGTGAATTCTTTACCAAGAATCCATCACTTTATTGGAATAGTATTTGTCTATCTCTGATATAGATAGAATGGATATACATTAGAATAAATGCAGAGCTAAAGATTCACATAGATTTTATACATATAAATGTATGTATATGAGCCGGGCATGGTGGTGCACGCCTGTAATCCTAGCACTTGGGAGGCTGAGGCAGGAGGATCCTGAGTTCAAAGCCAGCCTCAGCAATGGCGAGGCACTTAGCAATTCAGTGAGACCCTGTCTCTAATAAAATACAAAAAAGGGCTGGGAATGTGGCCCAGTGGTCGAGTGCCCCTGAGTTCAATCGCCGGTACCAAAAAAAAAAAAAAAAAAAAAAAAAAGTATGTATATGTACACATATACACATTATGTACACACTTTATATACAAAATACATTTTATGTTGATACATTAGTGCATATTTGTGTTTTTTTTTTTCCTCATTGTAAATATTCATACACTCATTGTGTACTGGGTTTCTTTTAATCATTTTTGGTTATATAAATGTTTCCTAATCATTCTGATATGACATGTAATTAGTGATATACTTCTAAGCACTGGAAACCTAAGTGCTTTTTCGCTCATTAAATTGTGTCACTATCAACGTTTGATTTAGACATGTTTATTTTAACGACCTATGGTGTTGTTAACCATTTTTTATAATTATGTTAATCTGATTAAAAACATGGTTTAAAATGTGAATACATGAAGGTGAATTTTTAAGATACTGTGTTATTGGTTTACATATATGAGGCAAAATACTGAGCACAACAGAAATATGTATA
Source organism: Tamias sibiricus (assembly GCA_025594165.1). Taxonomy (NCBI): domain Eukaryota; kingdom Metazoa; phylum Chordata; class Mammalia; order Rodentia; family Sciuridae; genus Tamias; species Tamias sibiricus. The sequence continues at coordinate 145,371,455 of CM046660.1, read as the reverse complement.
ATACATATATCATACAATATATGATGTATTACTGGACTTTTTAAAAGGCCAGATCCAACCTCAATACATCTTTTAAAAAAGCAGAGCAAATAAGATGTTCCCTTACTTAAGGTCATTTTTTATATATAGATTACTTTTCTTATTCTATTTAGAGTCATAGCTGATGCAGAGATTATACAAGATTAGAGATCAAAATAGGGAGAAAATAAAACCTTTTTAAATAATTCACCCCAAATTGTAGCTCTCCTCTTAAGGTTTATCATCTAAGGATTAGACAATATTATATTAAATAATCAACACAATTATTTCTATTCCCCATTGCACAATATTTACAGGTATCACTGTATATGTAAAAAATGTAACATTAAATATTTAATATGAAGTCTGATTGAAACCATAATATTTTATTTCATTTCCATCAGGCTTATAGTAAAGTCATTTCAATATTTGGCAAGTCAGACCATTAAAACTTCTGAATGGTAGCATTCATGGTTTTGCAGCAGATTGCAAAGGCAACTGGCTAAAAAATTAACTTTACCTTAAAATTTTGTGCTATATTAAAAATAGAAAAAAAGTGCAATCCTTAAAGAACAATCTAAATATCATTTACGATGTTTCATGAAAAATCTAGACAAGTTCACAGATGATCAATCACTTCATAACATTCTAAGGAAATCTAGAGCTCTTTGAGAAATTCTTTCAGTTTTGCCTTTAATAATGAAGTATTTCTTACTAGAAACAGCTTCCCAAATAGGGAAAATTATAAATAGCAATTCCTTTTTTTAGATCATATCTGAATATTACACTTTACTAGTTAGTCCATAAAATCTAGATACTAGATCAACAATGAACATTCTAAGAAGACCAGTTAAATTTCTATAACTTGGAAAATATGATTGCATTTGACTTTTTTCTACATATCTTCCCAATGAAATCTTTGCTACAATTTTAAAATAAAAAAATTAAATCAAAATGATTCTCTTATATATTTTCAACAATGTAAAGACATTGTAAGTGACCTTATCTAGTGATTCCCAACTAAGTACAATTTTAACCCCTTCCCTCAACCCAAAGACATATCGCAATGTCTGGAGACGTTTTTGGTTGTTACAATGGGGGAGTGCTACTTGGACCTAGTGAGTAGAGGGCAGAGATAGCACTAAACATGGAGAGTGCACCATACAGCTCCTAGGGCAAAGAATTATCAGGCCTAAAATACTGAAGCTGAGAAACTCTGTCCTTCTGGGACTATTGAGAATTTAATATTTACTTTTAGACAATATTTTCCCCAAAGAGACTGAGGTGTTATGTAAAAAAGTGGATCAGTGAAATAAAACTTAACAAGTTCCATGACAGAAAACAAAATATCAATGACAATTGCATATTATAATCAGGAGAAAGGGATGAGTATGTAGCTCAGTGGTAGAGGCCTGGGTTCAATTCCCAGTGCCACCCAAACATAACATAAACAAAGAAACGAACAAATGGGAAAAGCAGAGTATGGGACCAAGACTAGGAAACAACTGTGAGCCTTTTCTTACAAAGCAATTTTCAAAGTACCTTACTTCTCAAACCAAAATGTTTTAGTCAGCTTTTTCCCTGCTGTGACTAAAAGATCTGACCATAACAATTTTAAAGGAGGAAAATTTTATTTGAGGGTTCACATTTTCAGAGGTCTTAGTCCATAAAAGGATGGCTGCATTCCTCAGGGCTCAAGGAAGCAGAACATCATGGCGGAAGACTGTGACAGAAGGAAGCAGCTTATATGGTGATCAGGAAGCAGAGAGAGAGTTTCTACTCTCCAGATACAAAATATATACCCCAAAGCCACACCCCCGAGTCCCACCTCCTCCAGCCACACCTTACCACTTCAGTTATCACTCAGTTAATCTCTATCAGGGGATAAATTCTCTGATTGGGTTAAGACACTTCTAACCCAATCATTTCTCCTCTGAACCTTCTTGCATTGACTCACATGTGAGCTTTTGAAGTACACCACATCTAAACCATAAAACAAAGTTAATGCTCAAACTTTAACACACAAGAAAATTGCCCTAGCTTAATCTTTGGGAGTCCACATATTGCATGATTATTTTTTCCCTATCTAAAATGGAAAATGCCTTCCATTCCTGCTGTACTTAGCTAACTGCTATTCATACTTCAGGGTTTTTAATGCAATATGATAGATTTATTTTTAAATAATTTTAGTTTACTTTTCAATTTAATGATTTGTTACATTATTTACAGGCTAATTTAGTGAACCTCCTTAAGATTAATTGCATGGTCTTTTAGAATATGTGACAAATCATTAAAAAGTGATAAAACCAGGCAACTGAGAAACAAGCGGGTTGTGGCATATGAATGGAATCCCCAGGACCATTTATTAGTGCGATTTGGTGAGATTAGTTACAAGAGCTAAAGCAATAATAGGTCAAAAATAAACATAGCATTGTATAATATTTGAAAGTAAGATACCTGAATATTCAATAGACCAGAAGAGCTTATCATTGTCAGTGGAAGAAAACTTTGGCATACAGTTTTAAATTGCCAGGGTTTAGTGGCATATTTCTTTTAAGAACTAACGGGTGAAACTATTTCAGAGAAGCTTATTTAGTTTGAAAATGAGAAATTTCTAAAATACACTCTTTTTATCCAGTTTATGTTTCAGCATCTGGATAAAATTCATGTTAGTATAAATAAAGGGTTAGATGCTACAATAAACTTGAGTCTGAGAGTATAGTATTTGTACAAGGTTAAATAATCTTGTCTTCTATTTAAATATAGGGAAGGCTTTATGGGTAACATTCCAGCATGTATAGGTGATATTCAAATTACAATGATGGGGTAGAAAAGAATACATATTAATCTCTATGTGTAAAACATACTGCTGAATTAATGGTTTTATTTCAAAATATATTGAAATTAATACATTTAGCATATGTTTCCATATTTACTTCTAAGGCTTTAATGGATATGAATTAGGGAGACCAACAATCCTGATATGCTCAATGCCAAGTGACTTAACCAGGGTACCAGACTTTAGTACTAAAGCCAGTACTTTGAATAGACAAGTAGTTTGAATAGACAAGGATAATTGGTCACCACAGTTGGAAATTTATTAGTAGTAAGTGTTAAGAATTACAACAGTTAGGGTACCAGAAACTAATATTGAGCCAAAACCTAAAGTCAATTTGCTATACCACAGCTATAGGATGGAATTGAATAGGTGAACAAGGTGAAGGGCTAATAAGATGATATAACAGCATGGAAGATGGAGAAATCACTGGCCTTCTAGATAAGAGGATAGCCTTCCAGCTATTTGGACTAAATATTGAAAGACTAGTCACAGATTTACCATTATGAAGTGAATAATCTGACCTTAATGGGAAAGCTTCAAGTTTCTCATTAATATGTATGATTGTGCCTATATAATTTTGGTAGATTTTCTTTATCAAATTGAGGAAGTTCCTCTATTACTAGTTTCTGAGAGTTTTTATTATAAATGACTGTTGGATTTCATCAAATTACTTTTATTTACTTATAGTCTGTGGATATGACAGATTGCATTAGTTGATTTTTAATCAAAAATTGATTGTTTTATTTATTTATTTTTGTGAAGCCAGCCTTGCCTACCTGGGATATATCCAACTTGGTTGTGATGCATAAATCTAATATGTTGTTGGATTCAATTTCCTAATATTTTTTGAGGATTTTTGCATTTATGTTTATGAAATATGTTGTTCTGTAGGCCTTTTTTAATGTCTTTGTCTACTTTTGTTATTGAAGATGTAGAGGTAACACTAGCCTTGTAGAATGAGTGACAGTATTCTTCACACTTACATAACCTGAAACAGATTTTAGCTAACTGGTATACTTTTTTCCATAAATGTTTGGTAGAATTCACCAGTGAACCTATCTGGGCCTCACACATTCTATTTTTGAAGGTTATTAATTATTGATTCAATTTCTTTAAAAGATTAAACCTATTCAGAGTACCCATTTCTTCTTAAAAACTTGGCAGCATGTGTTTCTCAAGGAATTGGTTCATTTCATCTAGGTTATAAAATTTGTGGGCATAGACTTGTTGACAATATTCTTTTTTACATCATTTTAATTTCTATGAATTCTGTAGTGATGCCCTCCCTTTAATTTCTCATATCAGTAATTTGTGTTCTCCCTCTCCCCTCATCTCCCCCACTCCCCCTCCCCCCCTTAGTCTAGATAGAGACATTGACTTTATTGATCTTTTTAAAGAACCAGTTTTATGTTTTTCTAATTTTCTCTATATAGCATTCCTATTCTCAATTTCTTTGATACCTGTTCCAATTCTCATTTCTTCTACTTTATTTGCATTTAATTTGGCCTTCATTGTTAGGTTCCTAAAAGAAAATGGAAATTTTTGAATGTTTATCTTTTTTCTCTTTTCTAATACTTATAAAATTATAAAAAATATAAAATAAATTCAATGAAAGATAGAAAAGTTTTTTATACACATACATAGGACTAAAGTCATTAAATGTACTAGGCAATAAAGAAAACATGAACCTCAATCTAAACCTCACATTTTATATAAATATTAACTCAAAATAGATCACATACTGTAGTTTTGTAAATAAAAGTACAAAGGTTAAGGGGGAAAAGTAGGAGAAAAATCTCCAATATCTAGAATTAAACAGAGTTCTTAGACTTATACCAAAAGTACAACCCATGAAAGGAGAAATTGATAAGTTGCATCCATTAATATTTAAAAAATATTGTTCTTTGAAGATCCTGGAAAGGAATGAAAAGACAAACTACAGAATGGAGAAGATACTTGCAAGTCACAAGTCCAACAAAGGACTGGTGTCTAGAATATGGGAAGAATCCTCAAAATGAAACAGAAAAAAATAATTCAATTTAATAAAATTGCTAAAAACCATATAAAGACATTTTGGTGAAGAAAATGTACAGCAGCAAGGAAACATGTAAGAGATACTCAACAGAATTAGCCATTAGGGAAATACAAGTGAAAACATCAATGAATGGCTAAAATAAAACATAGAACACTAACCACTAAAGAGGATGCAAAGAAAGTGCATCAATCATACACTTATTTGGATGTAAAACACTGCAATCTTTCCAAGAAAATAGCTGGGAAGTGTGAGCACTTTTTTACATGCAGTTACCACAGGACTCAGTAAATGCACTGTTGGGCATTTATCCCATAGAAATAAAGGTTGACATTCCCACATAAACTTGTAAAGGAATGTTCTGAGCAACTGTATTCGTAATAGCCCAAACTGGAAGCATCTCCTATGTCCTTAAATGGGAAAATGGTTAAATAAACTGTGGAATTTCATAACTTAGAATAATATACAATATTAAGACTCAAAATTTATGCATGTATACATTTGTCATAACATGGCAAGGTACTTCATTAATATGTATGTTTTTTATGTTTTTAATATATCAGTTAATAACTACATGAAAAGAATAAAGGAAGAAATTATTGATGTACTTGTTCATGTGAACTCAATAAACTGCAGAAAAATCAATATGAAAAATTGTATATTGTATGATTTCATTTATATAATATACCAGAAATTACAAAGCTATAGACATCATTGTGATGGAATGAACTCTTTATATCTTGATGCTATTAGTGGGCACACTATTCATGTGTTAAAATTGCATAAAACTATATACAAACATGAGTACACACAAACACACATGACTACCTCTGAAATTGGAGAAATCAAAATAAGATGAATGAATGAATTCATGTCAATCTGTGTTATGATATCATACTATAATTTTGCAACATGTTCTCATGGGAAAATCTCAAGAACAAATAAGATCTTACTTCTTACTACTGCATATGAATCTATAATTACCTCAAAATAAAATATGCAATTAAAACTGACACATTAAAGTATGTTTAAATTAAAATGTTATGTTAAAGTATGTTTTATTAAAATGCAAACATTTTATTATAAAACAAATACTTTTTCAGATGATTATGATGTGCAGTGAGTTGTGATAAGAATCCCTTGGTTGAAGCATAAGATGGTGAAAAGTGGAGCCAGATTTAGTTCTGGAGCTGAGTTCAGATAATAGAAGGTCTTAAATATCATGCTTGGATTTTTGTCCTCTCTTCCTTCAAGAAAGAATGGAGAAACATCAAATTTTTTTCAAAAGGAGGATGAAATTCCACTGAGGATTTATATGAGTCCCAGCTCAACTACAATCCTTTCAGGTCTTCCACAACTAGCCACTCATTTTACTTTATTCTAATTTTTGTAAAACTCCTGTCATTGCCTAAATTCTCTTTGTATGTACTCATTCACAGGTCTCTTGTGTCTGTCTGAACCTTCTATTAAATTTTTCTTGTATGTGGAATAAATAATTCTTCATTCCTAACAATGAGAACAGAGCCTGTGAATAGAAGTCATTCAATTAATGTGTGTTGAATGAATAAATGAATAATAAATGAACAAGTGCGTATAGAAGATAAAGGACATAGATGCTATACACAGGGAAACAGGTTCCTTCATCCATTTATTCATTAATTATTAATTGAGTACTTACTACTACCTGGCATAGTAAAAGGTACAGTAGACCACTTGGGAAATAAAGACTAGTATTATTATATCTGCTAAGAAATCATTTCTATCTTGTGAATCTATAACATAAATAGTGCATGCCTGCTATGTGCCAGCACTGCTCTACAGCCTGAAGATATATCTGTGAAGATAGACAAAACTTCTTCACTCCTAAATTTTACATAAAATTGAGTATCACATGAGAGCTATTGCTTAGGTGGACCTGAAGACTCATTATGCAATTAGATAATGGCACTGATAGAAAGAAAAGAAATGAAAATATGTGCAAAATGGGAGAACGTAGGAATCAAGGGGTTTTGTTGCATCGTGAAGAGCCAGTTCTTCAGAGATATGTCCCTCCTCAAGCTGTTGAATCAAGTGGATGGTCATTGGTATTGGTCTTACTCTATTCCATCCTATTTCTCACCTTGAGGTTTTGCCAATGAATCTCAGTGGTCTAATTTTATCTCTCACTCCACCACATGTGCAGTGTAGGTCCACCGATCATACAAATACTCAGAAGGCAGCACATACTTACATGCTTGTCACTATGAGGGGAAGGAAACTCAATGAATCACACAATTTAGATCTAAAAGTTTCTGATTAACACTATACTAAGTTACTTCATAAGAGTGAGAAACTTTTAATATGTTATATAATACACTTGGAAGGAATACTAGCAATAATCTTCAATATTTTAGATTTACTGATTACATACTTGAAAACTTTATGATGTGCTCATCACAATGTAAATGTATCTGAATTTAAACATAAATCCAGGTATAATAAGACAGTGTAAATTAGAAAGATCTAAAAAATAATAATTTTTTAAAAATTATCTTTACCCACACTAAAATATAAAAATAAAAATAATTACATATGTTTTATTGAAATCCATTGAAATTTGTTGAATTTTTAAAATTCTTAATATTAAATAGTACAACATTCCCTATTACTTTTTTCATAAAGTTGTTTTCAAGAATTGTTTTCCCAATCACTAGAACATTCTACTTAGGTTTTTATACTTTCAACCACGCAAAGTTAGAAAATTCACATAATAGATGATATCCTGAATTTTGCACATAGACCTGGAAATAACAATATCATCTAATGCAAAGTCTAAAATTAAATGATTATATATGTATTTGTAATATATGTACATTATATGTATGTATACTATACACATAAACATCTATTAAATATGTATATACATGGTATATAAACAACTATATTTATCTCATATGTATACATATACATATGTGTGAAGAGAGAGAGAGAAATCAAGCATATTGAATGAAACAAAAAATCCTTTTACTCCATCATCATTTTATTTTTCCTAATGGTCTTCATATTCACTTACTTTCAAACTTTCCAAAAGTTAATCCAAGCTCCTTTGAAGTCATTGTATTAATTAATGTTTTTTTTTAAAGAGGTCTTCTTATTGTTTTACTGACCCAATGAAAAAAATATGCAAAATATGATTCAAGAGATTGAACAAAGATGAATAGAAGGTTTAGGAGAAAAGAAACAAAATCTAGGGCAGCCAAGAAGATTTAGGTATAAGGTGTAGATTAAAAGCTTATCTTCCTCATTATAACATTCATTTTATTCTCTCCCTCACTCCTGTGAAATCTTTTTCTGTTCTTCAATAATTTTTTATATTGGATTTTAAGGTAAAGTTGTGATTCCATCACTTTTGTTTTTTCTCCTTTTTATATATATTTTTTCAGAATCTTGAGGGTCATATTTAAAGAAGGGAGGTGGTAAAAGGGTGAAGAAGAAGAAGAAAAAAAGATGGTAGAATGAGATGGATGTCATTGCCCTAAGTGCATGTATGAAGTCATGAATGGTGTGAATATACTTTGTACACAACCAGAGATATGTAAAAGTGTGCTCTATAAATATAATATAAAATGTAAAGCATTCTGCTGCCATTTCTAACAACTTAGAATAAAAAATAAATAAATTTAAAAAAGAGAAAAAAGAGAAAAAAAAAAACATAAATAAATAAATAAATAAATAAATAAAATTGCTTGCAATTTTTAGTCCTTCAGCTGCCTAAAGGAGTTGGCCAGCTTTTCTTATTCAGGGTTCTACTCAATTTACTTATATATCTGTTTATTTTTTCTAGTCAAATCCCAAACCCTTCATTATGAAAAGTGAAAAGAAAAACAATTACTTAAGAAGTGCCTCTAATGGGACTGGGGATGTAGATCAGTGGTAGAATGCATGTTTAATATATGTGAGTCCCTGGATTTGATCCTGAGTTCAGAAAAACAGAAAAGAAAAGAAGAAAAAAAAAGTGTGTGTGCATGTGTGTGTTTGTGTGTGTGTGAGAGAGAGAGAGAGAGAGAGAAAGAGAGAGAGAGAGAGAGAGAGAGAGAGAGAGAGAGAAGGAGAGGAGTAAGTTTAAGACAGAGAAAATAATTTATAAATAAAACTTCAGTGGGACTTTTGGAATTATGGCATGGTTGATACTGTCAATCAAAGTAAAAATTAAGAGTTATAAAAACTTAGATACTACCCTGCCTATACTTACCAGAGAAACAAGACAGCAAATAAGAAATTCAAACAACCAGATGCTTAACAAACATGATTTTTACCCATTATATGTAAGCCACTATCTTAGAGTTTTTTTTTTAATTTATTTATTTTTTTTTATTCTAAGATGTTATAAATGATAGCAGAATGCATTACATTTCATATTACACATATAGAGCACTTTTTTAAAAAATCTCTGGTTGTATGCAAAGTATATTCACACCATTCGTGACTTCATACATGCACTTAGGGTAATGATATCCATCTCATTCTACCATCTTTCTTTTTTTTTTCCTTCACCCTTTTGCCCCCTCCCTTCCCCTCCCCCCCATTGGCCATTCTAGTGTTCCTCTAATCCTCCTATGCTCCCCATCCCAACCCAACTGTGAATTGGCCTCCTTATATCAGAGAAAACATTTGGCATTTGGCTTTTTGGGATTGGCTAACTTCACTTAGCATTATATTCTCTAAATCCATCCATTTTCCTGCAAATGCCATGATTTTTATTCTCTCTTATTGCTGAGTAATATTCCATTGTGCGTATATACCACATTTTCTTTATCCATTCATCTACTGAAGAGCATCTAGGTTGGTTCCACAGTTTAGCTATTGTGAATTGTGCTGCTATAAACATTGATGTGGCTGTGTCCCTGTAGTATGCTGTTTTCAGGTCTTTTGGGTAAAGACCAAGGAGTGGGATAGCTGGGTCATAAGGTGGTTCCATTCCAAGTTTCCCAAGGTATCTCCATACTGCTTTCCATATTGGCTGCACCATTTTGCAGTCCCACCAACAATGTATGAGTGTGCCTTTTCTCCACATCCTCTCCAACATTTATTGTTGTTTGTGTTCTTAATAGCTGCCATTCTGACGGGTGTGAGATGAAATCTTAGAGTGGTTTTGATTTGCATTTCTCTAATTGCCAGAGAGGTTGAGCATTTTTTCATGTATTTCTTGATTGATTGTATATCTTCTGAGAAGTGTCTGTTCAGTTCCTTGGCCCATTTATTGATTGGGTAATTTGTGGAAGACCTTAGAAGATGGAAAGATCTACCCTGTTCTTGGATAGGCAGAACTAATATTGTCAAAATGACCATACTACCAAAAGCACTACGCAGATTTAATGCAATGCCAATCAAAATCCCAATGACATTCCTCATAGAAATAGAAAAAAAAAAAAAAAAAAAAAAAAAAAACAGTCATGAAATTCATCTGGAAAAATAAGAGACCCAGAATAGCTAAAGCAATCCTTAGTAAGAGGAGTAAAGCAGGTGGCATCACTATACCAGACCTTAAATTATACTACAGAGCAATAGTAACAAAAACAGCATGGTATTGGCACCAAAATAGGCCGGTAGACCAATGGTACAGAATAGAGGACACAGAGACTAACACATATAATTTCAGTTATCTTACATTAGACAAAGGTGCCAAAAATGTACATTGGAGAAAAGATAGCCTCTTCAACAAATGGTGCTGGGAAAACTGGAAATCCATATGCAAGAAAATGAAATTAAACCTCTCTCACCATGCACAAAATTCAACTCAAAGTGGATCAAGGATCTAGGAATTAGACCAGAGACACTACACCTAATAGAAGAAAAAGTAAGCTCTAATCTCCAACATGTTGGATTAGGCCCCAAGTTCCTTAATAAGAATCCTGTAGCACAAGAATTAATACCAAGAATCAATAAATGGGATAGACTCAAATTACAAAGCTTCTTCTCAGCAAAAGAAACAATCAGGGGCTGGGGTTGTGGCTCAGCGGTAGAGCACTCGCCTAGTTCGTGTGCGGCCCAGGTTCGATCCTCAGCACCACATACAAATAAACGCATTGTGTAAAACTAAAGCAAATAAATAAATATTAAAAAAAAAAAAAGAAACAATCAGTGAGGTGAACAGAGAGCCTACTAATTGGGAACAAATATTTACCACATGCACGTCAGAAAGAGCACTAATCTCTAGAATATATAAAGAATTCAAAAATCTTACTTAGGTTTTAAAAGTACTCCTTGAGGTAAATTCTTACAATCTCACGTTAATGGTTTGTTGTTGTTGTTTCTATTCTATTTGCTTGTGTTTTTCTAAAAATAATAAATGTTTTCCAGTCAATAGTGGTATTTTTGTTTGTTTGTTTGTTTTAGCAAAGCATTGGAGAATGAATAGTCTTGGACTTTTTGTGAACGTGGCAATGGAACACAATGTACTTTAAAAATTTCTTTAAAATGACTCTTTTTAAAAATGTTTTCAGACATTGATGTACCTTTATTTTTTATTCATTTATTTGTATGCAGTGCTGAGAATTGAACCCAGTGCCTAAAGTCTCTTTAAAGAATAATTTCTTCTGTCCTCAATTCTTTTTCTCCCTCTTCACTTCCTTTATCCTCTTTTACATATCCTTTTGATGGTGATGCACAAGAGAAAAAGGAAAAATCAAACATTAAAATCTCATTTATAACTACATACAAAGGTAGAGGGTGCCTTTCCCAAAAACAAAACAGAAAATATATTTCCTCTAAATTTATATCTCTATTATTTTCTTAATCTTAGACCAATTTTTTGAACATACCTCAGTTCACACCTGATAGATACTACTTAGAGCTGATCCATGTAGCCATGCCCTGAGCTTCCTCCAGACTTAAAGCAAGGGACAGTTAGGCAATGTGTTTAAAATTTGCTATTGGGGTTGATTGTTTTCACACTCTAATCTCTTCTCCTTTTTTCACTTACCTTGACTACATCTTACTGTGTCCTGCCTTGATCAATACGCATATCTTCCTTCTGTGCTCAATAACCTGTATCCCTGGAACTGTGATTTCCATTTGTTTCTTACATGTTGTGTCAGTCATACCACCAGCAGAAGAAAAAAAAAAAAACCCACATTAGATATTCTGAAGAGTGTTTAATAGATAATCTATGAAAACATGTATCATAAGAATTTACAAAACCATGAGGGTGGTGCCAGGAGAACACCAGGAGGCAGACTCCTGCCCTTATCACAGAAGGGACAAGGAGAGGGAAGGATTACTAGAGCCCCAAAGGAAGCAGGAACATTCCAAGGAATAATGCTGCCAACCCGAGACAGCCTGTAAGAAGGGAAATAGGATGCACTCATTGTCTCCTCTCCTCGTGTTTCCCATTCACACTCCCCATTGGTCAAACCTAACCCAAAGGCACACCGCATGGATGTAGTTCATTCACAACATCCCCAGTAACCAACTAAAGGATAAAGATGAAAATGTTTCTAGTCACTAATACACCCACCAAATTTTGACTTAAAAACTCTGTCCACTCGGAGATATATTAGTACATAAAAGACAAATGTTTCAGTTGGGCTGATGTCATGATAGTCTGCTTCTGACTTGTGCCAATATAATGTACAGAACTATCTATAAACTGTCTCAATTTTTATCTCTCTTAGTTAACTCATTCCATAAAGCCAGGGGCCTAGATTGAGGCAGAGAAAGTAGTAGAATAAAAATAGTACATGAGGAAATGATTCACCTACTCATGCAGCTTACATGTAGCTTTAGGCTAGATGAGTACGTATCAACCAAAGAATGAGTAGAAGCTAAAATGGCAAACTAGATGGAATGCTTGAACAAAAAGCACAAGCTGACACTGTCCTGGGAAAACAAATATATTTATGTGTATATATATATATATATATATATATATATATACATATATATATATATATGTATATATAGTCAGTCTACTCATGAATTACTTTCACTTGATGATGCATTTTTTTTTTCCCTCTAGTAGTAGGGATCTAACTCAGGACCTCGTATGTTCAAGGCAAGCCCTCTACCACTGAGCTACATTCCCAGCCCTTGATAATGGATTTCTGATGGACATACCTAACTTTATGGATTGGTAAATCATAACAATCTTTAATGATGGATACTTCTGATGATAGGCTCATTTAGTATTTTATGGTAAGTGTTAAATCCAACTGAGTAGCAGACAAAAACAGCTTCCGAAAATAAGAATGGTTATTTTACAAAGCAGTCATTGCTTACTTCAAATCTTTGGGGTTTTAGGTAGAGCATTTGCCTAGTACCTGTGAGGCACTAGGTTTGATCCTCAACACCACATTAAAACAAATAAAATAAAGGTATCGTGTCCATCTACAACTAATTTTTTTTTAATCTTGGGCATTTTAAACTGTATGCTCTTATTCAGGCTGGATGCGTGCTCAGGGTAGTATTCTAGTATGTTATAAGCACTTCATGAAATACTGATTCTGACAGATCATCAAACCTAAAAGACAGAGCTACTTGAACTGCATATTAGACCAGATAGATAACCTTCTTTTAGTCTGTGCTCCAGTCCAATTTGGCAGCTTTAAAGGTGACAAAATGCCTCCCCCATATCTATGAAGCACTGTATTTCTCTTAGCAGTAGGATGGCTTAGGTTCCTTTTTTTTTTTTTTTTTTCATTGTATAGTAGATATTCCATTATGACCTAGAACACTGGGTGCCAAAACCCTCACAAAAGTGTTATAATCTTTAAATTCCAGTGTTTATTTTCTACTCCCTGGAACAAAAATATTTCATTCAGTCATCAAGGTTATATTTTATATTTTTCACATTGTCTTATCAATATGAACTCATATAGCAGACTGGCATGATGCTCTTAATGACAAGAGAATCAAGGTCTCTTAAAATTAAGTCATGGGGCTGGGGTTGTGGCTCAGCGGCAGAGCACTCGCCTCGCATGTGTGCGGCCAGGGTTCGATCCTCAGCACCACGTAAACATAAATGCATTGCATTGTGTACAACTAAAGTAAATAAATAAATATTAAAAAAAAAGAATTAAGTCATGATCCAGATGCATGGTAGATACAGCCTTAAGGCAAGATAATGAATGCATATGCTATCTCATCCAGGAGAAAACTAACTCTGTTGTACTATGTTTATTAGATTAGGAAAAAGAAAATACATTTGTATGATCAATAACTAGATACACAATGCTGTGTTGATTTGCTCTAACAAAGAAATTATATCCTAATCAACTGGTATATTTCTGATGACACTTTATTAAATGTAATGTATCGTAATTTACTTTAAATACCTGAGATCTATTTGTCCTCTGTATAAGATGAGGAGTTCAATGAAAGGGAGAGGTTAAAGAGATTATAATCCTGCTTTTCAATGATCAATTGGTGGCATGGATTTGGAGAGTCCCCTTGGAATGTGACACTTCAAGTTGACTAGTCCTATAATGATAACCCTCACTCCATGGAGTGAACTAGTTTGGGGATTTTGCTGGTTGCTGAGAATGTTCTAATCATATAAAACAAGGAATGGGGTAATAATCATGAGTGAGCTCAGAAACTCTGTGGTATCACTGTGAGACAAGCCAGGGCCCAAGCCCATTTATGATGCTCATTTTTTTTCTACCAGATCCCCATTCTGATTGCTACAGGAGTAATGTTATGCAACCCCAGTTCCGAGGCAGTGAAAGGCGGGTGTGCTTAACTGTCCTTAGTGCGCAGCCATACTGGCAAGGGATTCCATACCCATCAGGGTCTTTCTCAAGGGGAAACTGTTCTCTCCTTAATATATAGGACTCTTGACTCTGTAAATTCATTTAGATCCAACAATTGGAACTTCTGTGTGGTCTGTTCTTACCAGTCAGTCAGGTGTCTGGTCACCACATTCGGGGTACTTTTGTTATACTGAGCAAGCTGTGCCTTGTGTAGCTGCCTCTTTAGTTCTTCATTAGGGTCTTCCTAAAGTTCCTTATGAGTTAAGTATGTCTGTTAGCACCATGACCCTGTTCACTGCAGGGAAACCTTGCCCCATGGGCCCCTACACTTAGGTCTTATTTAGCTTCTGTTATCCTCAGATCCCAACATTTTCATTAAAATTAGGGATCTTTTATCAATACCCACATTTTCCACTTTCATTTTTAAACTATTACAGATCAAGTATTTTCAAGAATGTTGGTGCTCTACTCACTCAATATTTTGATGAAAGGAATGTCCTTTGAGGGCACATAGTTAGGACACTGTGAAATAAATTAAACATACATGATAAATCTGCTCAAGGTTATTCATGTAAATCTGTCTACAGTATACCAGGGAGTTTCAAACATCTCAACTTCATTCATCATGGCCACCTTTGAGAATCAGGTTCCACATGAGCAAGCATACTGAATCCCTAGCAGTAAATTCAGCCAATTCTGCAAGTACATTCCTCCTTTCCTGAGAATTTCCTTCTGCACGTGTACACTTGCCCTTTTTTAATATAAATGAGCAGTTTTGTCATTCTTTTGGTGAACAAAGCTTCTCTTCTGAAGCTTGACTTGCTAATTGGCCCCTATGGCATACAAAATGCTAACTGTAGTTATGCACCCTAAAGGGATAGCAGGGGTATAAAATGAGGAGAATTGGTGTCTTGTTATAAGGTGCCACTCAAGCAAAATCAGAATCAGATACTTATGTATGATGGACCAGCTTCATCAGAAAGAGGAAACTTTTGCTGGCGCAGATACTCAGTTAAGTTTTAGATTCAGCAAATATTTAGTCATCTGAATTTTCTCATTTGCTGCCACTTCAATTCTTGGGGTACCTTGCTTTCCAATCACTGTCCTTCATTTTCACATAATGAGTGATTTTCATCTAGGTTGTTTCAGTTACTTGTGATATTTTGTGCCAATTTTTGACTATATCAATGCTAACAATAGATGATGCATGAAATTATTTTAAAGAAGTCTTAGAATATTTGAGTTTGCTAACCTAAATTGGTGGAATGATGGTATGTTTATTAGCTTGATCTAATCTTTCTACAATGTACACATAAATAAAAACATCACATTGCATCCCATATATAGATACAATTATTATCCATTAGTTGAAATAAACATGGAAATAAAATTGAATTTAAAAAATTGAAAGACAGGAACATTAGAGACCACAATATGCACAGATACTGAAGTAGTTAGATAGCATGGTCATGAAAATCAAAAGCCAAAATTTTGTTATACAGCTAGAAAAATACTATATGAATTCAAGAAATATCTGACAAAGGTCTTGCTTCAAGATTTATCTTATTTCCAATGAACAATGAATTTTTTCTATAATTTTGAACAACATGAATCAGTACAGAAAGGTCAATTAACTGAGTGGTGGCATGAGAGAGAGAAAACCTATCCAGTATTAACTAAATTTCTCAATAAAAGTACTAGCCTCAGGAACATCACCTCTGAAACTAGTCTTTGCCTTTCTAGAGCAAATCATGGCAAAATATTGCAAGGAACTCATATACTGTCCATGCGTCTATCACCAACTGTTTATAGCTGCCTTCCCAGAGCATCACCTTAAAAGATTCTTCATGATCTTCATTGAGGAGATTTTGTGTGTTTCAATAAATGTCAGAGAAAACTGATCTTCAGTCTCATTGGAAGAACTTACCTTATTAGGTATTGTTAGCAGTAAATACAACAACGAAATTCCAAAGTGTTAATCCTTGGCTTCACATTTGACAAGTAAAAATTCAATTTTTTTTTTTTTTTTTTTTTTGAGTACTGGGGATTGAACTCAGGGGCACTTGACCACTGACCCACATCCCCAGGCCTATTTTGTATTTTATTTAGAGACAGGGTCTCACTGAGTTGCTTAGAGCCTCGCAGTTGCTGAGGCTGGCTTTGAATTTGCAATTCTCCTGCCTCAACCTCCCCATCTGCTGGGATTACAGGCATGTACCACCATGCCTGGCACAAGTAAAGATTCAACAGGGGACATGAAACCAAGGGTTCTTATAGATCTTGTACAGTAGTAGTAAACTTTTGAAAACAGAAAGCTGACCCAAAATCTTCAGAACTAGTCAACATCCTTTATAGTGTACATCTTCTATCCAAAATATGGAACCAACACCCCTGCCTAATTTGTTTTTACTATTTTGCATTTCATCTCCTTGTTTATAATAATTATTTTTATTTTTTAAACACTCTAGTCATTTTAAGGCCTCTTTTTTCATTGTATTGCTATGTCAAAGATACTCAATATAACAACATTCTTAGATTATTTTAAATACTAGCAACCACTCTCAGTCCTTCTGATGCTGGATATGATACCTATCATTGTAATGCCATGATAAAACCCTCCAGGTGATTCCAATTTAATCCAGTGAGACATATAGAATCACAGTTGATGATGGGGCTAGGACTGTAGATCTGTGGTAGAGCACTTGCCTAGCATGCATGTGGCACTGGGTTAGATCCTCAGCACCACAGATAAAATAAAAGCATTCTGTCCATCTACAACTATAATATAATTAAAAAAAAGAATCACAGCTGATGGTGTTGGTCATTTGTACATATGTACAAATGACTTCAAACAGATCAACTTGTAACTTTGCTAGCATCTTTCTATCCACAAAATAAACCTGATATGAAAGAAAGGAAGGAAGGAAGGAAGGAAGGAAGGAAGGAAGGAAGGAAGGAGAGAAAGAGAGAAAGAAAGAAAAGAATACCTATTCAGAATTCAGAAAAGATAATATGTCCTTAGACTTTAATCGTGTTACTCCTACTGCAGGATTCTTATTTTATCCATGCATTACATATACATAATGTTAATAGGGAATTTGTGAGCCTTTAAAAATGTACTTGACAATTTCCTAATTTTTTTTTTCTACTGCATTTCCTTAGGCCACCTTCTTTACCACCTAAATTATGATTTCTTATTTTGTATCCCAAACTTTTCATTTTTCACAAAATTTATCAAAGGTGACCTTAATCCTCCCACTTCAAACTACTCAAGAACTTCTCCTTAGCTTCAAAATAGAATTCAAATGCCTTATTTTATGATACCTGGCCTTAGAAATCTCCAAACTGTAGCCTGCTGGGCAAATCCATTCTAGTACTTTGTGAATGAAGTTTCATTGGAATACAGCTCTGCTCATTTATTTATGCATTACATTGACATCACTTTTGCACTACATAGGCATAATTGAGTAGTTGCAATGGGGACCATATACCTCACAAAGCCTAAAATATTTACAATTTTGCCCTTTACAGATAGTTTATGGATTCCTGTCCTATATTATCAGGCACCTGCCTATATGTCTTTTCTATTCCCCATTCACTAAATTTCAACTATGTTAACACTCTTATTGTTTTTAAAAACCATAAATTCTTTCTGCCCATGAAGATGGTGATCATTCTTGTCCCAATATATAAAGCAATTTGGAATCTGACATGACTCTGTCACTTGTTAATTTGAAGTCACTTTTCAAAGGAGTCTTCACAGAATACTCTTCCTTAATTAGGGTCTCTCTGTTATTCTCTCAGTCTTTCTTTCTGTCATAGCATTTACTGTAACTTGTAGTCACCTTACAACTGTTAACATTTCAATATATCTGCTTTATCAAATATTTATCCACTAATCCACCTTTTTAAAATTTATTTTGAAATAATCCCAACTCACGGGATGTAACAAAAACAGCGAGTGTGTTCTAATACATCCTTTACTCGCTTTCTCCCAGCGGTTACATTTTAAATAATGACAGTATGTTATGGACACCATGACCCTGGATTTACTGCATGTGTTGTAACCACTACTGTACTGAGTCACAGAGATCCCCTCGTGATGCTTCTTCATACTTAAACCTCCTTCCTCCACAAATCTCACCTCATCCCCATCCAGGGCAAGGGCTCATCTATTCTCCATCTCTATAATTTTTACATCTCTTATTTTTCCTAAACAATTATTTATTTTTATGCATCCCCTCTACCAGTACTTACACCACAAAAAGGCAAATGCATACCTGTCTTAGTCACTTTTTCACCTAATTTTTGAATTCTTTAGAATCTGAAACGGGGCTCTTAAGAAGCTATCCGATAGATTTCCCTAATCTAAATGTCAGTACTCAGTTTGAAAACCTGTTTTTTTATTAAAGAGAAACTCAGTCAATTCTATGTTCTGCCAACATTTTAGAAACAGCTCTTCTTTATTAATAAATACTCTATTATTCACTAGCAATAGGTTGAGAAATTCATGTGAAAATGCTGATCAATGTATTGAAAAAAGTGCATCATAAGCAAAACTTAAAAGTTAAAGGGCAAAGATATCAATATAAAAAGAATCATAATGCTTTATAAGAAACCTACCTTTTTTCAGTGTTTGGAAAATATTATTTATTACAAAAATTGCACACTTACTGAATAGACAGGTAAAATTAATAGCTGGATCTAATTTCGGAATCATTTTCCATCTAGTCTGATCTGATTTTACAAGGTGGCTCACAAATTTATGAAGACCTTGAGAAACGTTTTATTCAAAAATAACTTTTCTAGGACTACATATAGTTTTTGTACTTATTTTATCTGTCTTTTATAAATGTATTTTTGTTTTCAATTGTTAACTTCTGAAAATATTTCCCATTCCTAGGAAAAGTGATTTGTACTGCAGCAGGATCTTAGCTCTCAGGACTTCATCTGCCCTGCTGCTTACTTGTTTCCTGACATCATTTGTTTGTGCCATCAGGACCATTTGAAATTAGAATTCTTCTATCTCATATGCAATGAAGAATTGGAAAAAGATGTCAACTGTGTTTCGGAAGCCATTAATTCTATTCCTAGTTTATTCTGCACTTATAAAAGCACCTATTAACTTATCCTAAGGATCGTTTCATGCAAACTGTACATCTTTATTTCCCCCCAATAATCCTGGTGAAGATGCAGAACCTGAAGTCCTTATACTCACGTGGGTTATGGGCAAGTCCCTGTGTATGTGTGTGTTTTAGCAAAACAGCATTTCAAAAACAATCCTAAAGTCAACCTTAATTGTTCAAAAAGTAATTGTTTTCTCTCAAATAAAAGACAATCAAGCTATAAAAAATGTTTTAGATATAAACAGGTTTCCCAAGAAAAAAAAATTCCTTTTGCACATAGCACCATACATAGAATTTCAACAAACACTGACATGTAAAGAAATATTTTGACTTAGGATACAAACAAAATGACTATGGTAACAGTGTGTAGAAGTCAAACCCATCAAAACTTCATGAAAAGAGCTGAAATATAAAGTAGAACTGTGCACAAGTCATACCTTTAGGAGACATTATAATACAAATTTCATTGTCACCTATTAATCATTTATAATAAAAGCAAAAGCATTATAAAATATGTATTAAACACCATTAGGTAATGTTGCTATTACCATTTCTTTTGAATACATGATTAAGTCTTAGGAAGATTTATATGCCCTATTACTTTTTTCCCAATGTGTCTCTAATAAAATCTTGTATTTGTTCTGATGATGTATCTGGACAAATGTCTGGAAGGATCCAAAGTTAAAGAGAGATAAGTGATAGAGGCAACCAAAAAATATAAGACATAAATTAAAGTGTTTGACTCAAATAGAGAAATTTATTAATTGCTTTGAAGGTTTATCATCATGGCTTCTATTTCATTCAACAACATATGGATAAAACAATGTGTACAACAACATTAATGAAAGATATAAAATTATACTTGACACTTTGAAATTTTAGCTCACTGAATAACCCCCACATTGATTTTAATTTGAAATACAATAAGTATGGGATTTGGAGTCACCAATATTTTTATTCAAATGTCAATTCCAACATTTTCTAGTTAAATGAAATGGTCCAAATTGCTGATTCACTCTGAGTGAGGGTTCTCTCATGAATAAATAGTAATATTGAACTCTGCTTTATAAAATTGACATTTGGATTAAAAGAGTATATGCATATTCACACATACTAGATGCTCAATAAAATTTCCATTCTTCTCATTCCCTATTCATTTTTATATTCTTTGTATGTTTTTCTACCTTCCTTTCCATAATGTTAATATCCCCTAGAATTTCAACTGAAGTCTGCTCATTTCTCAGACTGCCTTTCTTTCTCCCAAAATCTGATTTGTTTCCATGATTTCCATTATTTTGACCACTCTTCTGATTACTTCTGATGTTTCACTCTGCTTTTATAGCTTCTATCTCTGAATGGCATAGCATGCATCAAAATTATCACATCCTAAAGCACAACTGTGGTCCAATTATCAACTCTACCCATCCTATTTTCAGTTGATACCACCATTTTGAAAGTCATCCAATATTTCAGAGTGGTGGTGCATACCTGTAATTCCAGAGGATCAGGAGGCTAAGGCAGGAGGATTGAAAGTTTGAGGCCAACCTCAGCAACTCACTGAGGCTGTAACCAACTTAATGAGACCCTGTCTCAAAATAAAAAATAAAAAGGGCTGGGGATGTGGCTCAGTGGTTAAATGCCCTTGAGTTCAATCTCTGGTACAAAAACAAAATAAAACAAACAAACAAATTATAAACATTGCAGAAAATTTTCTTCTCATTCATTCTTCACTGAATCACCAGTCTGTCTCAATTCCACCTGTGATCTATTTTTTCCTACCCTTCATCCACATCATTGCTTTAATTACCACACTTAATGCCATCTCCTCATCCATTATATGCTCCTTCTGAACCATTCACTATAAATGTTAGATTTTTACTTTTTGACAACATTCATTCATAAACTCCAGAATGAAACTGAAATGTAGAAAACCTCAATCTAGCTTATCTCCCACCTGTGCCTTGAGAGTTCACTTCACACTGAGCTACCCTCTGATCTTCCATTTCACTAAACATATATATTTTTTCTCATTGAAGATGATAAGCATCCTTCCAAGATTAGCTGAAACACAAACCAGTTTCTATTTTGGAAGTCCTCATGACATTTTACTAGCAAATTTATTCTACTATCTTTTGTTCTCCAATAATGGTTTTAAGAAGTTGGATTATTGTCCTTTTTCCTATGATATATATTTATTTGTTCATAGGTTTTATAAAATTATATCTGCCCATATTTCCCCACTACATGAACAACTTCTTAGAGGTAGAGCCCTAGTTTTTATTCACTTATGAGTTACCGTTGTAAACTCTACTTTAGAAAAATAAGAAGCACTCAATAGCTGAAGTTGGTGAATGAATTGTGTGGCACCCTCTCAGCCTGACATACAGACCTGCAAAATAAATGTCTGTTGAATTTAATTTAATTATTTCTTATTATGCATAGAATTTTACAACCTGGGTACCAGTTGCCCCTTATTTTTCAATGTGTAATTAAAAACTAATAGCAAGCTATAAATTGATTTTATCAGTAAATAATTTGTTGCCCCTAGGCAATCTTTCTCAGAACAGTATTTTACAAAATATTTGCAAAATGACTAATGGATTATAAGCATTTACTGGTTTGAAGTAATGTCTTGAAATACACTAAATGTACTTTTGCTAATTGTTATGTACCATTGTTTTTCAAATCAAACATTATTCAAGCAAAGGCTTAACTTTGGAATCACATTATTAAGCACAACACAAATGTTCCAAGCTGCAGTACAGACCCAAGTACTTAGTCTTTTTTTTTTTTTTTTCTTTTAGTGCTGTCGGAGATTTTCCTCATAATTTGGCTTTCTAAAAGGAGTTCCAAAAAGCATCACAAAAAGCATCACTCTGGGGTTAAAAAAAAAAAAAAAATAGTTTTGCAACTCTCCCCTCTAAGAGACTAAAGTCCACAGCAGTAATCAGTGATTTCAGAAGCAGGAAATTGAAATTGGGGTATATTTTTGAGTGGATTAACTGACTTGGTCATTAGTTAAAAGTTTGCATCTCTGGTACTTCCTATGCAAAGCCTTTCTCTGTGATAATACATCTTTAAACTTCTAATTGCCTTGTGCCAAGTAGCTGTCTGGAGCCTTCAATTAGATTCTATATGAATCTAAAGAAGATAAGTGGCATGAAGACACCAGTAAAATGCACTAGACCATGTCCTGAAAATATTTATTTTTTTCTCTTTCAAAAATGCTGATACTCAAATTTTATTTTTAAACTTTATTTTATCTGAAATTTGGGCAGGTTTTATAAGAACAGGGCCAACAGTTAAAATAACTTGTATACTGTCAAGTAGGACATAGGAACATATAAAATGTTCAAGAAAAATATTTAAATATATATCACAAATTCCCTGAAGTTCTGGGAGAGAGAACATTAGAAATATACTTTTAGGATATGAAATTTTTTATGAGTCAAGACTACTATGTTATACTATACTTTATGATCATTTTTTTCCTATTCTTTCTTTATATGGATTTCAGTATTCTCTTTATTCATTTTTTTTTCCAACAAATATTGTTTACTCTATGTGGATACTGTTCTGCATGCTAGGAATTCAGAGTGGACAAACATCCCTAGCCACACAAGTCTTATATTTTAGTGGTTAAATAGACCATAAGGATAAATGAGTCAACATGGAAATTTTTCTGTCAGTAATAAATACTACCTGTGAATTAATATCAGTATGGCCAGAAAAAGATTCCACTTTATTTCCCATCTTTAACTTACTCAGTATGTTTTTCCTGAATTTGTCTTGCTCCTTAATTTTCCAAACCCCTTAGTCTTTTCCTCTATGTTCCTTACTCACTGTGATTCTTCAGTCGCTACACCCTGTCCTTCTCTAACCATTTCTCTCCCTAAATGATTTGTGTTCTCTGGCAGCTCTGTGCTAAAGAAAGTGATATATCCTGATGAAGCCATTAAGCACTGTACTACAGACATTAAGAGGATGATATAGGCATGATTTCAATCATGCAAAAGGAAACTACCCTTGTTCTGAGAAGGAAAAGCACCAGAGAGCTTAACCCACTCTAGTCTACATTTTCATTTCATTAGATTCAAATCTTGGGATGTCAGAACAAATTAACACTTTTCCCCCCACAAGGCAATCACTATAAGTATCATCATCATCAGATTCATGTCGCACACCCGCAGGGAGAAGGATCGGCACTGAGAATATGCAGCATGCTGAAAAGAACCAAAGTACAAATCGAGGAGAAATGGGTTGATAATATGGAAAAATTATAAAAAGAAAGTGGGATCATTCACTCTGGACTGTCAGGAAATTTTTCTTTAAGAATGGCTATTATACAAAACGCTTAACATTGTTTTCAAGCACTATTAAAATCCAAAATTATGTTTGATTATCTGTTTAATTATGCACACATAAAGTATTTCAAATATTCAATATTCTTTGAAATATAGATGTAACCTGCTTTATAAAACAGATCTTTAAATGGCATGTAGAAATTGTGTATTTGGGGGTGAAGAAGAAACAAATGATTATGAAGAAATGTGCTTATTCAATGCAAAATTTAATGATGGTACTATCATGTGGATAGATATGAAATAGTAGGGTGTTTGGGCCACTTCATATATATATTGGCTGTTTGTTAAGGTTGGACTCTTTTAAATTGAAATACTTTCAGTTTATAAGATGCATCCTATATGTACCATTTGAGATATATATATATATATATATATATATATATATATATATACATACATATATACATACATATAAATAAAATTAAGTTCTATAAATAGGTGAATATTTTAATACTTAAATATGAATATTTTGATATTTTGGCAAAAATATCAATAAATCCTGTCTAACATATCAGAGATGTTTACCCTTTAGGAAGGTCAGTAAAAAGTAATCAAAAATTAGAAAATGTTTTAATTTCTTTACCAAAAACTATTTTACAAAAATACCTATTGTATGATTTTTAAATAGAAATGCGCAAATTAAGCATTCAGAATTACAATTATGTTAAAATATACAACTCACCTTTACATATATATATGTACATATACATATATATACATATATATACACATACACATATTTTAGTTATAGATGGACACAATACCTTTATTTTATTTATTTATTTATTTTTATGTGGTGCTGAGGATCGAACCAAGTGCCTCACACTTGCTAGGCGAGCACTCTACTGCTGAGTCACAACTGCAGTCCACAACTCACCTTAATGACAATTTAAACTAGTTCAACACTAAGATTATTTTCAACACAAATCTCCTAATTCCCTGGGAAAAATATTGAATATATTTCAAACTTTTATTGGTAACCTAGGTTCATAATTAATAATACCATTATTGGGCTGAGCTTTATTAACATGAAGACCCTAGGGCCTATGGAACTGTGAAGGGCCATTTGCTTCTACATATAATAGCACTGCACTATTCAGCTTTAAAGATCTGGTGGCCTGTTTTTCTTAGCTTATATTTTCATATTTTATGTTATAGAAAAAGCTTTTAGTTTTCAATTCCATTTCTGCAACTTATAAAAGCAACTCGTCTATTTGTAATTTTATTTTAAATTAATGTGATCTTGAAAACCGAAAACAATCTCATTAGAATTAAGTAAAAACTAAGAACATATAGATCTAAGTAAGAATTCTAGGCTTTCCTCTTAAAGATATAAAAAGATACTGAAATTGCTTTGAACCAATAATATTTTGATGACTGGTGTGTGTGCGCGCGTGTGTGTGTGTGTGTGTGTGTGTGTGTGAGAGAGAGAGAGAGAGAGAGAGAGAGAGAGAGAGAGATGAATTACTAATTTATCTTAATAAAAATTAGGTTATTCTTTAAAAACACAAAAACTAGAATATAAAATATGTCAGAACTTGGAGCAATGGTAAGATCTGGTTACTGGTGTGTTCAACTTTTTCTTACATTTGCTCCTTTTACATTTTTTTTTTTAAGATGGGTGATATTTCTTATATAGTTAAATTAATTAACATGTGCTTAACATGCAAAGGCACAAGTAAGCTGCCAATCAATTCTTTAGAAATCAGGTCAGCTGCTTTTCAGCTGCTTTTTGTCTCTCTACAACTTTTATCCATCTGTCCCTTACTTCTGGATTGAGCAGCAGAGAAGGTAAAATAGTAATGAAATCACGGTCTGTTGATGTGTGCTTGAAAACAGTTTTCTGGAGAGGATGCCCATATGCCCTGGTTGCCCAGTTTATGGCATTTGTCCCACAATACATCATCTATCACTCTCAAAGTTACCCAAGTCTGGACAATGATTGCCATGGTCCCACTAATCCTAAATTAACAACTGTAAATGAGAGGCATGGAGAAGTGCATTTGTACCTAAATATTTCTATTTACTGATTTTTGAAGTGTTCCTGACCCAAAGTACATAAATGTCATTCAAAAGTGATTTTCTATAAAGGAGAGATTATAAACTTTTACAGGTTGATGGTCTCCAAAATATATTCTTAAGGACAAATTCTCTACTCTTATCCTTTTGCCGGGGGCTTGTGGGGGTGGGGGCAGTTAGGAAAACTTTCTAATGTCAACAACTGCAATGAAATGTAATGTCAATAAAATGTCAAAACATAAATCTAAAAATAATTTAATTTAAAATAAATGAAGCCATCATTTATATAATTCCATTAGGTTTTTCTGCCAGACCCTAATTCGAAATGTGTAAATTATTAACCACATTACATTGTATTCAGTTCTTCATTTTTCACTAATAGGTGGCTGCCTAAATTTCTACAGTTGCCATAATTTTTCTTGAGAATTTATAGAATTTTAATATTAGATTACATGGAAAAATACTTACTAGGGTTTTTTTTTAAGCTTACGTTTTTACTCATCCTGTTCAACTACTAAAAATCAATCTATTAAAAGTGTATAAGCAGCTGGATAAAGCAGGGAGCTCTGCTACAGCTCCTTCAAACCTAAATTTCTAAAAGTTGGGAATCTCTTGCAGAATATTTATCCTCCATACCTCTGAATTAACAAGGAAGCAGATTGGTACTACAAATGTTTACCCTCTCTTCTTAAAAATTCATGAATGTGGTTGTTGTGATTCTAGTTTAACACCATAATTTCCAGCGAGCTTCCTGCTTCAGGATTTTTCACCTGCCTGCAGATCTTTTTGTTTTGCCACCTAAAACCCCTTATTCTCCTGCCAGGATCCTGAGTCAAACTCTATCCCCTATTGCAATAAGACCTTATACTTTGGTTTTCTCATTTGTGCTGACTGTATGCCTCCAACCTTTATCCTGATGTCTTATCTCAATAAAATGCCTGTACCTGAGCATTATTCTCTCATTCTTGAGAAATAGCCCAGGTGTTTTAATCAGCCTTTTCTCTGTTGTAACCAAAAGATCTGAGCAAAACAATAGTAGAGGAGGAAAAGTTAATTTGGGGGCTTATGGTTTTAGAGGTCTTGGTCCACAAACAACTGGCTGCATTCCTTGGGGCTCAAGGTGAGACAGAACACAATGACAGAAGAGTGTGGGGCAAGAGAAGCAGCTCACATGATGATCAGGAAGCAGAGAGAGAGAGTCTACTTGCCAGATACAAAACATATACCTGAAGGTCATCCCCACAATGCCCCACCTCTCCAGCCATACCCCTACCTGTCTTCAGTTACCACTCAGTTAATCCCATCACAGGATTAATTCACTGACTGACTTAAGTCTCTCATAACCCAATCATTTTACCTCAAAGCCTTCTTGCATTATCTTGCACATGAGCTTTTGGGGGACACCTAATATCTAAATCATAACACCAGGTGAGGTCCATGTTCACTCTCATGCAGCCTGCTATACTGGAAAGACTGTTAGCCAAGACCTGGAACAGAGACATCTCCATGTAGTGGAGGGGGCCAGTGAGGATCAACCTTCCAAGTCTACTGTGCAGGTGTGGTTTCAGAATCTGAGTCAAGAGTCTCTGCCAAAGCAATGTCAATGGCATAGAAAATAAAACAAGATCCCTTGAGAAGATAATTTTTCTAGAACAGAAAGTTAGTTTAGAAGAACAATAAATCTCACTTGGTTCAGATAAATCACCAGTCTCCTAGAACAGGGTACACACTCAGTTACATGGGAGCCAACACGGTTATTATTTTCAAGCTAGGATTTTAGCATCATTCATTGATGGCTCAGATAGAAATGACAAGTCTTCCCCCTGGGAGCTTCATTTCAGTGCTGCCTGTTTGAATAATAAAGATTAGGCCCACTTTTGGAAATTCCAAGTTTTGTGGAAACATACACAACCTTGTTTCATGGGTTACTTTAAAATGTATTGAGTAGGTATTCCAGGTTTTTCCAGGTGTTGGTTAAAAGAACAAATGAGGGGGATATTCAGATTACTATTCTGATCAAAGCTCTAGGCAAACATAGAAGGAAAACAGAAGACTCTAAAAGACCTTCCCAAGCAGGCATTGGAAATGGGCAAATAAATCTTTTTAGAGCCCTGCTACAGTTTTGGATAATTGGTTTCTGTAACTTTTAAGGTGTTCAATGTAAAGATACCATGATTAACCTATGATCAGGTAAAACAAATCAAAATGAAAACTCATAACTGGAAGAAAAAGATCATAATATTCTTAAGTAAAAGCCCTCTAAGATTTAAACCCAAACTTGTTGAATATTAAGAATGAACCATGTATCAAATTCATTCACACTTTATGACTCTAGTTGGTACTCAAAAATATTTTCAGGACACTGTAAAATGTGCAAGATTGTTCCCCATAGGTTTTACCTCAAAGAGAGTATTCATGAGGAACTCTTTTAGAGACCATCCAGGTGAAACATGTAAACAGTGGATCTATGATACCATTTAATTTGGGCTAGACTTCAAAACTGTGGTCTTCTGTATTATACAAAACCTTGAAATCCACATCTCCACATTTGCAAGTGTTCTTCTATGAATTTTAAGCTGCATACAGTTAAAGGCAAAATATAAAACAACTGAGTGTTTAAGAGCTTACCTTCAAAGATAGTTATGCTGCTCTGACACCATTCACACATTGGCTGTGGAGGCAGAGCGTGAGACAAGAGATAAATAAAAGTACATCTTATGTATGTGATAATTTTGTTCTTGATAACAAAAAAAAAATGTCATTGACCAATGGCTGTGACTCTCAAATTTATAAACTGATATCATTGTTTAAACTTGCAGATGTTAAATTGATGTACATGGTACATAAAACTTTTCTGTATGGATTTAGCAAGTGTTAAAAAAACTATATTTAAATGGTTCTAATAGCAAAAAGTTTGTAAATGAAAAATAAAATATTGAAGCTGGTGTTCAGTTCTGTAAATTAAAGCCTACATGTTTGAGCAGACTATTCAATTGAATGTTGTTGAATAGTTCATAGAATAAGGAATATTTTAGTAACAACTATCTTCCCAGTTACCTTTAGATTTTAATCTAATACTGATTTTAAAATATTTGGGTATCATCATTATCAATTATCATGCATAATTTTCACTATGAGTAATATATTCTCATGGTTCTTATTCAGTACTAAACAAACATTTACAGCCACTATTGAGTCTGACTCTGTGAGTCAGATGTATTTCACAAATGAAGAATCTGAGCTTTTGAGAACCCCTATGATTGGCTTAAGCTCACAGAGTTAGAATGTGTTCCAACCAGGATTTATAATCTGTCATTATGCATAAAATCTAGACATGTTTAATATATAAAGTATTGCAGAAGGCATTGCTAGGAACCATAAATGCAAATAAATTATATGTAAATATACTAGTGGAATTTAAAGCAATAATTATTCACTGTCAAAATATCTATTGAATTTAGGCAAATCTCAGTGTCCATAGCTATCAAAAATGTTTTCAACATGAAATGCTAGACCACAGAACTATGATCTCCTGTGTTACATTCATCTTTAAACCTGAGTTCTTCTTTGAGGAATTCTTTGGTGATTTAAAATAAGATATAATCACAAGTGAAATCCACATACTTTAGTTTTTATGAATGGATAAAATTATGAACAATGAATCCAAAACAGTACTGTTCAGTAGGATGTCAGTGTGCAATTGCTTTATGTTTACGCCCTCTATGTGTGGCTACTGAGCACATGTGACAATAGAAACCGAAAAAACTGAGTTTTAAATATTTTTTAATCCAACTAAGATAGCCCCATTAGGTGAGTGGATACTTACTGGGCATCACAGCAGTAGAGCCTTAGGACTTGAAGTGTGATCTGAGGACCAGCAGTACATTATCTCAGAGAACGGTTCGAAATGTAGAATCAGGATGCCCTGAGTCTGAGCACTCATTGGCAAGTTCATTGAGAACGTGTGTTTTAATGATATTTTCTAGACTTATAGTTTTAAATTTTATCAAAAACATAAATCATAACAAGGTCTTCAAGAGTACATAGATAGTGACAATCTCTCTGGAAAACACAATATTTCTATGAACATTAAAATATGTTCATAGAAAGGATAGGCAAGGAGTTGAAGACTTTCAAATATCCATATGTTTGACATTATGTTTCCAGAGTATCCAACCCCAAATATCCTCCCTATGAAAGTTTGCCTCCAGATGTCTGGCATCATATAGGTGTCCAGGATGCCCCTTGGAGCTGCCCATGGCTAACTTACTCACAGTACACTTGTGAATTTCCAAGATGATCTGAAAAGGAAAAGAAGTGCTGTTTTTCTGAAATGGTTCTGTCATACGAAGCAATTAAACGTGTTAAGGGAGAGTGGGCACTGAAGTGTGCGGCGTTGCACTCTTCTGCTCTTGCCATTTCCTAAACACAGACCAGAAACCTCAGCTCACTAGAGAATAAGTATTAACACTGCCTGAAAATGAAAAACAGATTATCTTCATCTAAACCCCTGCTTCTCTTCCATTAATGTTTTAGTTTGGGGGAGCTTTATTTAAACTTAGGCAGCTGTAGACAACTAATTGCTAAATACTGGCCTCCTCTGACTTGTCAAAGAACAAGAAAGGACAGAAACTCTTTATGTGCATTAAGAATCATGATTAATGTTTTAAATTTTGTTACTCAGTTTATTTTATTTTCATTTTCTAGTATGCTAACACCATTTTAAGTAGAACACATACTGATCATTTTAATTGAATTACTAGAGTATGATAATCAGTATCATTGGGTTCCTGAGGAATCAGGTTTTAAGGCCACTGGACAGGCATAGAGCAGGTGATTCTTCCCTATCATCACCTGAGGCCACGTTTTTCTCTAACTTATCAAGTTCGCATTGCATTTAGAAGGGAGGTAAAAAAAAAAAAAAAGAAAATTGTAGAATTGCCAGTATTCCATTAGAAAATAAACAACACTTTTATCTATTTTTTTCCATTAATCTTCTAACATTTTATGTAGTTAGTTTATTTTGACTGTGGAGGCTTAGAAACCAAAACTGCCTCTAATGGGGTGGTACTGAACAAGTAAAGTACGTTCAAGTAGAAGAGGTTGGGAAGGTAGTGGCATAAACATGATCAGGAAGAATTCTGTACATACTAGAGAAGGAAGAGCTATGAATTGGCCCATTAGAAGACTCACAGCCATAGAAATAGGTTGACTTCCACTGCATATTCTCAGGTCAGGCTGGAGCCCAGAATTTCTGGCAAATATTTCAATTTATTTTTGTCAGCTTCTTTCTTATTCTCCACAGGTATAATTTCTGAGCTTAAGCACTTATTAAACTCTCTTTCCCAAGAATCACTGATAGCCAACTCTCTTGCCTCTTGACAAATAATTAATAGCCCATTAGGGGAGAATTATTTTCCCTTGCTCTCTTCTAGCCATGAATTCCTCCACAGAAAGTCCCACCTTTCTCTTCTTTTCTCCAATTTCAGTGGTGTGAATTTCATCTCCATCCCAGGAGTCATCTTTCCACTTATATTCTGGATAATATTCTTCCCTCTTCCTCAGGGAACTCAATGTATTCACTAATCCCTCTCACTTTTAATATCCATTCTTAGTAATTTTCTTCTATTAAATATACAAAAGAGTATATATATCTAACTTGTTAAAATTCTATTAGAAAACAAATTTCCTCTTTACTTTATGCCACACTCTGTTTGCATCTTCTGTATTTCAGAAGCAAGCAAACAAAAATAATCTATTATTAAATACTTTCAATACAGAGAATCTTTATTTTCTCAAACCATTATATTCTTTTGTCCTGTAAATTGAACTCAGGGCCTTGCACATGGTAGGCAAGTTATCAGCAACTGAACTATATCCCCTTCAACTACTATTTAAAAAACATAAAATTAAATAATCATAGATGACCGAAAAATATGTTATCTTTTGGGTGTATGTATGTGCATGTGTGTGTGTGTGTGTGTGTGTGTGTGTGTACAGGTATTTAAATCTTGATCAATAAGAATATTTTATCTCCTTCAGGAAATCAAACCCATCTCCTTCACCCCTCTTATCTAAAAATTGTTTTATTTCATTAACTATCTCTAATGTATTTGGATCTTTAATAGATATCTAATCTTAGGTGAAACCAATGAATCAGTATGTTTATTTCAAAAATTATGAATTCATCCATCAAAAATTCTTATGAATTGTATATATTCTTGTTTTAATTCTGAGTTATGGAGAAAGAAAAAGTTCCATGTATTTTAAGACATGCCGTGCTGATCCTAAGTTGCCTGGATTTGTTTGTTAAGTATGGACATGTCTTTAAGTATATGTTTGAAGAAAGGGATGGTGCCCTCTTCATTTTTGTACTCCTAAAATAGAAAACATATTTCATCATAAACATACATTTAAAAATGTGTATTCATATAAATAATCAGATGATTAGAACTTTGTAAATGGAACAAATTGTTCTGTGCTATACAGTGTCCCAGAGACAGTGAAGCTTAAACTTTCTCAAAGTAAGGCTAAGGCCAATTTACCAATTTTCTTCTTGTCTAAGCATTTCCTAGTGGTCAGGTACTATTATTATTTTGCCTATTACAACTGTCATAGGAACTCCCTTTCCACATGATTTCTTCATCCAATTTACTATTAAGTTCAATAATTTTCTACTTCTAAATATTTTAAGTGTGTCCACTTTTATCTTTCTTCACTGAAACCTTTCCAGTCCAGGTTACCACCATTTCTTTCCAGATCTATTAATACAAACCTGGTTCCCTAGCTTGACCTCCTCCAACTCATTTTCTGAATGACAATCACAGATTATATTGTAAATGTAAAGGTCCATGTCAGTCTTTAATTATTTTCCATTTGTGTGTTTAATAAAATGCCAACTACATATGATACTCTGCTAAATTCTACATGATGGGCCATCCCTTCCCTTTCCACTCACACTTTCACCCATCTCTGTCTCTTTTCCTGTGACAATCCCCTGGTCTCCTTTCAGTATCTTCCATATAAACTATAACAGAAACCTCTGGGGCTCCACACAATGGGATCCTTTAGTCCATTTACCTTGCTGTGGTAATACCCCCTGGCTTATGTGCACTTCTCTAACCTCCTCACCAGAACCTCTTTTTGAGGCTCTGCTCTTTGGTTACCTATTGGTACTTCATTTCCTGATCATGCAATGAAACGGAAATGCCAGGGAGTTTCTATTCCCCTTGTCATGCCCTTCACAAGGAACTGACTGGTTCAGAAGGATGAAAGTCAGCTCCACGGCCTCATCTCCAATCACTTTGAGCTATAATTTATACTGGAGGACACAACACACAGATCAGGATGAGACTGTAGCTGGAGCTGAAACTGGACCCTTGCTTGGCTTTTTCCCTTCTATTTTCTGCTTCTGTCATATGAATACTGAGGTATCCTAGGAACATTTCCTTAATAAAACTTGCACATGAACTCTCACTTTAAGGTCAGTTTGGGGAATGACAAATTAAAACACAAACCAAATTATTTCTACTTTGGGTCTTTATATCTGGTGCTTCCTTGACCAGAGCATTTTTCCCTTCAGTTTTTGCACTTCTTAGTGTTCAACTCTCATTTAACATGACCGCATTGTGGAGGCCTTCATTGACCACCTGGTTATCAAACACTATTCATTTTCATTATAGTCCTTTGCATAGATTGCAACTATTTGTTGTCTATTAGTTTATACCTTTGATTACAAGCTTTTCATTAGACTGAATTTCCATGAGAGGAGACATGTCGTTTTGCCCACACAAGAGTGACTTAGCCACTGGCCCAAGTCAGTCACTGGTAGTAGGCATTCAAGTATCTATTGACTGCCTCCATTAAAGGGTACTAATTTAATGAAAAGAAAACTAGTTGATTTCACAATTGCTAAAAACATTAAAACATAAAAATCAGCAAACAAAAAAAAAAAACAAAATATATTGCATAAATTATAAAGCTGTTAGATGCCAAATTATCTTCCAATTATCCCCATTCTCTGATAGACATACAAAATATTAAGATGCTTACATCTTATATTGATACAAGCCTTCATTTTTAAAATAATGGACATGTTATAGTAATGACTATTTTTTCTATTTTCCATACCAGATTTATTAGGAGGCTTATAGAAATAGATCTTTTATTATTTTCTTTTTTTAATTTTTAACAGTAGAAATCTACATAAGTGTCCTTTTCTTTCTTACATGATTATTTCAAGAGAAAAGCACAATTAATTATTGCCTCCAATGAAAGGACAAAACTTTTATATTCTCTTCTAGATTTTTTTAATAAAGGAGGAGGAAAAAACTAAGTCAATTTTAAAATTGAGAGTCAGATAATGACATATGTCATTTTGTCAGTGCCCAAGAAAGCACCTAAGCAAGGAATTGTAAGAAGTAAATAACTAAACAGGCAACAGAAAATCGAAGGGTAACGAAGTATTCACCACATAAACAACTTTCGGTAGCTTTCTAACTAATGTACAATTTATATTCATACGTATTTCAATAACCTAGTTCTGCCTCTTGTGCCTTACACAGAAGATGTATTGAATATGTTTCTACTGAATAAGATGTTTTTCATTTCTAGTGAGGCCTGGTCTTTTCTTATCTTTGGCCTGCCTCTTTGTTTGCTTTGGAACACTCCAGGCACCTCAGATTATTAAGCCAGTACACAGACCTCTTGCATTTTCCCCTGGAACATATTTATCATGAAAAATTTATTATTGCCATTTCTAGATCAAATTTGTGCTAGAAATTTATTGATCCTGAATAATAAGTAAAATTTTAATGGTAACTTCCTGATTACATGTAAATAATAAAGGATGCGTGTGCTAAAGACTTTTCTGTATCTAAATATTTTCTTCTTGAAATCTGAAACCTTGCCCATTAAACAAGAAATTTCTGGAAATTAACATGAAAATTCTATCTAAACATCCAAACATCATAATATAAATATATTTGTATGTATATACATACATATTGACATATGCATGCATATCAAGCTGAAGTTTTAATATATTACTATTTCTAATTTTATTAGGAAAGTACATTAAAAATAGTCCCAAATGGATACTTAATGTTAACTTGCAACATCTGTTTTCTTAATCAATTTTAAAACATTAATTTTAGAAAATAAAACTCACTTATCGACAGCTGAATACTTTTAGTATTATAAAGCTTAATATGATATAAATTATTACATTATATCAAATGATCCTTCTAGACTGAACTGTATCTAATGTTAACAAGAACACAGTGTCTGATACATGATACAAACTCAACTGATATTAATTAAAATGGCCATACCCTGCACAGAGCTACTGATAGAAAATATTGTCTTTTGAAAGATGCATCAGCATTCTTTGGGTAGCAAGTAAGCCAAAAAAAAAAAAAAAAAAAAAAAAAAAAAAACTGAGTAAAATATGCCTGAGGAAAATGCAGAAATTTATTAGCTCACATAATCTAAACTCACTTCAATGAAATCATCAGGTCATAGTCTTTTCATCTTTTGTCCCTGTTATCTGCCATTTTGTATCATTCATTCTTAAATTTGATATGGTGGCAAGATTGATGATAGCACCTCTAGGCCAATATTCTCCCAGATTCAAATCAAGCTAAAAAGAGAGAAGTGAAGAAAAACAAAAGGGGGAGGGGAGTGCTTTTTTCCCCAAAAACCAAAGCAAAGCCATTTAAATTAAAATCTTAGCTTGTGTGTGTGTGTGTGTGTGTGTGTGTGTGTGTGTGTGTGTGTGTTTGCTTATTGTAGGGATTGAACCCAGGGCCTTGCTTACACTAGGCAAGTGCTCTCCCACTTACAACCAGCCTCTAAAATCTATTGTCTTAACTGGGTAACACATATGAAATGATTATCGACAGAAATTTTATTAAGGGCAGCATAGGATTCAAATTCCTTGGAAGTAAAAACTAGAGAGAGTGAGCCCAACAATGCCCCTGGCGTTTTGCTTGGTGACACTTTCTAGACCGGCACCAAGAATGGGAGAACCAACAGAGATCATCAATATCAATGAGGTAAAAGACAGGGATCAGAGTTTGGGGCTACTGAGAGAACTGCATTTTATGGGGCAGTGTGTTACAGAGAAGGAAGCTATGAAAAGAAGGAACTCCAAAAATCAGCACAGTGCTGTCCTTGCAACTTTGACTGAAGATTAAATATTGCATACTCAGTGTGAGATCATGCAAGGTCAGACAAGGAATAACAATGGTGAAAGGCACACTACAGGAGAAGGAACAACTGCCTCTAGTATCATAAGCAGAAAAACTAGTGGGGTTTACAACAGGCTTGGAAACAGTTGCAATAGCCAGAAACAGAGACCTTACATTACCTAGACAGTCAGTAGAGATCCCAGAAAATTTTCTGGTGTTGCCTCAAAAACCAAACCACACAACTATACTATGACTATCAATACCAATTCTGTGTCCACAAAATATTGCAAAGAATACCCAAAATAACAACTGCATTTATAAAAACTGCACCCAAGGAACAATACAAATGCCCATCAACTAAGAAAAGAAGCATTTTGCGATACAGAACATACTCAACAATAAAAAGTAATGAACTGGTGAACTGGTAAAATGTGGAACATCATCAATGAAACTCAAAATTTTATGCTGAGCAAAAGAAACCAGACACAAGTTTACATATGATGATTTCATTTATGTGATGATCAAGAAATACATGGTCAACTATGTGATGAGCTAGATGATCTAGAAAGTTCTCAAAATTGATCTAGAAAAGGCAAAAGTACTAAATGTGAATGATATGAGAAGACTGGCTTATTCTTGACTATAAAGGACCAAAGACATTTTACTGGATGATAAAAATAGTATATCTTTTGATAAGGATATGAATTAAATGGTATATGCAATAGTCGCAACTCAGTAAACTGTACATTTAAAATCTCTTTATTTTTTCATATTTATATTATATATAAAAGTAATAGAAGGATCAAACTAGAATGTATTTTACCAGTCTAGATTCTTATATAAGAAACAAAGTAGTTAGCGCCTGTGCTACTATATAAAACTACGACAATGCATGTTCCCTCTCTCCTTTTCCCAGCCTCTCTCCCTCTTTTACTCATCCTCTCTGTCTCTCACTCAGTAAAGTAAGTTAAAATGTCAACTGCTGTTTCTGTTAAGGTTTTACCTATTATTATCAGAAATGTTCTGATTATATTTACTTGATCCTCAAGGCACTGCTTTAAGAGTGTAAGAACTTCTGGGGTATGAGTTTAATTCAAAGAAATTAAGTCATTCATGTGTCTATTGCATGATTAATTTGACTTTAACATAGATTGTGTGTCTATTTATTTGAGACATTGTCTCACTAAGTTGTGCAGCTTAGCCTTGACCTTACCATCCTCCTGCATTAGCCTCTTGACTATCTGGGATTACAGGAACACATCATCGAGCCTGGCTATATACATAGTTTTGGATAGTTCTTTATCTGTCATCTTTATTTACCTTAAAAGAGTATTTATTTCTAGAAAGTTGGGCAATAATTTTTACTTTCTCTTATTAATGTAGTCAACTGTCAGGAATAAAAGATTCTAATTATAAAAACTTATGAATATTAGTCATGATACATATGTAGTGATTTAGCTCAGCTCACTGTTACTATGAAAAGCACAACATTATACCTTTGCTGACTGTGAAATATTGAATACTCCTTTCTAAGATTTATCTCCTTAGTATACCAAAATAAATAGGTTGAACTAAAATACTTTTATGGCTCTGAAATTGCTATGAATTCTGCTCATTACAGTATTAATGATATCCAAATAGAGCAATACAGAATAAAAAGTAACATTGTTTTATGAGTAGGTAGATCATGTCCTGCTTATCCTAATTGCTCTCACAGCTCCTGCTGGAAATCAGCCTTGTTCATCTTGTTCTTTTCAAAATTTTCTGTCTTCCCACTAAACTGCAAGCTCTATGAAAGTAGGAATTGCATATATCCTCTTAACCACTGTGTGCCTGACACCTAGTACTTTGCCTGGCACAGAGTATGTGTGAAAAATAATATTTATTGATATTATTAGCATTTAAATTGTGTCCTAGTTCCTCCAAACTTTCATATTTAACAGTTCCAGGAAACACTATTCACATTTTATCCTGGGTACTCCTTATTCTACTTAAAATAAAATAAAAATGATAATAATAATGGTGACTTTTGGAATCTTGCAAAGCATTGACTTTGATGGACTTTTTATGTAGTTTCTTAGGACAGACTTACAAGTTATTTAGCAGTTTTACCATTCATTAAAGAACAAACTGAGGCATATACAGGTTAAGTAAGTTTTCCACCAAGAGTCAAAATGGAACCTTGGTGATCCAACTATAGAGACTTTACCCATAGCTTCTACTTATTCCATCTCCCTAAGGATTATTTATGAATAAACGGATTTCTATCACATTTTACCTCTTTAGCCATATGTTATTCACACTCACATTCAGTCAATTTAATCTTTTTTCATTTTTCCCTTAATTTTCTACGTATACTTACTTTCCTTTTGGGGCAGAAAAACTCATATAAAATGGAACAATACTGCTTAATTTTCTGCAATGAGTTCCTTTACCAAGAGCTTGTTTTCTTTCACATTTTGAAGAGTTAGTTTATCTCAACTGAATGACAAATGGCATGGCTGGCAAAGCTGTACCTCTTCAAGATATTGTGTCCTGGACTTTTCCCTTGCATAGAGAAGGGGAGAGTCCGGAATTTTATAACAATCCACTCTAAGAAACTTCTTGTCCCTATTTTGTTCAATGAAACAATTTGGATAACCATATATGTTTCTAAATGTTTCTCCACAGTAATCCCCCCCACACACATACACACACAACAAAATATGTGGAGTAGCCCAGTTTATTAACAGGGGGGCAAAGAGGAGAAACACAAATACATATAGCATTCTTCCAAGGACAGGTCAAGAAAATGGCAATTCTTACCTTTACAAACAAAATTTTTTAAATATTTTTTTAGTTGTAGATGGACACAATACATCACAATACAATATACAATACACAATACAATAGTTTATTTAGTTTGTTTATGTGGTTCTGGGGATTGAACCCAGTGCCCCACACATGCTAGGCAAGCACTCTACTACTGAGCCATAACCCCAGCCCCTTTACAAACAAACATTAAAAGTAGATTTTAGCAGTGATAAATGTTATCTACAGGAATCACATTTGTGCTCAAAATGAAATACTGGATTCTGTCTTCACATTCCATGTCTCCTCCCATGGAATGTAGGGAAAGAGAGGGAATGTATCAGAATCCAGGGCAGGAGATACATGTCTAACTTTCTTCACAGTACTTTGTGGTCAATGTTTTATTATGAATATTAGACAGACCAGATTTGATTGAGGAGGGTCACAAGGTATTTTGCCTCAGGCTTAAACTAAAGCTATGAAATGAACAATTTATATTCTTTGAACTATTCTGTTCTTCATAGTCCAAGGAGAGAAGAAGGAAGAATTATATTTGGAAGAATTATTTCAAAAAACACCAAGAAGTTGTTATGAATGGAATAAGAACTTTCAAAAAGGTAAACACATTTTCTCATGGAATCATCTGGTGAAATCTAGTTAAGCTGGAATTCATAGGCTAGAATAACCTTTTTAAATATTTTTCATTGTTGATAGATCTTTATTTTATTTATTTATATGTAGTGCTGAGAATCGAACCCAGTGTTCCACACATGCTAGGCAAGTGCTTTTCCACTGAGCTACAACCCCAGCCCTAGTTCATTAACATTTCCATAGTTCATTTATTCATTCAGCATTTACTTAGTATCTGTTCCCAGTTATATGAGTAACATGAAAATGAATGATAGCCTGCCTCCCTTCAAAGAACTTGCTTTCTAGTAGAAATGTTTCTGCATCATGACTTTAACATGACATAATATGACTGGACTGTTCTACTTTCATTAACACATTCATTTATACATTGGTCTGAAGTCCTAGAATAAATACTGCACAGGTGTACAAAATGACATTCTTATCCCTCAAATATTATAACTATACATTACATACTATTATAACCATTAGGAAAATTACAACATATTGATATACCCTGTAGTTTTTTATATAAGTAACATATAACAGTATAAAAAGCTCTGTAACATAAAGAAAAGGCACTGTTAATCCAGCTTGGATAATCAAAGACCACCTCCCAAAACAGTAAGAGTAGAATGTTGAACAGGCTCAAAATTTCAAAATATGTAGGGAAGAACATGGGAAGTCTGTGGTAGGACTCATTACAAACACAGAATAGCACAGTAAAATCAAGGCTGTTTAAAGAATGCCAAGTTGTTAAGAGTAACTCAAGAACATACTATTCATGAATCAGTCACTAGAAAATGTATTCTCTGAGAAGTACAAATCAAAACTACACAAATATTTCATCTCACCATAGTTAGAATGGCAAGTATCAAGAACACACAATAATAAATGCTGGTGGGTATGTAGGGAAAAGGTACCCTCATACATTGTAGGAATGTAGAAAAGTACAACTACTCTGGAAAGCAGCATGGATATTCCTAAGAAGACTAGGAATAGAACCACCATATGAACCAACTATCCTACTCCTTGGTATTTACATAAGAGAACTAAAATCAGCACACTATAGCAATACAGCCACCTCCATGTTTATAGCAGCACAATTCACAATAGCCAAATTATGGAATCAACATAGATGCCTTACTCATGTGACTCTGTACCACATACAGCCAGAGGAAGAAGTTGTGCTCCATTTGTATAAAATGTGTCAAAATGCATTCTACTGTCATGCATAACTAATTAGAACAGATTTAAGAAAACATAGATGCCTGTAGATAGGTGAATGGACTGAAAATTTGTGGTTTATATATAAAGTGAATTTTATTCGTCCACAAAGAAGACTGAAATCACAGCATTTGCTGGTAAATGAATGGAAATGGAGAACATCATGCTAAGTAAAATAAGCCACTTTCATAAAATCAAGGGACAGATGTTTTCTCTCATATTTGGAAGCTCGAGCAAAATAAAGAAGGAGGGGAGGATTGGATATTGTAAAGACAGAGGGAAGATCTGTAGAATAAAAGGAGATTGAAAGGGACAGAAGAGAGATGGAAAAGGTAAGGAAATGGAGAATATATTTTTTTTAAATCATGCTATGTGCAGATATAAATATGCCACAGGGAATCTTATCTGTATGTATAAGTAAAAAGAACTGTTCAAAAATAAACAAATAGATGACCAAAAGGAAGATTTGTAGAGAAAGGAAAACAGGGGAGGAAAAAGGAGGGGTGGGAAATATGAATTAAAATCAAATCTTATGCATATAAATTTGTTGAGATGAACCCAATTACTTTGTATAACTATAATACTCTAATAAAAAATTTTAAAAATATATAAAAAGTGTGTTCCCTGAACTTAGATAGAATTTCTTCTTATTACCTATTGAATTTGTAATATCACCATTATGCTCAACATGGAAAAGATGCTCCATAACATTTTGACAAATCATAATAAAATTTTTAATAAAATTGGGACAAGCACAATTTTAAAAATCTTTGAATTATAGATAAAAAGTAAATTAAGATGAGTTATAAAAGCAAGACATAGAATTTTGGACTTTATGTACGAATGGGAATGAATGCTAATTAAACAGGAGAATGTCATTACAGAATCAAAGTCCCCTATTGGAAAATTAAATCAATGTGCAAACTAAAACAGAGAAGAGGTTCCAGAAGTAGATGAAAGAATGTTGCAAATCATATCACTTCATTTTTTAAAAACATTCTAAAGTTCAGAATTAATGAAATATTAGAACCACACATTGAAGTCTCCATTTATTTTTATATGTGTAGGTGCAGAAAGTCCTTGAACATTTGTAATATTGTAATAATTATAACATTATATAAACACTTACAACATATGTTATAACATATACTAAGAAGGTTGGTACCCAAAGATTAAGAAATAGCTGTGTAG
This sequence comes from Tamias sibiricus, assembly GCA_025594165.1. Classification (NCBI taxonomy): domain Eukaryota; kingdom Metazoa; phylum Chordata; class Mammalia; order Rodentia; family Sciuridae; genus Tamias; species Tamias sibiricus. The sequence continues at coordinate 145,329,304 of CM046660.1, read as the reverse complement.
GATAAATATCTTAAAACAAAAGAAGAGGGTATGCTGGTGTAACAAATGCAAACTACAATATTACCTGCATTATTGAATCTGGTTTTTCCTATGATAGGTAGAATTAAGCATTTTTCTACATGTTTGGATAATTATGTGTTTGTCATTTTATTATAGAAGTTATTACATCATATTTTAACTAGTTTCTGAAATTTTTATCTGCTAACCTCTTCCATTAGACTGAACTCTTGAAAATGGGATATTTGAATTATAATCTAAGCCAGTATCCATTACAGACCTGGGCTGAAAATCTGTCTTTTTATTTAAGGTATTCGATTTATACAACTCATTCTTTGTATGAAGATTTTTATGAACTACTAAGACTCACCATACCTTGCCATACACAATGGAATTTTACTCAGCCATATGACACCTCTCAGAATTTGTAAGGCATTTCCACTTAAAGCAAACAAAGCTTATCAACAAGGTGGCCCAAAAATAGCAATATTACCTGTCATATCTCTTTCATCAAATCCCTTGTATTGTATATTTTCAAAACCTACCCAGAGTGAAATTGCTTTAAGGGAAGACCTCACTTTTTCTTTTTGTTTTTCCTGCATACTAAATCCTCAGAGTACTGTTCTAGTATTTCTTAGCTCACAATTTTAAGTCTTATTTGCTAGATTTTTCTCAACCCCTTTGGTTTTATCCTAAGCTTCTTTGAATTTACATAATATTGCTTATTTCCTTGGCTTCAGTTATTAAGATGACAACACTCAAAGCTATAGCTCTAACCTGAGCCCCTTTTGCAACTACAAGTACTAAGAGCTGGTTGATTTAAACTTTGTTCCCAGATCTGCTCCTGCTCCAGTGTTCCTTAGATTAATTGTCTCCATGACACACATTTTACGTAAGTCAGACATGACAGTTGTTCTTGAATTCTCCATCAACCACACTTCTCAAATCTCCCAAATTCAGAAGGTCAAGATTAAATGTTGACTTTTCTCACAATGAGTTTACAAATCCTTGTTGCCTTCCCTTGTCCACTAGCATGACCTACATCTTCTTTTCAGGCTTTTGGTTTCAGTGAATATTATTACTTGCTAGAGCCAACAAATTAAGAAACATCCCTTATACTTTTCTTTCTCTTTTCATGTATCCAATTCTTACCAAGTCCTATAAACTCAAGGTTTAGAATTTATTTTCATCTGTCCAGTTATTCATTATACCACAGCTTCCTTCTCCTTTTAGAGTTTGCCCTCCCTGTAATCCATTCTATGCTTAAGAGTAGCAATCATCTTAAAGAATTCAAACAGATAGCTATAAAAAGAATAAAGAGGGAAAATCCAATAAAGGAAGTAGCATTTGTTAAGGCCCTAAATCTTAAAGATTTCTATGTATTTGTACCAAAGAAGAATGGAGACTGCTATCTGCTGTGCCATGAGAGGTGAGGGGTGGGGGATGACTCAGCCTGAAGTGAGAATGAAATGAGAGCCAGTTGTACATGGCACTGTAATAACACCATCCTATTTATTACCTCAAAACATCATTCTTGTTACTGTAAAGAGAATGGATTATGAGTAAGGAGAGTGCGAGAAATAAAGTGGGGTCAGATAACAGGTAAGGAGTGATGATATCAAAGAAAAGGTTATGGGTGTGAAAATGAAGAAAGTGACTGGAATTTAGATTTAATTTGAAGATAAAATAAATGGGATTGTCTGATGGATTAAATATGAGGTGTGAGAGAAGACTAAAGAATGACTACTGTAGTTTGGCTTGAGCAACTGGGAAAATGTTGGTGCCACTTATAGAGATAGAGATGGAGGAGAGATTTCAGAGAGGGGAGGTTATAAATCAGAGTTTCAGGTTGAAGGCTGTAGATGAGATGCTGTGAGACATCCAGTTGAAATGTCATAAGAGTAACTTAACGAATAAGCCTTCCTTTCATTTCTACAGCTTCCTGATGCAATTTCATTACTAGATATACAGATGATCTAAAGAATGTTCTAGCCAGATTCTGAGCATATGCATACATGACAGGTAAGGATGGGGATGAGCAATTATAGGGAATACAGAGTAGTTTTCAATGAAGCCAAAATTTTCAACTAAGATCATCTTTCTTGGGGGGGGAAAAAAAAACTTCTAGTTGAACAATGAAAATTACTTTGTGGTGAATATTTTTCAAATGGTAATCTAACAATTAAAACACACATAATCAACTGCAAGGCAAAATAAAATGATCATATTAAAAATGTTTCTAATTATATTATGTGTAAGGTCAATAATATGCCCACTGTCAATATTCTCTGATATGGTCATCCTTCCTATAAGAACATGATAATGCTGGTAATAACAAAAACTTTGCAACAAGATTTAGAGTTTCAAGATGTAGATAAGAGCCTATGATCTTTTAATTTTTGTAAACACAATCAGTTAAATAAGTTTGGAATATTATTGTGGAGGTAGTGACTCAGAAGACCATAGACAGTGAAGTAAGAGCACATGATACATATATGAAGTCCAAAAGAGAAAAAAAAAAAAAAAAAAAAAACTTAGAATTTAAACAAATAAATATCAGAGTGAATGTTGTGTACAGACCAAGAAAATGGCTCTTAAGGTTTTGAGAAACACATATCCTCATCCCCAAAATTCATGGCCTTTTCTAGAGCTAAAGGGAAATTTAAAAAAATTAATTAATTAATTAAAGCCTGTTTGTAGAAATTTGAGAACACACATTTAACATCATGTTTCTCAAGAGCATCTGAAAGCGGTATGTTTTGATGAGGGTTCGTATAGTACACAGAAACACTATTTATGGAGTTAAAGGCTAAAATTTATGTCCTCTGATAGCTCCTTTGATATTTTACAATGCTTTTATGAATGTCAATTTTCAAAGACTCTCTGTTATCTAACTTTTACTACAAGAGGGAAAAACAGGTTCTAATAAGGTAAAGCTACAGGATGATGGCCTAAACAATTAGTATGGTAGTGGTTTTGATACTAATTTATCAGTATAAATCAGGGAGCATTTTAAAAATATGGGTATTTAGGCTCCATCCACACAGAAATCTAGTCAGTCAGTCTGAGAAGTACTTCTATGGCCCAGAACATCTAAAATAGACTAATAATGAAAGAACTCTATCCACACTTCTGGATGTTTAAGACACTTTAGTATTAATATAAGTTAAACATTTTACAAAAAAAAGGATGTAAAATGTTTTTTTTTTACATTTTTTTGCTTGCCTGCATTATATACTAGTTTTAGAATTAAGTGTCTATAATCTTAACAAATGTTAAATCTGGGGGCTTGTTTTAATTTTGGATGATCAGGTTGAAGAGATCATAAAAAAAATAAACAAATTCTGTAATTCAGATTTGTGTTGTGAACAATGGATGAAAGGGAAATACTTCCCCCTACCTGTTCTTCTTTTTCTCTTTTCCTAAAGCTACATGAATAATAAGTTGTTAATATTATTTGAATGATTCTCTTATTATGAACGGAAAATTCTGAGTAGGGGTAGAAAAGTAGAAATAAAATTTGATTTTATATTAAAATAAAACTAAATTACTATTATAAACTAAATGGTTTGAAATGCTTTGCATATGTGTATGTCTTAATATACTATGGTAATATAAAATAGCTAGTTACCCAATTCTTCATTCAAATAAGCACATATGGATTGCTTCCATGTAATAATCTGATTTTTATTAAGACAAGACACCAGAAAGGAAGAAAATTCAATGCCAAAGAAAGCACAAAATAAATATTCATAAATTGTTTGATCAATGCTATTTTAGAGTATGGAAAAATCAAAGGAATTTTATTAAACATCTAGTACAAAGTAAGCATTACAAGGTCATCTACAATTTACTTATACTATGTAGTAGAATTCCTGGCACATGGAAGTTTTTCAACACGGATTTTTTAAAATATAAAAATATAGTATAAATGTATTTTTACTTTATTTATTTATTTATTTTAATTTGTTATATATGACAGCAGAATGTAATTCAATTCATACTATACAAATAAATAGAGCACAATTTTTCATGCCTCTGGTTGTACACAAAGTAGAGTCACACCATTTGTGTTTTCATACATGTACTTAGAGTAATGATGTCCATCTCATTCTACAGTCTTTCCTACCCCCATGCACCCTCCCTTCCCCTCCCTCCCCTTTACCCTATCTAAAGTTTGTCTATTCCCCCCATGCTGCCACCCCATCCCCATTATGAACCAGCATCCTTATATCAGAGAAAACATTCAGTGTTCGTTTTTTGGGGGATTGGCTTACTTCACTTAGCATTGTATTCGCCAACTCCGTCCATTTACCTGCAAATGCCATGATTTTATTCTCTTTTAAAGCTGAGTAATATTCCATTGCGTGTGTGTGTGTGTCACATTTTCTTTATCTATTCATCTACAGAAGGCTTTCTAGGTTTGTTCTACAATTTAGCTATTGTGCATTGATGTGGCTGCAGTAAGTCCTTTGGGTATAAACTGAGGAGTGGGATATTTGTTGAATAAAATCTTACAAATATTGCAAACAAATAATAGAAAAATTAATTGCTTTGCCCAAATTCAAGTGTCTCGCAGAAAGAGAAAAAGGTGCATGAAGAGGTCCAAATAAACTGATTCTTGTTCCTTTCGCCATTTTGCATATTAAACCCTAAAGTTCATAGAAAATCAGCATTAATGGGCATGTTCACCAGCTACTCACCAGTGTGACAGCAATGATACATCATGGATCACCCAACATTCAGAATGTACATATTCAGCCTTGGAAGAAGATTCTGGAACCAGCTAAAATTTATCTGAAGTATTTATATTATGCCTGGAATTTTGCAGGATTCTGACAGGCTGTAGGCAAACAAATTTAGTGTAAAATTCTTGATTTCAATTAGCTGAGTCAGTGAGGAAAATTAAGTCCATAGATGAGAAGATAGAATTTACATGATGAAATTGTATTGAGCAGTATGTGATTGACTGCTTATGTGTATGGTATTGGGAATGTCACAATTTCTGTGTTCAGAAGTGTGTGGCTTGACGGATTTGTAAGGATCTACAATGAGGGACTGATATCAACATATTTCCAGCAAGTGAGAAAGTTTCTCATTTGAGCCTGAAAAAAAAAAAATAGGGAGTATTCATGGTTTATGTTTGACCATTTGGGATTTAAAATTGAAAATATTTTCTAATTTCAAGGACTTAAAAACAGCTTACTACAGGGACACAGCCACATCAATGTTTGTAGCAGCACAATTCACAATAGCTGTGAAAATAGTTGTGAAAACAACCCTGATGTCCATCAGTAGATGAATGGATAGGGAAACTTTGGTGTATATATACACAGTGGAACACTTCTCAGCACTAAAAGAGAATAAAATCATGGCATTTACAGGTAAATGAATGGAGTTGGAGAAAATAATGCTAAGTGAAGTTGGCCAATCCCAAAAAACTAAAGGTCAAATGATTTCTTTGCTATGATGATACTGAATTAATGGCAATGGAGGGTGGATGAGAGGAATGAAGGAACATTAAATAGAACAAAGGGGAAGGAGGGGAGGGGAGGGGGCAAAGGGATAGGAATAATGGCAGAATGAGTTAGACATCAATACACTAGTACATATATAAAAACACAAATGGTGTGAAAATACTTATGTAAAACCAGTGACTTGAAAAACTGTGCTCTTGATATGTAATATAAAATGAATTCCATTCTGCAAGCATGTATAAACAAATTAAAATAAATAATTTAACTAAAAAAAACAAAAAAAATCAATCACTAAAGAATAAAATGTAAATGTGTGATGTCATTTTCAAAGCATGTGAAATAAAATTATCTTAAAAAATAAAATAAATTGAAAATATTCTTCAAAACTCAATTTTGTCATATTTTAGTAACTTATTTTAATTCTGGAAAGAAAATATTTGTAAAATTTTCATGACCTATGCACCTTCTTCTGTAATAGTTCATATAAGAACTAAAATATTAGACATAGATGTAACTAACTTTGTTTATATGCTACCTGTCTCAGCATAAATGTTTTTAAGTGTTCCATTACATATCTTTCACCATTTCTTTTTCAAGTTAAAAGTGTAACCTTTACTACAAAAAGTTCCTAATGTGGCATGTGATCAATAGATATAAGTACCTTCATTTTTTAAATTAGTCTAAGGCTATTTTCCTTTTACTGTTGTATAAACAGGGAATTGAAGGGTAAAATAGTTAAAACTTAATGCTATAGTGCTAATGTGGCTTTTAAATCACGTCAGCTGCAATCACTGCATTATAATTAACAATTTATTGAACCAGCAATAAAATGAACATCACATTACTTCTTAAAGCAGCAGAATAAAATGGCTAATAAATAGCATAAGCCAGACAAATTGCAGAGTAATAGAAATTTTCTTAAGATTTATGGTGTGCAGAAAGATGGATGTGCTATTAGTAGGAGCTCCAATACTTGACAAAATTCTTTTACAAAGACATTGTTACCATGCATGTCAGAGTTCACAAGTCTAAGTGGTTTATCCAAATTTCAGCTCTCTGCTATTACAGTGGAAAATACTCATTACAAGGTTTTGAAACTGCAAGCAATGTGTACATTTGCCAACATTCAAACTGCTACTGCCAAAAAGATACTAAAATATTTTATAAACTGTCAAATAACAAGTCTGCTAGCTTAATCTGAGTCTATTTTATATTATACAGACTGTAAAAACTATTACATTAATTCACTTCCTGCAAAACTTTTTAAGAGCAGAGAACAGCCTATGTAGAAGCTGAACAAAGTAACTGCTTTTTACCTCTTGAAACCCTAAAGATGTCATACTTCTGTTGGGAAAGCACCATTGTTTCCTTGAAATGAAATCACAGTTCCTTACTAATGGGATCTATTAAATAAAGTGAGAGCACACATTTGGTCGGAATTCAACTGCATGACCCATGATAAGGGGAATATATTAATGAAAAAAATTTCACTATTTCTGCTGACAATATGTATTGTGATGTTTTGCTTCTGAAATGGAGCTACTCTTTGTAAATTAGAGTGAAAATGAATTTTGTATGTGACATGTCTACAACAATTAACAATGTTCTATAAGAGATTCATTCATATGTTTTAATTTAAAACCATTAGTAGTAGTAACAGTAGTAGTAGCAATTGTAGCGGTGATGGTGGTAATTGGCAGGCTCAGTTCTCCTCTAAAATGTGGAAGGAGTGTTAGCTTTCTAGAGTTTTACCATTAATTAGGTAATTCAGTAAAGGGGATCATTTAATCATGTGTAAGTTGTGATGTTTGTCAAGTATTTATTCTGTATCCCAGGTCCAAATCTTCACATTTAAAGTAAAACATATAGTAATATCTATATCAATTACTTGATAAAGACAATTCCTGTGGATTAAGTTGCATGGCTCTGGGTAATGATGTCTTCGTTTTTGTAACAGAGGGTAATATATGATTTTCTTATCTTCTTATGATATAATACATATAAAATTATATAACTTAAGGTAAGAGGGCTATCACCAATGCAGAGGAAAATGTAATACAGAGGACAAATTGAACAGAAAAAAATTATTATTTTTTCACTAGGAAGAATGCACTGGACTGGAATTTGATATCACAAAGCCACCATCCACTTCATATTTTTCCAGTTAGTCCTTGGAATTAAGTGCTATTGTTTGCCTTGTAACCATTTGTGAGTGCCTGGAACTATGACATATGTGAAGTTCTTAGAATATACAATTCTAATACAAACTACTTAGAATATACTTCATGAATATGTGTGTGTGTGTGTGTATCAATTCTCGTTGGGCTTCTCACAGTTCCACATGTTTTACGAACAGAGGCATCGACTACCATTGTTCCAAACTTTTTGTATAGTGTCCAGACATGAAAGATAGAGTTAGCTGCTCCCTCAGGAGTGAAGAGCAGACAGAATTACTGTCCAATAGGAAAGACATGATTCCCTAAGCTCATGGTTTCTCTTTTTGGTTTGCAACCAAAGTGTGTGCATCCATAACCTATCTCTCTTCATGCTGTCTTATAGAATTTTTGCATTGGGGAACATGTATGAGAAAATTCTGAATATCTTGGTACTGCCGTGGCTTTGAGTAGTAAAGAGTCCCTTGTCTCTGAATTAGACATTTCATGTTTGTTGCTAGTATCCACTAAACTGTCACAGTCTAAATTGTCAATTTGTAAGATCAAAATTTAAGCATTTCTTGAGAATTTGAAAGAAGAAACAGATTTTTTTTTTTAAATTAAATGCAAATAGATACTTAAAGTCCTTAAGTCACTTACAACATTGTAGGTGAGATAAATAAACTATACAGATGCAAATAATGCAAAGCAAGGGAAACCTGGTACCAGAGATCTACAAAGAACTGCTGGTTATTCAAGGGAGAAAAAATTTGCACATGAGGTAACCAGGGAAGTTTTAGGGAACTGATGATGTGGAGAATTTTGAAGGATGTGTATGAAAGAGGAAAGATAAAACCTCAGTAAGCTAAGGACATGCATTAGAGTAAAATTTCATAGGCAGGGAGCTTTGCAACATGTTGGTAATGGCAAAGTATCTCATTTAACTAAAAGTGGTTAGGGAAAAATAGATGTGAAGGTGAAAAATAAGTAAGGCAGCATAATTAGAGGATTTGAAGCTTTTCTCATAGATCTTAGAAGTAATAATTTTCTAATATTATGCATATCATTGTTTTCATTTGAATGTAGGAAAATTGGAGAAATATGCCATACTTTTGGAAATGAAGTTGGAAGTTAAATCTCATATCTTGTGTCCCATTATTGTTTTCCAGAAATTTTTGCTTTATTTTTATGAATCATATAGTCATTGCCTTCTCTCTCAATCTTATACTCTTCTTTCCACTCACAATATTTTGGTCTCTGAGGTATTTACAGTTAACCTCATGGTTCTTTAGTATACAATTTTATTGGCATTTCTCAATCAATATATTCTTCAAAGTATGTGCTTTTGGCCTAAAATACCTTTAAATATATGTCCAACATATTCATATGAAAATATATATTTTGCTTTCATTTTGTTGATGGCAACATATGACTACTACAGTTAGGTAAAACAAGGAAACAAATACACACATGCATGTCTACACTAAAATAGAACACATTTTTCTGATTATTCAAATATATTAACTAGCTATAAAATAATTTTAAAATGTGAAAATTTATGATTAAAAGTACGTAGGATATTTCCTAGTGAATTGATGATTTCTACATATAATTCCTCATTTTAATGATCTAGCTCTAATTATTGTTGGTTATGTCCAATTATCCTATGATTTTCAAGTACTTATGTGGATTCATGTCTACCAATTCAGCTCAAAATATTGAGAAACAGAGATTCTCATTTTCTAAGTCATTCATTTCAACCATTTTGAAAAGAAAATGTCTACATTGTTTCTTCCTAAAGGCTTACAGTGATTTGGGGCACTGTTTTCTGAAGGAGCCTATAATCAAGGAGATAGCTAAAGATTGCGGTTAGCTGAGAGCCATAAAAGATGTTCTAGTTTCCACCTGATGTTGATACATTATCCAAAGAATCTTTGTATGCCCGTGAACACTGCGTGACGCACCTGTAAGCTCGAGCTGTAAGCACGTGTCCTTGTTAAAGCGATATGTATATAACTAGGTGAGTTTAGTTAGTGTGTGTGGGAAGAAGAAGAAGGTGGTGGTTGGAGTTAGAGCATTTGGAGTGATTGCTGGAGCCAGAGAGAGAAGAAGAATAAAAGACCTTTTTTCATTTTCATCCTGCCTCCGAATTTTCCTGCGGCATTCGTTGCTCCAAGCGGTTTCCGCTTCAGGCAGCAACAGTTTTCTCCCCACCCCCAAGTCCAAACACTATTATTTTTTTCTCCTCCATAACATAATAATTCACTATAGATTTTCTCTGCTAAGGATTTTAAATCGATTACTTAAATTTCTGGTTGAATTTCAAAAGCCAGAATAGGGGAAAGAAAATTAACAAATGCAAAAAGGTCTATATTCCAATAGTTATTTCAGCACTATTCACAATAGCTAAGATATGGAACCAAGATAAATGTCCACCAACAGATGAAGAAATACAGAAAAATGTGTTATGTAGACACAAAAAAATACTATTCAGACTTAAAAAGAGGAAAATTTTGTGATTTGTAACAACATAGATGAACTTGGGAGATACTGTGTAAGTGAAATAAGCCATGAACAGAAAGGCAAACACTACACGTACTTATATGTAGAAAGGCAAATGCTATATGATCTTAGTTACATGTGGACTGTAAAATACTCAAGCTCATAGAACCAGAAAGTAAAGAGGCAGTTATCAAGGACTGGGAGCAAGGGGACTGGTGAAATATTTGTCAAAGGAAATAAAATTTATTTAGACAGGAGAAAGAAGTTCAAGAGACCTGTTTTACACCATGGTGATTACAGTTAATATCTATATTTGACATGAGAAAAGCATTGAGAGTAGACATTATGTATTCTCACAACAGACAAATAAGTAAGTAAAGTAATGTAGGAGTTAAGTAGCTTGATTTAGCCACTTCACAATGTGTACATGCATCAAAACATCATGCTGTGGACCATAAATCTGTACCATTTTTAGTTGTCAATTAAAATTAAAGAATAAATAAAACAGTCAAATGTGAAGGAAATGACCAATGTGTTCTTTTTGCTATTGAGAATCAATTTTAACTATTCAAAATGGCAGGATGTGATTAGAAAAGCCAGTTCAAGATTTACAAAATAATGAGCACAATGAAGAGTAATGATTTTTACCTCTCAAGTAAAGAAAAGAACAAAGGCAGTAGAATATGCATATGTTCCAAATATGCATTTTAAATAAGTGAATTCCTTATCTTAAACATGAGACTCCTTGAGGAAAGAAAGTAAAGTAAATGATTTTGGAAAATTAACTTTGGTTGCTGTAAACCAAGAAGTTATCCATTTAGCTTGCCCATAAAAAGAGCCCCCGAAAACAAAAAATTGCATGAGTGTGAGCAAGTGTGCACTTTCTCCCCACTCCACCCCCTCTCACTAAAATCAGGAAAGTCCTAGGGAAACCAGGAAGATTTGGTAACTTCATAAAGTATCCAAGGACAGCCTCTGGAATACCCAATATGGTCGATTAAGAATTATGCCAGGGACACTTTTCATCAAGTAGCCTTTCTATTGACTGTTCCTGAAGAATTTTCTTTGTTCTCTGTGTCCTTGTTCAATAAATCATTGGTCTGAGATCTTCCCTCTTTACCTGGAGCCTCCTCTTCCAACCTTCATTTTGCCTAACCTAATCCTCTTGTATTCTTCTTCACAGTGTCTCCATGTAGCTTTGTCAACATTTACAAAAAGCATATTTTTAAGAAAGCAACTTATGTGCTCATTCATGAAAATATAAATAGATTTAAAGTGCAAACAGGGTAATACTTAGTCTAATATTTTTCCAGAAACCTTTAAATTTTAAGAGGAGAAACCTGACTCATGGACAAATAATGAAATTCCAGTTATGTAATTTTATGTATAAGAAAATCAGGTGGACCAGGCTTTCTCCTTATTTCCTTATCCTGACTTTATCAAGTATCATCACAGATAGGCCTCCTGATGTCCCTATTTGGTGATTCACCTATAACCCAGTTTTCAGGTCAACTCTGACTTTGGACATTATTCAGAAAAGCCTCAATGTCTACACTTAATCTCCAAAATGGAAGACTTATTGTTTTGTCTCCTCCATGATAGCATATGCCATTGTAGACCTTTACTGTTGTAGCACATTAAATTCACAAATCGTAGTTGCACATATTTTTGGGATTCTTACAGTGTTATCTAAAGTAAATACCAAAGCTTAGTGCATACAACTGTTACCATTGAGTATTCATGTTCTCATAACTAATTCATTCTTTTAAAATAACAAACCTTTATCTTATTATAGTATTCCTTGTTTTATTCTGAATTGTGGCCCTGAGATCCAATGCCATGTTTTTTAACTTGTTTTTGGTATACATGCTAAAGTGAAATACTAAATGTCAGATTGCCTAGTGCTCTTCAGCACCACAAACCAATTTTCACAAATCCTATTTCAGAACAAGTTAGGAAACCCCACTGAATCATCTTGAAATGCTTAGACCAACCAGTTTCATTGTGTATAAAGATTTTTGAAGTTTGGTTAAATACTCATCAAGTTGCTTAACTGATGAATTAGCCTTCCATTATTTGAATTTAGAGCCCTGTAACTATCCCATCGTACCAGGATATTTAATACAGGGATGAAAGAAACAGAACATGATCTATGTTAATAACTCACATTTCTATGCCCATGCAGATATCACTAATCAATCACAACGTACTAAACTGTTGGGTTTAAATAAGATCTTAGAGTCCTTTTGTCCCCAGCTCTCCAGCCAGCCACTACAAATCAACTAGACTTGGCAGCCAAAATGAAACATATTCACCATCCTTGATCTAGTGGCAAGCTTCACCTTTCTAATGACTAGCCTTCCTGTGAATAAATTATCATACCAGGGCAATGGATATAAACAGCCACCTCCAGGATTCTCTGAGGATAGAGATATTCCTCCAAAAGCTGCACAGCTCTCCCTTTATGAATTCAAAATGCCTGTCTCTAGGCTCTTTCTTCAACCTTTCACTGTTAGTCCTCTTCTTTGCCCATTTCAGAGTTTCTGAACTCACTGAATTTCACCAGATTATCTTTTCCTGCCAATTGCACCACAAGGAGAAATCACCTTGATTAGTCCCACCAGATGCTAGCTTGACTTTTCCTCAAGCTGCCTCCTAGTTTTCTCCTTTATCACCTTACTCTTCAGAATACAGTGAGTGGCATCCTTCTCCCAAGGCTGACACAGACTCTAGAGAAAAACATTAACCAGAACTGATGACGAAAAGAGATCAAATGAATCCTAGGGTCAAAGACATGGGCCAGAGTGGCACTGCATAGATACCAATATATAATACCTATATGTACCTACTCATGAGGCTGATGCTGATGCCTCTCATTAAAAGTCTTAATTTACATAACAGATTAGATCAGTCAGAGGGGTATATGTGTGTTCTAAGGTGTATGCATGGGGCTGGGGTTGTGGCTCAGCGGCAGAGCGCTCGCCTCGCACATATGCGGCCTGGGTTCCATCCTCAGCACCACGTAAACATAAAAAATGCATTGCATTGTGTATAACTAAAGTAAATAAATAAATATTTTTTTTTAAAAAAGGTGTATGCATGAACACACGGTCATTTGTATTACAAAAATAAGCTTTCTAGAATTCCTTATATTAAAAGCACAATTTGATGCGTATAATTTTAAAATAGATAAAACATCAATGAAATGTCAAAATAATTGGATATATGTTGAATCGAGTATCCCTCATCTCAGTGTCTCTGTGTATCTGGAAAGAACAATGTGAAGCTATCAAAAACAGATTCATGAACGTTCAGTAGTTGCAGACAGGGGCTTTAATTTCATCCCAATACTAACAAGATTCCCAGTGTTTTTTGTTAAAATATTTTCCCTTTGTGTATTTCAGTACTATGATCTAGGTTGATCTGTCTCATGAAGCCTTCAAAATATACCTCATATGTGCATTTCTACTAACTAATTCCTCTACTAACAGTTCCTTTAACAAGTCGAGTTCAACTAACATCACTTTTGATAGGGATATTCCAAGACCCAATAGATAGTCTTTCCTCTACTGGAGTAAATAATAAATATGATTCATAAGTGATTCTGATGAAACTTTTAGGGAAATTTCAAGTCTAATATCCATTCAAAAGGGAACAGGCACAACAGGTCTGCAGACTTTTATGTTTTGTCTTAAGTTTAATAAATCATTAGCTCTGCATTCTGGCTGACAGTCTCCTGACACTTTTAAATTTGCTTTCCTCTTTGTGTTCAGCTGTGTATCTGGTGTGAGGCTTAGATAAAAATTCTCAGGAGTTGTCATGGTTCTATATGAAGGCTGAGAATGTGTGTAAGTATAAACTGTGGCTGGGCTGAGTTAGCAAGTGAGTTTGATATTCTTCAGACCTATTTTAAGTTGATAGGAACTTAAGTTCACTAGGAAGCCAGATGTGCTGAGATGATCACAGAGACCAGGAAATGAGGAACATCTCCGATGATCTTCAAATGGTGGAAGCCCATAATCTTCCACTGAATCCAGAAGCTCACAGAAGACAGAGAGAAATTGAATCCAGGTGAAAAATAACACATCTTTTTATCTGTATTTTTTACTTTTACATATTGAGAGCTAAGAACAAAGGGATCAAGTAGATTTCAGATTAGGATTCCTTCTGAAATGTTCCTTTAGCAAAAAATGTAGTTAGGCAAGCACATAGTAAATTTACTACATATGTTTTTAAAACTGCAAGTAGAATTATTTACTCAAAATAATTTGTCTAGTAGGTTGGAAAAATGATACGGTACAAAGTTCACTGAGAAAAGATTTATCGGTTCTGTTTGAAAGACTGTGTGCTTTGGGTAAGTCTAACCAGTATTTTACTTCCAAGTATGATTTGCTCCCTTAACTGTGTGACTTAACAAAGCGTCATTTTTTTTAACATATTATGTCAAAATTAAATATGACAATGTGAAGGAATTAGGAAGGGCTGTTGCAGCTAACTGGAAGCCATAAGTTCCACCTGATATGTATGTGACGCACCTGTAGGCACCCACAAAGCTGAAGGTATATAACCGGGTGAAAGCGGTCCGAGTTAGGAGAACGGAAAATTCAGTCAGTCGGGCAGTCACTCGGTCGGTCAGAAGAATCAGAGCGGCCAGAACGTAGGCAGAGCGGTTACAGAAGAGAAACCAGATAGAAGACAGAAGAGAAACCAGATAGAAGAAGTAATGACTGGTCAGAGTTAGGCCGAGGCTCCTGAGGAAGACAGAAGACAGAAGAAAGAAGAAGGAAGAAAGAAGAGAGAAGAAAGAAGCTCTAAAAGCTCTTTAATCTTTCTCTCTAAAAATCTTTCTTTCCCTCTCTAAGCTCTCTCTAAGAAAGTAGAAGTAAAAGTAGTAAAAGCTATACTCTGCCTCCGAGTTTTCCTCCCGGTTTTCGGTAGCAGGCAGCTTACAACAATGGAACCTAAATGCCTAGCTCACTACCTGGTGCATTTCAAATTCACTACAAATGTTAGTTTCTGTTTTCATCTTACTTGTACCTCATCTTATATATATTGCTTAACTTCTTTGGACTCATTTCTTAATTTTAAATACCAAGATTTGTTGTGGGTAAAAATGATTCTATGATTCTACACTGTACTACATTGGGTGGGTATGGTCATTGAAGTAGGGATTGCTAACCCAGGTTTCAGTATCAAGCAAATAAAATTAATGTGGGGCTGGGATTGTGGCTCAGCAGTAGAGCGCTCGTCTAGCACATGCGCGGCTCGGGTTTGATCCTCAGCACCACATGAGAATAAAGGCGTTGTGTACAACTAAAACAAATAAATGTTTAAAAAAAAATAAAATCAATGTGTCAAGCCATCTCATGAAAGATGGTGAGGAATGATAAACTAAAGAATACACAGATCTTCTTAAACACATTAAACATTTAAAACCTTAAAAAATGTGTCTACCAAGCAAAACATGCTCTTGAGTTAAATTTTAATTCTTGGATCAAAAATTTCTAATTTCTAACCTAGACCGTTTAAATATTGATCTCCATTGTCCCACCAACACCACAGATTGTTAACTGGGCTGTCAGAGAATGTATCGATTTTTTTTTTTTTTTTTTTTTTTTTTTTTTTTTGTGGTACTGGGGATTGAACTCAGGGACACTAGACCACTGGGTCACATCCCCAGACCTTTTTTGTATTTTAGAGACAGGGTCTCACTAAGTTGCTAAGTGGCTTGCCATTGCTGAGGCTGGCTTTGAACTCGCAATCCTCCTGCCTCAGCCTCCTAAAGTGCTGGGATTACAGGCGTGCACCACCACGCCTGGCTCAATCGTATTTTTAAGTCAAATTGATCAATTGTCATCTGTGAAAGTTATGTTTTATGAAGGTTGGCATCTCCAGAAAAGTATATGTTCAGAGCTATCCAGGTCACCACAGAGGAAGGGGAAGTTGGGAATATCAAATTAGAACAGAATCAAGCACAGTGTTTTGTTTCTACCTATGCTGTGGTTTGGCTGTGAAGAAATGACCTCAGAGCATCTTATTGATATCACATTGAGAATTATGAGTTTGTGGCAGACGTGTGTGTGTGTGTGTGTGTGTGTGTGTGTGTGTGTCTTCTCCCCCTGCCATGAATATGTCTGAGACACTGCAGAATAAAAATGCAAAATAACAACTATATTTAGATACACTCCCACACAGACTCTAAAGCTTAATATTTCACTGAACACCACATGGAAGGACTGAATTAATATCCATAACTCTTCCACATCACTCATGCTTCAAAGTTCTATTGTTATAGATTTCTTTGGCCTATATAGTTGCAAAATTAGCTAACAAGAGTAATCTTTCTTTAATATAACATTCAATTGTACTTCAAGAAAAAAATTCATTAGATTTATTCCTGTTTGACTCTGTATATTCACAGAATTTTCATTGATGTTGCAATAAATGACAAATTTCTACCCAATAAAAATTAAACACAAGTGATTTTTAGAACAATTATTTATATTCCAATGCTATGTATCAGGATAATCATAGGAGTGAAATCATTTATGATATAATCTATTCTGAATGCAGCAAACAACTAGCTATGTGACATTGTGTAAGTCATTTAATTTCTTTGATCTTCCTATATAAAACATGGTGTTGTTGGAGGTGATTTCTGAAGCCTACTATTGTTCTTAGAGTTCGTGATTCTTAGTGGAACATATCACTAAACTCTATTATTAAACAAAGCCCAAGTATTATTACAGATTGCAACCACATGGAATTGAGGAAGGCTGAGGCATCAATAAGCACCAGGAACTTGGCAGATTCCTTTGTACTTTCACATAATGCAAATGTTAGAACAATTCTTTTATATGAAATATGAAACAGAAGTATTACAATATAGCTTGATTTAGAAGAAGTAAATTTCTAGAAGGATATATATTAAGTGTTATCAGAAATTATCAATAGATAATTGATAGGGATCAATAGATAATTGGTAATTTCTAATAATAGTTTTTAATCTGTCTTGTGCTTAAATGTCATTTAAAATTATTCATACTTTACTACTAAAATTATTCTTAATTTCAGAGACTATGGAAAGCAGCTTCATTAACAATATCATTTACATCATAATAACAATAAAATTTTAAATTATTTTTAAGTTATAAATTATTTTTTCTATGTATATATTAAATTAATGCATAATAGTGATAAGCACAAAACAACTTTTTAAAATATTTATCTGGAATCAACTATCTACTAATGGATACAACAGACAATACATTCTAGCAATACTAAGGAATATTTTAAGACCACTAAATAAGTCTCTGTGTAGAAGTTTTTAAATTAGGGCATTGTTTTAAAATATAGTAATTTTCAGCACCAATATTTTCTTATGGAGACATATATTATTTTAGATATGCAAACAAAATTCTGAGTGCTATATCAAGGAATCACATTCATGTTTTCATTGATTCATTTAATAAGACTTTACTGAGCACTGTTGACCTTTACAACATCTGGTATGACAATATCCATGAGCTCTCTTAAGTCACTGCCTATGAATAGAGGTAAAAATATTTTATGGAGAAAGTGTCCCAACAGTTTTCAAACAGCAGTTCATTCTTGCAAAAGATTGTTTGTTTGGTTTTTTGTTTGTTTGGTTTTTAAATAATCCTTTCTATGCCACAGCTAAGAGCAGAACTCTGAAAAATAGCAAAAAGAATATATAGCAAACAAAGCAGTGATGTGTCCTGGCAGAGATACAAAGAAGCCAAAGCAGCTCTCTTCAGTTTGTTTTCCTTAGTTATGAAAGGAAGTCATAATTTTACTAAGAATATTAAAAGAAAGCAAACATAGCAAATAAATCAATCTATTCAAACTCTAGAAGTGAACATTCCTTCTTTGAGGAAGTGAATGATTAAATCCTAAGATGCATTCTTCAATTAGAAATAGGTCCTTAAAGCAAGTAGCAGGCATTGCAGCCCAAATAGCATAGAATGGCAGAGGAAAAAAAACAAAACAAAACATAATTTAGATTGTACCTTGACATACTCTTTTTGCCTTAAATGAACTGTCATCAGTTCTTTATGATGAGGAATAGGAATTTATAATAGAACAAAACTGAATATATATGTCTGGATAAAGTGTTTAGGGCTTACCTTTTTTTAGTATATGATTTTTCAACTTCAGAGTTTCAAGTTATGAACTGTCATTTCTTTGATTATCATAGTCAAGATTCTAGTGCCATAAATGGTGAATCAGTTCTTATCAATCTAATCAGTTGGAAAAGGGCATGAGATCAGGATAGTATTTTATGGTTTCTGGATTGATGACACAAGCAGACATGTGTCTCATTCTGTCAATCAATTCTCCAGAATGGAAGTTGCTCCCTGAACTACACACTTGAAAATGGTAGATATTTTCTCATATTATCATTAGCCTGGACAAAACCTAAGACCATGACTTACCTATAGCCCCATTCCCAACTCAAACAAAAGTACTTCACTCAACTTACTTATCTGATTGAATGGAGGGAATAAGAAAAATAAGAGGGCATCATGTAAGTGGAATATTTTGGAACATGTGAATCCCATTCATTGGTTCCCACAGTCTAATGAATAACTTGGAGTGTTACCAATTGTATTGTCTTTCTCTCCTGCAGAGATTGGCAAGCAAAAAGGAGTGGGATTCTTTTTCCCTTACTGCTTTAAAGTGAAATATTTCTTTGCACATAAACATCAACTTGCATTCTGTTAAATAAGATTATAAAGCATAATACATTGTAATGTTCTTATATTCCAGTAATTTAAAAAAATCAAATGAAGCTGTTACTAATCATTTTATTATTATAAATTCTTGGCATATTCTATCATACATAGAGCAGGGGTGTGCATGTTTAATGACTAGGCAAGTAACAGGAGTGTGTAAGAAAACAGGGAATGATACAGTCTGGGGCAAACTAGCTTTTCTGCTATTTTCACAGAAGACACATTAAACAGGTTCAGCCCATATCTATTATGTAAGAACATGTTACAAGTTTTTCCAGATCTCTCCATTTTTAGGAGAAATCTACAAATTTAAATAATTTATGTAATTTTTATAATTAATTATAAACTTATTCAAAATTTTAAAACATTAACATTGTATATGCCAAAAAGGACTTATAATTCATATATTTCATTTTAGACATAGATTATAGAAGATGCTCAAAACTATGTGGTGAGGAAATGGCAATGTGTTCCATTCATGTCTAAACAAAATACACTTAGCTGTAGAAGGATGTAAAATAATTATATCACAGTTGGCTTATTTGGGACAACACCAAGGAATGATTACTAATAGGAGATAATTCAAACTAGATGAATATGTTTGAATATTCTGCACTAGTTTGAAAAAGTTTTAAGTTCTTATGTACATATTCAGATAATATCATGAAGATGCCGAATGTCTGCACACAAAATGTGTAAATATAGTAAATTAATGTATATGAAATAGATATGATTTATAACTTAGTAATTTATATTTACTTTTAAAAATAAAAAGGGTTGAGGTATGGCTCACTGATTAAGCTCTCTGGGTTCAATCCCTGGTACAAAAAAAAAAAAAAAAAAAAAAAAAGAGAGAGATCTCATATGAGTACAATGTGCAGCCAGAATTGAGAAGCACAGTTATGACTTCCAAAGAAATATTGGACATGTCCCCTGGTTTCATCGACTCTATGCAAAAGTGAACATGCATCAAAACATTATGACAAATATAAGCCATGATATGATGCAATCATGTTTAGCATAGCCAAGTGCTTAAGAACTCAGAGTGAGGGCAGGTACAAACAGTGATGCCTACTTGCACTAGATGGAAGTAAGGTTGATGTTTGTAGGGATGTTCAAATGTGGATATGTGAGTAGGAATGAAAAAGCTTCTGTATTAGAGAAATATGGCTGAAAGTTTCAGAGAAGAAAGAGATATTGATATGTTGATGATGCAGTAAGGAAATAAACCTAGATGGAGAAGAAATTTCTTATTTGATTGGTTAGAGACTTTGGAATTCATAAAATGGCTTAGATTTCATGGTAGGAGACAGTAACCAAGGACAATGGAATTGGCTAAATTATAAGGACAAATTTCCTCATGTAAAGATTACTGAAATGTTAAGTTGATTCCCAGGTTTTTTTTTTTTTTTTTTTTTTTTTTTTTGATGCTATTGTAAATGGGGTCGTTTTCATCATTTCCCTTTCAGAGGCTTTGTCACTGATGTATAAAAATGCCTTTGACTTGTGGGTATTGATTTTGTATCCTGCAACTTTGCCGAATTCATTTACTAGTTGTAAAGGTTTTCTGGTAGAGTTTTTTGGGTCTTCTAGGTATATTATCATGTCATCAGCAAATAGTGCTAATTTGAGCTCTTCTTTTCCTATGTGGATCCCTTTAATTTCTTTCGTCTGTCTAATTGCTCTGGCCAGAGTTTCCAGTACTATATTAAATAGCAATGGTGAAAGGGGCATCCCTGTCTTGTTCCAGTTTTTAGAGGAAATGCTTTCAATTTTTCTCCATTTAAGATAATGTTAGCTCTGGGCCTTGCATAAATAGCTTTTATAATGTTGAGATATGTTCCTGATATTCCTAGTTTTTCTAGTGTTTTGAACATAAAGGGGT
This sequence comes from Tamias sibiricus, assembly GCA_025594165.1. NCBI lineage: Eukaryota > Metazoa > Chordata > Mammalia > Rodentia > Sciuridae > Tamias > Tamias sibiricus. Next base: position 145,308,534 of record CM046660.1, on the reverse strand, counting down.
GCTGTATTTAAAATTATAGAACACTAAAGAAAGAAATCATAGAAGAACTCAGAAGATGGAAAGACCTACCTTGCTCTTGGATAGGTAGAGTCAATATTGTCAAAATGTCCATACTACCAAAGGCATTATACAGATTTAATGCAATTCCAATCAAAATTCCAATGTCATTTTTCAAAGAAATAGAAAAAGCAATCATGAAATTCATCTGGAAAAATAAGAGACCCAGAATAGCCAAAGCAATCCTGAGCAAGAAAAGTGAAGCAGGGGGCATCACCATACCGGACTTCTAAAACTAGCATGGTATTGGCACCAAAACAGACGGGTGGACCAATGGTACAGAATTGAGGACACAGAGAATAATACATATAATTTCAGTTATCTTATATTAGACAAAGGTGCAAAAAATGTACAGTGGAGAAAGGATAGCCTCTTCAACAAATGGTGCTGGGAAAATTGGAAATCCATATGCAACAAATGAAATTAAACTTGTATCTCTCACCATGCACAAAACTCAATTCAAAGTGGATCAAGGACCTAGAAATTAGATCTGAGACAATACGCCTAATAGAAAAAGTAAGCTCCAATTTCTAACATGTCGGATTAGGCCCCAATTTCCTTAATAAGAATCCTATAGTGCAAGAACTATTACCAAGAATTAATGAATGGGATAGATTTAAGCTAAAAAGTTTCTTCTCAGCAAAAGAAACAATCAGTGAGGTGAATAGAGAGCCAACTAATTGGGAACAAATATTTAATACATGCACATCGGATAGAGCACTAATTTCTAGAATATATAAAGAACTCAAAAAACTTTACACCAAAAAAGAAAATAACCCAATCAATAAATGGGCTAAGGAACTGAAAAGACACTTCTCAGAAGAAGATATACAATCAATCAACAAATACATGAAAAAATGCTCAACCTCTCTGGCAATTAGAGAAATGCAAATCAAAACTACTCTAAGATTTCATTTCACCCCAGTCAGAATGGCAGCTATCAAGAACACAAACAACAACAAATGTTGGAGAGGATGTGGGGAAAAAGGCACACTCATACATTGCTGGTGGGACTGCAAAATGGTGCAACCGCTATGGAAAGCAGTATGGAGATTTCTTGGGAAAATGGGAATGGAACCACCCTATGACCCAGCCATCCCACTCCTGGGTCTGTTCCCCAAAGACTTAAAAACAGCATATTACAGTGACACAGCCACTTCAATGTTTATAGCAGCACAATTCTAAATAGCTAGGTTGTGGAACCAACCTAGATGTCCCTCAGTAGATGAGTGGATAAAGAAAATGTGGTATATATACAAAATGGAATTTTACTCAGCAATAAGAGAGAATAAAATAATGGCATTTGCAGGTAAATGGATGAAGTTGGAGAATATAATGCTAAGTGAAATTAGTCAATCTCAAAAATCCAAACACCAAATGTTTTCTCTGATATAAGGAGGTTAGTTCACAGTGTGATTGGATGGGGGTACATAGGAATAGAGGAACACTAGAATGGTCAAAGGAAAGGGAGGGCAAAGGAGGGAGCAGGGGGGAAAAGGGGGGAAAAATGGTGGTTGAATGAGATGGATATCACTATCCTAAATGCATGATTAAAGATCTGAATGGTACTTATATACTTTGTATACAAGCAGTTGTATGTAAAAGGATAATATACTTGTGCATTATGAATAAGTAAATAAATAATCTAAAAAAAAATAAATGTAAAAAAAAAAAAAAAAAAGATTACTGAAATGTAAGCTCACGAACATGTAGATTACCAAAATAGAATTTGATGTAGGCAAACAGCAGAAGATTGGTTCACTTTCAAAATGAGAGAAAGGTTGATAAGAATAGGTGAAATGTTTTACTGAATACTTAATAAAGTAAATATTATAGATTTGATTTAGTGGTGTGTTTGTATACATGGATAATAATTTTACTCCAGGAAATAGTTTACATACTAATTCATTCATTTTTGTGTTTGGAAGTTTTCACAATAATATATTTAAAAATGAGTCTAGTTTGCAGTCTAGTCAAAATACAACCCAGACACCAGAACACCGTGACCATAAAGGCTGGTGCCTATATATACATCTGGAAATGCTGCTGCCATGCTTGAAGAAAGCAATGTTGAGGAGAGGCAGAGTCCACTTCCATGTGTCCATGCAAGACTTCTCTCCCCACTCATTCACAACTTCTAGAAGTGGCTTGCATAACCTTCTCTCTCTCCCACTAGCAGTTTACAAAAGGGTGACTTAGGGAAACAGATGAGCAGTTGCTCCCACAGCATATTCTTCAAAAGTGGCAAAGGGGTTCACTTCTCAGCAATTTCCATCTCCCAGGCTGAATCTTCCTGAGGTTGGAATATTATTACCTCTGGAAGGTGGAATCATTTATTGGAGGAAAAAAAACAAACAAACAAAAAGCAGTAACTGCTTCTACTATCTTTCTTAGATTTACATTCCCAATGAAAACCCAAAGAGTCCTGTTTCTTCCTAGTCTGAAAGATGTCTCCACTGTAGACAGGTATTGAGTGCTTTTGAACTCACAGGTTGTCTGTGACTGGGAGGGTCCATGCTTGGCTCTGTTCTGCACATTTTGCCCATGAGACTCTCCAGAGGGGAAAAAAATCTGAATTGTAAGTTTGAAATTCCAATTTCTGTCGATCAATGTGCAAAGAGAAATGTTAGGAGGATCATGACATTTTGGATACCCCTTACTCTACCACTGTTTTTTCTTCCCAAGGCATTTATCACATTATGTGGTATTCCATAACAAAACTTTAAAAATTGTAATTATATATTTTTCATTTCATGATGAATTCTCTCTCAGCTGAAAAGTTAGGGGATGGGTTTATTCTTTATCCCCCTGTCCTACCTTCTTGTTTGAAAACTTCAATCCCAGTGTGTGAGCATCAAACACAGCAATCATTATGTTCCTCGTGGCAATTTTCTCAGCAAACCCTTCCATTAAGCAGACATTTATTAAGGGCCTGTCATGTACCAGGCACTGTCTTTAGCACTGGGAACACATCTCCAAACAGAAGAAACAAAGTTTTCTGCCCTTGGACCTTCTGTTTTATCAAAGAAAGGAAGACAACACACAATAAATTAGCTACAAGTTCCTAGGGGGTAGACATTTATTACCAGCCTTTTCATTATGACATTTTTTCAAATATAGAAAAGTTGAAATATTCTTATAATGTACCCATATGCAAACATACACTTAATATATAGATACATTCTTTAACATTTTGTATTTATCTTACCAAATATGTATCCATCTACTTATCCTGCTAAAGACTTTAAAAAAAAGTTTTTGGAGTTGTAGATGGATAGCATGCTTTTATTTTATTTGTATGTGATGCTGAGGATCAAACTCAGTGGCTCACACATGCTAGGAAAGCACTCTGCCCTTTAGCTACAGCCCCAGCCCTAAAGACTTTTGAATAGCACGTTTTGGTGCACCACTGAAATGTTTTCTGACCCAGCCTTAGAATATGCTCTTCTTAAATTAAAGAGGGACATAGGAGTACTGATCATTTACATTGATGACAAAATAAATATAGTATAACTCAAAAGCAATAGCACAAGAAAACTAGTGAGAAAATTCAGAGAGTATATCAACCCCCTTCCTATACCAAAAGAAACAGTCATGTTCACAAGCATGTTAGGCAAGAGCAAACAGCCATGATATCGACATTATGGGGAGAACAGGGAAAGCACCAGGAAGTCAGCAACAGCCTAGAAGTACCATCTCAAGGACAAGGACAAAAAGTAAAGCATGCTTCTGGGGACTAGGTAAGAAGAAACTTTTTAAACTCACCTCACAGATATGACTTAGTGAATATTCTTGAATATTGACCAAGGGTTGTCGTCATGAGAGAAGTAGATGTGAGCAGGAAGGGCAGACAGATCTGGCAACTCAATGAGTTATTCTGGATGCTAGTTTGAACTTCAGTTTACCAAAATATCCAAATTACAATAATATCACTTCCCAGGATCATAATTTCTCTCTTGTCCCATCATGGAATTGGGTATTTCTTCTACTTCTTCTTTTCTTTTCTTTTTTCTTTCTTTTTTTTTTTTTTTTTTTTTTTTTTTTTTTTTTGTGTGTGTGTGTGTGTGTGTGTGTGTATGTATGTATGTGTGTGTGGTGTTGGGTTTTGAATCCAGGGCTTTGTGCATGTGAGGCAAGAACTCTACTAATGGAGCTGGTAGGACTGCAAATTGGTGCAGCCAATTTGGAAAGCAGTATGGAGATTCCTTGGAAAACTGGGAACGGAACCACCATTTGACCCAGCTATCCCATTCTTCGGTCTATACCCAAAGGACATAAAAGCAGCATACTACAGGGACACAGCCACATCAGTGTTTATAGCAGCACAATTCACAATAGCTAAATTGTGGAATCAACCTAGATGCCCTTCAAAAGATGAATGGATAAAGAAATTGTGGTATATATACACAATGGAATACTCAGAATTAAAAGAGAACAAAATCATGGCATTTGCAGGTAAATGGATAGAGTTGAAGAATGTCAATCCCCACCCCCCAAGAAAAAAGCCAAATGTTTTCTCTGATATAAGGATGCTGATTCATAATGGAGATGCGGGGGTGGAACATGGAAGGAATAGACGAACTTTACATAGGGCAAAGAGGAAGGAGGGGAAGAGAGGTGGCTTGGGAGTAGGAAAGATGGTAGAATGAGATGGATATCATTACCCCAAGTAATATCACTTCCCACAGGGCAGTGTTGCAAAAATTATACTGGGTGAAAATATTAGAGAAAGGAAATGCTTAATTAGTATTAGCTGTATCAATAGTGTTACTACACTAAATACCTGTGGAAAATAATATAGCTAGAGCAAACATATGACCTATTGACACTTAGGGTTTCCTGAAGAAAAAGTCTCCATATTAAAAAAAAATTATTTTAAGAATAAAGTCATAGTTAAAGATTAGCTAGTAGCCAGACAAGGTGACACACATTTGTAATCCCAACAGCTCAAGAGGCTGAGGAAGGAGGATCATAAGTTCAAAACCAGCCTTAGCCTTAGTGAGGCCATGAACAACTTAGGGAGACATTGTTTCAAAATAACAAAATGAAAACAAAATAAAAATAAAAATAAAAAAAGAAACAAAACAAAAATAAGTGAGCCTGGGGATGTGGCTCAGTGGTTAAGTGACCCTGGATTCTACACCTGGTACCCAAAAAAATAGAATTGGTATTTTCTACAGATTGAGATAGATATAGATCCCACTATTTAATGATTTTTTTCTGGGGGGGTCTGCAAATCATTTAGTCTTCCTAAGCCTTAGATTTTCATCTACAAAATCTTATCTTCCTCAAAACACTTAATAAATGGACTATATGCCAGGCAGTAGATCAGAGGAGTGTCAGCAGCAAGAACTCCCTAAACATCACTCTTCTTCTAGACATGCCACATCACCCTACCAGAGCATCACCAGTTTCTCAATGAAGGAACAATTTCAGTTCTGCTGCCTAAAGGGTAGTGGACGAAATAAAAACAAAAGGGACATGGCATCATCAATAGAATTTAATATAGACGGATCTAACTTTGAAAATGTTTTCGTCCTCCTCAAAATTAAACAAGGATATGTTGAAATATCTAGATAGATTTAGTACATTTCTTTGGGAACATTTATTCTTATACTTATTTCAGAAATGAACCTATATAACATAAATCACATTTAATTTATGCCTATAGTTCATTTTTATTTGTTATCAAAACTTAAAAATCTCTTTGGCCTATTATGTCTGGTTTGCTTATTTTCTTAAAATTAAAGAATTTTTTGTTGAATTTGGAAGATCTGAATTATATGATAAGCCATAGTGAGAGTGTTGTTAGCAGCAATCATTAGTAGCATCTCTCTCCTTCCCTATTCCTCTTGCAAAAGAGTGCATATGCACACACATAGGGTTATTTTCTATAGTGGAATCTATTTTTCTAATTGTAAAAAAAAAAAACTATCAAAGCAGTTGTAAATATGTGCATGTGTGTACACACACATGCACGTGCGCACACACACACACTCTTTCAGTGCTGTGCTGAGTTTGATGTTCTATTAATTTCCTATGTTTACACTTTCAGGAGTGGCACTTAACTTGTGGATTGTTGTCCAACACAGATGTAAATAATTCTGTCTGGTAGGACAGAGAACCCAAACAACAGAATCTCCTCAAAGACCCTGCCCAGTTTTATGAAAAGAAAAAAAAAATTCTGTAAATTCATTGTAGCTTTGCTTCCTCTCTAGCTTCTCAAATATTTTTTGAACTTGGTTTCAACAACTTGCTTATTTCCTCATTAATTAGAAAGTTGAATAAAATCTTTGCTACATGATCTTTTGTGTTTGCACAGGAGTCATGTTTTCTAACCTTTTGAAAATTGCACTTCTATACTTAAATATTGTTATTATAATCCTACCAAAGCATTATATCCATATAAAGGAATTTTATTAAGAAGCTCATACAAGTAAAATTTTGAGAAACCCAGCAAGCAAATAAATAAACACTAATTAAACATCAGGTTGAAAATATGCTCTTGGCAGGGAGACAGCGTCAACTTTAGTTTTCATCAAATAATCTAGTTTTTTAGGAAGATATAGATTCTATTAATCCAATCTCTGCCTCCATTATCATTTTCTCTCCCTCACACTATCTATAGATATAAAATTTTTAAAGCCTATAATCCATCCTTCTCAAATTCTGACTGGTATCTCAACTTTTAATATTTCATTATTCTTCATTAAAATGCCATGTTTTGACAGGTGGGATAGCGCATGCCTGTAATTCCAGCAACTCGGGAAGCTGAGGCAGGAGAATCACAAGTTCAAAGCCAGGCCCAGCAACGTAGTGAGGTCCTACGCAATTTGGTGAGGCCCTGTCTCCAAATAAAATAAGGGCTGGAGATGTGGCTCAGTGGTTAAGCACCCCTGGGTTCAATTCCCAGAAACAAACAAACAAACAACAACAAAAAAAGGCCATGTTTTCAGCAGGTTATAGTAGTACATGCCTATAATCCCAGCAACTTGGGAGGCTGATGCAGAAGGATCACAAGCTTAAGGCCAGCCTCAGTGACTCATTCAGGCTGTAAGCAACTTAGCAAGACCCTGTCTCAAAATAAAACAATTTAAAAATGCTGGGGATTTTATTGCTCAGTGGTTAAGCAAACTTTATGTCAATATGTGGCTACCCCCCACAAAATGTCATGTTTTAAAATTTCTATATAATTAAGAGCATTCTCAGTTCACCCAATAGAGAAAAAAGACCTCCACTACTTTTGTTTACTGAACAGATATTTATAGAGCAAAAACCTGTACAATGATCTTCCCAGATATGTTGGGAAAGAACATAGACAGAACATGTCCTCATAATAAGCACACAGATATCTCCATTTCTATCTATACTTTACTTACTAATTATTAAAATTAGTATGTCCAAGGGAATATACATGGTTCTAAAATAAAATAGCAAATAATGCATGGTTGAAAAATCATTGCTATAAGATCATCAGAAGAGGTTTCTCTGAGGAGGGATATGTGAATGGAAAGTGAAGCAGGAGAAGGAGATAAGCTTGAGACAAAAAAAAAATTTGTTTTTCAGTTCTGGAAAGACTTGAACATGGAGTCTATTGCTAAGAGAACACACAAACCTATTGGAAGTGCAACGTCTTCCACCAAAAGCAAGCACCGTTGATCAACTTTTCAACACACACACACACACACACACACACACACACTCTCTCTCCTGTCTGGGGAGCTTCTAGGAAAACTCCTCTTACTTTAGAGCATAGGAGGATTAGAGGAACACTAGAAAGGCCAATGTGGAGGAAGGAGAAGGGAGGGGTCAAAAGGGTGAAAAAAAATGATGGTAGAATGAGATGGATATCATTACCCTAAGTGCATTTATGAAGACACAATTGGCGTGAATATACTTTGTATACAACCTGAGATATGTAAAAATGATGTGCTCTATAAGTGTAATATGAATTGTAATGAATTCTGCTGTCATATGTAACAATTGGGATAAAAGAAAAAAAAAAGATAAGAGACACAGGAAGCGATGGCGCTTTGTGCTATCTGTGGGAGATCGGCATGTCTACATGTACAGCCATGGCAAACTGAACCAAACGAATCACAGAAAAACTAGCATCACTATTTGCTGCACTTCTTGTTTATGAAACAATGTAGTTCCTGAAGTCTGATGATGTCTCATAGTCTATATTCAAATGATCCTGAACATTGCAAATTTGACTTCTAAATAATTGTTAATATATCCCTGTCTGTTTTCACTACTTTGGCTCATGGCTTTACAATCTTTTAACCTGGACTACACAACAAATATTATTATTGAGCCCCACATAAACCTTTTTCAGACAGAAACAAAACAAAATCAAAACAAAAGGTGCTGTTTATTTCACACTATACCTCAAATGATAATCATCTAATAGTTCATCATTTTTTTTACAAAATCAATTTAAAATACTTAGTATAGATCTTGGAACTTTAATTATCTCCTTTCCTCCTCCTCCTCCTCCTCCTCCTCCTCCTCCTCCTCCTCCTCCTCCTCCTCCTCTTCTCCTCCTTCTCTTTCTTCCCTCTCTTTCTCTCCCTCATTCCCTCACTCCTTCCCTTCCTCATTTTTTTTTTAATCTCAGAAGCTACTCATTCTATACATTATATAGCTATACATTCAGGTACTGATGGCCCAGTATCCTATTATGCTGGGAATAGTTGTAGTAACAACAGCCCTTACACAACAGAGCTTGCCATATGCTAACACTCTGATGCTAAATAAAATATATCAAAGTTCTAGATGCTCAGTGACCACACCAAGCCAGAAATTATAAAATGTAAGTAAAACAGTAACCTAATATATATTCAATTACTTTCTTTTAACTAACAATGAAATTAAAGCCAAAATGATAAATAAATTTCTTAAGATTACAAACCTACTGAGTAAGAGAGAGGGAATCTGAATCCAAATAATGTTTCCAGATCAAATAATTCTGTTTGCTATACCATGCAGATACCCTAAACATTCTCCTTTTAAAGGGTTAAGCTACTCAAAAAGTTGTTGAGAATTATAAACAGTAACATTATGGTATCTCCTAAATGCTGTGAAATCAAAGAAGGCCCAAACCTAGACAACATGAATGGCTGAGTATGGCCGTGGGCTGCCATCACGGTTCCTGTACATGGTCAGTGTTGGGCATCTGACTCAGCTCATGGCAGGCAAGGAAAAACAGTTGGCATCTCAGGTTTCCAGGATCAAGACCATCCCCTGGGCTCTAGACTCCTCATCTTTTGCTTTCAATTCTTATTTCAAGTCAGAGAACATGTTGCAGATTAAATGAAGTGAAAACTACTGCTATTCAAAGTGTTGCCCACACCAGCATCAACATCACCTAAAAACATGTTAGAAATGCAGAATCCTACATCTTTTGAATTCAAATCTGTATTTTTACAAATCATCAGGTGATTAATTCCTTAAAGTTTGTTTAACACTGATTTAGAGATCTGAATGGTGACCTTGTTATGTTCAGCATATAGACTTTCCCTTTTTCTCTCTACGTCCTACCTTTGAAACATCACTTGCTAACTTATATTGTAACACTATCCTTGATTTTAACAATCTTTTCAGATGTATAATATACCACTTGCCCAAATCATAAAAATTAAAATATAAAATTTAAGGAAAGTTTCCTTTATGATAACAGAAATAAAAAAAACAGGGAAAAATCAATATACATCAATATATATTAAATAATGTATGGCTGATTGCAATTTTCTGTTAATTGGACATTTAATTTCCCTTAAATTCACTGTTACATTAAAAATAAACTTGTACACAATGTACTTAACAGCATTTTTCTTCATTTGAAACGGAGAAAAGGCAAAACACTTATATTTGTTCAATGATAAAGTAACTCAAATAAGAGTAGCTAAAAAATATTTCACCATAAACATCATGAGTTTTCTTCTAATATTTTTAATATCAGTGCATTTTCAGAGTAGAATGGAATATCAATGAAACATCACTTTATTTTAACATCAAAACCACAGTGGTTTTTCTTGCACAGAAATTGTGGAGAAAAGAAAAAGCTCCTAAGTGCATTATTTGTGATTGGAACATATTCATCACAAGGCTGTGTAATGGTCTCCCTTTTTTGGCCACATCTACCTAGGAGAGGGGGCAATGCAGGGATAATATTTCTACTCACTGCCCCCACAGTGTTGACTTTATACAAGTTCTCCTCAAATGTGTTTCCTGAGACTAAACATATGAGATATGTGGAATTTTATATTTGCTCTTTACCTCTTTGTTGTATGTAACTAAAAACATTCTAGAGCTTTCAATGTCTGTTATAGAGATAAATATAAACCCAGGAAAGAGCAATGTTTTACTCAACTCAAGGTAGACACTGCTTGCTGGCAATGAATACTGTTAAATCAGCGCTTCAAAGAAATCAAACCAACTAAATCCCTAGAATATCCCATGAGGATAAAATTGCTTTCTAATTTGTACTGGGATCCTATTCAATAAGGCCATATTCTTATCAAAGTATAAATTTGGGAACAAAATATTGTATTTTAACAGGTACTATGAACATTTAATTCTGTTAGGGCCAAAATAATGATAAACGTGGATAATAGTAATAATCCCTTTCCCCAAAGAGTCCTAGAAATCCTAATTTACTGACTAGTAGCTACTTTCACTAAGTACAAATACAGTAATTTAATAATCTTACCATAGCAGTTTTCACTGAAGAAAATTAACTAATTCATTATTGCTTATAATTTGCTGAGGCATAGCTGCCATATTTGTAAAATCAGCAGGTTCTGAGAAAAACACAAGTTTTTAAATGAATGTTCAATTTCCCCCTAAACACATAAATGATACAATTACTTAGCTCCCTCTAGTGCCAATTTCTAATATAAACTTAATTATAATAACCATATCCACCATGCAATTTTGAAGCAAATTAAAATTTTACTTGGCAATAATTAACATGTAAACTTCCAAAGGTTTAGTAGAATGAGTTTGGGATCCAAAAAGCAAGATTCAACTGATAATATTTTCATGGGTAGGCTCATTTATGTCCCTGTTAAAATAATGGCATTTCTTTGCAAATTTTATATGTTTCAAATAAAAGCAAATAAATTAATATGGAAGGAAAATAATATTGATTAGAGAAATTAAGGCTTGCCATTGAATGTCTCTATATACCTCTTACAGCTATGGCAATCTCAATTTGTGATTTGTGTTGATCCTTATTTAAGCAAACAAATTTCAAATCCAACAAGAAATATAGTTTAATGTTTCTATAAAGGTATGCAGAACAAAATTTTCGATTGTAGATGAAAACAGAGCAGAGCATATGGATTTTTTTTTTTTAAAAAAGTCTAATAACCAAAACATCTAACTTAATGACTTTCTAATGCATATGTTTCTTGAGGACTTTTCTTAGACTAAAGCATACAACTAAAGACTTTTAAATAGGAGCAACATAGCTGACTTTTAGTAGCTACATTGCTTTGTGTTGAGTACATTTAAAGAAAAGGGGACAAAATTTGGAGGAACAGGAAAACTAGTTATAAACAAAATTTCACTCATTAAAATTGCTGTAAAACTTGTCAGCTTCCTAGAGAAACTGAATTCTCACAACAGTGTGTATTACTTCTATTTTTTGTTATGATATAGCATAAAGGCTAAGAGGAATAAGAACGTGGATTTTAAAATGAAATGATATGTGTTTTAGTAACAGAACTGCTTATTTTAGCAAATGCAGATTTGCTTCCAAATATTTGATATAAAAATTAAAGAAAGCTTACAGAAGACATTAAAGAAATTAAACACATATACAAACTGAACATCACAATTATTGTTTTTTTCTGTAATTTGAAATGTTAATAAAATAAAAATGTATAATTGGATTCTTGTAATCATTGAGAACACAAGCTTTATTTCTAAGTGCTTAGAAGTTTTTAAGAATTAGAATTTTTAAAAATTACCTTAGTTTTGCTTCAATGATCATTATTAACATACTATATAAACTAGGAAATCTGTCCTTAGAACAATAGGTGTGCTATAGACAAAATTTTGAAGATTATGTATCTGAAATTTGCTGTGAGTTTATAAGCTCAATGAAGAGTATTTTAAAATATATTAGTAAGCCTATGCTATTATGACTGAAGTCTTTCAAACATTTTTATTTCTAAGACTTACAGATAAAGCCTAGTGGTTAAATATTGGCACCTAATTATATGGATAATATTTTAGAATGTAATCTTTCCTCTTCTCTCTTGATTCAATGAAAGAAATGCTTTTGCAAGTCACCATAAAAATGAAGATTTTCTTCTGAATGTTTGGAAACTAGAGTTAGCCTCTATAATTTTCAGTGACATCATCAACATCTTATGTACTTTTGGCTATAACTCTGTTGACCAATTACCCTTGACCAGTATTCCAAGTGCTCCCTTCTTTTTTTTATAGCCGGAGAAATGTGTGTGTGAGGGGATAATCTAAAGTGAATAAAATATACGTTTTTGAAAAGATCATACCTTATTTAGAACTTGAAATACAAGCCAGACTTATTTTCCAATGGAAAGCTGAAATATGATTTGCTACACTCCTGAGAAATTTAAATAAATTTCTAAGAACAATGGTCAAACCTCTGAAATCTCGAGCACATGGAAAAGGTGCAAATTTCTGGGGCAAGTCAGGGGTGTTGTAGGACTAAAGCACATCTTCTAACATAGCGGTAAGAAGTTTCAGAACATCATAACATTTAATATCAACAGTGAACAGAATAGAAAGAAGACTGGGAAAGAAGGTCATATAATTTAAAAAGAGATTTTTGGAAGAAATAAGTAGTGGAAAGATAAATTCTTTGGGTGTTTGGAGTAAATGACATTGGTGGATTGTCTATTTTGGGAGAAAGGTAATCCTAATCTATCTAGGGATAGACTAGAGTTCAACAGCTAGTGAGATGACTGCATTTAAGCAGAATTACCCCTTAACCAAGTTACAGTTTTTTCGTCCACTCACCTTCTATATGATATGGTTTTGACTACAGTCAGAACCTTTCAAACAGAAAGGTAATTTCATTTATAGATGTAGACAATGCAGTTAGAATTGTCCTAATTACAAAATCACAGTCCAGCAAAGAAATCCACTGCTCACTGAATATTTAGAGGGAAGAATGTATATTTTCCAGAAGAGTGAAGATGAAGTTTATTTCAACTTTCCATTTTTCTGTTGAGGACTCTATTACTGAAAAGCATTATGTACTATGCAGGCAAATTGGAATTGGGTTTTAAAAAACATATCGAGGTAGCTCATTTTGAAAGATTTTCTCCTGTTGCTGGTGCTAGCTTATATCCCACAAATTTAAGTGAAAGAGAACATGGTCAATCATTATTATTACAGTTTGATCAAAGACTAAAAGGAACAATCTCAACAATGAAAGCAATAAAACCAGCTTATTTGCCTTATGCTCTCTGAGCTTTTTTTCTTTTATTACCTCACTTTGTTCTCCTAGGAATCTTATAATTTAGGTATTATCATGTAATGAGGCACAGGTAAATTAAGTAACTTGGTAAAATCTACAGGATCAGTAAGGAGGAAAGCAAAGATCTAAGAGAACCCAGGCTTTTTGACTCTAGAAACTGGTCCTTAGCTGGATAGTGTTCTAAACATGATATAAAATCCCTGATTAGTAACACAATAATATGAAAATTTGCATGTCTTTGGCAAGTGACAAGTTTTCAAAATGAGATTAATTCCTTTGTCTCATTAAATCCTCACCATGACTCTGTCATTAGGCAAGTAATTTGTCATTCTCTTTCCTCTTAAAAGAATGAGAAGTGCTGGAGATGTAGTTCAGTGGTAAAGCTCTTGCCTAGCGTGTGCCAGGCACTAGGTTCAATCCCAGGCAACACAAAATCAAACCAAAGCAAACCAACACAACAACAACAAAAAGTATGACAACTGAAGTGGTTGTGTGGCTGTCCTTGGCAATACCCCTAAATATCTGCACAGCAAAATAAATAATCCTGGTGTTTTTATTCATAACCTACATGATTTTCCTAATAGTTCATGCTTGTAATCACAAAAAATTATACTTTTTTTTTTTTTTTTTTTTTTTTTTTTTTTTGAGATGGGGTCTTGCTGTTTTTCAGGCAGTCCTCAAACTCCTGGGTTTGAGTGTTTCCTTTTCTCAGTCTCCTGAGTAGCTAGAACTTCAGGCAGATGCCTCCATACCCAGCTCACATGGGCCATTTTGAATTCTATTAAAGTGTTATTACTTTGAAATCCAGAGAATTCTACTTTTAAATGAATCTTTAAATAAAGAAAGTTTAAATTCTAAATCTTAGCCAAAGCCCATAAACCAAAATAACTCCAAAATATAAAGCTTTTATCTGTTGATAAAAATGCCCTTTCTGACAAGTGTCTCCAAAGCAAGATAGAATAAAGTTCCTTATGAGTCTATGATACCATCTAGCTCTATTTTGCCACAGAGAAAAACAAAAATGAGTATCTCTCCAAAATGCTTTCTGCATAATATAAAAGTTAACCCAGGTAATGAAACAATGATCTTATCAGCAACTAATTATATTTCCTGTGTTTCCAATGAGTTCAACTAATGAATTAATAAATATTGAAACTTAGTTTTTTATGGCTAAATTATACCCATAATTTCTAAACTGTGTAATATTTTTTCAATATAGCAGTAACACCTGCTGCTAAGTACAAAAATGATTAGCCACAAACCAACCTACTATAGAATATCAAAATGCATTTGCCCAATGAAGAACTAATGTGAATTATGCAGATTATATTTCCTTCCCTGCTGAAGGCAACCAAGCTTCACATCAATAGCAAAATGAAAATATAACTCAAATATGGAACAATATATACACAGAGACATAACCAAATCTATTTCTGATTATTTTTAGACATGTTTCTTTTTCATGCAACAAAGAAGTGAAATAAAGGTTTATAGCATTTGTTGGGTACCTGAATAGCTAGCTGTAAGTATTAATCAACTAGGAATGTTATCCTGATACTTCATACCAAAACTCATGTTCAGAATTATAATGTAGATTGTGCATGCTAACAGAAACCGATATTTTACAATAGCTTATTATAATGAGATTTATTTTTTAACTTTCGTTAAATCTCTATTCTGCTGATAGTATAGAATTGAGAAGAATAATAAATCAATGCATTTGGTTGATCAAATTTAAGAAATAAAATGAATTGTCTAAGTCTTCTCTATTTTCTAAATAGAAGTCTACTTAAAAACAATTTCCATAGAATTTGTGGATTGAACAACTCATGATGAAGGTAACATTTTAGTACCATATATAGTAAGGCTAGGATGCGTTGTCTAACTTCATTCAAATGAGGAATACAGAGATGGCATATCATCACCTTTTTCTAGATGAGCATCACTGGACCATATGCACTAAAATATCTTTTTGCACTCTGAGCAACTGGCAAAGAAAAAAAGAGGCATCCTTTGAAACTTAACATTTTCAGCACAGATTTAAATGCACTTATCTAGATATGTATTTCTATTGCTAAGGCTTCAGGACATGTTTGCAGATTTTAAAACCACCACCTAATCATTTTGCTGAAAAACAGCAATGGCTAGACATTGCACAAATCATAAAGTCCTTTGCGCAAACTCTGGAAACTGTCTTGTCTAGAGAATCTTTCCTTAAGCAACAGCAGGGCTAAACAGATGGGCCATACCATGCTGTAAAATGTCTATAGTGTAGATTCTGTTGAAAAAGCTGGCAGAATTATATCCAGAAAAAAAAATAAAGGAGATTCAATTTAACGAATGTCATTATAATAATTTGAACAACAGTAGGAAGAAAATACTAACTGTTCTCTATCAAAAAAAATTTAAAAATTATATGATCAAACCAGTTTGCAGAGCATATTACCCTTTCACATCATAAAAAGAATCAAAATAAATGAATATAGTGGAAAGTGTTTAAAATCAGAAATGTGGAGGACACAAAGGAAAACAGAGCAATGCCTCTGACAAGGATAAATTCTGTTCATTGCCCAATAATTGTTTCTTATAATGTCCTTTGAAATACATTGAACAATTTTCTGTTTGTTTTTGATACTGACATTTTCCACATTTACTGAAGGAATTTGCCTGGCCAATTGTACATAAAAAAAAAAGAGTTTGGAAATCTAAGTACTGACCAATTTTAAGTCACCAATCTTGAAATTTACAGTTGATTAGTAAGCTTGAAAGTGTACTGTGACGTCCAATCGAATCTCCCTAAATAGTGAAATAATTCATTTGATTTTGGGCCATTCACTCCAGTAATAGGAGGTTTTACATTCATTGTATAGGGCAACTTAGATCATTTAAATACATTCTTAATAATAAAGGCTGACTTTTAACTACTTTCCACAAACCAACATTTTGAACAGCAATTGCTGCTTCAGTGTATCAGCCATTCAATTTAAACTCTTAAGTAAAAAGTATTCTTTGGTTTAAGCCAAATCACTGAGGACAAATCAGCCAGATGGCCCTGGTGCCGATTCGGCAAATGCTAAACTGCTTACTGGAATGAGTCAACTGCAGGACTGATTAATTGATTTAGTCACATATTCAAAACTTTTGCTTCTTATCCCATTAAAAGTAGCACTAATGAGCGGTGGCTATGACCTTCCAGTGAGAAGCCACAAGTTCCACAACCCCTCAATATTTACCACCCAAATTTAATCTTTTTAATGGACACCTTAAAAGGGATCTGATAGAAAATACTAAGAGCTGCTCAAATACTAAA
Source organism: Tamias sibiricus (assembly GCA_025594165.1). Classification (NCBI taxonomy): domain Eukaryota; kingdom Metazoa; phylum Chordata; class Mammalia; order Rodentia; family Sciuridae; genus Tamias; species Tamias sibiricus. Next base: position 145,291,690 of record CM046660.1, on the reverse strand, counting down.
ACACTTAGGGAGGCTTTTGATTAATGTTGCATGATTAATCAATTGATTAATATAGTTTTCAATACAGATGTTAGGACACTGTCTACTTTAATCAACCATTCTGAAAATAGTGAAGATAAATGCCATACTTTTGTGCCTGCTTAAAAAAAAATCCTTTCTTTAAAGGTTGTTAATTATGACATAAGCCTTATTTACCACACGCAAATTTTATCTAATGTTGACATTTTTATACATAGGAACCATTAATGAGATAAGTGGGATCCTTTTGGCAAAGCCATATTTTAATGACTTTAAAAAATAATTTATTTAGCCAACTTAGGGACCTTTTCCTTAATGAGAAATTATTTTAGAATAATGTTGCAAAATGCATTAAAATCTGAAAGTTTTTATTATTATTTTACAAGACTGTTCGTAATTTGTGGTGATGCTTTCCACCATACTAAAACTGAAATCTTTATTCCAGTCAAAAATAATCACCCTGTAATTACCGTGACAAACTGCCCAAGCTGTATCATCGTGGCCATTTCAACTAATGATATTGTATTAGAATGCCTAGCAATAGACTTCAAATGGAAAATATAATTATGTGCATTAGTTTGTCTAAGCATTTATAAGATCACATATCCATCAGTTTTCAGGTCTCATAAAAAGAGCCATACATCACTGTCACTGTGAGTTTTGTTATTGAAAGCACAGGCTTTACAAACTGAGTTTAAGATGTGTATCTTAAATTTCACTTGTTTTGTGGATCACTAAAATTCCTGTAAGCTAAACCAGCATAATTGAGAAGAGCTTTTCCTCTAGTGATGGAGAAACTCTGCAGAACAGACCACTTCACACTCTGACCAAATAGAAGATCAGCCAGCATGAGACAGCTTAATCTAGCTTTTCCACACCTCCTAAATCTCTGGGAGTCTGATTTGGCCTAAAAGCTCATGGAAAGGCTTTTGCGCAAAGTATCAAATTAAAGGTTTCATACTGTTGGCTCCACTGACCTGAAAGAAATTAAGAGGAAAAAAATACAAAATGTAACAGAAGTTCAAGATGTATGTGGAGAAACAGTTCTTTGGGAAAACACTCAATGAAAATTAAGATATTTATGATGAATGACAGAATTAGAATGAAAATACTGATAATTAATTTACCCGATTAGAAATGCAGCCCTGATTCTCTTCACACAGCAAACTCTATCATTTTGGGAAAGTCACTCAGCTTCTCTATGTCCCATTGTTTTCAATTGTAAAATGAAGAGGTAGATGGAGTCCTTGATGCTCTCAAGGTTTCTCTTACTTTAATGACATGAGCCAAGTCTCTAATTTAAGAAATATTTGACCTAGTAGTTCAAATTAGAAAATGAAACCTATATTTAGATAACGGAAGAGAATTGTTTTATTTGGTTGTAGAAAATCCACCAAAAGGTATACATGTTACTTCTCCTACCAAAGATAATTAAGTTACCAAATAGTATCCTCCCATGAGTTCAAGTTAAAATGTTCTAATTTCTCATGTTGTGTGGTCATTGTTTGTAGGGAGTGATAACATGTATGATTTCCTTCTGAAATATGTCACCTGTACAGTATGTTGCAAAATTTTTCCAGCATCTGTAAATTAGTACTGTATTGGATCTGAAATGAGAAAATTCACCTCTATCTGATATAAACATAATAGAATCTAGTAGGTTGATTTCTCAGGAGAAAGACTATAACATTTTGGTCCAGAAAATTCTTTGTTGTGAGGGCTGTCCTGTGTGTTGTAAGATGTATATCAGCATCTTTGGTCTGGACTCACTAAATGCTAGTTGTACCTCACCCTCATCCCCAGTCATGAAGATAAAAAATGCCTCCAGACATTACCACCTGCCCCCAGGAGGGCAAAATTACCTCTGATTAACAATCAGTGCCTTAACACATAAGCAACTAGTGAAAATACTTCCAACTATGAGAAAGTAGAACGCTCTAAAATCATGAATATATGGATTTTGAAAAAAAAATTGTGGTCATTGATTTTGTTTAACCACTTTTATTAAAGCATGTGAAAGGATTTAAGTAACACACTTTTCTGGCATGAATGTGTGTGTGTGTGTGTGTGTGTGTGTGTGTGTGTGTTTTTCTATTTGCTATATCTATGTCCTATCTCAAAAAAAATTTTTAACAAGTAATCTCTATATATCTCCTATCTCAGTAAAATTTTAACAAGGAACAATTACCTAAGCCAATTTAAATATAACTGAGAAGAGAAGGTCATAGTGTCAAAGAAACCAGGAAACATTTCATATAGTAAAATTTGTTATACCCATTAAAAGACAGGATATGTGGGGTTTTGTTGTTGTTTTTGTTTTTTTTTTTTTTGCTTTTGTTTTGTAGTCAATTGATTATCATAATTACTTAGCTCAGTTTGTTGAGGTCCTCATGAACTTATAAACCTCCAGTTGTAATAAATGAACATATTATGTACTTATATTTCACACAATTTAAGTAAATGTATCCTTGTGTGTATGTATATGTTGCTGGGGATTGTGCTTGTAAGGCAAGCACTCTACCAAGCGAGCTATATCCCCAGCCCAAATATATCATTTTTATAAGTTAAAAGGAATCATTACTATTTTAAGATCAGAGAACTGAGGCTATTCAGTAGTAAAACTCATGTTCAAATGTATGCTTTCTAGCTCAATGATCTGTGTTTACCCATGGTCCTTGCCTAGGAGATTTTGTTTATTTCTAGCATTATTTTGTATAAATATTAATTTTATTTATTCAGTAGATGAAAATATTGGTCAGTTCTGTTTACTTCAATGATCATCATGCCGAAAACCAAGAACTAAATGATTTTATGATACAAATTCTCACACCATTTTCTTCTTTTATTCATAAATGGAAACAAAAATAAAACTCAGTCAAATCTCTTTTTACTCTTTAAAGACATTAATCTACCAGTTCATGGTATAAAAACATGATGCTAACCTCTGCAAAATACTGTATCACTTAAATTGTTCTTAAATCCCCACATTCCAGAATTTAACTTGCTTTTTTCCCTGAGGTATTTGCCAGAAGCTTCCCTGTTGACATTATGAGATCTAACAGGCTTGTAGGCCATAGAGAACATGACATTCATCTTAAAGCTCCATGTCAAAGAATTAAGTCTACAACTGTGGAAGAATATTCCTTTTTCTTAGTAGGAAATGTCAGAATTCCTTTGACAGTCTCATGCTGCAGTAACATTAAGTAACACTTAGCAAAATTCAGCCTACATTGTGTTATTTCTACGTTTTGGCGCCGTATACATTTGTCTATGCTTTCAACTCAAAAGTTGAGCAATATTGCTTGCTGTATTTTGGTGCCAGCATAGATTTAAGCCATCCAAACAAGACTGTGTATTTGAACTGACAGAGAGTAAATGATTTGCATCTGGCATAACTGATGGTGGTGTCAAAACCTTGGAAGATAATTCATTGGTAAACATATTCCTCTGGATGCCTAGCCACACGTGCCCAATTTCCTATCAAGGGATGGAGCCAGATCATTGCCAGAACAATGCAAAATATTTTATACAGATAATTCAAGAGATTATTCTGCTCTGACAGAAAACAAGGGGGGAAATGTGGTAGGGTTTTCCTCATTGATGAGACAAGATGATTTTTCAACCTTTATTGCAGAAATTAAATTTCATGCAAAAATGCCTTTCTGACAACTATGGAGTTGATGAACTAGTAAGAATAATTGCAAACAGCAGGCTAAAAAATAGGCTAATCTACAATTCCAAGATGTAATTGGTAAAATATATATGTGCTTGAATCAGGCCAAGGCCAAAATGGTGACAAAGAAAGAACAGAGGTATAAGGTCTTAAAAAGTATGTGTAAACTACCCAGATTCCTTGAAAGAAATGGTTGTAAATAGATACTATGTTTAATTCATGATAAATTTCCAATTTTAGCAAGTTTTACACTAGTAGCCTTTTGAGATATACAAACTCAATGGAATGAACATATTTTAAACTTTCCATTCCAATTATTGAGGAATGTATACATGCATGCAAGCTGACATATGCAAATGATATTGTGCTCAAATGATCTTAGAACTGGGTTGAATTAAACATGCTTTTCAAAAAAATATTCATTTTAAAATATGGATATAAACCATATAGAGAGAATCAATTTTATGATAATTAAAATAAACATATCCTTCTTGCTATTAAACTATATATACCAAAATTTAATCTCTGGTGAATTGACCCTGAAGGATCCTGTGGGTCAATCAAAAAGAGCTATTCAGTGCTTACTCTGTCTTATACTCTGTGTTAAATATTAGATGAGATACAAAAAAAAAAAAAATGGACTAGATGATAGGAATAAAATATTTCTCTCTTGTAGTCTAGGGAAGATCTATAAGAAACTCACTTTAAAAACAAAAAAAACTTCATATGGGCACAAACTCCTTTCAAAAAATGGCTTCACTATGAAGGTGATGATGAAGATGATTGTTATGGACTACATGTTTGTGTTCTTCTAAAATCCTTGTGTTGAAGCCCTATGGCCATATTTAGATATGGTAACTTAAAAGAAGTAGTTTAGGTTAAAGGAGGTCAGAAAGATGAGATCCTAATCCCTTAGGATTCATGTCCCTCTGAGGAGACACATCAGATAACTTGCTCTAGGTCTCCCTCCCCCTCCTTCCTCTCTTTTTCCCTTTCTCCCCATTTCTCTTTCTCTCTCCCCCCCCCCCCCTTTCTCCATATACATAGAAAGGGAAATGTGAGTGCCCCTCAAGATATTGGCCTCCTACAAGCATGAGAAGAGACTTTAGAATGAAACTCATCCTACACCTTGAACTAAGACTTCCCAGCTTCCAGAATTGTGAAAAAACAAATTTCTACTGTTTAAGTCATATAATTTGTTATTGTATTATAGCAGTCTGTACAGACTAAATACAATGATATTTCAGTTGCATTTTCAAAGATGAATTTAAGCTTTCTTACAAAAAGGGAACTGGGACAGACAGACAATGGAGAAGAAATACAAAATGAAGTAAGGACAAGAAGCAACCTGAGCAGAGGAGCCCTGGGAAACAACACATGCAAAAAATATATACTTGGTCTGAAGAATAAAGTGGGAAAATTAACATGTAATTATTTTTTTTTCCAATTTTTTTGTACAAACCAATCTTCTGATGAGGCAGGTACAGATAAATAGGTGGCTTAAAGTAATCTGTAAAGGTTTGAAATATTTGCTGCAGGGAATAAAAAAGTGAACTAAGCACAAATCAATCAATCAAGCACACTGCACTATTAGAGTTAGGCTGAAGGTTGAATAGGCTTTTTATTGACTAATCAATGTCTGATGATGGTGGTGGCGATGGGGATGGTGCTTTCCATGTGGGACAAAAGCAGAAGGAACAGATGTCTGGATTGGCCTGGTGTAGAAGACTGGCAGGGCAGCTGTGGCAGAATGCACAGGTGAGGGTACTGTGGGCAGCAGAGAAGCTGCCTGGCTCACCCAGTGAACTGAGTATAGTAGAGAAAAAAACTAAGGTAAAGCAAGAGGAAAGCAATGAACTTAGTAAACAGGTGGGAGTGTGGAGAAGCCAGAAGAGAGGATAAAAGGAGAAATTTGGTTTGAGGATGTAGGAAAAATGAGATATTTTATTTAATGGAATTAAAGACTAAGGAAAACAATTTGATAATTTGAGAATGTCTGTTACTTGCTAATTGTGATAGAGACTGGTGAACTCTTCATCTCTTTGGTTTCCTTCTCCCTTGGGATAACCAGATAAATCACCAGTCTGAAGGGAACTAATAAGAAGATTTTTTTTTCCTCACCATCACCAGGCTCTGATACTCCTATAACAAAAGGCATTAAGAGGAAAGCATAATACACTTATTTAACCAAAGTTTTATGTGACCCAAAGACCCAGGGAAAGCTATTTTTATGCAAAGTCTGATGAGAAAAAAAAGTGAATAATTATGGAGAAACATGTTTGGGCAAAAAGTGTTATGATCTTATGGTGATAAACTTGCAGGGGCTGAAAACACAGCAACTTTTGCAGAATCCTTCCTATGTCTCTGGATGACATGCCTTCCTCCAGGTATGGGCAGAATGCCTGTTTTAGTCAGCTTTTTCACAGCTGCAACTAAAAGATCTGACCAGAACAATTTTAAGGGAGGGGAAGTTTATTAGAGGCTCACGGTTTCAGAGGTCTCAATCCACAGACAGCAACCTCCATTCCTCATTCAGCTGGGCTCCAGGTGAGGCAGGACATCACGACAGAAGAGTGTGGCAGAAGGAAGCAGCCCACATGATGATCAGGAAGCAGAGAGAGGATCCACTCTCCAGATACAAAATATATACCCCATAGCCACGCCCCCAATGAACCACTTCTTCCAGCCTTACTCCACCTGCCTCCAGTTACCATTTAGTTAACCCCATCAGGGATTAATTCACTGATTAGGTTAAGAATATAGCCCTGATCGATCAATTGTTTCTTCTCTAAACTTTGCATTTGCCCGCACACATGAGGGCTTTGGAGGGGACACCACATCTAAAACATGAAGTTATCTGTCTTTAGAGTTTCTTTAGGGTACCAGAAAGTAAGTCAGCAATTACCTCCCTAGGTTATGAGGATTCCATGAGCGGGGAATTTTAGATTCTATGACCTGCTCTGGGGAAGAAGTGGGGATCAGTAAAAGTAGGGTGACAGGTCTATGAAATCTTTTTGCTTCTGTGGCCCTCCCAATTCCCTTTATCTCAAAATACTCAAGATATCATACTTTGGAGTATCATGTTCTGTGCTTCAACAATTCCCATCTGGTCAATGAAGCATAGAAAGAACTGATATAAACAACATTGATGAATGTACTATAAAAATTTCCTTAACATAGCCTGGCATAGTGGTGTGTTCCTATAATCTCAGTGACTCAAGAGGCTGAGGCAAAAGGATTGCAACTTAAAAGTGTGGGCCACTTAATGAAACTCTATCTCAAAATAAAAATGAAAGAACTTGGGATACTAATCAGTGGTCAAGCATTTCTAGTTTCAATCACTAGTACTGGTGAGGGGGGGAACCTCCCAAAATATGGTTCTTACACATTTCCCTTCCATGATGACCTTAGAAACCCTTGAAAACATTGTTAAAGATGAGAAGTCACAACAGGAAAGCAAGTGGAGAGCCTCTAACAAACTAGGCAAACTTGCTTTCACCAAAGTTGCTTTAATAATATAGAAAGAAATACTACATATTTGATATTATCCAAAGATTATTTAATGGAAACATTATAAGTATACTCATTAATTTTTACCAAAGAAATCCTAAATAAGCCAATTTCATGTGTATTTTCATAATTCCATGGCGGCATACACCCAATCTGGGAATTGCTATATATAACTTCCTGTAAGATCTTTTGGGGTTCAAAGGAGAGTAATAGCAGTGGTATGCTCAAGTTGTTTAACCAAGTATAATGCTGGATTTACTATTACACTTATTTATGCTATCAAACTACATACACATTTATACATATGTATATATATATACATATATATACATACACATTTATATATATATATGTATATATATTCATTCATTCATTCATTCTTTCATTCATTCATTCATTTTTACTAAGAATACCTGAACACATCTTCAGAATTGCCTTTCACATATCCCTCCTAACAGGTTGATAGATAAGTTTTGAGTGTGGAAGAGGGAAATTCAGAAAGGTGAGAAGCTCTCAGAATAGACTTTTTTTTTTTTTTTTTTTTTTTTTTTACCCCAGTTTGACTCCTAGCTCCTTATGAGCAGTATCTCCTGGCTTCCAGTATGCCTTTGAGTGACATAAACAGAAACACTGTGTGTATCAAAAAAAGTAAAAAAAAAAAAAAAAACCCTCTTGCAATAGTCTCAACCATTCTTCCCTTTAGCCTCTTAACTGGTTTTCTAAGGGTATTTTACAGCTTGTCCCTTCAGATGAAAGGAGAGAACATTAAAAAGAAGGCATCCTCTAAGATCTGCTTTTCCTCTTTTTCACTTTGAAGAGAAAGAATGCATGTCAATACTAATGGAAGGCTTCTGTGGAAACACAGAGGAAGTAGTGAAAGGCATTGGTATTTAATCCCAAAGTGGCAAAAATAGGTTTTGTACCTTTGTGGTTTTTTAATTTGCCAAATTCTACAGCACTGTCCTCTGGATCTCCCACATTCTTCTGAGGGACCAGCCCTGAGCAGTGCAGGGAGGCATGGAGAACCAGTGATGGGAAAGGAAGACCATTTGGGAGTTTTGAGAAAGGAAGAGAAATGTGGGTGTCTGGGGCCATTCAACAAAGGGAAAGTTGAAGACAGTGAGTGTGTTGAAAATAATGTGATACCTGCTTTGAACACTTAGCTCTATTGTTTAAAAGCTCTTGCTTTGGAGAAGCCATTTCCATTCCTTGTATTTCCATTTTTCGGCTATAGGGGAAAAAAAACGCTATCAAGCTTCACAGACTTCTAATAATTAAAGAGGATAAATATAAGAAATGCTTAGCGCTTAATGAAGGAAACATTACATGAGAGCAACTTGATCACTCCTTAAACCAAACCTCTTGAGCAGAGGGTTCTCTAATGGAAAGCAATTTGTTGAGCCTTTGCAGATGCCAGCCAGAGAAAGGACCAGGTCCTGTGAAAAGCTGCCACAAATTCCAGCAGCAAGATTGGACAGCAGTTTGGAAAATGTCACTGGATTTAAAGCTAAGGATATTTTTGTTACAAAAATTGGGAAAAGGAAACATAAGCTGTTTCCACTGAATTTACATTGGCTATAGATGGGGGTGAGGTGGGGTGGGAGTGGTCTGTGTGAAGCAGGGAAAGCTCTGGAATGGGAGGAAAGTCTGTAAGGAGAAGAAATTGCGACTCCTGGATTGGCTGTAGCTGTATGTGGAATGCCATGGCACTCAAGGGGTAGAACGGACTTGAGGTTAGGAAGTGGTCTTTTGTTGTTTGGGCCTACAACTGTGAACTGATTAACTCCCCTTTCTTTCCTCCCCTTCTAACCTCCCATGTTGGTAATCACATTCCCGATATCTCAGAATTGTTTTTTCAGCCAACCAACAGATACTTGAGCACCCTACCATACGTGACACCAGTTTCTCTAAATTAGCAAGACAGCAGTAGGGGAAGTAGGTGACAGTATATGGGAAGTCTCTGTACTATCTTTGCAACTTTTCTCTAAACCTAAAAATAGTCCAAAAATAGTTTGGTAAAAATAAAAAGCATAAAAGTCATAGCTACATATGCCTAATAAGCGTAATAATATATTTATTTCCCATGCAGTTTGCCAAAATTATTTTTGTGAGGAGTGTGAAACCTGAAGCTAAATTTTAGGTAAGACACGGGTGTTTAAAATACTGCCGCATAGCCAGTAGACTTTCCATCAATACCAGGTATGATGTAGATATCTTGCTTTAGCGGCTCTCTAGAATTTAGGACAGACCCACAATTCCATCTCAGAAACATTTAAAAACAGATGCGTTTTGGAACTTGGAATATTTCAGATTTTTTAAAAGAACTACAAAACATCCTATGTGAGATCTGAGAGAGCATCTTCTAAAGATTGTTTTTGATAATTCTGCAGGAACTATGAATATTTACGTAAATGATATTTAAAAAATAGCTTCACATTGGATTGGGGCCAGTTTTGCCATCCAATGGGCATTTATTTCAGTCTTAAGAGTTATCAGTATTTAAAAATCTTAGATAACTCATTGTGGAATGAAAATATTGCATCCTGAAAATATTTTTAAATTATCATCAGCCAATATTTGCTCTCTTTACTTTTCTGTTTCTCTCTATCTTTATACAAGTCTTCAGGTGGGAAGTTGTTTTTACCTCAGAAATAGCAAACAAATGTACCTTATTTACAATTGTTGTAAAGGAAAAAGTAAAATACAAAAGCTAAGTGTTTCTTTGTCCCACTTGGACAATTCTGAGTCTTTTGTTTCCTTGGAATTAATGACCATGTCCCTCTCTGGTTCCTACTTCTTAGATAAGTCTCAAGCTTAGTCAAGCTTTTCTTGTTATAATGAATAAGAAAAACAAAACAAACAAACAAAAAACCCTGTCATTGTATTTCCCTGGAATTAAACTTTCATTGAAGACAATTTACTTCCCCAACTATGAAAAAATACTTTATGTACTAATTTTGTTTTATTTTTGTGGTTTTTGATCTCATATTAAAATTGGTAGGCCAAATGAATATTTCAATTTGAATAACTTGAAAATCTTTGAGTCCTGCCTTCTTCATAGATAAAAATTAATTTTAAAATAGCATTATTGAAAACAGGCTTTCTTTTTAAACTGAGAATTCCAGATGTTTTTAGTCGCTGCCTATGACATTTCCACAATCAGAATAAATTGTGTTCCTAAAGTAATGTAATAGATAGAAGTGCCGAATAAATCTCATGCCGTAGAGATGACAGAATTAACATGCTGATGACATTTTAATGCTTCAATATAATCAAGGGGGCATGGATCATGCCTCCATCAGTTCTAATATAATCCTATTCTTTAATCTTTTTCCAAGACAAAACAAAATATAGATAGATTTCAGAAAGTATATAAGCAGAGTGTACTTCAGTCTTCAGGCAAGCTGTTAGGATGCATCTCAAATGCTATTTAGGTTCAGCTGTGCCAGTAGATATTTTACCAAAGCATATGAGTTACAGATACAAATCCTGGGATAGTGGCAGATATTTGTTGTACTTTTTCTGAAAGTTGCCCTTGGTAGGTTCTGCTACATTTACTGTTTTATATGTAGGCAAAATGTTTGCTAATTAAAATAGGAAAATTAGTATATTTTTGTGAGATCCAGAGAACAGCAGCTATTCAACTACTCTCACAAAAATATGTAAGCAAACAAGCAAATTAGTAAAGGATTAAATGAACTTTTAGATTAAAAAAAAAGACAGCTGGTAATTATAAAAATACAAAAGGTGATTTTTTTTTTTCAAATAGTATAATGCAAACTGAAACCATGAATCCAAATTTATCCCAGAAAACAAAACAAAACAATAAACCCAAATTGTAGCCTGACTATACGTATAGGTTGAAGGTCTGTACTGACTGCTAGCATCCTTGCATGCTCAGTACTGCAAAGAAGAGCAAAGTACATGGAGGAGAAAGAAGGGTGAGACTTCTTCTCTCATCTCACATGAAAGGGGTGATGATGGAAGGTTTGATAAGGATGAGGAGCAACAATTGCCTTGGCAGGAGTCAAGTACAGACAGAAATAAGACATAAGAAAATGGTTTCTCTGGCACTCTTTATGCTCCACAAAGAACAGTTGTGAATGAATACTTATTTGACGATAAATCTCTTTTTGATTGTTTTCTCAACTTATTTTTCTATTTGAGTCACTACCAACAAAGTGATCTTTCTAAAACACAATTTTGAATACATAATATCTTTCAGCGCCTACAAGTTTCCAACCCCCACTCCCATTTCAGGGGCTAACCTGCCAGGTCTCTCATTCAGGAATTCATTTAGATCTCTCTTTTGCATGTATTCTGTATGTACAAGTAAATGCTTTCACCTGTAACTAAAAGATATCCTGTTTGGAGTGATTTCAGTGATAAGCAAAGTGATTCTTCCTGCCACAGAATCAGAGCAAGACCAAGCAGGGCAGGAAGAATGCTTGAGGGTGTCATTAAGGGTCTTAATTCTCTCTCCCCTTATCCTATCTATGGCTGTTACTCCCAGTAGACTTAAAATGACTGACAAAAGTAAGTGTAGCTTCTCTTGTTCAGTTCTGGAAGGAGAGAGAGGGAGAAGAGCAGAGGACCTGTCTCAAAACAAGGAAAGTAAATCCTGTTGTCTCAGAGAAGTTAACAATTGTCAAGACGAGGCTGAGAATCAGTGGGCTAAAGGAAAGGAAAGGGGCATTTAGCGAAAGCATCCATGACTCTGTCTCCACCAAAGTTTGCCTATGGTCCCACATCTGATGAACTGACAGAGTAATCTGTATTTGCCTATCAAAAAAAAGAATTTAAGGAAGCTAAATTCTTAACCTGAGTCAGGGCTGTGGCAGCAGAGTCTGGATTAACATGCTTGCTTGGTGTCTCTCTCAGCCAGGGGCTTTTAGGAGTATGTGGACATGATTCAAAAAAATGTGTTCTAATATCACACCCAGGAGATGTAAGCATGCAGTACAGACTTGTGTTCACTTCCCTCTCCTCCTTGAATACCTTGAAAGAGTATACTCATACTCTGACCCTCTCCATAAAGGGCAGAGAAATTTCTAGAATGTAGAGTTGTTTTACACTGAAAACCTAGCACCCTTCAAGGACAACACACACTTTAAAAGCACTCTAAGTTGCCAGCTGCTTTAGCAGATTGATGAGGCTAAAGACTTCCCATACACTAAAAAACTGAGGTCCCTTGGTGGAGGTTTAGTTGAGGGATGTCTCCTTTCCAGTCTTGCTTATTGAATGTGAAAAACGCCATAGCTTTTTCTGTCAGGGAAGCTACAGAAAAGAGAATTGTTATAGGAATGAGTTAAAAGGAAAGATTGAAGAAAGTTTAAAGTACGGTTAAGATAAATGTAAACTAACTTTTCAGTTCAGGATACTGACAAAGACTAAATATACTTTCATGGAGAATTGTGGTAGGGGGAAGGATTTTTAATAAGATTTCTAACCTCAGAATACTCCTAACCACAATATAACGCTGTTAAAGTTGTCCAATACTTTACCTTCACAGAGTGAAAAGAAATAACTCAAAGTTTTCTGAGCTCGTTTCACAGTAGTGGCAAAACTGTTCATCTCTCTTTCATTAAAAAATGAATTACCAGTACATTTTTGCTATTAGGGTCAACTCAAGTCAAATTTGTGAAGGGGACACAATTTCTTATGGTTACTGTCTTTGTTTCTGTCACCTCTAAATATATTACTAAATCATTCGAAAACCTACTGCCAAAACCCATAGAGCTCCCTGTTTTTTTTCCAGTTTTTGTCTCCCACAAAATTAAATGTGTGTTTGTGAGTGCATGTGTGTTTGCCTGTGTGTGTGCGTGTGTGTGTGTGTGTGTGTGTGTGTGTGTGTGTGGTGTACTGTCAGCTGGATGGCAATGTGTGCTTAAATATTATCCTTAATTGCAAATGAGTCAATTAAGATTAAATAATTTTTAAAACTATCATCAAAAGATTTAGGTAATAGTGACTTTAGATAAAACATCATAACAAATGTAGAATTTCTTGGATGGCTTGAACAGTAACATTTATAATAGATATTTTAGAGACATTCTGGTAGAAGAGTGGGAAAATATGTACAGTATGCAGTTATACCACATAAGTAGTTGTCTATATTGTCTACATGTTAGTTCAAGATTCCAAGGTTGCCATTTTGAGTTCATCATTATATTTCTTCCTTAAGTAACTATTTTGTACATTCAAAAGAATATTGGGTGTCTCTAGTCTCATACAGGTTGTGAGACTTTGACCAAATTACTTAAATCTTTAACTTCATGTTTCCTGTGTAAGGAACGATGACCACAAGAATGTTTTAATTTATGGAGTAAGTAAGAGAGTAAAAGGAAAAAAAATTGAAATATAAACATGCCTACAGGGGTCACGCAGTCACAGCATGTGTAAAGCAGTTTGATTCAGGGTGTCATTTGAGAAAGAGATGTTAGATACAAATTGAGAGATTTCGAGAAAGGTTTATGTGGTGACCAGCCTTCAAAGAGGCCGCCAATGATCTCTGCTTGGTGTGCTTGTATATCACCTCCCACATTGAGCAGAAATGTCAAGAGAAACCATTAGATATTGTGGAGATGACAGTCTGACTTCTGAGGCTAGGTCATAAATTACATTGCATCTTCTACCACACACTCTCTCAGGTCACTCACTCTGGGAAAACTAACTTGCATGAACAATGCTCAGATCAGTTTATGAAGAGTTGTATGTGGCAAAGTACTAACACTTCTTGACAACGTTCAGTATCAACTTGCAAGCCATGTGAGCACACCGTCCTAGAAGCAGATTGCCCAGCTCTAATCCAGTCCTTAGGGGACTACTATATCTGCCAACATCATAACCACAATCTCATGAGAGGCCTTGATTCAGGAATACCATTCAAGAACAATGGATTGTTTAAGATTTTACCCAAAACTGCCAGATAACACATGAGATGGCCTCATTATTCTGGATCCTGGCAAAAGACACAAGATTCCTGGATCAGAGACAAAGAAGTTTGTTATTCACAGCAATAAAAACAACTAGAGTATTTGCATTTTTTTTTAACTTCTTCAAACCTTACTTCCCAAAAGACAATTCAAAGAAGGTCAGGAGATACCTTGACATGCATGATTGCATTATGTAAGAGAAATCCTGCTTGAGCAGAAATCCAAGTACTTCCTAACTGGACAGTAAGGATGCCAATCCTTGGTTTAGGTGAGAGACAAAATAACTTTCTTACAAGGAAGGACAGAATACAAATAACCCTGAAACAATACAGAATAAAGGCACTCTGTCTTTGTTTTCAGTAGATGCAAAATCATTAATCACCCATGCAGAATTTTCTCTCAATCCTCCCCGACTAAGCCACTCCTAAATTCTTCACCCAGAATCTCTAAGATATAATATTCATTACTATTTTAAACTCAAAATTTTTGAGGTAATTTGTTACACAAGAATAGATGTTTAGGGCTGGGGTTGTGGCTCAGCGGTAGAGCTCTCGCCTAGCACGTGCGCAGCCTGGGTTCGATCTCAGCACCACATACAGATAAATGCATTGTGTACAACTAAAGCGAATAAATAAACATTTTAAAAAAGTAGAGATGTTTAGTAAAGTTTACTTACCAAAAAAAGGGGGGGGAATAGGTAGAAAGCAATAATGACTGAAAAAAATATTAAACATTAAGGAATAAGTAATGACTACAGGTCTACCAGCAGAAAGTGAAAACAGGATTAGCACCCAATGGACAAAAAAAAGATGGTGGGATGAAAAGCTTACTGAAACCAGTGGGAAACAAGAATCACATGCAATGGCCACCCTCTGAGGAGGGGCAACCTTCAGTTAAGGCAGGCTTCCTTTCATGCAGTTCATTTTGGGGAATAAATTTCCTCAACCTTTTTTATTCCTTTTCACTTCTGCATTGCTTGAAAGTAAATGGATCCCAGAAGAACAGGAGGCCAGTTGATGTCATTCACACATGTGAGTACTCCCCACCCCGTGTCCCTGTAGAGAAAGATGAAAAGTAAATGATGGAGCAGATAGAAAATGTCTGGCACAAAATAATAGGCCACACATGCTTCTTCTAAAAGGCATGGGTCCTACAAATTATTGTATTGTCGTCCAGTTAGAAATGCTGAGATCTGAAATGTGTAGAGTGAGGTAGTTGAACCAAAAAACAAACAAAAAGAATAACCTACTGCATGGAGATTTTCTCCCAGTGTTATCAGTAGAAGACCTCATTGCTTGAACCCATTTCAGTTAAGTCCATGAATGTTTCCCATGCACAAGTTGTTTTCCTCTGAGAGTCAAAGACAAATATGGAGACACTTGCTTCTCTGAACACACATTTCTCACTGTGTTTCTAAGTATTCTTCCCAGCCAGGACTTGTAGATAATGGGAACCCTAGCTTCAGATCACAGTACTCAACTTGTGGTATAGGTAAAAATGTTTGTAAGTTATCACATAAGATGCAAAATAAAGTTGAACACTGTGAACCCTAGTTATCAAAAGATAATTTATCAAATATGAAAATCTTTATAATTAATCAGTAGCTTCTTATAATTTATAGGAATTTGATTATATTCAAATTTTAACTAGTATTTGAACTCTAGACTCAAGACCAGAGGATATAGAAACTGATTTTGAAAGGTTCGTTAACACTTGTCAAATAAATTGCAAATAAACTGTCAAATAAATATAAAAAGAAAAAGATACAAATTTTAATTAAGTAAACTTTTGGTTAGACTATATGTTGGTATAGACTTTCTAAAATGTTCTTGGGCAATATGTAACAATATTTTTGAGTATATTTAATTTGATGTAGAAATTCAGTTTTTAAAGAAATAGTGAAAGGTTTGAGAAAATTCTTATAGATGATGGTGAACATCAAAGAATGATTTTGTATTTAAAAAAAATATATATTTGGAAATACTGAAGTGCCTTGCTACAAAAATGATACTTTCAGGGCTGGGGTTGTGACTCAGTGGTAGAGAACTTGCCTAGCATGTGTGAGGCACTGGGTTCAATTCTCAGCACTACATATAAATAAATGAATAAAATAAAGTCCCATCAATGTCTAAAATTTTTTTTTTAAATGATACTTTCTCATATACCCATAGTTTGGAATATTATTTGAATATTAAATGAGATACTCAAATAGATTTTTATACTTTTGGAATGTTCTCGAAATATGAAAAGGAAAAAATAGAGAAATATACAGTATGATTGCAAGCATATTAAATATTCACGTATGTATGATTGAAAGTAAATATGCTAAGATGTAAATATCAATTAAAGGGGGAAATCTCTGTAGGGAAAACTTACAAGTGATATTTTACTAGCTATATTTCTGAATTTCCCAGTCTTTCTATAATTACTAATGTTAGTAACTTTTAAAATGTTTTGTCCTTTTTCAAAAAGTCTAAATGAGAAAGTGGTGGTTGAGTAACAGACATATACAAAAGTGCCTTTATATACTGTCAAAACAATATTGTCCTAATATACCATTGATAAAGTGGCTTATAATATAAATAATGTTCTACCTTAGAACTCTATTACTAAAAGTCACCAATCCTCTCTGTGGTTTTTCAAAACATGCAATAGAACATATTAATAAAATCAAACCAAGTAATTACTAACTGGTATTTGAGAGAAGAATTCATGCCAAGTGATTGCGAATTGATATTTTAAAATGAAAATTGTGAGACTTCAAAGAGAAAGCTTCCATCATCATTGTGAGTCAGGGTTGTTCACCTGGTGAGCACCTTGCTTTTTGAAGTTCAGATTAAGCATGGATTGAATGGTGTGAAATCCTCCTAGGGAATGATCTGTGCAGAGCACAGTCTTTACTGTCCTAAGGGAGAAAGCAAGAAAAAAAAAAAAATATGATCATGCTTCTACAATTATTCTGCCATCTCGGTTTCACTGATTAAATGATGGAAGATATTTTCATGTTATATTAGAAACATAATGAAATTTGGAGGCTGCTATTGATGTTTAATAGTTTTAATTTTTATAAATCTCTTAAGCACTGCTTATTATAAACTTTCCTTATCGTTCTACAAACAACCATTTGAAAGTGTCCATTTCAATTATCTGGAGAGTATTTTCTACTGTTTATTTGAGCCAGTAACTAGTAGCACAAGGCATGGTTCACATGAATTATTTGAGTAGGCTCGTAACTTACCATTGTCTCATTCCCTGCTCTATTGCAGCCATGCGAGACATTCTTTTCAAGACTACTTGTAGAAAGCCAAACAAACACAAAGAAAACACGAATTATATATTCTCCATCCTCAAGATTGCTTAGCATGACATTCAGGATGCCTCCGTGTGCCTCAGAGGCCCTTCTTGACACTGCCTGTGACTTTCAAGCAGAGTGCTCCCTCCACCAGTTCATTTCTGCTCTCTATTCATGTTGCCTCTGGCATCCCACACGACTCTGCCCATCCCTTCAGCTTTCCATTTAGTTTCTTCTCCCATTTTGTTCCCCTATTATTCTATTTTGCTTTTCAGACTGTAGGTGGTAGAAGTACTTTTTCTTCAGTTCTCCATCTCTGCAGGATTTTCCACAGTGTGATGCATGTGGTATACACTCATTATTTATTGAATGAGCAGAAAGCTAGAGGTTGACACAAACCAAAATTATATTTCAAATATGTGTGTTGATCATACTGCCTGTCTGAAACCTTGGTTCCAGGAAAGCTACTTTTTTTCATTGTTCATGCCAATGTGACATCTATGATGCTTCTTTTTCTATAATTGGATTGCCTGTCGTCTCCTTCAGAGATCCTAATGATGACTTTACAAAGAAAAGATTAGCTTTGAATATTTTCAAAACAATTTCTACACACCCGTGTTGTGAAAAGTAGAACAAAGGGAGAAAAAAATATCATTTCATTCATAAATCAATCCTTCCTTCCTTCTTTCTCTCAACAAAGAATTCCTGTGCAAACTCATCTTCTGGGCACTTCATCAAGCATCAGAGAAATAACAACTGCCACATGAAACAGTGCTTGCCATGATGGACCTGTTAGGCTAGCAGCAAATTCAAATATGAGAAAATAATTTACAGATTTTTATTCATTGGAATTGTGACAAGTGCTGGAAAGAAATGCATTCTTTTATGGGAAGGCTTATTTGGAAATTCTACCCAAATCTGGGTAGCTAGCAGAGACATTCAAAAGAAGTTCACATTTAAACTAAGATTGATAGGATGAACAATAAGTAGCACAATAAAACTCAGGCAGGAATCATTCCAACTACAATGAACAGCATGTGCAAAGGCCCTGGGGTTGGAAAGGACGGGAAGAAACTGAAGATAGACAATATAGTGCAAAAAGGGAATGGGATTTATCCAAGAAAGATGAGACTGAAATATTTTGCTGAAAGTAACTATTATTTTGTTGATAATAAAGAATAGATAAAGAAAATAATCGTGACTTGATGGCTATTTTTTTAGCCAACTTCTACTTCGTAAGAGTGATAAATGAAAGCAGACACTTCAGACAGTCCACTTCTGTGCTTACACTTCCTTGACCAACCTGTACAAAATTGCCAATTCAGAGTGAGTGAAAGTAGCTTTCAAATACACACTTCCCTCTTGATTTAGAAAACTCTGTCAGTACACTCTTTATAAAAAATCTTAGCAATAGATTTTAAATGCAAATCAGTGAAAATGCAAATTCAAAAGGATAACCAGCATCCTTTTCCTTGTGGAGAGGTCTCAGAGGGGTACAGTCACTCTGCTATGGAAACAGCTCTCCTGAGTCTTCCTTAGCCTATCTGCAACTCCAGGCAAATCTGCATAAATTGGGGTCCAGTCACCTAGCTAAATGTCCAAGTTTTGTTAATGGTCTACATGCAAAGCAGCCAAGCATATGGTTATCAGACTTTCGTTCCCCTCTTTTTCTAAGAACTAGTTTGTATCCCTATGCAAATGGTGATATTCAGAGGCCAAGGAAATTCAGGTTTGTTGAGGAGAGAAAAGACAAGAGGAATGGAAAAGCAATGAGGGAAAAAGGAAGGAATAGGAAGAAGGAGTAATGAGATGAATAAATTATGGCTAGAAGGACAGTGATAAAATATAGCCACAAGGAAGATAGGAAAATGAAGAGAGAAAAGTGTGGGGAAATGAAATATAGCTGTAGATTCAGAAGTTCAATTAAGTATATTTCAGTGAATAGTCTCCCATCGTCTTCTAGCTCCAAATTAGTCAAATTCACAGTAATTTAACTAATAAAATGAGATAGAAAAGGGTTTTAGTGAAGTTTTACACATTTGGAAATTAATGCTACTTCTGAAGGCAGCATGTAAGCAAGCAACATGTTTATAATGTTCAAAAATAATGCAATTCAAATTTGCATATATCATTTCAAAATGTCTTTTGGTTCTTTTCTTATAACCAATGGTTGCAATAAGAATACACAAGATAATGTCACGTATCCACACTTCTGCCTTCTCAGATTCTTTCGGCCTATACTATCTTGTATTGAACCTATCATTTTATAACATTTATATCTTGGGTTCTGGCTTTCTCTTCCAGTTACATTTTTGAAAATGTTTTATTTAAAGAAAGATTGTTATCGCAAGTTTTAATTATGGATTCCATATTTTCCTGAAAATAATTGTTTTGGAACTCTGTGACTTAAGTGAAATTCTTTTCCTCTCAAGTTGAAATGGATCAGCAGTTAGAGAATGATGACCCAAGTTCAAATCCATAATGTGGATATCAGTTTCTCACAATTTTTTGACCACTCTGGGACATGTCCTTCTACTATGCACATTTAAACACCAAATGGGGTATATTTTATTTGATTCATAGGAAATCATAAGAAAATCTGAAATAATTTACAACTGGCCACATTACACTAAGTATGTGAGTCAAGTTCAGTATCCCCTTAGCTTCACCCACCCTCATCAACTTTCAAATGCACATTTCACTGCCAAAGCTGCTCCACGGCCTCTATTATGTGTTCCCTATAATTTAATATCTATTGTACACTGGTTAGACACTGCTTGACACAAACATCTATACATAGTCTGGAGAAGAGACCCCAAAATTCAGGGTTAAGCTGCTAATACCACTAAGTACTACTAATTACTTTGAATATAAAGGTCTTAATTCTAGATTCCAATCCATTGCCAAAACAAATTTATTCTGGGAACAACGTCTCAGAGATATTTAAATAGTGTTGCAGTTAGACAAAGTGTTCTGAAGTTTTTAGGAGTCTCACATGTCTAATTTACTTCTCACAAATATAAATGTAGAATTCAATAGTTTCATATAAGTAAACTAACATGTATTAATATGTATGTGTGTATGTATATGTACAATTCCATATATATTTTAGATTACTTTCTGAATGATGACTTTAATGGTTGCAGGATATACTTTTTGTGCAATGTATGCATATTAAATAATTGTAAATGCTTTTATTCTAGAATAGAATACACCTTGTTTTGTAACATTCATTCCTAATTTCAGCCCTGGTATTGTAATTATTAGCTACTATTTGTGACATAAAGTACCAGATATTTTAAGGAATATAAATAAGTTATTTTTATCATTGGGCCAGCATATAAATTAATTGGGCAAACAAGATATCCAGGAGGTATTTCAGCTACAATATGCATTCATCTAATAACATTTATTCAGTTCTGATTATCTTTTATATGCTATTATATGCTAAGGACTCACACAGAGAGATAGATATCATTTAATAAATGTTTCTATGAATGAATATGTTATGTGAATTAACTTATCTAGTTTTCACAAATGCCCTATGAGGCAGGTACTATTTTAGCTTCTATTTTTGGCAGATCAGGAAATGAGGCACAAAATAAGAATGACCTTGACCCAAGTAAATGGTGGAGCTGGGGTGTAAATCCAGAAAGTCTCTTTCATAATCTACACCTTTGGCTATTATTTGCTGTTACCACACAATAAAATAAAAATAAAAATTCAGTGGTCCCTGCATTTAAGTTGAAATTCAGAGTGGAATCCTGAATCTGCACCTACAAACAAATTTGTTCCTACTGGAGACAGGAAAAGGACAATTTTAGAGTATCATAAACACAACTGAATTAGAGAATGATATATAGTAGAGAGAGTCCACAGATTCCTTTAGAACTTGCAAACTATTTCCAGGAGGAATAGTTGACTTTGGAAAGAAATATTTAAATGTCTAATTCAAGAAGACAGCACTGCCCTCACAAAGGAGCAAGAGCACCAGCTGGGATGCACCTGGAAGAGATGTTCCTGCATGAAAATGAGTATGCAAGTCCACCAAACTGGGCCACCAAACTGGCTCAATGTTCTCTGCTTTACCTTGCTGAAACTTGGTTTTCACTGGTGAAGTTTGTCAAAATCCAAGGACAAATACACAAAGCACCAGTGAAATATAAATGTATAAATCACATAAGGTTTGAAGAGTAACATGCTCAACTTGGTGTCTCCAGTAAGCATTTAACTTTGATTTACTAATATACGCATTGCATGTTAATTGAACAGTACTATTAGGTATATACAAGATATGAGTTAATTATATGTCACTTAAAATAATTATATTGAGGACACACATTAATGGATTCATCATGGCCTTACAGCAGGCATTATTAATGCATCCTGAGGCCAAGGCCATTTGCCTGACAACTGTTTATGGAATGTTCCAATGAAGAAAAGGAGTCCTGACCTGAGATCATTTAATCTTTCTTTTCCCCAAATAAGTCAAAGGCTCAACTTTATGTTTTTGAACCTTCCCTCTTTTTCCAGTCTTTTATTAATTTTGCTTAATGTTGAATCCCTTTTACTTTATTTTAAACCAAGTGTTTCAGGTACGTCTCAGAATTTGCATCTACTACCTTTGACACATATAGCTCTTAAGGAATAACTTGTTTATGATTTTGATAGCAAAACTATAGATTTCCTAATGTAGCCAGAAGAAGCCAGCCACTGACAGGGCAATCAGGCAATCAAATTCATTATGTTGGTGACACCCTTTATCCCAGTTTTAATTTTTCTCACATTTAATTAAGATAATCAAAGCCAGTACTGAAATTTAAATTTCCTCCAATAATTATTTTGCATGATATACAGCTATTAAAAATCACATTGCAAAACATTATTTGAGACAAAGTAGCCTGTAAAACAACATAAATAATATCATATTTAGATATAAACTGAATACATATATACATGGAAAAAATATCCAAAATTCATAAATTAAACATTAAAATTATCTTTTTGTGACAGAATTACAAATAATGATTTTCCCATACTGCATTGTTTATGTTAAAAAAATTTTAGTGATACCTGAAATTTGCATATTTTAATAAGAATTAAATACATTCATATTTAACAAAGATACTGTTCTAAAAAACCCATTAACTTATTCCCGTGGACATAAGATGTTGTGCACTGTCTGGAATTTCTTAGTTATAGCTCCTGACTCAGTTTGTCCTTCAGATCCCCTCTGCCATGTGGGTCAAGGTCAAGGACCTCTAGACCAGGCTGTTTCTTACTTCAGGCCAGGAACCATCAGTTAGTGGCTATAACTAGTATTTTTGAGGAAAACGTAAATAAAGAAACATACAGGGAATATGAATGTGTAGTGTTGTGTAGTAAGAAAAATATTTTATGAAACTTTATATATATACATACATATATACATATACATATATATATTCATATATACATATATATGTTTTATATATATATATATTTTATATATATATATATATATATATATGTTGGTCTGTACAGTAAAATATACGTATTGCAATGGGACCAGGTCAGAAGAAATGTTCTAAAACAGTCTATACAAACAGAAAAAGAAGCAAAACTGCAGAGAGTTTGATCAGTTCTCCAAAATAAGAAGTGGCAGATTCAGGAGCAGTATTCACTTTAACTGTCTAGTGGTTATTTTAATCATGCTGCCATAAGGTACACTGTATAACTCAAAGAATGGCAGCTAGCTAACACAAATGTACCCAGTATTTCAGAACTTTTTAATCCTTTTTATTCAGCAGGCTTCCTTATTATGGCAAATATGGAGCAGTCTAGAAGAAAAACGAAGAAAATATAACCATTGACATAATTAATCTGATTATTTTAATAAACATTGTTTCTAGTCTCTATAAAAGAAATGATACCAAAAAATCTATACTTTGCCTCCATTAGTATCAATTAGTAACATAGTCATTTCTCAATTATATCACTGCCTACCATGCATGTATCCAATAATCTAAAATTAAAATCCAGTATGCTGTGCCATTCTCATTAAATGCCTAACATCTAATCTGTTGCACTTGAGCTAGTGAAGGATATTGTTTTGGAAAGGTAATTAGCAATATTATCCCTTACAACATTCTATCAGCTAGAGTAGAGATTTTTAGAAGAAACCAGCAAATATTCTAATTGAACTATCCATTTGACATAAGCATTTGCACTGGTACTGTTAATTATTCTCTGCTTTAACTGGTCAATTAAAACTGTAAAAGGAGGGCCAGTGTGAAAGTGGTGTTTTTAAAATGTTGTATCCCCATCATTTAACTCCAATAACTTAATAGTATCACTTTCACCAAGTGAATCAAATGCTTCAAATGCACATATCTTTCCTAAAATTTAAAAATAACAAGTAATAGTCTGTGTCTTATGGTGACAAGTACAGTTCAAAGTGCCCTTATTGCTGTTCGCATGGTGATAATTAATCTTTTAGTCATTATCATAATGAGAACCCATGTTCAGAAAATGCTGATTGAAAAATTCAGATATCAAACGCAAGTCACTCATTGCCTATCAGCCAAATTGATTCCTACACTTATGGCAGATTAGCACAGAGGCTTCCAAATAATTTACCCAGCCTACTCCAAACTTTTCTAGCCTTCTTATGTTTCACTTCATGATTTTTTAAATGGCCTGCTCTAACATGAAGTAGCAGCATTACACTTCCTAATTTGTGATGGATCTTTCATTCTAATCAGAACTGTTTCCTGATTTTGTTTTGAATATGGTCTATATTTCACTCTTTAACTGAAATGATTGGAATAAGTAACTATCTATAGTCAATTAAATCTGAAAACTTTAAAACTTCCAACTACAACTTTATTAACTTCAAAGGAACTGACAGGCATTTCACATTGCCCAGTGAAATACAGAAGCAAAGGTCACATTTCCAGAAGCCTAACTCTAAATTTATCTAGAAGCATACAGTAGCAGCATAAGATGCCATTTCCCCCCCTAAAATGCGAAAACTGCATACCACCATGTGTTAGGTTAATGTGAATTTTTTGATTTTATCTCAAGTTTCAGTCCTATACCAGCAAGCTGGACGTTTTCACAAAGATGTCCTGTGGTCACCTGATAATATGCTGAACTCCCCCATTTTTATATTAAATTAATTTGACTTCTTATATCTTTTTTCCCCTACATTTCTCAAGGTCAAAATTCACATCTTATTAAAATGAGTGTTTTCTCTTTGGCAATCACACCCAAACAGCATATAGAGGTGCATACACCTATTCAGTGGTAAGCCTCAATATGGCATACTTTGACCCTTTTTTTTAATGGCCCTGCTCGATCATGACCAGAGTAGTTTGTAATAAATAACAAGGACAAAGTAAAGATTTGGAACACAGCACTAACAAGAGTAGAAAATCAGAGGGCTTAATGTGATACAAATTCTCAAACTTTCTCAAAGAAAAGAAGCGTAAACAGATCATTTCAATTTTGCAATTGCTTGTATACCAACATATTTGTTCCAAAAGAAAGAGAAAGAGAAAGATATTAAAGTCTTGTGATATGATTGACTGATGACTCCAGCATCAGGAATATCGGGAATTAGAGGAGCACAAATCATAGTTGAGAGATTTCATATTCTTAAACATATAAACCTACAAAGATCTTTTTATATTAACTAAACTTATAATTGTACTATACTAGAATGCAATATCACTAATTCAGACAAAGTCTCACTCATAAGAAATTTGGATTTAGATCATTGCTTCTTTAGGAACCATTTCTCCATGGATACCTTTCTAAATCAAATCCTATTCAATATGATTGTTTATTTTCACACACTAATAATGTTCTATTCTAGCTTGTGGATTAAGACTGATAAAAATTGCATTTATGTCCTGAATCTAGCTGCCCATGTTATCATTTAATGATAATAGTCTGCTTCCTTCCTTACAAGGGATATTTAAAATGAAGGAGAAAGATAGATATTGCTATCTTAAATACAGTTACTCAACACAGTCAACCTAAAATCTGAACATCCATGCAACAGGACCTTTGGATTTGTGGGAGAAAGAACTTGTTAGGGCATCTTTCTAAGTCAATAGTAACTTATTCTGTTGTAAAGTTTACTTAGTTCTCTGTTCTGGCTGTCTTTTGCACATGCTGTATATTAACACAGGACAATTTTGATAGTCATTTGGTTTGGCAACCAAAAGCTAGCAATCTCATCTCTAAAGTTAATAAATTCTCCCCAAAACATCCTGACAAATTCATCTAATGGATACTTGGAATATGTGAAGTTGAAGAGATTATCATATTGGACAGCTGGAGGATTGTTCTGGACAACTATCATAACTAACCATGTCTGGAAGGGGGATAGAGTCATTGGCCACTATTAGATGACCTTCTTCCTTTGCTGCTCTAAAAAATAAAGACCATAATTCTATTCTTCATTCAATGTTCTTTCTCAGCTCTGGACATTTGCACATGCTGTTCCTAAGTTGACAATCATTAATGTCCTTTTGACCTTTCCTGCTCTCTTTCTCTCTAATGATTTTTCTTAATCTACTTGATTCAATTTTCTTTTCAAACACTCTGTCCCACATTTCTGTAAGAGCATGTGATACAGTTAACGTGCTCTCACAGTCAGTTGGTCAACTCCTCTTAACAGCTGTTACTGGGAACAAGGAGTAATGAACAGTGTGCTAATGTGAGTAGGTGAATTGCAGACATGTAGAGCATTTCCTGCCTTCTCTCCATCTGCTCTCTTCCTTTTCTTTCAGAGTCCTTCCCCTTTTAAAAATAGGCCAAGTCTAACTTATGAGACAGGAAATGTCTGGGTAAGAAAGCATATGGGTGAGAAGATGGGATTATGAGATAGAATGTCAATGGTCCAGAACAGGTACATTATAGAGGCCTAAGCAGGGTGAAGAAGGCATCACACAGAGGGGTGGTGCAGTGGCAGGTGCCAGGGATCCAGCAGGAAAGCGAGGCAGTTGTACATTGAAAGCCCCTTGTTAGATATTGGAGCCCAGTTGCACCAGGAGGTCATTCATTCTGGGGCAGGAATGGCAATGAAGACTGGCTTTTATATACATATTTAATCAGTTAAGTAGATTGAAAATATTATAAGAAAGGCTTTTCATTGGAGAAGATATTGTTTGCCCAAATAGAAAAGTAAGAAGTTAAAATAAAACCCTGTGATAATGGGTTGGATTTGGAGTTGTTGGCCTTACCCAAGTATACATGCATATGTGTACACATATACACACACATGCCACATGTGTAGTCATATGTAAGGAAAGATTGATGTAAGGATTGATGTAAGCTGAATAGATACTAACCTTGATATATGTTTACACACACACACACACACACACACACACACACACACAACCTAGCTTTGAGAATCTGAGTGCAAAGACACTCTAATAGCAATGATATATAGAAAAATCAGATCTTGGCTACTGAATACCAATCACTACTCAAAAAAACAGAGCCTGTTGGAGAGAGAGCAGTTTTCAGAGTCAGTGCAGGAAAATTACAAGATGATCCAAGAAATTATAGTTTGCCAATGGGGGCACAGAATATAAGCAAGCAGTCAAGGACTGATGGGGATGAGTTTAAAAGATACAGAAACAAACTTGAAAGACTCCCATTAGACAAATAAGATAATGTAGACATCAAAATGAGTATAGAGTGGATTAGAAGCCATTGAATGAAGTAGGAAACTAAAAATCCATAAATAAATATGTAAATGAAATTATAATTCTGATGAGGAACCTATTACATAGTTTAAAAATACCACACAACACTTAATTCTAGAGGTTTAAAATGGTGCCATAAATTTGAACAATTTGCAAAGATACCTATGAAAAATTTTGCACAGTGACAGTAGACTGCATGATGCGTGTACCTTGTTCAAGGATCTTTGCAAGCACCATTCAGATCAAACAACAAAAGCAAATATAAAGAGCCAGGTGTGGTGGCACATGCTTGTTATACCAGGACTTGAGAGGCTGAGCCAGGAGAATTGCAAGTTCAAGACCAGCCTGGGCAACTTAGCATGATCTTGTCTTCAAATCAAAAAAAATATAGAACTGGGAATGTAGTTTAGTGGTAGTGTGCCCCTAGTGTGTTACTGGTTTAATCCTAGTAACCTCTCCCAACACGTACACAAACAAAGAACATAACAAGGGACAAATAAAAAATCATGAGTCACTCGATAGGATATAATGAAAAAAAACATAGCATTAATTCTTTGATACTCATTTCCATGATGCATAATCTGAATCTAATCAGAAGCACCAGTCCAAATTTAAAAACTCAAAATTCTGAAATGTAACTGAACTGCAGTCTTCAAAAGTATCAAGTCATGAAGTCACAAGTTGAGGAAACATTTTAGGCTGAAGGAGACTAAAGAGACTAACTAAATACCTACTTGACTTCAACCCAGATCTTTGATAATTAAACGGAAGTAATATATTTGTGTTAATTTCCAAGTGTTGATGGTTGTGTCCTAGTCATTCAGGAAATAAATAAAAACATTCAGAGAAGAAAGTACATGAGAATTATGTACAGGGAACAAAAATGTGTTTGTACTAGCAAGATTTCTATAAATTTGTGATTATTCCTACATCAAAATAAGTAAATAATAAACAAATTAAGATAATCAAGAAATAATTAGGTAGCACATCAGTTTTCTAAACACTTCAGTTTCTGCAAATCTGATAACATACTGCATTTAAAAAGTTAAGTGATTTTTCTCTCCTGTAATCTATTGCATAATATGTGTGGCCCCTATGTTCTAAAGAGATTCAACAATCTGAGTTTAAATAGAATACAACTTGTTTTATAACTGGATTATAAAACACCTACTTTGTTTTTCTATTCTTTTTTTAATAAAAGAGAAAAGTTTAGATATATTTTAAAACAGCTAGAGAAACTTGAAGCAATTCACAATGCAGAACACAGCACAAAATGCATTCCACCAATGAACAGGGTAAGAATACTGTTTCTTTGAATTATTCAGAGAATTCTTTTCCAAGTCTTACAAGCCCTCTGTGCCATTTTCTGGAGAAGAGCTGCATAAATCATTGAAAATTGTTTCTTAAAAAGAAGTCAAACATAAAAAAAAAAAAATCACCCAGCTTGCTGAGTATGCTGAAATTTTTCTAAAGTGAAGCTTGTTTCAGTCTTGTGATATTCATCAGGTAATGTGTCTGATCTGTTTTTGCTAATCAGTAAAATAGTGGTTATTGTATTAGATGATTTCTAAGATTTTTTCCTTCATTAAATTTGATGGTTCTATCCTGTTCAAAACTCTTAAAGTAGCAAGGGCTTATATTGCCGAGAATTCATATACATTGGAGAATATATTCATTTGCCTTTGAGAATCAAATAGTTTCAAGCATAATTTTAATATAAACTTTTTAAAATAATCAATTGCATTTGAGACTGTCACTTGTATAGAATTTGTATTGTGTATGTATCTCATTTCATATAAACACTATACGTGAAATATCAAAACATGCAGAAACTTCTAAATTCTCTGCTTTATCTTAACATTTCTCACCTTGACACTAGCAAACTAATATGATTTTATAGCTTAAAAAATGGAACAAAGTTTTCATTTTTTGTGTCTGTGACTTATTTTACATTAAATAACCTTAAGACCCTGCTTTTCTCACTGCAATTGCAGTGGGTTGGGGAAAGATGTACAGCTGTAAAACTATTTTCAGGGATAATGTTGAGTTCTGTTTCAGTTATCCTTATCCTCACCCCCACCCTCTGCATTATCTCTTCTAATTTTCATGGACTATTTTATCCTAAGATACTGTGTAATATTAAATTACAATAATAGCAATCAAAGTCATGGGGAGCAAAGGATTTTCGATTGCAGCCCATGCTTGGCTCTTAATAGCTCGGCAGAAGGAGAGTCTGAAAAGCACAACAATTCAGAAAACTTGCCAGCAGACCCCATTGTCCTTTCAGTTCATAATGACACTGAAGTACTTCCATGATTAAAATTTAAAGGCTTCCCAGTAACCAAGTAAATTGCCCAAAACTCCTTATCTAGCACTTACCAAGAAGACTCTGATTTTAATATACTATTAATCAAGCTCCAGCCAAGTTTACCACTGATACTTTCGATTACAGAGAGACTAGCTTCATCTCTTTCAGTATGTATGTATGAGGAATTTTCTTTTTCCTGATTAGTCAGTTACTCAGCAAGGAAGTAAACTACAAGCTTGGTTTAGCTACATATTACTAAGGATGCTAGTTGTGGATTTGATAACAACAAACCAAAACATTTTACTATTTTAAACCATCATTTGTAAGAACAACTACAAACCTGAATTCCTTGATATTCCTTGCCAAGAATGAGTTATTAATATTATAAAACCTACATTCACTAAGATGTTGGCTAAAGCAGACTTTACAATGTAAAAATCAAATAAATTATCACAAGAAAAGGATGATGGATATGTGCAAAGATTGGTCTGTAAGTATGTTTGCTTCGATGCTGTTGATAACACCAACTGTTTAGAGCAACATATTCAAAATAAGAAACTGATTATATTAATGATGTGTCATTACTCCAAATAACTGAATAACATAACAGTATGTTTATAATACATTTTACTAATATGAGAAATAGTTATAGTAAGTGGCAAATTAGTTGCTTTATTTTCTTAGAATATATGCAAATGCTAAGTATAACTGTAAGTATAATTATCTACATATAAACAGTGCTTATCTTTTCATAATTAGGGGTCATGTTCATTTTCTTAATTCTGTTTTATTATTGTATTTGTATTTTCAACATTGAAAACATATTGCTTTGGAAGCAGATAAATGACATATGTTCAACTCATTTCACACATAAAATGCACCTACAAAGCCACAGGAAAACTGAGGTATTTTGTCCTCTCCTTTTCCTCCTCAGTATTCATTTAATACTATCATGACTATTATACCAAGTCACATAATTCTTTAAAATACAATATCTACAGAGCTATTATATAATGAATGTTTTGGACAATAATGTAGAGCTTTTGTGCATATAAGTTGGTGAATAATAATCACTAAATTACTTTGCTCAATTTAATAAAAACAAATATTTTTTCAATCGATTTATGATATTCTATGAAAGAATTATTTTTTCAAAAAATATAATTAAAGTCAAGGAATTTTACTGTGGAATTTTGTAAAATATAGGACTGTAAATAACAAGTGACTATATGGTAGTATTTGCTAGTAGAAATAAGATAAAATTTTTAAATTGAACCCATATAGCTCAAATTTTTTTAAAAAAATCAATAACTACCAATGATTTTAATTGAAATTATAATACAAATTAAATATGATTAAACATTCAATAATAAGATAGAAAAATATTTTTTTCTGAAACATATTTTAGTCAATGAAATGATCAGTCTCTAAACTGGAGGCATATGGGCTTATTACAGTTTCAATGCTAATTTGAAATAACAGTAATATATACATATATACAAAATCAGATTTTTTAATATGTAAAAGTTATCAATTTTTGTGTTACTGTTAATAGCTCATATTTATATAGCATTTTATAAAGTACTTTAAAAACTAATTATTGCAACTAAATCTCAAAAAATAAACATTACATTTCATCATATTTTAATGACTATGTGTGGATAATGAAATTGTGTAACAGAAAACCTTCAACTTTACTGAAATAGAGGTAAACACATGAGAACATCTTGCCTTTAATTTTAACTTGTAATGTTAACGATTCTTTTTGTTATTACTCTGATGATAATATTTGATGCTATTAGAAACATGGCAAACTAAATTTTCTCTTATTTCTAAGGGAAAAGACAACCAATTTGGAAAGAAATGAATCAATGCATATCAAATTTCAAAATGTTCACATGATTTAAGCAAATACTCAGAGTTCTCAGAATCAGAATCAAAAAACTTAACAGAAATCAGGAAGAATTTATGAGTAAAGATATTCATTGCTTTATTGTTTATAACTAAAGAACCAGGTACACTTAATATGCACCAATCTGAAAACAGGCAATTAAATTATAATTATGTATTTTACTAAATGATGTTAATAAGTTGTTATTATTATTATAATTATTATTATTTGGTACCAGGAATTGAACCCAGGATGCTTAACCACTGAGCCACATCCACAGTCTGTTTTATGTTTTATTTTGAGACAGGGTCTTACTAAGTTGATAAGGCTGGACTTGGACTTGTGATCTTCCTGCCTCAGCCTCCCAAGACCCTGGGATTACAAGTGTGCACCACCATACCTGGCATAATAAATTTTTTAATAGCAAGATAATTTCTCATGTACAGGAATATTTTACTACTTATAGTGATGTTCTTTCAAATATATAAATAAAGTGAATGAAAATTTACTATTTTGTAAAAGTGGTATTGGGGGTGATTTTTCAACATGTATTTCTTCTTTTTTTTTTTTTATATTCACCAGTAAACAAATATTAATTCTTTCAACAGAAAAAAAAAAACAACAAAAAACAAATGAGTTTTAAATCTTTTATCTCACTCAAGTATGCTCTGGATTTATTTTAGATCGATTAATTTGTTACTACTGATTCACTTGTAATCCTCTAAAGCAATTGATTTCAAAATGATTGAGATCAACAAAGAGATAGATCAAGTTTTTCTACAAATTGCAATTTAAAACGTTTCAAACATGACAATTTTTCCATTTATGCTGGATTTATGGAAATCATAAGTCATACCTGAAAAATTTGTTCCATTTTGGAGCCAAACATCAATTGAAAAACAATAATTTTTCAGGCATTCTTAATATTTTAATCAGCATAACTAAGATGATTTCTCTCTATAGTTATCAGTAACTTGAATTTTCTTTAAAAATTATGTGTCAGATTATTTATCATCCCAACCTCAATTAAATTCTCTATTAAGATCTATTTATGAGATGAGCACCTAATAAATAAGTCATTTCTTTTATGAAAACTGTGGTCTGAGATTAATAATCTATGTGGTAAAACACTAAGAAGAAGATAAAGTTACACATTTTTTCCAGTTGTAAATATATATACATATACATATGTATATGTATGTACATACACACACACACACACACATACAGGACCATGCATGCATATGTATTTAAAATATGCAAGTATAAAACTAAGTATACTTTGGTGTATACCGTGAAAAATGACTTGAAATCTTCTAAACAAATTCTGTATAAAGACAGGCTTTTCTGTAAACTTTAATTGAATGTCAGACTAGTGTACAATCACCTGTGTATAAAATTAGTGATTTTAAAATGACAAGAAAAAAATAGTTTAAAGTAAAAAAATAAAACAACAAGTAGTTTGGACTGATTCCAAGGAGAAGAATCAAAACATTTACAGTACTTATTTTATAATTTTTTATTCCTTTATGAAACTGGTAACTTCTACACTTTTTGAGGCAATTTAATTTGTATGTTTCACTTAAGGACTTTTTATCCAGGTCTCCAAAACATATAACTGTATATTTAACTATTTTAAAGTAATTTTGATCTCTAATTTCTTAAATTATAAAGTTAATAAAGCTGTCAAATGAGGTTGCAAATATGTATGATATCTTCCTTAAATAAAAAATAATTAAGTACACAAACACATGAACACACAAATGCTGAGTAAAACAAAGTAAGGATTTTTGACAGGCAAATCAGTAAACATTAGTTCAGTTAATTTTGATTTCTTAATAAAAACTTTTTCCTTACTTGGCATATGTACTGTATTAAGATATATGCAAGTTGGATATTTCATGAAAGATTTGAGTGCTATGAACTGAATCTTCACTAATATGCAGGGTAAATCTTCAGTAGGGGGATTCTCAAGTTTGCTTATAAGTGCTAAGTAAGTCTTAACAATAGAATATTTAGGCAATTGTCTACAGTCTAAAATAATGTTGAATTTCCCTCTGCATTACCTTCCCACAAAATGCACAGCATTAACCAATTCTTTTCTGTCAACTAGCAATTTTTGGCAGATCCCTTTTGCATGATTCATGAAGGACCAGTAAAAGGCTAATTGTTCAAATTAATTTGCGTAAATGACTAAGCAAGAGATAACAAAATTACATCTGCACTTGTTTGGCAAAGATTCAATAGCAGCGGCCCTGTACTGCCAGCTGCTTCCAGACAACACTCTTGCAGAAATTAAAAGCTACAAATATTAATTAATACACTTTTTTGGTACGTTAATTTGCACTGAAAGGTTCCGGAGTGCAAAACTGCTGAGAAGATGAACCATGATAATTAGAATTAATGGGATGGATGCATGTTTTTTGCAGCTGAAGTTTTAAAAACCCATGAATGGAACTGGGAACTTGAAACTGACATTCTCATAAATCTCTATGATAATGCAGCTATTAGTATTAGAAGGATTAAGTACTATGGCTCCAGAGTTATCCATCTCATGACACGTTATATCCCATCTGTCATTGCAGTAGCTAAGACATGATAGCCGTCCTTGAGGAAGCCACACGAAAAGCTTTGGGAATTCAAGGAATTGTAGTGATGACTGTCAGCCTACAAAATGAATAGCTCAAATCTTTGACTTCCAAACAGAAATAATAGCCAACACTCTGTATTTGTCAGTTGAGTACTTTACAATTACCCTAACTCTAGTACCTATCCCTAAGACTAGTTAAGACAATCTGAATTACAAATAGATTAGACTGGGGGGGTAAAAAAAGTAGTAAAATGTCTCAGATTTTATCTTGAATTCATGTATAACTTTAGTACTATGAGTTCCCTCTAGAATAGTGTTTACTGATTACATTGTTAATTACACAT
Source organism: Tamias sibiricus (assembly GCA_025594165.1). NCBI lineage: Eukaryota > Metazoa > Chordata > Mammalia > Rodentia > Sciuridae > Tamias > Tamias sibiricus. Next base: position 145,257,425 of record CM046660.1, on the reverse strand, counting down.
AGGAACATCTTAGGGAAATATTACTGTTGACATACTAGTAAATATGCTGAAATCACTCTTAATACAAAGTGACTGAGAAATGAAAATTCAATGTTTGGCCAAATGCTAGACTTTCAATTTTCTGTATTTATTTAAAATTATTATTGTTCAATAACTGGCAATGAAGATAAAATATCAGTTTCCACATGGAACTTCCCATATATTGCCAATCAATGTGTGACACAATTTATTGCTTAAAAATAAAGATGGGAAATAAAGTTTAAATACAAGTGCAGAATACATGCAAGAGAATTTATTTAATTAGTACTTAGGACATGACATCAAAAAGCTGGGAATTAATTGTTTTTCAGCATACTAATTTGGATCACTTAGCACCTTCTGAAGTGTCATAACCATCTTTCAATCCAACATTTAATGAGACTATTAAGAAAAGAAGAAGTTTTAATATTATTTAAAAGTATTAAATACTTGGGAAATAATGTGTTTTAAACCAGCCTGGCCTTATGCACATGGGTGGGAAAAAAAAAAAAAAAAACACTACATAAAAAAAAAAAAAAAAAATCTTCCCTTTAATATCCCAAATTATTCCCTAACATTGAATTTATTTTGCTGTGTGACATTTAACGTATTTTTTTCTGGTTTAGCTTTTCTGGATATTGTCTTTCCCTAACAATTTAATGAAAATTACATGTATTTTGTTCCCTCCAAAGAATGCCTGATTAGATTATAATATTTGCTTCTCAGAGTGTTAGAAACAAAGTTTAAATTCTAGGCTTTGATTTCTATTATAGTGGGAATATAGGCACTGCCAGGAAGGCAACACTTACCAATTGCTTAATGTCTTAGAAAGGGATTTCTATCTTTCCTTGAGGACACTCTCTACAAAGAACTGCCAGGACCACATTGAGGTGATCTCAGACAGAAAGAAAAGTTTCAGTATAGTACACTATGGTATACTAACAGTTTTACACTTGCATATTTTGAACAGGGATGCAGAGTCCAAAGGTTCAGAGTGTCAGGGTAAACCTTACCTGGTTTGGAGTTGTGCTTAGAGATCAGAAGAAAAATAATGGCATTTGCAGGTAAATGGATGAAGTTGGAGACTATAATGCTAAGTGAAATTAGTCAATCTCAAAAAATCCAACTACCTAATGTTTTCTCTGATATAAGGAGGCTAGTTCACAGTATTGTTGGATGGGGGGTACATAGGAAGATTAGAGGAACACTAGAATTTTCAAAGGGAATGGAGGGGAAGGGAGGGAGCAAGTGGGGAGGGAAGGGGAGAAAAGAAAAATTAAAAAAAAAAAAGAAAAGGTGGTTGAATGAGACAGATATCATTATCCTAAATGCATGATTGAAGACCTGAATGGTACGAATATACTTTGTATACAAACAGTTGTGTGTAAAAAGATGCTATATATGTGCACTATGAATTGTAATTATTATAAATAAAAAATAAATTTAAAAAAATAATTTAAGTAATTTATGAATGACTATATGTTCTGGGGGGAGTGGGGAATTCATGCAGGAGCTCAGCAGTTTTAAGTATTTGATCACTCACCATCAAGAAGGAATTGTAGCTTTGATTTTATAGAGTATCTTAGTGACAGTTGATTAAACAATGGTGTACCTTGATTATGGAATTAGAAGGTGTTAGGGAATGAATCAGAGCTCAGTCATTTACTTACTCTCTTACAGTAAAGAATTATCAGCTGGGCACAGTGGTGCATGCCTGTAATCCCAGCATTTGGGAGGATAAGACAGGAGGACAGTGAGTTCAAAGCCAGCCTCAGCAATGGTGAGGCACTTAGCAACTCAGTGAGACTCTGTCTTTAATAAAATACAAAAAAGGGCTAGGGATGTGACCCAGTGGTCAAGTGCCCTTGAGTTCAATCCCTGGTAACAACAACAATAAAAAAGGATTATCTATTTTTTTCCCAAAAGAAAGGCATTAATAGCTATAAAAACAATATATTCATATGTATTAGATAATTTTTCTTTTAAATAATTAGATAATTATGATTAGATAATTTTTCATTTAAGGATTTAAATGGTCAGTTGATATGCATAATAAAAGACATTTTGTTGGACAGAGAAGGTGATATGTTGAGGTGTTTGTCTATTGACTGATTAAAATCTATCCAAAGCTCTAGAATGGTACCATGTGGTACATATCTGAACTATACAGGTTATCTCACTGTTTACTAGGCATGCTAGTCTAGACTTAAGAGAGATGCTTATTCCACACAGTTTGGCAAACCATGGAGATTCCCAACTCATACCAAAAATTTCAAAGTATGAAATTGGTATCAAATTCTTTGGAAATTCAGTTAAGTTTGTTTATATGATATAAGGAGGCTGATTCACAGTGCAGTTGGGACAGGGAGCATAGGAGGATTAGAGGAATACTAGAAAGGCCAACAGGGAGGGCGGGGAAGAGAGGGGGCAAAAGGGTAAAAAAAAAAAAAAAAAAAGAAAGATGGTAGAATGAGATGGATATCATTACCCTAAGTGCATGTATGAAGACACAAATGGTGTGAATATACTTTGTATATAACCAGAGATATGTAAAAAATGTGCTCTATAAGTGTAATATAAATTGTAATGCATTCTGCTGTCATATATAACAACTTACAATAAAAAATTTAAAAAAAAATAGTTTTTATAAGCCTTATACTAGTATGTTTGTTAAAAGGAGTAAAATACAGGTATTTTCTAAATTCCAGAATAAAATACATATCTCTAAAATAGTTTGTTATTGTCATTCTGTTATGAATTTAAGATGTATCTATAGCTTTAACACTCATAATTGATTTGAGTTGATTGAGATACTGGTCAGGGGAGTTAAACATTTTATCAGAGAGCACACAATATTTTCTTTCACTGGGGGTGATTTTCTAAACATATATGGGATTTTAGAATTCATACAGGCTCAATTGCTTTGTGGGCTCCAGCTTAGCAAATTGCTAGGCACAGAGCAAGCTCTGTTTTACCAGGCTGAATTATTGGCCCTTGTTTGAACATGATGACATTGCCCTGCAAAATATTGGCTATTTATCATATCATCTGATTTTTAAGAAAATATTTAAGGTTATAACACACATCAACATTTAATAACAATCCCATCTGAGCATATACCTTATCACACAGAATATATACAAACATAAAAAGAAACAAGCAAGATAGAGATTCTTTATTTTCTTTGAAAAAGTGTTGAGAAAAAAAATCTATCTAGCAAAATAAGCATAATGTAAATAAAAGCTAAACCAATATATTTTAAAAAAAAAAGGACCCAAGTCCTATCATCAAAAGCTAATCTCCATTTAGTTTCTTCCAATAAAAAATAGCTCATATGGGGATGGGGATGTAGCTTAGTTGGTAGAGTGCTTGCTTTGAATGCACAAAGCCCTGGGTTCAATCCTAGGCATCAAAAAACATAAATAAATAAAAATAAAAAAGCTTATACATAAAATTGAGAGCTATTTCTCACAAAAAATGTAAAACAACAGATCAAGTTTTCTGAATTCATTGTTTCTCATATTAGAGTTTCATAAATCAAACACACAAACCCAGCATTAAACCACTTGGAAGATCATATGTAATAAAATCTGTGAGGCCATTTCAGAATGGGTACAAATACATAGCTTCCAGTCAAACTTTTATTATTTTTATCAAGGAAAAGAAATTATCCTTCATATTCATCAGTGTATTTCTTCCACCTAAAATGTTTTCTGAATAAATATCCACCTTTTGGAGGAGTCAGCTTTGTTTCTTTTTTTTTTTTTTTTTTCTTTTTGGTACCAGGGATTGAACTCAGGGACACTCAACCACTGGGCCACATCCCCAGCCCTTTTTTGTATTTTATTAGAGACAGGGTCTTACTGAGTTGCTAAGTGCCTCACCATTGCTGAGGCTGGCTCAGCCTCAACCTCCCAAGTGCTGGGATTACAGGCATAGACAACCGTGCCTGGCTAAAAGTCAGCTTTAAAAAAAAAAAAAAAAAAAAAAACTATGAAAAAGCCTCCATTAGCCATCCTATTTAAGTTTGCTTTCTGCCCTGTTACTTCTGCCCAACTTATAAAGCAATGAAGCATTCTGTTCTTGAGGATATCTATTATTTCCTTAAAGTATTATTTGAATAATTTGTTGCTATTTATTTTTCCATCAGTCTTAATATTATTGTACTGCCAAATCAACTGTAAACTTCTCACACTCATAAGATCTCATAATTCTCTGCATATGCCATAATCCTCAATGTGGTTTTTCTGGTTTCCATTTATCCAGCATTTTGAAGGTCCTCTAAACTTTCATTCTTAGGAAACTTTACTTGTTAAAAACAGCTCCACTAGGGCTGGGGTTGTGGCTCAGCGGTAGAGCGCTGGCCTAGCACATGAGTGGCCCAGGTTCGATCCTCAGCACCACTTACAAATAAATGCATTGTGTACAACTAAAGCAAATAAAAATAAATATTTTTTTTTTTAAAAAAAGAAAAACAACAACAAAAAAGGAAAACAAAATAAACTCCACACAACTTCTACTAACACACAAAATTGCAGTGCCTGTTTCATGTTTAAGAGGTTAATGTACCCTTTAACCTCCAGTTAGAATTGGGTCTTTAAAATAAAGAATGTGGTGGGCTGGGTTGTGGCTCAGCAGTAGAGCGCTCTCCTAGCACGTGCGCGGCCCAGGTTCGATCCTCAGTACCACGTACAAATAAACATATCGTGTACAACTAAAGCAAATAAATAAATATTTTAAAAAAATAAAGAATGTGGTCTTTTCAGCAAGTGTTAAGAAGAAAAAATAATAATTTCCTATTGAGCTATTTGAATAAATAAAAATGCCCACCTCACTATCTCAAAGAGCAAACTGATATCAATAAAAAATGTAAAACAGTTTTTAATGTGAATTGCATTGTTTCATTGCATGCATCTTACCAAATTAAGTCTGAACAAAATATATTGAAAGAATTCAATTCACAAATGTTCCCAACTTTATATACTTTGGAATAGGTATGCAAATTTTTTTTCTTAGCTAAGATTCTCATAACATCAAAATCAAGCTGTCTTTAAAAAGTGATTATATTATTCCTAAATTCTTCATTGATTTTTCTATGATATATTAAAAAATGTTTTGTGATTGTGAAGTCAGCGTCCCTTAAAAATTTATATGCATCTCCATAAATGAGTTCCTAGAAAGTAAAGACTCCATTAGTGAGTGGGAAAAATATAAAAAAAAGGACCATAAAGAAGTCAAATGATACTCTGGGGATGTGGGGGACAAAGGTACTTTGAGAGAGAGCATCTGTTAGGACAAACACTATTCCTTTCTGGAGACATAGAATCTATTTGGTCAAAAAATCATCTATTTATACAGAACAAAATAATTTACTTGGTGAGTCTATTTCTTGGGCTTTTGGTTGTTTTTGTTACTCAAATCAAGTTACTGAAATTGGCATTTAGAAGTAAAAGCACAATTTTTATACTTAGTCATTAAGATTATCATTCCAATGATGACAATGTTTGATATATCATATATATATATACACATATACATATGTATATATATTATGATATTTGTTAACCATAATAAATTTAGAATCATGATGATACATACTGAAATGGTATTTTAATGTCCAGTAGTTTCTTGGGAAAGAGTCGCCTACCTTTTGCAATTTTGAAAAACAAAAAGCTTTAAGCTTCTCCATCAACATGTGACTCTGTTGGAATTTTAATAATCAAAACACCTAATGTTTGATCTGGGTGGAGGAACCAGTGGGATACTAGATGGAAAGGCTAAAAGGTGCCATATTTCTCAATACAGCACATTGTGACTGAAGAAACTGCCAAATGCCTTTGGCAACTGTTCCTCTGAAGTTCAACTTACAAAAGGAAAAAGATTGAACACTGTTCACCACTTACTGGTAATAACTCATCCTAATCTTACCAAGGAAAGATTGGCTACCAAGTTTCCAATAATCTTAGATTTTTGTCATCCTAATTCCTTACAAAGGAAAGCTTTTATTCTTTGAAAGAACATTAGAATAAAATTCCTTCTGAGATTACTTTACATTTCCTATTCATAAGCCCCAAATAATAGCCCACTAGGGTCACAGCAGCAGTCTAATATATTCACTATATGTCTGGCCACTTATTTCCTTTTATTGAGAGAAATATCTGAGATCAGGTATGGGTTTCTTACATACAGCCTTGTGGCAAAATAGAAAAATCACTGTTCTGGGAGCAAGGTTCCTCCAATGGCTCCTGGGTGATCTTGAAGAAGTCATTTAAACTCCCCTAGGCTCAGTTTATATATCCAACATATGGGGCCATGGAAACCTTACATGTCAACTTCTTCAGAAACTCAATTCAAAAGAGATTTTCCATTAAGAGAGAAAGCTAATTTATCTCTTCAGAAGAAAAGACAAACATGCCAAAGAAACTGCCCCTCCTAACTCTTGGAATAGATTATTTTACATGTGGTTTGTTTTTAATGATTTAGAAGTGAAGGTGGGGCTCCAAGAAATAAACCAAGTTAATAAGAACGTGCTCCTGTTACATTTGTGTAACAGGCCATCACTGTGCTGGTGGGAGCCGCCCTTCCTCTGAGCCTCAAGAGTTTATACTGTTTGTGTAAGATGCTTAATGCAAACAAGCTTTACGTTTTTATCACGTGGTAAAGCTGCCATGAGAGATTCAAAACAGCAATCTGTCAATGAGTAGGAGAAATCTAGACCATGTTACTTTTTAAAAACTTCAGTCCATGAAAAGTTGGAAAGGGAAGTAAGAGGATAGGTAAGGAAGCAATGTCAAAGGGAGAGAAACAGGGTCTCCAGTTACCATTCAGGATAGTAGAAATTCTATCATTTTATAAATTAATTTTTTCTTACTGTACCTATAGGATTAAAACAATAACTTTTGGATCATATTTCTTTCTTTCTTTCTTTCTTTTTTCTTTTTTTTTTTTTTTTTTTTTTGCATTGCCCCACAACCCTTTAAGGAAAAAAAAATATATATATATATATCATTAACCAAAAACAAAAATCTGGTTTTCTTAAAAGTATGTGAGCCTAGAGAGTGGTTGCATGCTTGTCACATTTAGTCTATTTCTAAGCTTGATGTAGAAATACAAACTGATATTGCTGAACAAAGTCTTAAAAAACAAGACTATGATTCAAATTGCCCTTATTATTCAACAACTTCTGGTGAGAACTAGCCAGGAGCAATGCAAACTGGGATTAAGAAACATGACCAGCTATCCAATGGAGTCATATTTGCTGAAACTAGTAATATTGTCTCTGAGAAGTAATAGAAATAAACAAAGAGTTTATCCTTGCTTCAGTTCAGAGAACAGAGAAAAATCATTTTGAGAAGTGAGAAAAGAAGATGACTTGGTTAAAAAAACACAACTGATATTCTGGTAAAAGAAAAGGAGTGAACTGAGAGATTGAGACATTTTATAGGAAATATTTTGGTAGTGTTTCATTACATAGTTTTCTTTTTTATTTGTTTTTCACTTACTTCAAATGTATATGCAATTCAGCAATGAAGTGATTAAACTGAATCCACACTTACATATATTATAAAATATCAGCTTTAAATTCTCACACACAAAAATTAGATTGCTTAATACCACATAAATATTCTGGCAAATCCAGCATTGTATTAGCCTGCTAGGACTTCCATAACAAAATACCACAGACTGGGTAACCTACAAAACATAAATGTATTTTCTTACAGTTATGGAGGCTAGAACTACAAGATCAAGATGCCAGCAGGGTTGATTTCTCTTGAGGCAGCTCTCTTTGGGTTGCTGATGGCCACCTTCTTGCTATGACCTCCCATGACCCTCTCCTCTGTGCGCACACATTGCTGGCATCTCTCCCTCTTCTAATACATACAACAGACATATTAGATTAGGGATCCACCCTTCTGACCTAAATAATCCTTAATTAACTCTTAAAAGTCCTATCTCAAAATACAGTTATGCTGGGGGTTAGTACTTAGCTATCGTTTAGATCTTGAGTGGCCCCAAAGGCCCATGTGTTAGAGGCTTAAGTCACCAGCTTGGTGCTGTGGGGAAGTGTGAAACTTTTAATAGGGGGGTGTCCAGTGGGAGGACTTTGAGTTACTGAGGGCATGCCCTCAAAGGGAATAGTGGGACCCTGGTCTCTCTCTCTCTCTCTCTCTTTTACTATGAAGTGAGATTTTGTTCCACTATCCATTTCTGCCAAGATGCGCTGCCTTTCCACAGGACCAATAGTAATGGAATCAACCAATCATGGACTAAAACTCCAAAATTGTGAGCCAAAGTAAACCTTGCCCTTTTATAAGTTGATCATCTCAGGTATTTGTTGCAGTAACAAAAAGCTGACTAACATAGGCTTCAACACATGGATCTGGGGAAGACACAATTCATCCATAAAAAGCAATGTAGTAACTGTAAGGAACTTTTTTTTTAATATTTATTTATTTGCTTTAGTTGTACACAATGCCTTTATTTTTACATGGTGCTGAGTATCGAACCCGGGCTGCACACGTGTTAGGCGAGCGCTCTACCGCTGAGCCACAACCCCAGCCCTGTAAGGAACTTTTTAAAAAAATATTTTATTAATTATTAGTGGACATTTATTTATTTTTATGTGGTGCTGATAATCAAACCCAGTGCTCCACACATGCTAGGCAAGCCCCTCTACCTCTGAGCCACAACCCCAGCCCTGTAAGGAACTTTTTATGTATCCTAATTATAAAGGGATTCCTTTTCGTTTATTAATCCATCTATTTAAAATAAGCATCATTAAGACTTACATTTCAATGGGATTTATGTAACTACATTTATCAGGTCATTTTTAGAGAAAGTAATTAAAAAATTTCAAATGCCAAGTAAGATATTAATCAACCTAATAATTTTAAGGAGCTGACTCAACATGGAAGCCAAGACCCCTAATTTGGTACACTTTGGAAATGACTCACCACATTACATGCTAATATAATATTTTTGAAGGAAAAGGCTATAATGTCTACAAGTTTATATCAGAAAAAAAATCTGAAGTTTGGAAACCGGCAATAGATTACTATTATTTTATTGTTTGCTTCACTAGTTACTTTCAAATTTTTCAATTCTTAGGAACATCAATTAATGTATAGATTTTTCTCAAGTAAAGCTGCAAAGCATTTCTCTCAAATAGAAGAGAAAATCCCAAATGTTAATTTATTGCCCTGTAAATCATTAACTGGTTTTATATATAACCCAAGGATTTTATCTTAATATTTCTTCTTACAATTATCTCTTTACCTACCTTATCAAATGTTGTTTGACCTGGTTTAATTTTTACTGGCTTATTCATTAATAATGGGTTAAACACAATATTCGATATTTGTCCATTTAACATTGACCTCAAAGACAAAATTTTAGTTTCCTGAAAATAATACTAAAGCATAAAAATATACAATTATTCATTCATTAATGTTTTCTTTTCACATAATAATCTAATTAAATCCTAAATATTTTCTAAATTGATTTTGAAATTACTTTGTCATGTTTTTAGAGAAAAAAAGAAAACTAGAAATTTAAGAAGTTTTTAAAAAAAATTTTATTGTTTATTATAATATTACATAGGAAAAGATTGTGTTTATTCATGAACTTCTTCACTCTTTCCCATTGTTAATATTAACTAAGCACATTTTAATTAATTCTCTATATAGGCATCGTAAATTTCTTCTTATGGAGGGAAAGCAAAAAAAATTAGTATAATTTTAATCTATGGCTATTTATAGTAAAGCAAATCAGATCTTATTTACAATGAATAACCAAACAGATTTTGAATTCCATATTGTTAATTTGGCTAAAATCTAGGTATTTTTCAGAGAAGAAAAAGTTCATTGTTTTCTTTACCCATTCTTAGTCCGCACCCCCCCAAAAAAAAATGAGTTCTAGAGTCATGACCTGTGAGGAATTGACTATCTGGATTATTGAAGATTATGGAACCCTAAATGTAGGACACTTTTGATCTAATTTGGGTAGATTTTTCTGTGATGTTAGTACTCAAAGTCAGGAATCATTTCTACTAAGAACCCTTTCTGCCAATGAGTATAGACTCAATTAGATGTTTCTAAATTTGCATGCCATCCTTTAATTTTATTTAATTTTACACATTTCTTACTTCATTATTCTGCTTTCTTTTCTATTCCATGAGATAAATAAAAAATAAACTGTCACATTTATAAATCGGCTAGTTTGGTGTTTGGTGTTTACATAATAATTAAATATATCATATCTCAATGTATTTATTAAGCCTAAGAAAATTTGACCCCCAAATTTGAACACACTAAAAAACAGGACTTTGTGTAATATATATACAAATAAAAGGTGAAGCTATGTGCACAAATATCAATACATAGATCATAAAAATGTGTTCCATTTTTTCCCCAAAACAAATGTGTTTTAGTCAGCTGTTTCACCACTGTGACTAAAAGACCCAACAAGAACTATTGTAGAGGAGGAAAATTTTATTTAGGGGCTCAAGATTTCAATCCATAGACAGCAGGCTGCATTCCTCTGGGCTCAAGGTGAGGGGGGATATCATGGTGGAAGAGTGTGGCAGAGAAAAGCAGCTCACATGATTGATAATCAGGAAGCAGAGGGAGAGACTCCACTCTCCAAATACAAAATATATATCCCATAGCCATGCCCCCAATGAACCACTTCCTCCAGCCACACACCACCACTCAGTTAATCCCATTAGGGATTAATTCACTGATAAGGTAAAGGCTATAGCACAATCATTTGTCCTCCTAATGAAGGGCAAAAATCACACCGGAGACAACCATGCAGCCAAGAGATTTATTCACCAGCCTTTATGGCTGGTAGGAGATAGAAGAAGTACAGGAAGAGAAGAGTCAGGGAGAGGGAAGTGTGCAAGCTCTGGATGGAGGGTCAGTGCCTGGTCCTGCCGGCTGTGGTCTCTGGAGCTGTTGGCTGGGGCCGCTGCCATCTGGCTGGAGACAGTGAGTCTGGAGCTGTTGCAAAGGCTGCTTCCTCTCCTCAGGGACAAGCTGTTGTTGTCTGAGCTCCAGGCAAGCAGGGACTTAAGTAGGGATTTCTGGTGGGGGGTGTGCCTGAGCAACCTTTAACGCTATTGGCTCTTTTCCCAGTAAACAGGACGAACTTTAAGCTGATTGGCTCCTGCCTGGGGAAAATGAAATCAGTTTGATCCTAATGGAAATTTCCATGGGGGAGGTGGTCTGTTGGCTCACGCCTATCTATCACCAAACCTTGCATTGTCTCACATGTGAGCTTTTGGGGGACATCTCACCTCCAAACCATAACAAATTGCTTAGCCAACATAATTCAGTATTTGTTTGTGTGTGTTTTCAAAGTATACATTGAATCTGAACCAGGTTTGAATGTGATTGAAATTCTCTAAACATTTAGCTGGTAATTGCTGTGATGTAGCTGTCTCCACTGTTTCATCACAGTTATGATTTTCTAAAGCACAAATAGTTTTGTAGCTATTTGCATATGAAGGTTATAAAAATATTTCAAATACTCCAAAGATAACATTAAATTTGATTTCAAAGGAAAGTTTTGTTATACATTTAAAGGCCCCAAATAAGGCATATAATAAAGAGCCTGGTCAACACTTACTCTGACAATATCACTGAAAATGGTTATAAAATCTGATGGAAGCAGTGAAAGATGACCTCTGAGGGGGATACAGAAACCATTTTGTTTTAAAACTGACCCTGAAGATATGTCAAAACATTTGTAATATCCACAATAAAGAGTCAAAGTTATGACTGGGAGATTCCTTGGGCTTGAAATAAAAAATTCAGAGTAGTGATTCTAGTTATTTCACATAGTGTAATGGAAAACTGATATAAGAAAAGTTCTGTTTTCCTTTAGCTATACCTTTTAATTTTCACTTCTAAATTTTCAGAAGCATAAACTCAGGAAGTATATAGACCTTTCTCTGAGTCAGGAAGTAAAGAAATATAAGTGATAATTTTTAAGACTTAAAAAATATATCTCAATCCTATCAATAGTCCATCTGATTTGATTTCTTTCTAACATAAGCTAACATGTAGGTTATTCTTACACCTCAGCAAGGATATAAGGTATTTTAAGAACATTCCTGGAGAAAAATATGTCAATAATAAATCTATTCCTTATAGTGGATGGAACCTTTTGTAGTTCACTAACTGAATTAAGAAAATAGATTATACAACTCGGGTTTTCTGAACTTACTTCCTTCTAAGTTTGACAAAGAGTTGCTTTTCTAGACAGTTTATTAATATTTAAATAAAAGACTAAACCTTTTTGTTTCTATGATGTGTCTATTATGCTAATTTTCAATAAATTTCTTTAAGTATTATTAAAATTATATATCCTTTAACTTTTCTGAGATATAAATCTTAGGAAAAATAGTCTGATAGAACTGTTACTCAAATAGGTAAGCAATTAGTACCTTACAGGAATAAAATATCTTCCAACAATTAGCAAGTGCAATCTTCTGATGTTCTATTACTAAGGTAAATCAAAAATTTGTTCCCTAGTCAAGAAAACACTTCATTTATTGACACTTATATATTCTAGTGTGTTGCAAAGACTTTGGTAGATGTCTCCTTGTAATATTTCAGCTCCTAAGCTGATTCCTTGCCTCACTGAGCTCACATAAGATACATCTGAAAGCTTTAGTACAAATTTACTTCGAATAAAGTCTTCAATTCATTTTCATGGCACCAAAAAGACAGCTTTAATAACTGCAATGACAAATAAACTGGAAATCATTCCAGGCCTTTTCACTTAACTGACAAGTAGAACACTCTCATAATGAGCCGCAGGTTTTACGTTTTCTCTTTGACCATAATAGCTTCATTTAAGAGCGTCAGACCCTGACACTTCATCATTTATCTACATTATTTCTCATCTTCTTTCAAATAAATTATGGAATACTAGACTGAGCACATAAAAACAAAGTGACTTGTTATCAGTAAACAGCAAGATAAATTGTCCAGAAGTTCCTCATTTAGTTCCTTTTAAATTTAAGGGCAAGTTATTGGGTGCACCTATTTTAGCTTCCAATGTTTGCATTTTTACAGCCATCTTATTTCTTTTGCCACTGGCCTCTGTGCACTCATCCAGAGCCTGATGTGGAAGGCATAAAGTAATCCTATTATCCCAAGGTTGGCTGCTAAAGTACAAAAAGGCAGAGGGGAGAAAATCAAATAAACAACTTGGAAAGAGATTTCTCCACATCTGTAAAACCCCCTATCCATAATACATCTTGTCATACTAGAAAATGTGACACTTCCAAAGTAATGAGGAGAGCAACTGTAACTGTTTTAGCCCTGAGAAATACAGCACTGATTTTAAATGGATGGGTGAATGCCATCCCTTCTCATCTTCTTAAAAACCATATGGAACCAGAGCGAATCAAATAAAATCACTATCAGATTATATGTCTTTTGGAAACTGTTGATCAAGATTAGGAAAATTCTTATCTCCCTCCCTCCTTACTTAGTGATTTAACATTAACTTTCAAGAACTTAAAGAATCATATCAGATTAATATATACAAAAATCAATATTTAAAAAGAACTATAAAATATGTTGTGGCATCTATTCAAGTTGAGGCTTTACATTGCTGTATCAATTAAAGGAAGTACAGTCGAGAAATTACAAAGTGATTGCATACTAACTGATTTTCAAATATTGTTTATTCCGGCATTAACCCCCAAGAAAATATATCCTTATTTTTTTTCTTACTTTTCCTAAAAAGCTGCTCTAAACAATTTGATGATAAGATATTTCAAATATAACAATATTATATGGGAATTAAGTCACAGGTAACTTAGCAATATGCATAAACCCTATGCTTTGTACAAAAACCTGATACAGGGAAATGTAAAGAAAAGGATACATGCCATTATCTGTCCTCAAAGATCCCTTGGAAAGAGTTAGTCATCTAAATTTGGGATGCTATTTAACTTCTGAGATTTTGCAGTGATGGGAATAATTTAAGGTGTGAATAATTTTATATGCCTCTATATTTATCCTTTAAGGAACTATTCCAATTTCTATTTCCTGAGAAGATGGTGAAATAATGTTTTTCTGGCTTCTTTTACTAGCCCAACACTGAAGATATTTCAGAAAGAGAGGCTGATGGATTTGTCATCCAGCAAAAGTCATAGAGAAGGGCTGGGGTTGTGGCTCAGCAGTAGAGGGCTCGCCTAGCACATGCGCAGCCAGGGTTTGATCCTCAACACCATGTAAAAATAAAGGCATTATGTACAACTAAAACAAACAAATAAATATATATATTTTTTTTAAAAGTTATAGAGACATTGGTGAATTTTAAAAGCAAGAAAAATTGGTTAGGCCAGCATGGGGGTGAAGGAATAGATCTAGGAAGAGGTAGAGGTAGAAGAAATGAAAGGCGGGAGAATAGTCTAGGTAACATGGATTTAGTTAAAATAGCTCCATGTTTTGGTGAAAGTGTGCCCATTTCCCCCACCATTTTCTCCCTTGCAGAAATAGCGCAGAATAGAAAAGGTAGAGGATAGCTCTTTAAAAAGAAGCGTCTGGGTTAATATACAAATTACTTCATAAAGACTGTTTATACTCTGGCATGTCTCAAACCCCTGAAATTATCAAAAAGGACAAAGGCCAGGACATAAGTTATTTTTCCCTTTTCAAGTACACAAGATAGTAAAGGTGTCTAGTTCCAAAGGCAATATAAGCTCAGGAGGAAAAGTGAAAGGATGCTTTGGAAGTCCAACAGATATCAGACAAACCTATATATTGTTTAAAATGGACAAATTCAATGTCTCAAATGAGCAAGGGGAAGTATTGTATACATAAAAAAAGAAAAAAGAAACAAAATAAAACAATACAACCATGGTGACTAGGGATTCTTGGTGTGAAAACATCAGAACTCAATTTATAGTTCGTATAGATACAGCTGAAGATTGGTCAGGGAAATGGAAAAATGATAAAGAGCCCATTCAGAAGAATTAGATAGGGAGTATGAATAAAAGAGTGGAGATATGTGTTTAAGAACTGAATTGCATATCCTAAAATCCCAAAAAGAGTAAAAAAGAGAGATAACTGGAAGAATTTAATGAATTAATGATGCATAGTTTCTCAGAATTAGATACAATTTTGAGAATTCAGGTAAAAATGATTTACAATAAGCCCAAAAGGACAGATAATGAAAATGACACATGTGTAGCAGTCAAATTTAGAAACCATAACATGCAGTGAAATTTACAAGCCACTAAAACAGAAAAGAAAAACTAAATGGCTATCAAGGAAGAAACAAATATCAGATTCCTATTATAAACTGAGAAACAGTCATTATGCTTCTCAACACCTACAGACAAGGCACAAAATAGTGGAGCCATAATATTTTCAGCATCTTAAACAAAAAAATCATATACCCAATTAAACTGTCATTTAAAAGTTCAAGGCCCAATAAAGATATTCTCAAGTGAGCACATAAGTCTTCATAAACTTTCATTAGACAAAGACTCTCTTTCATCATAGGGTATAAGAAGAGAAGTATATTTAGGTGGGCTATATCAGAGGAAGAGAGTGATTCAAATAATAATAGATAATAATATATAACATGTAATCCTTCTAAAGTTGGGCCTTAACATTATCGCCTTGTTGTGGATTACAAAATTGGGGAAATTAATTTTCTACACATGAATAATACAAATGCTAGGATTTGAACCTAGATAGTTTGACTCTAGAGCTTCTATTCATGTTACAAACAAGTAAAAAGACACACGTACACACACATATACATACACACATTCATACACATGTGATGAACATGCGCAAACACATTCATAACAATCAAAACCTCCAGAGCCACTGGGTCAACCAACTTCAGTAGGTTCTATTCACATGAAATATTACATCATAATTCAAGGAATCATCCGTCCCTTTGAACTTCACACCTGGCACTGGCACTGTGCAATGCATGCTATGCAGTGTCCTCATCTTTATTACAGTGCTATAACTGGTTAAATCTATTTTAAAATACCAGTAGTTAAGCATGAGACTCATACTTCCACGAATGAACACATGCTCCAAATATATGGAATTATAAATAGTGTAAAATTGGTTCAGGAATAAACATGAAAATTGGAAGATAAGGGGGAAGGTAAGCAAAAGATACATGTAGGCATGGGTGCTTTGTGTGTAATACATATGGCCCAATAGGCCAGTGGAAATACAGATAAATAAAATAGAAAATGTTGAGAAAATGGTTTACTACTTGGAGAAAATTCGGACATATTGCACTTACACTGTACACAATGGTGTGCATGGTGATGAACTCTCAGATTAAATATCCAAGTTGAGTGCAGGAAGACTTCTGAATAAGTCAACAAAATAACAAAGAGTACAAATGTTGAATGGTGTGCCTACATTATCTGTGTCAGACAGTGGACACCACGGATAGAATTAATATTCAGGGATGAAAACTGAAAAAGAATTAAAATTTGCAATTCAAATACTTTTGCAAATCAACTAGAAAATAGCAGATACCAAATTTAAAAAATGGACAGAAAACACTGATGATCAACAAACATTAAAAATCATTCAAAATCAATTAAAATAGCTTTTTTCTCTATTAATATTTTCTGTATAAGAAAAAAAGCCAAAATTTGAAATTCCTTATTATCGCTGACATTTATCATTATCATGTATATTATATAAATCATATTTTGAGGAGCAATAGCTGACTTCAATTTCACTATGAATTTTTCAAAGGAAATTAATAATCAAATATGTAAAGCATTCAAAATATGTTATTGTGGTCCATTTAGTCAAGATTTAAAAGAATGAAAAATATGTGTATGTGAATATATGTATAATATAGCAGTAACTGAATTATAAGATTTAAGAAAAAGTACAGTAAATGCAATAAATGGAAAAACTTGATACAGAGATAATTTTCCATCTTCATATGTTTAGACATATGAAAAAACATTGTTTAAATTATCAATAATGTTACCAATCACATGTTTGTGAGGTTAGGGTTCATGTTTTAGCTCAAAGTGTAATACCTGGCCTTTAGTGTTTAAACCAGATGTATAATTAATTTTTCTCCAAAGCAGCATTAGAAATTATCATTATTATTAAGAAGTAAACTCATTTTTGTTCATGCTAACATTTTACAAACTAAGTTTGTGTTATTTGTACCTAAAAAATTTCCTCTTAACAAAACACTGTGATATCAACAGTTAACATCAGTAATACCTTCTTTGGGCTAGCTTCTTTATGATAAGAAGTAAATGAATAAAATAGTATGTGGTCTGTGATTAAGTAAAATTTATTTGCATTAAGTTGGTAAGTTGTATAAATTCATGATATTCACATATGAGAACACATATGTAGATCATCTAAACCAATCAGGACTGAGGTACAAAGATCTAGGAATTCTTTCTAGATAAAGACCTCAGTCACATCTTAAAATTAGATGTATTAAGCTCATGTTAAAGTGTTGATTTTCCTTATGATACAATCCAGTTAAAAATCTCAACATTTGTAGTGATACTCTGATAAGTCAAAGAACCAGAAAAACTATTGATAATTCCATCTCTCATGCTTGGACATTGAGATTTCATAACAACAAAGAACCATAACTTGAGATGGAAACTGTTATCAATGACATATAACATAATAATATCTCATGGAATATACAAAATATATTACTGTAAAACATATGACTATAATATCAGAAAGGGTGGGACAAGGGTTACAAAATTATGTAAGGTACTTGTTTTTTTTTTGGGAAATGGTAAACTTTTTGAATTCAACATCTCAATATATGTTCGTAATGCTAAAAATTAACTAAAGGTATCACTACAGAGATGTCTTTTAAAAAAAGTTCAACATCAGGGATATTCACTTGATTGTCTCCTATTACCACAAAAAAATATAAACAATTGTTTCTAGCATCAGAGAAAAATAAATTAGATTCATCCACTCAAATGAATAGTTCCCAGTAGTTTAAAAAAGTTGTAAATATCTAGTCACAGCAGATGTCAATTATAAGCAGTCTCATGATAAAAGTCAGCTTCAAAAAGGTAAATGCTCTCTTACAATTGCTCTGCTATTGAGCACTTGTGGGGTAACAGGCTTTCTACTGCATGCCCTCATTTAATCCTACTGGCAGCACTGTGTGGTATTACCTCCATTACAGCATAATCCCATTTTTGTAAATGTACTTTCAGGTGTATTTATAGAAAAAATATTAAATTTATTACCACTAGATGGGATAATCAGTACTTTTAAATTAACATATGTTTGCTTTTGAATATTTTCTACTTCTCCCCACTGTGAACATATATTAGCATTCTGAAAAAAATACTAATTAAGCATCTAGAATTAAAACAATGTATGATCTAATCACAATGATCTGGCTCAGATAGTGGAGAAATTAACTTATAAATTTAAGAAACATACATGAAGATTATGAGACTAAGTATTCTTTTATGTAGCAGCTGTTAATGTAGTTTTCAGGTTGTTTTTATTCATTTATGAAAAGAATGAGTATAAAAGATTTGGCTTTTGATCATGCCTTTATCATTAACAAGAATAGGTGTTTTCCAATTTGGTTAAATCCAAAAAACTACAAACATTACTTTCAAGAAATTGATCAAGTTTTTATAACTTGATACTTTAATTTAGCTACACTAACATAAGATATCCACAGATGGTTCCCTCATTTGATCCATGGTTGGAACATAGGACATGTATTTTATGTGAAATCAAGATGGGGGATCAAAGATGGCAGTTTTAGCATGAGGCAGCATTTCTCTTAGCTACCCAGAACTCAAACAGCGAGAATACAACATCTCCCAGAGGCTTAGAGTGAAAAAATCCTAAGACTGGAGGGACAGTCTGCCCTAGCCGAACCAGAGTCTCTTTGACTCACTAATTGGATATAATAAAAACCTCTCCATCAGAGAATATAGATGTCCACCGACAACAGATCCAGGAGCCATCTTGGGACTGCAGCTTCACAGAGACTTACAGAAACTGGAAACCCATGAGTTTGCAGCTAGGTTGGTGTGAGCCTGTCTGCGCCTAGCAAACCTGTGAAAAGTCAGAAACTGGGAGTGTTGGGGACATAAGAATACATCAGCCAAAAAAATAGAGAACTTTAACTCTTTGGTTGCTTCCCACTCCCTGTTATGGACCCGGCCTTTTCAGGAGGCGTTCCCCTGACGTGTCATGGGAACCGAAACTACCCTAAAGATAGGGTAGGGGCTCCCCCAATACGATTTGCCCATGCTCCTTATGTGTCCCTGTATTCTTTCTGTTGATTGGCCTATGTCTTCTATAAGAGCTGTGCAACTTCCTCAATAAACTTGAGTTCCAGCTGTTCCTGGTAATCTTGAGGGCCTTTTGAAGGCGGGGGTGGGATTGCCAACCTTTACCTTTCCCAATCTCGTCTCTCGCTGTGGCGTGCTCTCCCAGCCTTCCCTGCTGGCCAGAGAAGGTTTTCCCCAGGCCAAGGGAGAATTAAAAACCGCAGCAACCCTAAAGTCCCCAGCAGGTGGCGCCCAACGCGGGGCCGGGAAAAAAAGTTGCAGCGCAGAATCTCCGGCGAATTTGGGCTAAGCGGTCTAGCCAATACGGCTTTTCAGGTAAAGGTATCCTCTGTAGAATGGGGCAAGCTTTCGCTAGATCTCAGGATCCAGCTCTTGAGGCATGGAGGAGCATACTTAAAAAGCAAGGTTTACAGGTCTCTGATGCCCAGGCAGAAAAGGTTTGGAACACTTTAATGCAGGCAGCTCCATGGCTTCCCAGGGCTGATTTTTATGAGTGAAAAATGTGGCATTGCGCAGAGCAGCTTGTGAGGGAGAGAGAAAACGATCATGGGGAAGTGCCTCCACCGGGGTTTTAATCCCACCCTTTATGCTCTTAAGGCATATTCCTTTAAGCCTCCCAGAGAAAAAATCCCCAAAGAGCACACGCCAGGCGCCCCCGCCCATTAGGATAGAGGTATTGGAGGCTGAAATCAAAGCCTGGACAGAATGGGAGACTATTTGTGATTCTGAGCTCTCCCACTCTGCAGAATCAGAGAAAGTTGGCAGTCACCCAGACTTGCAGTTTCAGGGGCCTATGGCCCCTCCCCTTGAATCTCCTCAGAAGTTTTCAGAGGATAGGGGCCATCCGCCATGCTGTCCTCCCTCCTGCGCGCGGGGACCCACCATTTTACGTGCCTGAGGAGCCATTACAGCCGGTGCTTTGTTCAGTAAGCGCACACTCGCCACAGCCCCCCTGGAGAGCTTTCCCATCTACAATGGCATTCCCGGTAAATCTTAACCCCGGAGGTAATAGACCTGCTCCTTGGTATCCATGGGAAGCTCAAGACCTAAAAGAGTTCAAAAAGGCTGTCTCAGAAGATGGACCTAACTCGCCTTGGGCTGAGACAATCCTTCATGGCTTAGCTCATCAGCAATGCACAACCCAGGACTGGGAGAACCTAGCTAAAGCCGTTCTCCCTGGCCCCCTATTTATAAAGTGGTGTGCTTTCTTTAATGACGAGTGTCACATGCAGGCAGAAAGGAACCAAGCTGCTAATCCCCCAGTCCCCAGAACATATGGGATGCTAGCTGGGTCTACTGACCAGTTTTCCACTGGCATTCAACAGGCCGCTATTCCCGCCCCCTATCAGGAGCAGGTGGGAACCTTAGGGATAGAGGAAGGTCCTTCAGAGCCCCCTATAGCAGGAATCACTCAAAAGACCACTGAGGACCTGGCCGCATTCATTGAGAGAGTGGAAAAAAGCCTCAAAGAAAATTCCCACCTGGCCCCCTGAGGGATCAATTTGTCAAAGTGCTGGTTTGGGAGGGGATGACTACTGATCATAAGATGGCTTGTGTAGGGTTAAAAGAGCAATCCATGGGGAGATGGGTTGTGGCAACCAAAGATCTAGGTACCAACACCCCTCAGTCCCAACAGTTGGCTGCCGCTCTTCAGGCACAGGCCACTCAACAGGCCCAGTCCTTAACAGCCGCTCTTAGTGCTCAAACTAAGGTTCGTTGCAGCGGCCTTGAAGGAAAAAGGGACCTGTTTTGAATGTGGACAACAGGATCATTTCAAAAGGGACTGCCCCAATGGCCCTAGTCGACCTCAAGGATGTTCCCCTGGCCAAGCCCAGGGCCCAACTGCCCCCAAAACACCTTGTCCTAGATGTAAGAAGGGGTTCCATTGGAGAAAGTATTGCAAATCTAAGTTTGGTATTCAGGGAAAACCTTTAAACTCCTAGAGGGGCATCCTCCATCCCCGTTACACCAAGGAGGTTCCCCTGCTCACAGTCCCCCTAAGTCACACTGGACAGTTCCCATTGTCCCAGGAATTAGACCAAAAATGGATATCTATATAGCAGGAAAGAAATTTAGCTGCCTGATCGATACTGGGGCAGACCGCACTATACTAAGGAAGGAAGAGATCCCACCTCAGTGGAAATTAGCTCCAGGGCCCCAACTACTTGGGGTAGGAGGAGACACTAAGTCAGAGGAAACCAAAGATTGGCTTAAATGGAGAGACCTAGACAGGAATCAAGGGGAAGTTCGCCCCCTTGTGGACCCTGGATTAACCTCTAATCTGTTAGGGCAGGACATCTTAGGAGAGGCTGAAGCCTATGTTATCACTGGCCATAAGGAGTTTCATGATGATATGTTAGAAAAGGAGAAATATCAACAACAATCCAATCCTCCTGGTCCCTTCTCTAATTATAAAGGGGACCCACTATTTGAGGCTACAGGGAGGGAAACTCCAACCCCCCCAAGTAGGGCCTCACCCACAATCCTAAGGGCCACTGTCCTCCAGGTTCCCATTATCCAATGGCGAAATGACCCTCTGGTCTGGGTGGAGCAGTGGCCACTTCCTACTGATAAACTGAAACACTTGAGGGCAATTATCC
This sequence comes from Tamias sibiricus, assembly GCA_025594165.1. Classification (NCBI taxonomy): domain Eukaryota; kingdom Metazoa; phylum Chordata; class Mammalia; order Rodentia; family Sciuridae; genus Tamias; species Tamias sibiricus. The sequence continues at coordinate 145,235,474 of CM046660.1, read as the reverse complement.
AAGAACAGTTAGCCCTGGGACACATTAGACCCTCTCTTAGTCCATGGAATAGTTCTTTTTTTGTTATACAGAAGGCCACAGGGAAATGGAGGATGTTACAGGATCTCCGAAAAATTAATGATAGAATGGTCCTTGTTGGCACTCCCTTGCGTGGCCTCCCTGGATCCCTTCTATTTCACGGGACTTGACCCTACTTGTGATTGACATCAAAGATTGTTTTTTCTCTATCCCCTTGCATCCTGATGATTGCGTGAAAAACTATTCCTCCCTTCAAAATATTGGGGACAGAACTTAATCTGGACTCAGTTTGTCTTCTTAAACCTCAACTGGTCACTCAATAGTCTTATTCTTTGGTGGAGTTACAGAAGCTGCTAGGAGAGTTAAACTGGTTAAGGCCCTGGCTTCATATCTCCACCGAGGATTTATTACCTCTTTTTGAGTTACTACAGGAAAAACCCCCTCTGATGTTGTTACACTGACAGAGGGTCATCAGTTAATACTGCAAAAGGTCCAAGATGCCCTCAATTCGACCCAATTAGCTCGGTACCAACCAAAACAACCTCTTTATTTGTGGATCTTCTCAGGTGCTAAGCTCCTTACAGCCGTTCTTACTCAACTGGGAAATCCAGTACAATGAATACATTCCTCTGTGGGAGGGGTGCCTCGAGTATATTCTCAATTGGACCAATTGGCAGATCTTATAATAAAGGGGAGAGATACATCATTGAGGCATTATGGGAAAGACCTGAATGTCTTGACGATTCCTTACCATTTATCAGACTTTGAATGGATACGAAGAAACAATCCTAGAGTCTCCTACGCTTTGGAAGGGTTTTTAGGAAAGGTTGACTGCCACTACGGGTCAACCAAATGGGCCTCCTCCTTTCCCAGGCTGCAGTGGACTTCCCCTGTCCTCATCTCCATCAGACCACTCCCCAAGGCAGTAAATGTATTTACAGATGGGGGAAAGGAAGGGTCCGCAGTAGCAGTTTTTTTTTTCACCCCTCCTCAGGCAAAAGGACACAATATTTTGAAGCAGTTATTGGCTCTGCCCAATTCAAGGAATTATATGCTGTTGCATTGGCTCTAACCCAAGTCCAAGAGCTTATGAATCTATTCTCAGATAGTTTATATGTAATCAACCTATTACCTGCCTTTAATGCATCATTTATTGGGACAGATAATAATCCTATAACTCCTTTAATGATCCAGGTACAATCCCTATTAAAGGGACGTAATGGGCCCATCTTTCTCCAACATCTCCAGGGACATCAGGGCTTATTTGGGCCCCTTTCTGAGGGAAATCAGGCCGCTCATTGCTTGGCCACAACAGGGATATTAACAGTTACAGTCCCATTTCAGCGAAACCTTCAGTTAGCCCAAGGTCTTCACAACCTCACTCATCTAAATTGGAGAGGACTACATCATAAATTGCCTTTGGTTCCTATAAAAGATTTGAAAAATATTTTAAGAACATGTAAATTCTGTTTGTTCTTCTTACAAGTCCCACCTCTCCAATCCCCTGGGGTAAATCCCAGAGGCCTACGGCCCAATGCTGTCTGGCAAACTGATGTAACCCATTAACCGCCATTTGGAAAATTAAAGTACATATTTATGTCCATAGATACTTGCTCACATGCTTGTTGGGCCACTGCCCATTCTGGTGAAAGAGCCAAACATGCTGAAAGCCATTTTTTACAATGTTTCACCATCTTAGGCTTACCTCTACAGGTTTAAAACAGATAATGGACCCTGCTTTGTGAGAAAAATCATTACAAAAATTTTTCACACATTAAACATACCACAGGGATCCCATATAACCCAAAAGGACAAGCTATCATCGAGAGCTATCATCCTAAAGGACCTATTAATGAAACAAAAAGGAGGAAGCAGCCCCCATGATCAGTTAAAAAACAGCGATGCTTACATTAAATATTTTAAACTTTTCCAAGCATCAGCCTTTGACTGCCTTTTAGAGACATTGGTCCAACCAGATGCCCTACCTAAAGGTTGAGGTCCAATGGAAGGAACCATTAACTGGATGTTGTTGTGGACCTGATCCATTTATAAGTGCAGGCAGAAGTTTTGGATGTTTCTTTCCAATTGGGGAACCAAGCCCTATTTGGGTACCCGCCAGGGACCTCAAATACTGCCAATCAGAACGAAATGACCACCCAAGAGCACATTCTCTTGAGGGGTGATTTTTTCCCTTTTTCCACAGAAATGAAAAAACCATGATGGACCTTCTGTCTTGTTGTGATTGAACTTCTCATCATCTCCATCCTGGTGTTCATTGGGAGCACTATTGCCTTGGACCCCCCTTTGCCAGTATTTCAACTCCCTGTGGCGAGGGAAGGGGGACTATGCTTGTTCCTGGGAGAAGAGTGTTGTTTCTGTGCCAACTGCTTGGGCTTTGTCCAAGACAGCTTCCTTTGGACTGGACTAAATGGGTGGCTCCCCTACCTTCTCCCCCCTTTGTGGGACCCCTGGCTGCCATTATCCTTGTGTTCACCTTTGGGCCCTGTGTAATCAACAAGCTCGCTCAATTCCTTTAGGACAGGGCCAAATTGGTACAGCTTGGTAATCTGCCAATAATATGCTGCCTTCATCTATGCTGAGTGGGAGCCCTATAAACTTGGCCATGGTCCTTATCAGAATGTGGAGGTATAAACCATCCTTGAACCATCCTTGTGAAGCTTTCCCAAAGGCGACTGTTCTGTCCCATGTCCTCCCCCGGCCACTTGCTGGCCTTGGGTGAGTCCACCTGAATAAAGTGCTAGAGTGGTAGCCAGAGATGGGTAAGATTCCCAGAGGGGAACAACCTAAGACAAGCACACCCTCAAGTAAGGTGGGCCCCCATTAATAAAACAAAACGGGGTAGATGTTGGGGACTTAAGAACATATCCGCTGAAAGAATAGAAAAACTTAACTCTCTGGTTGCCTCCCACTCCCTGATATGAGACTTGGCCTAATTGCTGAGCCCTGGAGGCTCCCTGACCTAAAATCTCCAGACTAAGGGATTCATAAAAATGACTGGAGCATAACTAAGCCTACATGCAACCTCTAGGATTAACCCCCTTACCTACCCTGAGGGTTGAGCAAACTTCAAACTGCAGATAACCCCACCTAATTCCTGAGAAGGGAAGCTGAGAAACTTCTGAACTCTAATGGAAAGGATTTTCAATGAAATCTTTTTTTTCTTTTCTTTTCTTTTGTTTTTTTTTTTTTTTTTCTTTTTTTCCTCCTCTCACATCTAGAGTTTTTGAAACCAATTATGTTTCCCGTATCAGTTTAGTGAGGACTGAAATGCCTGAATAGTACATATCAGTTTTGTTTTGTATTTTTTTATTTACACTTTTTTAACTTTCTTTTTTTAAATGTTTATTTTATATATTTTTTCTCTTAGTTATGTTTTCCTTTGATTTTCTCTCTTTTCTTTTGCTAACAGCCAACCTCTATTATTCCCCCTTTCATGCTTTCTATAATTTTTACTTCTATTTTCTCTCCTCCTTACTCATGAACATCACATTCTGAACCACTTCTATTTTCTCTTTGTCCACCATTTGAAATTATAAACCCTATTACAAACTTACTATTTTTATTGTAGGCAATAACCAAACACATCATTTTGTTTATTGCAACAAAGCTGTAGACATTGTAGTATGAGGTATTTGGTTTAAGGCTATATATTATTTGCATTGGTTGTTGTTATTGTCTCACCCTTAAAGGCAAAGCAATAGAAACCTTCAGGGACAGTATAACTCTACAGAGTAGAAACTAGCATGAAAAAAACAAGAGAACAAATTGCCCCACACAAACCAAGATGAACCAATAATAGAAACCACTGACACAACAGTGGAAGAAATGTCAGAGAAGGAGTTTAGAATATGCATAGGTAAACTAACTTGTGATGTAAAGTATGATATAAGGAGTGAAATCAGAGATAAAATTCAGGAGGTGAAAGATCACTTAAAAATAGAGATTATGAAAAGAAATCAAGCAGAAATCTTCAAAATGAAGGAATCTATAAACCAAATTAAAAATTCAATGGAAAGCATCACTAACAGACTAGACCACTTGGAAGACAGAAATTCCGGAAATGAAGACAAAATATGTAATCTTGAAAATAAAGTTGACCATGGAGAGAAGCTGTTAAGGGAACATGAACAGAACTTCCAAGAAATATCAGATAACATGAGAAGACCAAGTTTATGTTTTATCAGGATAGATGAAGTCATGGAGATACAAACCAAAGGAATGCGTACTCTTTTCAATAAAATAATATCATAAAATTTCCCAAACATAAAAATGAAATGAAAGATCAAACATAGGAGGCTAACAGGACCCTGAATATACAAAATTATGACAGATCCATGTCAGGGCACGTTATTTTTAAAAAATGCCTAACACATAGAATAAATGTAGAATTTTAAACACTGCCAGAGTAAAATGTTAGATTATGTTTAGGGGGAAACCAATTCAGATCTCAGATGATTTCTCAACCCAGACCCTCAAAGATAGGAGGTCCTGGAATAACATACCAAGCTCTGAAAGAAAATGGTTGTCTGTGAAGAATCCTATATCCAGCAAAATTAAGCTTCAGGTTTAAAGATGAAATAACAACCTTCCATGATAAACAAAAGTTAAAAGAATTCATATTTAGAAAGCCTGCACTAGAGAACATTCTCAGCAAAATATTCCGTGAAGATGAAATGAAAGAGGAAAAGTGAAAACCAGCAAAGGGAGGAACTACACAAAAGGAAGAGTCAATAGAAACTAATACAAATTAAAAAACAGAAATAAACCAAAATGACCAGGAACACAAATATATCTCAGTAATAGCCTTGAACTTAAATGTCTAAACTCATCAATCAAAAGATGTAGACTGGCAGATTAGATTAAAAACCAAGACACAACGTATGCTGTCTTCAAGAGATTCACCTCATGAGCAAAGACTTCCATAGACTGAAGGTGAAGGGATGGGAAAAAACATATCACTCACATGGATAGCATAAGAAAAGGGGGAGGGGGTTCTATTCTCATATCAGATAAAGTAAACTTCCAGCCAAAGTTAATTAGAAGGGATAGAGGAGAACATTTCTTACTTCTTGAAGGAATTATACATTAAATAGACATAAAAATCACAAATACTTATTCTCCAAACAATGGTACATCTATGTATATCAAACAAACCCTTCTCAATTTCAAGAATAACAAAAAAAACAAAACACAATAACACCGGGTGACTTTAACACACCTCTCACCCCTGGATAGATCCTCTAAACAAAAATTTAAAAAGACACTGCAGAACTAAATAATATAATCAATAATTTAGACTTAACAGATATACATAGAGTGTTTCATCCATCAATGATTGAATACACTTTTTTTCTTAGCAGCACATGGGTCCTTCTCTAAAATAGATCATATCTTATGCCACAAAGCAACTCTTAGCAAATATGAAATAATAGAGATAATACCTTGCATTCTATTAGATCATAATGGAGTGAAATTGGAAATTAACAATAAAGTAAAAAAAATAGAAGCTACTCTAAAACCTGGAGACTAAATAATAATCTATTGAATGACCAATGGATAGCAGAAGAAATCAGGGATAAAATAAAAAATAATAATAATACTTAGAAGTAAATAAGAATAACAACATAATATATCAGAATCTCTGGGCAGTTCTAAGATATGGGTTTATTGCATTGAACTCATTTATTAAAGAATAGGAAATAGCCAAATAAATAATCTAACATTATATCTGAAAGCCTTAGAAAACAAGAACAAGTCAACACCAAAAGCATAAGACAGGAAATAATTAAAATCAGAGCTGAAATCTATGAAATTGAAACAAAAGAAACAATTTAAAAAATTGGCAAAACAAAAACTTCATTCTTAAAAAAATAAAATAAAATTGATAAACTCCTATCCAAGCTAATGGAGAGAAAGGGAGAGAAAACTCAAATTATTAAAATTTGTGATGAAAAAGGAAAAAATATCACAATATTCACTACTGATTATCATTGTAGATGATAATCAAAAACTATTGTGTATATTTATACTCCAGTAAAATAGAAAATCTTGAAGACATCAACAAATTTCTAGAGATATATGACCTACCCAAACAGAAGCAGGAGAATATACACAATTTAAACAGACCAATTACAAGTGATAAAATAGAAGATGCCATCAAAAGCCTACCAACTAAGAAAAGCCCAGGACCAGAAGGATTCTCAGTTGAGTTCTACAAACTTCAAAGAAGAATTAACATGAATACTCTTTAAATTATTCCATTAAATAGAAAAGGAGGGAACTCTTCCAAACTAATTCTATTAAACTAGAATCACCATAATACCCAAACCAGACAAAGATATATCAAGGAAAGAAAACTTCAGAACAATATCTCTGATGAACATAGATGTAAATATTCTCAATAAAAATTTGGCAAATTGTTTACAAAAAATATTAAAGAGATAGTGCACCATGATCAAGCAGGGTTCATCCCAGGGATGCAAGTTTGTTTCAATATATGGAAAAAATTAACATAATTCATCAATAGACTTAAAGAAAAGAATCACATAATTATTTCAATAGATGCAAAAAAAAAAAAAACATTTCACAAAATACTGCACACCTTCATGTTTAAAACACTAGAAAAACTAGGGAGAATAGAAGCATACCTCAACATTGTAAAAAGCTATATATGTTAAGCCCAAGGCCAACATCATTTTAATGGAGAAAAATTGAAAGCATTCCCTCTAAGAACGGTAATAAGACAAGAAGGCTCTCTTTCACCACTTTTCTTCAACACTGTTCTTGAAGCTCAAGTCAGAGCAATTAGACAGCATAAAGAAATTAAAGGGATATGAATAGCAAAAGAAGAACTCAAGCTATCACTATTTGCCATCACAGATTCTTTATTTAGAATATCCAAAAAATTCCACCAGACAAGTTGTTGAACTCATAAACAAATTCAGCCAAATAGTAAGATGTAAATTAACACCCATAAACAAATGTGTTCCTATATATCAGTGATTAAGCTACTGAAAGAGAAATCAGGAAAACAACTCCATTCACAATAGCTTGATAAAAATATTTGGTTATCAATCTAACAAAAGAAGTGAAAGATCTCTGCAATGAAAGCTACAGAACAATAAAGAGAGAAATTGAAGAAGACCTAAGAAAATGAAAAGATCTCCCATGCTCTTGGATAGGCAGAATTAATATTGTCAAAATAGTCATACTACCAAAAAAAAAATAAATATAATTCAATTCTTATTAGAATCCAAATGACAATCTTCATAAAACTAGAAAAAGCAATTATGAAAATCACTTGGGAAAATAAGAGATCCAGAACATTCAAAGCAATCCTTAGGAAGAAATGTGAAGCAAGAGGCATCACAATACCAGACATTAAATTATATTACAAAGTCATAGTAACAAAAAAAAAAAAAAAGCCATAATATTGGCACCAAACAGACATGAAGACCAATGGTAAAGAACAAAAGACACAGAGACAAATCCACTAAATACAGTTATCCCATACTAGACAAAGGTGCCAAAAAAACACATTGGAAGAAAGTGCTGGGAAAACTGGAAATCAATATGTAGCGAAGTGAAATGAAACCCCTATCTCTCACCCTGCACAAAACTCAACTGAAAGTGGATCAAAGACTTAGACATTTGAACAGACCCTATGCCTAATAGAAGAAAGTGTAGGCTCAAATCTCCACTCCAGCATGTCAGCTTAGGAACTGACTTGTTCAACAAGATTCCCAAAGTGTAAGAAGTAAAATCAAGAATAAATAAATGGGATCTTATCAAGATAAAAAAGTTTTTCACAGCAAAGAAAATAATCAAGAATGGGAAGAAAGAGCCTACAGAATGGGATAAAATCTTTACAATCTGCACCTCAGATAGAGCATTAATCTCCAAGTTATTATAAAGAACTCAAAAAACCTAACACTAAAATAAATAAATAAATAAATAAATAAATAAATAACCCAATCAATAAATCAGCTAAGGAAATGAACTGACACTTCATAGAAGAAGAAATAGTATTTGTCAACAACTATATGAAAAATTGTTCAACATCTCTAGCAATTAGAGAAATGCAAATTTCTAAACTATGGAACCAACCTAGACGCCCTTGAACAGATTAATAAAGAAAATGTGGAATATTTGCACAATGGAATATTAATTACTCAGCCATAAAGAAGAATGATATTATGGTACTTGCTGAAGATGGATGGAACTGATAAATATCATGCTAAGTGAAATAAGTCAATTCCAAAGAACCATAGGCAGGATGTTTTCTCTGATATGTGGATGTTAATTCACAATTGTGGGGGTGGTTATGGAAAAACAGAAGTACTTTGGATTAGACAACAGGAATGAAGGGAAGGGAGGTGGAATTATATATAGAAAATAGTAGAATGAATCTGACTTTACTTTCCTATGTGCATATATGATTACATGACCAATGTAATTCTACATCATGTACAACCAGAAGAATGAGAATTTATACTACATATATGTATAATATGTCAAAATACATTCTACCATCATGTATAACTAGTAGAAAAAAATTATAAAATTAAAAAATAAAACCAACAAAATGATGGCAATTTTCCTACTCATAATAAAGCTGTCTTTATTTAACAAGCTCTGTGTAGTATTAAAAAAAAACTATGGATAGTTTAGTAAGAAAGATGACCCAATATTTCATGCCAGCTATGTGCCATTTGTTTTTTTCTTGCTTCCAAACATTTAAAAATGTCTTTGAAAATCAAACATTTTTGGATGACCTAATGAATAAATAAATTGATTCATGAAAATAAAATGAATATAATATGAGAATAGGATATAAAATTCTAAAAAGATACATCATTAAGTCCTGAAATATGGGTTCAAAGAGCCTTCTGGAAGAAGGTAGCATTTCATCAATATGGCCTCAAAATGTTGGTGAGATGATCATGAAAAATGGGCCCAAATTTCAAAGAGACTAGACTACACAGCAAGTTTCCCTGCATTGCCTAGATAGGAAAGATTTTAATATAGGAGGTAGCACCTTAAAAAACCTATGCTTGGGGAAGAGGGTTCCAACTAGAAAGCTTGGGGCTTCTGGTCTTGGTCCACATTGAGCCTTACTCCACTCAACTTTGCTTTTTTGTGTGTCTTATTCTTTCATGACTGCTCAGTCAATCCACCCTACTAGTTATAAAAATATTCTGTGTATAAAGACAGACCATAATCATAATTTGTTCCTTTTCTGCTCCCTTTGCTGAAATTGGGCATTAATTAAATATGCAATAACATACAGAAAGTTTAGGCTGACTTGTCTATAGTATATAAGAGTATGGCCAGGGCAGGACTTACAGCCTCAATATTCTGATATTATAGCATAATATGCCAACACGTACATTCTATTTCATGTCATCTACCTGACTAGCACCATCTTCATGTTTATGTGACTCTATAGAAGTTTTTCTGCCTAACTCTAAATTATGTTTCTATACCCCACCTCCATACTTATAACTCTAACTAGAGCGACAGAAGAGAGATACATACATGTAAGATAATATAACGCTAAGTGAAATTAGTCAATCTCAAAAATCCAAATACTGAATGTTTTCTCTGATATAAGGAGGCTAGTTCACAGTGTTGTTGGATGGGGATACATAGGAGGATTAGACGAACACTAGAATGGTCAAAGGGAAGGGAGGGGAAGGGAGGGAGCAAGGGGGGAGGGGGGGAAAAAGAAAAGATATTCTGTTTCATTTAAATAATAATAATTTCTTTATTATTATTTACATATTTTGGAATCTTTGTTACTAAACGGATCCAGGAAATCAATTTATTATTTCTCCTCCTTACTCTTTAATTTTATTTGTCTCTAAATCTTTATTTTGTCTTTTTTGCTGATATAAAAATTCACTGGTCATAAAAATTTTGCATTAGCTATAATTTTCTTTTTTCATATGAAAACTAGTTTTCTTTTCTTTCCATTGGTTTAGTTAAAAAGTCATCAATTATTCTTTTTATTGCTTCATTTAGACCATCTCTCTTTCTTTTCTAAATGCCTCAAATGTTCTCTCATTGGCTTTGGTTTTTATCAACTTCCCTATGAATTACCTGTGTGTGTTTTTTTTAGGATCCTTCATTGTATTTTCATGTTTGCTTGACTCTGTGGTTTATTATTTGATAAGTTTTTAAAAATTATCAGTTTTCATCACTTGAAATTTAAATTCCCCATACGTGTGTGCACCCTAATCACTTTCCTCCCTTTTTCCATTTTCCTCTCTGTTATCCATTTTTCTACATTCAATTTTTTTTTTCCTCTCCACAATTCACTCAATATATTCTGCTGGTCTCTCTAATACTTCTCTAACTTTTTTTATTCATATGTAATCTGCTGTTAAAATGTTTACCCTCTTTCTTTATCCTGTTTCTTACAATTTATAGTTCTAGAATTCCTATTTGTTTAAATCTTCTAATATTTTATGACTTCCAATTATTTGCCAAGGTTGTTAATTTTGAGTGTTTTTAAAATGACCTGAATAGTAAGCATTGCTTTTTAAAAGTCTGTATTTGCTAGTTCCAGTATCATGAGATCATTTGTTCTCTTTTGTCTCCTTGGTTTTCTTTGCTTAGGTGCTTAAAACCATATTTGATTACTTATTTGTAGATAAAATTTGGATCTACAAAATTGTTTCCTATCTGTGGAAAATTGTAACAGATAAAGCCTTAATTAAATTTGAGCAACAAATATTTCCTCTGCTCTTGCATTACTAGAAGCCAGGTTAATATCTGTGTGAGGCCTGATTTCTTTTGGTTCACCTTTACTTCTGGGTGGAGATGGCTATGTCCTAATTCAAGGATAGGGGGATATTGTGGATCCACCATCTGGGATCACTATCTTTGTAAACCTACCCAAATTGTGGTTGCAAGTCATGAAAGGATGTCAGAACTATTTAAACTCTCAGCCACCCCTCTGGGATTTTGTAAAGTTTCTGAGGGAAAACACAACCTGTCTCTGAGTATTTCTACCTCCTACTGGATTTTAGTTTGGAAATGATTCATGACTTTTAGATGCCTGATGCTGTGAGGCAGAAGTTTCTAGTAACTGACCCCACCTCTTCCTTCCTAGTTTCTTAGTGAAAAATTTGCTCAATTGTTATCTGATTTGCTATTTTGAGAAAAAGAAATCACCACACAGAATTTTAGGGGACATATACAGTCTTGTGTCACATAATGGTATTTCAAAGGCAAACTGAATGTTCAATGGAAGATACCATACAGCTGCCGGGTAGTAGGATATACCATCTGAGGTTAGCATAAGTGCACTCCATGATGTTCACAAGGATGAGAATCGCCGAACAGGCCATTTCTCAGAACATATCTGTCAGTAAGCAGTGTGTGACTTCATGAGTATCTCAAAAGAGGCAGGAAATGTGACTATGGGCAAGAATTTGGAGTAACTGGTGAAAGGCATTTGGAGTTTAGTGACAATATATAAAAACAAACAAATTAACAAACCAATCTTAGAAAATAAGACTCAAGCAGTTTGTCACCTGTATCTTCTTATACTCTATTCAATTCTGAGCTTTGATGTATCCTATTTTCTTATGGTAATAAAATTAAACAAACAATTATCAGCTCTTCCCTCTCTTTTCACCATGTCTGGATACTCTTCTAATGGCAGAGACCAGAACCATTGCCTGGCTTCTCACAGCATTCAATGTGTGCATGTCTTTGACCAAAATCTAACCAAGTATTATTAGTTTTATTTTACACTTCACATTCAAAACACACATATATTTAAGACCTTTTGGAAGTAAAAAAAGATAACACATTTTAATAAAATGCTCCAGTTTTGAAATAATTTACTCTGTAATATATAAGATATTTTTGTCCTATTTATATTATCCAAACAGTTCTAGATAAAGTATTTCAGAATGAGCATGCATTTTGAGATTGCTAAAAATAAAGAAGAAAGAGGCATTGAAAATATGTTTTCTGCTAGTTCTACTCTTAAAAATGAAATATAACATATACCATATAAGACATCAGTTTTAAATGCACAAGAAACACATACCAATTGATTTTGAATGTTCTTTTTGTATCTGTATTACAATCATCTTTATTAAAATATTTAGAAGTTGTTTCAGAAAGGAAGAATAATCTATTTGTAGTTTAGCTTTATGTTTAAATATCTCTGTCAAAAGATGCAAACTGTTACTTTTGATTGTTTCTGATCCATAATGTAGGATGTAAGTATTAATTCTTAAGAGTGCCTTAATATATATCTTCTAGGAAAATTTATCCAGGCACATTAGATTTTAAAGAAAATGAATGGAATAATTTTGAATTGTGCACTACATTAAAAGAGAGTACTTAATTATGAATATATTGAATCAATTCACAATTTGTACTTTTTATAACTGAAATTATGTAACGTTCAGCTCTGTGTGTGTGCGTGTTTTATTTGCTTGATACCCAAATGAATGCTGCATTGATTATATATTATCCTTCCTAATCCTCTTAAATCTAAATATAAAATAACACACATACACATATGATTACTGTATCCCAGGAGTATTTTAATGTGTGTAGGATTTTCAATTAAGTTACATAAACAACAAAACATTCAAAATTTTCTCTTTACTTTCTGACTTTGTGTTAGTTATACAAGAGATTAGAGTGAGAATTAAAGGTAATATAATCAAGCAATGATGTTCTGAGAATCTATGCGTGCATTACTTTCTATAGCTGACATGTTTCTCCTGGCCCTTCTGTTTTTTAAACTATATAGCAGCCTGTATTTTCTAAAACAATGGATGGGCTGTATAAGTCTGTCTTTTAAAGTGATGAGTTAGAGAATGTTGCAAGAGTACTTTCCAAATCATAGTACCATTATTAATTCAAGCATGATGAAATTGTTCGTTTTAACTATAATCATGTAATTCATCAAAACACTACTAGAGCGTATCATTCTCAACTATTACACTGATATAGCACCTTATTCTAATGCCGGCAAGTGTAGAAAATTATCTTTGATGTTTATCTACCAAAAATACTGATTGTGTTGAAGTTGGGTGCCTTTGCTTCATATTTTGTTAAAAGAAAAATCGCAACATGTTGTAATGTACTGACTTGAATGTAGTCGTTTTGCATTTGAATAACCTCCACTATTAAGCTTATATGTCAGGGTGTTGGGAACTGAAATGGTATATTTCCACATGTCAGTTTCTTCATTCCCCTTGATGAATATATTACAACTGGAGTAGTAAGTAAGTAAACATCCCTTAAGTCATAAATCAACAGAATCATGAAAAACTACAATGTAAACAGCCAACAGCTCTTCTTCAAAGTTCCTTTTGCCATCTATATCACACAACTTGTAATAATATGTTGAAAATTGAAGTGCACTGGGCAATAACCTTATTTTTGCCATTTATCCAAAAAAGGAAACTGAAGCACAATTTTTTGGAAATTCAAAATCAGTTAGTAAGATTTTTGCACATTATAGGTCACTAAAATACCCAACTTTTATTGTTTATGGGTTGATTTACTTAATGAAATAAGAACAATTACTTTTGAAATAATAATGCAATGAGTAACAATATTCACTTACTTATATGGTGTGTTTGAATATTGGGGCATATGTTTAAAAATGCCTGTTTCTTTTCTGAAGTTTGGATTATCTGCATGGTAGTATCAAGTGCAGAGAACAACACTATTAGAAGACAGAGTTATTAAAACCTAGAGAAACTTTGTTTTCTGTGCCACTGAATATATTCCTTCTTTGCATTCTTCCTTTGTCCTGCTATTAGGATTTATATTTGTAAATCAGTGTTCTTCATCCAGTAGATCTTATGGCCTTGGAGATCTAAAACTTGGTAACTCTCCAGGGCGCTGTTCCCTCTAGTTTCTAAGTTAAAAGGAGCAGAGAGGGAAAGATTTTTCCTTTGCTCAACTCTCTGTGAGGTCACCTTCTTTTTTGGGTTCTGGAACTTAATGATAAGCATCTTCTATTCTCAAACACCATGATCAGGGTTTTGGGATGTGGAAGTTAACCTTACAAACAAGGACATCTGTATTAAAATTAAGAAGATCTAAGGCATGACACTCTTCAACAAATCCCATTCCACATAACTCTGCGTCCTGCCCTCTGGGATCTTATGATGCCAATTGACTAGTGATCTCCCACTCATCTCTTGTAATAGCTCACATTATAAATTGGGAGTAAAATGAATACATGAAGTTTTGCTTCACTATAGTTCAATAGTGTTGAGTGTAAAAATACTGTATATCTTTCTTAACATAACACAAATTTAAAATATTCTGCTGAGTGCAATGAGGTAGATCTACACAACCCAACTTCCCCTCAAAATGAGCTAATATGATACTGAATTTTTCAAGGGTATTTCTCTCAGCTTATTCTTTTGAAATTTTTATTTTAGGTGGTTATCAGCATTAGCAAGTAAACTATTAGTTTTTTTTTTTTTTTTTTTTTAAGTCTCTGTTCCATACTAACAAAGTTTGCCACTTTGTTGCTATGAAACTGTAGCTGCTTATATTGTTCAAAACTATCAGATGGGGCTTTTGTACAACTAGCCCACTTGTCTAATTGCTTATGATTTCTGGAATTTATGAAAGCACACAACCATTTCTAGTGAATATATAGAAGCATATGATTAGAAAGATGGCATGATCCAGCTTAAAACATACTCTGAGTTCCCAGATTTTCCATTTTGAAGCTAACTTAAATATATGCCCATGTGATAATTCTTGACAAAGCATATCTCCATATAATTGAATTACATAAAATATTTATTGAAAATCAGTAATTTGATCATTTCCATGCAAGATGAGAAATACAGTTTTTGGCTCTCCTTTCCAGTTAATATTAGTTCCTAGGAGGAAAAATAAAAGAGAAAAATGAAAAAATCTCTTTGAATAATTGGAGAAAGAAAAGGGAAAAATGAAAACAGTTTGGATATTGGGTAAAATGATGAATAACCCCAAATCATAGCCAGTGTTTCTTTCTAAGGTCATTGTCCTCTTACTTTTCTATAACAAAGAGAAAGCATTTTACTAATATTAAAGTTTCTATTTCCTTGGTATGTCTCCTTGATGAATAAGCTCTCCTGTATAAGAACTGAACTTACTTCTATGATGAACTTCTGCATGTCAAATGAATCAGTATGAGTTATTTAACTACAATAAAATTTTTGAATTCTCACCTCAGAATTTTTTATTAAATTATGATCTCTCTGCACCCCAACTTTTGTGCATACTTTTAAAAATAAACTTGAATTAAAAAAAGTATATGAGCAATTAAACAAAAACAAACACATAATCTGTCACAATTTATTAAAGGAATACATGTATTTGTTGTTATCACAGGCCAGCATACAAAAGAACTAATATCATTGAATATTATTTGATTCTTTTACAAAATCTAAGTGTAGACATTCTTTTTGATTATATGCCATATTATCTACCATAAAAGTATCATTTAGTATAAACTGAAGTCAATGGGTTCTTACTGTTTTCGTATTACAGAAAATGTTCCAAATTTTTAGTAATAAAATTTCAAATGTATACAAAAATTAAAATTTATCTCATATGTTTATGTATAGATTTAATGTATGCTAGTTAAAACTGTCTATTTGTATTTCCAGGTCTTTAAGATAAAGTGGACAAGTAAAAAAAAAACTGCACACATCTTAAGTGAAAAAAATAATGTTTTCATATAAAAATTGTTAAATCAAGCTAATTAGCATATCCATTTCCTTATGTACTAGTATTTTCCTACAGTGGGAACATGTTAGGACCCAGTCTTTAGGTAATTTTCAAATATACATTATTTAAAATTATACTTAGTATGTTGTACAATAGGTTTCCAAAATGTGTACATTCTTACTGAGACTTTGAATCCAACAACCAACATTTCCCCACTTATCCCTTTACTTTCCCCTGCCTTGCACTCTGGAAACTACCATCCTATTTTATATTTCCAAGAATCCAACATTTTTAACTTCCAAACTGTGCATAGCTTATTACATTAAACAAAATGTCCTCCAGTTCATCCATGTCATTGTAAATGATAGAATTCCATTATTTTTTACAGCTAAATAATATTCTAGTTTGTATATGTCCCTGGTTCCTATGTATACAATGCATACCTAGAAGTCTGATAGAATAGAAACAAAAAAAAGGAGAATACAGAGTGATTACTTTAATATTTACTCCTCTTGGCTCAATCAGTATGAGTTATTTAACTACAGTAAGATTTTTGAATTCTCACCTCAGACTTTTTATTAAATTATGATCTCTCTCCACCCCAATTCTTGTGCATACTTTTAAAAATAAACTTGAATTAAGAAAAGTATATTAACAATTAAACAAAAACAAATACATAATCTGTAACAATTTTTTAAAGGAATACATGCCTCTGCCAGTGCCATTCAAAGACCTGATTCACTGTGATGGTATTACAGACAGCACTGCCTCAGAACTGCCATGGCTCATGGCTGTTCCATACACCCATACAGCTGTGCATGCTACTACATTTATTTTTAGGAGATTGTCATTTGCCATACCTCAAAATGCTGGACTTGCAGTTCCATTCTCAGAGAAGCAGTAAGGTGTCTGATTTCTTGATTATAGTATAAGATAGTGCAAGCAGACATAAGTGACACTAGAGCTGAGTTGTTATGGATCTAGATTACATCTTTCTCAATTGTTTGGATTAAAATGGTGGTAGAAAAATAAAAATAAATAGAAGTTATTTAAAATATCGTTTTCAGGTTTTCTGTATTATGCAAACTAAGAAATAAGATAAAGGAGGAATAAAGGATAAATATAAACTTTTCTTCTTGAATCACAGATTGGATGTTAGTTTTATCTATTGAAAGTGATAACACTAGGAGATGAACACATTTTAGTGGAAGGGACAAGATCAAATCTTTTGCTCTGGATCCATAATGGAATAGAAGTCAAATAAAGAGAAATCATAAGTAAAACTCTGGAGCTCACAGTAGAATTTTGAGGTGGTTAAATGTAAGTTTAAATAGTACATGAATGACATTTGTAACCAAAGAAATATATTGATTCACTAATTGTATAAGTGGAAATGTTGATAGCAAGAAGAAAGACAGGAATGAAACTTTAGAAATCTTAAATTCAGAGGTTGATAATGAAAAATAGATGGAGACTCACAGGTTATAGCCAAAAGGGTGGAAACATTACAATAATGAGGAGTCATGAATTCAATTGGGTTTAGTGGTCATAAGAGGTTAGATAAGTGTAGGTAGTAAAGTTTCTATTAGAGTTGACATAGAGGTTGTTGATGAGTTAGCTAGGAATAATTTCTATGTAGTGATAAGCACAAAAGTAATATTAAATGGAGTTGGTAGTAAATAAAGAAAAAAGAAATAGAGACCATGTTTGTAACAATTATTTCAACATGTTTTACGATGAAGAGTGGAAAAATGAGATAGAAGCTGTAGGACAAGGGATTGTAAAATATTTTTTTTTTCTTTTAAGGAAGGTTAATGCTAAAGCATGCTTGTTTCCTAATTATTAAAAAAAAAAGGAAAGAAAGGAAGGAAGGAAGGAAGGAAGGAAGGAAGGAAGGAAGGAAGGAAGGAAGGAAGAAAGGAAGGAAGGAAGAGAGAAGAAAAGATCCTGAAAGCAGGGATTGGAGAGAGTGAGAAATATGATAGATGAGAAAAAGAAAGGAGTGGTGCAGGATCCAGTCCTAGGATCCAGAGTAATATCAAGAATGCAAATACAGGGGGCTGGGGTTGTGGCTCAGTGGTAGAGCGCTCCCCTAGCACGTGCGTGGCCCAGGTTCGATCCTCAGCACCATGTAAAAATAAATGCATTGTGTACAACTAAAGCAAATAAATATATTAAAAAAAAAGAATGCAAATACAAAGGAGACAGGCTTCTAGTGAGAACATGAGGTAATTTATCTTGATTACTTCTATTTTCTCCATTGTGTATGATTATGTGAAGGCAAAAGTGAGGAAGAAATTTGTAAAGACAGAGTATAGTTTTCTCAAAGAGGAGGGGAGTGATCTTACCTCAGAAATATATCAGGAACATAGTGAGATTGAAGATAGGGTACTCATTTAAGTGTTACACATAAGTCCATACCACACTGTGATTGGTATGTATGTATGTTTTACTGCTGGAGGAGAGACAGAGACAGAAAGTAAGAAGCTGCTCTGTGAAGTTATTTATTTTCTCCCCCGAAAAATTTAGTTGCTATCATGTAGATTTGGAAAAGGTAAATGACTTAATTTGTGTTGAAGTAGGAGTGGAGAAAGTAGAGCAAGTTTGTGAGAATGTCATCAAGTAAGTGGTCGTAGTAATATATCATGGACTCTAAAGTGAGTGAGGCAGTAAATATATGAAGAGCCATTTGTTGATGGGCAGTGAAAAACTGCTGTGAGCAAATGGCTTGAACTTCTACAAATTTGCCATAGTGAAAGTACTAAGGGAATAGAAAAATAAGATCAGTGGTCAGACATGAAATTCTTGAAAGGAAGATTTTGGTGGCAATACAGTTGTTAGTGATGACAAAGTCTGGGATGTAGATACAAGGTAGTGAACAGCTGAAGTGGTATAGCTGAAAAAATAGAAAAAGACCTTCACAGTCAAGGAAATTCAAGAGCTGAGAGACAAGGCAGTTGAGTGGGAAATCCACAAGCATGCTATTTAAAAGTATGGCAGAGTAGGGATAGAAAAAAAGGACCAACACAAAAGCTAAGTTTCAATGAAAGAAATTAAGAGGGAAAAGAAAAAGTGGCAGCTCCAAAGGACACCTATGACAGAGGTAATGCGTATCAATAAAAATGAAGTTTTTACTTTTATTCCAAATTTTGTCTTTGAGGAGGAATCAAGAGACAAAGTTAATGGAAACATGGGGGTACATATGCAGAATCATGCAACATTTGCTTAGCCTGGGGCCATCCTGGGTCATGATGGCTATCACAACATGACTATTACTAACATAAAATTTACTCTCAATCCTACTAGAATGATTATTATAAAAAAGAAAAAATATAAGTGTTGGGGAGGATGTGGAAGAAGAGCAACACTTATGCACTGTTGGTGGGTATATAAACTAATGCAATCATTGCAGAAAACTGTGCATCCACTACTGATCGCTGGATTGAAAGAATCCACTGCTGATTGAAAGGAAATGAAATCATTATGCCAAAGAGAATCTTCACTCCCATGTTCATTGTACCGTTATTTGTAATAGCCAAGTTGTGTGATCAATCTAAATGTCCATCAGTGTTTGAATGAGTTAAAAAAAAATGTTCTTTACATATACAATGGAATACTATTCAGTCTTAAAAACTTAAATAAAGGAAATTTTGGTATTTAAAACAACATGGATGGAGCTGTAAATCATCAAAACAGGTTAAATACACCAAGCAAAAAAAAAAAAAAAAAAAAAAAAAAAAAAAAAGACCTATATTCCATTGTTGCACTTACATATGGTTAGAAAATGTTGAGCTCAAAAAAGCAGACTATATAGAATGGTGTTTTCCAGACACTGGAGGGCCTGGGGAGATGTTTGTCAAAGGATATAAAATTTCAACAAGACAGGAGGAATAAGTAGAAATCAAAGAATCTACTGTTCAAAATAGTATCATATTCATATATTTCACAACATGGTGACATATTGACATATTTAAGAATAACCTATTGTATTGTGGAAAATCACTAAGAAAGTAAATTTCAAGTATTCTCACCACACAGAATAGGCATATATTTAAATTAGTTCAATATAGACTTTCCACAATCTATACATATTTCATAACATCAAGTTTATATACAATTTTTTTCAATCAAAATAAGTAAGATTTTAAATGTCTTGATGTGATTTACAATGCCACCAAGTTAGAATTCTCAATTCTGACTTTAACAATGATTAGTAGCAGTTGAAATGTGTGTTTTCCATGTCTGTGTGACATGTTAAAATTCATAAAAATTCCCATTTGATAAAATGTCACTTATATCTGCATTCTTTAACCTCCCTCAGTAAATAATTCTAAAACGGAAGATTTGGGACTTATAAGGTGCCTTAATACCAATAAGGCATATTCCAAGCCTGGCCTCTTTAAATTCCCTTTGACAGACAAACTCAGTTACCCCAATGAGATTGCTAGCCCCTGAGGTTCTTTAAAATCCTGGAAAACATTTGTTCTGAACCTTGCACATAGCATGCACTTAATAAATAAATAAACAATGGATTGAATCTTTTATTAGATTATGTGCAACTGAAACTTCTGTCAATATTTCTATAATCCCTAGACTCTGGAGGGGCTCACTAGGCTATCTTTTCCAGTCTCCAGTCTGCCACTGAACAGAACTTGCTTCCACCACTGTGGAGTGAGATTTAGGCTTCTTTCTTTCTTTCTTTCTTTCTTTCTTTCTTTCTTTTTTTTTTTTTTTTTTTTTTAGGACTGGATTTTCTTCCCATCTGTGATTGCTTAGCCTCCACAAAGCAGTTTGTTCTCTAGTCAATATTTAAATAACTGTCTCTACTTTTACTGGCAATTTACTCGATTAATAAGTAATTCAATGTGTATCTGCATTCCCCTTTATTTTTGACAAGTATAATACAACTTTCTAGTAAAAGGCCCCAAAATAGAAGACAGTTTTATAAATATTGCCTATCTCATTTATTTAATAAAAAAATTCGCTAGATATGAAATAAAGATGCATCATCATTCTATTTGAACTCTGTGTAATTTTGGATCGAGTTGTAGATAACATAGTAAATGTAATTTGTCATCATAAACATTATTATTTAATCCTATGAAACTTTTGGTTTATCTTAAGAAAACTTTATAGTAATTTTAATATACAGGAGCCATTCCTGACAGATAAGATGAAATAGATTTATCACTTCTGACAAATGGTATTGCAAAATGTCCTCATGACCGCCCACAATGAAGCCCACATTGCCATATTCAACAGGAATGTCACCTGTAATACTGATCTTATAACCTTGCTCGGTGACAATTTAATACTGCTTTTTGGAGGGACTGTGGAATAGTTAAAATGTGAGATGGTTATAAGAATAATTGTATGAATGAAGGAAACCTGTAGCCCTTTAAATCAAACTAAGTAGTGTTTTATTAAAGTGCTCAGCAAATCAATCTAAATCCAAGGATAATAAAGCCCTAATCAGGTGGTAGAAAAAATAATAGGTTGTCATGCATGAGAAAAAATAGGCAATCATGGAATGTTTTCTTTAATTAGGTCGTGTAAAGTGGAGGAACTGAGTAGGAACTGGCAAGACATTCATCATGAGCAAGGTGGGAAATTATTTAGATTACTAAGGAAGGAAAATTGAGTGTGATACACTTAGATTTGACTGGACAGAAAATTAAAGCCTTTTTTATTCACTATATGTACTACTTTGTTGGTGATAACTATTGACAGGTATGAGATTTTTTTTTAAAGCCAAATTCAACCAGTTAGTCATCTAGTTTGCTAAATCCTCATACATTAATTGTTTTTTAATGATTTTAATTTCAGAGGTGCTCTGGGCCACTGCATGTGTTCCTTTGGCATTCTCACTGTGAAACTGCCTTTCACCTCCAATGGAATTTAGCTCCTAATAAACTTGAGATTGATTATTAAGCACTTTGAATTTCCCTCTTAAACTGAAGGAGTAATTAATACTATCTGGAATTGCTAGAACACAGTTCTTTACAGGGATACTGTTACAAATTACAAACACCACTAGTTAGATTTCTTGTTAGACATTGTTGCCTTCAAAGCTAAGACTAGTAAATGCCTCTCCTTTTAAAGCCATAAGTTATGAAATGCACTGACAGAATTTCAAATATTTATAGTACTGTGACAACCATGTCAGACAATATTATGTTTACCAAAATAAATCTGAGAACTCAGCCCACACTATTCCAAATGGCATCATCAGATCATTGGAACTTTGTTGGTCTTTATTCTCCATGGTGCATGTCATTTCTCTATGCCTTCAATGACACTGCTAATTAAAGACATGATGGACATATATCTGTCTCTCCTGTATTTCTTTCTATGTTTATCAACAATGAAAGGGGACATGTAACAGAAAAATCTGGTGAGGTTTAATCTCCATGAATTGCAATTATGAAATTTGTAATAAACTAAGGGCTGACATATGCCTGCAAACATATATAGGACTTCTGTGGACATATTCTCATTCATAAAGTTTTTAATTGATCTAAGAATTTTTGGAGCCGATGATGTCCTGCCCAGATCATCTGGTTCAATTCAGAGGTCAGTTTGCACTTCTGTGGAAAATACTGTATTTACCAGTGGTTTCCACTTCAAGTGTCTGTTCCTGTACAAGAATTGACCAGTGCATCGGGTAGTAGAAAAACTACAAGGTATTAAAAAAAATCTCAGGAGCAAGCCAGAGGAACAACCCCCACACACTGAGTGATGAGGGTTAGTATTACTACTCAGACTCCTCACCTTCATGGCAGCATGGCCGAACCATAGTCTACACAATGTTTTAAGGGGTCTCCAGCAGGACTGAGCCCCATTTGCCCAAATCAATAAGTTAACATGAGCTTCCTCTTCTCTTCCCTTCCTTACTTCATCTGAAAAAAAAAAAAAAAAAAAAAAAAAAAACTTGTTCCTGGGTCTCCTTTTGGACCCCTTCTAACACAGCAATCTGGACAGATATTATAAATCATAATAGCTGCCTATAAGTTAAAAATTATCTGCCAATCCAGCAGAAGGTACTAGCAACTATGATTTGACTTCTTCAATAACAGTAAACTAGATGTTGTTTTGCTCTTTTATTTTCTTCCACTCTGTCTACAGCCATTTTGCTATAATTAAAAAGAAGATCAAATCATTCTGAAACTTTAACTATGGCTTTGCCTACTTCAAGTTGTTGTACCTATGTACTGATCAAAGATACCTCATAAACAAGTACTTCACCTGCTTTTTATGGGTAAATCTCAACTGAAAATACTTCTCAGAGGGTAAGTTATCCGAATGATAAATTCTTCATTACTTTTTTTTTTTTTTTTTTAGTTGTAGTTGGACATCAGTTTATTTGTTTTATGTGGTGCTTAGGATCGAACCCAGTGCCTTGCACATGCTAGACAAGTGCTCTGCCACTGAGCCACAACTCCAGCCCCTCCATTACTTTTAATGAGAAAAAATATTTTTCTTGAATTATTACAATGACATCTAGTTTTAATAACAGGAAATTCTATTTAAATGTAGATAGTTCAAATTTTAACATCATCAAATATTTTCCCTTAATGAATTATGCTATTTGCCTGCTTTTGCAAAACACCTTCATAGCAATTATAAATTGTATACTTAATATTACAATAAAGCAAAACACAAATAATACATTTAAAAACCCACAGGGAGAAGTAAATGTAAAATAAATCAATAACACAATGCATTTCGAATGACATAGTGCAGAGGCTGTTTCAGTAGACTAGCAAACCAGAATACTGTGAGAGGAGATCATAACAAAATACATACCTAGTATAAAAATGCTTAAGCAATTATATCATGATGTTTTATGTGGGAAATCCAAGTGGGTTCTTTAAAATGTAAGGAAATGCCTCATAACTCCAAGGTAAAGCATAATGAAGCTCCTCATATAGTTGAATTCTCAGAGGTGCTGAATCCCAAGAAATGCAGACTTTCCTACAGCCCACTGATATAGTATTCTTGTTTTCCACTCCATCTGGGCTTAATATATTGGATTTTGGTGTTTGGATTCCATCAGAATCACCCAGGAAGCTTTTTAGAAATGCAAATTTCTACAATTAATCTCAGAAATTCTCACTAATTTGGATGGATCCCCATAGTATGAATTCTATGGGATTTTGTAAGAATCCCAGGTAATTATTGTAGAGTCTACAGACCATACTTTGAGAGAATCTGGTCAATTTGGTACTTAAATTCATGTTGAATTCACATTGAAATGTTCAAACTTAATATAAATAATTCTCACGTTGCTTGGCAAGTAAGCCTTAACAAAATATATTAAGATGAACATACTGCATGTTTTTCCCCATGGATTTTACCAATCTATAGACAGTCAGCAGATATAAGACCAATTAAACTACTTGCTGAGAAGCAGGTTCTCATTAGTCTACAGGAGATATGAAGACAACTTAAATTGCCTGGTTTGGTCCCAGGAATGTGTACAATGTTCCACTACCTTCGGATAATATTAAACTAACTTTATACTTGCATAGCTTTCATATTTCCATGTGCTGCCAGGCTGGATGTCAGTCCGATCTCCAGCAAGGTCCGTTTGATTTAGTGGTTCAACAAGCCCACCAAAAAAGGTCCCGTTGCCTCTTTTCCACCATTCATGAAGAACCAACCTACAAATCACTTGTCAACAACTTTGATCTACCTTGTTTCAGGTGGTTTACTCTCTGTCTATTATTTCTGCTAAGAGACCCGTGAAAATTAAATACAGACCCCGCTGATGCTTGACTGACCCGGTGCTCCATCATAACAGCAGTGTAATAGCAATAAATCATTTCAACTTTAATCTATTGTTATTGATGAATGTACAATTATTTGTCATCTAATATGCTGAAAATGATGACCAAAGAAATAGATCAACTTTTTTTCTTCTTCCAAGTGCGGCATTGATGGAT
Source organism: Tamias sibiricus (assembly GCA_025594165.1). NCBI lineage: Eukaryota > Metazoa > Chordata > Mammalia > Rodentia > Sciuridae > Tamias > Tamias sibiricus. Next base: position 145,210,773 of record CM046660.1, on the reverse strand, counting down.
TGTATCCCTAAGCTGTTATTACACTTATAATGTACTCCTCTGCACTGACAGCACAGCTAGTTTTTTAATCATTCCATAGTAATCAACTTAAGACAACATAGCAAGACTCATAACTCATGTTCTTTTCTTTTTTGGCAGTGATGGGAAATGAAAATGTTTTTATTCTTCTGAAATAATTCTTACCTGACTAGGCTGAAGATTGCTTTAAAATTGTAAATAAATGGTTGTTTATTGAGCTGGAACTGAAACGTGACATATTAAAATGTCTCTTTCCAAAGGGGGAAAATTATTTAGGCCTGAGTGGAATGAAACAGAGAAAAAAAAAATTTTTTTTTCCTTTAACTGGTTCATTGCTAACTTGATACCCTGGGGGAATATTTTAGTAAAGCCAATGTTATGGGCCAAAATGTTATGGGCAAATATAACAATGTTAAAATTAGCAATAATAATTCCTCTGAAAGTACTACTCTGCTGCTTTGCCATCCTCCTTCAAATGTTTTGCCTATCTTCTTGTGTATGCGTCCATTACTAGCCCAGGTGACAGGTAACCTGAGGTGAGCCACAGAGATCTGAAAAAAAATAGAGATGTCATTGCACCAAAAATTGAATCAAGATAAAGTGTACTCTTAATCTAACAAAATGTACAACAACCTAAGTAGAAGTTTCAACATCTTGGGGCCAAAATTGTATTAACCTTAATCCTTCTCATAACTTGTATCTATGTCAATGAGAAAATATTCTTGAAAGTTTGTGCTAATCTTTGACCTGAATCTCCCTTGTGACCATCTGAAATAGGAATAATTTTTCCTATTACTAATAAAAATACTAAAAAATAACATTCCTGTATCTAAGTGGACAAACTTTTGTTTCTCATAGAGAGCTCTACTTTTATGCCTTATAAACTCAGATGCTGGCTAGAAAACAGTCACCTTCTTAGATTCTTAAAGATATAAGGCTGGGTATATTATAACTTGGGGATAGATCATGACTTAATTAAATATAACCTAGTGTAGTGACACTTGAAGTGAAGTCTGTAGACTAGCAACACCCTGGAGGTTTTTTGAATGCAAATTTGTCAGCCCAACCCTCTGAATCTGATTCTCCAGGGAAGAAGCTCAAGAAAGTGTTTTAACAAGTCTCTGATTGAAGTAGTTTTCTTCTGTTTGTGCTATTATTACTATGATGGGGTTCAGGATGGATTTGTCAGGAGATGTTCCCACTGTGATCCAGAAGAAGGTCATCATGAAGAGGATGACAGACTCTCCATCTCAGAATATGGCGCACTCTATATGCAACCTATATGCCTTTGTTGTTCCTCAGTTGTCACACTGGTAAAGTGGAAAGAAGAATAGTACCTATTCCCATAAGGTTTCTGAGATCAGTTAGTAGATGTAAAGTGTTTAGATAAGTGCCAAGTACATAGTAACTACTCAATAAATTCCAGCTATTAATATTGTTCTTTCATCAATATTTAGAGAATATTTTAGAGGAATTTAAAATGCTGTGACAGGAGAGTGGCCTGGAAGAAAGTGGGCAGTTGTTCTGTAATGATTATTGTTATTATTTAAAAAAGGTTTTACGACTTAAGAAGGCTGGTTTGAAAATAATGTTTTATTCTTGCTAAATGATTGTGAAAATATGAAAAACAAAAAGAAAGAATTACAGTTCTCTAATTAAGTTTGTCAAATCCATGGTCTTCAAAACAAACAAAACAAAACAGAACAAAAGGACATGACTTTTCAGGATTTAGATCACTCCATGTTGGTTCATCCTACCACTTACAAGGCACAGTGTTCCAGACTGGTCCTCACGTATCCGTTTTAACTGTCTGATTTATATCTGGTCAGCCTTAAATAAAGATCTGTTAGGGAAAATTGATTCGGGTTTTAAACAATGAGAAAAATTAAATATTCTCATAGGAAGGTGAGAGCTGTAAAAGGTCCACACTGAGATTTGGGACGTGGGCCAAAGTATCAGCTGTTTCCCACAATGGAGGAAGAAGACAACTGGAGACTCACAAACAGGGAGACTTACTATAGCCACAATATGAAAAATGAACAGTCCACTTGTGATTTATGCCATAGTTTGTCATACCTGCCCCTGTTCTTCTTTTACCCATCATGATAAATATATAGTATGGTGTAGAATCAATGACTTTCTGAAGTTACATTAATTAGTCACGCTGCAATATCAAATATTCATTTGCTTTATTCTTTAATGGGTCTTCCCCTTAATCATTTCCTTTCCATTACTTTTTTCTGTGATGTTCATACTTTCTAAAGTGACGGAAAACTTCCATCCTATCCACTTTTGGTGAAAGCAGAGGGACTACAACTGTCCCTTAACTTCACAATTAAAAAAAAACATATTTCACCGATAATACTAACAGTCACGATTGTGACTGTATTTTTATTGCTAAATCATCATGCAATTCTAACTAACTTTTAATACATTTCTCAGTACTTTTAGAATTTTCTATGCTATTTTTTCCCAGTCTTTGATTTCTTTGCAGATTATAACACTTTACAAGTAGAATCTATTTTGTCATGTTACTCCCAACTTATTAATATCTTATTTATTTGGCTTCATCAGATTGTTATGTGTAAATTTTAGTGTCACAGAATTATTGAGAATGAGTCAAAAGAGACCAAATGCTGCTCAGTAGAGTGCTTCTGGCACCCTTTTCCTTTTTAAGCCCCCCCCCCCCCCGCCAAAATTTATATATATAGAAATGCAAAATATGTTTATAAGGTAAATGCACAAAGCCTTCAGACGTGTTCTTCTTTTTAATATCATATAAAATTAAACAATGGTTTTGCTTTAAGTACAAAGTTATTTGGAAATTTCACTTTGTAATGAATTAAACAATAGAACTAAAGAATCTCTACTCTATTTTATTTGTCCTGAAAATATATCTGTTCAATATAAGATTTCAATATAAAAAAAAGTAAAATACTTTTTACCCAGATCAAATCATTGTTTGCCATGTGTTCTCTATACATACTCAAATTTATGTCTAAAGTTTTTTTCTTATTGATCAAAAAGGAAAAGGAAGGCCGGGTGCGGTGGCACATGCCTGTAATCCCAGCACTTTGGGAGGCTGAGGCAGGAGGATCACGAGTTCAAAGCCAGCCTCAGCAATGACAAGGCACTTAGTAACTCAGTGAGACCCTGTCTCTAAATAAAATACAAAAAAGGGCTGGGGATGTGACCCAGTGGTCGAGTGCCCCTGAATTCAATCCCCAGTACCAAAAAAAAAAAAAAAAAAAAGGAAAAGGAAAAGGAAGAGGACTAACTACTAGCAAGTTATCATTTATCATATACATCAATTCATGTATGGATGATGAAAGCAAAGGAATAGAATGAGAAAATGGGTATTCTTCAAGTTTTTCAGTATTCATAAAATGCTGCCAATGTTTAGCAATGTGCAAGATCTAAAGTACTTGAAGAATGCTTCACAAAGTTAGCACAAAATATCATCAGGAGACCAAGTTCCTCAGTGCCAGTAGCCTCCACAAAATTTACAGTACAAACTACTAACTCTCAAACTAACAATGATTTATTGAGAAATTTTTCTGTATCAGCTGTTTTGTTGAGTGCTTTATATACATTAAACATAATTACTCTTATTCAATATATCTAGAAATTAATTATTGAGACACGAATAATTTCCTCACTGTTCATAAAAGGCAAAAACTGAGTTAAGAGGTGGTAGGTCAACTCCAACAGCAGTTGGGATGAAAATAGTAATTGAACATCAAATACTAAAAATACTTTTCTACAGGACTCAGACTCCCCTGTTGTTATAGTGAAACCACTGTTTATTTTTTTCCTAATGGACAATGAATGGAAGTGATGAGTCTCACTTCTAGCCAAGGCAGATGACAAACTGTGGAACTTGTAAGCTTCTTTCTGTTAAAGATTCTTCAGAGGCATCTTCCAGATGGTGAAACAACAGAAAGGACCATCCATCTCCATTAGTCACCTAGGGTATCCTGTAGAAACATTATCAAAAACTAGGTGGCTTAAACAATAGACATATATGGTCTCACAGCCCTGGAAGCCAGACTCTGAAATCAAGGTGTTAGAGTCACGCAAACTCTAAAGATAATCCCTTCCAGATCTCCCTTAGCTTGGTAGTCTCAGGCATTCTTTGTCTTGTAAATGGTCATCATCTCCCTGTGTCTCTTTAAAGCATCTTCCATCCCTGTATGGCTATCTCCGTGTACAAATTTTCTTATTTTTATAAGGGCGTGATTTGTATTGGATTAAAGCCCACACCAAGAATCTCATCTTGACTGTATCTGCAAGGACTTATTTCTAAATAAGTTTGCAGTTGAGCTACCAAGTGTTAAGACATCAACATGCATGTTGGGGGATACAACTCAACGCATAACACCTTCCAACCTGCATTAGATATGTGTGTCTTTCAACACACTTACATTTGAGGGTAACATTTTAGCACAGGATTGCTTTTGTTCTTAACTTCGTATGCTTTGCTTGTTCATTCTATGTCATGCCACCTCTGATTACCACCTCTGATTTCTTTCCAGCCCTTCTATTCCCAAGCCATGGCTGCTTGGCCAGATGAATAAAACCACTGATAAGCACCATAGCAAAATTCTATAGGCACCATCTTTGTTAAGTCACAGACTCCCTTTAAAATACTTGTCCTGGTCACACATTTTCCCATTTTCTTCATGGGCCACTGTAAATATTCAACATTCCTTTCAAACCCCATAATCAACACAAATTTCCTTTTTTATTTTTCCTGTGAAAATGTCAGTCATAATGGTTGTGGTAACCCAATGGCTTTTTGAAATGTACATTAGAAATGATCAACATAATGATAAAGCTTGAAGCTTATACTTGGGAAGATAAAAATTTCCATGGTTTGGGTCCTAAATACTTATTTCTAAAGGCCAAGTCATCTCTCCTCCCCACATTTGGAATGGGAACCATAATGAGAGATAGGAAACACTGTATAGGAACAGTTTTTTATCTCTCTATTCTACCACACACATTTGATGCATACACCACTTGAAAGAAAAGCTCATATATATGATTGAGTCAGTTATCAGCATTCACTTTCCCTTCTGATAGAATTGGGAGTAATAGGAGCATTTTCTGTTATAATAAATTATTCTGAAACTTCAATGGACTGATATGTCAACGTGATCATATTTCTGATTAGTGATGATTTCATGAAGCAAACTCCTTCTCTCCAGAGGCTCTACCTTCTCTTTTGGGGAAAGGGAAATACAGCCCTTCTATGGAAAGGCATTTCACCAACAGCTGTGCAACAGTGGTCAGTTAGATCTCTGCCTTGTATCTCCCTAAACTTTACCTCCTTTATGGCATCTACTTTACTAAATTATAACCTACGTTCTATTTTTTTTTTCATATTTGTCTTCTAAATAGACTATCAATTCATTGAGAGAACAAATAGTGCCTTGATAATTGGATTTTCTCAGAGCCCAGAATTGTACCTGACAAATGGTAAGGACTATGTAAGAGTATATTTCATTCAGTTATTAAATTAAGCAAAATTGTTTGGTTCTGCTACAGTTTCTATTTCCAGTATCCTGTGACTTTTGATTCTTGAAATCAAACGAGATAAAAAAAGAAAAATGAACCCAAAAGATTTGTGGTATGCTGATTCCTTTTTTAGAACTAAAAGATAGTTAGCTAATATTCATAGCTGAGCTCATTAAGCAATGGGCCTAAAACCTCTAATGAAATCTTATGTTGCTGGTGGCATCTAAGTGCTCAAGTTCTCAAGAGAAGACTGAGGCATACGTCTCGTGTATTAGTAAAGTCTGCTAACATCCAACGTATATAATACTGTTTCCAATTATTTGAAGCTCAATATTGTTTCTAAAAAGTTTATATGATAATGAATGTTTCCTATTTTATTTATTGCTTAGAATTGTTTGGGCTGTGGCAGTCACATTCATCATAGAAGAACAAAAACTGCTCAAATCCTGGGAGCGCTAAGATAGAAAAAGGAAATTCTGAATACTCAGTTGCATGGAACCTCTCATGTTAAAATTTATCTTAAGATTTTATGATCAGTTTATATTCCATTATGTATGGTTCCACATTTTTATTTGTTTCCACATGTGTTAGCTAAAATGAATTGCTGTAATTAGTATCAATTGCAATATAAGAAAAATAAAGAAGTTAAAGCTATCTTGAGGCCACTATAGCTCAAAATTTGGGTAGAAATGTCCCAATTCCTCTTTTCCATGTGGTATCATTAAAACATTGTACACTTAATAAACAGAGTTTTTAAAGAAACCTAATCATAATGTTGATAAAATTAATTCTGAATTATAAATCTCAGGATAAAAGTATACCAAATGCATGTCAGTTGTCACTAAGGCAATAATATTGAAATATTTGGGAACAGTTGTTTTATAAATTGGAATCATAGTTGCCCGAATTTTTTATTTCCCCCCAAACCTCAATAACTCATCTTTTCACAATGTTCTAAATGCCTTAATCCCAGTTTAAACTCCACAATTTTGTACACACATATGCAAAAATACAGATGTTGATTTTCAAGTCCCAAATTTTGATCAGCAAAAATATAACTCGATTTTAAAATTCTTTTTAGTTATGTATAACATTAGGATACTTTTGGACATAATCACAAAAGCATGGAATACAATTTGCTCCAATTAAGTCCCCAGCACTTTCCTCCTCCTCACTTTTTCTTCCCAATCCCCTTCTTCTAGTTCATTAATCTTTCTGTAATTCATTTATGGATTTTAAAAATTAGTGTCTTGTGGATACACTTGATGCTGGGATTCAATGTGCTGTAGGCATGTATGTACATACAAAATTTTGGTAAGATTCATTCCACTGTTCTTCCCTTTTCTTGTCCTCCCTCCTCCTCAATCTCCTTCAACTACTCTACTAATCTTTCCTCTATTTTAATGAAATTCCCTTTCATTTCTCTTTCTCTGTTTTTCTTTCTTTCTTTTCTTTTATTCCCTCACTCCTAAGTTTAGATTAGCTTCCACATGTCAGAGAATCTTTTGACCTTTGACTTTTGGGGACTGACATTTCACTTAGCACAATAGTCTCCAGTTCCATCCTTTCATTGGCAAATTCCATAATTTCATTCTTCTTCATGCCAAAGTAATACTCCATCACATATATATTCCACATTTTATTTATACATTCATCTGTTGAATGGCACTAAGGTTGGTTCCATAACTTGGCTATTGTGAATGGTGCTGCTATGAATATTGATGAGGCTGCATCCCTGTGGTATGCTGATTTTAAATCTTTTGGATATATATCAAGGTGTGAGATAGCTGGGTCATGTAGTGGTTCCTTTCCTAGTTTTTTGAAGAATATTCATAGTGCTTTCTAGAGTGGTTGCACTAATTTTCAGTCCCAACAACAATGTATGAGTGTACCTTTAACTTCATTTTTTAAATAATAACTTTGCCTTTACTTTGAGACTCTTGATTAATGCCAGAAAAAGCAGTTAACATCAGCTAAGCTGGATCACTCTGGCATTTTTCTGTCAATACATCTTTAAACTCAGCCAATTAAAATGTCTCGTTTTTCTCTTCCTATTCTGTGGGTTGGAGAGCTTAGGTAGGCAGGCTCAAGTTGACTATGACCTCTACAGGAAACAGTCAGAGGTCGGCATCTGTCCCTGCTGGCCCTGTGAAAGTGATAGCTCATCTCTGCCTCCTGCTGTCATCTGCACTCCTCACACAGGCAACTGCTGTGCTGACCCCCATCTCCACCAATCACTTAGTCCCTTTTGATTTCTGTAACAAAATACCATCAACTGAGTGGCTGATGAACAACAGATACTTGTTTCTTACCATTCTGGAAGCTGAGAAGTCCAAGACCACATCTGAATTGGCATCTGAATCTGGTAAGAACCTGTTTCCTGTTTGGGAGGTAGCTATACCCTCACGGGGACAAGGGTCTATCTTGGGTCTCTTTATAAGGAAACTAATCCATTCATGAAGATCCTGACCTCATTAACTGATCACCTCCCAAAGTCCCACTGCCTAGGACCATCACCTGGGTTGATAGAATTTCAACGCCTGAATTTTGGGAGGGATACAGACATGTAGAAGATAGCAAATGGCCTCCAATTACATGATCCAATATGATACATTTTGAGGACCTGGCCACCACACTCATGAACTTTCTCAAATTCTACAAATGTGATTTTCTCCAGCTGATGGATAATAGAAAAGTTGCCTTGCCTGCAGCATTCTGATGTTCCCTATAGGAAGTAGATGACACAGTCCTTCCATTCTCGCAATAAGCAAAAGTACTGATTTTTAGCATATCCCTGGGTTCAGCCTAGAATACTAAGCACTGAGACCCTCTCCAGAGACCTTCATTCTATTCCCATGAGCCCTAGAAATATTTATAAATTCTTAGAACTTAAGCTGGCTCTTAGATTCCATTCATTCCAACTATCATCATTATTTATGCAATAAATGCACATATGTTATAAAGTATGTAAAACAGCACCAACATATGTAGTGAAAGGATGCATCAAATTGATCAAACCAAAGAATCAATAGGCAATGCAGGTGCCAGAGGGTGAGATTCCAAAGGGAAGATCTTGTCCAGCCCTGGCCATGGGAATGCACACCTATCAAGCTAAACTAACAATCTTATCAACCTCAAATATGATAAAATGATCCCCTTATACATTTGTTTCATATGAGAACTTATCCCTATGCTGACATTAGATTTACTAAAACAACCTTCTGACAAGTTAGCTTTCCTAATGATAAGGAGAACATATTGAGGGACCCCTAGATGTTTTATTAAATATGAATACCTCAGCATCATTTGATATCTTATGCCCATAAGAGTTTATTTACATAAGCCCACACCCTCAGTTTCATTTATTTATTTATTTATTTATTCGTCTATTAATATATTTATTTATGTTGGACTGAGAATTTAACCCAGGGGCACTTAACCACTGAGCAACATCCCCAGCCCTTTTTATTTTTTATTTTGAGACAAGGTCTCTCTAAGTTGCTTAGGGTGTCATTAAGTTCTGGAGGCTCTCCTCAAACTTGTGATCCTCCTGCCTCAGCCTCCTGAGTCATTAGGATCACAGCCCACGTGCCACCAAGTCCAGCTCAGTTTTAGTTAGTGCAGACTGTCCCAAGAACATTTTTTTCTAGTTCCACAAGACAGAAAGAAAAATTTAAAATTACTTGGGCAAGCAACTTTTTATGGAATTTTTTCCCAGTGTTCTTTTTTCAAAATTCTACAATATGAATCTCCCATTTCTCTAGTGTTCTACCAATGTTCAGCCTTTGGAGAAAATTTTCTTTCATAAAACATCTTTGAATACAACTGCAGTAGAGAGTTTACTGCAAAGCTTGCTATTGGCTTTTTACAGATAGTAGCCAAGATATATTGCTATTCAGCATAAAAGTACCTAAACCATTTTATTAGTGCCTAATTTACATTCATACTTTTGGATCATATGAGTAATTATCCCTATGCTGACTTTAGACTTACTTTAATAATCTTCCAACAAACTAGCTTCCCCAATGATAAGAAGAGGTTAGCCTTTCTTGGAGGGCAGAGTCATGCACACACTCAAAGAGTTGAGAAAACCAAAAAGGGGACTTTGTGAGGCTGGTGAGGAGAGCCTGGGTAACCCCTGACACCTGAGCCAATACTGTGTTCATCCCTCACATTCAACACTAAACAGTGGTCCCTTATTATTGATTCCATACAGCTGAGTCACATGGAAAACATTCTCCCTGGGACGTGGCCAGAAACAAGCTTTATTAAGCTTTATATCACTTTATCATCAAGGTTAACTCCTCACTCTAAGGGCCATTAAGAGAGCTTTATTATTAGTTTGTAATTTTGTATGTTTTAAGTGGAATGACATTATTTTGCCCAAGTGAATAAAATGAAGTACAGTAATTGTAATTGCTATTGCCAGACTCTATAGTGAGCCTCACAGGATTTTCCAAAAGTAAAATGACAATGCATCATCATCAACCTGGCCACCATCCTGCCACAGTGATGCCTGGCCTGTTTCCAACATTCTCCAACAATTCTTGGGTGTCCCTGTAAAAGATACATGACACGCCATGGTCCGGATTCATTACATTTCTAATTTTTTTCTTCAGTAAAAGATAATCCCTCATCATTGACTCATTTTTTAACAGAGTCCTCCAGTTAAAAATGTATCAAGATCTTACTGCAAGATGTCTTGACACTGACTTATTATTATAGAAAAGAATATGTTCAAGGAAACTAATGGGGAGCATAATTGCCAAGTGGCAAAGCACAGCATTCCACACACAAGATGGATAGCATTGACGGAAGGTGATAAACTGGAGTACCTGAGTGTTTGTGGCAATTTAAATTTTATCTGTTTAAGGAAAGTGTACTTGAGAATTAAGGAAAACCAACACATTACAAAGAATCTGAATATAACAAAGTGAATGACTTAGGCCTGCATCACATGGTAGCTACCAATTCCTCCCTCACTCCCCTTCATATTTGCATCCCCTTGTTTGATATTTGTATTCCTTTGCTTAACATTTGTATTTTTGCAACACACATAATATACACATGTGAAAACACACTTGTAACCAGCCAGTTTGGCTTTTCATGGTTGCTTGACCACTCCATACTCTATCAAGTCATTGGGATTTTGTCCTACTAACTTCTACTTGAAGAAACCTTGTTTCCTGTGATATTTGCTCTTCTAACATAGATCCAGTGTAGATCAGAGTTCTTCCAGAAAAATTTGGCTTGTAATAGATGAAACTAATGTAAGCCAAACCATAAATGCCATATATGGAAAGGCCACTTTTCCTAGAACCCATGAATGATCATCTGGTTGAGACAGGCTTAGAGTTTATATATCATCTTTCATGAGGCCGGTTTATAGCAACTCAATTCACAATAGCTAAACTATGGAACCCACCTATGTGTCCTTCAATAGATGAATGGATAAAGAAAATGTGGTATATATAGTCAATGTGATATTACTCAGCTTTAGAGAAGAATGAAAGTATTGTATTTGCCAGAAAATGGATGAATACAAAAACATATCAAAAAGATAGTGCACCACGATCAAGTGGGATTTGTCCCAGGGATGCAAGATTGGTTCAACATTCGGAAATCAATAAACATAATACATCACATCAATAGACTTAAAGATAAGAACCATATGATCATCTCAATAGACGCAGAAAAAGCATTCAACAAAATACAACACCCCTTTATGTTCAAAACACTAGAAAAACTAGGGATAACAGGAACATATCTCAACATTATAAAAGCTATTTATGCTAAGCCTCAGGCTAACATCATCTTAAATGGAGAAAAATTGAAAGCATTCCCTCTGAAAACAGGAACAAGACAGGGATGCCCCCTTTCACCACTGCTATTTAACATAGTACTTGAAACTCTGGCCAGAGCAATTAGACAGACGAAAGAAATTAAAGGGATCCAGATAGGAAAAGAAGAACTCAGATTAGTACTATTTGCTGATGATATAATAATATACCTAGAAGACCCAAAAAACTCTACAAGAAAACTTTTACAACTAGTAAATGAATTTGGCAAAGTAGAAGGATACAAAATCAATACCCACAAGTCAAAGGCATTTATGTACATCAGTGACAAATCCTCTGAAAGGGAAATGATGAAAACTGCCCCATTTACAATAGCATCAAAAAAATAAAATACCTGGGAATCAACAAAAGAGATGAAAGACCTCTATAACAAAAACTACAGAACGCTAAAGAAAGAAATTATAGAAGAACTTAGAAGATGGAAAGACCTACCTTGTTCTTAGATAGGCAGAATTAATATTGTCAAAATGACCATACTACCAAAAGCACTATACATATTTAATGTAATTCCAATCAAAATCCCAATGACATTCCTCAAAGAAATAGAAAAAGCAGTCATGAAATTCATCTGGAAAAATAAGAGACCCAGAATAGCTAAAACAAACCATAGTTTTTAAGTTTAGTTTAGTTTTATTTTGCAGTAATCAGGATTGAACCCAGGAACAATTTACCAATGAGCTATATCCCCAAACCTATTTCAAAACATTTTTTTTGAGACAAGTTCTTGATAAGTTGACAATGCTGTTCTCAAACTTGACATCCTCCTTCCTCAATCTCTTGAGAACCTAGGATCACAGATATGGGCCACTGTCACCAGCTAAAGTGTTCTTCTCCTTCTCCTTCTCCTTCTCCTTCTCCTTCTCTTTCCCAGAGACACAGAGATTTATTTAGGAAATCAGATGAACATTTAAGGGAGAATGCTGGACATCTGAAAAGTGAGAAGATTTTCTGGTTAAGTAAGGAATACACATTCAAAGGGGGAATGTGGTCCATCCCCAGAAAGAGAGAAAGGACAGACAGATTATTTCATACTTCCTTTTGTTCTACATTTTAAAATTGGTGTACTTTAGTTGTACATATTGGTGTGATTTTTTTATACCTTTATTTTATTTGTTTATATGTGGAGCTGAGGATCAAACCCAGTGCCACATATGTCAGGCAAGCACTCTGCCACTGATCTGGTGTGATTTTTTTTTGTTACATTTGTACATGCACACAAAATAACAATATAAGTTGGCCAATATCATTCCCAAGTATTTATCCTTTCTCTTCCCTCCTCCCTCCCCCTTATCTCTTTTCTCTAGGCTTCTGATCTCTCTTCAATTTTCATGAAATGCCATTCACCTTTCTTTTGCTTTTTCCTCTCTAGCTTACAAGTGGGAGAAAGCCCAGGACCCTGGACCTTGTGAGTTTGGCTTATTTCACTTAACATAATGTCCTCAAGTGCAATCTACTTTCCTGCAAATGACCTAACTTCATTCTTCTTTATGGCTGAATAAAACGTGTGTGTGTATGTGTGTGTGTGTGTGTCTGTCTGTCTGTCTTACATTTTCTTTATCCATTCATCTGTTGATGGACACTTAGGCTGGTTCCATTGTTTGGCTATTGCAAATTGTGTTGCTATATACATGGGTATTCATATATTTCTATAGTATTATGACTTTAATTCTTTAGGATAAATACAGAGAAGTGGTGTAGCTGTGTCATTCTGTGGTTCCATTCCTAGTCTTTTGAGGAAGTGAAATACAGATTTCCATAATGATTGTAGCTAATTTATAATCTACCAAGAGTATAAAAGTGTTCCTTTTTCTCCACATCCTCTCCAGCAGTTATTGTTGTTTATATTCTTGATGACTGTGATTCTGATTGGAGTGAGATGAAATCTTAGGGTAGTTTTGAGTTGTATTTCCCTAATTGCTAATATATATTTGTTGGCCATTTGTATTTCTTCCTTTGAGAAGCATCTGTTTAATTCATTTTTCCATTTATTAATTGGGTTATTTGTATGTCTGTATGGATTGTTTGTGTGTGTGTGTGTGTGTGTGTGTGTGTGTGTTTGAGTTCTTTACATATTCTAGATATTAATCCTGTCAGATGAGTAGCTAGCAAAATTTTATCCCATTCTGTAGATTCTCTATTCATGTTCTTAATTGTTTCTTTTGCTATGCAGAAGCTTTTTAACTTTATGTCATCCTATTTATTAACTCTCCACATTATTTCCTGAATTTTAGGGATCCTATTGGTAAAGTACTTTCCAATGCCTATATGCTAGAGTGTTGACCCTATGTTTTAATAAAAATTGGATAGCTTCTAGTAGAATTCCTAGGATTTTGATCCATTTTGAGTTGATTTTTGTGTAGAGTGAGATATAAGACTAGTTTTCCAGAAGGATTTGTTTAAAATCCCATCTTTTCCTCAATCTTTTTGGCACCTCTGACAAGGATCAAATGATTGCAACCGCATGGGTTTGTCTCTGTGACTTCTACTTAGTACCCTTGTATACCATGCTTCTTGATGGAAGAACGTCATCAACACACTGAGACACCCATTTTGGACAATCTGACATATTAATATGTAATTAGCAATTTTTATTTCATTATATGATGCCAAATTATTTTCCACTTTTGCTTCACAATTTAGGGTACAAATGGCAGTTACAAGATAAGATTTGAGTCATGTTTTTACCTCTAAATCTCAAATAATATAGAAATGAAAGATGTCATGTTCCATCTAATTCAATAAACACAAATAAATAAAACCTGTACTTAATTGTTACAGTTTTGCTGGATCTCAAAAAAGACACTCCATTTTTTTTACAGAAAGCTCTCAAGATACCGAAAAAAGTATTCATGCCAGTTTTTCCTATGTAAAATGGAGACAATATAATTTCATAATATTGTATAAAAGCTGAAATAAATAAACTGATATAATGTATGTGAAATCCTCAGCAGAAGAAACAAGTAACAAGTGTTTGAAATTGAAAGTCTGTGTCCATAATTTTATCACTGTAAATTTCATGCTTATCCTTGTTATCATTTTATACACTTTTTCACTTCCCCACAAATATTTTTCAAAAAACAAACTTTCTATCACTCTATTTTTCCCTTTAAACTTGTTTTCTTTACAGTAGATCTTTCATTACTTTTAATACTATTCATTTACCTCTTTCTTTAGCCAACATTGGTATGTGTATGTATGTACATATGCATGTGTGTGTATATACACTCCATTAATAAATATACAAAACAATTTAAATGTAAAAATAATTAACTTTCACAGCTATTACAATTGTGTTTAAAATAGTTAGGAGTAGATAATGGCTTATCTTTATCATAATATGTTAATATTAATAGATAAAAAGTGATTTATTGTTCATTGCATGAACCATGTAGGCCAAAGATAAGGTAGGACATTTTTCTTCAAAGTGATGGAATAAATAAACACAAATATCTATACACTGCAAAAATATCTAAAAATGAAATACATATACATAAGTTGTTAGATGAAAAGAAAATAGAGAAAATCCACAGACACATACTATAAGAAATGTTAAAAGCAGCTCTTCAGGAAGAAACCAAAAATCTGTATTTGCATAAAAAAGTGGAATTTTCAAGAAAAGGAATAAATGACATTAAAAATAAACTTTTTTCTTGTCCTCAGTTGCTCTAGAAAAGCTGACTACATGAAGTATAAACAGTAGCAATAGTATTGTAATTAGTATTATAAGTAAGAAAATTTATAAATTGCATGACTAATGCAATATAAAGGATAAAATGAAGAAAATAAAATTGTTATAAGTTCTTTACACAAAACATGAAGCACAATTCTAGTACTTAAAGATATAATCTGCTAATACAAACTTTGCAATATTAAAATGAATATTAAGGCAGTAGTAGATAAAAAAAAAATACAAAATCAATAAAATTAAGTCAGCCAGCTGCGGTGGCACATGCCTGTAATCCCAGCACTTGGGAGGCTGAGGCAGGAGGATGGCGAGTTCAAAGCCAGCTTCAGCAATGGCCAGGCACTTAGCAACTCAGTGAGACCCTGTCTGTAATAAAAATACAAAAAAAAAAAAAAAAAAAAAAAAGAAAGAAAGAAAGAAAAGAAAAAAAAGAAAAAAAAAAAAAAAGGGATGGAGATGTGGTCCAGTGGTTGAGTGCCCAGAGTTCAATCAATCCCCACTACCACAAAATAAATAAATAAATAAACAAACAAACAAATAAAATAAAAATAGTGAAAAAAATAAAAATAAATTAAGTCAGAAAAAAAAGAAAGTACAGAGGTAATAAAGGAAATAGTAGATGTCAATCTAGTCATATTAATAATTATATTAAATGTAAACAGTCTAGACATATCAGTTAAAATATAAAAACTATATTGGCTAAAATCTAATACACAACTAGGCACCTCTTCAAGCAACTTACCATGCAGATGCTAATGAAAAAATTATATTAATATTAGGCAAAGTAGAATTCAGGAAAAGAATATTACCAAGGAAAGAGAAACATAATATAATAAAAAATAAGTCAATTATTTGAGAAGAAATAATACACTAAATATGCAAGCACCCATCAGTACAGTTTCAAGATATAGGATATAAAAATAGATAAAACTAAAATGGGAATTAGACAAACACACAATTATAGTTGGAAATTTCAACACCTCTCTCAATAATTGATACAAGAAAATTCAAAAATCTATAGAATTGAAAGAAGTACACACTTGACAGTTGTCCAAGAATTGTTGAACACTTCAGTAACCCATTTTCAATGAAGGATAGAGCATCTTGGCAGAAATGTAAAACAATAGAATGGTCAGAATTATAACACTGTATCCAATATCAATAGAAAACATTTTTCTCAAGTGCACAAGGAACATTCTCCAGGAGAGACCAGATGTTAGGCCACAAAATGAGTCTCAATATAAAAAGATTGAAATCATAAAAGTATCTCCTCCAACCACAGTAAAATGAAAAGAGAAATCAGTAAGAGACAGAAAATGGAAATATCCACAAATATGTAGAAATTAAACAACACATTCATTTTTATTATTATTTTGGTACTGGGGGTTGAACTCAGGGGTGCTTTACCACTGAGCTACATTCCCAGCCAGCCCTTTTTATTTTTTTCTTAAGACAGGACCTCATAAATTGCTGAGGCTGACCTTGAACTTGA
Organism: Tamias sibiricus; assembly: GCA_025594165.1. NCBI lineage: Eukaryota > Metazoa > Chordata > Mammalia > Rodentia > Sciuridae > Tamias > Tamias sibiricus. The sequence continues at coordinate 145,194,200 of CM046660.1, read as the reverse complement.
GATCCTCCTGCCTAAGCCTCCTAAATTGCTGAGATTATAAGCAAAGCCACTAGACCAGCCTAAACAACATATTTGTAAACAAACAATGAGTCAAAGAAAAGATTCCAGTAGAGCCTAAATAATGTTACATGCATATACAAACATCACAGTGAATCTCAACATTGTATATAATTATGATGTATTCATTCAAAATTAATTAAAAAGTAAAAACAGTAAAAAAATGAAAAACATACCAAAACATTTAGTTTGCAAAAAAGAAATGCTGAAATTGATATTGTAATTTTAAGCCTATAGAAACTAGAAAAAGTAGAGCAATCTAAATTCAGAATGAACAGAGAAATCATATAATAAAGATTAGAAAAAGTAGAGACTAGGAAAATAATAATCAGTGAAACTAATGTTTATTCTTAAGTAACACTGTACATCCTAGAATTGAAAAATAATAAAATTGAGTAAAAAAGGAGAAGATACAAATTAACCAAATTCAGTAATGGAAATAGGCTCATTACTACTAATTTTACAAAAAAAAAAAAAAAAGATATAATACTGTGAATACCATGAATAAATGAAGATATAAACAAATATCTAAAAATACTAAGATTGCCAAAATGGACTCAAGAAAAAACAGAAAATCTATATAGGCCTATAACCAAGGAAAAAATTCGATCAATAATAAAACAAAACACGTCCTAACAAAGAAAAGCCCAAGTCCTAATGGCTTTAATAGTCAGATAATTATTCTCAAATTCACCCAAAAAAGGAGAAGAGGGAAGACTTCTCAACTCATTCTATTAGGTCACCATTACTTGATACCAAAGTCAGATGAAGAACTCTTAAGAAAAGAAAATTACAAATCAATGTATGAATATAGATGAAAAAAAATCTTTAACAAAATACATCCAATTATATATTGAAAAGCATATATACTATGACCATGTGGGATTTATCTGAAGAATGGAAGAGCATTTGAACATATGAAAATCAATCAAAACAATACAATATAAAATTTGAACAAAGGAAGCAAAAGAAAACCACATCATCATCACAATGCAGAAAAAGCATTTGAAAAATACCAACAGTCTTTTAAGACCAAAACACTCAGAAAACTAGAAATAGAAAGATACTCCTTCAACATGATAGAAGACACTTATGACAAACTACTACCAACAATATATATAATGGTGAGAAATGGAAAGGTTTCCTCATAAGATTAAGAACAAAAAAAAAGATGTTCCCTGTTCCACTGCTGCTGAAATTTGTACTAGAACTTCTAGTGATATCATAAATAGAAAACCTTAGAAAGCCATACAAAGCTTTTGAAACTAATAATTTCAGAAAGGTACATGATCAATGGGCAAAAGTTTGTTTTATCTCTATAAACTAGCAATCAACAAACTTAAAAAAAAGAATTTTCCTAAAATATCATCAAAAAATGAAAAAAAATAAACAAGAAAATGAAAAGATTTATATGATGAAAACTATCAAAAACAGTGCTAAAGGAAATGGAAGTAACATTTTATGAAGCTAGCATCACCCTGATACCAAAACCAGACAAAGACACATCAAGGAAAGAAAACTTCAGACCAATATCACTAATAAACATAGATACAAAAATTCTCAATAAAATTCTGTCAAATCACATACAAAAACATATTAAAATATAGTACACCATGATCAAGTGGGGTTAATTCCAGGAATGCAAGATTGGTTCAACATATAGAAATCTATAAACAAAATTTATCACATCAATAGACTTACAGACAAGAATCACATGATTATCACAATCGATACAAAAAGGCATTTCATAAAATTTAGCATCCATTCATGCTCAAAAAACTAGAAAAACTAGGGATAGTAAGAACATACCTCACTATTTTAAAAGCTATACATGCTAAGCCCAAGGTCAACATCATTCTAAATGGAGAAAAATTGAAAGAAGTCCCTCTAAAATCTAGAAGAAGATAGGGATGCCCTCTTTCACTTCTTTTTAACACAGTGTTTGAAACCCCAGTCAGAGCAATTAGACAGAAGAAAGAAAATAAAGTGATATGAATAGAGCTTAAACTGTATCTATTTGCTGATGACATGATTCTATATTTAGAAGACCCAACACACTCCACCAGAAAGCTTCTCAAACTCATAAACAAATTCAGCAAAGTGGAGGGATACAAAATTAACACCCAGTTGTGATCCTATACACTAATGATGAATCAGCTGAAAGAGAAATCAGGAAAACTATCCCATTCACAATAGCTTCAAAACAAAAAAAATGAAATATTTGAGAATCAATCTAAAAAAAGAGATGAAAGAACTCTAAAATAAAAATTACAGAACAGTTAAGAAAGAAATTGAAGAAGACGTTAGAAGATGGAAAGATCTCCCATGTACTTGGACAGGCAGAATTAACATTGTCAAAATGGCCATACTACTAAAAGCACTATACAGATTTAATGCAATTCCTATTGAAATTCCAATGACATTCTTCATAGAAATAGAAAAAAAAAACAGTCATGAAATTCATAAGAGGTTCAGAATAGACACCCTCCTCCCCCACCAAAAAAAAAAAAATTCCTCAGCAAGTAAAGTGAAGCAGGAGGAATCACAATACCAGACCTTAAATTATACTAAAGAACTATAGTAAAGAAAATGGCATGGTATTAGCACAAAAACAGACATGTAGACCAATGGAACAGTATAGAAGACACAGAGACAAATCCACATAAATACAGTTATCTCATAGTAGACAAAGGTGCCACAATAGTATTGGTGAAAAGAGCCTCTTCAACAAATGGTCACGGGAACATTGGAAATCCCTATGTAGTAGAATGGGAAAGCCAAATCATAATTACCCTGCTTGGTGAATACAAAAGCAGTACAAAATGACTTAGCTAAATCAAAGTGTTCATAGTATCAGATATAATGTAGACTTATGTTTCAATGTCATAATGGCAAGGCTTAATCTTGCTAATGGGGTTAAAATAGTCCAAGTTTGTTTTTGAGACCTCTCTTTTCTGAATAGTGCTTGATATACTATTTTCAACATTATCCTGTATGATTTAATTATCTCTATATTCATGGCCAAATCAATCCTCATTTTGTCACCATTTCCTTAAATATAATGCTATAATCTATCAACTTTGAGTTGAATCTGTAGGTGAGTGCTCATCTCTTAGCTAATAAATGCTGACTGTAAAATTTATTACTTATAAAAAAATATTGTCTCATTACAGATTTTTCAGAGAAACCTCATCATTATTCCTAGTTACTGATGACAATAATCACACTATTAACAGAAAGTGTTGTCAGAAATAAATCTGAGAACTTTATGAAATTCTAAACTGAAAAATCCATTCAATGTACAATACTATTTTAATCATCAAAAATGCCTTAACATGTATTTTTTGCACCTTCATTATAATTTAACCATCTTTATCAGAAATTTAAATATTTTAGATTTTTAGTCTTGCATGTGACATGTGCATTCTCTAAAAGAAATCAGTCTTAAATATACATAGATAATCCATGATGACATAGCAGATGTCATAACATCTCAGTGTGTTCTAATGGCCTGTAAATGACCAGGTATGCAGAGTCTCAAAAGGGGTGAGGTGGCAGTTATTCTACAACATATGGAGGGATGGATGGATGGATGGATGGATGGATGGATGGATGACAGATCTATGGATAGACCATAGATAGTCACATACAACATTGATAATCACTAAAAATTCAGATAGTCTACAAGTACAATATTCAAGGATAATCAAGAATAAGAACCACACCTCACTTGTCAAAAATTCCAGATATGTTAGTAATAATAGGAAATACATTCTTTAAAAGTCAAGATGAGAACTGAGCATGGTATTGTATGACTATAATCTCAAAGACTCAGGAGCCTAAGGTGGGAATCTCTGTTCAAGGCCAGCCTGGGATACAATTAATGAGACCCTGTCTCATAAAAAAAAAAAAAAAAAAAAAAAATTAAAAGGGCTGGGAGTGTTGCTCAGTGTCAAACCATCCTTGAATCTCCAGTATTGTATAAGAAAAAAAAAAATTCAAGTGAGGTATACTATCAGGAACCCAGTCAAGCAATATTTCAGCCATTAGGTAACCTCAAAATACCTGCACTAAGATATTTAGCCAAGTCAGAAACATTATGTATTTCCAAATAGGATAGAGCCTGTTCTTTCTCAATATGTTGAAAACAATATATTCTGAAGGATCAATGAATCTGATAATTATTAATGTATCAGGATAGCACTTCATATCTATTAGAATAGCCAAAATCTGTGACACTGAAAATATCAAATGCTTGTGAGGAGATGGAATAACAGCAACTCTCATTTCTTGCTAGTGAGAATGCAAAATAGTGCAGCCACTTTGGGAGACACTAAGAAATCTTCTTACAAAATTGAATGCACTCTCACCCTATGATCAAATAATCATGTTCCTTGGTATTAACCCAAAGAAGATGAAAACTTATATCCACACAAAAACCTGTAACCTGCACATGAACATGACAGAAGCATTATTAATAATTCCCCATAATTCCCCAAACAGGGATGCAACCAAGATGGCACCCACTAGGTAAATGGATAAATTGTGATACTACTAGAGCATAGAAAACTATTCAGTACTAAAAAAAAAAAAAAATGATTAAGCCATAAAAGACATGGATAAACCTTAAATATGTTTTGATGAGTAAAGAAACCAATGATAGCTGGCCAAGGTGACGTATACTTGGACTCACAGTGACTTGGAAGCCTGAGACAAGATGATGGAAAATTTGGGGCCAACTCCAGCAACTTAGTGAGAACCTTTCTCAAAATAAAAAACAACAAGTTCAGGTGACATAGCTCAGCGATAGAGCAGCCCTGGATTTAATTGCAGTAACACACACACACACACACACACACACACTGTATGGTTCTAATAGCAGAGATGCATTGCTTAATAATAAAGATACATTCTGAGAGAAGTGTCTTCAGGTGATTGTGTTACTGTATACACATCATAAAGTGACCTTAAACAAATTAAGATGGTTATGATGTCATGAGGTGATATGATCTTGTGTGACCTCTGTCTGTATGCAATCTACTATTAACCAAAACATTGCACTGCAGTTCATAACTGCAAACACTATCCTAGAAAAGTCAAAAGTATTGGGACAGTAAAGAGATCAGTGGTTGCCAGGGGTTGGGGAGGGACAAGGGATGAACAGATAGAACACAGAAGACTCTTACAGCAGTGATAGTACTCTATATGATAATATTATGAACACATGTCACTATAAATTTGTCCAGACCAGATCTATAGAATGTAAAGCACCAAGAGCAAACCCTAAAGTAAACTACAGATGGAGTGATCAGGATATGTCAATATAAGTTCATCATTTCTAACAACTATGCCACTATGGTGAGGGGTGTGCCCAAGTGGGGTCAGGAAGTCCATGGGAAATCTGTTTCTTCCTGTCTATTTTGCTACGAACATAAAAGTGCTTTTAAAATAAAAGGACCTAAACACTTATTCTGGCTTTGTTTTATTTTAGGGAGCACACTCTATAGCCAGACAACTTAGATTCTGCTCCTCACCACTAATACAGACAGTGCACAGAATTTATTTATTTTTTTTTTCAGTTTTTTCAATTCTAAAATGAAATATTAACTATATATACTATATAGAGTTGTTGTGATGATAATGAATTTGAGAAAATGAAGTGTTTAGACTCCGTCTGAGTAAGGCCTTCCTTCTGCATGGTGAGTGTTAAATAAAGGCTGGCTGGTGTGATTGACAAGCTGATGACTACAAAATAAATTCTTCTTTCTTAACAGAATATCTGCCCCAGCCAAAGACATTACATATGTTTATATTACACATTGCATCACCTGCATATCCAGGAGAAACAAACAAAAAGTGTCTGTCCTTATCTAAGCTCCTTTATGCTGGTAAATAGTTCAAGTAAACCTTCATTGATCTACTTCTCTATGACTGAACACTTCTTTTGCTGTTTCCCAGGAAATTCTGCACTTTAATTGTACTTTGTTTCTCTGAAAAAGATTCAAACACCTTTACTTTAAAAATATTAATTTACATATTATCTGTCAGAAGTATCTCTCTAGATATTAATAAAATCTGTCTTTATGAACATAATAAAAATAAAATTGAGAGTTAATTATAACTCACACTGTATTAAATGCTTTATTTTTATTTAGCTTATTATATATTCATAAAGAAGCTATCAAATAGGTTTGCATTTTCTCTAGTACCCAGGTATAGAAATGGAGGTACATAGAATTTAAGATATGTTCCTACAGGCTCATAGTGGGTGGTAATGCTGGAATTTCAACCCAGATAGCCTGACTCCAGAGACAGCTTACTGTTACCAGGCTCAATATCAAGCACTTTGCATGCATGTTGCCAAACTTCACCAAATGCCATAAAAATCTGTTACAACCCCAAAAGCAACCAAGTTATAGTTGGAAGCTAAAGTTTCCTTTCATCCAACACACATTTATTCTCATTTATTCCAGGTGCACTGGGTTTCAGATGTCAAAACAGGTACTGCAGATACAGTAATTAATAAGCCAACTACCTACTGAGGGAAGTTTGAAATCAGACCCAGAAATAAGGCATGCGGGTCATTATACACTCTTTTCCCCTTAGCAGATGGTCAATCGAATAGCTTTTGGACAACACTGTGAATGTTGAATATTATATACATAATGCTGTCTGTTAGACACTGAAAAAAGCCACGGAGAAGTCAAAACATAGCCTTCAACTGCAAGGGTCATAAAATTTAGTTCAAAACTATAATTAAAAATCTTAAATTATATTAAGTGAATATGTACAAAATCTTTGATTTTAAGAAGAAACAATGAACTTGGGATATTGAGTACACTTCCAAAACAGGGAAAGAAATAAGGACAGTTCTGTTTTATTTGTCATTTAATTATTTATCTAAGTAATCATTGGCTTGAACCAAGAAAACCTTGGCTAGACAAACAGTCCCAAAACCACCAGACTGTAAATCCCTCTCATCTTTCACCATGTAGAGGTCAAGTTACAGTAACTGAGACATCTCTCTCCTTTCTATACCTGTGAGTCCCTTTCACATCAAATTCTTCCCCCAGTACTCCTGCTTGTGAGGCTTCCTGTTTGTTTGTTTGTTTATTTGTTTTTCAAAAATTATGAGATGCAGTTCACAGTATTCTGTACTGCATGTCCCACTTAATCTCCACTCAAATTCAAAATTTATTCCATATGATTTTGAACAGGAAATAACTTCATTCCTTCTCATTTTCTAGCTCTTCCTGCCACTCTTCCTGCCACTCAATCTAAGGATGGGTTTGGTAACAATGTGAGAAAAACTGTGTTCATTTGATAGTAGAGATTTGGTAGAAACAAATTTGCTTGATGAATCAAAATAGAGAGAGTATGAGCTAGGGAATCAGGCATACCTGGATTCAACCTTCAGCTCTTCTAATCAACCCAGGTATCTTGGGCAATTTATTTAACCTCTAAACAAGACCTCAGGAAAGAGAGATAATAATACCTAAGTAATACGTGATTGTGATGTGTAGTATAGCAAATTACCTGTTACATAAGAAACGTGAAAAAATAAAGAAAGTTCTAGTTTCTTAAATTTAGGTGGATGGAAAAAATGATTACTTTGTTGTTCAATATATGTGGATACTACATATTTTATTCAGTGAGAAATATCTAATAAATTATTCTTTTGGTGGGCACTAAATTTTATATTGGTGCATATTATGGTATGGAAATGGAATGTTGCTGTGTCCCCCCAAAATCTTTATTTTTTGTTTTGCTTTGTACTGGGGATTGAATCCATAGGCACTTTATTATTGAGCTACAGCCCAAATCATTTTTATTCTTTATTTCAAGGCAGTGTCTCACTAAATGGTTGAGGTTGACATCAAACTTGCAATCCTCCTTCCTCAACATCTTGAGTTCCTGAAATTATAGGCATTTGCCATCCATCATACCTGGCTAAAGCTCATGTTTTGAAAGCATGTTGCCCAATGCAGCAATATTCAGAGGTGGGACTTTTGGACAGTGATTTTATATACATATATATATATATATATATATATATATATATATATATATATCATAGAGACTTTTAACATCATCAGTGAATTATTCCATTTGATGGATTAATATTTTGAATGAACTACTGGATGGTAACAAGAGACAAGTGGGCATGGCTGGAGAAGGTGGATCACTGTGGGCATGCCTTCTTGTCCCTGGCTCCTCTCTTTCTCATTTTCTGGTCTGCCATGAGCTGAGCAGTTTCTCCCACACAATGATGTTCTGCCTCACTTCAGTCCCAGAGCATTGGAGTCAGCCAATCATGCACTGAGATCTCTGAAACTGTGAGCCCCAAAGAAATGTTTTTTCTTCTAAGTTGTTCTTATGGATATTTTAGTCACAGTGATGAAAAGCTGTCTACACAGAGCACAATGTAAAACATAGAGATAAAAGTGGAAATTTCCAGAAAAAGACCTCAATAGCTCAGGTTGCCTGTCTTGAACAAGAATCTCCTTTCTCTAAAAGCCTGAGTCGAATCTAGTTCAGGATTACTATTAGCCACTAGCCACCAGCATCCTCAGAAAATTTCCTACACAACTAGAATCCTCACAGACTTTGTTGCCTGTTATCGTTTATACTCTACAACCCAAGGTTGTTCTCACATTTTACCACAGGGACATTGAGGAGCAGGGTCACGGTTCCTCCCCCTAAGACCTATTCAACAATGTGTCTAGCAATACCATAGCTTCCGTTTATCTTTCTTTCATGCTAAGAGGAAACAGGGAATTCTCACTGCCTTTTAGGTGACCCTGAATCACATCCAACCCTACTCCCAAAATAAACCTCAAATGTCTTATTACTTATACTTGTTACATGACACTATAAAGTTTGCTTTTGTCCACCTTGCTACACAAATGTTTAATAACAGCATCTTTACTAGATGACTTAAAATATCTAGATACAATGAATTACAATGTGTGTTCAAGAAATAATATATCTTGGGCTGGGGATATAGCTCAATTGGCAGAGACTGCTTGCTTCACATGCACAAAGCCCTGGGTTCAATCATCAGCAGGAAAGAAAGAAAGAAAGAAAGAAAGAAAGAAAGAAAGAAAGAAAGAAAGAAAGAAAGAAAGAAAGAAAGAAAGAAAGAAGGAAGGAAGGAAGGAAGGAAGGAAGGAAGGAAGGAAGGAAGGAAGGAAGGAAGGAAGGAAGGAAGAAAAACATGTCTCAAAGAGAACAAAAAAGCAACATTTGAGATGAATTTTGGAGAAAAGACAACCCTTGACTTTTACACTGAAACTCAGAGTCCATTGGTTAGCAACAACTGAGTTGCAGTGGTAGATGAGAATGAGTGGCTTTGTACAATCATGCCCAGGATCTTTGCTGCCACATTTGAATCTATCTCCGGTTTTGGCATAATTCGGAAATGATGGGGATGTCATAGACTGAATGTTTATGTCATGTTGAGAACCTAATCAGCTAATCAAAAATTCATGTATGGAAAACCTAAACATCAGTGGGATGAAATTGGGAGAAGGGGCTTTTGAGAGTCAGGGAGGTCATAAAGGTGGAGCCCTCTCAAGTAGGTTGGTGCCCTTTCAGAAGAGGTGCTTGAGAGCTCCTTCATCCCTCCCACAATGTGAATGTGTGAAGGAGTACTTGCCCGAGGGAGTATTTTGAACAAGGAAGTGGACCCTCATCAGACTCCAAATTTGCTGAAGTCTTGATTTTGGATTTCTCAGTTGCCAGAAGTGTAAGAAATCAATTTTGTTGCTTATGAGTCACCCTATCAGGAGTATTTGGTTATAGCAACCCAAATAGACTACAACAAGGGACCATTCTAGTTCCTTTAGTGTCTTCAATATTGAACTAATGATGTGTGCTAGCATCATGGGAGCTCACATAGCTGCATTTCAAATTCCATTCAAAGCTGTATCTTGAACAAAATTTATGGTTTCTACCAGATTTTAATATTGCTTTTCATTCTAGCCTTTCCACCAATTGCTATAATAAACACTATCCCATTCCAAGCAGGAACTTATGGGAAAATATGGGAGAAGCTAGTCTTCAAGTATAACCATTCCTTCAATTTGGAGTTACTTGCATTTCTTATGCCCATCTATTATTTCACTTTTTTGTATTTCTGTGGAAACTTACATCTGATCACCTACAATAACTTCCACCTTATCCCTGAAAAAGCCTTTAAGTTAAATCCAGCCATGATGACAAATACCCAGTGCCCTCTCAAAAAAGAAATACAGTAAAATTCTATTATATTTACCTCTCTAATCAACATTACAAAGGATTTACGTTGGATGCATCAACCCATCAATGAAAAATTGCATAACTTTAGACAAATGTGAAGTCAATGACTGAAAGTAGGAGAAAAGAATACAGATTTTATCTGACTTTAAATCCTTATTTCTATTGACCAATTACTGAAAACACATGGTCTTTTAGGGAAGGACAACCTTTATCTTCCAAACAACATAATTTAGAAAATGAAAGTGGAAACAAAATTTAAATGGGTCGTAGACCTTAATTTAAGAGCTAAAAAATATATAACTATTGAAAGAAAACATAGAAATAAATCCTTATGAGCAAGGGTTAGGCAGTGTTTTCTTAGCTAAGACACAAAAAGAACAAAAGAAAACATAGATTAATTAATCTTCTTCAAAATTATTAACATTTGTGCTTAAAAGAATGCCATAAAAAAAGTGAAAAGACAACCCACAGAATGGGAGAAAATATTTGCAAGCACTATATGTCATAATAGACTTAGATCAGGAATATATAAAGCTCACTTAAATCTCAACGCTAAAAAAAGAAAACTCAATGGAAAAATGGGCAAGTAATTTGAATAGACGTTTCTCCAAGGAAGATATGCAAATGGATTATAAATACATAAAAAGATTCTGAATATAATTAGCCATTAGGGAAATGCAGATCAAAACCACAATGAGATACCACTTCACACACACTAGGGTGGCTATCATCAAAAAGACAGATCATACAGGTGTTGGTGAGGATGTGCAGAAATTGGAACCCCAATGCATCGCTGGTGGGAAGGCACAGTGCTACAGCTCCAGGAAACAGTGTGCCTCTCCTGAAAGTGTTCAGCATGGAGTCACCACATGATTCAGCACTTCCTCTCTTCTGTATATACTCCAAAATGAAAGCAGGAAAATATATGTCCACACAAATAATTCCCCACAAATGTTCCTAGCAGCATTATTAATAATAGCTAAAATGATAAACCGCCTATATTTCCTACCATGATGAACAATGAATAGAATGTGAAAGGTTATTCCATACAATGGAATATTATTCAGCAATAAAAAGGAATGAAATCCTGATACATGCTGCAATGTGCCTGGAAAACATTGTACTCAGTGAAATAAGTCAGTCACAAAGGATCATATATTATAGAATTTCCTTTCTATGAAATTTCCAGAATAGACAAATCTATAGAAAGAGAAAATAGATTTGAGATTTCTTAAATCTTAGGCATTAAAGAGAAACAGGAAATGACTACTAGTAGGTATCAGATTTCTTTTTTTCTTAGGGAATTGAACTTGAGCATTCTACCACTGAGCTACATCCCCAGTCCTTTATATTTTTTGATTTGAGATAGTGTCTCACAAGTTGGCCAGGCTGGTCTGGAACTTGTGATCCTCCTGCCTCAGCCTCCTGAGTTACTAGTATTACAAGTGTGCACTACCAAGCAATTCAAAAATTCTTTTGAAATGATGAAAATGTCCTAAAATTAATAGTGCACAACTTTGTAAATACACTCTGAAAACACATTGAATTATGCACTTTAAAAGGGTAGACTGTATGTTTTAAGATTTACATCTTAAGAAAATTATTTTTGAGAATGTGAGGGTGTGATGATATTTGAACTGGCCAGTGATGTTCTACTACTGCTGTATTTCCAAGGTCAAGGCAGAGCAATAAATGGATTGCACCCCTCTAGGAGAAACCAAATTAACCTAATTTCTAGCATTTGACCTAGATATCGCTAACCTATTCAGATCTAATATCGCTTGAACAGACTGAAGTTGCCTTTGGAAATGCAACGGCCAGTGTAGGTAGGTCTGTGGCCTTTGCTGTAGCTTTAACCACCAATTAAATCAGGAACTAGTTTCCCAACTTTCAAAAGTGAAAATATAGACAGCTAAAGGGCTTTAAAATTGCCTAAGCATATCAAGTCATGGAAGAACAATGATGCCATCAAAGACAGATTAATTCACCACTGAACATGGCATTATGTGTATACTCAAATAGATGTCATGAGTAAGGCAGTATGGAAAAAAATGATTTTTTTTCAAATTGACCTCTCAGCCAGGATCTGTGACATTATTGACAGTGTACAAGGTCAGTAGCTGTTGCCCTGTGACCCTTAGATGGATGATACTTGTCTTTACTATTAGAAGCATCTTAAAGGTAAGAAGCTCAGGAGGAGTTGGTGAGTACTTGGTATATGTACATGTGAAAGATGGGAGGGGGGCAATTGTGGAGATGTTGAGTGTGCAAAATTAAAAAAAAAATCCTCCTATAACCAATATTATAATGTGCGGTTTGTATTGTTTTAGACCTGATTTGAAAGTTAATAGTTACATATTTTCATTACATCAATTACTTTGGAAATAAAGGGAATGATTTAAAATATAGTTACATACACATGCCATCAAGGAAATGTATTGAAATGAGCTAATTAAATGAATACTAAAGGGAACAACTGATTATAAACATTTGAAAAATTATCAAATAGAGCTTCATTCGAAGAATATACTCAATCTAAAAGAAAATCTTTCTTTTGTTATTAAGCTATTGGCAAGATTTAACCATAGCTATTCCATGGAGAATCATTGACAATTGATTATTATTACACTTCAAAAGACAACCCGCTTAGTCTAAAGTCAGACACTGCCTCATTCAAAGTTGTATTTACTTAATTATTTGTGCTGTTTTCTTGGGGAGATTTTAGTTGAGTATTTTAGAAATCACTAGATACACTGAGCCCAGAGACAGCATTAACACTTTTCTGTAGCAGTTTTCATTTTTCTGAAAATCATGACCCATTTGATATCTTAAAAACAGCAACATTAATTTTAATTTGTCATATTGTAGGGTATAAATTGACTAAATGTTAATAGCATTCTTCTTGAGTAATCAGTTCCACATGATTAACCTAAAAATTGCCAAAACATTGTTTACTCTTCATTTGTATCTGAAGAAAAAGACATGATGAGTCAGATAGAGTTGGATTAATTTAGTTTCTGATCTGTATTAAAACTTGCCACGATGATTCATAATCATTTTCCTTGATATTTATCCTGACAAAAGACCTTAATTTTGTAAGCAGCTCACTGTAAAATAATTCAGGGCCAAAAGGTATTGCACTTCGTAACTACAGTTAAGTTTCATGGAAAATACCATTCTGCTTTGTGTTTTTTTTTTTTTTTTGCTTCCTCTCCATTTAATAAAAAAGTGGGTAAGATATAACCTCTGAAACCTTGTAAGAACTCTTCTTTGAAGACTTTTTAAAAAAAATAAAATAAAATTGAAGTCCAAAGCTTGTGGTCTTAACTCCATCTAGTGGTCGTGCTTTGTAACAGCAAGTGAAAACTAAAACAAGCCGAACACAGAGGATCACATGTTATAACTTTCCAAGATATTCTTATGAGGGCAGGGTCAAAGAGCCCACACTAAGAAGGTTCCCAAATTGAAAAATACACCAGGTTATGTGCTCCAATTAAAGGATAGAATATTTACTTGGCATCTCATCTTAAGAAGGAATAAATTGAGAAGTGATCCCACAAATACCTTTCTCATTTAAAATTTTTCTGAAAATGCAAAACTATCAATGTCATCTTCAAAAGTCTACATTGATAGTACTCCCTTTAAAAAATAATCATGACCAAAAGCTATTTAGTAGTACAACAGAAAAAGATACAGTTAGTGAAAATCGTAATAAATATTTAAAACATAAAACTACCTTCTTTCAAGAGAATAAGATTTGGCTATTAAAAGATTTTAGCTATTAAACAATTAATAATCTAAAGGGTACTTACTTTATATTTTATATTTTTGCAGTTCTGGGGGTCTTGTATACATAGGCAAGGGCTCGACCATTAAGCTACACTCCTAACTATAAAGAGTATGTGATTCTTTAAAATGTGTAATTTTTAAGCTCACTATTGTAAAAGTGAACTTAAATACAGTCAATTCATAGTCTTTCTTTCAAAGACAACTGGGCCAGAGGTTAGATGGACACTGGGGGAATCACATTCTGTGTGTATTACATATCATCCCTAGCACATACTATAAGCACCTGTACATTCAGACATGGCTTAACATAAAGAGTATCTTCATTTTCAACTGAAAGAATAGACCATAATATAATGTAGCTCTTAAAAAGATACTTCAGTTTCTACCATAATTTACTTAAGTACCTATACTCCAATCTATTGAAGTCATTTCTTCTCACACTATTGATAACCATCTGCATACTAAATTCAATACACTTTTACAACTTCATTTTTTATAACTTGAGACTTGAGGATTGCTAAATTTTAAAGAAGTTCTTTCTTTTCTGCTTTTATTACAGAAAATATGTTTTACTAAATCTCTTACTTTGGGTCTTCTTCAGTTTCATCCTCTGATCTTTCAACATAAATAGGACTGGTTATTGTGGTGGTTAAATTCCCATGCTTCTGTGATCACCTCTACACAAGCAATACACAAATACCTAGTTAATTACCAGTCTTGAATGTTCACTAACATTCGAGCTTTTTTCTCTCTGCTTTCAGTTCATGAATATTGATCAATGTATGCCATTATTTATAAGTCAATTTGTATAAACTATAATTCAACCTCAAAATCTCTTTTTTCCAACATTATTTATATTTCATATGATTTGTAACACGACTTTCCCATTTAGAATCAAATTTACCTCTCCACTGTTAGAATCTGGTAAAATGCTACCTTAAAATTATTTTGCCCTGAACAAGGAAAAGCATATACCCTCTTCCATGCAATGGATTAATTTCCTTGTCTCTGCCTTTGATCATGCTATGCCTATTCTTTGAAAGGCCACTTTCTCTCCTATTTATTGTCCAAGTCTTATTTTTTCCTAAAGATCCAATTCCTTTAGCAACATCACTGTTGTGCTTCACTTCACAGTGAACTTGAGATCTGTAGTGCTCATCATGGATTTGGATGTTGTTGGCTTTTTTCTTTCTCTAGACTCTTTCTCCTTTTACATTAAAATCACCTAGAGATTAAGTGTCAGGTGGTAGGACTGTGCATTCCTATCACACTGTAGAATACTACACATATATAATAGCTATTCAATAACTGTATGTTGTCAATTCTGATGATATCTCAGTGGTAAACTTTACTATAGACACAATTACCAGGTACATAATAAGATCAACTACTTAAATACATCTGACTCCAAAATTGAAAAGCTGGGTTAAGGTTTTCTTCACCATTAGATTCATTGCCCTTGTTATCACTAATAAATTGGGGACATCACACAGTGCACAATCCATACTATTTCCATTCATTGAATTAGCAGCAGGACATAAATAAACTACATACACACAAAGATGTTTCCTCCTCTTATGAGACTAACTAGCAAGAGAGATGTACATTAAACAAATCCTTACACAAATAACAATCATTACTGTTTACCAAGTGTCCAACATCTGCTAGGCATTGTTTATAAGAGTTCAAACAAAACTTTCAACACGTACAGTAATTCTATCATTTAAATATTATTATTTTCCTAATTTCAAAGTTAAAAGTTTTGGTCTTGAAATATTCAAAAACATTGCCAAAGCCATCCAGCTGATACTTGGTCATCAGGATTCCATTTTTTACATAGACAGAACAAATATCATGGATTTGTTGGTGCTAAAGAGGCCTTACTGAGAAGTTTGGATAGAAGATTATAAGCATTAATAAAAATATCATTAACACTGTGTAAGTAGACTTGGCCATAGCTCACAAAGCCAGGGAAGTTGTTACGTGACTGTCTACAGAACTTTATTGATTCATCTGTGAGACAGGTAAAATTATTCTTATTTTACAGGTAAGGAAAATTAAATATATGTTAAATGCATGAACAAAAATAAGTTCTGAGTGATTCCTAAGCTAACCAAAGTTCTCAAAGCTAGGAAAGGACAGGGTTGAGATTGAAACCCAGCTACACTTGCTGGATGTCCTGGTTGCATCTGGCTACACAACTGTCATCGGAATGGACAAAGCAAAGACACTAGGGCATTCCAATGTCATAAGGGGATATCTCCATTCTTACAGCAAGCAATGAATGATTTCTATATTCAATCACTGTTCTAAATGCTGTAAGGTATAAGGCCAGGTCTCTGTTCTCCACCAACTTATGATACGATTTTAGAAAAAGGCACACACCCAAATACCTATAAGGTAGCATATGACAAATTCTCTCTGAGTATTAGCTAATTGTAAGGGAGTATAGAGGCTTTCATAGAGCTAATGTACAGAAAGCCCTTGTATGTATGGTTCTACTGTAGTTTATCCATGGACTCTCTTGACAATTTTCCAGGAGTTAACACATTCTTCACCTGTGAACATTCAGACCAGTTACCCTGTCATTAAGAGTGCATCACACTGCAGGAACAAAACTGAACCCTCTAGTGATCTGTCTAACAGAAATGGAAGTGGAACAACAGCACAATGTGTTGTTCTCTGATTTTAATGCCTTGCACTGTATTAGGAGAGTTTTGCTCTTTGGTAATCTTTCTGATGACTAGAGACCTACGTAACAAGAAGAAACATTCTACTCTGGGTCCCAGCTGACTGAGGGAAAGATGCAATTAGATGCTGTTGTTGTCAGTAATCTCAGATATAAAATGGGATACAGGTATGAGATATTGTGAGACAGTGATCAACTCAGACTTTAAAAATGCTCAGAGAGAAATACCCAATTACCAGAACAATGATGCCAGGGTGTGAGCAGTAACTGATTATAATTTAGACCATCTTGAGTAGAAATTTAGGGATTTTAAGCCTTTCTGAATAGTGTCTATTTCTTGACACTCCAAAATGCTTTCTTACCATCTCCTAGGAAGAGGGTCTTTAGTAGTGTGGGGCAAGAAGAGGAGGAGGGTTTCTCTCCTCAAACCACCCCATCCCTCAATCCCTGAAAAAAATCTAACTAAGAAGGAACCAAGAAAAATGTAAAGTCTTTATAAATCCTAAAGAAAGAACAAGGCATTGATAAGTCAGAGACAGTAAGGAAGAATGACAAGTTTCTGATCTCACTGTTTTGGGGAACGCCCATTTGGTCATATTGAGGTCCTTTGCTTGTTTATAGAAAAGGTGTGGGTCCTATGGCAGGAAATACAGGGTGTAGCCAGAATGTGGGATTGAGGACTAGACAGACTTCCAAAACACATCCATAGGCAATGGGCAGTAACTCAACTAACATGTGATGTGATCTTAAATATAGTTTGGCAAAATTCAAGAAAAAAACAACTATGTATGAAGCCATTAACAGAGGAAAAATATCAGTGGTGAGAAGCACATTAGAATCAACAGTCCAAGCTTGGTATAAGCAATTCATAACTCAGAATAAGGGAAATTTTGGGTGTAAAGGTCATGTATAAGAGATCCATGGGAGAAAAAAGAAAAGAAAATCTTGTTAAAGATTCAAAACTTTTCCAGAAAGCAAGGAATGAAGGAGCACGAAAGCAGTTAAGCCAGGAATGAACTCCAGAAAGGAAAGCAAAAGGGACAAATATTGGAATTTCAGGAGTCAAAGCAAGGTTTGGAGGGAAAAGACAGGGTGTTAGAATAATATTTTTTGATCGTGTGATACTATTTGAACATTTATTTGGAAATAGGCACTTGCAATTTGCAAACTAGAGTGCAGGAGAGAGATCATGGGTTACAGTGTGTGACTCCTTTAAGTTAAAGAGAATGGAAGTCCAGGTAAAGAATATGAGGGGGGAAAAAAAAGAGCAAAGCAATATGTAAGAAAGTTCAGAGAGGTAGGAAAAGAGATAAAATAATACCTGCAGGGGAGCTTCTGACTCAAGACAGGGAAAAAATGACATTGCTTTTGGCAATGTCATAACTGGATCCTCATGCTCAAAATTTAAAATTCTTTCTAAAACTGCCAATTAGATCCTTCATTAAATATTCTAATGAAAAGTTCAGTTAATATTTTTAAAACCATAATAATTAAAGAAAATATGGCTTTATTCTCATAGACATCCTTGCCAAAGTTAGTTTCCTTAAGATTTTAGCTGTTCTAGAGCTAAAAGCAATTTTTCACATTACAATAAAACCAAATCTATGCACTGTATTAAAGGATAAAGTTACGTTTTTAAAGTCCTTGGTTCTAAGCTGAAAGTGCAATTTTAGACCGAGATTGTATTTGTACTGAGTTTAACTTAAATTCTTACCTAAAACAAAAGTTTTGTGGTAACAGTAACATTTTCAGATCACTTTTCTATATTCTAGGAAAGTAAATGTACCTTAAAAGCCATGACTCTGTCAGATCTAATGAATCATTTTACCAAAGACAAATTACTTTGAGTATTATGGGCGTTATGGCAGATCCACCACAAATATAATTTTGGAACTCAAAACATCATGTAAATATAAAAGACTTTCAATCATTTTAGTCTAGGTAGTATGTGCCTGTCTATTCATTCACTCAAAAAATACTTCTTGAGTACTTGGATGTAGCTGTGAACAAAACAGAATGAAAACTCTACTCCCTCACTAGCCATGGTTGCAAAACAAGAGGATGAGGTTGAACTAAATTAAAACTTGACCCTAGGAAATGTGGGAACATTTGTTATTAAATTTATCTATGTATTTATGTTCTTTTATGTAAAAACAGTCCATTCTTTTCTCTCAGTAAAGCTATGTCTTTCAAGTGTGAGAGAAACTGAATGACCTTTACTCCTGTCTACTTTAATAATACTTAGATTATTAATGCCTACTGAAACGACCTGGTGATCCTACTCCTCACAAGCACACAGACTTACTTTCAAACTCAGTTTATGACAAAAGTAAAAACACCAAATAGATTGAATTCCAAACAACTGATCATTAAGATCCCATGTCTGAACTTTGTCCTTCCTGGAGGGACCATAGATTTTGCACCTAATTAAGTAGTGACTGCGCAATGGATTAATGCTCTCAATGATTTTCTGATTTAGTTGACTAACTGAAAATTTCCACAGGGCAGAGTGCAATTTACTTGTGTGCCCCAATTAGCACTGCTAACTGGGGCACAAAATCGGCATAAAATTGAGCCCTGATTTTGTATCAGCCACCATTCAGAGAATGGCAAATAGCCAACAAGACTCAGAGGGAAGTCTTTAACATCCTTCCTTCTTTCATTTGCTAAATCTCACAGTAGCCCACTGTTATTTTTATAGGAAAGACTTCAGTTTGTGGATTAAAATGTATCATCCAAAGAGATGTGACTTGTTGGAAAGAGAGTGAAGACTGAGGGCCTTAGGTTGAGTAGGAGATACAAGGGCGATTGATGCATTGGGATTGTTTTCTATAATATCTTAGTGGTCCATAAGTAGTTTCTTTTGTAGATAGAAATACACCAACATGCTAGAAGTAATTCTGTACCTGGCAGAAAAAAAAAAAAAAGAACTTGTATCATATTTCTATAAATTGTATGTGATGCCCATGTGGCCACGTAATGAAATTATCTATTTAGGTTTCATAAGTTTTCTCTGATATCATTTAGTCTGCCAGAGGCCCACAGAGCCACATTTAAATAACAAGACTTTTTAACACATTTGTTTGCTATTTGAAAGTCCAACATTTTCTTTAATCTAATATTGCATTTTCCTGCTATTTATTCATTTAATAATGGGCTTCAATACAAACACATAGTAATGTTACCAAAAGGGCAAGTGCAGTAAATGGCCTTATGAAGGAAAGTCGGCCAGCTTTTCATAATGCAAATTGGGAATCTTGTTAAAACATGATTGTGCATAGGACCTTTACAGAATGAAAACAACTCTTCTTCAGAACCCCATCTTGTCTTTGCTTAAATTATATTAGATCAAATGAACAATTGCAGCTCTTTCATTAACTTCTCCCAGTACGGATTCTCCTTTATGGATGCCTCAGGGCCTGAGCCAGTGCTAGTGCAGGTAAGGGGTACTGTGAATGCAGGTACACTTCAAGCAGATGAGGAGCAACACTTTATAACAATGTGTATTTAGAAGCATATGCAGATATAGCTCAGCCATGACCTCCAAAGATTAACCACCATCTAATTCAGTGATGACACTGACATTCTACCTTCATAGCTAAAGAATGAGAGCTTAGTGGTTCATCACCAGCCTTAGTACTGAATTGATATTTTGTCATGAACTCTCTTTTCAGTGTGATGGATGCAGTTTGCAATCCTGCACACTTGGTATAATTAGTCAAATATTTTGTCACTACCAAGGTGAATACAATTTCAACCATATTTTTCAAACAATTATTAGAACATTTTGGAAATTCATCATCTTCGGTATTGATAAACCAAAAATATAATCCAGTTCAAAAGGTCTCAAATGAATTCAAAGGCAAGACTAAGATGATTTGTTATGTTCAATGTACTACTATAACAAGAGTGGTTAGGGTAATTACTCTTTTCTTTCTGCCAATAAAATAACCCATACAATTAATAAATGGCTGGAATATAAAAAAAAAAAGATAGACCTTTGTGTCTTTTGGCTGTATTGTGCATTATATTTGTATTTTATTGGTTCTGATCATATTTTCATACTGTTATTCAATCCAAGCCTCATATTTTAGGGTGTGTGTGTGAGAGAGAAAGGGGGAGGGGGAGGGGAGGAAGGAAGAAGGAAAGAAGAGAGATGGATAGAGAACAAATTATGATTTTATGAGGAAGAAAAAGAGGGGAAAGAAAGAGGAAGATGAAGAAGAGAAGAGAAACAAGAACAGGAACGAGCACAACGAAAGAAGAAAGAAGAAAGGGGGAGAAAGGAAAATAACATAATTTTGGATTTTTCTCATTATAGAATTATTTAAGTATATACTCTGTCATGCCTGAAAATTTGCCTACTCTAAAAGTAAAGGATTATCTTCTAATATCCATAATAATATCAGTGGTTTATTTTATAACTTTTATCAATCTTGGTGATTTTTGTCTACATTTGAGTTTTCAAATCACTTTATTTTAACAGTTATAAGGCTGAAAATTCCCTTTGTCCTCTATTGACCAACAGCTGGAATTGTCAGTGTGGGTAATACATCTGAATGGCAATGTAATCACTTAGGATCTACATGAAACCTGTGAATCTGTTATATAAAAGGGACAGTAAAATGTGTCACTTTCTTTTCCTCAAAGTAATCAGATACTTGATCTATTATGTTAAGGCTACTTGATTTTGTACGTTTCACCAATTATATCCACTTTTAGTTACTATCTCCATATAACCTGGTCATTCAGTAGCAATCCAATGTGACTATAGCCTAAGAAAGATAGTGCAATTATAATTGTTTTCTACTAATTCATATTTGTTTTCAATAATAATAATCATAGATTTAAAGCCTTTGTGACATTAATTATCAATATATTTCAGTTGTGACTTGAGCTTCATTAGTATATTTCTTCTATTTTGGTTACCTAGCTATAAGTTTAATATTAGCTATTTAGCTGAATAAAGGAAGTCTAGAATTCCACTAATAATCACTTTGAATTTGATAATTGCTCTTTAACATTTGTAAAGCACTTTTAGCATTTATGAAATTTTTGTAAAATTCTTGATCATCCTAAAATTACATGTGAAGAAATTGGACACACCATATTATCCTTATTTACATACAATAAAACTGATGCTAAGGAAGTGAATTGATCCTTGTTTGCCCATTTGGAACTATAATCTACTATTTCTAGTATCACATGAATTCTCTCAACTGGCTTAGACAAAATAGACATTTTTTTGGTGACAAATTTATACTTTCCTGTGAATGAGAAACTGAAGCCACAAGTAGTGTGAATTTTTGCACATCAAAATGCAACCATGTATAATTAATCATATAACTAAATTTTAAATGTAAAACTATAAAATCTCATAAAACAACACTGAAAAAAATCTAGGTAAACTTAGGAGATGTGTGTGTGTGTGTGTGTGTGTGTGTGTGTGTGTATTTTTTTTCTTTTGGTACCGGGGATTTAATTCAGGGGCACTTGAACACTGAGCCACATCCCCAGCCCTTTTTTGTATTTTTTATTAGAGACAGGGTCTCACTGAGTTGCTAAGTGCCTCGCCATTGCTGAGGCTGGCTTTGAACTCGGGATCCTCCTGCCTCAGCCTCTGAAGTGCTGAGATTACAGGTGTGTGCCACTGCGACTGGCTGGGTTTTATATTTTTTCTTTCTTTTTTTTAATTTATTTTTTATTCTAAGTTGTTATAAATGACAGCAGAATGCATTACATTTCATATTATACATATAGAGCACATTTTTACATATCTCTGGTTGTATGCAAAGTATATTCACACCATTCATGACTTCATACATGCACTTAGGTTAATGATATCCACCTCATTCTACCATCTTTTTTTTTTTTCCTTCACCCTTTTGCCCCCTCCCTTTCTCCTCCCTCCCCATTGGCCATTCTAGTGTTCCTCTAATCCTCCTATGCTCCCCATCCCAAAATGGAGTTAGAGAATATAATGCTAAGTGAAGTTAGCCAATCTCAAAAAGCCAAATGCCAAATGTTTTCTCTGATATAAGGAGGCCAATTTACATTTGGGTTTTATATTTTTTAATAACAATACCAAAACCTCATACCATGAAAGAAAAAAATTTGATAGGTGGACAGCATTAAAATTAAAAACTTCTGGGAAAGATATTATCATAAGAATTAGAAGGAATTCTACATTGTGATAAAATTTTGCAAAACACATATTTGATAAATGACTGGCATCCAAAAATATCCAAAGAACTCTTAAAACTCACCAATAAGAAAATAAACAATTAAAATGTAGGCAAAAAAAAAAATTAAAAAATCAGCATACTACAGTGCCAAAACCACTTCAATGTTTATAGCAGCTCAATTCACAATAGCTAAACTATGGAACCAACCTAGGTGCCCTTCAACAGATGAATGGATAAAGAAAATGTGGCATAGATACACAATGGAATATTACTGAGCCTTAAAGAAGAATGAAATTATGGCATTTGCATGTAAATGAATGGAGCTGGAGAATCCCATGCTAAACGAAATAAGCCAATCTTCAAAAACCAAAGGCTGAATATTTTCTCTGATATGTGGATGCTGATTCACAATAAGGTGGGGGGGGAGGGAGGCTGGGGAATTAGAAAGATACTTTGAATTGGACAGAAGGAAGTGAAGAAAGGGGTGGGGTATGGGAGTAGGAAGGATAGTAGAATGAATCAGACATTATTATCTTATGTATATATATGATTACATGAACAGTGTGATTCTACATCATGTATGTATAATGTGTCAAAATGCATTCTACTGTCATCTATAACTAATTAGAACAAATAAATAAAATTCAAAAAAAATAGGCAAAAGATCTTGTCAGAATAGGAGGATTAGAGAAACACTAGAAAGGCCAATGGGGAGGGAGGGGAAGGGAGGAGGCAAAAGGGCAAATAAAACAAAAAAGATGGTAGAATGAGATGGATATCATTACCCTAAGTGCATGTATGAAAACAAGAATGGTGCGAATGGTGTGGATATACTTTGTATACAACCAGAGATATGTAAAAATGTGCTCTATAAGTGTAATATGAATTGTAATGCATTTTGCTGTCATATATAACAACTTAGAATAAAATAAAAAAGACATACAAATGGCAAATAAACATATGAAAAGATTTTCAAAATCATATATTATCATCACATTGAAAATTAAAACAAGACTTAGTATTACATATCCACTAGAATAGCCAAAACCTGGGACACTAAAGCACCAAATGCTGGTGACGATGTGCAGCAATGGGAACTTTAATTCAGTACTAGTGAGAATGTGGAAGGGTCCAGCTACTTAAAAATTGTGTCCACACAATAATCTGTACATGAATGTTTATAACAATCTTATTCATAATTTCCAAAACTTAAAAGCATTCAAAAATTCCTTCAATAAATGAATGAATAAACAAATTGGGGTACATCCATAAAAATGTAATATTGATTAGCAATAAAGAGAAATGATCTATCAAGTCACAAATGACATGAAGAATCCTTATATGGATATTGGTAAACTAAAGAAGGCTACATATGCTATATTTCCAACTACATGAAGTTTTGGAAAATGCAAAACTATGAAGAAAAAAGAAAACATCAGTAGTTGCTAGAGGGTTGGAGAAGAGAGGGATGGTTTTTAGAAGAGTGAAATTATTTTAGGTGATACTGTAATAGTGGATATGTATCATAATACATTTGTCAAAACCTATAAAATGTGCAACAGAGAGTGAGCCCAAACTGTGGACTCTAGTAATTAACAATGTATTAATATTGATTCATTGATTATGACAAATGTATACACTAATGTATGATGTTAATAATGGGAAAATTGCTAGGGGATGGTTTGGTGGGTGAATAAATATATCAGAACTCTATTTTCTGTGCAATATTTTCTTAAACTAAAACATTTTTTAAAAACCTTACTAATAAAAATGTCAGAAAAATAAATAACACAAGGTCATTTCTGATTTCTGTGAAATTTGTTTTTTTATAGAATTAGTAAAAGGATTATTAGCCTTTGATTCAGCAAGCCCATAAATTCAATGCAAATACTCAGAAATATGGAGAGATCTATTTAGTTATGTTCTTCACCCAGTTAATCCCCAAAGCCTTTACTCTTTTGTAAATGTTTTTATTAGTTCATTATAATTATACACAATAGGGGGTTTAGTGTGATATACTCATAGATAGATGCACATAACATAATTTGTCCCATGTTATTCCCCAGTACTGTCCCTTTTCATTCCCTCCTCCTTTCCCTGACCCCATTCCTCTATTCTACTGTTCTCTCTTCAGTTTCCATGAAATCCCTTTGTTAATTCTCTTTTTCTCCCCATCTTCCACATATGGGAGAAAACATTTGACACACGATTTTCTGAATCTGCCAAAGCCTTTACCCTTAATCTGTTCACCAATAATCCTTAAAAACAAAACTTAGGCTACTATACACAGCATCATTAAATGCAGACCATCATCATCTCTATGACAAGAAAATGTGTGCAAATGTAAGATTTTAAAGAAGATATGTATTTTATATAATAAAAATAATGTATGGGGGTGGGAGATGAACCATTTATTTTAAAAAGTGAGTATAAACATCAATGCAAATTATAACTCAAACAGGGTTTGGATTGAAAGGATGAGAGAAATGCAAATCAAAACTACTCTAAGATTAAATCTCACTACAGTCAGAATGGAAGCTATCAAAAATACAAACAACAATAAGTGTTGGTGAGGATGTTGGGGAAAAGGCACACTCATACATTGCTGGTGAGACTGCAAATTGGTGCAGCCAAACTGGAAAGCAGTATGTAGATTCCTTGGAAAATTTGGAATGGAACCACCATTTGACCCAACTATCCCACTCCTCTGTTTATACCCAAAGGACTTAAAAACAGCTTTAAAAACAGCTTACTACAGGGACACAGCCACATCAATGTTTATAGCAGCGCAATTCACAATAGCTAAATTGTGTAACCAACCCAGATGCCCTTCAGTAGATGAATGGACAGGGAAAATTTTGCATATATACACAATGGAATATTACTCAGCATTAAAAGAGAATAAAATCATGGCATTTTCAGGTAAATGGGTGGAGTTGGAGAAAATAATGCTAAGTAAGCCAATCCCAAAAACCCAAAGGATGAATGTTTTCTTTGATATGATAATGCTGACTCATAATGGTGATGGTGGGGAGAGCATAGGAGGAATGCAGGAACTTTAAAAAGATCAAATGGGAGGGAGAGGAAAGGAGGGGGCAAGGGGGTAGGAATGACAGTGGAATGAGTTAGACATCATTACCCTAAACACATGTATGAAGACAAGAATGGTGTGAAAATACTTTGCGTAGAACCAGTGACTTGAAAAATTGTGCTCTATATATGTAATATGAAATGAATGTATTCTGCCATCATGTATAACATATTAGAATAAATAAATAATTTAATAATAGAAAAACAGAAAGGATGAAGAACTAAAATTGAGAGAAGGTATATATTTAGGAATGTACTCCCTATACCAAGATTATAAAAGGCCCTGAGACAGATTTCCTATTTTGGCAAATTTTTCCTAGGGGTTGATAGTAGATATTTGGTACTGTTATGACTCCTTGGTATCTGTTCATCTGTTTCCCTCCATTTGGTGACAGTGTTGGGAATGTCTTCTCTTAGTCACTGAACTTCTGCTTTCTGTACTACATCTATCAAACACACTTCCTTCGACAAAATGGTTCAGAAATGGACATATGGCCCAATTATAGTGAAGGAGAATTTTTACTAGGATTTCTGAGAGCAGTTGGGAAAGGGCCCCTCTAGCCCTGTACTTTAAATAATCAAAATTGTATATAATCTCTCCACTTAAGGTTGCATATTGCAGAAGAGTTTGTGGATCCCCTACTTTTGAAAGTGTAATAGTTCAGTGCTTGGCCAACTTGTGCCCTCAGTTCAATCCCAAACACTGCTCATAAATGGATAAATAAATAAAAAAAACATATTAGATATACTCATATGCAAGAATACATATGTACTTTTAAATACTCATGCAAGATTACTCATATAAATACATGCTATAAATTCATTTGAGTTTAATTTTCACAGGCAAATATTTTTAAATTATCACTTCCTACATAAAAATTTCAGAATAGAAGCTTTATCATCCCTTTCTGACATGGGATAATATCTGTGTCTACTTAACTTTGATCACAAAGCCCTGGGAAAATGACAATGTCATCCTCCCCATTGGGAATAATGGTAGGAATTCTATCAGCCCCCACAAATAACAATTAACAATAATAATAATGGTGATGTCAGAGCCAGTTTAAGCTGTAATGATACCCTAGATGAAATCAAGATCTGCCATGCTCTCTATCATTGTGCTCAGCCAGCTTGCTAATCAAACACTGGCAGGAGAAACTGGAGTTTAAGTGGCATCATTATTATGATTTAAATATAAGTTCTTGTAAGAGACTGACAACCTTGGAAAGTAAAATCATCCATTTATACACAAAATAAGCAGAGTACTTGCAGTGATAAGGATTGCTTCCCCTTCACTGACCTGCCAAGTAGTTGAAACTCCTTTACAAAAGACCACATCTGGTGAGAAAATATTCTTAACCATTAGGGAGCAAATGCCCACATCATCATAACTACCAGTGCAGGCAAGCTAAGATCATACAAAAGCCCTATGAGTTGTTTCTGGAAGACTCACAGAATGTTCAGGGAGCTGTGAGTCTTAAGAAATTGTGATATCATCTTCTCTTTTGCAGAAAATTTGGATAGGATGGGGCTTAATTAAAATAAATATGTGATGAATATTGCAGATTTTATTCCATCTCCAAATGCCATTGCATGAGAGTTTTTTTAGATCTGATATTCTACAAAGGCTTGGTGGGAAAGACCTGTGCAATCCATTAGCCTCTTGTTACTCTCTACATACCAGTCTATGCAACTATGCCTTTCTTGTATACCTCAAAAGTTATGGAGAACCAAGCAGATTAATGTAATGATAACCATACTTCATCATACTTTCTCTAACTGAGGTTCAACCAATGACATCCCACAGTGTCATGGTCACCATTGATTTTCCCCAGTTCCCCAAGATCTTTTTCCTTCATAATCACTTTATTGCCTTTTCCTTTGACCCTGAATCAGCAATTTTAGGAATTGGATTCTCTTTTATTGGGATGAATGCCAATTATAATAATAATGCAAGAAATACACAATACAACATAATGCAATAATACTAAAACAGATTCTATTCTTGAAATGTTTATGAGATTATTCTAAATAGCTTATTTCATTAATTCCTCAAAAGGAGCCTATGATTATCCCTAGTTTACTGATGACAAAACTGAAGTCAATTCACAGAACTCATAATGGACGAGAGTTATTATAGGGATAGTAGTCATTCTCTTCTTCTTCCCTTACCAGTAGTTTAAGTCATATAATACCAAGTTCACAAGGTGCCCAGTACTACATGACTTGTTATGAAATCTTATTCAATTCAAAATCATGTTCAAGAAAAACAGTTTTACCCACCAGGACATTCTTCCATTTGGATCACTTACTATGGTTTTCTGTATCATTTTTCCTACCTTAATTTCACACTTCCTTGTGAACAGCTTGGTCTCTCACCAAATTTATCACTTGACAATGACTAAAATCTGAAGAAAATCTTTAAGAATCATTATTTCAAAAAGGTATTTTATATCTGGAGATAATAATTCATGTAAAATAACGCAGAATCTTGGTGGGATAAGTAAGGAAGTAATCTGCCACAGAAATATGTCAGGTTCCATATATAATTAAAAACTAGTTCTCTATGGCCTATTCCTTAATGAACTTTACCATGTTAAAAAAAAATATTCACAAATGTCTCTGCCAAAACACATACATACAAGCATACATAAGGTTATAAACCAATGTTGGGGATGATTAAATTGTTCTCTATGGAGAGATATAAAATGAATTTCATCACTTATTCAGAAATATCTATGGCAAATACTGATAAACACATTGGTCTTCCATATCAGCCTGTTATAGGGTATTAAAATCATTTTTAACAACAACTTTCCATGCAACCACATCTAGGATTGAATTGTAAGATGAAATATCTTTCCTATCATTATTTTAATAAAATTGTATCATATATAAATTTCCTGAGAAAGAATGCTGTACCAATGTAACTGTTAGTTGCAAAGGCATTATTATATAAGTGACAGAGAAAAAATGATCCATGTTATTTTATTCCACTGTGACTTTTGTTTTCAAAATCATCTTATATAATTGTCTATGTAACATTTTGTGCTAGGCAGAGGGCTCAGTATAGGCCTGCTTCTCATTTACGTGAGTGGTTTATTTTGAATTTACTATCATGTTAAACAGACAACCAACCTTCTTGTTTTTTAGGTCTTCTTATCTGCTTTTTATGCCCTTTATAGGAGAAAAATCTGTTAATTACTACTGAACAATTCTGCCAGCTTTGTTTTTCAAGGGATGAGCTTTCTTGAGATGTACATTAAAAGAAGCAGAAAAAAAATTGGGAGCTGAACTTTAGAAGTGTTTTGCCTATAACTATAGTAAAGCAAGGTCTTTGGTTATACTCCAAAGATTCCTGTGGAATACAAAATCTTAAGTATTTTCAAACCCACTGTTTTATAAAACAGGGAAATATGTAAACATGAAAACAACACAAGTATTTCATGTAGGAATCAAAAGAAAAACATCTCATGGTTCAGTTCATATTTGTTGAAAATTCTACATACTTTGAATGGGGGGGGAACTTTTAGAATGACCCTCATCTTAAATAAATCTGTTCCCTAATATAATCAGACTGCTATCATCTTTCCAAGAATTATATTTTTATATGGTGTTCAGTTGGTTTTATATAATCTTTTTATGTAGAACAGAGCATTGTTCTGAGAAGTTGTTTATTTAAGGTTGGTAAGTCTTGCAGGAATGCAATGAGCAT
Source organism: Tamias sibiricus (assembly GCA_025594165.1). Taxonomy (NCBI): domain Eukaryota; kingdom Metazoa; phylum Chordata; class Mammalia; order Rodentia; family Sciuridae; genus Tamias; species Tamias sibiricus. The sequence goes on along the minus strand of CM046660.1, from coordinate 145,164,415 downwards.
TCTCTATATCATGCAGTGGACATATTTTCCCATCCTTGCTGAAAATAATGCTGATGAAAAATGGAGAGTTGGGAGCAGAGTTTATAGGAATGACAGTGACATTAATGATAAGCTTCAAATGTTTATTCCATCTACAATCTCCTTTTCTCTCACCTTCCATTAACCACATTGTACTGAGATGGAAATCATGGTGGATGATAGTATTTTTAATTCTTGAACAATCTAGCAATTATAAAAAATTGGGAAGGAAGCTCAAATCTATCATTTTTTCCTGCTTGAATTGTTATAAACATGGTAAGAGATTTAGAGTGTATTTCAGCAAGCCTCCTATTTTAAAACTTAAGAGTCTAAGAAATGAGGAAACTTGGGGCTTTTGACAATGTCAAACAATTAGGTAGATGGTTAATTTTAGATTTCTACTTCATTATAACTTTTACTATCTCCTATCATTTCTGAAATATTTAAATCTATTATTTCTACTAGGTTTATTGACATCCTTTACTCATTTTTAAACTTCTATGAGATCCCAGCCATGCATGTACTCATACACTCACCTTACGGAATATGAATTTACACATTCCAAGAATGAAGAGATAAAAACATAGTCATGAGAACAGCATGTTCTTCTTCTACAGGTATCATGAAATTTTAAACCAATACAACATTAACAGAGCTATTTATTGTTAAAACCAGGAACTTTTAATTTGGCTCTAATAATATTAATCAGTATTTATAGTAGAGTATACCTGAAAATTATGGGTACAATGACAGTTTAAACAATCCAGGGAGCCAGGCACGGTGGCGCACACCTGTAATCCCAGCACTTGGGAGGCTAAGGCAGGAGGATTGTGAGTTCAAAGCCAGCCTCAGCAATGGCGAGGCACTTAGCAACTCAGTGAGACCCTGTCTCTAATAAAATACAAAAAAAAAAAAAAAAAAAAAAGCTGGGAATGTGGCCCAGTGGTGAGTGCTCCCGAGTTCAATCCCCTGTACCCGCCCCCCCCCCCAAAAAAAAAAAAAAATCCAGGGAGTTTGAATTTGAAAGATCTATGGGTATCTACTTAGTTCTTCTTAATGAATGGAAGTCCTGTACTTATCAGAGGGCTTCTCCACTCCATCCTCCCTATGCAGTAATCTTGGATTTACCCTAAACACCTGGGCTTCAGAGCACATCAAAGCCCAGTGAGAATACTTGGCTACATTCTCTCAGCCTACTCACCAGCCCTCAAAAATTTGGACTGAAGACCCTATGTTTCTTAACTGCTTCTTTCTTCCTAGCAGCTTCCTGTTTTCTCTCAGTCCCCAGTTATTTTTTATCATGCTTTAATTCACAACTGATGCGCTCTAAAATCTTTAGAACTTTCTCTACATATATATTTATAAGTTAATAATTAGCTATTTATAAAGTATGATGTTAATAATTATTTGCACATTATAAAATATATATAAAAGGTAAACCTTTCTAAAGATAACAGAGAAAACAATATTTTAAATGATTTCTAAGTTTCTGTTAACAATACACAATATATTTGGATCCTTCCCAAAAATATGATTAACCTTTTTTTAGTGACAGTAGATAACTGAATATACCATATTATTTTTTTTGAATTTTTAAACACTTTAATAACATAAATTTTGATTTGTTTTTATCCAATCATTGGTTTTAATGGCAGTCAGAGCTTTAAAACGTATCTTGCAAGAATGTGTAGCTAGAAACAAAACAATGCATCAGTATTTTCACTTTCTAAATAATTATACCCATTTTTCAATCTTACCCACTATTTATGCAAAGGCTATTACATTTATCTAGTACATTTCCATTCTCCATTATGTTACTAATATTTTTATGAATAATTGGAATTTGTAGCATTTTATAAAAAATGAGCTTAATACTCATTAAAATTTTTCACTTTGCAGGTTTGAAGATGTTATAAATATCCAGGTTTTCAATAATAATTGCCATTGTAACAGATAGTAATTGAAAATTTCCTATATGTCAAGCAGTCTCTTAAATTTTTGTATTGTAATTTCATTTATTCCTTGTAGCAACTCAATAAAATAAGTGTTATTTCTTACCTTGATTTATACGTGAAGGAACCTTGTGTTCACATAAATTAAGCCACAAAGAGACTGATTCTCCAAACTGAAGATTTTTTAGGGAAACAGCAAAGGACTGGGATACATTCCATAAGGTGGGCCATAGGCACACTCCCACATAGTGCAACAAGGGCAAGTTTTCAAAAGCAAAAAAATAGGAAGAAAATCATTGGTTATGATGCCTCCTTGGGAGAGCTGACCTTAGCTCACTGGTGGAGACATCTGTTACATCTGTTATTAGGCAAGAATCCCTGTGTAAGATACTTATCTGGAATACTGCAGTTCTGAGAAATTCCTTGGATGATTCCTGTCATAGACTGTGTGCATAAAGGTTTCCCAGCTTCATGGGCTCCCAACTCCATTTTGTTATGGTTTGACATTAGTAACTTCATTTTGGTAGTGATAACTTTCACACATATAAGGGATTTTAGAGGTGAAAGAGCATTTTCCCAACACCTTCTAACAACTCTCCATGTTATCCGTTTCTTTGAAGTTTCTCAGTCATATATTTTAAGTTGAAAGAACACTAAAGTCTAAGAGAGTGGGTGTGGATGTGAACACACATTTGAATTTAAGTGTCTATAAAATATTTGGTATATACCATAGTACTGAAAGCCATTTGTCACTCCAAATTTGCAGCAAATTTGGAATTTTTTTTTTTTTTTTTTTTTTTTTTTTTTTTTGTATGTAAAAAGCTTAACATTAGCTTTGAGAACACATTTACACACTTGGTCACAAAACAATGACGAGTGCCTGTGTAGGATAAAGATTTTCATGGTGGGGCTGGGGTTGTGGCTCAGCGGCAGAGCGCTTGCCTAGCACGTGCGCGGCCCGGGTTCGACCCTCAGCATCACATAAACATAATCGCATTGCATTGTGTACAACTAAAGTAAATAAATAATATTAAAAAAAAAAGATTTCCATGGTTACTATCAATCTTTTTACATAGCAATGTAAAAATTTTACAAAAAATCTTAATCCCAAAACCACAATATCCAGCACGTGAAAACTATTACTGCTGGCAATAAGATAAGCACAACCCCAAAAGGAAACAGCCCATCAAGACTTGCCCTCCTCAGGCTGGGGTTGTGGCTCAGCGGTAGAGTGCATGCCTAGCATGTGTGCGGCCCGAGTTCGATCCTCAGCACCACGTAAACATAAATGCATTGCATGTGTACAACTAAAGCAAATAAATAAATATTTAAAAAAAAAGACTTGTCCTCCTTCCCCCTCCCCTGCTCTAATAACAGGCTACACTGGACCATAAAAAATGCTTAATTTCTGCATATCGTGGTGCACTCCTGTAATCCCAGTGGCTCAGGAAGCTGAGGAAGGAGCATTGTAAATTCAAAGCCAGCTTCGGCAATTTAGCAAGACCCTAAGCAACTTAGTGAGACCTGTCTCAAAATAAAAAATAATAATAATAAAACAAAAGGCTGGTGCTCAGTGGCTAAGCACCCCTGGCTATATTTCCTGATGCCAAATTGAAAAGAAAAGAAAAATAAATGCTTATTTTTTTCTTAATTTTAGATTAATATGAACATGGATATTTGAATAATTGACATTTGTATTTCACACTGTGCTTTCTGCAGTGCTGGAGCTCTCCATGCCTTCGCTTGTCTTTCCATTGGAGGTGGAACTGCTGCAAATATCTGTTGTTGTGTAGACATCTAGCACCAGATGGTCTTTTGTGGAGACATGAGAGATTTCTTAAATTCTAGAATCAGTTTCATCCTTTCAAATTACAAGTAAAGAAAATTAAACAACTTACACAGACTTACATGGCAAACCAACTCTCCATTTTCAGAGGAAAAAACAAAATTGAATCAGGGCATGGCTGAAGAGGGCTCCAGTTACCCCTCACCCCACCTTATTTTAGGATTTGGGCTATTTGAAAGAGTAATCCATAACTTTTTTTTTTTTTTTTTTTTTTTTTTTTTTTTTTTTTTTTGCTATAGAATCCTTTGTCTCTGATAGAAAAAGAATACTTAACAGAAAGATATTTTGGTAAAAAGAACTCTATATTTAAAGTCAAGAGATATCTCTCACACACACACACATACACACACACTTCTGTTTGTTAAATAACTGAAGATTTTGGCAACTAAATTTAACCTTCAGATTGCTCAACCATGAAATAAAAGGGTTAGTTGTAGAGAAGTGGTTTCCCAACTTTTTTTTTTTCCCCAAGCAAATCCTTTATTCCATGACATGATGAAAGTGAGTAGGGATGAGGACCTGAGGGCCCCTTCCCTTTCAGCAGAGGCTTCTAAGGCTGCTCCTGGGAACTAAAGGTGCCAGAACACAATTTTGAAACACCAAACTAGATCTCCAGGGCCGTCTCTAGAACTAAGACATTATGATCGATGAGTCAGGGAACCTTGTTCAGTTTTATACCTTCTTTGCCTCAAAAGGGGATGACTCAATATTATAAAACGAGAAATTTATGTAACTCTGTCGCTTAAAGAAAGAAAAATTGTAGTCCATCCAATCCCATTCATATGTTTTCATCTAAATGGAGTTTTTCCTCAACAAGTTCACTAAGGTTATAAACTAGACCCTTTGTAGTCAACCATTCCCAAATAAGTTAAGTTGCTATTCATTAACCTTCTTCTTTCTTGTTAAATATCAGCATTAAAAATAATCAGTAGATGAGTGATCAAACTATACCTCTCTTAATGTGTATTCTTATTTTTGACTTGCTTTTTGAGGTCAGCAAACAAGCCAAAGCCCAGAAAGGCACAGAGGCAATAGGGACATGGCTATATAAAGAAGTCTTTCATTAACCTTGCTGACCCACTGCAATTTCAAATGTCAGCAGCTAATCAGAGACTCACTGACATCATCAATGGCTGGAGAGGAGAGACGTCCTGTGGGAACCATCTTTTCTCTAAGTCTGAGATATATATTTATAACACCACAGGGTTACTTCTGCTCTGAAGTGATGGTGGGAAAATTTCCCTCTACTTTTGAAATAGATGCTTCTAATGCTAAAGTTAATGATTAATTTTGACAAAACAGCAAAAACATTTATTTAAATGTCAGAAACTGACTACATTATTGGCTTCTCTTCTACTAAATTCTCCTATGGCATTTTGACAACATGGGCAGCTGTAATGTTTGGCTCAGAAATCCAGAAACAAGAAGGTAGGTTAAGCTATATTTCTTATAGAGGATTTTTCTCCATGAATCACAGAGTAAAGTATTCATAATTGTTTCAATTACTGCTACTGTTTTTAATATAATAAAATGTTCAACAAATTGTCTTTTCTGAAGCAGTCATCTCAGACACCTAACAGAATGTTAAAATGAATTCAACCAAATCCAAATGGGGGCTGAAACCTTACTTAAAGAAAGGCAAGCATCTGCAATGTCGATTTTATGTTTTGTAATTTATAGAAAACTTTCTAGTTTTTTTATTTCTTTTTACTTTTTCATGTTTTTACTAATGCAATATAGTTATACATGATGTTAAGGTTCATACTGACATAATTGTACATGGAAGGAGTATAATTTGTTCCACTTTAGTTTCCAATACTTCTCCTTTCCCTTTTCTCTTCCCTCCCCTATATCCTTTCCTTTAATTTATTGGTCTTTCTTTTACATATTTATAGTTGTTTACATTGTTTTTTATAGATAGAAATAAAGGTGAAATTCACTGTGGTATATTCATATATGTACATAGATTATTTTGGTTAAGTTTATCCCTTCCATTTTTCCCAACCCTCCTCCCCTCCCCTCAATACTCTTCCTCTATTCCTCTGATTTCTCTTCTATTTTCATGGAATTTTCTCCCAACTACTTTTATCCCCCTTAGTTTGGTCTAGCTTTTTCTTATGAGAGAAAAAATGCAACCTTTGATTTTCTGAGTCTGGCTTGTTTCACTTAGCGTGATGTTCTCCAATTTCATCCATTTATTAGCAAATGCCATAATTTCATTCTTATGACTGAATAAAACTTCGTAGTATATATATACCACATTTTCCTTATCCATTTGTCTGTTGACAGGCATCTGGATTGGTTCCATAACTTGGCTATTGTGAATTATGCTGCTATAAACACTGATGTTTCTTTTGGCAAAACATTGCATGGACCATTAGTGACCCAACAATCCCAACCACGTAAATAAATAAGTAAATAGGCAGTGAAACTTCATGTTTTTAACAAAGATAATGTAAAACTCCTGGCCTGTACAAATTATTTTAGATATACAATGAACTCATCAAATAAATATGCTTCCTGATTTAACTTGTGCCTTACGCTGAAGTCAGATAATCTTATCCACATTCACAATGGAATGAAGGAAGGAGAGAGAGAGACTATAGGAAAATATTATCTGTTATGAAATAAGCATATTTACATTTAGTTCAGTCCAATCTATCTCATTTACAAACCACAGTAGTACCCCTTATCCATGGATTTTTTTTTCCTCACGATTATACATATACACTGTCAACTATCCAAATGATTAAATGGGAAATTCTAGAAATAAAGAATTTGTAAGTTTTAAAGTGTGTGCTGTTCTAAGGAACATGAAAAAATCTTACACCATTCAGCTACAACTTTCCCAGAAAGTAAATCATTTCTGGGGCTGGGGTTGTGGCTCAGCGGCAGAGCGCCCACCTCGCACGTGCGCAGCCAGGGTTCGATCCTCAGCATCACGTAAACATAAATGCATTGCATTGTGTACAACTAAAGTAAATAAATAAATATTAAAAAAATTTTTAAATCATTCCTTTGTCCAGCGTAGGCTACCCAACCATTAGCTACTTAAAAGATGTCTTGGTTATCAAACTGACTGTCATAGTGAAGTATTTGTGTTGATGTAAGCTTCATCTTACTTTACAATGGCCCAAAAGTGAAAGTGTAGCAATGCTGGCTATTTGTATATGATAAGAAGAAACTAAAAAAGGGTTTCTTTTAAGTGAAGAAGTGAATGTGTATATATGTGTGTGTGTGTGTGTATACACACATACATTTATTAATTTATTATGCACATGTACACACATATAATCATGTGATTTAGTGTATATATGTGTGTATATACATATACATAAAATGGTTTAGTAGTTGCTTAGTAAGGAAAAAAATTATATGTTGAGACTGGTAAAACCTATGATAAGAATGTATCTTTTATCTATGAAAGTATGAAGTAAGGAAGAGAAATTCATGTGGATTTTGCTATTGCATTTCAAAAGGCCAAAGTTACAGCAATGGTGTGTAATAATGTTTAGTTAAGATGAAAAAATTTAAATTTGTGGTTGGAAAGATATAAACTTTTAGCCGCCGGAAAGGGATTGCAGCCTGGACGGCAGCGCCGCGGGAAGGAGTCCGGAAATTTGTGGATGGAAAGATATAAACAGAATGGAGGAGGCAATGATAAAGATTAAACCAATGACCTTGCACATGGTCGGTAAGCATGCTATCACTGAGCTATACTCCAGCCCCCAGAAAACGTGTTGAAAGATCAAAATGTCTGGTTTATGGTAACACATTATATCACAAAGCATTGACTCTGTAGGAAGAGAGACTACATTCAAGTACTCAATTATAAAATATCATTACAATCTTTATTTTATTATTCATTATTGCTAACAACTTATTATAAATTAAAATAATTTAATTTTATAAATTAAATTTACCCATAAATATGCATAGAAACCATGGATAATACTAAGCCATATTTATGTATAAAAAATGTATATACACACATATATATATGTTGAATTTTGCGCACACTAAATCACATGATTATATGTGTGTACATGTGCATAATAAATTAATAAATGTATGTGTGTAAAGTAGCTTGTTGTAGTACACACACATAATATGGCCTATATACACATTCACCAGGCTCTTGGTAGGTATTCCCTACAAATAAGAAGAGAATAGCAGAATTCACTAAAAGTTTAACCTTATACTTTAGAAGAATTAAATTACAGAAATAAGAAGTAGGTATCTGAAACAGGTCATATGCTTTATGGAATAAAATATCACTATGTGAGAGTGAGAAGGAATATTAAGATATACAAGAAAATAAATCTAGTCAATAATGGAGGAGAGTTCTATAAACCAGTGTTCTCATGGGAAACACTAGCACCTGATATTTAAGATAAAGGAAAAAGTCCCCTAAAATGTAGCACGGAAACATGTACACCTAAGGCTATATCCTCAGGTATGAGACTCTTATAGTCACAATCCATTAATACACTAATACTAACAGAATGTTGGATACCTTGAGTTTATTTATTCATAATATCTGGAAAAGGGTGAGCTGTTGAAGTATCACAGAATTATTGATGTGCTTTCTTAAAAATTATTTTTCACCTTTTGCAACACCTGTTAGTAGGTAGGGATTCCTTCTGTGTAGTTGCAGAACAGTGAAAAAACATTCTATTCTCATTTTTACTTCAACTCATTATTAACTTTATCATGGAAATATAACCTTATTAAGTAGACATGATGTTCTTCAAGGTTGAGTCCAGACTTTGCTTATTTTTGTGGCATCCTAAAGAATAATGTATCCTTGGTATTTGTCTGAAGATCAGAACAATTTCATATTCTCATGTGACTCACTTAACCTCACTGAGATTAATTTGAAGTATAAATAAAACAAAAGAAGTTATAGCAATTTCCAGTGATCTGTCTCTAATGAGGCCCTAGAACAGTTACATTTCTGCTCCCATAATTTGAACCTTGTGCTGACCATACATTGTGTTCATACACAGTAAGCTTCTATCAGATGTGACTGTCCTAGCAGAGGCAATTTGATTAGATATGAAATAAATAGAACATGGGTACAAAAATATCTGATTAAGCATGGGACTCTCAAGTATAAATATGTAGGAAAATATTAGGGGAGTTTTTCATTCACAATACAAGTGTATTTAAATTTGTATCCCCCAAAACTGCAAAAGTGAAAGCAGAGATATTTACCCTAACATTTGTTTATGTAAGTCCATTTCAAATCTAAGTCAGCAAATTCATACTTTCAGGAAAGATTGAAGTTTTTGGTTTGTTTGTTTGCATAATGTTTTTTGTTTGTTTGTCTGTGGTTGCAGTACTGGGGATCAATCCCAGGCCCTCACACTTGCTAGGCAAGCACTCTACTACTGAGTTATTTCCCAGCCTAAGACCTTAAAACATTGCTGAATATAGGTGCGTGGTTTGAATAAAAGTGAAATGTTTAAGGTATTAATGTCTATTTTTTATGCTTCCTGATATTCCAAAAACCCAAAGACTTTCAAGTTCTAATAAACAAGAGTGATTTTATGTATATAAATGAATAATAGATAGTAGATAATTAGATAGGCCCCCCTCTACATATGCACACACACATGAAAATATGAAGTGCTAAATCTAGCATTACTTTTTAATCCTTCATTAAAATAAATTCATTTGCCAAGATAATTTAGAAGGACAGCAGAACATGTGTTTGTTTTAGTCTATTATTTCTTCCAAATTGGCTGTAAATATTTATATATGCAAAATAAAACTATACAATTCTAGAGACTCAGTGTCTTAGATTGTCTAAGTCATGCCATTCGTTTTGCAAAGGAGAAGTGAGCAACATCCAGCCCCAAGATGAATTGTGCTATATAAAGCATAGAAATAAATACAAGAGCATATAATGATTTTATCTTATAATGGATTGTTTAGTTGTTTAAGCTTCTGGTTCACTCTGTGAGTCTATTTTTCCAGTTTTTCCCCCTTGTCTTAATTTCTAAATATATATGAGACAGTAATATTTGGAGAGTTTCTAACTTATAAAAATGTCATTTAATAGAAAACAAAATCACTGAAATTCCTAATACAATTAATAGTACATATTGATATACTTGGAAATGATGGCTTTTATTTTGTCTAGACAACTGTTTTAGACTTACTAATTTGGAAAAACATTTTGAGAAAGAACTTGGATGCTTCAACACTAAAAGCATATCCTAGCAACCAATTCATGCACAATGTCACTTTCCAAGCTCCAATTTGGATTTATCTTCACTTGATTGGGTGATGTGCATTTTATTTACATTATTGTCCAACCATCTGAACTTACATGAAAAAAAAAATCAGGAATTTAAAGCATAGTTCTAAATATCAAAAGCCCTTTGTTTTGTCATGAATGTAAGTAATTGTCTCTAGCTTCTACATTTTGAAGCTATGTCTATAAAGAAAAGATTGAAACCAATACAATGGCATAGTAAAAGCTAACTTGTTTGACTAGGTCACTCTTCAATCTAGTATATACCATTATGACCTGAATTTAATAATTTGAACTTATATATATTAAGTACTTATGTTTTCTAATGAATAAATTAATAAATGCATTTGATTATCCAAATAAGATACACAGAAGAAAAGTCTGCCATTTTTTCATGTCCTGTTGCCCAAAGATAACTTCCTACATCTTTTATGAATAAGCCATTTTCTATTAATGTTTTTGTAACCTTAAAAGAAGATTATTTTTTTAAATGTTAGCTATTCTAAGCTAGCAGGGTGTTTTTTTTTTTTTTTTTTTTCTCTCTCTCTCCCTTTTTCTTGCTAATGTTGGTGCTAATTTCCGTGTATAATGCATTCCTTCTGTAAAAGCTCCATTGAGAAAGACTCTTACATCCCTTCATTACCCACACTTATTTTGACATTAAAATTCCTTAAATTATCCTTTGTGCTGTTTTTCTGGTGACCCTTACAAGTTTGTAAACAAATACATTTGTTTTCTATATATTTATGTTTTGCCTTGTAAACAGAGTGAAAATGAACCTAGAATCTTTATCGTATTCTCAACAGGCTTTGATGATACAATTAAAATACAAAGTAACCAGAAGTTAAATTATCAATAAGAGTCATTTATTTTGCATTTTTATTTTAAAGAATACTTAAGAGAATTGTGATGAATTAGCAATGACAAACTACTTCTTGCAAGCTGATTTTGTGTGGAGAGTTTAATTAAACATTGCAGCTGTTTATCTCTATGGTGATTAAATTTTCATATGTAAATTACATGTATTAAGATCAAGATACTTATGTAAATGTCACTTGCCTTAATGTTTTGTGTTACCATTATTAACATTAACCATCAGTTTGTAATCTTCATGCATCACAATCTATCCACGTGTGATACATTGCTAAAACAAGTAGATTTAGACCATACGAATAAACAACTTTATTTTGTATTTATATCTGCAACCTAAAGTTTATCATGCAATTTGAATATATTAGAGAAAAGTAAAATGTAAAGCATCTAGGAAAAACAGCTGTCTCCTTCCAAATTCCATTCTGTAAAGAATGTTTTTTATATACCACCTAAATAGATATAAACAGGTTATTAAGAAAAAATACCAATAAACAAAAACAACAATTGTGTTTTCCAGAAATATAAAATATGTAGAACAGAACAGCACATATGATGTGACATTTACCTTTGGGGTTTTCTGTGGACTTTATTAACACAGCACTTCAGTAGACAAAAATCACTTTGCCTCACCTCCAAGGAATGAACTGCTGAGTTTTGCTTTTTAGATTTGATCCTCACCTCCTAGACAAAAAGAAGGGAGTATTTAAAGCAAGAGTTAAGCCAAAACAAATTTTCTCTTTAAGTAGAATAAAAGAGGGAAGCTTCCTAGCTAGAAGTCACTCAAGTGTGTTTGACAATCAAAAATCATTCTTTGCAGATATTGGAGATGGGAATGAATGGTAAAATTTATGATGTCTGTAACATTAGTGCTGTCTTAATGTATTATCCACACTTAGATTCTCCCTACTATCGCATAATAGGCTCTATGGTCACTAACTGAATTATAAGCAATACTCCACACTGCAGAATGCTGAGTTTTTTCTCAAAAATCAAACTAAAAGTGAAGATAAAATGGTGATTTCCCCTTCTCTTGGTGAGCACTATTGTTTATAAAGTCCAGTTTACATGTTCACCTCCTTCAAACATATAAACCTTTGGTACTTGTGCATGTACCCTAATATATTAATGATTTCATAAACTATATAATACACTTTTAAACATAAAAACTTAGGTAGGGTACAATTTTAGTTTATCTGAAAAATAGCAAGTCATGAATCAGACAGCTCCATGGCTACCAGTGATCCAAGCTTCACTGGGTGGGCATGAGGGAAAAGCTTTTGTGAGGTATATTTATTTGGTGAAAGCGGACTAGTACCCACAAAGTTCCTGTTCAAGGATAGTGAGGGTGGTAGGCAATTTCTGTCTGGTTAAGTTTATTTTCTTAGGAAATGGCTGCTTATTCTGAAATGCTCTATGTCAGTGTCCTTCAATAGGAACATACGGCACTAAAGCCACCTTAGTCTAGTGGCCTCATAATTGACCATTTGAACACCACCACCACCTTCTCCCACCCCTGTTTGGGCCAGTGATATAGTTTGGGTCCCCCAAAGGTTCATATGCTGAAACCCTGGTTCTCAATGTGGCAGTGGAGGAAGGAAGTGGAATATTAAAGAGATGGGGCCTCATGCAAGGTAGCTAAGAAATGTGGGCATTGCCTTCAGAAGGGATTGATGTAGTTCTCATGAGATTATGGTTAGTCCTCTCAAGAAAGTGTTGTTACAAGGCAAGTTCATGACATGTGCTTGGTTGGCCTCCTCTAAATAGTGTTATTTTTATTTCTACTTACGTGCCATGTTTTGATCCAAGCAAGCAGGGCCTTACCAGAGTTGAGCAGAAAGCTGATACCATGCTCTTGAATCTCTAAAACTGTGGGCCAAATCACCCTCTTTTCTTCATAAGTTACCAGTCTCAGATATTTTGTTATAGAAACTGAAAATTGACTAATAAGGTACTAGTCAGCCCCTCATTTATGAGCCATTCACCAAAACTCTAGCCTATCACTCTCTGTCACCATATTGCTGGCTTGACTTTGTCTCAGTGTTGAACTCATAACTCATAAAATTAGGCTCTTGTTTTGTCATTCTAATAGCAGTGAGACCATCTGGCATATTGTTGATGGATGCAAACAGAAATTAAAACTCTTAAGGGAGCATAACACACCAGGAAAATTACAACTATAACTATCAGAAGGATAATACCAAGAGAAGAGTATTCTCCTTAGACAAGGTCCCCACAAACCAAAGTAGCTAAAATCAGATAAATTAATGATTAACTAGAGGATTTATATGGGGAAAAAAAGGAATAACAGAGGTTAATGGCTAAACACTGTTAACTCAGTCTCTGAGTTCAAAGGACAATGTCAAGAGATTTCTAGATTTAAGCTTGAAACATATTTAATGGTAGAATGAGAATGGCAGTTGGGATGTGACAGTGTTCCTGTCTTGCAGAATGAATGTCCCTAGTGATCACCAGTCATCTCAGTGCCTGCCTGAAGGACTCACATAGCAGCAGGCACGAGGGTTGTCCTCTGAAGTTCACATTCAGCTTAAACTTGTGAGGCTTTGGCCTCAGGAAATGGGGAACTTTTGTTATTAGTAATACTAATCAAAATGGTACATGAACATTGTAAATGCCAGTTAGTAAAGTCATAGTCAGATATTATAGGAAACTAGAAGAATTCAGAATCCAGTCTACCCATGAGTCAAAGAAACAATGAATAAGGCTGGAATTCTACGGAAAAATAGCTTTTCTCTCTACAGTCACAACCATTTCTCTCAAAGAGAATGATAGTAAGATCAATTTGTTGACAAAATGTTTCCAGTCCCATTAAACTTGGTTTTTATCAGTTATATACGTGCAACAGGAATAGTGATTGGCTTTGTAGGAACTTTTAAGAAAGAATTTCAGATTAGACTTTTAAAATCCTCTTGAAGCTAGGAAGTCAAGCCAAGGACTTACCATTAGATACTACCTATAATTCCTATAGATATGGGCAAAATTCTCTCTTCTCAAGGACTCCCCAAAATTCACAAGGTTCCTGGGACTTTAAGATTAATCCCTTAAAATGACTTGATTGTATCTGATTCCATGCATATCCTCCAATATGGTATTCTATTCAAAGCTTTAATGATATAACCTAAGCTTCCAAGTCTCAAGGAGAATGGACTCTTATTGAACTTATATACATAATTATATTTCTGTGTAAATAACAATACTCATTAATAATTTCTGAATTTTGGATTTATCAGGTAGGGAGAAAAATAATTATTTCAATCTTGGTTTAATGAATTATACTTTACCAAATAGTTATAAACTATAGGTAGCTTCAGAGAAAAGATAAATTTCTTCCCTAAACCTGGAAAGCAAAACATTAAAGATCCAACAATGTTTCAAAGTAAAAAAAAAAAAAAAAAAATTATAATCATTAGTTAAACATAAGATTTTTTTAAATTTATTTATTTATTTTTTTTTTTGCAGTACTGAGGATTGAACCCAGCGATGCTCTACCACTGAGCTCCATCCCTGCCCCTTTTTATTTTTTTATTTTGAGACAGGGTCTTACAAGTCGCCCATGCTGGATTCAGACTCACAATTCTCCTGACTTAGTCTCCCAAGGAGAGATTACAGGCATGAGCCACTGGGTGTGGCCAATGTAATCAATTCATGTTCTACTTGATCTTAGGTTACCAATATAAAAATTCAGTTTTTTTTCCCCCCCATTGGAGTGGTAGAAATTCTTAAACAGTTCAATGGTGGGATCATAAAGTATCAGAAACTTGTGCTTGTCAGTCTCCACTATGACTAGTCTTGAAAACAAAGAACTTTAGGATTATAGTTTGCAAAACATCATCTGGATGACAACATTGAAGCTGGCTTCATCAGATCAGTTGAAGATCTGATGAACATTTACTACACTACACTTAAAAAGGAAATCTCCTGGGGCTGGGCCTATGGCTCAGCGGTAGAGCACTGTCTCTCATGTGTGAGGCACTGGGTTCAATCCTCAGCATCACATAAACAAAATAAAGGTATTGTGTCCACCTACAACTAAAAAAAATAAAAAATAAAAAATAAAAAAAGGAGGGGCTGGGGTTGTGGCTCAGCGGCAGAGCGTTTGATCCTCAGCACCACGTAAACATAAATGCATTACATTGTGTACAACTAAAGTAAATAAATAAATATTTTTAAAAATAATAAAAATAAAATTAAAAAAAGGAAATCTCCTGATCTCTGTGATACAACACTTTAAGTTAACTTGAATTGTGACTGATAACTTTTTATCTAGACATACTAGAGTTCTAGGAATTTGATACAATTTCTAGAACTTATTAAAGCTTATTTTAGTAATAGCCATACAAATATGACCCAAATAAGGGGAAACAACATTTCTTATTTGACACTGCTTCCCATGTAAACTTGTATCAAATAAGCCTAATTAACATCCGTCTTTTTATAAGGAGGGAAAACAAATTCTTTTGAGATATCCTAGAGGTCCAAAATGAGTCCCAAAGTGAGCTCAATGTCAAGAAAGACTTAATTTAGAATTTGATTTTAATAAGTTCATAAAAATATCAAATGGTTTAAACATTTGATTGAAAATGATCACAGGTCACTGAGAAACAATATCAAATTAAGAAGTAAAGGATTTAAATTTCAAACACAAAGAAATTTACATAATTAAAAATCTTAGCTCTTTCAGTTGTAAGGAGACTCAGTTTTATTAAGTAGTTAAATACTGATAAGGATGACATGAAGTACAGAAAAATATTTTTATAACAAACAGAATCTCTGCTTCATAAGCAGATTACCTAAAATGTAAAGAAACACTTTTCACAATTTCATTTCAAGAACAAAATAATAGGTTAAGAAAACTTTGTCATTTTAACAGAATAGACTAAATTCTGGTTTTGCATCAATAAACTATTTAGAATCATGTTACTTTTAAAAAATCTGGAGTATAAATTTTTTCCAATCTTAGCAAGCTTGACTACCCATAAAATTCCCTTTTCTAAGAGTCCCTTCCATAGACTTTCTTCAACTCTCTTATATCCACCCAGGTTTGTCCTATGCTTCTTCGCATTTTGGAAAAACTAGCCAATCTTTTTTAGGATAAAAACCAGTCTTTTTCCTTCAACAAAATAAATACTTCCTCATAACTTACAGCTTTCCTTACATAAAACCTATCCTTAACCTCCTTGTGTAAAGAGTTGTTTCCCGTATTACTTTTCATGGTCTTAATTAAGCTTTATTAATTATAATTATTAAATTCCAGTAACTTTGATTTATTTTGAAAAGGAGAAAATACCAAATGTGTACCATCACATTCTGTAAGTTGGAAAAATCTATGAATGTACCATTTCATAATTTCTAGAAGCTTTTCTTTTAGTTGTAGGTAGGCACAATACCTTTATTTTATTTATTTATTTTTATGTGATGCTGAGGATCAAACCTAGTGCCTCAAAAGTGCAAGGCAAGTGCTTTGCTACTGAGCCATAATCCCAGCCTGATAGTTTTTAGCAGCTCTTTATCATCACAGTAGAACTTTTCAGTAAGGCACAGGAAATACGTGCTGAGATACCCAAATATCTTTAATTCTTTTGTAATAAGAAGCCAAAAATAGATAAATGAAAGCTCATCATTTAGTAATTAATAAGTCATCATTTTTATTTGAAAAGTACCTAGATAGTCAATGAAAATCTATCATTTAACTTAACAAAACTCCAAGGGTATAAATTGACAAAGAAATTTGGGAAGCATTGTTATGTTTTAATGTCTATTTACAAATTTTTCCCTTTCTTATATCTATTCAATTGTTCTTAAAAGTTATGTTTGGATTACTCATGAAAATTTCATGAGATATTTGACAAAGCTAGTCAGTATCTCAAATTATTTCCCTTTGAACTATTTTTATAACATACATGATGAGCAGTCATCAAAGGAAGAATCCTAAAAATGTTAAATACATACGTTATTTCATTTTATTGCTATGCTGAGTTCTACATGTTGATGTTTCTCCTTAGGTTAAATTTATAGTTTTATAATCTTAAACTTCTAGTTAAGGTAAATAAATTTGTTTAACTAGTAAATATACAGATAGAATAAAAGTTGTATGTCTACATTATATTTATTGTTGGCAATTCTGAAGACATAAGAAAACAAACTTAAACTATATTTATTTACCAAAGATTATTCCAGATTATGTAAACTTGGAAAAGGATTTTTTTCATATTTCTGAAAGCTGGAGGAATACTCAACTTATATAAATGCTTATTTTTTTTTTAGACAAATAGAGTTGTTTAACAAATTACTTCTGGCCATACCATCCAGAGGCAGAAAAATATCACATACACAACAGGCAGACAAAACATAAACATGCAGAAATAGATTTGATAGCTGCCACTGTAAATTTTTTAGCTATGTGCCAGGTAAAATAACAAAAACACACTAATGTTTAAAAGAATTTAGTAATTGAATTACAGTTTTGGCCAATGGAGCAAGTTAAGATTATTTCCCATATGGCTTAAGATTTTTCCTATTTGTGGAAAAAACATAAGACAATTCATTTACCCTATTTCCAAATTGATCATTTTTCCTGATGGGATATGTCCTGAAATTTGTAGATCAAAAAAAAAAAAAAAAAAAAAAAAAACCTCTTAGACCTAGCGGAGACAGGTTAGAAAACATATCCCAAATGTCCAAAGTTTAGACTTCAGGTTTAAATACCAACACCTGCCCAAAGAAAATAAGAGTATGGGAAAGAATATGGATAATTTTCACTTGCAATTCCTTAATTATGTTCTTTCTCCCATTCTTTCTATCCTTTTTTATGTAATTCTGTTAAAACTAGCTTGAATGTTTGCATTGTTCTTCCCATGAATTTTAATTTCTTCATTTCTTTGTTTATACATTTTATTTCTTGAATTAGGATTACTTTCATATTTATATGCTTGTTTCTCTAATTTTCATTTCTACACTCTAGATAATTCTTCAAGTCTATTCTATTGTTGTTGTTGTTCTTGTTGTTCTTTCATTCTTTTTTTGTTTTGTTTTTGTCTTTGGTTTTTGGTTCCACGAATTGAACCCAGGGGCTCTCAACCACTGAGCCACTTCCCCAGCCCTTTTTATTTTTATTTATTTTTTATTTTGAGATAGGTTCTTGCTAAATTGCTGAAGCTGTCTTTGAACTTGCAATCCTCCCCTCCTGAGCTGCTGGAATTTCAGGAGTGCTCCACTGTGCTTGGCTCAAATCTATTCTTCTTACATTCTTTTTTCATGGTTTAAATAATTTCCTCATGATTTAATCACATAAACATATGAAATTTATTATCTTTTACATGCTTTATTTCTATGGAAAAATCTATGACTTATTTTGCCAGAAAAGAAAAATCACCCTTATCTGGGTTGTTTTTCACATGGTATGCTACAAATTTTGTAGATTATGTCTCCATATTTGTTTTGTGTTTAATTATGTCAAGTGACCCAAGGATATCATGAACATGAGAGCATTTTAGGCATCACTGCCTTTTCTGGGAAATTTATGTACCAAATGGATATAGTAACTATCCAATAATATGTAGGGCATTGATTGCATATTTACACATTTTCAAAATAGAATTTATTATTTTTTTTTAATCTAGAAACCAGAATATTTATCATTTAATACTTTCCTTTGATCATTTCAGATTTATGAAACAGTTTGAATTTTATAGTTTTATTTTTATAAAACTAATATTTCATTTTCTCCTTTTCTTTGAGCATTAAAAATCATATCTTAAGAGCTGCAGATCTTGACAAAAGAAGAAAAACATACACAGCCAACTAACACTACAATGACTTATTAGGCAATCCCTTTCCCAAATTCTTTGCACAGTAAACCCATTTAATTTTTGTAACAATCTTATAAGGTAAAATTATTAAAATCAACCTTTAGTCTGAAAATCGAGCTTCAGGTATTAATGAAGTTGACTAATAAATGGAAAACTTAAAATTTGAACAAATTTTTAATTGGTCAACTTAAGCTACTTCTCCATGTTGAGAAATAAAGTAGGGAAGTAGCTCTTCAAAATATTGTGCCTTGTTCAACAAATTGATAATTTATCTAATATCTATAAATAACATAATATGTAAATTATTTAGCATGGGTTTTTATTTGAATCATGTTTCTAGGGTAATTACTAACAAAATATTTGATTTTTAGTTGTGTCATACTGGTAATCTCTTGTTAAATCTTTTTCTTTACTATTATATTTTAAGTGATTAAATGTGCCAAGAGAGTCTATAATTGACATCTTTATGAAATATCTATTTTCAGACACAGTCAATCCAATTATTAATAGGTACTAATTGTAATCTTAGTTTTGTGTGTAATATAAACTATTGGTGACTGAGCAACACCATGATATTCCGTAAGACTGAAATTAAAATTAATTTAAGTCATTTATGTAGCTCAGTTTAGTGTATATATCTTCGGAATTCATGTCCTTTTTAATGAGACTGATATAACTAATCAACAAAGAAAGGAGACCTGTTATCAGAAAACAAACAAAAAAGAAAAAAAGAAAAAACACTGTTCTTGTAGTTACACATCTCAGAATTAGCATTTAATATGGAAAATTTCCGAAAAATTTGCACCCATGCACATGCATAGTTGTGTATGTATACGTATTTTTGTAGACTTTTACCGATACTCTAGGCTCTTTCAAATATTTATATATAGACACATTCGGTGGTAAATTTCATTATAGGCTCATTTTATTCATTTCTCTGCTAGCTGTTAGGACTATAATAATGAAAAATAGAAATACTCAGTTGCAGATTCTCAGTAATTACCAAAAGTTAATTAGAATTATTCAGTTAACACACACACACACACACACACACACACACACACACACACACTGCTCCCATTGATAAATTTTAAGTACATTTAATAAAGAAATCCAAGATTGAGCCAATCATAAATTTCTGTATGCTATGTTAATGCTTTCTCTGGTTGGCCAAATTAAATATTGATAAACCATACTCCCAGTAGGTGTTAGACATAGATATTTTATTTATCTCAAAGGCTAGAAGCTAAAATGGAGCCAACCTAGAAACGGTATGTTTATCCAGTTAAGCAGCAAAAATGAGCATAATTGTTTGTTCTCAGTTCTCTTCTCACTTAATGAAGAGAAAAATAATAATTTCGGCTGAAACCATGTCATATGTTTTAATTGCAAAATATATGTCAATAAGATATTTCATCTTCTGTTCAACTGAAAACGTCAAATGAATTTTAAGGGTAAATAAAAATAACTAAAGATAGATTACTGCTTTTCCTGGGCACATTTTACACCCTCAGTATAGTGCTAAATTTCACATAGATCTCCAGAGACATGCATTGATGAAAAGCAAAAATATCTATGGGGAAGTTGTGTTTATGACAGAATTTGGTTAAAAATTTTTCTTGAATGTGATGTGGGGAGAGAAATACAAGATACTTCATCTCACAATCAACAGGAAATTTAGAGATGGTTGGAGGGTTCTGGAAGATATATATGACACTTGAGAACAAAGAATACACAATTTCCAGGAAAATGAGAAGAATTTTCCTTGAGAAGCTTTCTTTGGGAGTTTAGACAAATACAAGAGGCTGAGAATTCATCTTTGAGGTTTCTCAAAAGTTAATATTTGAGACTTAGAAGAGAAAATAGTGATAAAGAAAAAGTTTCCATTAAAGAATAAATGGAAAAAATTAAAAAATGGAAAAAAAAGAATAAATGGGCAAGAAATTGGGAAATATCTGGAGTAATAGAAACTACAGAGATAAAAATATTTCAAGGAAGGATTTGTTATTAGCAATATAAACAGAAAAGAAAGACGAAATGTTATCAAATCAAAATAGAAATATTTTACATTGTCTAGAAAATATGTTAATTAAAAGGTATAAAGAGAACTAGTTGAATTTTCAAGATTATAAAGAAAATATTGTGGGAGAGGTTGTGAAAATGATAGGTAATGTCTAAAGAATTTGACTATGAAAGCAACAAAACGGAAGCCAGAAATCAGGAAAACATAGCAGTTAAGATCTTCTTCAGTGTTGGAGAAAGGAAGATTTGGGTTGAAATATCACTTTCTACACTTGCCCACTATTTTATTATAGACAATAGATCAACATTTCTGAACTCCATTTTTCTTATTTGTAAAGTGGGATTAATAATATAAACCCTATGGGATTATTGTGATAAGTGAAGTAAAGTATAATTGTATCTTTCTTGGTAGCTATAACTGTAAGTCATATTATAATGACAAACATTATTTAAATATGATTTTGAAAGAGAGAAAATGTCCACAAATCACAATATATTTATTTTTTGTGTATAAATACTGTGTGGTAACATATTAAATATAATTTTAGCATAATCCAGTACCCTAAAATTATCTAAAATTTCCTTATTCTTTATTTTAGTTTTACCTAACAGGTTATTATTGTTTTGCTAGGTTTGCCATAACAAAGTACCACAAACTGACTTAAACAACCAGAAATTATTTTCTTACAATTCTGGAAGCTAGAAGTCCCAGATTAAGGTTCCATCAGGTCTGGATCCTTTGGAAAGAAGAATCTATTTCATATCTTCTCTTTTAGCTAGCAGATGGTCATTTACTTCCTGTATCTTCACATTGTCTTCCCTTTATACATATCTGTGTTGAAATTTCTTCTTATAAGGACAACAGTTCTACTGGATTAGGGCCCACTCTAAAGAGCTCATTTTAACTGGCATGCCTCTTTAAATATTCTATCCTTGCATTTGCTCACATTCAAGGATACTGAAAGATAGAATTTTGGAAGAGAACAATTCAACCTATAACACGATAGGTTTATTTGGTAAATAAATTGTATCACTTTATGGACTTATACATTAAAGCTGAGATTTTTCTTATAACTTTGAATTTTATCCAAATTGGGAATATAAAATTTTGTTATTATAAATTTCCCAAAATGGGAAATATTGACTATTTTTAAACATGGTACATCATATCGTTAGAGATAATAATGATTTTGATTCTTTCAAAAGCAATTTATCCAGTATTGCTTATTTACAAAAATCCCAGCAGGTGACATGTCAAGCGGATATATACCTATTATATAGATTTTTAAAAATAACTTGAAAACGCAAGTTAAATTATTTTTAGAATATATTGCCCTTCTTAAGTAACAAATGGCAGCATTCATCTTTAAGACCTACTATAAGACTATAATAATCAAGATGGTATGGTATTTGAAAGAGTAGACAGGTAGATTACTTTGACAAGATACAGAGCTCTGAAACAGACTGACACTATATTTGTGATTCAAAGGAAAAAAACTAGTTTTTTTACTTCAAAAATGGTTCTAGAACAACAAGGTATCCACATATATAAAATATAACTAATCTAAGCACCACGTATCTTTCAAAACAAGTAACATGGTTATAAACCTAAGTGTAAATGCAAAATTATGAAATTTCTATGATAAAACATTGGGGAAAATCTGGAAGAACTGTGATTTGCTAAGAACTTATAGAAATCATACAGAATGCAAAAATGACAGAAAAAATGATAAATTGGACTTCTTTAAGATTAAAAATTCTGCTTTATGAAAGGCACTACAAGGAGAAGAAAACATAGGCCAAGCACTAGAAAAAGATTTTGTAAAACACATATCTTTTAAAGCATTTTTATCTAAAATACACTGCTAATATTTGAAACTTAACAATAAGAAAATAAAATTTTCAATTAAACGATAGACAATAGATCTTTATAGAGACTTCAGCAAAGAAGATATAGAGGTGAAAAACAGCACATGAAAAGTTGTCAACATCATATGTCATTAGGGAATTTACAGTTCAAACAATAATGAAATATCATTGCACATCTATGAAATAATTAAAATTTGAAACATTGACAAAATCAAATGCTAGCGAAGATATAAATTAATAAAAACTTTCCTTTGTTGCTAATAGAAATGCAAAATGATTGTGGAAGATAATTTGACAGTTTTTTACGAAGCTGAAGAGTGTCTTCATATAATCATGCTCCTATGTATTCATTGTAATAAACTGGCAATTGATTTCTTTTTTTTTTCTTTTCTTTTTTTTTTTTTTTTTTTTTGGTACTGGGGATTGAACTCAGGGGCACTCGACCACTGAGCCACATCCCCAGCCCTTTTTTGTATTTTATTAGAGACAGGGTCTCACTGAGTTGCTAAGTGCCTCGCCATTGCTGAGGCTGGCTTTGAACTCGGGATCCTCCTGCCTCAGCCTCCCAAGTGCTGGGATTACAGGCGTGCGCCACCACGCCCGGCTGCAATTGATTTCTATGCAAAAACTTGTATATAATGTTAACAGCTTTATTAATAATTTCCCCAAACTGAAAGCAACCAAGATGTCTTCCAAAGGTTAATTTCATAAACAAAACTGTGATACATCATAAAATGGGACAATATTCAGTGATAAAAACAAACTATTGAAGAACAAAAATAAATGGAAGAACACTAATCACATAGTACTAAGTGAAAGAAGCCAGCTGGAAAGGGCTAAAGTCAAGTATATTAGCTTTTGATAGTCTGGAAAAAGCAAATCTCTAGAGACAAAAAATGATCTGGGGTTCCCAAGGGTTAAATGGAGGGAGTAAGAAAGTGATAAATAGGTGCAGCATAGAGCATGAAGTTATTCTGTATAAGTACTGATGGATGTATATTATTATGCATTTGTAAAAAGTCCTAACTGTATAACACAAAAGTAAAGTTTAATGTAAGTATGTGCTTTAGTTTATAATATTATTAATATTGGTTGTGCAAGCTGGGCACAGCGGTGCACTCCTGTAATCCCAGCACTTGGGAGGCTGAGGCGGGAGGATCAGGATCACGAGTTCAAAGCCGGCCTCAGCAATGGCAAGACACTTAGCAACTCAGTGAGACCCTGTCTCTAAATAAAATATAAGAACAAAAGTGGGGGGCTGGGGTTGTGGCCCAGTGGTCGAGTGCCCCTGAGTTCAACCCCTGGTACCAAAAAAATATATATTGGTTCTGCAATTGAGACATGTATACCAAACTAATGCAAAGAGATAATAATAAGAGAATTTATGAAACTGTGAAATAGAGACTAAGGAGTACTTAAGAACTCTATGTATTATCAGTTTAATTTTCTGTAAACTTAACATTGCTATAAAAATGAATTTATTGAATCTAAAAAAGTGAAGGTCATTTGGGATACCTAAACTGCATTGTAGAATGACCTTTAACTATCTTTTGAAAAGTATTACAGGTTTAAGATTCCAAATAGTGACAATGAAATGTGCTACTTACAACTAAATACAATTAGATATGTAACAAAGCAGGAAAATGCAGCTGAACATCAGATGCTAAAGCATTAATAGAAGCATACACAAAGGATTCATATTATCTTTGGAAAAGTAGATGTCAAAATAGTTGTAACTAACATATTAGAGATAAAGGAAAGATTGGAAGGTGAAATAACTGATAGAATATTTCAACACAGATAAAGAATCTCTATAAACTCAAAGAATTTAATATCATCTGCAATTTTAAAAATTGACAGGTAGAGCAGGAGATTGAATATAGGATAGGCCTTGTGAACTCAAAGACAGGTAATTAGGAGAGATGTGTGATTAGTCAAAGTTTCTACATACATGAAATTTAAATCCTGAAAAAAAATAAATAAAAACACAAAGCATTATTTGAAAAATTAATGATCAATAGTTTTCAAAACTTGAGTTATCAATCCAATGATTTAATAAATTCAGAAAACCTCATGCAGGATAAATACAAACCACTTGGATACATAAGAGTTAATCTGCTAAATGGTAAAGATAAAGGGAAAATGTTAAAGCAGCTAAAAAATATAAAAAGTTTTACCTAAATATAAACACCAATAACAAGTTGGATGATGTAGGCAGGCAGTGGCACATGCCTGTAATGCCAGTGGCCTGGGAGGCTGAAGCAGCAGGATCCTGAATTCAAAGCCAGCCTTAGCAACTTAGTGAGGCCTTAAGAAACTTAGTGAGACCCTGTCTCTAAATAAAATATTAAAAAGGGCTGGGGATGTGGCTCAGTAATTAAGAGCCCCTGGGTTCAATCTCTGGCACCAAAAAAAAAAAAAAAAAAAAAAAAAAAAGAATTTGGATGAATTTCCAATAGTAATCAAAAAAACAGAAGGGAATATATAATGGGAATGGAATATTTTTAATGATCAAGAAAATAATACATTCTGCCAACATAAAAGTTGACATGAAATGAATATATTCGTCATAAAGGAAAGTCAAACAAAAATGCTTTTCAACACATGCAGACACATATACTGTGTCATCAAAAAATTTAAACTATAAGAAATATTAAGAGAAATTCTTCAGGCTGATGAAAATTATCCCTGATAGAAGCTTTAAACTCTAAGAAGAAATGAAGACTGTAAGAAATGTTGTTAGTAAATTAAATAAATGATGTTTAAAGCAAAAATAAAAACAAAGTCTTGTATACTTTATAACACATACTAATGTATCTTTGTCAATAGCACAGTGTATCAGAGGTAGGTAAAGGACTATAACTGTTATGAAGTTTTACTTGGCTCAGGAAGTGGCAAGTGTCCCAATTTAAAGTAGACTTAACTAAGAAAAGAATACCCTTTTAAAAATCTCTGATGTAACCAACAAAAATAACAAAAAAAAATGACAGATTAAAACATTAATATAGGAGAAAATGGAATTAAAAGTGGTTGATTAATCCAAAAAGAAGAGAGGAATAAAGAACATATAGACAAATAATCAAATATCAGGACAGCATTGTTAATCACAACTCAATCAAGAAGTACATTTATTATTTATGGTTGATAAGTATTTTAATGAAAAACAAAGATGGTCCAATTGGATGAAGCACAACAGCCTGCTGTTTAGAGGATAGATATTTTGGTGGAAAAAGTATAAAACTGTAGCAAAAGGATGGAAACTGACAGCTAAAAAAAAAAAAAAAACCAACCAATAGAAAGCTCAGGTATCTACATTAAGAGTAGATACAGTAGTCTTTGAGCAAGAATAGTGTGATATTTTATGTTATAGGACTTAAATATACAAGATATAACAATTTTGAGTTTAAATTCAACTAATAACCCATTCCAAAATGCATTAAAATTTAAAAAAAGAAAAAAGAAATTTAATGAAATTTTTATAGATTTTTAGCGCACCACAGAAATTGCCTATTCAGGAAGACAAAAATTAGAACAGAAATAGAACATTTGAGTAATCTTATGAACATAGCATTGTCAACTTTATAAAAACACCATATCTACAACTAAAGAACACACTAATTTTAGAGAAAAAAAAAAGAGTATGGCTTAGAATGAAGATCATGACCTAGAGATCAAGCGTCGTGTTATAGAACTCAGGACAAATATTAGATAAATAAACTCTTAACACAGTCTTAAACCAACCTTGACAACACAGTGGTCAGGAAGTAATTTATCCAACTGTTAGAAAACAATGCAACATTTCCTAATGAAAGCAAACACATTCCAGACTCACTGAAACATAATGTCACATTATATATAATATAATTTTAAAATTACCAGGCATGTAAAAAAGCATGCTTTATGAATCATAATGAACAGAAATATTAGTGAATTAAAAGACTTCAAGGTGACTCAGATGTTGTAAATTAGTAGTTGAGGACATTCAAGCAGGTCACATACAACAGGATCTCTCAGTCTTGGAACTGTAAACATTTTGGAACAGATAATTCTTTGGAGTGGCAGCTTTCCTGTGGATGCTATGCATAACCCCTGAACTGTGTCCACAAGATGCTAATAGCAACTCACCCACTCAAGTTGTGATACCCCCCAAATATCTCAGACATTGCTGAATGTGTTCTGGAGGTGGGGTGAAAATTTCCCCCAGTGAAAAACCACTAATGCAACCTGGAAAAAGGAGTGATTATCATGATATGCAGTTAGGTGAGGGGCAGTGGCAAAAAAAAAAAAAAAAAAAAAAAAAGCAAACTGTACAATAACATGAATGATATGATCACTTCTTTCTAAAAAGTAGGAGAATATAAAAATGTGTACATATTTTAATGTAGTGGAAAAATAAACCAAAACTGTATAAGATAGGTAATTGTGGGAGACAGAGGACACAAGGTATAAGGAGAGTAATACAAGTGACATATTTCCAAATATAACTTGCTACAAAATTATAACATTGGAAACATGAATATTTAACTTTCTTAAAAATAAAATTACTTGAAAATGAAAAAATGCCACCAAATTTAAAAATTGAAAAATACTCTAATAAGTTTCATCATACAGTAAAAAAAGTAAATATTTCAATTGATTTTATAGCACAGTATTTTGACCATACACACGTAGAGTAATATAGGTCCTAAACAAAAATGAAATTGTGAAAAAAATCCTGAAGTTCACGCTCTAGTTTAATTGTATTATCAAGTATCAATAATGTCATATAATTATAATTATAATTATAATTATAATTATAATCATTATAATTATAATAATTATAATAATAATAATCATTATTATTATTATTTAAAAACTAGTGTATAGTATTGTTGGGTAATGGAAGTAAAAACTTGAAGTATCTAAAGTACCAGCTCCTGATTCTAAAAATTGATAAACAAAATGAAATCATTAAATATTTATTTAATTCACATTGTATCTTTTACAAACTCTTTTTCAAGGTAACTAGTAACTCCTTCTTGAAGAAGTTTTTAAATCAAAGAATTCTAACTAATATAAATGGAGAAATTATAATATTATGAATCAGTATTTTGCAACTCCATAAAATGTTTCAGGCAGTAATTAAACATTGGATGAAAAGTTGATAAGAAACCTTATAATAAAGGAAGGTTCACCACTGAAAATTGTTTAAGTCTTTGAGACTAACTTCCATCTTGGGGTATACTAGGATAAATAAATTTTTAAAAATTAAAAAAAGAACATTTAATTGACACCAAGCAAATAAACAGACAAATCCAGACCTTAAAATACTCTATAGAAGAACTCCTTCTCTGTAATGGTCAGTAACAGGATAAAAAGGGAGATAGTAATTATTATAGATTCCAGGATATTTAAGACACCTAAAGACCAAATGTACTTATTTGGATTGTAACTTAAAGAAATGAGCTGTTGCCTGGCACAGTGGCACATTCCTGTAATCCCAGAAGCTTGGGAGGATGAAGCAGGAGTATCCCGAGTTCAAAGCCAGCCACAGCAATGCAAGGAGCTAAGCAACTCAGTGAGACCCTGTCTCTAAATAAAACACAAAATAGGGCTGGGGATGTGGCTCTGTGGTTGAGTGCCCCTGAGTTCAATCCCGACTACAAAAAAAGAAAAAGAAAAGAAATGAGCTGTTACTTAACACATTTTAGATAAGTAGAGCAATTCAAACATGCACTGAGCATAAAATGATCTTAAAGATTTGTTTAAAAATCTGCTGGTATTGTGGCTATATAAGATGCTCCAATTACTTTTAGAAGCAGTAAAGTACACAGAGATTACATAACTCAGTTCTGGGATAATTTTAAAATGTAACAGCACCAGGGAGAAAAAAGTGAAGTCAACGAGATAAACTCTTGATAAACGCTGAACCCAGATGATTAGTTTATAGGTCACTTCATTGTACTATTTTATATATTTTATTTATGTATAAAAACATCCACAATAAAATATTACGGAATATTTTCAAAGAATAGTCATTTGCATAGGGAAATCCCATGGTACGAGCAACTGTTCTGTATGAGCTCAATTTTAGGATTTCCTCTAGGTGATGAGATTATTTTTTTCATTATTATGTCTTTCTTTTATATGTTTTCTAACACCAACAGATATTTGTAATAATGAAATGTACATATTTTAAAAGAAATATTCATAAATCCATGTGTAAATCCTGTGCTGATCTGACACTGCTTTTACATCTTTGTCTGATGTGCCACACCTTTGATTATGTTAACTAAGTTTAACTTGTCACCTTCCCATTAACAGAGCTGTCAGAGATTTCACCTTTGGTATTATCTGTTCTAGTATTTTAACATGTCTGATTATCATCATTATTAATAATTACAATTTTGTAGAATTTGATAATTTTAAGTCATAACACTACTCATTCAGCAAACATTTACTCCACATCTGCTATCAGTCAGGCACTGTTCTAGGCACTGGGACATAAAATAATGAAAAAAGAGACCCTGTTCAGATCTCAGAATCTCAGTGTGCTGAAGAAAGAAAAGAGGGCATAATCTCAAAAATGTCTAATATCAACTATAACTCTCTAAACAAAAGCAAACATGACATCTTCAGTCCTCACAAGATACCCAACTACCAAGTCAAATCTTATGAAACATCTATATTCCACAATTTGGCCTACAAAATAGCATGTTCGTATACTTCAATTTAATAATATTCTCCAACTGGTGTCTTAGAGATCAAACAGGATGTTGATGGTATTCGTTTAATTCCCTTCTTTCACAGATGGTAAAAATGTGGGCAAATTTGGGCATGGCACAAGTGACATGAATCAGAAGAGGTAGAAAACAGACATTATAGGTCAACTCAGTTAAGCACTCTCTTTCTTCAGGTATTGTATTGGTAATATAAAGAAAGGACTAGATCTAGACCCCTACAACCAAAATCACATATATGAGAATTGCCATAACTTACAAAAACGTTTAGTTTCCTCAAAATTTTCATAAATAGATTTACCCTTAGATCTTGTGCTCCTCACTAAGAAAAGGGTGTCCATAGATTGAAGATGTTAAATAAGTGCTAAGAGAGTGATGGTACTCTGCTTCCTTGTGGTTCATGTTAAGTCATGAATGGAAAGCAAAAAGCCATAAAAACACCATTGATTAAGATCACAGTTTAAGGGAAGCATGGTGGTGCACACCTGTAATCCCAGAAGCTCAAGAGGCTGAAATAGGAGGATCTCAAGTTCAAAGTCAGCCTCAGCAAGAGTGAAGCACTAAGCAACTCAGTGAGACCCTGTCTCTAAATAAAATACAAAATAGGCTGGGGATATGGCTCAGTGGATGAGTGCCTGAATTCAATCCCAGGTAACTTCCCACCCCCCAAAAAAGATCACAGTTTAAATGCTATTCTTTGAGTAATTGCATGTCAAACAAACAAAAAATAAACAACACTCAAATTCTATAATTTAACCATAAACTTCATAACTCCATGCACAAAAATACTGTCTAATATGAACTATTCTATTGTATGGTACTGTTTATCTGGGAGGGAAAGGAAATTGGAGAACAACTAACTAGACTATCACTTTTTCAGCAGAAGTTTGAATAGCAAACTAGAGGCACGTGTAAGAGCCATATCTGGTTATTATTTTTAATTTTTCAAACGTGTTTATATCTAAGTCAAGTGTTCCATAACATTAGCATAATGAATGTTCAAGAGTAGGTTTAATATTTCTCCACGAATACTCTTTCCTTTAGAAAATTCTAAGTGAAGATCTTTCCACTATTAGAAGGTTGTTAAGCCTTTTTTAATTGAATAACTAACTAGATAATCAATTAATTCGACACAGTTTATTAAATATCAAGTATGAGTGGGGTGTTGTCACTGTGAAGGTGAACAAGACAGACATGGATCCCTACTTCCTACATAATCACAGGCAGTCTTGGGCTGCATTAATCCCATTTTTTTTTTTTTTTTTTTTTTTGTAATATACTGATATACTGGCTCCTATTCTTAACAAAAAGGTTTTAGTCCCAATTACTCAGCAGGCTGAAGCAGAGGATCACAAATTTCAGCCTGAGCAAATTAGCAACACAATGTCTCAGGACAAAATTTAAAAAGGACTGGCCATTTAGATCAGTCACTTGTTCAGCATTAGCAAAGCCCTAGGTTTGATCCCCAGGACAGCAAAATGAAGAAAGAAAGGAAGAAATGAATCAAATAATGCTGTTATGTCTCTGGATTTTCTAACTTAAAATTGAGTTCACCAAATTAGAAAAAAAAAAAAATGTGGAAATTAAAAAAAAGTGACTTCCATAGTTAAAGAATTCTAAAAAATAAAATAAAATAAATAAAGTTGAGTTCAATTTCCTACAAAAAATTATCAACTTATTCACTTATTTCTCCTGGAAACTACTGACATAAGTTCCATGCTATTCTTTAGTAATATCATTATCACTACCACTGCTATCAGTACTACCACTACTATCAGTACTACACTATTGTTCTGCTCCTATTGGTAGTAGAATTGAGGAAATTTTGGAAAAGTATAGCTGTCAATATTGTGCAGTCTTAAAATATTCAGAAATGTAACCTGAAAAAGTTATAAATATGTGCTCAAAAGTTTTAGAACAAGGATATTCATTGTTGTTTTATAAATAATATCAAAACTTTGAAAACAATTTCAAATAAAAAATGGCTAAATAAATAAATGTTAATAATATAAACATGCATATGTATTATACATTTTCTGTATATACAATTTATTACATGTAAAGCTACTCTTCATAAGCATAAAAATACTAATTCAAACTCACCAAAATGGGAAAATAAATTGTTTCTGGGAAGTGTGGGAAGTGGAGATTGTGACATGTGACATATTTTCTATTTTATCTTTTCATATTTTGCTATATTATTTATAATAAGCATGTGTTTCTTGCCTATGTTTAAAATATTAAAGTTTATATTGTAAAACTATAAAAACAAGACAAATATATGTGTTAAATTTGTTAAAAATGGAAAAATATTCAATAGAAAATACAAATTTTAATGCTTTACAAACCTTTGTAAGATAATACGCTTATAAGAGGGATGTAATTTTTTTTGGGGGGGAAGGGTTCTGGGGATTGAACACAGGGATGCTTAACCACTGAGCCACGTCCCCAGACCTTTTTAATTTTTATTTAAAGACTGGTCTCACTAAATTCCTTAGGGCCTCACTAAATTTCTGAGACTGGCCTTGACCTTGCCATCCACCTGCCTCAGCCTCCCTAGCTGCATGAATTAGAGGTGTGTACCACCATGCCTGGCAATGAATGTAATATTTGAGAGGTCATTGTTATATGAAATTAACATAGAGCAGCCTGTCTAGGAGGTAGACAATCCTCCTCATGTAACCCTCATGGCCAAAGAAGAAAAGGGAGTGAGTGGCAAGCTTTTTATTTTAAATGATTATCAATTTCATTGTGAGCTTCCAAATCATTCACCTGTGCTGTAGTACATTTTAGTCAAGATGTTATGCTGGACTCCTTTTGTTTAATAGGGTTCCTGTTATTTTATTTTATTTTTTTGGCTGGAGTTCTTGCTTTTGCTTATTCAGAGCTCTGGCATGCCCCAAACACAATAGTAAAGTGAGAGCCATATCTGTCATCTCAGAAATACATTGCTTCCAAAGCTGGAGTTCAGGACCAGTTTCCTTTGGTCATGGGGAGGGAGGAGAAGAGGATGTGGAACAACAGTCACCAAAACAGTGAGAGGGAGGGAGTAATTTTAGTGCTCCATAGCACAGTGCAGCCACCCCAGTTCACAACACCTAATGCAAATTTTATGAAGACCTAGAAAAGAGGAGTACAAAGACTCCAAACATTAAGGAAGGATTAGGAGAGGGGAAGCCTATTTACCTCAATTTGATCAATGTACACTGTAGGCACACATTGAAATATCACCTATACCCTACGGATATGCACTATCATTATGTTAGTAAAATCTAGAATACATAAATAAGTTATTTTGTTGCTGTTGTTTTAAACCAGTTAGTGTTTATTCAAAAATTATCCCAAACCAAAGACTACTTTTGACATTCTATTTATAACTGGAGCAATATTAAATTATCCCACGGTCTAG
Organism: Tamias sibiricus; assembly: GCA_025594165.1. Classification (NCBI taxonomy): domain Eukaryota; kingdom Metazoa; phylum Chordata; class Mammalia; order Rodentia; family Sciuridae; genus Tamias; species Tamias sibiricus. Next base: position 145,131,619 of record CM046660.1, on the reverse strand, counting down.
TAAAACCAGCATACAGATAACAAAAATCCGTGTGTCCTGATGGGCTTTGTGTCCCTAGCAGCTGAATTTGGTGCAGGCACTTATTGTAGCTTAACAAAAGATTAAGACAGGCTTCCTAAATCTATAAAAGAAGCTACAGTTATTGGAATCTGAAAATCTGGTGTGAATGTAACAATGCTTGTGCGCTAATATCTTTCCTTGTGGCCTCAAAAAAAAAAAAAATAAATAAATAAAGTGCACTCTAAAAACGCTTTTGAAACGAAATGATCCAATAAATTTCTGGTACAAGCAACAAGCAATTGTTTTTATGTAGTTGCTCAAGACAAAAAATAAATTTCAGAATATTTTAACATGACATTACCACACGAGGGTGCTCTCTCCCCAAATATGTATCTGCAAAGCCAGTGGGCCTCAGGCCGGAATGCAAGTTTTATTTTCTCATACATTCTAGAAGACATGAAAGGACCTGTTAGAATAAATGCTTGTGCGTCGGAAATAAATAAAAGTCTAAATTTAAACATAAATGGACTTATGCTCTCTATATAACTAAAAGAATGAATCAGTCATACAAAAAGATAACTTCAGTTTAAAAATGTGGTTCTATATAAAGATTTATAGTGTTAGGCAAAGTGTAGTTCATGTGCCAGTTATACTGTAGGCATAGAGGGAGGTACAGGTGTGTCTTATTAAACAAGCATAGCTCTGTGCCTTTCCCTGGCCAACAAAAATTAGAATGAATGAGGTCGAGCCAAGGAATCTGCATTATGTTGTTCCTTGGGTAATTCTTATGCAGTTTAAAATTAAAGAAGCACTAGTATAGAGTCCTTTTAAAATTATTATTCCTATAAAAATCAACATATATGTGAATATTTAAATCCAAAAAATGAGGTGGTTCCTTTATAAACATGACATCAACTTTTGAAAGCAGTTTAATCAGAAGAGATAATTTTTTTTTTTTGGAATATGTTATGGTTTGGATCTGCTAGGACCCTCAAAGACTCATATATTAAAGGTTTGGTTTCTAATGTAGTATGCTCAGAGACGGGCATTTAGGAAATAATTAGATCATGAGGGCTCTGACGTCATCAGTGGATTAATCCATATATGGATTCATAATTTGAATGAATGATTGGGAGTTGGTAGGAACTGTAGGAGGTGGAAGGGTGTGGGTCACTGGGCTGCCATTAGAGATTATATCAAGTTCTGGGCCTTTCTTGGTGTCTTTGTTTCTCCCTGACTGTGAGGTGAGCAGCTTTCCTTAACCATGACCTTTCACCATGATGTTCTCCCTTACCTTAGGCCCAAGCAAAAAAAAGCCAGGTGACCATAAACTGAATCCTTTGAAACTATGTGCTAAAATAAACCTTTCCTCTTTTTAGTTGTTTTTATCAGGTGTTTTGTTCTAGTGATGAAAAACTAATGCAGAATATAACTGACATGCTCACCCAACATTCTCATAGTCCTAACAGAGATAACAAATATAAAACCTGCTTTATGAGATAACAGAGAATATAAATTCAATTCTTCTTGCCGGTTCATTGATATTTTTTCTCACCTTTCATTTTTTAAAATTGGATAATACCATGTTTCAACATGTAAACTTCACACCCAAAAAATTAATTGATGCTTCTCATTTCTAGAGACATGTCTAAATATGGAAGGCATAAGTTCTACCTTTAAGGTAGAAATACATTCTGTAAAGTAGAACTGTGCTAATGTGTTTTCTGTGGAAAATTGGTTTTTACTGGATGAAATTTTAAAGTTAAGAAGTAATGTTTGGTAGAAATGCTTATTAGCATGATCAGATCTTAATCTAAAGTCCCAGTGTAATTCTTATCTTCCAAAGGCATTTATGCATATAATTTGTGTTTTTATTGAGGAGAAAATAATAGAACAGATTGTAATATCTGAACTCTGAGCCAAGGTAAAAAAATAATGCTATCAGTTTTGTATTTAAATGCCGTGGTCCCTAGTACTCAGTAAGTGTTCATAAGGACAAATAACTGACATATACTGGAGAAAGTAACTGTGTGCCCATGTACACATATTACGTATATGGCATAGACATATGTATCATATTATATGTATTTATTTATATTTTCATATAACCTAATTATATATATATATATATATATATGTTTCTAAATGCACTAGTACTCATATAGACTTATTTGTACATATATGCTTATTAATAAAATTTTTAGAATATTGGAATCCAAATGAGATCTAAAAGCCTTACCTCCCATTCATTGCACATCTTGTTCTATAATTTTCTAGACAGTTAACCATCTGACCTATACGCCTGGGGTCTCCCTGGTAAAGGAAGCTTCCTACTATTATAGACCATGCAATTTCGAGAAATAATTATATGGAATATTGAAGATGGTGTTCAAAATGTTAAACCTGGATCAGTAATTTTCTCCATTACTACTAGTTCTTCTTTCTAAATCAACTCATAATAAGTTTAATTTACTTTTTTTCAGAAATGTACATTTTTACAGAAATGTAAAGGACATTAATTGAGTTTAACTTTCTTAAATTGCTACTCCATTATAACTATGATCTCTAAATTATTTTTTAAAACTTTTTAACATTCTCTTTAGAATCTTCTTAATAAGATGTTGTTTTTTAAGTGCCTTCTTCAAAGGCATAAATAAAAATAAAGTTTGTGCTGGTGCAGAAAACAGAAGTTTTTTATACTGCTTAATCTGTGCCTCTTTCCTATAACTAGGATGTTTTCCTTTCTCAGATTCCCCAGCAATGATGAATATTTAACCAGGATATATATCCTATATCCTTTTCACATTAGCTTTATTTATTCATCTATAATTTGTTCTTATATGAATGTATGATTCAGAAATAATCATTGCACACTTACTGTTAGTCAAGACTATTCTAGGAGTGTGGAATAGAACAGTGAAGAAAGCAAACAGAAGTACTTAGTTTTGTGAAGTTTGCATTTTAGGAGGAAAAGATGGGTGATAAAATGTGTATAAAATGTTTGTATTTTAGGAAGTAGAGAATGAAGGCATGAAAGATGACAGAAGAATGGTCTAGAGAGTAAGAGGAAAACCAAGAGAGTGCTATTTCCTGAATCAAAGTGAAGAGAGCATTTTCAGGAGAAGGTGTACAAACACAGCTGGTAACTAAGGCTGACTACAAAGATATCACTGTTCATTGTCTTGTTCCTTTTCAACCCAGAGCTCTAGGTGGTCAAGACAGTTTGAATCTTTCTTGAGTCTGAAATTCACAACTCCTCAGGGAATGAGAGTTCATGTCCTTTAATAAAATTGTTCACTAATCATCATCATTTAAAATAACTAATTTAAATTATAGTCCTAAATTATTAATGTTAGTTTTGAGTTATCAAATCAATCCAAATTTTAATTCCGACATTGCTTTTGTATTAATTGTTCCTTCATACTTATGTCACCTGATAATTTGAAGCTCTACTTCTATGAATTAATTCAAGTTCTTGATACAAAGATAAAGCATGATACAACTCAAAATCTAATCTGATTTTATGGAATGCTTCAAGTCACCATCTATTTAGTTATTATATTTTAAGTGAAGTTATTTGCATAGCTAGAAATTTTCACAATTGATCTAAATCTTGTATTCAATGTTAGTCTTCTTTCAGTAGTAAAATCTAATATTTTTGAACTTTAAGAGAACTCAAAGATCATCTAGGCAAATCATGATCAGGGGAGATAATAAAACACCTTGAAGATTTTTACTATATTTTGTTGTATATGATAATCTAAGTCATAGATATTTTGCCATTATTTGATCTTCTCATAAACTGGCTCATTATCAACATTTTTTCCGAAGTTCTCCTAAGCCATCTGATTTTGGGTCCCTTATATAATTGTGCCCATCAAACATAAACAAGTGCTTTAATCTATAGTTTTTAGATTTTTTTCCACCTTTTTTTTTTTTTTTTGTTCTTTATTTTAAAAGTTGTCAGGGGTGCATTTCTCCATTCCAATATAAATACTTCCATTCTTTATGATGCAATCTATTTGGGCCAGTGAGCTTAGACAGATTTAAGGAGATTTAGATAATCCATTTAAATATTTTGCCTCAGTGTTTCAGTCAATGAGTTCTAGTTTGTCCCTTGTTTACGCTTAAGAATTTTAAATTTGAAGTCAATAACCTCTTTGCTTTGCTTTTGTTATGGTCTTTTGTAAAGATTTTAGTCACTATACCACTTTGTCAAATACAGTTTTCAGCAATGACATAAAATGTTCTCCATCTGCACGTGAAGTACAGCTATAAATGCAGCTAGCACAGTATGAATTTTTTATTTTTTATTAAATTTTAATGAATTTAAACTTAAATAGTCACATCTATCTAGTGGCTACCACATAGGAAAGTACAGATTTTTACTATCTTGTTCTAGCTTTGAATGTAGTTAAGTATATCCCTTAAGTTAGCTCTAGAACTTTGAAGGACATAGATCTTTATGGGTTGGACAACCCATAAAGTTGTCCAAAGTTCCATATGGTTGGAAACCTACAAAACCAAAAGCCAATGGTGCTGAAAAGACGACAAAAATGAGTGAGGAAGCCCAGTAAGGAATGTGGCAGACAAAAAATATATATAATTATCCTATAAATAACTATATTTACCTTATCAAAATGGGTCAGTGGATGCAGCCAATTTTAGCAGTGTTAAGATGTAAAATCAGTTTCAAGACCTTCTAACATTTCAAGAGAGGCACAAATCAAAATTTTAAGTAAACTCTTTCAACTCCTAAGTGTTGACAATAATTAAAATGTTTATAGAATGGTATGCATGCCAAAGAAGACATCTAGATATTGTCTGTAATAAAGAGTTTAAGATATGTTCCATTGCCCTAATTAGGTACAGCTAGTGTGTGTGTGCCCATCCTAATCATATGCCTTTTTCTAGGTCTCTTGACACTTCTAATAATAGGATTAATTAATCTAAGATTCTCTGTGGCATCATAACTACATTTCAGAAGGCTCCCTCTTTATCACTTCACAGTAGTTTCTGATTAGTGTCTTAAAGGAAGTATTCAAGATACTCAATGAAAATCCATAAAAGTCCTCAATTCTGATGATTTTCCTTATCACTCACTGATGTTTAAGGTCTGTAGCCAGGGCAATTTGAAACTTGTCGTTTCTTCATCTTCAAGTTCCAGGGTCACCTCAGAATTTAATTTTTACTCAGTAGTAGTTATTTTTTTAAAAAATGAACAGGTAGAGATACTTGAAGACTCCTTCTAAGGTATACCTATGGAACATTATCAGAATAATAATAATAATAATAAATGGAGAGGAAAGAGTTAAAACTAAATGCATGTATGACTTCAGCTGCTTAATTACTATTTGCTTAATAACCTACCACATGCAAGAACTCTTTCAAACATAATCCCATAATTACTTAGCAAACAGTCATTTATTAGAATAACTATGTTAACAGCTCTACACCAGAAACTAAGGAAGAATGTTAAGAAATATAAAATGGGGTCCCTAACCTCTAGGAGATTAAGATGTTCAAAAAGAATCCCATGTGAAAGCATCAAGAAGCATATCAAAATGATGTAGCACAGAGACTATACATAAGCTAAGGGGTTTTATATTTCATTTGTTTCTCATTTAATAAAATTTATGGGATTTTCCTGCAGTAACAGGCATAGTGCCCTATTCCAGATTTAGTACTGCAATCCTGAAATTCTCAAAATTGATTTCTGTGTTTGCTTTTTTGGAAAAAGCTGGCTCTATACTGACATTATGAAGGAAGTAGTCAGGACATCAATTGAAATGTCTATAGTTTTAACTTCTCAATGATTTAAAATCTAATGACAGGAGCCAAAGCAAAATGTGAAAAATTCTGCAAATGCTACTAACGCCTACACTTAATTCGAATTGCTCACTTGTTTTTCAAACAGTGTATGAAAGTATATGTCACTTAACAAGGGAATGTAAGAATGGTGCAGCCACATGTCACTCTGCTTAATACTTAACCTTAAACAGGAAATAATTTCACCAACATAGCAGAACACACTAAAACTCAAAGGAGCTCACATTTCTCTCTAAAGCCACGTTACCTTTTTTCCTGAGAAAGGAAGACTTTCAAGTTCTAGACACACAATAATGATATTGCATTGGTGACTAAATCTTTACTTTCAATATCATCTCCATTATATTTAATTTTGAAGTAGTCATGACCACCAAATCTCCTTTAAATAATTAATTCTTTCACCTTCTAAATTAAAAGGATTATTTCTCCAATAAGATTCTTTATGGCAAAAAAAAAAAAAAATCAGGAAATTCTCTTAATAGCTCATTTCAGCTTTTCTACAAGGTGGCCCTTTCTAGTGTCCAGTCTTTTGCTTGGTTTGCTATTTTAATGTATTTTAATATGATTTTACTAAGGTTAGACTGACTAGAACAAACTAAAATATCAACATTATTAATTCTGTCTTAAATTAATTCAGGTACTATTTATTATTAACCACACTTTCTAGGCAAAATAAATAATACTGTATAGGATTGCAATGTGCTAAATGATTTTCATTTAAAATAACTATTTTAGAGTTTCAGCATCTACATTCTTGCTGAGTCGTTAAGAATTGTAACTGGCTTCTCTACAACCGCAGGTTGGAAGACACCCACAGAATGTATCTATCAGTTCACATACTCCTTTTGGGAAATTTCAATCTATTTCTCCTACCTACAACACTTTTCTAAAGGTGTCTTCTTATGTGTGGGATCTCAGAACTCCACCAAGATGATGGGAATAGCAATGGGATTTGATTCCAAGATAACATTGCTTTTTGCCTGCAATTTTACCCTGAAGATAACATTTCAGAACACTTAATAACAATTAGCACTAGCAATGATTCTCCAGAAATAGCTCTCAGATTCCCTGACAAAGGAGTTTCACCAGAAATGCATTACTATTGCATGTTCTCTTTCACCTTATTAGACGTTCTCTTCCTGAGTTTGGAGTATAGTACATGCAAAATAAGAATCAGGTAATATGGTGACTGAATTTAGATATACACAAAAAGGAGAAGCCAATATGCAGAATCGAGGAGACAATTAGAAACTTGATGAACCATAAGTAAGCAGAAGTGTTACATGAAGATGTAAGATGCAGGAGAAGAAAGAAAGGGGAATTGATCAGTTGGCAAGTACAAGAGCTGTTGAGGTTGAAAAGGAAAATAGTTCAGGTCTTCAGCATGTGAAACAGGGCGGAGTGCCCTCCACTGAGCCAGCTCCCAAGCTGCTTTATACTTAAACCGTACATTTCTTGAAATGGATGAGGAAAATTTGTTTGAAATTGCGTGCTAAGATTTCATGGGCCTGCTAGGAAAGCTGACATTCGTTTCTAAGTCCTGTATCCATCTTATAAACATTTCCAATAACTTAGGTTAACCTGAGTGTCTATGATGGGTCCCATTGGTCTTTCTCCAACATGCTGTTTCCACACTTCTCAGTCCTTCACGGGAACCAAATGCTTGTATTTTTGTAAAGTGACTTCTTTGTAATTTACACTCCGTTATTACTATCATGATTGTGTTCTAATCTTTCATTTTTACATTTATCATTACAAATTTGAAGGTTATTTGTTGAGTTGAAACAATTTAGTAAATCTCTGAAGTCATGCATATCCATCAAAGTAGATTTTCCTGTGATAATATTTTGAATGATTTTTCTCTCAACATTGAATATTTTATCTAATTGCCAGTTAAATCACAGCACAGTCAGCCTTCCCTACCTGTGGGACCCATATCTATGGATTCAATCAACCATGGGGCAAAAAACTTTTTAAAATTGTATCTGTACTGAACACATATAGATCCTTACCTTGTCATTTTCCTCTTATAATACTACACACTAGTTAATAGTTTAGTGACTATTTTTTTTAGTATTTACATTTTTATGTATTATAAGAAATCTATATACAATTGAAATAAATATATGAGAGGATTGTGTAGTTTATATGCAATACTATGTCATTTCACAGCAGGAATTTGATCATTCATAGATTTGGGTATCTGCAGGGGATACTAAAATCAATCCCCATGGATACTAAGAAAAAACTAAAATTATACCTACAACAGGAATCTCTCACCAAACTCTTGGATTTGCTTTTGACAAACCATATTCATAAATAAACTGATACATAACAATGAATAATATGAAATTCATTATTTCTATATTAGATTAATTTTTCAATCTCTGATTTTCTAGAGAATCAAATATCTAACATTTTCAGGAAACAACAGATATAAAGGAAACTTAAAATCAGTTTAGATTTCACTACAATTTTTTTCTCTTAACAATTATATTTCAAAGCCTTCATTGCTTCATTCATTCATTTGCTCATTCATTAATACATTTATTTTTCTAGCATTTTTACAAATGTATACTATATACAAGGTGCTGGAAAACATGAGGAAAAATTATTTGGCACTTTTTTTTTTTTTTTTTGCCATCCAATATTCCTTTGTGTTTTATAACTGATATTGCAACAGTACAAGATTTTTTACAATTTTTACATTTTAAAAATGTAAGTGTTTTAGCTGGGCATATTGGTGCATGCCTGGAATTCCAGCTACTTGGAAGGCTAAGGCAGGAGGATCACAAGTTCAAGGTCAACTCTGGCAATTTAGGGAGATTCTGTCTCAAAATAAAAAATAAAAAGGCCTGGGGGTATAGCTCAATGGTAAAGGTCTACTGGATTCATCCCTAGTACTGCAAAAATAAATAAATATTAAAGAATAAAACTTAGGTAGTATGACTTTTCAGCAAGGTAGAATAGAGTTATCACAGTATATATTGCTATATTTATAATCTAAATTTGGAGACCTGAGAAGTTGAGGAAAAGAAAATGTAAAACTGCTCCCATCTAATCCTCTCTCTTAGACCTTTTGCCATGGCTCCTGCCTCCAGCTCCACTGAGAAATCTTAAATTTGGGAGAGCAGGGAGATAATTAAATAAGAATTGAAGAAGAGATGAGAAGTTGATGAGGTAGGGGGCTTTATCCAAACAATTTTTTAAAACTTTAATTACAAAAATTAGAATGGGAACATTAAAACAAATAACACTAAAGATTGCTTATCTCTACCCTCCCCCTCTCATTTCACTTCAAGCATCACGATTAGATATGCTGTTCAACATCACTAGCAATCAAAGCAAGCAAATAAAAACAACATAGAGATCCCATTTTCAGCCAAAGAAATTGGCAATGATCAATAACATGTGGCATCAGCACAAGGAGATTGGCATTCCAGTACACTGGTGATGGGGTGTAAATTGTCACTGTTCCTTTATCAGAAGTCTTAAAATATATCTGCTCTTTCATTCAATAATTCTATTTCTAGGAATTTTTTTCTAATGATTTGCCGTTTTGCCAAAACATCTAGATTCTAAAATGAGGTAAATAAATGGCTGTGAATTTTGCCCATACATTTGAAATGAGAATTTTATGGAGAAATGATTTAATTAGTGAACATGCTTTGGTATAATACTTTATTTTGTTCAGTAGTAATCGTATACAGAACTTTCATGTTTTCTTGTTCTGGAGATTCTGCTTAGCATTCTTCAGAGCACTAATTTCTATAATGATGGTTAGGAGAATTCCTCAATAAAGAATGCTTTGGTTCCTAGAAGGAATAAAAAGAGCCAGAAAACTCTATAATGGTTAGTAATAACAGTGACTATCATCATTGGATCAAGGAACTTGTGAGACTTTGTAGCAACTTATATCACCGAAATCCCAAGTGTGAATCACCCTGAAATTTTATCAACCGTAAAATGGACAAGTTAATTGTGGTATGTTTATAGAATGAATGCAATACAAAAAATAAAATAAATTATAGTCACATACAGCATCAATGAACATTCCAGGATGTAATTTGATGAAAAGAAGTCTTCTATAAAAAAATAGAAGAAAAAGTAGGCCCAAATCTTCATCATGTCCACTTAGGCCATGACTTCCTTAACAAGACCCCTAAAGCACCGGAAGTAAAATCAAGAATCAATAAATTGGATGGATTCAAACTACAAAGCTTCTTCTCAGCAAAGAAAATACTCAGTAATGTGAGAGCCTACAGAATGGGAGAAAATCTTTACACATGCACCTCAGATACAGCACTGATCTCCAGGATATAAAAAGAACTCAAGAAATTAACACCAAAAAAGAGAAATTACCCAATCAATAAATGGACTAAGGAACTGAAGACACTTCACAGAAGAAGAAATATGATCAGTCAACAAATATATGAAGAAATGTTCCATGTCTCTAGCAATTATAGAAATGCAAATCAAAACTACAACTAAGATTTCATCTCATTTCAGTCAGAATGGCAATTATCAAAAAAAAAAAAAAAAAAGACAACAATAAATGTTAGCGAGGATGTGGGGTAAAGGTACACTCATACATTGCTGGTGCGACTGCAAATTGGTGCAACTACTCTGGAAAGCAGTATGGAGATTCCTCAGAGAACTTGGAATGGAACCACCATTTGACCCAGCTATCCCACTCCTAGGTTTATGCCCAAAGACTTAAAATCAGCATAGTATAGTGAGTCAGCCACATCAATGTTTATAGCAGCTCAATTCACAATAGCTAACTTATGGAACCAACCTACATGCTCTTCAACAGATTAAATGATAAAGAAAATGTGGTACACATACACAATGGAATATTACTCAGCCTTAAAGAAGACTGAAATATGGCATTTGTAGGTAAATGAATGGAGCTGGAGAATATCATGCTAAGTGAAATAAGCCAAACTTGGAAAACTAAAGGCTAAATGTTTTATCTGATAAGTGGATGCTGATCCTTAATGGGGGTGGAAGGGTGTAGGGAAGAATAAAGAAAATTTGGATTGTGCAGGGGAGAGGGAGGAGAGGGGAAGGGGACATCGAGGTGGGAAGGATGGTGGAATGAGACAGACATTATTATCCTATGTACATGTATGATTGATTGCAAGACTGGAGAGAATGAGAAGCTGTGTTCCATTTGTATACAAAGTGTCAAAATGCATTCTACTGTCATATATAACTAATTAGAACAAAATTTTAAAAATGTATTCTATGCTGTATATATAAAGTTTAAAAATAGACAAATGAATCTGATGTTATATTCACGATAATGATGAAGAATGTAGTGATCAACCAAAGTACAAAATTTCTATAGTAAAATATTCATCAGAGACACTCAGCTTCAACATCCAGATGGTCCAAGTCAAATTGATATAATAAACATGTTTTCTAATGTATATATGTACTTAGGGGTTTATGTACACCCTGAGCCTACAAAAAACTTTCTGACTCACAGTACTATACAACTAATTTTTAGACCTTTGTTGGAAATACACAGTCTTTCCTAAAATTGACCCGACTGAGAAAGAAAGTACAAAGGGAACATCATATAGGCTATCTTCTTTCATCTCTCCATTCAACACTTACCCTCTCAAACTTTATCAAAGAGAAACACATTTTCCAACCCTCTCAAATCTCAGTATTGATACGCCTTAGAATGTAAAATCTTCAAGTCCCCAAAAAAAGAAGGGGAAGGAAAAATTCAAACATTGATATTATAGACAAGCCTATTTCATGAAGGCACTGTAACATAAAGTTTTACCACAATTTTTAAGGATAAAAAATAACATTAGAATAGAATATAAGCAAAAAGAAATAGTGAACTACAGCTAAGAAATATAATACAGATGAATGCATATAATGAATGAATATAATTTTATTTCTTGTATTTAATAAGCACCTACCCAAAATTATATGTGTGTATACATATGTGTATTTATGTTCTGATAACATAACCATATATATCCTGATAACATACATAAATAATACAATTGTAGTTGTTACAAAATAAATTTCTTAAAACCTGGGTTCCAATGGTACAGGAAATTTAAAAGGCTAAAATGCAGACAGATATGTAGATAATAGTTTTTGCAAAGACAAGAAAAGATGTTTAATAAAACACTTGTTAAATGTAAATATTTTTGATATATGAAGGAATGAAATTCTGAAGCAGAAAGTAAAAATTTTAATTGGCTAAAAAGAGTTTGTTTATATATCTTAAATTTTATGTGGTTATTATTAAATTATTAGTATAATTAGGTTCTGTTGGATATATTTTAAGAGCATGACAGTTTTATTTTAAATAGTAATAATTATAACAAATTGTATTCATTGCAATTATCTTAACATGTAAAATAAATAAATTGTCAGTTTAAAGTATACAAGGAGATAAATTATTTTTAAATTTTTTAAAAAAAACAATGAGCAAAATTTATGAAATGATTCCTGTATGCTATTATGGTCTATCATTAAACTAAGGGGAAATAGAGATTTTCCAGGTAGGTTAACAAATATTACTTTCCTTAGAATTTCCATCACAAATTTTTAGTGTTTCCATTATTATCTTCAGCTTACTTCTTATTATGATATAATAGAAATATAAATTCTATATAATCTACAAAAAGTTTATGGGACATACCTTTTATGAAAAGGTCTTCCTGGTATAAACCTCTTCTTATTGAATGTTGGAAATAGTTTCTTCATCCAAATAAAATCTGAATTCCCTTTGAAATGAGAATGAGATGACAAGACCTATCTAATTCATCTTATTTTTCTTTCCTGTTAGAAAGTTCAGAACTAAATTTAGCCCTTAAGTTTTCAGTATAATAATTTCTCTCTTCACTCACTCCATGACTTTGGATTTTTTTAATTTTTCTTTTAATGGTCTTTTTGTGTGTCCCTTAATCTAATTTAAATCTCTTTAAAAGTAAATGGCTGAACTTTTCATGGGTATTATATGAAAAAAAAAAAAAAAGTAAATGACTGCCTCACATTGTGGTGAGAGCACATATATTGAAGTCATATTGCCTCTGCCCAAATCTTCTATATTCCTTTGTGTGGTATGACCTTGGGAAAAATTAAGATTCCTGTGATTGTCTTTGCTCTGGTAACATGGGAATGAAAAGAGTAACTACCTCATAGAACTGTTCTGAGAATTAAATGAATTATAAAGCATTCAAACAATGTTCGACATATAGTAAATGTCTTTTAAGTGTTTATTAAATACATATTCCATAAATATTAAATAAAAGGGAGACTTAAATCTTTGTGACCTCTGAAAAACACACATTGTATTTCATCCTCATTCATCAAATGCCAAAGTAAGCATTCTTTTACTCTGAAAATTCTATATTATGGAAAAGGTACAAACATGCATTTGTGAAGTTTGTAATGATTATTAAGTATATCAATGCAACAGTGCATCAACTTGAGTTAAGACTGGTCAGTACCAACCAAGAGAAGTATCCATATCTAGCCATAAAAACACAATTCACAAATTTTTTTGGTCAATATTGAGAGTTGTTCTCATTCTCATCAGTGATCTTAGGAGACAGTGATGTCAAACTTAGATATCCCAGTTCTTATTGTGCTGTTTGCTAAATAGGTTACAGCTCTCCACATATAAGTCCACTTAGTATACATAGCATTCCAACTGAGTCTGTAAATAATGTTTGGGACTGATTCTGAGGTCTCAAATTTTCAGCAAAACTCCAAAGTTGAGAACAATATACAGGATCTACCCACAAAGTAATAAAACCACCCAAACATTAACTAAAATGGACAGAACCAGGTAGTGTATCATGACCCCAAAGAGTGACTATTAGGGAAAACTGGAAACTTTAAAACCAAAATGTTAAAGGAATTTCTATTTATTTATTTATTTATTTATTTATTCTAAAATGTTATAAATGACAGCAGAATGCATTACATTTCATATTACACATATAGAGCACTTTTTTACAAATCTCTGGTTGTATGCAAAGTATATTCACACCATTCGTGACTTCATACATGCACTTAGGGTAATGATATCCATCTCATTCTACCATCTTTTTTTTTTCCTTCACCCTTTTGCCCCCTCCCCCTTCCCCTCCCTCCCCATTGGCCATTCTAGTAGAATGCATTACTGTTCATAATACACATATAGAGCCTCTTTTCACATAACACTGTTTGTATACAAAGTATATTCATACTATTCAAGTCTTCAATCATGCATTTGGGATAATGATATCCATCTTATTATACCTCCCCCCCTTTTTTTCACCACCCCATACCCCCCTATCTCCCCCCCTTCTCCTCCCTCCCCTTTGACCACTCTAGTGCTCCTCTAATCTTCCTAAGTACCCCGACACCCAACACCGCTGTGACTCTGACTCCTTATATCAGAAAAAACATTTGGTACTTGGATTTTTGAGACTGACTAACTTCACTTAGCATTATGTCCTCCAACTTCATCCACTTACCTGCGAATGCCATTATTTTATTTTCTTTTATTGCTGAATAAAATTCCATTGTACGTATATACCACATTTTCTTAATCCACTCATCTACTGAGGGACATCTAGGTTGGTTCCACAACCTAGCTATTGTGGACTGTGCAGCTACAAACATTGAGATAGCTGTGTCACTGTAATATGCTGTTTTTAAGTCCTTTGGGAATAGACCCAGGAGTGGGATGGCTGGGTCATAGGGTGGTTCCATTCCCAGTTTTCCAAGAAATCTCCATACTGCTTTCCATGATGGTTGCACCATTTTGCAGTCCCACCAGCAATGCATGAGCGTGCCTTTTTCTCCACATCCTCTCCAACATTTATTGTTGTTTGTGTTCTTGATAGCTGCCATTCTGACTGGTGTGAAATTATATCTTAGGATAGTTTTGATTTGCATTTCTCTAATTGCCAGTGATGTTGAGTATTTTTTCATGTATTTGTGGATTGATTGTATATCTTCTTCTGAAAAGTGTCTGTTCATTTCTTTGGCCCATTTATTTATTGGGATATTTGTTTTTTTTTTTGGTGTTGAGTTTTTTGAGTTCTTTATACATTCTAGAAATTAGTGCTCTGTCTGATGTGCATGTATTATATATTTGTTCCCAGTTAGTTGGCTCTCTATTCACCTCACTGATTGTTTCTTTTGCTGAGAAGAAGCTTTTTAGTTTGAATCTATCCCATTTATTAATTCTTGATACTAATTCTTGTGCTACAGGATTCTTATTAAGGAACTTGGGGCCTAATCCGACATGTTGGAAATTGGAGCTTACTTTTTCTTCTATTAGGCGTATTGTCTCTGGTCTAATTCCTAGGTCCTTGATCCATTTTGAATTGAATTTTGTGCATGGTGAGAGATAGGGGTTTAATTTCATTTTGTTGCATATGGATTTCCAGTTTTCCCAGCACCATTTGTTGAAGAGGCTGTCCTTTCTCCACTCTACATTTTTGGCACCTTTGTCCAATATAAGATAGCTGAAATTATATGTATTAGTCTCTGTGTCCTCAATTCTATACCATTGGTCTACCCATCTGTTTTGGTGCCAATACCATGCTGTTTTTGTTACTATTGCTCTATAGTATAATTTAATATCTGGTATGGTGATGCCACCTGCTTCACTTTTCTTGCTAAGGATTGCTTTAGCTATTCTGGGTCTCTTATTTTTTCCAGAAGAATTTCATGACTGCTTTATCTAGTTCTTCGAGGAATGTCATTGGGATTTTGTTTGGAATTGCATTAAATCTGTACAATGCTTTTGGTAGTATGGACATTTTGACAATATTTATTCTGCCTATCCAGGAACAAGGAAGGCCTTTCCATCTTCTGAGGTCTTCTATAATTTCTTTCTTTAGTGTTCTATAATTTTCTTTAAAGAGGTCTTTCACTTCTTTCGTTAAGTTGATTCCTAGGTATTTTTTTTTTTGATGCTATTGTAAATGGGGTAGTTTTCATCATTTCCCTTTCAGAGGTTTGCCACTGATGTACAAAAATGCCTTTGACTTATGGGTATTGATTTTGTATCATGCCACTTTGCCGAACTCATTTACTAGTTGTAAAACTTTTCTGGTAGAGTTTTTTGGGTCTTCCAGGTATACAGCAAATAGTGCCAATTTGAGCTCTTCCTGTTTAAAGGAATTTCTAGAAATACAGAGTATTTTAACTCTATCCCTCTTCCTGGAATGAGGGGATATATGGTCTTCCACCCCACATAGGTGAAGCAATGGATACTTCAAGAGAACTATTTATTCAAGTCAGGATGCATATAAGGGAAGAGAGTATATAATTGACAAACAAGAGGCTTGTTAGAACCCATTTTGTTTCTGTCATTTGGGTAAAGTGAGAACTGCAGAGAAAATATGACTCTAGGAGAGAACATGATAGAGATGGTTGCCATTTGTACTGAAAAGTTTAAAAGCAGGAAGCTGACTTGGACTGCCCTCAAGGCAGGAAGAGAGAGGAGTGAATTAATAAAACAGGAAAACTGCCTCATCTCCCATAGTGGGGTGAGAGAAGGATGAATGACCTTATAGTAAACAAAGTACATGCATGCAGCAGACATGAGGCTCTTAAGGGGCTCTGTCAAAGAGGGAGATCTGCCAGGGGAAGAGAAAGCAGAGTACATCACCAGGAGGGTGACAAGACCTTGGGAGGAAACTCGAAAATCTTAAAATTTACCAGGTTTCAAATATCCACCATTATCAGATCATTAAAGACAAAAAATGCCACACAACAGAAAACCCTGACAGTACAAACCATTTGTACCTCTTAATCTTTCCTTCCCACCTTTTGTCCCAACCCTGCAGGAAAGAGGATGGATGAGCAATGGAAGGGTAGGTGAAGAAATGTGCTGAGAGAATGGATCCCTCCTTCCCACCATCTGTCTCATGGAGGGGTCTTAAAATTAAATGTAGATTGTACCTGAACTAATGAGAGGGGGGAGAGTTTTTAATTGGCTGCAAGATTGAAATTTTAATTCAAAGGATACCAAATTTTTAACAACTGGAAATTGAACTATTTTGATTAAAAAAAAATAAATGAGGAAGTTATAAGTTCTGTTGGAGATGCTGTCTCCAGACATGCCAGGGAGATTTGATAGATTTGGGTTAAAAGTGTAGCAAGGAAAAAAAATAAAGGTGCTTCCTGCTTATAGTTGGAGTTCAGTCTGACCAACTAACCTTATAGACCAGTTATATAACTCACACCACTAAGACCAATGTTAATCTGTCCCTCTCCAGACCGTTATTCACAGGTTATAATATGAAAAGGGAGATGAAATATAAGTTGAACTGATATATTTTATAATACAAAACCTCACCAATATTAGGCATTTATTCATGAAGATTTGCCTAGCAATAAAACAAGCTACCCACACAATTTCCCATTAACAATTAAACATTCAGTAATAATTCCTCCACCCACCCTCCACTCAAGTTTTGCAAAGCAAAAAAAAAAAAAAAAAAGGTTTTATATTAATATGCATGTACATTTTCACTTATTTAAAATCTGTCATGAAAAATGATCTCTTCCTGATAAAAAATAATTCAATCCATTTATTCAGATTCTCACATTAACAATGCTATAAAAAGAATTTGCAATCTAAGTCTTCACCCATTTTGTCCATTGTTCCTTTTTTATCTATTTTATGAAGCTGGGCTCTCCATTTAATTCAAGGTGAGTTTTGTTTTATTCTCTTTTTCCTAAAAATCTCTCTACTTTGACAGCCCACCAACCTAGCCACACATTTCTTCTCACCAGTTTTCTACAATTCTGTATCTCTAGGGCCTCAGACTAAATCCTCCTTCTCACCTTAATCAGATTTCACTGTTAAATTTGGGCATGTTTCTCATCACACATTATAAATGTTTTATTTTTTTCTGGCCCCCAGGTTCATTCCATATTTTATTATCTTCCTGGATTTTTTTAACAACCTCCAGAATTGATGCAAGAAATATTATTGTGCTTCACTCCTACTGAAGAGTTTCTCCATTTAATATTTTGGACCACAATAGACTATAGGTAACTGAAACCACAGAAAGAAAAACCATGGATAAGTGGGGATTGCTGTACACTGACAAGGTCACTCAAATTTGTGTTTCCTAAACTTAGTTGTCTTTACTGAAATACACACACACAAGTACAGTACATACACATACACGTATAGATTAATATTATATATGAATATATATCTTTTATCTACCATATGTATGAATTAATGTATAATTTATGTATCACATATCTACCATATGTGAATTAAATTATATAATATATAAACATATAAGTACACAGACAAAATTATATAGGTATAGATAAAAATTTGATCTGCTGGTGTACCAAAGCTAATATATAAGGCTGGCTTTTTTCTTTTCACACTTTTGCACTATCATTACTTCTTATACATAAAAATCTTTATGGCAAAATAAGGTAAGAATATGGTATTATATCTTAACTTTCCAAGAAATTAAGAATAGAATATAAAATACATCCATAGCTGTGGAAGTGGTCTTTTATTTATGTGTTTTGAGGAAAAATATATCCCTGCTTTTGATAGTTTCCTCCCTCTAAGTCACAAATTGATGGCTTCTTTCCATACTTCTTACTTTAAATCTAACACTTGCTTTAATCAGTTGTTTTATTCTCTTGCATTTTTTCAGGTTTTTTCTCCTCTGTTAGGGTAATGACTCTCCTAAAATGAACATTAGTTCTATAATCTCTGTTCTTTATCCATCTTTTCATCCTTTTGAATTTATTTACAAATATGTCCTCACAAACTTCAAAAGATTCTAGTAACCTTGTTCTTGAACTCAGCAATCTAACAGTTCTTAGTGACAGTTCACTAGATAAACACTAATCTTGTCCTCTTTTCTCCTCCCAGCTCTTCTGAACTACACCTGTTTCATATTGAATTTTCTCCCCCAAGAAAGGCACATTAATGTCCCAACCTACACCCCTTCAGAACATGACATTTTGGGGAAATAAATTCTTTACCAAGGTATTTAAGTTAACTTGAAGCCATTTAACATAAGCCCTAGTCTAATATGATACGTATCATTATAAAAAGGAGAAATTTGATGGAGACAGACATATGCCCAGTGAAGAGAATGTGAAGACACACAAGAAGAAGTGGCATATCTAGGGTAATGGATCTGAAACCCAGGGTTGACCAAGGATTGCCAAAAACTACCAGAAACTAGAAGAGGCCAAGGAGGAAATTTTCCCTCAAGTCATCAGAGATAGAATAGCCCTGCAGAAACATTAATTTTGGACTTCTGAATTTCATATTTGTAAAGAATAAATTTCTATTATTTTGAGCCACTCAGTGTTTGGCACTTTCATACAATAGCCCTAAGAAATTAAACCAAAACCCTCTATAGTAGTCTTTACTGTCAATCATCAGCTTTATAATTCTCTAATTCTCTTCTCCTTTGATGTGCAACATCCTGATAACATCCCCATCCTTTTTTCTCTCAACTGCTCCTTATTCTCTCTCTTTTCATTCCTGAGTTGTAGTTGTCTTCTGTTTGTTTTTCCTGATCTCAACATTCTCATCATCAAATTCACTACTTCCTAAAATATTACCATTTCACTATTCATATCAAATTTTCTCTTACACATGCAGTCCATGAAGTCTTTATTCAATATTTCAGCCCCAAATTATCATACCATCCTTTGTTTCTGTAAAATATTTCAATTTTTGTTTCTTGATAACATTTGCATTGTATACTTTTTTCTATTTTTAACTATATTTATTACTTATTCCAAACCAGAGGTCAGCATATTTTTTTTCTTAAAGAAAATAATATTTTAGGCTTTGTAAACTGTTAAGTAACTTAGCAACTACTAAACTCTGCACTGTAGTGCAAAATCAACAATAGACAATGTATAAGGAAATGATATGGGTATGTGCCAGCAAAATTTCATTTATAAAATCAGGTAGTCAGCCTGCTGGCCATAGTTTACCAAACCCCACCTAAATTAAATATCTTGACTATGTATGTTGATTTACAGTTCTTTTTTTAATATCTTGCAGAGCTTCTAGTATTTTGTCTTTCAAACTGAATATGATCAATAATTGTATCTGGAATAAAACCTACATTTAAATATTTTCAGTTTCCATTCATTTTATCATCTTAAAGTTTAAGAACAAAATGTATAAGGAAATACAAAACCAACCAGATTTACCTAATTTGGGTAGATGACTAAATATCTGTAGGAACACTAAATATTGTTTAAAGAATAAGGGTCCTTCCTTCTCCCTTTAAAATATAGCATTGAAAACAAAAGAGCTTACATAATGGTTGGAAGTTAGAAGAAGTTTCTTACAATATGAAAATTACAAGAGCTCATTCATTGATACACATGTGCATAACTGTTCTAAAGAGGAAGTATAATACTGATGAATTCAATGTTCAAGGACATTATTCTAGAGTGGATCATGTGTCAGCCATATTATTGTCATTTATTGATATACAATAAAACTTCCCAATACTTGGTGGTTTAGAAGAATGATTTATTCATTCTTATGATTCTGTGATTTGAGGGGTGATTCCTCTACTAGTTTCACCTGAGCTTGCAGATGGCATTGCTTTCTGATGAAGTACTGACTGACCAAAGAGAAGGGACAAACTAATGTTCATTATATACTAGGACATTTTAGTTCTTCTCCAGATGACCCTCATATTCTTTCTTTATTGTTTATTTTTTAATTGTTTTTTAGTTATACATGACAGTAGAGTCATTTTGATATAATTATAGAAGCATATCTTATTCTAATTAGGACCATCTTGTGGATGCAACAATGATGAGATTCAATGTGGTGTATTCATATATGTACATAGAAACTTATGTCAGGTTTTCCCCAGTCGTTTCTTTTCCTATCCCCCCTCCCTTCCCTTCATTCTCAGTTGTCTAATCCACTGAACTTCTATCCTTCCCCTCACCCCCTTTATTGTGTGTTGGCTTCTGCATATCAGAGAAAAAATGAGATCTTTGGATTTTGGGGGTTGGCTTATTTCACTTAGTCTCCAGTTCTATTAATTTACTGGCAAATGCCAAAATTTCATTCATTTTTATGGCTGAGTAAAATCCCATTGTGTATATATTCCACATTTTCTTTATCCATTCATCTGTTGAAGGTTGGTTCCATAGCTTGGCTATTGTTAATTGAGTTGCTATAAATGTTGATGTGCCTCACTACTGTATTATGCTGATTTTAAGTCCTGTGGGTATAAGCAGAGGAGTGGGATAACTCTGTCAAATGGTGGTTCCATTTCTAGTTTTTTGAGGAATCTCCCTGCTGCTTTCCAGAGTGATTGCATCAATTTGCAGTCCCACAGAGAACGTATGAAGGTATCATTTTCCCCACATTCTTGCCCACATTTATTTTTACTTGTATTCTTAGTAATTGACATTCTGACTGGAGTGAAATGAAATCTTAGTGTAGTTTTAATTTGCATTTCTCCAATTGCTAGAAATGTTGAACATTTTTTCATATATTAGTTGATTGCTCATATTTCTTCTTCTGTGAAGTGTCTATTTAGATCCTTTGCCCATTTATTGATTGGGTTATTTGTTGTTGTTGTTGTTGTTTTGTGTGTGTTTAAGTTTTTTGAGTTCTTTGCATATCCTAGAGATTAATGCCCTATCCAAGGAGCAGGTGGTAAAGCTTTTCTCCCATTATGTAGGCTCTCACTTCATGCTTTTGATTATTTTCTTTGCTATAATGAAGCTTTTGAGTTGATGCCATGCAATTTATTTTATTTTATTTTTTTAAATTTTACTTCCTGCAATTAAGGAGTCTTGTTAAAGAAGTCAGTTCTTGAGCCAACATGTTGGGGTGTTGGGCCTATCTTTTCTCCCAGTAGGTGCAGGGTTTCTGGTCTAATTCCTAGGTCTTTGATCCGCTTTGAGTTTTGTGCAGATTTAATTTCATTATAGTTCATATGGATTTCCAGTTTTATCCAGCACCATTTGCTGAAGAGGCTTTCTTTTCTCCAGTGTATGTTTTTGGTGCCTCTGTCCAGTATGAGACAACTGTATTTATCTGGTTTGTCTCTGGTTCTTCTATTCTATGGGTCTTCATGCCTGTTTTGACACCAATACCATGCTGTTTTTGTTACTATAGCTTTGTAGTATAATTTAATCATTGGTAGTGTGATGGTTCCTGCTTTGCTTTTCTCACGAAGGATTGCTTTGGCTATTGTGGGCCTCTTATCTTTCCAAATGAATCATATTCTAATTGGATAAACTGTTGACTTTTCAAAGCATGCTGTTCTCAGAATTTCCAGAGGGATATGGTATAAACTACAAAGTCTTTTCAGGCATGGGCTTCAGAATTCACCCAAGAGCAATTCTGCCACATTTGGTTGGTCAATGTAATTCACAGGCAAACCTTGGTTCCAGAGGTGAAGAAATTTTACTGTATCTTTTGAAGGAAGGAAAAGGAAGGTCATATTGAAAAGTCATATGGATGCAGGGAGGAGTGGTTCATTGATTTCACTGTTGTAACATCTTTCAATACAGTGCTTGCAGAGAAACAGACTTGACTGGCATTTGGAGGTCCTAAAGAGAAATTGTGGGAGGAAAGGACAGGACATTCAGAGAAAGATGGCATGATAGGATTTGGTAAAGATTTCCAATTTGTTCTTTGATAGTGAGAACTCAATGAATATTTTTGATCAGAGAAATCTCCCTCCCTCACAAATAATTTGCATCCTAAAAAGGTGAAATACATCATTTCAGTGTGGTAGGGTATTTTTTGATGGTGGTGATTTGTTTTATGGTTTGCTTGTTTTTGTTTTTCTGATGGGGGAGTAGGAGGGATAAAATAATGATGTCTGGTTTCCTTAACAATGAACTGGCCTTAAATCATAGCACTTAGTAAGGATTTTCTATTTGAGAAAACATCCCAATGATGACTATACAGCCTCAAAGTTATGAAAAGCCTTTGAAAGACTGTCTTTAAAACTAATCAAAACAAATTTTTACATCTACCTGTGATGTCTTCATTTATCACAAACCACAGGAGTTTGCGCACATGTAACTTTCAGATCTCACTGTTGTGAGATTTTTATTCTATTTATTTGACCTGCTATCTGGAAACCGATAGAAGCAAACAGCATTTTCCTTTATCTTACTTCTCATCATGGGCCACAGTTATCAGAATATGTTTAATTCAAACTACCTGATTTAGTTATTAGAAAACTCACAGGCAATAGCTTTGTTCTGGGTGACTCATGAATAACAAACCACTGGAGGATACAGCATAAAGGTGAAGAATTCCTGCTTGAGGTCACATCCAAAATATATGGTTAGTCAAACTTTTGGCTTGCTCTTTTTAATTTTACCCACAGTTGTTCAATTAAGTTGACTTCCATGGGAAAACTGTAAAGTTGTAGTTTAGTGACTACTTTTAAAGCTTACATAATACATATTTACACATGTAACTGTAGTGCTGCAAGATAAAGAACCTGAACATATTTTAAAATCTTATTCAAAGTACAGGTCTAGAATTTTGCTATCCTTTATGAATGGCCATGACAGATTATCTGTATAAGCTCCTGTAGAAAGCCCCTGGCTTGCTAAGCACGGTATTTTGAGCAATAAACAGCACCAATAGTAAAAGGATTTGTTGACATTCCTTACTGTTGCTACAGGGATAAAACCAAATAGCAAGTCTTAGTATAAAGGATATTAACACTCAAACTACTCGGCCTGAATTTAAGACAGATGTAATTCTATAACCTTCCATGTGTTCTCAATATGTCTGAATCCTAATGTACTTAACTTCTCCAAAGTACATTTCTGCAGAGGAATTGGGAAGCTATCTCTTGCAGCCATAAAATGAGGTTACAATTTGCTATTATTCAGATTATGTATTTTTAGGTAGATCCTTCATGTAGATTTGAAATGAAGCTTGTTTGAAAAGATTATGAATATTTTATGAGGCATGTATGTGTGTGTGTACATTTCATATACATGGTATGATGACATTTACTAGGAAAATATATCCCTCCCTTTACTGTTTTTATTTTTTCCAACCTATCGAAAAGATAAAAAAGAAAATTGTTTACTCTAGTTCACTGAATAACAGGAGAATTTAGAGACCAAACAATCTCAAACATGTATTCAGCTTCTCTTTTTTATAAGCAAGCTAATAAAACTGAATAATATCTGGTTTCTCAGATATAGCATAGCCCTGAAAAGTGAAGTCACGGTATTTAAATGGTGCTGAAATTCAGGAGGGATCAGTGAGATAAAAATAAAGACCATGCAATTATATGATCTAATATCCACTATGTATTTAAATTCTTTAAATGTTAAGAAAGATTTAACAAATTTACTCTTCTTTTTAGGCAAAGTACAGTGTGAAGTGTAATTTATATAAGGCATTAATTAATTTTACTTCAGATATCATGCCTAAAAAACAGATGTCATTAATCACACATTTTTAATTCCATTAAACTTGTGTCTAAATCAATCTTTTCTTATAAACTTCAATATCTTGAATGTCATAGAAAAGTCAAGTGACAGATTGCTCTGTTTCATTCAAAAGAGACAATCTATGAAGCTACACGTGAAGATTTTAGGATAGTGTTGGTTGATGATGTACAAATCCTTATTTATAAGCAGTCTGTGGAGTCACATAACTTTTATGCAGCACACAAAGCTGCAAAGATAAGCTAATTTAAGGACCTTTATCAGGACATATTCTAAGAGTGTTTAAAGTAACCATGGCAACAAGTTACCAACTCTTAACTGTCTCAATGATGAATATTTACTCAACCCACTGGACACCCACTACGCTTTCATTGTCTCTAGGGCAGATAGTTCCTATTTGCGAGTTACATCGTCCTTACAGATATTTATCCAGTTCTGCACATCTCTGTGCTCTCTTACCATCATCCAAAGTACCTTCTTCTTCCTTGCCAAACACTTAGGCAACCCCATTTATTCTTCTGAGTTCTGGTTTCTGTTCTGTACTCTTCTATGGATTTATTACTCTTCTTTCGTTGAGGCATAAATTCTGAAGTTTATTAAAGTGATAAGAATAGTTGCCACTTACTGATAGGTTACACTTTGTGGTATACCATACTAATCTTTTTTTTTTCCCATATATTATCTTGCCTAATTTTCACAATAAACTGATGAATGGTAGTAGCCTGCCTCTCTGGGTCAAATCCTGGCTCTGCCAATTATTAGCTGTGTAAACTTGGACAAGATACTGAATTCTATGCTCAAGTGAGCCATCTGAAATTGATAACCATGTATATATTCCATGAGGCCACTGTGAGAATTAAATGAATTAGCACAAGTAAGGAACTTAAAAGAGTCTCGTGTATATTGCAATAGCTGGCATATTTTAATAGCATGATGCTATCTCCAAACTCTGTGAGGAAATGGTTAAAAGAAACCAGGTAATTTGCCAAAATCACATCAGGGAGATTCAAATGCTGATTTGTTGACTCCTAAGGCTCCTAAACCTATTTCCTTTCTTCTGTGAGCAAGTATTTTATCATTAATGGGAATTCATGGGAATAAAGCTCTTTTATGTAGCTTGTCTCATTTGGTCTTCACGGCTCCTAGAGTTAAGTTAAGACCCACATATTATACTGTTTTTTATTATTAATATGAAGGAACTGAAGTTAGGAGAGTTTATTTAACTTAAATCTGGTCTCACAGAGAAAAGGAAGTCACTCTAGGTTGGAGATTAAACATTGTTGAATCCTTCTACTCTTCATTTGTGAAACAATAGAAGTAAGTGAGTGAATTAGTTAATTTCATTAACTTATCTTTGAATCCATTTCTTCATGTATATATTAAGAATTGCATACTTATTTCATAGGGTTATTATGATAATTAAATAAATTAATCTGTGTAAATCTCTTAGAAAAGTACCTGGCACATAGTAAGAGACAATTAATTAATTACAGGTATTATACAAGAAATAAAAGGAAGAGAAAGTGATTTAAAAAATATAAAGCAAGATCTTTTACTGTTCTCAGCAGATTCAATGTCTAATAAGGTTTATTTCTTTACCTTTTGTAATTAGTTTTACAATTCATTTGGAACTTTTTACTACATGTGATATAAAGAAAGATTTTTTTCATACAATAATTGATCTTACATCATTTATTGAAAACATTTTCTTTCCCCATTGTTCTGCAATAAAGTCATTATTGTTATCTCTTAATATTTGTTTGTGCCATTTCCTAATCCATCAATATAGCCCTGTCTTGCCTTCTTTTCTTTGCTGTCTCATACAAATATTGACATGTTTTCCAACACAATATATTAGTTTATATGTCCTAGAATTTTACATTAATGGTGTAATACAATATATATCCTTTATTTTTAAGTGTTTCTTCTTTTCCTCTTTACAATTATTTTGAGAAGCATGAATGTGATAACATGTTTAAGTAGTGATAACATGTGTGAGTAGTATTCCATTATGTTCTATTCCATAATTTGTTTATCCTCTGTCAAAAGACATGTGGATTTCTTCCACTTTAGGCTATTAAAATAAAACTATGAATAGTAGCATGCAAGTCTTTATATGTAACATGCTTCTTTTCTCTTGAGTAAATATCGAGGGGTAATGTCTAGATCATGTGGTAGGTATATATCTGACATTTAAAACCATTTTCCCCCTTTGATGATGGAGGTTGAACACATTTTCCCCCTTTGATGATGGAGGGTGCCTCACCACTGAGCTATATCCCCAGACCTTTCTGCTATTTACTTTGAGTCAAGGTCTCGATAACTTGTTGTCACTGGCCACAAACTTCCAATCCTCCTCCATCAGTTTCCCAAATATATGAGATTACACCACACCCCACAACACTTAAAACCTTTAAGAAACTACCAATCTATTTTCCAAAGTGATTGCCACAGTTTAAATTCTGACCTAGTATATGAGAGATCTAATTCCCCCACATATCTGCCAATATTTGGTG
This sequence comes from Tamias sibiricus, assembly GCA_025594165.1. Taxonomy (NCBI): domain Eukaryota; kingdom Metazoa; phylum Chordata; class Mammalia; order Rodentia; family Sciuridae; genus Tamias; species Tamias sibiricus. The sequence continues at coordinate 145,104,812 of CM046660.1, read as the reverse complement.
TTAGCAATCCTTTAAAATTGTGTCACAGTAATTGGTAAATAGCAGTCCTTGATCATAGTTTTAATTTGTATTTCCATAACAATAATCTTTTACCTTTTCATGTATGTGTTTGCTAAATGAATAGCTATTTTAATAAGATCTCTTTGATCTCCCCATTTATATTGAGTTAGCTTCTTATATCTGTACATTACAGATATAAGTAATTTTAAAATGTTCTAAAGTATTTTCTCCCAGAGTGTGACTTGCCTTTCTCATTATGTCAGCAAATTCTTTTGATAATGTCCAATTTATCATTTTGTTTTTTATGGATTGTTTTTATGCTGTAGATAATATATCTTGACTAATTCAATTATTCTGGCATCTTTGTTTAAATGCTATTTTTACCTTTCAACATTCTATTGGAAACCAGTTGCCCACATATATGTGATCATGTCTGAATTTCATTAATCACCACATCTATCCTTACGCACATAATATATTAATTTGATCAATATAATAGCTTAATAGAAAGTTTCAATTAGGCAAGTTAGTCCAACTTTTGTTTTTATTTTGAAAAAAAAATTAGGTTATGCTTATCCCTTTGTATTTCCATACACATTTTAGAATCAAATTGTATATAACCATACACATTTTAAAATAAAATAAAAAAAAAACAGATTTTTATTGAGATTTCACAGAATCTACAGTACATTTAGGGGAGAACTTGTATCATAACAAGATCACTTAGATCTTCTATAATTTTGCTCAAAAACATTGTAGGGTTTAGTATATAGGTGTTGTAGATATTTTAGAATTATTGGCCAAGTATTTGATAATCTTATATTAATTTAAATAATATGGCTTCTAACTTCAATTTTGGTTATTGCCAGTTTATAGAAGTACAATTGATTCTTATATAGTGAATTTAAATAATTTATTTCTTGAGGTTTTTCCTTTGAATATTAGATAGTCATGTAATCTGACAATAAAACATTGATTTAATTTTTTTGCATAAAGATTTGGAGTTATCTTGATGAGATGACTTTAAATTTTGAATTGAATATCTTTAGCAGAACTTTCTAGAAAATCCTGCTTCTGTAGAGATTATCACTTTCTTCTCAAGACTCTGACACTGCTACCCATCTCCTTCAGTAAGACATGGAAACTGCCTCCTGTTATATCTTGGTGTCTTATGTACCTTCTCATAAGAGTAATAATTCCTTGCTGCCTAATGTTTAATAACTTGAAGCTGTTATAATTTCAGCTTTTGTTTTCTCACCTTGAGACAAAGCAGAAGTATCAAATACTCCCATCATATACTGTCCTCTATTTAAAAAAATATATCCTTTATCTCTCTATCGAAGTCACAACTTTGCACTGTTTTTTTTAAAAAAAAAACAGACCTAAGCAAATTATTTACTTTCAATCTGAATTTATAAAAAGTACAATGTTCCTATCTATCATTTTATAATCCTAGCATTGTTTACTATAAGAATTAATTCATATTATAGATGGTAGCCCAATGCAAAAATATATTGTATAATATCCTTTGGTGTTTGGTATGTGCTTAAATCTAGTATTAATATTCTATTCCCAATCCATATGATTTTCTCTGCTTTTCAGTCACCAGTGCAGGCAAAAGATAAATAAAAAATACATACTTTCATATTAGTGTAGGATAAATTGATTAAAATCAAGAAAAAATAATTTCCTCATGCATATCAATGATACATCACTGGATGAAAACTATCTCATCTTCAGTCCTTATTCCTATTGCTATCTGGTGGGAATGAATATAGATTCAAACTCCCCATCAAAATATTTTTAGAGTCAATGAGTAGCAAGAAGGACACACCTTATTTTCAGTGAGTTTCTCAAATCAAAATTCAGTATAATTGAGGAAAAAATTGTAAGTTCATCTCACCTCTTAGACAAAACACACATATTAACATTGCTAATTGTGATCTACATCTATATCTATATAGACTAAAATACATGAATCAAGGATGTGGTCAGAATTGGGGAATAAAAACTATTTTAAAAGTCATAAAATGTTTTACTCATGCATAAGGATGAATGAAATATGGCTTTTGCTAGTAAATGGATGGAACTGGAGAAAATCATGAAAAGTGAAATAAGCTAGACTCAGAAAACCAATGGTTGCATGTTTGCTCTCATATGAAAAAAGAGGAAAAATAAGGGGAAGAAAAACAGGGTGGGGAGGAATCCAATGGACACTGAAACAAGATCAGTGAAGTAAAGGAAGGAGATTGAGGGGGAGAGAGAAAGGATGGGAAAAGGGAGGAATGTTGGAATGAAAAAGACCATCTTAATGAAAAAGACTGTTTTAGTCAGCTATTTTGCTGCTGTGACTGAAAGACCTGACCAGGACAACCATAGAGGAGGAAGAGTTTATTTAAGGGCTCACAATTTCAGAGGTCTTAGTCTATAGAAGGTTGGCTCCATTCCTCAGGGTTCTAGGTGAGGCTGAACATCATGGTGGAAGAGTGTGGCAGAAGGACTCAACTCACGTGATGATCAGAGAGGAGAGAGAGAGAGAGAGAGAGAGAGAGAGAGAGAGAGACTCCACTCTCTAGATCCAAAGCCTCACCCCAATTCCCACCTCCTCCAGCCACACCCTACCACTTCAGTTAACACTCAGTTAATCTCATCAGAGATTAATTCACTGATTAGGTTAAAGGTATAACCCACTCATTTCCCCTCCAAACCTTCTTGCATTGTTTCACACATGAGCTTTTGGGGGGACACCTTACTCCCAAACCTTAACACTGTCTATATACTTATGTGAATATAGCAAAGGAAATCTCACCTTTATGTATATCTATAAATGCACTAATTAAAAAAAAACAATTAAATAAATAAAAGAAAAACTGGTATAACAGACAAAAGAGACTAGAGGAGGAGAAGAAGAGGAAAAAGGGAAGAACCAAGGACAGAGTTGAAACAAATTAAATTTCATACTTGCATAATTATTGTCAAAATGAACCCTAATGTATATACAATTATAATGCACTAGAAAAAAGGCACAAAAGTTCAATTCCTCTCTACTACTTTGAACAGATTGTTTGACATTGAGCATATTAAAACCTCTATAAAGTCTTAGTAACTTTTAGCTGTAAAAGAGAAAAAGTATTATTTATATATTTTTTTTTAATTTTAAGGCAACACAAAGTTAAAATCAACATAGACTCATCATATTGTTGTCTATAATCTGCAATCCAAATTATGGTCCTAATTTTTATCCCTTTCCTATCATAGATTGAGAATACCATAAAATTATATAATCTTCAGAAACAGAGAAGTTAGATACTTTGGATTTTAGGGGAAAATGGGCTTCAATGCTATCTATGTATTTTAAAAAATAGAATCTGAAAATATGAGAAAAATTTGGGTGTGTAATTTAACTCTTCCCAAACATATTTGATTCTTCCTAAGCTAGCAAAAGTTAGAAGTGTTTTGAAGTAAATGTACACATAAACACCATAATTTTTTTCTCATGAAACTATAACTTTTATAACATCAAACCAGATGTTTATAAACATCAAATCAGAAAGCTCAGAATATTGTATACTGAAATCAATATATTTTAAGTGGCATTTCCAGATCAAACACACTTTTCATACCATACAACTTTTGAGACCCCATTTTTTCTATTTTGTAAATATGTTCTTGAAAAAAAGAATTACATTCTTCAGGGAGCATGTTGTCAGTAGAAAAGAGCATGGCAATGAGGTCACAAGGCAAAGTGTGGTTCCCATTCTAGGTCTGTGTTTTCTCACTTAAGATTCATACAGTGGTTTAGCAAATATGGATACAATTTCCTGATCAAAAGAGTTTAAAAGTAAAAACAAAGAAGTATGAGTCTCACCCTAACTTGATGTTACCAGTACCCCAAACCAAATCTTATTTTTTTTTAATTTAATTAATTTATTTTTTATTCTTTTTTATTCTAAGTTGTTAGAAATGACAGCAGAATGCATTACATTTCATATTATACTTATAGAGCACAATTTTACATATCTCTGGTTGTATACAAAGTATATTCACATAATTCGTGACTTCATACATGCACTTAGGGTAATAATATCCATCTCATTCTACCATCTTTATTTTTCTTCTTCACCTGTTTGTCCCCTCCCTTCCCCTCTCTCTCCATTGGCCATTCTAGTGTTCCTCTAATCCTCCCATGCTCCCTGTCCCAACCCCACTGTGAATCGGCCTCCTTATATCACAGAAAACATTCGGCATTTGGCTTTTTGGGATTGGCTAACTTCACTTAGCATTATATTCTCCAACTTCATACATTTATAATGTGGTATATATACAAATCTTAGTATTAATTGAGAAAAATTAGATGTTTACCTTGACACTTAGATAAAATATAAATAACAGTTTTGCTAATCATGATCTATATCTATATCTATATAGACAAAAATGCATGGATCAAGGATACAGTAAGTTTGGGAGAGTAAAATATCTGTTGTGTTCACTAAGAACTTCTTAGTAGAAGAAGATAGTAAAGATAGCACTGAGACACTATTTCTTTGTAGAAGTCCATAATGAAAATAGCATGTCAAATCAGCACAGAATCTCCCTATTCCAAACTAGATCCAGATGACACTTCTGACAATACTGTTGAAAGGAGGATACACAGCTCATACACGTTCCTTGACAGTGGAGGCCAGAAAGAAAAACTGGAGATGCTAGAGAAGTTAGGCAAAGTTAACTATGCCCACCCCTACTCACGTAATTATGGTGGGAAAAGGGGATGAACTGACAAAATCCTGATTATTCTTTCTGGCTCCAATTTTGAGTGAAAACAGGAATAATAAAGAAGCCTCAAGAACATTCTGGAGCCAAGAACAATGTTAAAGTTGAAATCCTCTACTTAAAAACACATTTTAGGCCCCAAAGGGTTTGTAATCTTTATCTTTATGAAACAGAAGGAAGAAAAAAAAAAACAGTGAACAAAGAGTTTTCATGAGCATCAAAAGCTCATTATTTTCAGGGATACAGGTGGAATGATGAACACCTGTAATCCCAGCTATTTGGGAGGGTGAGGCAGGATAATCCTGTGGACCCAGGGATTTAAGGCCAGCCTGGGAAATACAGAAAGAACCTATCTCTTTAAAAAATTCATATCTGAAAGTCTTTGGACATTTCCTTCTTTGGGTGAGCATAGTTCTTTTCTCTTGAATGGTTATTATATGCCTATCCCACAGCTAACTTTTGTGTATGTATTGGGGTCAGATAATTGTTCTTATTAATTCATAGGTCTACAGATAAAAAAGAATCATGATTGAATAGGTTTTTTTTAAGCAATTATTCTGAATGGGGTCTCATTCATACCTGGGCCTAGTTTAGATGCCCACATCCTGGAGTTTAAGCTGAGATTGTAAAAGGATGAAGATTTGGGGGTCTTGCAAGAGGTAAGTACATTTTGCTTGTGATAAGACTGCAAATAACTGAAGTTCAGAAGGTTGACTTTGGTGGTTCCAAACTCTATAGATAGACTCTCCCTGAGAGAGAGCCCAATTTCCTGCACCTTGGATGTGAGCTAGCCTTAGTGACTTACTTTTACTGAATAGACTCTGGCAGAAATGAAGAAGTAAACTTCCCGCTGTACATCAAGTAAGGTTTGTGGCTTTTCTATTGTTCTCTCTCATATTTTCACTTGAAGAAAGCTATTTGCCATGAAGTGAGGACACTCTGCCAACCCTGTGGCCTACTTATGTCATGTGAAACTGAGGCCCCTGACCAAGCCGTGAAGGAACTGAAGATCTCTGCTAGTCCCAGCTGAACATTTAGCTTCTAAACAGGTTGAGAAGAAAGTCTCCTAATTCATGGGGCATTGGTCAAGTATTCAAAAGACATCTACCTTAGTAGAAAAATAAAACTGCCATAAACACTATGTTTTTCACCACCTGGCAAGGTTTAACATTAATACCTAAAGATTCAAACTGATTCTAAGTAATTTAATTATGTCTCAAAACAAAGTCCAAGAGTATTTCTAGGATTCCAAAAAATAGAACACAGTAATGTAAAATGGATGCTATTTTACATCTTCTAGAAGTTATTAGATAGTCAAACAACCAGCTATCTGTGATCAATAACAAGGACAAAAGCTCAGTCAAATAAATGAAGGGACACAGATGACAGTACACAAAGACATTAAAGCAGTCGTTACCACTATATTCAAATGTTGAATATTTTTTCATGTATTTGTTGATTGATTGTATATCATTTTATGAGAAGTGCCTTTTCAGTTCCTTGGCCCATTCATTGATTGGGTTGTTTGTTTTTTTGGTGTTAAGATTTTTGAGTTCTTTATATATTCTAGAGATTAGTGCTCTATCTGATGTGCATGTGGTAAAAATTTGTTCCCAATTAGTAGGCTCTCTATTCACCTCACTGATTATTTCTTTTGCTGGGAAGAAGCTTTTTAGTTTGAATCAATCCTGTTTGTTGATTCTTGAGGTACAGGAGTCTTATTAAGGGACTCTGGGGCTAATCCGACATGTTGGAGATTATAGCTTACTTTTTCTTCTATTAGGCGTAGTGTATCTGGCAAAGTAGCAGGATACAAAATCAACACCTATAAATCTAAGGTATTTATATATATATATATATATATATATATACACATACATAGGCATTTATATATATATATGTACACACACACACACACACATATATATATATATCAGTGACATATATATATATATATATATATCAGTGACAAATCCTCTGAAAGGGAAAAAAGGAAAACTACCCTGTTTACAATAGCATAAAAAATAAAATAAAATAAAATACTTGGGAATCAAAGTATTTGACGTGAAAGACCTCTATAACGAAAACTACAGAACACTAAAGAAAGAAATTATAGAAGACCTTAGAAGATGGGAAGATATACCTTGCTCTTGGATGCGCAGAATTAATATTGTTGAAGTGACCATACTTAAGAGCCATATAGATTTAATGCAATTCCCATTAAAATCCCAATGACATTCCTCATATAAATAGAAAAAGTAGTCATGAAATTCAACTGGAAAAATAAGAGACCCAGAATAGCTAAAGCAATCCTTAGCAAGAAGAGTGAAGCAGGTGGCATCACTATACCAGACCTTAAATTATACTACAGAGCAATAGTAACAAAAACAGCATGGCATTGGCACCAAAATAGACTGGTAGACCAATGGTACAGAAAAGAGACTAACGCATATAATTTCAATTATCTTATATTAGACAAAAGCACCAAAAATGTACATTGGAGAAAAGATAGCCTCTTCAACAAATGGTGCTGGGAAAACTGGAAATTCACATGCACCAAAATGAAATTAAACCCCTATCTCTCACCATGCACAAAACTCAACTCAAAGTGGATCAAGGATCTAGGAGTTAGACAAGAATTTAGAGGAAGAGTTTATTATACACATTTGAAATAAAAATTACTCACATTAAAATTTTAGAGCAGTAAACTATGCTTTCCAAGATGAAAATAGAAACTAGAACTGAGAGTTAATTAGACATTGCAGAAAAAATGATTAGAGAACTAGAAAACATGTTAATGTAATACATATAAAACAAAACACAAAAAGAAAAATAAACTAAAAGGAATGAAAGGAACTCAGTTCTGTGGGAAAACATCAAGATTCAACATAAGTTCATGTGATACGAGAAACTTAAGGACAGGAGAGAGAATAGAGATGCAAAAGATATTTGAAGAAAGTGGTCAAAGAGATCCTGAACTTAGGGAAAACAACAAACCCACAGATCAAAAGAGCTCAATGACTCTCAAGCTAAAATATATGAAAAAAATTACACCAAGGTACACTATAATCAAATTTCTTCAAATCAATGATAAAAAATTAAAACAGGGGGAAAAAAAGAAAACAAAAGACACATATATAGTAGAAAGATTGTATTTGGGTGCAGTGGCACATGCCTATAATCCCAGGTACTCAAGAGTCTGAAGAAGGAGAATCACAACTTTATGGCTAGTGCAGGCAATTTAGTGAGTCCCTATCTCAAAATAAAAATAAAAATAGCTGGGTTATAGCTCAGTGGTAAAGTACCCCTAGGTTCAATCCCCAGTGCAATGCCAATTTAAAAAAAGAAAGAAAAGAAAAAAAAAATGACAGCAGTTTTCATCAAAAACAATCTAATTCGATTACAGCTAAGAACCATCTTTAAAGCACAGAAGTAAATAACTATCAACCTATAATTATTTATTGAGGAAAAATATCTTCCAAAAACAAATGTGAAATAAAGGCATTATTAGAAATAAAAAAGGTGAAAGAACTTATCACCATCAGACTTCAGTATAAGAAAAAGGAATTTAATCAGAATAATGTCACACATAAATCTGAACCTAACAAAGAATGAAGAAAAATGGCAATAGAAATTGAGTGATTATTTTGTTGTTGTTGTTGTTGTTGTTGTTATTATTATTTGAATCTCTTTAAATGGTAATGGGAATTGACCATCTAATACATATATTGGGTTGCTGGCCGAATAGTGTAATCCATGGAACCTGTGGATATGTTAGGCCACACTGAATAGGAGAATTCAGATTGCAGATGAAATTAAAGTTGTTAATCAGTTGACTTTGATATGGGATGCTTATTCTGGATCATTCAAGTGGACCCAATGGGATTACTAGGGTCTTTATAAGTAAAAGAGAGAGGCTTCATAAATAAAAGAGAGAGTAAAAGAGAGAGGGGGGCTTGTCAGAGGGTGGCAATATAAGAAGGCATTCAAAGCACTTCTGATTTGTAGACAGGAACATTGCCAGGAACCAAAGCATTGGGTCACCTCTAGAAGTTGGAAAATGCAAGGAGACAGATGCTCCCTTGTAACTCCTATAAGAACAAAGCCCTGTGATATCATGATTCTAATGAGACCTATCTCAGATTCAATTTTACAAATTTCAGAGCAAATGTGTAAAAAATACCATACACACACAAAAAATAAAAAATTGAAGAGGGATAATTAGACTACACTGTTATAAATGTCTAATATTATACGTGGGGGTCTAAAACTATACTATCACTTGAAGTATATTGTTATCACTTATATATGTTAACAAATTCTAAAATAACCACGAAGATAACAAAACAAAGAATTAGCTAAAAAAAAGTTATGATAAAGTGAAATCATAAAGAATATGCAAGAGATGGAGGGGAAAAATGGGAACAAAGAACAGATGGGATGAGTAGAAAATATTTTGTTCTGGCAATAAAACCTAACCATACTGATTAATACACTGGTTATATATCCTTTAAATGTGAAACAACAGATATCGTCATAAATGCATGAAAAACTTTGTAAGATATTTATTAATCAATGAATAATTTATATAAAATCTCCCTAAAATGAAAACAAACAACTCAGAGATGGATCAAAATAGAATTGGAGAAGGTTAAGAATTAGGCTAGAAATATAGGAATAATTATTTAAATTAACATTACAAATCTTAACAAATTAAAGTAACTAAAAATCAGTGAACAGTGGAGTGAAATAGAAATATGTGTGGCTGGATATATTTTCCTTTATCAACAGTAGGAATTAAACAATACCACCTGAAGGCAAACTTGTTTTACCATAAAAACTACTTTCTTTATTTATAGTCTTTTGACTTACAAGAAAATTTAGGTATTTTGTATTAAGTTCAGCAATTCTTACATTTTCTTATCTAGTGATTTTCACATGTTAAATAAAGCTTAATATTATTTTATAAAATGATTATTTTATTTTACTTAAAGTACCAGCACTAAATGTCAGTCTTGTTCTTTTGACTCTTTCTTATGATATGTGTTGGGGTGGGTGAATGAAAGCTTATGAGTCTGAGTAAAGCTTGAATGAGGTGCATTTAAAATTGGTAATATTTACTTCTAAGAGTTGATTTCAGGAATTTTAAATTTTTTTAAAAGTTTGTTCTTTTTACATATACATGACAGTAGAGTGTATTTTGATATATTATACATACATGGAGTATAGCTTATTTTAATTAGATCCCATTCTGTGGTTGTACATGATGTGGCATTTCACTGATGGTGTATTTATACATGAATAGAAGAAAGTTTTGTCCAATTCATTCCATTGTCTTTCCCATTCCCATTTCCCCTCCCTTCTCAGGGTAATTTTCTTATCATCTTCTTTTTCTTATATTGCTAGGTTTTCTTTAAAAAAAATGTTAAAATAAACAAAATGTCCATTTAAAAAGTAATATAATCTAAAACAAGTCCAACTGGTCAGACTCTTCTTAAAAAAAAAAAAAAAAAAAAGAAAAAGAAAAAGAAAGAATGAAAGAAAGAAAGAAATCATTCTCTCTTCCTAAAAGAAGCTATATGAGTATTAAATGAGAGCAGATAAGAAAAGTCAGTGTGAACTAGGATACTGTCAATGCATTGTTAATTAGTTTTGTGCCTTTGTCAATATAAGTAGAGATTTTCAGTCAAAACTTCATACTGAAGAGATAGTCATTCCCTTCCTGTTTTAAATTTAGAAATGAGGAACAACATATAATTTAAATACATACAGAGAGACAAGCTAATTAAAAGGAACCTGAAAATGCTAGCGATAAACAGGTACCCAGAGACCCAGATGTGAGATAGATATGCAGCTGAGCTGCCTACAGGGGAACCTGGAGGGCTCTGTGGATGGCCCCAACCTGGACTGGGACCCATGATAAAGCAGAAATCTCCCTCCTGGGCCATGTGTACCACCAGGGTGAGCAGTGAGAATCTGAACTCTGTCTAAGGGACTGATTAAAGACAGAAAAGAGCAACAAAGCTGGTGGACTAGGTCAGGTAACAGAGATGCCTTGGACAGAATGGTAGCAGCATAGAAGGAGTACCTGACTGTGGCCAGAAAAACTCCACAGACTTCACAGTAGGTGAAATAAGAGTGAAGAGAAACAGAATCATCTTAGGACCTGATATACGGTTAAGAGCTAAATAAATGCTAGGAATTATAATTATTAATTACATATTTTATTTGGAGAAATCAATAACTAGCTTCCTTCCAGCATATTTTATATAGGAATATTCCAATTAGACAACTCTAGAGGTGAAGTTTGTTAGCCTGAGTGTCCCAGGTCAGAGGTCCAAATTAGGAATCTACCTCAAGTTCTTTATTCAAACATCTCTCAAGAAGACAGCTGGCTTAGGAACTTGCTTCTCCAGAGATCAAAAGCTGGCATGTAGAATTAAGGGTTATAGCAGAGTTGATGTCTTCTGATCTTCTAAAATATAAAAAGTCAATGCTCAAATTATACCAACAAGCATAAAGCAGATCTTCATCTAGAAAATTTCTGTTAGAGTATATGTAAATCAAGTTCAGGAAGCTGAAAAATATTGAGTATCATAGCTACCATTTCCTCATATTCTTATTTACTAAGTTAATGCTACCAATTCATCACCCTTTTGAACTCATCTCCAATATCCACAAACAAAACAAAAACCATAAATAGATTTCATCCTATAGTTCAAGTGATTGATATCATTACCTATTAGATACCTCCATGTATTTCACTATTATTTCGATTTTTAAATTGAAATAAAAAAAAAACAGAAGAGTACCAAAAGAATACATATTTATTATACATGAGATGGGTATACAGCTCTACAAATTCTCTGATCCTAAACATACTCATAAAACTTCCTCTCAGAACAAGAACTAGAATACTATCAACCTTCCTACAAGTACCCATTAGACTCCTTCCTATTTCTGAATCCTCTTCACAAAAAGAACTACTATCTTGATTATTATCACCATCAATTAATTTTGTTGGGTATGGAATTTACATAATACATCACAGTCAATATATTCGCTTTGTGTCTTAGTTTCTTTTACTCATTTTTTATTGTGATTATGATTATAAGATTAATCCATAATGTCATTTGTAAAAACACTTGTTTGTGTTCATTACTATATAGTATTCAATTGTATGAATATACTGCAAACTATCCATTCTATTTAAACATTTGGATGGTTTTCAGGTTTGGACTATTATAGATGGTGCACCTATGTACAGTATTTATATATGTCTGTTAGTTCACATATACATGCATTTTTGTTGAGTATATCACTAATTGTCCCAAAACAGATAAATAATGCTCAGGTTGAGGATGAAACATATGAAAGTTTTCCATGTGAGAGTATCAATTCACATTCCCAAGCAACAAATGAAATTTTTAGTTTCCCCACATTCTTGAAAATACTTGGAATCATAAATTTTTACTCTAGTCCTTGTCAAAGATGTGTACTGATATTTTATTTTTACATCATTTGAATTTCCCTCATTACTAGTGAGTTTGAACCAAATTTCATATATTTACCAGACATTCAAAGAATCTGTTTTGTAAAGTACTTATTCAAGTCCTAACAGCTTTTACTTTAAAAATTAAGGTTCTCCATACAGATTAAGAAGTATGGAAACGAGGATAATAAGGATGTTGGTAGTAATAAAGAATATGTGTGTATATATATGAAAAACATATATGTATATGTACGTATATTTAAAATCTCAAAAGAGAAAATAATATTTACTGAGAACTAGTATGTTCTATACTAAAAGGTTTTGGTTTCCTTATCATTATCCTAAATGCATGATTGAAGACTTGAATAGTACGAATATACTTTGTATACAAACAGTGTTATGTAAAAAAAAGATGCTCTATATGTGTATTATGAATTGTAATACATGCTACTGTTATAAATACAACAATTTTGAATTTAAAAAATAAATAAATAAGAAGCACATGTTGTCTGTTTTCAAAAGTGGAGACCAGTGGGTTTAAAGAGATTACGTAATTCACCCAAGGTAGTATAGTTGGGAACATGGCAACAGTTTTATTGCAATGGGCTGCTTCCTAGTCATAAATACAGGTAGTCTGATATCAAGAAGAGAAAACCACGGGGTTCCATGACCATAAGTACGGGACTAATGGAGAAGATCTAGATAAAAGAAACCACATGTTTCCTTTTATCTTCCATGAGAAAATAAAATTTAACGCCCCCCCCCCAGATGTTGTCACAGGGAATGGTTATTTGTTAAGTTTATATTCTTTATATTATAAAGAACTGAGTTATTCCCTAATATACAATATGTGGCACACAATAGACACTCATATTTCCTGAACTATAAGACAGAATTTTAATTTTACTTTTTCTATAGCTACAGAGAATTTCTAAATTGTCAATGCAAACTGCCTGCACTCAAATCTTAATAACAGGGGAAGGAGACATTAAAATATTGTCTAAGTACACCACATCAAGTAGACAGTTATTGTACAATGCAGTGCATGGCCTTGTAACACCTTTTCTGTAAAAGAATTGCTTGCTTTGGATTTCAACTGGCATAGAGGAGGACAAAGGAAAGCTGGCTTCTTTCTTTTATAACAAGAATTTACACCTGAAGACAAGTAAGTAAATTAAATAAATAAATCAGGTAACCACCCCATTCTTACATCAAAGAAAAAACAATCACACTACTAAACTAAAATTAATATGACAAAAATTTATCCACAAATTTACATGCATAAAAATGTACATTCTCTCAGAACACAACTTTCTCATTCTCGCACACACAAACACATATATTCTGAAAGAAATATATGTGTTGTGTACAAAAATGTAGAAATATCTACAGTGAGAACCCTAATTTGTTTCCTATTCCCATATATACCCTTCACCCCCATTATAACCATGGTTTGGGCTATAATTTTTAACTTTTATTTCTAAGAGTTATTTTTTTCTATTTCCTCACTTTTCAGTTATATTAATGTGTTACAACTTCTCTGCAGAATTGGGAGCTCACATCTGCTCTTGGGAACTTCCCCTGTGTTTTAGTCAGCTTTTTTGCTGCTGTGACTAAAGGACCCAACCAGAACGATTGTAAAGGAGAAAAATTTTATTTAAGGGCTCATGGTTTCAAAGGTCTCAACCCACAGACAGAAGTCTCCATTCCTAGGGGCTCAAGGTGAGGCAGAACAGCATGGCAGAGAGTTTGGTAAGGGGAAGCAGTTCATGTGAAAAGCAGGAAGCAAAGAGAGAGAGACACCACTCTCCAGATACAAAATATATACCTCATAGCCCAAAGAACCATTTCCTCCTGCCACATCCCAGCTGCCTCTCCTTATCACTCAGTTAATCTCATCAAGGATTAGTTCACTGATTAGGTTAAGACTATAACCCAATCATTTCTCCTCCAAACCTTGCATTGTCTCACATGTGAGCCTTTGGGGCATACCACATCTAAACCATAACATCCAATCCTGATTTGGCTTTTCTCACACAGTCAGGCAGTTCTCTGGAGGAGCAGGTAGACACCTGTGGTTGTAGGTAATAGAGCAGAGGTCCTTCTTCCCTATAACCTCACTGCTGGTAGAATGTTATAAAGAAAACAAGTCCAATTTTTCCCTACATGTAGATATTTTATTCTATGAGCACCAAAATAATAATAATAATAATAATCTGTACAAAGCTCAATGTAGTCCTCACCTCCTCTCTATGGTTTCTGACAGACAACTCCTTTAAAAATCATTGTTTAAAGGCAAATATAAAAATATACTAGAGACAGGATGAGCTAACATTTAAATTGTGCTAGGAGACAAAATCCTCTATTAAGCAGAAGAACAGAACAGAACAGTTTTAACCTTGGGCCCTTCTCTGAAGCTTCCTAATTGACTAGTTTCATATAACCTGTTTGTAAAGGCTGAAGTGATGGCATACTTCTAGTTAACTCTTTATTTTTAAATAACACTATTTTACAATTGAAAAATTACTTCTGTTATCCCTTTTATAAATTTTTGTTCTTTTTTAGTTTTACATGACTATATAATATATTTTGACATATTATACATACATGGAGTATAACTTACTATTCATGTGGTTGTATAGGATGTGAAGTTACAATGGTTGTGCATTCATATATAAATATAGGAAACTTGTCATCCCTTTTTTCAACTACCTTTTAACTAACCATATCTCCACTGGAGCCTCAATGATATATTTGCAGCTTTTCCTTTTTCTACTTCTAGGATATCGATTAATAATAAGAATATTTGAAATGCTAATTAACCACATCACAGTCTATTCCCAATTATTTTAAAGAACACTGAGTTGGCAAACACAGCAACTAGGGACGTTGCAATTCCTGCATAATCCACAATCAATAATGGGTCCTATTGCAGAATTGATTCTGGTCTAAAACGTAAAACGTCTCAGACTCCTGCAATGACTAAAAGTTTACTGGATGGCATATTTGCAAGCACAATTAGATTCATTTTGTGTGTTAGTCAGCTTTCTGTTACTGTAACAAAGTGCCTGAAATAATCAAGTTAATAAAAAGAAAAGGTTTATTGTAAATCACTATTTCAGAGGTTTCAGTATGTGGTCACTTGACTCTGTTGCTGTTGGACTGTGGTAGCACAGTACATCATTAGCACAAACATGTAGCAAAGGAGATCTGTTCCTCTCATTACAGTCAGGAAGCAGAATGAGGAAGAGGAGAGGCTAGGGTACCCCAAATCCCATTCAAGAGAATGTTCCCAATGACCTGGCTTGCTTTCACTAGGCCCTACCTTCTAAAGGTTCCACCACCTCCCAATAATGCTACACACAGGGAAACAAGCCTTCATGACATGGGCCTTTGGTGGAAAGTCAAATTCCAAATTACAGCACTGAGCTATCCTGTGATACAATCAGAGGAGATACTTCATCAGTTCTGTTTGGCCACTGCTTTGCTATCTACATGTTCCTCAGAATGTTCCAATCCTCAGACATATTGTAGTCAGGGAAGTTCAAATGTCAAATTTCTTTAAAGTTAGAGCTATGGTTTTTTTCCTTCATTTTCTTCTACTGACTTCTGCCCTCATTACTTTATTAGTTTTAGTATCAATGATTTCTTTCTTACATTTTTTTTTGGGGGGAAAGAGTGAAGCTTTATTGCAGATAATGGACATACATTTAAGAACAAAAAAGTTCTTATTACTTTTTTTCTTCTTTAGTAGCTTGCACTCTTTGGGTAATGCCTAAATTTTAGCCCTTAAATGCCTCTGGCTATTTATTTCCCCCCTTTCCTAGATAGCAGAAATTGCTGCCAAGATAGCTCAGAATCTCAATAAAATAGTTACTTATTTGTTTTCTCCTGAAAGGAAAATGCCAAGCATATTTTGATAGAGAGGCATGAGAAACAGTGTTTTCTGTGAGACCTCTGTCTTTTTAATAGAGAAAAATCACAAGTTTATTTTCTAAAAGCATTTTTGAACATTTGCATCCATGATGTCAATTTTTAGCTTTTATTTTGAGGCATCTTGCTTGAGAATCTGGTTTAGAAAATGAAGGCAATGAACTCCCTCTTTTCCAAATATATTAAAGGGTAAAGAACGCTAGGAGGATGATTTTTCATTTTATTCTTGCTTTTCTTAAACATGCATTTAGTATACAATTATTGAGAGAATATTTTGTCAGTCACTGTTCTAGAAAGCAAATATCAAATATTCAGTAATGAGTGGAGTTGGGGGGTGGAAGGAGGGAGAGAGAGGGGAGGAAGAGGGAGAGAGCCTCTGTACTCACGGACTCTTGCAATTCACTTTGGCGTGATTCACCATGCATTCCTCTACAGGTTTTTGTTGTTGTTGTTTTGTTTGTTTTAAATTAAAATATGTAATGTTACAGAAGAATTCAGAGTAACTTATGTAGACATTTCCTTCTCCAGGACAACTTAAGTCATGCCCTGTCCCCTCCTGAGCATGGGCTCCACTTACTGATTTGCTTTCAAAGAGTAGAGAATGAAGAGTCCAGTGTGAAATTTCACAGTGAAGAATTCTAGCGAGCACTATTTCAGCTGGTGATCACATGTCATGGTGTCTGTCATAAGTTGTAAGTCATGTCAACGCCTGGTAACCTTAATCTGATAGAATGAGAGACTTCACTTCTGCATTGTTCCTTCTAAAAAGCCAAAATAATCCCAGTCTAATCATGAGAAAAACACAAGACAAATTCCAACAGAGGTGAATTCTACAAAATACATGACCAGTACTCCTCAAAACTTCCATGGTCTTAAAAAGAGGAAATTTAGAGAAATGACCACCATTGAGGGGAGCCTAAGGAGATGTGACAACAGAATATCCAATACTTCAGTGGGATTTCAGATGAGAAAAAGGACTTTATGGGAAAGCTAGTTAAATATACATAAATTGTTGAGTTAAGTTATTAGTAATATACTAATACTGATTACTAAAGTGTAACAGTTAAACCATAGTAATGCATGATGATAACAATAGGGGGAAGAATGAGGAGCATGTAGAAACTCTATTATCTTCTTAACATTTCTACAAAATTGAAACTATCCTAAAGTAAAAAGGTCATGTGAAACACACACACACACACACACACACACACACACACACACATGCACACACACCTTTGTATTTACCTATGTAGTTGATTTTTTCAGTTCAAATGCTCTGCAAATTACAGTGAGGTTATGTCCTGATGAACTCATACTAAATTATAAATGTAAGTCTAAAATGCATTTAATAAATATAATCTACTGACATCATAGTTTACCTCAGCCTAAACTGCCATAAATGTGCTCAAAACACTTCTGAGTTGTGGAAAATCATGTAACAAAGCCTACTATTTAATCAAGTGTTGAATGTCTCATGGGACTGATGGGGAGGAGATGCAGCTCCCTGATACCCAGCATCATGAGAATATCAACCATAGTGCATATCATGACTCAAGAGAAGACCAAAACACAAAGTACATTTTCTATTAAATTTGTGTCACTTTTGTAACCATTGTAAAGTCAAAAATTCTAAATTGAATCATCATAAATAAGGGCCATTCCTTTCTATTTCTTATTCTTTTATATAGGTGTTCATTGGGTATAATTTTCCTTCTCTTGAAGGATTGCCTTTTCTATTTCTTGTGCTTCTGGCCTGCTAAGGATTAATTATTTGATTGATTGTTTGTCTAAAAATACCTATATTTCATATTCAATTTTGAAAAAAATCTTTTAACTGGGTAAATGATTACTTTCCCCCTCCATATTTTTAAGATAGCTCACCACTATTTCTTTGTTTATATTGTTTAGACAAGAATTTTGCTGTCATCTTTGTTTCTGTGTACATGTGGTTTTTGTTGTTTGTTTTTGGGATTGGGCCCAGAGGTAATTTACCACTGAATCACATCCTAGCCCTTTTAATTTTTTTTTTTTTTTTTTTTTTTTTTTTTTTTGTGTGGTACCAGGGATTGAACTCAGGGGCACTCGACCACTGGGTCACATTCCCAGCCCTTTTTTGTATTTTATTTAGAGACAGGGTCTCACTGAGTTGCTAAGTGCTTCGCCATTGCTGAGGCTGGCTTTGAACTCGCGATCCTCCTGCCTCAGCCTCCCAAAGTGCTGGGATTACAGGCGTGCGCCACCACGCCCGGCTGCCCTTTTAATTTTTTATTTTGAGAGAAGGTCTTACTAAGTTGCTTAGGATGTCACTAAGTTGCTGGACCTGGCCTCAAATTTGTAATGCTTTTCCCTTGGCCTCCTGGGACCATCATGCAGGTCATACATGTGCATTTTTAAAATCTGTATGCTTATAATATTTTTGCATTACTGATTTAAAGTGATCTGATTAAAATGTGCCTTCATGCAGTTTTCTTCATGTTTTATGCTAGGGATTTATTGAGATTTTTGGACCCCTGGGTGTAGTGAGTTGAATGGTGGTCCCCAGAAGTTATGGCCACCACCCAGCACTTGTGAATATGGCCTAATTTGTATAAAGTATCTTTGAAGATACAATTAAGGCCAGGATCTCAAGATGAGATCATCCTGGATACCCTAAATCTGATTACTATTGTCCTTCTCAGAGAAGAGGGAGATTAGAGACACAGACAACATGTAAAGATAGTGGCTGGGATTGGAATTATGCAACTGCAAGCCAAGGAGTGACTGGAGCCCGAAGAACTAGATGAGGTAAGGAAGGACACTCCCTTAGGGCGCTCAGGGATCACAGCCTTGCAGACACCTTGATTTAGAAATTCTAGCTACCACAAATGTACAGGAATAAATTTCTGTTCTATTAGGCTATCCAGTTTGTGGTAATTTGTTATGGACAGCCCTAGAAGACTAAGAATTTGAACTTATGTCATTAATCAAATTTGGGGGGGAAATTTAGCCATTATTTCCTCAAATTAAATTTATTCTCTCCTTTTTTGGGGACTTTGATGACATGTACTTAGCCACCGAAAGTTTCCTCAAAACTTTCTAATGCTGTGTTCATTTATTTTAGTCTTTTTTTTCTCTCTGTATTTAATTTTGTATAGTTTCCATTGCTGTTTCCAAGTTTACTAATCTCTTCTTCTGCAATGTAAAATCTGCTATTATTCCCATCCATTATATTTATCATCTCAGACATTGCAGTTTTCAACTGTACAAGTTTATATTGGGCCTCTTCTAAAATATCCTGCATACCTCTATATATTCCCTCTTCCCCCTAGCCTCTTGAACATGTAGAACACAATCAGAAACTTTTTTAATGTCTTTGTCTCCCAATGCAATTTTCTGCATTATCTGGGTGTGTTTCAAGAATGTTTTTGTCATTATGGGTTATATTCTTCTATTGCTTTACATGCTGATAACTTTGATTGAATGCCAGAAATTGTATGTTTTACATTTTAGATGCTGTTTTTATTTCTATAAATATTCTTGGAGTTTGTTCTAGATGTTCTATGAGGAAACAAAGTTACTTAGAAACAGTTTGACATATTTGTATCTTTTTTTTCCCCCCAAGCTTAGTTAGGCAGGACCAGGGTAGCATTTCCTTTTGGGTTAATTTTCCCCAGGACAGGGCATCTTAGTACTGTAAGCAATTCTCTGTGCATCGTGAAGCAATCCACTCTCTGTTGGCATAGTCACTCTATTCCTAGATCTGGAGATCTTTAGCTACTGTTTCTTCTCCTGGCCTCAGATGGTATCCCCAGAAGCACACACTGACCAGAACTCTGCTGCAACGTCTGGAGACTAACTGAAAACCTCTGGAGTTCTCTCTGTGCAGCTCTGTCCTATGTGATGTTATTCTCTGTGAACTCGTGCTACCTTGGCTTCCCTGGAATCATATGGAAACATATTGAACTTAAGAAGTTCATCCTTTGGCCTAGGCCTATCTTTCCTATTCCTTGGCTTGAACACTTTCTCCAGGCAGATGGCTGGTTCTTCTTCTGTTTCATCTCTCAGGTAATGCTGTCCTCCTCTGATGGTTGTGCAACATCTCCAATGCTGTTAATTCCTATATCTCTGCCAGATATCATTGTTGCTTCGAGGTGACAAAGCAAATCCCATTTCATTTTACGCCAACTTGACTAGGATAAAAATTCCTCCTTACTTTGGATAGCATGTTGGTTACTGCAAATGAAAACATATAGAGTCTCTAAATAAAGCTATATTCCTCCAAATATAAACTTTCCTTTAGAAAGAATAAAAAATAGCTGCATATCATTTTGACACTGTATGGAGTTTAAGCTTCATTAGTATCTGATTTGCTTGTTTTCCCCTATTTGTCAAGGTATGGTACTTCTGAGAAATTTTACCAAGTCCCTCTAATTTTTCAGGGTATGAACTACTGTATCTCCCCACTGTGGCAGCTGGTGGTCTTTGCAAGGTTCTTCATCCTCTAACCTATTGCTTACTGCTGAGTTATCTGGAGTATAACCCTGTGTATGAGCAGTTTGAGAGAAGCTAACCATTCTAAAGGAATTCTTTGCAGACTTGGGAACTACAGGCTCTGTGGTCCTCTAACATTTTTTTTTTTTTTTTTCTCCTGAATTATCAGCTTCCCTTTCAAATTCCTATCCTGGCTTCTATTTTCTCAGTCTAGAAAGACTGCTGCATATTACAGGATTCACCTGCTTCGTGAGGAACTAAGATCTGTTCCCAGGGGGAAGGCTTAGCATATATGGAACTCACCTAGTATGTTTCCTTCTTACAAGAATCATATCCTTTCTAGTTTATGCATTCCTCTTTTAGTTTTCATTAACAACTTGTCTTCTATATTTTGTCCAGCTTTAATAATTACCATTGGCAGGGGGTTTAGTCTGTTACTCTGCCATGAAAACAACCAGTCTTCTCTCTGTAATTTGGAAAGCTTTTAAAAAATACCAATGCTTGGGCCTCACTCCAAATCAATTAAATCCCAATATCTGCAATTGAGGTCCAGGCATTTGTATTTTTAAGTTCTTTCCAAGTCATTCAAATATGCATAGAGAGCTGAGAACCACTAGTCTAAGTTGGCTAATAATGACAGCTGGCCTTTATTTCCTTGATCTAAATAAAAATCCTTGTAGCCCAGACTTCAGAAACAAATTTGGTTGTCCGACTTAGTGGATGGGTGAAGAGCTCCTCATTTTGATGAGCAGCAGAAATCTCTTGCATCAGCATACCTTCCCTTCCTCTAGCTTCAATGTATTAATGGAAATTTCCACAGAAACTCCTTTCTTTTGTTAAGTAAGCTGGACTCATGCTGATCACCAGAGCTACTGAGAAGGAAAACTGGCATAGCTTTTCTATCTCCTTTCAACTCACCTGCAGTCTTTCCTGCTGCTCATTTCCATTTCTATGCATTCTGATATCCAGGCTATTCTGGAGTTCTGATTGGAATACATATTTTTGGAATATTTCTCTTATAACTACCTGGGGTTTCAAATTTCTTGAAAATGGAGGGTTAGAATCCGAAGCAATCTATTTTATTAATTTCAAAAATTTCTCCAATATCTAAGGCTTGTTATAGGATCCTTCTTAGCTCTGTATCAACTTAGGAATGTATTATTAATTTTATATTTCTTTTGTAATTTTAATGAGTCTGAGGTTGAATATAAAAGGAGCAAGTAATAATGAACTGATAGTTTTAGGCTATAATATAAAGTATTTTGATTCAGACTAAATGCACAATTTTTATTCCCATTGAGATTTTATTATTTCATCTCCCTCAACTCTTAGGGAAGAAAATATAGATAGATAGATCAAAGAGATCAATGTCCTTCTTAAAAAGAGTCATGTCGAATGATTCAATAAATCTAGATGCTTAAGTTACAAATAATCAGGGTATATCAACAATTTGCCAATTTCCTTCTCCCAGACTG
Organism: Tamias sibiricus; assembly: GCA_025594165.1. Lineage (NCBI taxonomy): Eukaryota > Metazoa > Chordata > Mammalia > Rodentia > Sciuridae > Tamias > Tamias sibiricus. Next base: position 145,082,669 of record CM046660.1, on the reverse strand, counting down.
GTTTACTGGGGATATCTGCCTTTTACTTTGCTAGGAAACTTCCATTAAATTGTCTATTTAGGAGGAAATGAAAAGGCATAGTTAAAACCTAGGATTTTCTTTTGGAAGAAAGACAAAAAGCAAACTGTTTTACTATTAAGACATTAGTTACTAACTGACTATTAGCTTCTGAATTACAGCTCTTTGTTAGCATTAGGAACCATGATGTTTAAGAACACACATGAGTTATTTTACCTTCCATGACAGAACAGTAGGCGAAAATGCTAAAATTCACACTAACACCTCTTGATGAATTATAACCCAATGTCGAGATGCTGGTTCTTAAAAATCATTTTTCCTTTTCAGTTCTGCTTATAATTGGACAAAATATTTTCTTTGTCTTCTTAAAATGTGACTTCTTTTTCAACAGATGTAACAACCACCCTTTATTATAAAAGTTTTTGAAATTCAGCAAACCCTAGGAAGAGCCTAAAAAAGACCAAGAAGAAAACAAAATAAATGAAAAGGAGATAAAACTATGATGAATGTGTAAAAATATTCAAGAATATTTAGAATAACGTGAAGTTCTATGAAAGTTCAGTAATTCTTGCAAGTATCTTAAGTATGATCAAAAGGTCCTTGATCACCTGTGCTCCACCTTCCTTGAAAACTGAACGGGGTGGGGGGTGGGGTGGGGATGTGCTTAAATTAATCCATGAATACTTCTGTTAAAGGAAGGGCATCAACTCTCTTCTATCACTAATTAGCAACTGAATGACATTCACAGTTATCCAATGTCTGTGGAGGATACTAAAATAGGTACACAGGAAATCCTTGCCAGAGCTGCTTAAACAAAGGGCATCCTAGGTGCGCATAATAGTTGCTTTAGAAAAATTCACTGAACTGGCTCTATCATATAATATAAGCTCATAATGAGTAACCGAGGAGACCATGTTTAAAAGAAATTTCACTAACACCTGCTTGAGGCTCAAACCACATAGCTGAAAAAGGACAGGGAAGAATTAAAAATTAAAGGACAGGAAGCAAAGAAAGAATTTTTTAAAGAAAGGGGGAAAAAAGTGATGAGAAAGGGAATCACATCCAAAGCATCAGAATCCTTACATCTGTTAAGGCACTGATAGAGCTCTGATAGGATAGTTTTAGCCCAGTACAATGGATGTATTATAAACTTCAAAGAAAAAAAATTTTTTTTTAAATCAGAATATTCTATGAGCTGGGTGTGGTGGTGCACACCTGTATCCCCAGTGACTTGGGAGGCTGAGGCAGGAGGATTGCAAGTTCAAGTCCATCCTGGGCAACTTAGTGAGATGCTCAGCATCTTGGCGAGACCCTTTCTCAAAATAAAAATGAAAGCTAGAGGTAAAGCACCCATGCTTTCAATCCTCACTACCCAAAACAACAAAACATCAAACCATTTGATAATTTTTCTGGTAAAAAAAAAAAATTCCTCAAGGTAAACTCTAAGGAAAAGTATGGTAAGTCTCAAGAACCTCTTCAGCAAAAAAGGATGAGCAATTAAATTTCAAACAACTCATCAGTAACAAATCAGATGAAATCAACTTATTGTAATCAGTGGTGCCAACAGATACAATCCCTTTGCAGTAATTCCCCTAAGCTTCTCATTAGAACACACTGTCATTCCAGTAAAAAATAAAATAAAATAAGAGCATTTAGGAATATGTGCTTTCACTCTAATGAAGATAAGGAAAAGCAGTAGGTAGATGAAGTCCAGTGAAACATGTCTCAACTAAAACCCATGGGCATGAGATCAAACCACAGAAGTGCTGTGCCTGCCTCAAAAGTGAAACATGATAGATGAGGACAAAAGAAATCCGAAGGAAAAAAAAAAAAAAAAAAAAGATTTTATACCAATCTGCGAAGTACTATAGGGAAAGGAAGTTGAATTGTGTTTCTCTGATCAAAACAAGAAAATGCCATCAATGAACTAAGTGAGCACCAGACCCAACAAAGCACAGCTTATAAGCTGCATCCACAGTCTCCTCAGACTCCACAAAGATTGCTTCCCACAAGAAACTAAGTGTGTATGTACATTTATTGTAGACATAAGCCTGTCCTCACACAAACATTTGACAAAACTGCTCCCTCTCTGGGTCAAATACAATTTAATTACTTATTTTAAGTAGCAGGAAATTTTTAATTATTAGCCCAAATTAAATTGTTGAATCCAATGAGATGCTCTTGACAGAGATAGAAGGGTAGTCTACAAGATAAATTGTGGGATATATAAAAAAATCTGAAATAGTGCCTAACAAAGTTGCCTATGTGTATGCACAATAATAAAAAGAGATTTTTTAAATTGGATTAAGAGTCAAGGCTTATTTGAGGAAATGTAAGTTGAAAGGGAAACTTATAAACATGATTCTTGAGTTCAGTAATTGTATATAAATCTGAAGTGAACTAAAAAGATCCTTTTCTCGGGGAAAGGTCACTGGATTGAGGATTGGGAGGCTAGAAGTTTGGTCCTGTTTTGCAACTTTTTGTAAGTAAGGCCTAAATTAAGTCATGCCACAACTATGAGATTTAGTCTCATGTAGAAATTGTGAGGGTTATGTTGGATCTCTTCTAGCTAAAATTTAAAATCACATTTAAATCCATGACTTTAATAAAATAGCAGATTATACATATTTAATTCACCCTTTTGTATATTATACTTTTATAATCTTAGGAGAGAGTTAAAGAGGCAGCCAGCCCAGCAGTAATGAAAGATCTGGAAATTATAAAAGCAGGGTCATCTGATCATTCCATATATTTCTATCATCACTCCTTCACATATTATTTCTATTTTTGTCCTCTGCAACTAAGTCCTGATGGTTACTTTTATGTGTCAACTTGACTGGGCTAAGAGATACCCTGACAGTGGGTGAAACATTATTTCTAGGTGTGGCTTATGAGGGGGTTTTTGGAAGAGATTAGCATTCAGTCAGTAGACTGAACAAAAGGAGAATGACCATTACCAATGTGGGTGAGTACCATTGGATCTACCTAAGGCCCAAATAGAACTAAGCAGCAGAAGCCCAATTCTTTCTCTTCTTGAGTGGGATCATCCATTTTCTTCTGCTTTTGGCCATTTGAGCTCTTGGTTTGATCTTTCAGACTCTAGGTCTTATACTTAACAGCCCCTTTGGTCTCAGGCCTCCAGCCTGGGACTAAAATTTAGACCACTAGCTTACATGTTTTTCAGGCCTTTGATTCAGTCTAAAGTACATTACCCTTTTTCCTGGTTCTCCAGTTTCTAGACAGCCTATCATGGGGCTTTTTATCTTCCACAATCATGGGAGCTGATCCTCAAAATAAATATCCTCATATTTTCATATCTCTATCTACATGTCTATCTATCCTGTTGGTTATACTTCTCCAGAGAACTCTGACTAATATACACTGTCATCTCACTTACAGGCTTTATTTGCATTCCATGTTTAGTTTATGCTTGCACTGGTATAGTAATAATGGATTAGAACATATCTTCTAAGGTTGTATCTATTTACCTACCTTACCTACTTATTAGCTATGTATCTCAGGGCTTAAAACTCTTTGGACCCCAGTTATATTATTCGTAAAATCAAAACAATATATTGACTCCATGGACCCACTCATTTAAATTAGGTAATTTTTATAATATATTACATTTACTCTGTATTTGTTAATCTCATGAACCCATGATAAATACCTATATTACATCTTAAGAATAAAGCTAAATGGCCCAAATTCATAACAGTGAAGTCATAGGCAATTCTTAGGATAAACCACATAGCTTCACTGTCTTCAGAGGATGACTGTGGGTGGGCAAAATGGAATCCAGATAAGGCAGCCTTGGAGAACCAGTAGAATCCATCTTTCCTACTGGAAATCAATTCAGTGCTAAGTTGAGAGAGGTGTCTGTTAAATAAGGGATAGTCCATTGTATTATATAATTATTGCATTTAAGAGAAACTTTACACATCTAAACTAAGTCAAAGTGAGAAGAATTACTTATCATCACTAAAAAATGTAGACTTTTGATGTAATAAATTCAACCTACCAAAGCACTCCTATTGTTCCATTTGATGTAAAATTGATTTAATGACTAGAATAATGCTCAATTCCCAGTTTATAATTGAACTTTGATCAAAATTTTGTTTCTAGAGAAAAAATAAAAGAAGTTGGCATTCTCCATACTAAAGATTAAGGAAATCAAATCAAAAGCCCGTGTGCCAACAGCTTTCTCTATTAATCAAAATGTTTATGTCAAGAATCAGTCTTTTAGTTTTTAAGTCAGAGGAAGCACTTTTAGTTCATGTTAAAACAAGTTGAAACTAATGCAAGCATCCAAACCTATCTAAATTTCAGCATCCAAATATTCATTCTGATGACTTGCAAAAAGAATTAATCTCCAGAATTGACTATTCTTATAGAAACACATTACATTGAATGTGCATGCATGCACTAGAGAAGCATTAAGTCACACAGGAGACCAGGAGAGTGTTCTAGTCAGCTTTGTCACTGCTATGACTAAAAGACCTAACAAGAACAATTTTAGGGGAGGAAAAGTTTATTTGGTGCTCACAATTTCAGAGGTCTCAGTCCATATACAGCTGGCTCCATTGCCCTGGGCACAAGGTGAGGCAGAACATCATTGTGGATGGGTGTGGCAGAGGAAAACAGTTCAAGACATGGAAACAAGAAGTAGAATGAGACATGTACCCTTCAGGAGAAACAGAATATAAACTCTAAAGATAAGCCCTCAGTGCCTCATCTCTTCCAGTCACACCCTACCTGCCAGTTAATCCCTCTCAGTGGATTAATGCACTGATTAGTTTAAGGCTCTCATTACCCAAATCATTTCACCTCTAAACTTTCTTGAATTGTCTTACACATGAACTTTTGTGGAACACCATATATCTAAACCATAACAGGGAAAAATGTGTATCTCAAATAGTCTGATAAAGTCACATCCTGTGTTTGTCTTGCTCAACTAACTACACAATTAGTCTGTGTTATTATCTTTCTCACCTACTGAGGATAAGCATACCTTTTCTCTTGCTACCAAATGTCACTCTGTCACCTCTTCAACCAGGAAGTTCTAATGCTAATCATTATTTGCCAAGAGTTATTTGCACTCATTATGTAGCTTTACATAATGTCATTTTTTATGTCACACTTTGTTGGTTCCTATGTAGAAGAAAAATAATTCATGTTCAGTAGTGTACAATATTGTTGCATACTACATGCAAATAGGACCAATTATGAGTTTATTAATTGTCATAGACATAGATAACTAGTGCTTTGTAGGCTTTGTATTTTGCAGAAAGTCTTGGCAGATGTTCTATATGTGTATAAGTATATCAGTAATATTTAGAGAAGTGCTTGAAGTTTTGGGATAGACTGAGTATAAATTATTTTCTCATTTAAAAAATACTAGATTCAACACATTTTCAGGAGAATATATTTAGATGATCTGATAATTATCTTCATGGGAAGCATTAGTTCAAAGAACATTATCTAAATAAAATCAGTAACTTGTTATCTTAATACTGGTCTTTTTGAGGAATTAAACTTGCTAGTTATAAAAAACTGATAAGATCTCAGATATATAAAATCCTCTGTTTGGGTTCAGATCTTGCTTCTATCATTTACTAAATGTGTGAACTTGGGCAAGTTACTTAATGTGTGTACTTCTCATTTTCTTCACTTACAAATTGAGGATAATAGTATAACTTCAGAGACTTCTTATGAGTATTAAATGAGTTAATATTTTTAAAGTGTTTAGCTCCTGGCATACAGTAATTTCTAAATCAATTTTATTGAAAAAATGAACAAGATCAGGCATGTCATAACTGTAATTCCAGTGACTCGGGAGGCTGAGGCAGGAGGATTGCAGGTTCAAGACCAGACTCAGCCATTTTGGGAGACCTTGTCTCAAAATAAAAAATAAACAGGACTAGGAATTTTGCTCAGTGGTAAAGCACTCCTGGATTCAAACCCCAATCCAAAATTTTTTTTTTTTCAGTTAAAATAGAAAGAAAACACAAAAAAAGGAAAAAAAAGAAACAAAAGAAAGAAGGAAAGGGACATGGAAGTAGGGACAGAGGGATAAAAAAAGGTAGGAAAGAAGAAGGAGGGGAGGGAGAATATTTTAATAAAATAAAAATCACTTATTTAATTAAAAAGTTGTTTAAATTATTCAAAAGAAATTACCCTTTTTAAAAGTGGAAGTTGATAGATTTATATTGTACATCCAGCTAACCTGTGTTTATGAAAAACTTGGCTTGAGCTCTGGAGAAGCTTACAAAATGCAGATATCCAAAGGAATAGGGAGAAATGGAAAAACACGCCGGCAGAGAGCTAATAGTTTGGTTACTAAGGTAACAGAATTAAATTGAATTTGGTAGAAAATGATCATAGAAGAGTGACCTAAAGGATGCTATGCACCTTTCCATGAGTTTAGTTTGAGTTGAGTTTGTTTTGGAGGTTGAACAGTATAAAGAAAAATAATTCCATTTTATCAACTTAGTATAGGGTAACAGCCTATTTTAAGTGGAAGAGCAAGTTGTCAAAAGGAAAAATTATGACTTTGTAACTAACTGCAAAGCAAACCCTAAGTGAATGCAGAAAGAACCACACTTGCCCATACTTCTCACAAAGAAATTAAAGGGAGCATAAACTGTTAGCATCTAAAGCCAAGCATGCATTTAGCAAAAGTGACTAGCATTTATAAGTTTATGAATTTAGGTTTGCCTTGATTCTTATTTCAAATATCAATACTATCTTTAATGAGTTTTAAGAATGGTTTTACAAATCATGTAAAACTATAAATATTATTTTTATCAAAATAATCTCAAAACAACTGCATTGAAGGTAGATCTTTTCAAATGCTTGCAAAGAGTACCTGAAGATCCTTGGTTGGTAATACTTAGGTAATAATAAAACATAGATGCCATCTAGTGCTAAAACCATTTACCAGCCCACAAAACAATTAAAAGGTCTTGAGACACACAACCAACCCCGAGCATGTGTTCAATGAACCTTGTAGCCTACTGGTAGAAATTTTATTGTGATAAAGTAATTCCATGTGTTTTAGCTGTTTCTACTAATAATTTTAATAGGCACTTTGGTGATAGACCTTTTTGGGGGGTGGGGTGGGTATAGGGGATTGACCTCAGGGGCACTCAGCCACTGAGCCACATACCAAGCCCTATTTTGTATTTTATTTAGAGAGAGGATCTCACTGAATTGTTTAGCACCTCACTTTTTGGCTGGCTTTGAACTCGAGATCATCCTGCCTCAGCCTCCCAAGCTTCTGGATTCTAGGTGTGTGGCACCATGCCTGGTTTGTGATAGACTTTTAATGTAAAGACTACCTCTAAAAAAGTACATAGGAATTAAATATTTTGAGAACATAAAGCTGATTGAATAGGATTTGCAGATCTGTAATGGTATGTAGATTAATAATCTAAACATATCATAATTGCTAAAATGTTAAGTAAAACCTGGAATGATGACCACTAATTTTCTTGCATCAAATAGGATAATTTTGGTTGAAAGTAACAAAACATGGTACAAATAATTTCAAATTGTGAGGAAACATATTGTCTTTCAAGAGTAAGGAAATACTCCTCATCTCATTGGCCACACTAGTCACAGTGCTAATCCTCAAAGTGTAATCACCATCAGCATCATCAGTCTCACTAGGAATGTGTTAGGAAAGCAAGATCTCCAACATCACATAATGTACTGGTCCAGAAAGTCAGGGCATGACAATCTGTACACTAAGAAGCCTTGTAGGTAATTCTGATTCAAACTCAAGTTTGCAAATAGCTGTCCTGATCTAATCACTGAAGAGGAAAAGATGACTATGATTGTTTTAAACTATCAGAATAAATATCCTGGAGTTGAGGATAAGGGCCTTCCTGAGGAATGGATAATTGAATAAAACCAGTATTCCATTGGCAAAGAAGGTATCAGAGAATGGGAATACATAGGGGTGAGTGGATTAATACTGAGGCTGCAACAAACATATTTTCATATTTCTTTCCCACTGAATAGTATAATTCAATAGAAAGACCATAGCCTTTGAATCAAAACAGATTGAGTATGGAACCTGATTCTTCCCCTCATGGAATAAATGGTAAGTACTTCATCAATGCAGCTCTGCTTCTGCTCTCTGAAATTAGAATAATAATGCTTTTCTCAAAAAGATTTCATGACTGGTATATAGTAAGCACTGAATAAATTATAATTTTTCATCACATTTACATTAGACCTACCAATAAGCAAGATTAACACTTCTGTGCTTTCTTTTTTATAAACCATTTCTGAGGCCAGTTTGGATATATTAGCAAATATATATCCAATTGTGTCTTTTTATTATTTCCTCATACAACAAGAGTGCTACCTCAAAGTTATCAGTTGTTTTTTCAACAAATGGATCAATTTAAAAAGATAAGTCATTGAAAGGATTAGATACTAGATTTCAACAGACCTGTCTGAATACTTAACACAGGAATGACATTTTTTGTTTGATAAAATATAGACTATTTCCCAAGATTCTATCAATAAGACTAGTTTGTAGAGTCACCAGACTTAGCAAATTAAAATAAATGTAGGTCACACAGTTAATTTTTAAATTCAGAAAAGCAGAAAAATAATTAAGTGTATCACAAATACTGGATGGGAAATATGAATCTTAAAAAGGTTTATGTGGAATTCAAATTTAACTGATTCTTATACTTTATTATGGAACCTTATTAATATTTTCTATTATATGATCCTATTACTGAGATAAACTAAGGAAATCAGCTGGGAAGATTAATCAGGAAGCTTACTTAATCTTCCCACAATAATAATAACAAATAGTGTCAATGTTTTCAGGCTCAGTTTCCTCAGTGTGAAATTTCCACCTGCTATGTGAACTAAAGGACATAGGAGGTTCTTTTTATTCTACGAATTCATTCGGTCTGATCCTGTCAGAGAACGTGGGGCGGTTACAGAAGATTTATGAGTATTTGGGGGTCATGATGGGAAAAAGATATCAATTTTCTTTCATTTCTAAGCTAACAAATTTGTTGTTTTATCATAGATCATTTACCTTTGCCAGGTAGCCCCTGTGTGAAAACAATGGATCCTGTGAGTGGGGGAAGATTTATAGTAGTAATATCAATGTTTATGTACAAAACTTGATTAAACAAAAACAATGTCTGTGGTTAAATACAAGTCACAAAACAAAAACAGAGAAGCAAACAGATACACTTGATTTCAATTTATAATATTGCACTTAAGAAAGTAGATTAATTAAACAGAGACAGTAATGGTACAAGATTCTAAAGTATATTTATTTGAAGATATATCAAATTGCATTTTTGAAGGTCAAATACCCAACATCAGAAATTTCATATGGTTCAACCTCAAATGCTTGAGAAGTGGAAACTGATTCCTTAAATTTAATTTTACTTCAGCTTTATGATTTATAAGTTCATATTTAGGGGTTTATTCCAGTAAAATGTAATTTAAAAATTAGAAACAATCAGAATGTGTCCCAAAGGACAATAGCTAAGTATAGTTCCTATATGCTATGGAATATGATTTAGCATTTAAGATGATACTTATGTAATTATTTATAACACTTTTTAATAAAAGATTAATAAAAACAAGAAGCAAAACTACAAGTATAGTATATTTTTAACTACTATATAAATTCTCAGACAATGTCTCAGTGAATATATCAACATATTATGAATGGATTTTACGTGTAATTTTCCACATGAACTTAATTTTCTACCATAAATATCTAATTTTTAAAAATTTATTTATTTTTTATTCTAAGATGTTATAAATGACAGCAGAATGCATTACATTTCATATTATACTTATAGAGCACATTTTTACATATCTCTGGTTGTAGACATATTCACACCATTCGTGTCTTCATACATGCACTTAGGGTAATGATATCCATCTCATTCTACCATCTTTTTTTTTTTTCACCCTTTGCCCCCTCCCATCCACTCCCTCCACATTAACCATTATAGTGTTCCTCTATTCCTCCTGTGCTCCCTGTCCCAACCCCACTGTGAATCAGTCTCCTTATATCAGAGAAAACATTCAGCATTTGGATTTTTGGGATTGGCTAACTTCACTTAGCATTATATTCTCCAACTTCATTCATTTACTTGTGAATGCCATGATTTTATTGTCTTTTATTGCTGAGTAATACTCCATTGTGTGTATATAACACATTTTCTTTATCCATTCATCTACTGAAGAGCATCTAGGTTAGTTTCACAGTATAGCTATTGTGAATTGTGCTGCTATAAACATTGATGTGGCTGTGTCCCTGTAGTATGCTGTTTTTAAGTTATTTGGGTATAGACCAAGGAGTGGGATAGATAAGTCATAAGGTGGTTCCATTCCCAAATTTTCCAAGGAATGTCCATATGCTTTCCATATTGGCTGCATCATTTTGCAGTCCCACCAGCAATGTATGAGTGTGCCTTTTTCCTCACATCCTCTCTAACATTTATTATTGTTTGTGTTCTTAATAGCTGACATTCTGACTGGTGTGAGATGAAATCTTAGAGTGGTTTTGATTTGCATTTCTTTAATAGCCAGAGATGTTGAACTTTTTTTTCATGTATTTGTTTATGGATTGTATATCTTCTTCTGAGAAGTGTCTTTTCAGTTCCTTGGCCTACTTATTGATTTTTTTTTTGTTTTGTTTTGGTGTTAAGATTTTTGAGTTCTTTATATATTCTAGAGATTAGTTCTCTATCTGATGTGTATGTGGTAAAAATTTGTTCCCAATTAGTAGGCTCTCTATTCACCTCACTGATTGTTTCTTTTGCTGAGAAGAAGCTTTTTAGTTTGAATCTATCCCATTTATTGATTTTTATATTAATGCTTGCACTACAGGAGTCTTATTAAGGAACTTGGGGCCTAATCCGACATGTTGGGGATTAGAGCTTACTTTGTGTAGTGTCTCTGGTCTAATTCCTAGATCCTTGATCCACTTTGAGTTGAGTTTTGTGCATGGTGAGAGATAGGGGTTTAATTTCATTTTGTTGCATATGGATTTCCAGTTTTCCCAGCACCATTTGTTGAAGAGGCTATCTTTTCTCCAATGTACATTTTTGGCACCTTTGTATAATATAAGTAACTGAAATTATATGTGTTAGTCTCTGTGTCCTCTATTCTGTTCATTGGTCTACCAGTCTATTTTGGTGCCAATACCATGCTGTTTTTGTTACTATTGCTCTGTAGTATAATTTAAGGTCTGGTATAGTGATGCCACCTGCTTCACTCTTCTTGCTAAGGATTGCTTTAGCTATTCTGGGTCTCTTATTTTTAGTTGGTAGAGTGCTTGCCTTGCATGCACAAGACCCTGGGTTCAATCCCCAGCACCACACACATAAATATCTAATTGTTATGAATGATTTTACAAAAACTTATGATTCTCCTTTCCAGTGGAATATGGAGAGCTGAGCAGTGTCATTTCCACATTAAGAAGCTTTGCACATTTTTTTCTATCTCATATGCATTTTGCTTTTGCCATGAAGACAGAATACCCAAGTCAGGAGCTATGCCTTCAGCTCCTTCATGCATGGAAAGAATATGCCAAGAAAATCTGAACTTGGCTAATAGCCTCAAACAGATCCACCTAAGCTCACTTGAATAGTCATCAGTGAAAAGAAGATATTTATTGCCGCATGTCCCCAATAGGGGTTAATTATTGTTATGGCGAATAATGGCAGCATAAATTGACTGGCACAAGGATCAAGAGCTAGCACAGGTTATGTTGGGGATGTCTATCACACAAGGGGAGATATTAGGTATACAATTGGGTATATGAGTCCTACCTGGATTGAGAAGTGTGCACTGCTATCATTCTCTGTAGTATCTGGGCCTCAGATGTAGCCCCTATTGTGAGGTTTACTTCCTCTCATCCCATAACTCTCTAACCCTTCAAAGTATTCAGCTCTCCTTTGCCTACTCACTTTTTGGCTTAAATACTTTTTCCCCTGTTCTCTCTATGCTGAGGAGTGGTAGGTTCAGGTGCATGATTTTTCTAATGCCATTTTAAGTGAAGCTTCTAGTTAGAGAAGCTTCTTGGCAACACAGAAAAGTGAGGCAGAACTCTACCTGAGCTGAATGGATGATTTCCTCCTAATTCCCTGTTATGGTTTAGATATGAGGTATCTCCCAAAAGTTCATGCATGAGTCAATGCAAGAAATCTTAAAGGTGAAATGAGAATCTTAACCTAATAAATATGTTAATCCCCTGATAGGGATTAACTAAGTGCTGTCTCTGTGCTGGTAGGTATGGCTTGATAAAGTGAACATTAGGGACATGCCTTTGGGATATATATTTGGTGAACTGAGCTTAGTGTCTCTCGCTCTCACTCTCTCTTGCTCTTCCCCTCTCTCCCTCTCCCTCTCCATTTCTCCTCTCCCACCCACCCCTCCCCACCCTTCCTTCCTGGTAATGTGCTGAGCTGCTTTACTCCAATACACCCTTCCACCATGATGTTCTGCCACACCTCAGGCCTGGAGGAATGGAGTGGGCCCTCTACAGACTGAGACCTCTGGAACCATGAGCCCCAAATTAACTTTCCTCCTCTATGTTGTTCTTGTTAGGTCTTTTGGTCACAGCAGTATAATAGCTGACTAAAACATTCCCTGAGGTTGGACTAAACAAACGTAGTGCCTTTTAATCCTTAAACTCATTATTCCAGGCTTCCGTCTCATCATTCCATCTCTTTATAGGAATTTTGATCAAGGTAGAAAAAAAAAAAAAACATTTTGCTCTATATAACACTTTTACATAGTCTAGTAATCAAGATATAAATTCCAATTTCTAAAGGCTGAATAGTGGATCTTACAATCAAATAGCAAGGGGCATGCATATGAAGCTTGTTTTAGATTCAAAACTGTTGTGCATTTTGTATTTCCAAGAACTAATTTTGTGATTTAAATTGTATAATTGGGGCCTTTGTCTTTCTCATTCTCTGCATTTTCTTTGTGAGTGTTATGGTTACCTTCAGTGGCATCTGTACCCCCGTCCAAAATGTTGTTCCAACGTTGAGACCAATGATGCCACACACACTAAGGCAATAGGAAAAGTTAAATTAATTATATAATGGAAGTGTCAGAGGAGATCCAGGAAAACCTCTTAATGTTCAAAATGGCTTGAGAGAACAAGGAAAGGATGAACTGGGTTTTAAATTGTGGTTGGGAGTGGGGCTGGCTTGAGAGTCCTCACGGGTGACAGGTTCTCACACTGTTTGAATCTCCCACTGATGCCAAAGGAGGAAGCACCCAGACCTTCTCATCAGCTTGCCAAGATTCTCATCAGCTTTGCCTTTGGCTGTCCTGGCAAAAGGAAGATGAGTGAGAAGTAAAAACTGTCAGTAATCAAACATCAAAAGAGGCCTGGAGCGGGCATGTAGCAAGCTCTGGAGAGACAATAGAGACAGATGGAAGAGAAATCTTTCATATTGTCTTCATACTACAAATTGTTATTGTACCTTGTTAATATTAGCATTAGCTAAGACTAGGCTTCCTCCACCACCACCCCTTTAAAACTAATCAATAAATGAGTTTTAGGAAAAAAGAAGGAAAACAAAAAAGGGAGTGGAAAGAAGGAAACTAACAGTTCCGGAGCTTGTAATGTATTCCAATTCCTGCAACATATGTGGTGGGAAATTTGTTGAGATAGTTGTGTTTTGTTCTAAATTAATTTGTATATTTTTTCTGTTCTCTCTACACTAACTTGGTAACCAAGGAAGGCTTTCTCATTCCTTAGCTCAAGGGAGGGATTTATGTGGACAGTTTCAAAGCAGAGTTGACTAGAAACAAAGTTCTCTTTTCTTTTAAAGGTCTACATTATGAGCATCCTGCTATATCATACTGTTTTAGTCAGCTTTTCTGCTGCTCTGATCAAAAGGTGCAACAGGAACAATCTTAGGGGAGAACAAGTTTATTTGGGGACTCGTGGTTTCAGAAGTCTTAGTCCATAAATCAGGGCAGGAGAGTGTTGCAGGAAAGTAGCTGGGAACATGGTGCCAGGGAGAGGAAAGGAGAGGGAGAGGGAGAGAAAAAAAGAGAGAGTCCATTTGCCTGATAACTTATAAACCCTAGAGGCATGCCCCCACCAGGGACTCACCATCTCCAACCACACCCTACCTGCCTGTAGTTACCACCCACTTAATCCCTATCAGAGGATTAATGCACTGGTTGGGTTAAGGCTCTCATAACCCAATCATTTCAACTCTAAGCCTTCTTGCATTGTCTCACACATGAGCTTCTGTGGGACACCTCACATCTAAACCATAACACATATTTAAAAGACAGCGACAAGGGGAGGTGGATGCTTGAGGAAGTGCTTCATGTCAGAGGGAGACAGAGGGGTCCTTCTGGGAACTGGAAGTAGAAAAGAACTATGACTTAGAACCTCACCCCCTTTTAATTCCCAAAGAGTGTGGCAGGTCTTAAGGGGAACATGATTAAGTCTTGCAAGTTACAAGGCTGGTCTGTGCTCTTAGGCCTCAGCAAATATACCCTTGAGCCAGGCATGGTAGCACACACCTATAATCCCAGTGACTTCTGAGGCTAAGGCAGGAGGTTCACAAGTTCGAGGTCAGCCTCAGCAACTTAGAGAGGGCCTAAATAACATAGTGAGACCCTGTCTTAAAGTAAAAAATAATAGGAGATATAGCTCAGTGGTTAAGCACCCCTGGGTTAAAGGTTAAATCCCAGATACCAAAAAAAAAAAAAAAAAAAAAAAAAAAAAATACCCTTGAGTACACTTGAAGTCATTTAACAGGAGGAAACCTGTAATGTCAAAGAATGGAAATATTAGCAATAACCACCAGTGTATATGGAAATCAGAAAGCCTTACTTTAGTGTTACATTCTATTTATGATCCTGATAACTGTTCCAGAGTGGAAGAGGGGGAGAACCAATAATTCCAATGACTGAACTATTTGTATACCCAATATGATGGGAACACAGTCATATTTTGTTTGATTTTTAAAAAAGAAGGCATGCAATATTTTTTCTACACCTAAATATGAATAGAAAAATTCACTCCTTCTAGGCTATTTGACTAGTAGGATTGACAAAGGAATAACTGATGTTTAGAAAGGGAAGAATGATAGTGCTAACTTTGTTTTTGTTTTTGGTTTTTCTTTTATTTTTTGTCTGTTTTTTGTTTGTTTGTTTGTTTTTTGTTTTGGTATCAGGAATTGAACCCAGGGGTGCTTAACCACTAAACCACATCCCAAGCCCTTTTTATTTTGTATTTTAAGACAGGGTCTCACTAAATTGCTTAGGACCTTGATAGATTGCTGAGGCTGACCTTAAATTTGTGATTTTTTTTTTTTTCCTCAGCTTCCTCAGTTGCTGGGAAAACAGGCATGTGAGACCATACCCACCTAGTGCTGACTTCTTAAAGTGCTCCATCATCAATCCCGCAAACAATTAGCACAAAGAAAATACACAAGATAATGTTAGTAGACACTCTCTTCAATATGTCCTTGTTCTCTCGGGGGGGGGGGGGGGTCAGAATTCACTGGAGGTGCAAACTGTGCAGAGAGAGAGTTTACCAGCTCAGAAACCCTGCAGCACTGCCTTTTATATCATAAGCTGGTGGAGAAACTGAGTCAGCACAGGCTGCTATAACAAAATATGCTGGGTAGGTTACACAACAGAAATGCATTTTCTCAATTTTGGGGGAGCCTGGGGGGTACATGGTCAAAGTGTCTTTCAGTTCCTGATGAGAACCTTCTTCCTGGCTTGCAGATGACGGCCTCTCACTGTGTTCATATGTCAGGGAAAGAGGTCTGGTGTCTCTTCCTCTTCTCATAGGAACCTGAGTCCTATCAGATTAACACTCCACTCTCCCAACATTTCACCTTCATTACCACTTCACAGATTCTTTTCCTAAATACAGCTACACTGCAAGTTAGGGATTTACTTCAACATACATGTTTGAGGGGGCCAGAGCATTCAATCTATAAAAGAGGTCAAAGATGCTGAAGGATTTTCCTACCTCTATCAACAAAATAGACAAGCTTTACTAGAGTTAAAACTTCCATAGGCTGTCATAAATTTAACCCAGGTTCATACATGTGATCTTGAACAATAGATTTTCTTCTTTCTTCTAAGAGTATGTGTATGTATGTCACATTTTCTTCATCTGTTTATTCACTGACACTTAGGTTGGTTCCATGATTTGGTTAATGAGATTAGTGCTGCAAAGAACTTGGAAGTGTAGGTGTCTCTTCAACACACAACTTAATTCCCTTTGAATATATACCCTGTAATAGGATTGCCAGATATGGTAGTTGTATTTGTAACTTTAGAGGAATATCCATACTGGTTACTATAATGTATGTAGCAATTTAAACTCCCATCAACTCTGCACAAGAGTTCCCTATACTTCACATCCTTGCCAACCCTTGTTTTCTTTCTTTCTTTCTTTCTTTCTTTTTTTTTTTTAATTTGTAAAACCATTCTGACAGGTGTGAGGTGATATCTCATAGTGGTTTTGATTTGCATTTCCCTGATGATTAGTGATGTTGAACATTATTTCAGATACCAGTTGGCAATTTTTAAGTCTTCTCCTGAAAAATGTTTATTCAGGTCCTTTGCCCATTTTAAAATTGTGCTGTTTCTTTTTATAATATTGAATTGTTTGAATTCCTCATATTCTTTATATTAACCCTTTATCAGATATATGGTTTACAAATATTTTCTGTTATTATGTGGAGAGTTCTCTCTTCACTGTCAATTGCTTCCTTTTCTGTACAGACGCATTTTAGTTTGATGTAATCCTGTGTGCCTATTTTTGCTTTTGTTTCCTGTGTTTTGGAGATCATATACAAAACATCATTGTGTAGATGGCCGTTGCTTTCAGCCTCTGTTTTTTTCTGGTATTTTTATACTTTCAGGAATTGCATTCAAATCTTTAATCAACATTGAGTTTATTTTTCAATATGTTGGGAGATAAAGGTCTGGTTTTATTCTCTACATGTGGATGGTCAATTTTCCCAACACTATTTATTGAAGAGATTGCCCATTCTCTATTGTGTAGTTTGGGCACCTTTGTCAAAAATCAATGGACCATGAATGTAAAAGTTTATTTTTGTGTTTTCCTTTTGTTCTATTTGTCTATATGTCTGTCTGTTTTTATGCCAGAACCATGTGTTTTTAAATTAAATTTATTTTTTAATCTATATATAAAAAACATAACAATTGTATATATTTATGGGGTACTATGTGATGTTATAATGCATGTTTTGATTGCTACAGCTTTGTTGTGTCCAGTCACGAGTTTTTTTGAAGGGAATACATTGTAAGAACTATGTCCTCAGGTGATTTTATTATGTCAAACATGGAGTATACTTACACAAACTGAGACTATTAAAAGATCATTAGGTGATAAAATCTTATGAGACCACCATCATATATGTAGTCAGTGGTTGTGAATTAGGAATTTTTCTCTCATTTTTTTTTTTTTTCATATAATTCATTGTTAGTTTTTAGAAATGCCACAGATTTTTTTTTTTTTTTTTTAATCTAGGATTGAACTCAGGGGTGCTTTGCTATTGAGTTACTTCCCCAGTTCTCTTTATTTTTTATTTTGAACTTCATGGCCCTCTAAGGAAGTTGTACCCTGGGAGGATAGCTAGCCTTATTTCTGACGCTGGGTACTGCTCCTTTTCATGACACTATAAACCGTGTGGGAATTGCTAGGATCTGAATCAGACATAATGGGTCATGAGTGGATAAATTTTGCATTTCTTACTGAAAATGCAAAAAGTTGTACATAAAACATGATTAATTCAGCCAAAGAGGCTTATAAATTTCTATATGTCATGTTTTCCTTGCTCAACCAAGTATGACAAACTGACACATGGTAAAGGGGTTGACTGTGAGTAAGCTGTTAAGTACTCCTGTTCTCTTTCCTCTCTCCTGCTCCCTCCCCCTCCTGCTACCTCTCTCTCTCCTTCTTCTGCCTGTCTACAACATAGAGCATCATCTAAGCATCTACTGTTTCAGGAATTCAGGAAGGCCATCCAGCAATTAAGAATTGAAAAGCTGATTCACTTGTAAACTTCTTTGGGCCAATATTTTTCATTAAAACTACTGATAAAATAAATATTTTAAATACTTAGCTCAGATTGACTCTGTTCTTTTTTCTGCCTTATTACTACCTGGCCTTGTGTAAATCTGGGATCTAGGCCCACCTTATTAAGAAGTATGATTTTCTTGAAGGGAAAAACAGAAGCATAAGTAGTTTTACTTTATTGTAGTAATTAGTGAATAGATAAACCTGCTTTCCCCTCATGATACCCTGATCCTTTTCTGTATTTTATTTGCTCATCAATAACACCACACAAAATACAACTTTATTTGGATTTATTCTTAATTAATTTGATAAATCACGTGTCAGCTTTTCACTGTTGTGAAATAATATATTATGACTAGCTGACTAGTTTTTTGCTTTAAAATGCATTGGGAGGTCATGGCGGGTCACAAGGAACCTGTGACATAGTTTCACAGGAATTTTTGAAAATGCCATGTGTAGTGTAAAGTGGCAATTTAATTCACTGTCTTTTTTTTTTTTTTTTTTTTTTTTTTCTACAAGTGTTTCTCAAACTGTAGCAGCAATAAGAATTTTCTGCAAGGTTGTTAAACTGCCCTACCTCTTGAGGTTCTGATTAGGAGATTTGGCATGGGGACCTAGATTGAGCATTTCTAAAATCTTCCCAGGTGATGCTGATGGAGTCCCTATCCTGGTACAGTCCTGTCTTCAGTCTCCTGGAAGCATCATTCAGATGTCCTTTTTTAAAAAAAATTTGTTCTTATTAGCTACACATATAACTAATATATATATATAACTAACATAACAGTAGAATGCATTTTGACACATCATACATAAATGGGGCAAAACTTCTCATTCTTCTGGATGTACATGATGTAAAATCACACTAGTCATGTGATCACATATGTACATGGTGTAATAATGCCTGATCCATTCTACTATCCTACCTGCCACCATTCTACTATTCCTTCTCTCCCCTCTGCCTCATCCAAACTACATCTATTTTTCCCTACCCTACTCCCCTTATTATGAATCAGCACCTGCATATCAGAGAAAACATTCAGGCTTTGGTTTTGGGGGATTGGCTTATTTCACTTAGCATGATATTCTCCAGCTCCACCCACTTACCTGCAAATGCCATAATTTCAGTCTTCTTTAAGGCTGAGTAATATTCCAGTCTAGTGTGTGTGTGTGTGTGTGTGTGTGTGTGTGTGTGTGTGTGTGTATCACATTTTCTTTATCCATTCACTTGTTGAAGGGCATCTATGTTCATTCCATAGTTTGGCTATTGTGAAATTAAGCAGTTATAAACATCGATGTGGCTGCATCCCTGTAGTATGCTGATTTTAATTCCTTTGGGTATAAACTGAGGACTGGGATAGCTGGGTCAAATGATGTTTCTGTTCCAGGTTTTCTGAGGAATCTCCATACTGCTTTCCATAATGATTGCATCAATTTACAGTCCCACCAGCAATGTATGTGTGTATCCTTTTTCCCCCCACATTCTCACCAATACTTATTATTGCTTGTATTCTTGATAATTTCCATTCTGACAGGAGTGAAATCTTACAGTAGTTTTAATTTGCATTTCTCTAACCCCTAGAGATGTTGAACATTTTTTTCATAGATTTGTTTATCAATTGTATTTCTTATTCTGTGAAGTGTCTGTTTATTTCCTTAGCCCATTTACTGATTGGGTAATTTTTATTTATTCATTTGTTTGTTTGTTTGTTTGTTTTGGTGTTGAGTTTTTTGAGTTCTTTAAGTATCCTGGAGATTAATGCTCTATCTGAGGTGCCTATGGTAAAGATTTTCTCCCATTTTGTAGACTCTTTCTTCACTTTACGTTACTGAGTGTTTTCTTTGCTGAGAAGAAGCTTTTTAGTTTGAATCCATCCAGTTTATTGCTTCTTGATTTTACTTCTTGTGCTTTAGGAGTCTTGTTAAGGAAGTCAGTTCCTAAGCCAACATGGTGGAGATTTGGGCCTACTTTTCTTCTATTAGACACAAGTTCTCTGTTCTAGTGCCCAAGACCTTGATCTTTGAGTTGAGTTTTGTGCAGGGTAAGAGATAGAGGATTAATTTCATTTTGTTACATATGGATTTCCAGTTTTCTCAGCACTATTTGTTGAAGAGGCTGTCTTTTTTCCAATGTCCTTTTAAATATACACAATAAGTACACACTGAAATCTATCCTGGAACATAGTAAAAATAGATATTTTGTCATTTTTCTCACACCATTAAATCTGCTAAATTAAATCAACATTTAGAAAATGGTAGTGTTGTAGTTTTCACCAAATCTATCACATGAGGATAACCTCTCATTGTAATCATGCACCCTTCCTCAAAATCAGGCATTTGTATCAGAGAAAGGCAATGACTCTTGCAGGAAACAAACCACTGTAAAGTTCTATGTGAATGACAATATACATGTACTTGTGAATTCTCTTAATTAGCTGACAGAAAATATAAAAAATAGTGGTCCCTCCCAGTTCCAGTGACCCAGTTCCTCCTAACATGTTAAGATTGAATTGTAAGTTTGTGAACAGATCTTTATGAGATACATGGCAGCAAGAATAAATAATAAATGAAATGTGGAACATAAATTATCTATTTATCCCATTTCAGGAAGATGGACTGTAGAAGTCATGGCTTTAGAGAATGTCTCAGTATTCAAGAAAAAGGTGATGGAAAATTATAAATACTGCCCTTTTTTGAGCTAGGAAGAGACTGATTTCGAGGTTTCTGAATGATCTGAGAGAGGGCTATGTAATGTTAGCAAAAGAGACATAACTTTTGCTTTAGAAATATAACCAAATTATTTTGATCATTCCATCAGTGAAATATTCTTGAGTATACACTGCAATATATGCATAATTACTTATTTCAAAGCATTTATGTTCACCATCAAAATCTTATTATTATAAATATGCCAACACACATACTAAAATATACACTTCTGAAAGTTGAAAGAAAGATCAAATTAAAACGTTTGTTTTACTAATAATGATATTATGAAATTATCATTTATTTATAGCAAAAAATCATAATGTAGAAAAGTTTATTATTAGCAATATTAAAAATAAACCCCTATTCTAAGAATACTTTTTGATAATTCCAACATCTTGGAAGAAAGTATGTAAATATAAATGTATAAATTATTTTTCAGTCTCCTAATGTGGTTTAATGCCTGTGCTAGTAGGGAAACATGAGGAGTGTCAGTTTCTTGTTTGCTTATTTTTGCAGTACTATAATACATTCAGATTGCAATCCCTTTTGTTGCAATCTTTTTAAGCTCTCCATTTAAACTGCAGTTGGACGTTTTTATCTCTTTGTTCCCCATTTTTCTTGACACTCTTGATGAGCACATCATTTTGGGGTAATGGTGAGTTCTAATCCCACATACTCCTGAGCATCTTTTAACCCTGTGTCCTCACAGCCTAGCATCCAGTCTTATATATAGCAAGTGTTTAATATTAAATATTTATTAACTAATGTGTGACAGAGAGAGGAGAAAAAAGTTTCATATAAAGACATGTTAAGAGACAGAAGAAACTTCATTTTCAGATAGGGATTGAATTTACTCTTTTTTTTTTTTTCATTTAAACATAAAGACTTTAATTACAATTACCTTTCAGTAATAATTACAAAAGAGTATTTTCCTGTGAAACTCCATGCCATGCTGATAGGATGATGACTCATACTCTGCTAGAAACCTGACACATCACATTACTTTCACTTATTTTCATAACACACAAAATGTCTCACATCTGATAAGTTGGCAATAGAACTCCCTGGAGATGAACTAAAATAATTCAGGAGGAACAAGTGTCTTTAAATCTAAAAACTTTTCAGAAAATAACTATTTTGAATGCAATAGAGAGAGAGTAATAAGTTGCATTAGTTGGTCTCTTTTACTGGTGTTTTACTAGTGTTTCAGTATATAAGCACATCTATAAATCTTGTGTTTCATAAAAGCATTAATTTTATTTAAGCAAATTATTGAAGATATTAGTTTTAGAAATAGAAAATGTCTACTATTTCACATTCCACCTCCAACTTCACAAGATGGGGAACTTTCCTGAAATATAAAAGTATTGAAAAATACCTACAATACCTTAAAAAAAAAAAAAAAGAAATAGCAATGGAATGAATGAATTCAAAGAGCAACATAGTCAAATCAAGCAAAAGTAGTTGCTTAAAGAGTCAGAAGAATGACTCATAAACATTATATTCTTCTTTCCTGAAAAATCTGACACTATGAATGACTGGGTTTACAAATTTATTATATGATCTCCAGGTAAAAGAAAGTTAATAAAATTTGTTTTTCATTTAAGTTAATTTAGATATAACAGACTTAAAATCCTCCAAAAATATTTTGTGATAATTTTGTAAGTAACATCCTGGCACTTTTCTTACTTTTTAGCTTCATGCATAAAATGTCAGATAGCTACAGGTATCCCTTAGAAATTTTAACAAAGCCCATTTCCTTCTATTTCTTCTCTGTGCTTAGATATTTTCTATTTTTAGCATGTCCATGGACACACAAAGCATCTAGTGGGACGTGAAGTTCTAAATTCAATTTATTTTTCATTTGGAATAAAATAAAAAAAGGTTTTGAAAGGTTTTGTACTTTCCATTTTCATGCCATGCATAAAACATAAACCAAACTTATGAATACCAAATTGTTGGTGTAAGAAGGAACTTTGGATTGTGCTGAGTGCAGTGAGGGGAGGGGAGAAGTGTGGGGGTGGGAAGAATGATGGAATGAGATGGACATTATTACCCTATGTATATGTATGATTACCCTACCAGTGTGACTCTGCACCATGTACAGCCAGAGGAATGAGAAATTGTGTTCTATTTGTGTATAATATGTCAAAATGCATTCTACTAATAGGTTTTGCAGCATGTATAACTAGTTAGAACAATTTTTTTAAAAAAAGGTGAATAATTTTTTAAAAATGTGGCTATACCTAATTTCCTATGGATATCAACTCTACCAGGTTGAATGTAGGGGGTGCAAATGAGAACACCAAGTTCCCTGACATCTGGTGCTGAACTGGTATAGGAGTAAGGCATATAAGAAAATATGAACAAAATTTGTACCTAAGGAATTCTAAGTATTCTGGAATGTAAAGACTGGTAGAAGATCACCAAGGGGTTCACTCAACAAAATCTGTTTTGTTTTGTTTTTGTTTTTTTTTAACTCCACCACTTACATGTAATAACTGATACTAAAAGAGTAATCAACTGTGGCACATACTAGGCTTCTAGGGTCTTTTGCTATTACCTTTAACATGCTTCCAGAGCAAATCTGGCAAATACCCTGAAATGTTGAATACCACTGTGAGTCAATTGAGAAAGAAGTTGCTCTATATGTTTATTATGAATTATAATGCATACTACTATTATAAAAAATTTTAAAAAGAAGTAAAACCACAATAGCCTCTGAGCTATGCTAAGAGGGAAATGAAGGAGATATTAAATTTAAAGGCATTCTTTGTCCTTGAAGATGGAGATATGCTGTAATATCAACAACACACATACCATATGTTCAAAGTTTTGCCATTACATAAGGTGACAGATCAGTGCAGAAACCATTTTTTTTAAACTTTCAGTCTTCATAATCTTAACTGAGTAAATACAGTGGTGTTTCTCTTAGAAAGATCATTAATAAAAAAAATCCCTTATATTTTTAGTCCAGTCATTTTTAAATGACAGAATCAAACCCACATATACATGCACACATAACAAGAAAAAAGAATCACTCCTTTAGTAAAGGAAAGATGAAAATGTGAGAAAAGTCTTTACAGGAGATAATCCTAGCCTATTAATTTCAAGTGAAAGTGGTGTGATCTTAGAAGCTCTCTCATTTTACCCTGGAAGACATTTCAGAGAGCTGAAAAATCTATTTAGAAATTTTCCTAACCTAGGAAAAAAAAAGTTTTTTTTTTTTTGTTTTAGTAAAATATGTGTAATATTATAAACCATTTACGAAAACAGCCAGATAGATCATTGTTTCAACTGTCATCAGTGTGGCAAAAATCTCTCTTCATTAAGGTGAAACTCCTGTAAGCTGCTGTGGAGCATACCTAAGCACCAAGGCAAGGTATCTCATCCACACAGAGAGAGCAAGGGCTGTGGTATCTTTAAAAAAGAAGGCTAAGGGTGGGGTGTCCAGGCACACAGAATGTAAGGCAGAAGGAACTTGGTGCCTATAATGCTGTATGATCAGAGATGTGCATAGTACAGTCACTGCCTGTGTATTAGGCAGGATAATGTCTACATCCCTTTCCCTGAAACTTGTGAACATGTAACCTTACATGGCAAAAGGGACTTTGCAGATGTAATTAAAAACAAATAACCCAATCAATTAATGGGCAAATAAACTGAACAGTCACTTCACAGAAGAAGAAATACAAATGACAAAAAAAAATATGGAAAAATGTTCAACATATCTAGCAATTAGAGAAATGCACATTAAAACTACACTGAGATTCCATCTTACTCCAGTCAGAATGGCAATTATTGAGAATACAAGTAACATGTTAGCAAGGATGTGGGGAGAAAGGTACACTCGTACATTGCTGGTGGGACTGCAAATTGGTGTAACCACTCTGGAAAGCAGTATGGAGATTCTTGAGAAAACTTGGAATTAAACCATCATTTGACCCAGTTATTTCACTACTTGGCTTATACCCAAGGACTTAAAATCAGCATACCACAGTGACATGGTCACATCAATGTTTATAGCAGCTCAATTCACAATAGCCAATCCATGTGCTCTTCAACAGAGGAATGAATGAAGAAACTTTGGAATATAAACACAATGGAATATTACTCATCCATAAAGAATAATGAAATTATGTCATTTGCCAGTAAATGGATGGAACTGGAAAATATTATGAAAAGTGAAAAAAGCCAGTCCCCATACACCAAAGGCTGAATGTTATCGCTGATATGTGGATGTTAACCCATAACAAGGTAGGGTAGAGAGGGGAAGTATAGAAGTTCATTGGATTAGACAAAGGACAATAAAGGGAAGGGATGGGGTAGCAATAGGAAAGACAGCATAATGAATCAGATATAACTTTCCTATTCTCATATATGAATACACAACCAGTATAACTCTACATCATGTTCAACCACAAGAATGGGATCAAAATTGTAATTGGTTGTACCCTATGTATGTATAATATGTCAAAATATACCTGTTGTGTATATATAAAAACAACAAATTAAAAAGAAGAAGAAGAAGAGTGTTGGATTTTTATAGTGGGCACAATATAGAAGATTAAAAGAACTTAGTCCTTTTTGATTTTGCACTGGAAACAAACCCAGGGTTATTTTACCACTGAGCTATATCCCCAACCCTTTTTTTATTTTGACACAAGTTCTTGCTAAGATGTTTAGGGTCTCAAGAAATCACTGAGACTGATCTCACTAAATTACTAAGACTGGTCTCAAACTTGTGATCCTCCTACCTCAGCCTGCCAAGTTGCTGGGATTACAGGCATGGGTCAACATACCTGTACAAGGGTCTTAATATGTGAAATAGAGAGGCAAGGGTCAAATCAGACAGGAGACTTGAAGATACTTCACTTCTGGTTCTGAAAATGGAGAAAGAAGCCACAAACCAAGGAAAGAAGATGGCTTCTAGGAGGAGGGAAAGTTAAGAAATGAAGTCTCCAAATGTCTCCAGAAGGAAGTCACCTTGATTTTAGGACACACTGGCCTATTTCTGTTTTCTGATTTTCAGAATTGTAAGGTTGTGTTGTTTAATGCCACTACATTTGTGTCAATTTCTTATAGCAGCAATAGGAAACTAAAACAGCCAGGTAATTTTTTAAAAACATGAATTCACAGAAACCAAACAAGACTTACTGAATCTAAACGGATGAATAAGATTCAACAAGCTATTTTTGGTAAGCCCTTTAGGTGATTTTGATGCACATTGAATTTTGAGAACTAATACTCTATCTCAATTCTTATATATTGAACTTTGCTTAAATATACAATCAATATTGTGTTCATATTGAGTTATATCACACTAAAGAAATTATTCACAAAATGACCTGTGAAATTAAGATTAAGGGATCTGTAAAAGTTATCTATTGCTGTGTAACAAATATTTGCTCTAAAATATTTCCTTTACAGCCTCTCTGGCTCAGGAATTTGAGCGCAGCTTAACTGGCACCTCTGCTGTGAAGTCTCTCACAAGCCTTCCATAAGGTGCCAATCAGTGCTGCGGCTCATCTGAAGGCTAAGGTGGGGAAGTATCTACCACTAAGTTCATTTACATGAGGTTAGCAGAATTTCACATTTTGGAGGCTCCAGGATAAAGAGCTTCTGTTCTTAACAGGCTCTTGGTCAGGAACCTTATTTTCTTGCCATATGAACCTCCCCAAAAGGGCAAGTTGCTCCTTCAAAGCCAGCAGTAAGAATTTTTTGGAGACTATCAGCTATTGACCATAGATTTAGCTATCTAGATAGAAATTGTTGTCCAGTAGCCTAATCAAAGAAGCAAAGTTCCACCAGCTTTGCTCTGTTTATTGGTTAGAATCCAGAAACTGGTTATGCCCACATTTGAGGGGAGAGAAATACACAAGGGGAGAATACGAGGAGCTGGATATCATTGGAGGCTGTCAGAGAGTCTGCTTATAACAAGCCTCAAAGTAATAGGAAGACATCTCAATGGAATATTGCAAGATTTTTATTAGTATTCTCAAAACTATCAACTTTTATTCTGATTTTATAATTCCTTTAAAAAAATTCATGTCAGTAAGATTCCTACTGCTCTACCAACAGCTACAGTCTCCCTTTCCTTAGATGATTTCCCCTTAACATACACTGGGACAACATGCTGCAAGACACTATGTTATGACATTCAACACATTATATGTTATGTGTCTTTGACATATAATCTCTTATGTTAAACATATCACTAATAAACTCAATAATTACAGTGACTAGTAATTAAACAATTCTTGCATAAAAGCATCTTATGAGTTGACTTTATTAAAATAAACTCAGCAAAAAAAAGTTATTCAGAAATATTTCCTGGTGATATTTACTTCATGTGATTTATAATCACAAGAAAGCAGCAATAAATTATTCATAATTAAATCCCTCATCTCTGAAAACATATAAGTATTTCAGTCATTGAGGCGAAAATGTGTCAGATGAATGTATATCTTCACCTTAGGAACTCTTTTCTGTTCTCAGACCTATATACTAAAAAGACTTTTTAAGCGTGGAGAGTAGAATAATTTATCTTATATGTTAACTAGTGGAGAACTTATTCACCCTCTATATAATGTTTTCAGATTAAAATACAATAGTCTAGATTGAAATTGGAGGTTGTGGGCATTAATAAGTAAAAACAAAAGGGAAATAACTCCCACTTTTGTGGGTTATTGAGCTCCCTAACATCCACAGAGAGTCAATAAAGCTCTCTTAACTTGTATAAACCTCCAGGAGTTATTATTATACCTAGAACATTATTCGATGATTTATTTGTGGCATTGGAGGTTAAAAGCTGGACATTGGATTATCCTTGAAGACTCCTAGATCGCCCAATGTGGGTTGATGTGTAACCATTAGAAGATTGTTGAGACCTTGTCAGTCAGAGCAAAAGTTGCATGGTGTTCTGAATCAGCCTTCCTACTGAGGCCACATTTAGAAATCAGGACAAAAGGACTAGGCTTTAAACAGATGCCATGGAAGGACTTAGATCCTGAACTATAAAAAGTGGAAGAGAAAAGGGCAGCCCCTTCCCCAGGCTGTACAGAGCAAGATGGACAACCCAGTTGGAGACTGATTGCAGTAAAAAGACATTTTCTGTAGATATATTTTGATAATCTTTAATAGTGGAGCAAAGTCCTTGGTCACTATTCCTTTTCAGATGCTGTTTTGTATGCAGAATAATTAAGGACCAGGACAAATACCTTTTATCCTAGGAATCGTTTCAAAATATTGCTCCACAGGGCAATATAACTATACAGAGATAAATGAGAAACATTAGGGCATTCTTTTTTAGTAAAAAAAAAAAACAAGGTGTGAACCCTTGGAATACCTTGGAATAGAGATATAAAATGGGTTAATGGGTTAGTATATATATATTTTAATTAGGTGTTAAACAACCAATTTAACTTCATCAAGAGAAAAAAGTTTTCTACAAATGAATAAATGCCTTTAAAACCCTTGAGCTGGGCATAGTGGTGCACACCTGTAATCGCAGCAGCTTGGGAGGTCAAGACAGGAGGATTGCAAGTTCAAGGCCTGCTTCAGAAATGTAGTGAGGCCCTAAGCAAATGAGTGAGATCCTGTCCCCCAAATAAAATGGCAATCAATGTAGCTTTGTGATAAATTGCCCCTGGGTTAAATTCCTAGTATCCATCACCCCACCCTAAAACAAAACAAAACAAACAAACAAACAAAAAAAACTCTTGAAAAAATATTACATTACTTTAAAATTAGGTTAGTAGGGAAATTAATTTATGACATGACTGACATGACTCTTTTAGTAGTAGCTTACAATTCAATCATCATAGGACAATCTTTAGAATGAAGACCAAACTACAGATTGGTAGTTTTTATTTAAATATTTCAAGTCAAATGAAATACATAAGACATCTATAAGAAAAACTTTAATTCTACCTTGTGCTTTAATTTAGATAACAACAAAAAAAAAAAAAAAAGAGAAAGTTAAAATGATTCCAACATTTTGCAATTAAACAAGAAACTTTAAAGCAATGAGTTGTTGGAAAGGAAATACAAGTATATTTATATTCTGTAATATTGCCACTCTTTTTCAGTAACAAGGCATGTAGAACAAGTCAGTTTTCCACAAATAGAAATAAAAGTTAAATTGTGTAACACGGCTTTCACAACTAGACTGTTAGTATGAAAGCAATGGCAACACACACTTTCCTTTTTACGGGAAAGGTTATTAGAGACCTTCAGGTGAAGATCCAAGAGCAAAATGCTGTAACACAAAAGACTAAAATGCACACAGAGCGGCTGTTCCAGAGTCTCAATCCAGAAAGTATATTTTCTCCAATTCTGTTTTCCTGTTATTTATCTAAATCCTGTATCAGCTTTCACTGGTTTATTCCATGGTAGCAAGTGATTCAGTCTCAGTAGCTTGCTCCAAGTCAATTTCATTTCTAATTTTTCTCTCCCTGCTATATGTCGCCCCAGTTGTACTTCATCTTCCCTTCCCTTCAGATCCAGGTGAAAGAAATACCCCTTGTCTGGATATTGCCCTTCTGTTACAAATAAGAAAGAGCAAATATAGCTTCTCCTAATGACTCTTGAGACCCTGTTTGAAGGCAGCACACATCACTTAAGCCAGTCAGCTAACCAAGCTTGATGTCAATGAGGCAGGAATGTAAAATCCACCAGGAGGGCAAAAATAGTGCACCATATTAGAACTTGTACCGCTTTTGATATGTACCCAAACAGACAACCTAGCACCAGGAGGGATCAGCTCAGGCTTCACTTTATGTAGACAAACGCAAGATTTGGAATTGAGTGTTTAGATTGTAAGTATTCTTTCTCCACAGAGATAATTCACCTCTGCCACAGTGCAGAGCTACAAATCCACTCTAGCAGGAGTGGATCAGCTCCCTTGGCTCACTGTCATTCTCTTTCTACACCAGAGTATATGAAAGCAATAAGTGATCATGACAAAAATTCTAACAGCAATAGAAAGCAGCACGGTGAATAATAAAACAGTCCATTATAACCCCTCAGTCTTCCTTCTCAGTGATACTCATTACAGACATATCCTCAAATATTCTAGAAACTGTTCTTTTCTAGAATACTCTTTGAGTCTCCTCATTTGAAAACTGAGAATACCACCTCAAATGATTGTTATGAGCTAAATGACTTAAGATATGTAGAAGCATTCCTTGCACACAATAAATATACATGTGTCGGTTA
The DNA here is from genome assembly GCA_025594165.1 of Tamias sibiricus. NCBI lineage: Eukaryota > Metazoa > Chordata > Mammalia > Rodentia > Sciuridae > Tamias > Tamias sibiricus. Next base: position 145,052,620 of record CM046660.1, on the reverse strand, counting down.
CTGGTTTTGTTTTTTGTTTTTGCTAAGCAGGGCTTCAAATGCTTTGCATGTGTTATCTCCCCTCCCCCAAGTTCAATACCACCACCATTACATCACACACATACACTTTATTACTCAACTATATCATCATGGAATACTTTTTCATATTCATTCAAATATACCTCACTCAGTTTTGAAAGGCTTTATGGTATTCCATTGAGTAGATTTAGCATAATTTAATTAGAAGTCTTTCCTGAGGAATTCTTCCTTTTTTTCTATTACAAAGAACACAGAAGCAAGCTTGTGCACTTAGATAAATTATTAGTAATGAAATCACTAGGCCAAAAGTTACACAATTTCAATTCTAAATAATTCTGCCAACTTGTCCCTGAGATAGCCATTGGGACTTTTACCAAGACTATGGTTCTAGTTGGACTGCACTTTTCTCCCTTTCTGAAATAAGGCATGGCCATGTGATTTAATTTGACCAATAAAACGTTAGAAATAACACGTTACATATTGCATTCTAACCTACTAACCTACCCTCTCCCTACCACAGTGAAGACAATATTCCAGAAGGGGCTGCTCCATTATCTTGGTCCATATGTGAGGACAAGAAGGAGTCTGCCTCCCCTGCTTATCTGAGGACACAGAGTGTAATTGAGAAATACGCTTTTCTAGCTTTGTGTCCCTTAGAGTTTGTTGTTGTTGTTGTTGTTGTTGTTGTTGTTGTTGTTTTTCACACCTAGTTTAGCATATGCTGACTGTGACACTATTGTGTCATCATCTGGCAGTACAAAAGTGTATATTATTTAGATGACATAGGCACAGTTTCCAAAATGATTAGTATGAAAACAACTGCTTCTTCCTGGCTACAGGAAATAGTGAATTTATACAAGTAAACATAAGAATAATTTGATAAAGCATATAGGTAAATTCATTAATTTTTGAGGATACTCAGCATTACAACTATTGACTCTTTATGCTGGGATGCTCATACCTGCCCAGCTTCCTTTCACATGGTATCCAAGGTAGAATTCTTAAGCGACTCCCATGATTTCCTGTCCCAATCCCCAGCACTGTGAATGTCATCAGATATCACACTGATTATATTATATTGTGTGGAAGAGGGGATTATATAGATGTAATTAAGATCACTACTAAGTTGAGTTTTAATTAATTAAAAGAGAGATTTTCCAGGTGGGTTTAATCTAATCACATGAGCCGTGTAAAAGCAGAGTATATTTCCCAGCAGATGACAGAGGAGGAAGTCAGAGATCTGAGGCAAGAGAAAAACTCAGTGTGAAGGGAGTTCTCCACTATTGTGTAGAAGAAAGCACAGGGACCTAAGAGAAGAGTGGCCTGTAAGAACTGGGAGTAGTGGCAGTGAGAAAATGGGAACCTCAGTCCTAAGAACACAAGGAACCAAATTTTGCCAGTAACCTGGATGAACATGATAGCAGATCTGCCTGAGAGTTTCTGGAGCACAGCATATGACCTCTTGGGACCCAGAGAAGAGAAAACAAAAATCTCTCTGGCTTCTGAGATACAGAACTTGGAGATAAAAATGGGTTCTCTCTCAAGCTTCTCTGCAGGTGGCAATTTGTTATTAGCATAGAAAACTAATATGTATGGTCTATCTGGAATCCACAAAAACACACTTGAGGATGCTATGTGAGAAGGGCAGTTTGCTCTCTATGTGATTTCTTCATACACTCCTCCCCCAATCAGAGAACTTCAGCCAGCTTTGACATTTATAGGTGAGAGTTAAACGCCTATCCATTGTAGAGCCTGTCATTTAAAGAATGCATGCCAAACTCAAAGTAGTCCCCCTAAGGACCCTTTCACTATACTTGAGTGAAAACTCCCAACAAATATTCCTAACAGGTAAGAGGAGGAGCTGCACAGTTAATGAATATTCTCCTCAAGGGATTCATCATTTTAGTGTCTAATCACCACGGATGAATCATTAGCTTTTATTTCTACAACTTAAGGGTGGGTGCAGGATAAACTTATATTAAGCCACTCACTACTTTGGGTTGTCCTCCAAAAGTCATGTGCTGCTTTACTTTGGAATGGTGGGTATATGTCATATATTATGTTGTACTAATATTTTTCTAAAGGTTAATATGAGAGGCAAACCCATGTAAAGTGACTGATACATTATAATACACATTAAATATTAGTAATGAAATATAATAACCCATACTAAAGAAATTTCAACATGAGATCAGGCCCACACCTAAGAGGGACATTAGGTTCTTCCTCCTTCTGGTTCTCAGGTTTGTCTCTACAGATATATATCCTTCCTAGTAAGAAACTAGGGATGCTTTTTTCCATAAAAGGCAGAATATTTTACTGAATTTTATATGTTCTCAAAGAAAACCATTTAAGTTAAAGACATGTATGAGATTTATTCACCCTATATTTTCTTTAATGTTGGGGTAGACAAATCTGATCTTTCTTTTTTCATTTCAACAGGACTTTCATATGACTATAGACACAAAGTTGTCTTATTGTATTAAGAAATGAAATCATACAAATCCAAACAGCACATATTACTTCATGCAAGTTTAGTCCTAAGCATAAACTAGCCATCATAAAAGATATTGTAAAGATCTGCTCTTTTTTAAAAAAATATTTATTTACTTTAGTTGTACACAATGCAATGCATTTATGTTTACTTGGTGCTGAGGATCGAACCCGGGCAGCGCACGTGTGAGGCGAGCGCTCTGCCACTGAGCCACAACCCCAGCCCAAGATATGCTCTTAATTCATAAAATAGTAACTAGACAATGCCTATTATCAACATGTTGCTTACTAAATATAAATTCTTCTTATGAGAGATATTTCTTTCATTAAAAAAAAAATCAGAAAGATATTACCAATAAAAATAGGTGCTACTCTATAGAGTCTAGTGAAAGGATTCAAGAGACTTTTTTCCCTCATAGGTAAGAATCATGTTTAATTACATGTAAACTAAACTTTTGCCTGTGAACCTTGCTAACCACTAACAGATCAGTAAAAAGACACATTTTAAAATGCTGAACAAGCTGGGCATGGTGGCACATGACTGTAATCAGTGACTTGGGAGGTTGAAGCAGAAGAATCTCATTTTTGAGATCTGCCTCAGCAACTTAGTGAAGCCCTAAGCAATTTAGTGAAATCCTGTATCAAAAATAAAAGGTAAAAAGGGCTGGGGATGTGGTTAAGTACTTCTGGGTTCAATCCTAAATATCACATATCACCCCCTCCAAAAACAAACAAACAAACAAACAAACAAAAAAACCACTGAACAATTCATTCTCAGTCATTTTAATAAATTCATGAAACATTCCTGGTTTGGAATTTAGAAAACTCATAAAGAACTATGAATAAGTAAATTCATATTTATTACTTATATAAGAAGTTTGTCAAAATATCAGTAACTATTACAATGGATGTGCACTATATAAAGAAGTTACTAATATTCCCTTTTGAATACTTGAATTCTTAGGAATAATCAGATTGTAACCTGCTACCTGTTCTAGGGAGTGGGGATAAAATGCCTGGGTATTATAAACTATACATGACAATAAAAAAGCATGTTCCAATAAAGACAGATTACTGTTCCAATCAGTCATACTGTAATAGTTTCCTTTGTAAATGCGCACATTTCAAAGAAAATGTCTCTCATAAGCTTCACAGAGAAGTATTAAGGTTGACATTTTTTCTCACATGATGTCCATTATATATCATAATGTTGATATACTTGTTGCTTACATTTATTTTGGTACAAGTAAATCAACAGTCAAATTTTACTAGAATGATGGGATTGTCAATGGGAGTCTGAATTCCATTTTCTGAATAAATGGGACAATATAATATACAAATTATGCCAGTTATTTTATGGCATTCTACATTTTATATATCTTTCCCAAACAGAACCTTACAAACTGCAAAATGATACACTATGTACAGTAAGTGAAACAGAGAAAAAGTCTCAAACTGCTCCACCATCTTCCTCTCTGAATTGAATTGTTCCTGTCCAAACATTTTTCCTGATCTGAGTAGAAAAGATCTGAGTATAAATATTTTAGATCTAGAACAAATCTCCAGAGCTGTCGATCCTTTGTAGTCAGTAACACATTGATTCAGGGCTTAGGAAATTCCAAAAATTTCCGACTTTTTTACCTTGAATTTGTTTATGATCTCCATGAATGTCAGATGGTCTTTTTCATACTCCTAGAAAGGTGGAGGGGGGCTTGATCTGGGTGATGATACCACGTCCCCACCAAAGACAAGAACTATGTCTACCTTTATGCCTCATTGTCAATACCTCTAAACTAACTTTATTGTGTACTTCCAGGCATTTCAGTTTAAATATAAAATTATAATTGTTCTTACTGCACATCTCCTTTATGGGTCACAAAATAGAGGAAATGTTTATTTCTTGGTTGTTCTTCTTAGACAACCATGATATTTTACCCAGGTATCACCTAGAGGTCTGATGAAGGATGTCAATGTACAGACTGAACTGAGGTGTGAAGGGAGGCCTACTTCATAATTTTATGCTCAAGCCATCGTATTATTCAGGTCCCAAGATTCCATGAATGCTTAAATTTTGTTTAACTTTATTTTGGGGACTAAAGGAGAAAAGTCTATGCATTAACCTGCATGGAACTAATAGGTATTTTATGGAGTTAAAGGAGTCCATGTAAAGGTATCTTTCATTTTAGGATTGAATGGGGGCTGGGAGAATCCATGACAACAGAAAGGAGATCAGTGGAGTAGAGGAAGGGAATAGGGGGTGGAAGGAGGGATGGGAAAAGGGAGGAACTGGGAATGAAATTGACCAAATAATTCTATGTATGTGCATGAATATGCCACAGAGAATTTCACCTTTTATGCATGTCTGCAAAATACCAATTTAAAAAACAATAAATAAAATATGGAAGGCAAGTAGAATAAAGGCAAGAAACAGGGAGGGGGATGGGAGAGGAAGAAGTACTGGTGACTGGTGACTGGTGGAGGAAGTTATATTCCATGCATGTATGATTATGTCATAATGAACCCCATTATTATGTATAACTTTAATGCACTAACAAATAAAACTGTTCTTCAGTTTTTAGTTTTAAATTCTTATTTATTTTTACTCCATGTAAATAAAGGCCAGAGAATACATACATATGAGTGAAAATATATTTTAATGATATGCATCTTTAGTATTATAACAATTATTTTGCTAGGAAAAAATAAAAATCTGCCCTCATACAGTTTTGTTTACAGAAACATAATCATGTAATATTTTAGACCGGTAAAAAGTATTGTATAAATTGTTTCCTTTTTCACTTCCTAAGCATTGACTTTTCTTGTAGAGTCCATATTGAAGTAGATATTATTAGTAAAACAAGAAAACCCTGAAACTTACATATCTAAACACATCTATTCATACCAGTGAGACCAGTTGTAATACCACTCTTCCAAAAATAAATATTGGTTTGCTAAATATTGCATAGGAGCAATAAGACTATATTTTAACTCTTAAAAGTACTGTTCAACTATTTCTTAGTTTTGTAATAGCATCCTTTAATTTAATTAATCAGTTCAAACTATTTTATACTTATAGAAAGCAAGACCAAAGTGTGTGTATGTGTGTGTGTGTGTGTGTGTGTGTGTGTGTGTGTGTGTTTCCTTTGTGGTAAAATGCTAGTGAAGCAATTTCATATAATGATGATACTGGACAACAATAAATGTGAATTTATAAGAGGTGTGTATGCATGCATGTGTGGTGCATGTGAACTCTAAGGAATTCTTGTGCTTTTAATTTGCAAAATGTTCTTAACTTGAATAATTCAGAATCATTTCAAAATTATACTTTAAGAAAAAATCAGAAAAAAGAAATTCCTTATAAATAAATATAGAATGAAGTTTTAAATGTTTCTAAAGAAGCATACAGCAATTCTCCATTCTAATGAACATGTGGCCTTTTGGTATCATTCTGTATCTTCAGCACTAAGTTATTTGAACATGATCATGTACATTAAGTATTTCCTACATAGAAGAACTTGCCATAAAAATGAAAAAGAAGAAAGAGCAAACTTTGATAAAGACTGAAGAATTGAAAACCGATGAAGTAAGGCTACTAAAGCCTCACATCTATTATAAGAGTTGCTGGGCTTATCACAAGTTTTCAAGCTTTAACTTTTGTGTTCTTTATTGTAGCAAATAGTTTGCTTCCAAAGACCTTTGGGACTTTAAAAAAAAATGACATTGGCTTGACACCACTAGAGATTTGTTCACATAGTAATTCTTAAAACTTAAAGAACACAAGAAAAATAATAACATCAAAAAATCGCAACTGCTATTTTAAAATCAGTTTTGCTAACTTTCTAATGGGGTTTATCTATATATGCTTGGATTAATCAATTACCTGCTATTTTCTCTTCTACTGTCAGGTAATTGAAGGAAAACTACAAAGCTTCACAAATTTATTTGACATTAAAATCCATGCCTGTAATTTCAACTGGACTTTCACATCTGTCTGATAATCCTTCTAGTTTTATGTTTTCTACTTTTCATGAACACTATTGAAGTCTTTCTATCTCCTTAAAACTTCCATCCTACCACCTGTCTCACCATTATCAGGAAAGCTCACCAAAACTCACAGAAGACATTAGAAAGATTTTGACACTTCCTCTATACATGACATGATAGATCAAGCCATTTTCTTTAGAATGTTACAACCAAAATTGGCGTCAGTGGGTGAGAAGGCTTTGGAGACAGCCTGACTACTCACAACTGGGGAAAAATGACATGTCAGATAAGTACATTCCTGTGTCATCTCCTCCTCTTCACCATCCCTGTAGAAAATATAAAAATGTAGTTCCTACAATCATGAAAATAATGTCAATTATCTTATCTTAAAACTTTTCTACAGAGCAGGGTGGAGAGAAAATATTCAGTGCCTGATACTGTAAATTTCATGCAGAAATCTCTCAGTCAAGAACCATTTTGTTTTTAATGAAAAAGGAAAAATAGTGTGCTCATGTTTTATACATTTCAAAGATTTCTATTTAATATACTCTATTCCTTGATAACTGAAACTTATGGAGCTGACACATTGAACTGTACAGTGGGACATTCCCCTTTTTTGCATGGTTAGATTTTAAAGAGCATATGTCTGATCAATTTTCTCTACTTCAAGTTGTTGTCTCATACTATACAGCAGAATATACACATGGTGTAAAAGATCAGCAGGAAACTATTATAAAAGTCAAATGCAAACTTATGTGAACATAGAACCCTTCCAAGATAGTTCTCATTAACTCTGCCCCATCAAGCCTCTTAGTGTAGGAGTGTCAAGCCAATATGATCAGAGTTTAAATACAGGGTGCAGCCAGCATTTAGCTCAGGGTATCCCCTAAACCAGTGTAACAAACCCCCCAGTATATGTGGAAGGACCTATGTGACCATGGTGTTATTGATGGAACAAAATCTATTCTTGCAGAAATTTTTCCCACTGTAAAAATCGACAAGACCCTGTTCTATAGAATGTTGAGAAAATTGGCCAGCATGTAGGTTGAGTAATTATTAATAAATCAGTCCATTGTTAATTGACCATATGGTAGATTAATTAGCTATTAATTTCTGATATATATGTCAGCATATAATCAAGGAAATTTCTGCCTTCTAAAAGCCATGTTGCCTCATGTTGAATTAATTCCATTTGTAGAGCTTCTAAGCAAATATGTAAAATGGAAGAAATTTCGATGACAAAATGCAAGAATTTTAATCAAGTTACACTTGTTTTCCCCTTTTAGATTCTAAAAATTAAATTCAGAAAATAAAATTATATGTTTTACACATTATATTTGTCTAGATAACTTGTGGCTCATAAGAAAAACCCAATGACTGAGCTAATTAGAAGTTGGTGAATAATAAGAAGAGAGGACTTTAGATGATGTTCAACCCTAAAATGGGACTTATCGGGATAGGTAGGTGGGTCTGCTTCCTAACATCAGATTGATTGGTGTTGATTAAGAGTATGATCTTGGCGAATTATCAGAAGCCAGTCAAAGACAGTAAGCTCCCCAGGGTTGTGCAATGGAGCAGGCTGGAAAGTAGCAATATCAGTGTGGGCACTGCCTTCTGAGACAAGTACACCTGTGAGGATAATCAACAGAAGATATTAATGTGTGTAAAGGAGAGTTGTGTGGTTAAAGTCAGTGTCTCTCCTGAGATAAAGAAAAAAGTTCTGGTGAGGTGACAGCCATGCTTTTTGTAAGGTATAATAACAACTTTGGGGGTGTTTCTTTAGAAAACAGTAACAAGATTTGCTGATAGTGGGTGGAATTATCATATTGCAGAACAGCTCCAATTCTATTCTCTGTATATCTGCATCCCTTACAATGTGACTTTGCGGCTCCTCACATCAGGAGCTAGGATCCATTTTGCCTTCTCCTAAATCTTGACTGGCCCCGTAACTTGTTTTGGTCCATGGAATACAGCAAAAGCAATGGTATGCCAGTGCCAAGTCTAGGCCTAAAAAGGTTTAGCTTGCCTCTGTTCGTTCTCTTGGAACCCTGACCAGTCACCATGAGAACAAGCCTTGCAGGATGATGAGCGAGCACACAGAACCAAGACGAGCAGCCCCTGCTGAGACCATGCTAGACCAGTCAGTCTGCAAATGACCAGGCACCTGACTGCAAACACAACTCAGCTGAGTGTAGCCCATATTAATGACCAGCAGGATTAAGAGCTAGAAAATAAAATAAATTGTTGTTTTAAAATGTTAAATTCTATGATTTTCTTTTTACATGGTAAAAGCTAACTGATGCAGAAATAATTGGTTTCTAGAATTGAGGTGCTGCCATAACAAAAATCTAAAATAAGTGCCATTGGCAGTAAGCACTGAGCAGAGGATGGAAAAATGGCAAACAAACTCTTAGCAAATGCTGGGGAAAAAAATAAAGCAAATTGTTATTGGAGGTTAGAAAAAAAATGGTGATGTGTGTTTTTTTAGAATAAAATAATTGGCAAAAAGTATTGCCTATAGGAACTTGAAAGACAGCCAATGCATATAATGAACTTTTGATTTTGGCTAAAGAGACCTCCACAGAATGTAGAAATGTCAGATGGTTGGTCCTAGCTGCATATAGGTACAAGAAGAAAGAAATGGTCTAAATAAAGAACTGGCCAGCTTGCAAGGAGGATTTTGAGGGAATACAGAGGGGACAGAATTTTCTGGGTGGGAAAATAAAATTGTTTTTTATCTTTAGTCTTTCCAGCCACAAAAAAAAATTCTCTAAGTAAAATGAGGACTGAAGAGAATGTTCAAGGGGGTAGCTACACAAACCTTCAAAGAAATCTGAAAGAATTTTTATGTTGTCTACTAAACTCTCAAGTAGACAAAAATAGTTTTCTATGTTCTAAGAGCATGGTCTTGCAGAAGTCCAATCTCAAAGTAAAAGCAAATAACACCATGTGCAAAGGCATATCTTGAAAATAATCATGGGCATGGTGAAAAAGTGCACTAGGCACAAAGCACATGTAAATTCACAATGATTTGGAAGAAACTGTGTGAAAGTGTCATCACCCTAGGTTTAAAAAGAATGATTTTACTCAAATTGCCAAAAGGCCTCCAGACTCCCAAACTTCTATGATCAAGAAACAGGCTGAGAAAGGTTTTCAAAGGCTAATTTAGGAAATTGAAAAGAAAGGAGGTTCAAGAGGGCAGAGTTAAGAGCCCAGAAGTTGGAAACAACATCTATGAAGAACAACCAACTGGGAAACCAGTCCCTAGAAGCATAACCTTCCCTTAATCAAAAGGTATTTTCTACTCTCAGTAGGATAGCCTAACATTTTTGCACCCAGGATAGTAACTTGTTATGTACCTCACATTTTTTTCTCTTTTAGAATGGCATTATGTATTGAAATTACCATGTTCTTTTTTTTTTTTTAATTTGTTGTTTTTAGATATTCATGACAGTAGGGTATATTTTGACATATCATACATACATAGGGTACAACCCATTACAATTTTGATCCCATTCTTCTGGTTGAACATGATGTGGAGTTACACTGGTTGTGTATTCATAGGAAAGTTATATCTGATTCATTTTATTGTCTTTCCTGTTCTGATTCTCCTCCTTCCCCTTCCCTTCTGTCTAACCCAATGAACTTCTATCTTCCCTCCCCACCCCCTTATTGTGTATGAACATCCACATATTAGAGAGAACATTCAGATTTGTTTTTTGGGGAGATGGCTTATTCCACTTAGCGTGATAGTTTCCAATTCCATCCATTTACCTGTAAATACCATAATTTCATTCTTCTTTTATGGCTGAGTAATATTCCATTGTGTATATATGCCATATTTTCTTTATCTTTTCACCTGTTGAATGGCATTTAGACTGGTTCAATAGCTTGACTATTGTGAATTGAACTGCTATAAACATTGATGTAGCTGTGTTGCTATAGTATGATGATTTTAAGTCCTTTGAGTATAAGCCGAGGAATGCATTGTACATTGGATGTTGATGTGAAAGATTACTTTTCTTTTTATATTATTAGTCTCTGAATCATTAAAACCTACATCTGATGACCTTTATCTGAACTTTACATGAATAATTTAATTATAGAATTCTAGCAAGAACCATGAGAATTTTTGGAATCCTGGAATAAGGAAGAATATGTTTTGCCTGGATAGGAATGTGAAAATTGTAGTCAAAGGTACATTGTGATAAATTGCAAAGCAGAGCAAAATTTTTTATTTCTCTGTTTCTTTTTGTAATGTGACTTTGTAGCTTTTCTCATTAATAGATGGATTCTTATATCTCATGTCTTGAGTATGGATTGACCCAGAATGGCTGTGCTTAGCCGAATGATGTAAAAATGATAAGGTTCCAGAAGCCTAGGCCTCAAGCAGGTGATTGCAGATACCTGCCTGAATCCAGATGAGTCCAGAATAACCACCTAGCTGTACCCAGATCCAAGTGCTGACACGCAAATCATGACCTATCCAAGCAATTGTTATTTTAAGGCAGTTGGTTTTGAGGTGGTTTGAGACACAGTGAAAGCTGACTTTGGACATGTTCCCTAACTCTTCTCAGCTTCTATTGTTCACATAGAAAATGGTGAGAAAACCACTGTGCACCTGTTATGTTAACCTCTTAGGATAACTCCACATATATAATAGACACTCAATAAATCTTAGCTATTATCATCCTATTAGTATGTCTAAGAGAAAATTCTCAGTCCGTTTCAATAAAATACATTTTATCATTTTTCTGCATCTAATTGGTTCTAATTAGTTCACCAAGGCAGCTTACATATTTTATCTTTAATACCATATAAGATATTTAATCTTTTTGTTTATTTTAGCTAATACAAAAAAATAAAAGTTGTAAACACCAAGGGAGTACCATGTAATGTTCTATACATGTATATATTGTCTAATATTTCAATCAAATTAAACATATTTACTTTCTCAAGTATTTATTAATTCTTTGTGGTAAGAACTTTAAATCCGTTCTTCTGTGTTGTTGAAATGCACAGTATATAATCATTATCTGTAGTCACCATATTATGCAATAGTGCCCCAGAGTTTCTTGTTCCTATCTAATCATAATTTAATACTCATCAATCAAACTTTTCTCATCACCCTCTCGCTGTCTCTGGCCTCTAATAACCACAATTCCTCTTTCAACTTTAATGAGATCAATTTTAGATTTCACATATGAATGATAGCATATGGTACTTACCATTCTGTTCCTGGCTTAAATGTAATGATTTCCACTTCCATGATTGTTGTCACAAATGACAGTATTTCATTATTTTATGGCTGAATAGTATTCCATTGCATATATGTACCACATTTCCTTTCTCCATCGGTTGATGGACACTTAGATTGTTTGCACTTCTTGGCTACTGTGAGTATTGCTGCAATAAACAGATGTCTTTTCAAAAGACTGGTTTTATTTCCTTTAGATGTATACTGAGTAGTGGAATTTCAGATTCAGATGGTAGTTTTTTTAAATTATTATTTTATAAGGAATTACCATACAGTTTTCCATAGTTGTTATTACTAAATTACATTCCTATTAACAGTGTAAAAAGTTTTCCTTTATTCTACAACCTCACTAGCACTTGTTATCTTCAGTCTTTATGATAGAATATTGGGGTTTTCTATGCATGACATAAGGTCATCTTCATACAGTGACAATTTGACCTATTTTCCAATTTGGATGACCTTTATTTCCTTCCCTTGCCCAATTGACCTGGCTAGAACTTTCACCATGATATTGAATAAAAGTGGCAGAAGTGGGAATCCTTGTCTTGTTCCAGATTTTAGAAAGCTTCCAGCTTTTTTCCATCCAATACAATGTCAGTTGTTGGCTTATTATGAAAAGTATTTATTGTGTTGAGTTATATTTCTTCTCTACCTAATTTGTTCATCATTTTTATCGTTAAGGGATGTTTAATTCTACCAAGTGTCATTTCTGCATTGATTGAGATGGCCATATGTTTTTTTTGTTCTTCATTCTGTTAATATGGTCCATCACATTTATTGATTTCTTCTTTGATCAACTGTTTGTACAACCATAAGCTGTTTTCATGTATTTGCCATAGTTTCCAAAGTTTTATTTTTTAAACATTATACACATCATCTTTTTATTTGATTAACAGTTACTACAAGGTCATTAATAAAATTAGAATGGAGCCTGGAGTTAAAATAAGAGTAATATATCAAAGATATTGTTCAGTTTTTACAAATGTACTATTGGAAGCTGGATAAAAGGTAAACAGAAACCATTTGTGCTATCGTGCAACTTTTCTTCAACCTAAAATTGTTCCAATTTTTTAAAAAAATATGCCTACCCTCCTGAGATTCTCTCACTAATAGAATGCACTATTAGCTCTACCTAGCATGACTGGCATGTTTCAGGATCATTATCCTATGTGTTCAGAATAGCTTCATGCTCTAGATCTGGTAAATAGTACTGGAAGTATAAGGTTTTGCAGAACCAATTAAATAGCTGTAGTTTGATAAAATAGTGATGATCTTATGTACAGTATAACATGAGAGACTAATTGTAAGAGGCCTGTTAATTTGTGTGTCATTGCCAAAAGTGACCTACCTGTCCTTATTATGTTAACTGTTCTTTTTGTGTGTGTGCGTATTTTATTTATTTATTTATTTATTTATTTATTTCATTTAATTTGTTATGCATGCTTGCAGAGTGCGATTCCTTTCATATTACATATAAAGAGAACAGTTTTCCAAGTCATTGGTTTTATACAAAGCATTTTCATACCATTTGAGTTTTTATACATGCACTTAGTATATTGATGTCAAACTCCCTCTGCCATTGTTTCTATCCCCTTGCCCTTTCCCTTCCCTCCCCCACTTTTTTCTATTTGACATTCCTGCATTTCTCTCATCCCTCCTCCCTTGCCACTATAATTAAGTATCATCATAGCAAAGGAATTAATCAACCTTTGGTTTTCTGGGATTGGCTGACTTCACTTAGCATTATTTTCTCCAACTCCATCCATTTACCTGCAAATGCCATGATTTTATTCTCTTTTAGTGCTGAGTAATGTTCCATTGTGTATATATACCAAAGTTTCCCTATCCATTCATTTATTGATGGGCATCGGGGTTGTTTCCACAATCTAGCTATTGTGAATTGTGCCGCTATGAACATTGATGTGGCTGTGTCCCTGTAGCATGCTAATTTTAAGTCCTTTGGGTATAGACTGAGGAGTTGGGATAGCTAGGTCAAATGGTGGTTCCATTCCAAGTTTTCCTAGGAATCTCCATATTGCTTTCCAAATTGGCTGCACCAATTTGCAGCTCCACCAGCAATGTAAGAGTGTGCCCCTTTCCCCACATCCTCACTAGCATTTATTGCTGCTTGTGTTTTTGATAGCTGCCATTCTGACTGGCATGAGATTAAATATTAGAGTAGTTTTTGATTTGCATTTCTCTAATTGCTAGAGATGTTGAACATTTTTTTCATATATTTGTTGATTAATTGTATATTGTCTTCTGAGAAGTGTCTGTTCAGTTCCTTAGCCCATTTATTGATTGGGTTGTTTGTTTTTTTTTGGTGTAAAAGTTTTTGAGAGATTTATGTATCCTTGAAGTTAATGTTCTGTCTGATGTGCATGTGGTAAAATTTGCTCCCATTCTGTAGATTCTCTGTTCACCTTACTGATTGCTTCTTTTGCTGAGAAGAAGCTTTTTAGTTCGAATCCATCCCATTTATTAATGTTTGGTTTTAGTTCTTGCACTATAGGGGTCTTATTGAGGAAGTTGGGGCCTAATCCAACATGTTGGAGATTTGGGCCTACTTTTTCCTCTATTAGGTGTAAGGTCTCTGGTTTAATTCCTAGGTCCTTGATCCACTTTGAGTTGAGTTTTGTTCATGGAGAGATATAGAGATTTAATTTCATTTTATTACATAAGGATATCCAGTTTTCCCAACACCATTTGTTGAAGAGGCTGTCTTTTCTCCAATGTATGTTTTTGGCACCTTTGTCTAATATAAGATAACTGTAGATGTTAGGGTTAGTCTCTATGTCTTCTATTCTGTACCATTGGTCTACTGGTCTATTTTGGTGCCAATACCATGCTGTTTTAGTTACTATTGCTTTGTAATACAATGTAAGGTCTGGAATAGTAATGCCACCAGCTTCACTCTTCTTGATAAGAATTGCTTTGGCTATTCTGGGTCTCTTATTTTTCCACATGAATTTCATGATTTCTTTTTCTATTTCTGTGTGGAATGACATTGGGATTTTGTTTGGGATTGCATTGAAATTGTATACTGCTTTTGGTAGAATAGTAATTTTGACAATATTAGTTCTACCTATCCATGAACAAGGTACATCTTTCCATCTTCTAAGATCTTCTTTAATTTCTTTCTTTAGTGTGCTGTAGTTTTCATTGTACAGGTGTTTCACTTCTTTTGTTAGGTTGATTCCCAAGTTTTTTTTGTTGTTGTTGTTTTTTTTTTTTTTTTTTTTTTTTGACATTATAGTAAATGGGGTGGATTCCATAGTTTTTCTTTCTGAGGATGTGTTGCTGATGTATAGAAATGCCTTAGATTTATGGGTATTGATTTTATATCCAGCCATTTTGCTGAATTTGTTTATTAGATCTAGAAGATTCCTGGTGGAGTTTTTTGGATCTTCTATGTATAGAATCATATTTTCTGCAAATAATGATAGTTTGAGTTCTTCTTTTCCTATTCGTATCCCTTTTATTTATTTTGTCTAATTGCATTGGCTAGGGTTTCAAGAACTATGTTAAATAATAGTGGCAAAAGAGGACATTCCTGAACTGTTCCAGTTTTTAGAGAAAATGCTTTCAGCTTTTCTCCATTTAGGATGATGTTGGCCTGGGGCTTAGCATAGATGGCCTTTAAAATGTTGAGTTACGTTCCTGTTATCCCTATTTTTTCTAGTGTTTTGAACATGAAGGGGTGTTGTATATTGTAAAATGCTTTCTCTGCATCAATTGAGATGATCATATGATTGTTATCTTTGAGTCTATTGATGTGGTGAATATGAATAACATTTATTGATTTCCTTATGTTGAACCAACCTTGCATTCCTGGAATGAACCCCACTTGATCGTGATGTACTATTTTTTGATGTGTTCTTGTATTCTATTGGCCAGAATTTTATTGAGGATTTTTGCATCTATATTCATTAGTGACATTGGTCTGAAGTTTTCTTTCCTTGATTTGTATCTGTCTGGCTTTGGAATCAGGGTGATATTGGCCTCATAGAATGAGTCTGGAAGGGTTCCCTCTTTTTCTATATCATGGACTAGTTTGAGAAATATTGGTGTTAGTTCTTCTTTAAAGGTCTTGTAGAACTGGGTTGTGTATTTATCTGGACCTGGGCTTTTCTTGAGTGGTAGGTTTTTGATGGCATCCTCTATTTCTTTGCTTGAAATTGATCTATTTAAGTTGTATATGTCATCCTGATTTAGTTTGGGCATATCATATTTTTCTAGAAATCTGTTGATGTCTTCATTCTTTTCTATTTTGTTGGAGTATAGATATTCAAAATAATTTCTAATTATCTTCTGTATTTCTATAGTGTCCTTTGTGATGTTTCCTTTTTCATCACATATATTGGTAATTTGAGTTTTTTCTCTTCTTAGTTAGCATAGCTAATGGTTTATCAATTTTATTTATGTTTTCAAAGAACCAACTTTTGGTTCTGTGAATTTTTTTCAATTGTATTTTTTGTTTCAATTTCATTGATTTCGGCTCTGATTTTAATTATTTCCTGTCTTGTACTGTTTGGGGGTTAATTTGTTCTTCTTTTTCTAGGGCTTTGAGGTATAATGTTAATTAATTTATTTGTTGACCTTTTCTTCTTTGAAAAAATGAACTCTATGCAATGAATTTTCCTCTCAGTACTGCCATCATAGTGTCCCAGAGATTTCTATATGTTGTATCAGTGTTCTCATTTACCTGTAAGAATTTTTTAATCTCCTTTTTGATGACTTCTGCAACCCATTGTTCATTCAATAGCATATTATTTAGTCTCCAGGTGTTGGAGTAATCTTTGTTTCTTATTTTATCATTGATTTCTAGTTTCACTCCATTATGATCTGATAGTATGCAGGGTAGTATCTCTACTTTTTTATATTTGCTTAGAGTTGCTTTATGGCATAATATATGATCTATTTTAGAGAAGGATCCATGTGCTGCTGAGAAGAAAGTGTACTGACTTGTTGATGGATAATATACTCTCTCTATATATATCAGTTAAATCTAAGCTATTGATTGTATTATTGAGTTCTACAGTTTCTTTGTTTAGCTTTTGTTAGGAAGATCTATCCAGTGGTGAAAGTGGTGTGTTAAAGTCACCTAGAATTACCATGTTGTGGTCTATTTGGTTCTTGAACTTGAGAAGGGTTTGTTTGATGAAGGTGGATGCTCCATTATTTGGGGCATATATATTTATGACAGTTATTTCTTGTTGATGTATGATTCCCTTAAGTAGCATGAAATGCCCTTCCTTATCTCTTTTGATTACCTTTGGCTTGAAGTCTACTTTGTTTGATATGAGGATGGAAACCCCTGCTTGCTTACGTAGTCTGTGTGAGTGGTATATTTTATCCCATCCTTTCACCTTCAGTCTGTGGGCATCTTTTCTTATGAGATGTGTCTCTTGAAGGCAGCATATTGTTGGGTCTTTTTTTTTTTAATCCAGTCTATTAGCCTATATCTTTTAATTGGTGAGTTTAGGCCGTTAATGTTCAGGGTTATTATTGAGATATGATTTGTATTTCCAGTCATTTTAAATTTTATTTAATTCTATTTTATTTTTGGTATTTAGCTTGATTTGATTTCCTCTATGGTTAGTTTTCCCTTATTGTTGTTCTTCCCTTTGAAGGTTTTTGTTGTTGTTTTTCAATTCCTCCTCATGAAAAATTTTGCCAAGGATGTTCTGTAGTGCCGGCTTTCTTGTTATAAATTCTTTTAGCTTTTGTTTATCATGGAAGGTTTTTATTTCATCATCAAATGTAAAGCTTAATTTTGCTGGATATAAGATTCTTGGTTGGCATCCCTTATCTTTTAGAGCGTGGTATATGTTGTTCCAGGCTCTCCTTGCTTTGAGGGTCTGGGTTGAAAAATCTGCTGTGATGTGAATTGGTTTTCCTTTATAGGTTATCTGATTTTTCTCTCTTATGACCTTTAAAATTCTATCCTTATTTTGTATGCTAGTCATTTTCATTATAATGTGCCTTGGTGTAGATCTGTTTGAGTCCTATATGCTTCTTGTATTTGGTTTTCACATTCATTCTTCTTTTTGGGAAATTTTCTGATATTATTTCATTAAAGAGATTTTGCATTCCTTTGGATTGATTCTCTGCACCTTCCTCAATTCCAATAAATCTTTTATTCGGTCTTTTGATGGTATCCCATAATTCTTGGATATTTTGTTCATGGTTTCTTACGGTCTTCACTGTGTGGTCAACTTTATTTTCAATATTATATATTTTGTCCTCATTTTCTCAGGTTCTATCTTCCAATCTATTTTTGATACTATCTATTGAGCTTTTTAAATGGCCTATTGTTTCTTTCATTTCAAGTATTTCTGCTTGTTTTTTTCTCAGACACTCTATCTTTTTCTTGAAGTAATCTTTTGCTACCTGTATTTATTCTCTTATCTCTTTGTTGGTGTGATGGATGGTTGCCTGTATTTGATCTCTTCTCTCTTTGTTGGAGAGATCAATTTTTGCCTGTATCTGCTCACTTAGGTCATTTTTTAAATCCCAGATCATTTTAGTTATGTATATTCGGAATTCCTTTTCCAACATTTCACCTACTGTGCTTTCTATGGATTCTATTGTTGTAGTATCTTGGTTTGTTTGGGGCATTTTCCTCCCTTGTTTTTTTCACGATATTCATGTTTTTTCCTCTTACAGTGTAAGTCTGAGGTATTACTGTTTCTGTCCTATTGTCTTATGTCTTCCCTACAGGTTACCTGATGCCTCACTTTTAATGGAAAGATCCATATTACAGCATTCAAAGTACCCAACATATTGCCATATATCAGTTAGTTTCTATTTTTATATTTACAATTTTGACACTTTAACTATAAATGATGAGATCAATTATCTTCTACCATTTAGTCAGTATTTTTGTGTGGTGGTTCACATTATCTAAAGGTAGAAGGGGGAACTTATGGGTTGGCTAAAATGTTTGTGAGGTAGGATGTGAGAAGATAGAGGTATTAGATTATTTGACTAGTGAGAGGGTACTCATGGGAATTAGGGTGTTAGTAGGAGAAACAAAAGATAGGTATCCCCATGTAATATTCCCTGTTCCTGGGCCCAGGGCCTGTTCCCTGAACTGTAGGCAGAGGTGGAGAATACCTGTGGCTCCTGAGTGGGTGTCAGAGCAGGGAACAGAAGCAGTGGGCTGAGCTGGAATGCTTGTAGGCAGGCAGAGCTCACCTAGCGGGAACTCTGGAGGGCCAGGGCTCCCGCCCCCCCCCCCCCCCGCACGCCCCCCCAGTCCACAGCAGGGATGCTGTCTCCGAGGTGGGCAGGCTTGCTGCCAAAGTTTTGTTGTTGTTTTTTGTTTGTTTGTTTGTTTGTTTGTTCTAGTGTCTATTTTTATTTCTATTGCATATGGAAAGAAAAGTTACTAAATATGATTTCAATTTTCAAAAACTTTTGAGACTTGTTTTGTGGCCTATTATGTGATCTATCTTAAAGAATTCTTCATGTGTTTTATAGAATAAATGTGTACTTAGCAGATGTTGAGTAGAATATTCTGTAGAAATCTGTTAAGTCCACGTGGTACTGGGTACAATTTGAGTCTGATGTTTCTTGGTTGATTATCCGGATTATCTGGCCATTGAAATCAGGGAGTCAAAAGCCCCACCAATATTGTATTAGCGTCCCCCTTCCTTTTAGGTCTAATTATACTAGCTTTATATATGTGTGTGCTCTGATATTGGGTTTATACATATTTAGAATTGTTATTTCCTCTTGCTGAATTGCCCCTTTATCATATGTAATGACTTTCCTTGTCTCTTTCTACTCTTTTGAATTTACAAATTTATGTTATCTGATATTAGTATGCCTATTCCTACTTCTTATGGCTTTCATTTGTATGGAGTATATTATTTCATCCCTTTATTTTCATTCTACATGTGTTCTTCAACATGAAGTGAAAAACCCCAATTATTTTGATTTCCTTCTTACAGTTTAGGAAACTAAGAAAATGTTGAATAACTGCAACCAGTTCTATACAAGAAAGTAGCCAAGGCAGGTTTTAGAACACTTTCTGTATATCTTCATTAAATAAGGGCCCCAGTGATTGACTGAATAATGAATCCTATTTTTTATTCCCCTGAAGCATCATTACTCATCCATTCCCTTACCATGGACTTACAGTAGATGGCATGTACTCCCCTATTCTTAGGTGGCATTGGCCATGTTACTTGTTTTGCTAATGGATTGTTAATAGGTTATTAGAGGCTTAAAGTATGATTAAGCACTTGTGCTTGTCCTCTTGTGCTGGGATAGCCATGGAAATAAACAAATCCCAGGTAGCTGTTGCCTCTCCACTTACAGTCTAGTGGAGCAGAGCTATCTGAGCTCACAGGTATGGAACAATTAGAAGTACATCACTTGTGACTGCATGACAAGTAAATTCTTAGTGTTTGCAATGGAGATTTTCACAATTGTGTGCTGCATGGCAAGGTCTGACTGCCTGAGCTTTCTAGAGTCTCCAAATGCTGAATGACATAACTAACAATATTTCATACCATAAAATTTGCCACAGGGTAGAAAGAAGATAAATGAATTTCAACCAGAAGGGAAGAAAATAACACTTTTATATGTGGATAAAATTGTAGTCTTGAATTTGAGCTATTCTACTTGGGAAATCTATGGAGAAAGATCTTTAATGAAGCTTAGATCTCAAAATTTTGAGTAATAAAATATGCTTGCACAGGGAGAGATTGACTCAGGCAAGTCTGAGATGTTCCAACTTCACTCACTTTAAATAAAGTTTTGGTCTTCAACTGACACTTAGTGGCTTCTATGCCCTTTGAATTCCTTTGAAGATGTAAGAGTATCTTTTTTTACTTGGAGTTTATGGCCATGCCAGATATTTTATATCATATGTGGTGGGGGCCTTGAGCCACATAATGTTAATTTGACCTATGGAAGGTCTGGAGACTGAGTAACCTTAGTCATGGATACTTCCTTTCTTGACCAATTCCATTAAAATTTGGGAAAGCAAGGCTGAGATAAGCTTCCCTGGTTGACAATATCCTGTATGTGTTGTTACATATTCAATTCTTACAATTCATAATTTTTGCTCAAAGAATTAAGCGCTGTCTATGAGATTCCAGTAGGAAAGGCCAATTAGAAATGTACGTATGGTTTTTTGTAGACTCTGCCCTGCTGCCTTTCATTTTTACTGATTTTAATCTTTCTTCTTTCTTTATAATAAACCATAATCATGAGTATAACAGACGTTTTGAGCTCTGTGAATTCTAGAAAATCATTGAACATGTGGATGGTCTTAGGGACCCTGAAAATAATAGTAATAATCTCACAAGTTCTTAGAACCCAGAGTAATTGCTAGGTAAAAAAAATTAGTACAGCAAATGTATTTTCTAGGAATGATTACTAGATTCTAAGTGAAGCAGTACTGGACATCTTTGATATGTCCTCTGAGTATACAAAACAGTTTTCATAGCCAGGTATACCTTTTATCAGATAATATGTTATTTTAAAATATTAATTCTGAAGTAAGAATAATTCTGAATTAGATAAAGTCTCTCCTGAGATTAGACTGACTTCTGGGATGATATTGGAGATGTCTGAATCTTCTACTTACTGCTGTGCAATCTGAGCAATCTCAAATGAGCAAAACTATTCCTTTATCCTCCTAAACTTAAAGCAATATTTGAATAGCATTTTAATTATAAAAAATTTATTGTTCATTGCTTTATATGACAGGACAGTCCAATGAGGGCCAAACAGAGTCATATCATATGTTGGAGTTGGGAGTGGGACAGACAACTTTTCTGTTTGGAAAAAAATATAAGGTCTTTGTGTCAAAAGATGCCTCATTTTAGGGCTTACAGCTCAGAAATGAAAGAATAGTGCACGCAAAATTGTTCCTTTTTCTGGAAGATGAAAAATTGAATATCAAGGCTTTTATAATTGTTATTGGATAGGTGATTTCTAATATTGAATTGCACACATAGAAAGACTACCAAAATAATTAGAAAGATTAATAAGCATCAGAAAATACATGTGGCCCTTAAAGCCTAAACACTTACTATGGGGTCCTCTCCACAGAGTTTGCTCTAAGAAGCAGCAGTGCCTGACAGAGAGTGCTTGTGCTTGCCAAGGGTGCTGTGGGTCAGCACTGGACTGCAGGATGAGGAGCTTCTAACGTGTTAACATTGTTTCCTTACATGAGTGGTAAGCTAGTGTGTCTGGAGAAAAATTTATACAGCTGTACACCTCTGATATGTGCCTCTCTATACAGATGCCCCTGGATTTATGATGAAGTCACACCCTGATAAACCTTCCTTAACTGAAATATTAGGAAAATGCACTTAACACACCTGAACTAATAAATGTCCTAGCTAAACAACACATTGAACTGAAGAGTGTTGGTTGCTCCCTCTTATGATCATGTGGCAGACTGGAAGTTTTGGCTCCTGTTGCTGTCTAGCATCTTGAGACAGCACCCTACCACATATCACTAGCCCAGATCAAATTCAAATACTGAAGGTGGGTCTCTTTCACACTGTCATAAAATGAAGAATTATAAGTTGAACCATCATAAATTAGTGACTATCTATTATATATATCTCCATATATTTATATATGTATACATATATATCTACCATATATGTGTATACTTATATATATCCATTATATATATGTTCATTATATATGTTCATTATATACATATGTATACATATATATATATATATATATATCCTGTTTATTATATTTCAAGACAAAATTTATATGCATGTGTGTCTCTCAGCATGTGTGTTAAACCACCTGCACCACTACTTTATTCTAAGCCACCTGCATCTCTCACTTGGATTATTACAATAGCTTTCTGGAAATTCTTGCTTTCCTGGAGTTGATTCTCCACACAGCAGCCAAATACTTAATGAATCCATTCAAAAGCCACCTGTGACTTCTTTTCTCACTCCAGTTAAATTGTGAGGAGCTTGTTATGACCCGCCAGGCTCTATGTGATCTAGCTCCCTTCTCCTTCCCTGGATCATTTTAACCCAGGCTGAAGGTCCTTCTTATTTATCCTCACAAGTCCCATGCATAATGCGCCTCTGTATCAGTCTTTGTATTTAATACTGCTTTTTCTACCTGTAATGCTCTTTCCCTAGATATTTTCATAGCTCATATTTTCACTTTATTTTTATCTCTATTCAAATGTTACCTTATCAAATAGGACAAGTAGGGACAATGTAATTTACCTGTGCAGTTCTATTCTTTCTCTTTACCCTGTTTAATATTTATGAATAGAACTTATCATCTGCCCTGTCCAATAAAATGAAAGTACCTTGATATTTGTGACTTGTCAGTGCCAGAGACAAATATTTATTTAATCAAATGTGAATCTGGATGTGATCATTAAGTGAGGATCCTTAGAGGCAATAAAAAGAAAAACACTCTATTTAATCTACAAAACAAAAACAAACAGAAAACCCAACCTCATTAGATATCTTGCCTCTCTGCAAAGCACAGATTCCTCCTCCACAGGTGTGTGACTCTGGAGGTAGACAGCCCTGGTTCCAACATTGCTTCTGCCAGCTCCTAGCTGGGTGATCATGATAAATTGACACCAGCATGGCAGTTATTTCATGATGTGGCTGGAAGAATCACATGAGCAAATCCATTTAAGTCCCTTAGTTCAGACTTGACATAATTACAGTACTCAATATATCTGAACTGCTTTACTGTTTTGGATTTTTCTAGTGCCCATGAGGTTAATTGTGAATCCCTATACTCAGCATCTGGGAAGGACAGTGGAGGTTCTTTGCATTCAGAGCTGGACAACTGGAAAATGTTACTAACTGTTAAGCAGAGTCTGGTTAGAAGACTGTGAGGTAGAAAACACTGGTTTACACATTTCTGTTTCAGGCAGAAGCGTTAGCCAGGTTAAACCAATGTCAATTCTGGAAGAAGGGTGGGTTTTAAGAAAAATGAAGAGTGCTAGTTGCTCCCTCTTATGATCATGTGCCTGACTGCTGTGTTAGAGAAAGTCAAAGGGAAAAATACTTTTCATTTGAATAGAGATAAAAATAAAGTGAAATCATGAGCGATAGGGAAAGAGCATTACAGGGAGATGGAGCAGTACTAAATACAAAGACTGATATGGAGGCACATCATGCCTGGGACTTGTGAGGATAAATAAGGAGGACCTTCAGGCTGGGTTAAAATGATCCAGGGAAGGAGAAGGGAGCTAGATCACATAGAGCCTGGTGGGTCATAGCAGAGATAAAAGGGGATTTAAAGAGAATAAAGTGTAAAATAAGTAGGCTGGCCATGCAAAACAGAATTCAGCTAACAGGAAAGAAGAAATTAGGAGCAGCATAGTCAGAAAGTCACAAACTATCAACAGACCCAGAATGGGGTGAAAGGAAGAAGCTGGTCTGTCTAGCAGAGAAGGTAAATAACTCCCCTGGAAAAATAATCAATATTTTGTTGATTACCTATACAGACAGTTGCTCAGTAATTCTGAATCAACTCTGAGCAATGAGAAGAGGGTTTTTTGTTTTGTTTTTGTTTTTAAAGAATGGAAAGAGGAGAGTTTTTCATGTTTCTGACTAAATTATCCAGACATTATATTCTACTATTATCTGCATGTGATCCATTCTTCAAGCAAATTTATTGACACCTTACTCTCCAAAGACTGTAATAACAGTTCCATATGTATATAGATACATGTACAACATATGTAAAATTTATGTATTAATAATTTATCTTATAATGATTGTTTGATAGGCATGAAATTAATACATTTACCAAGAAACATCTAATTTTCTAAGACAATTTTATATTTGCCTACACATTTTAAAACTAATATCTTCCTCAAACTTATTAACATTTAAGAATAAAATTAGGGTTGGATAAAATCAAAAGAAAAAAACTCTTATTTTTAATAAGTCCAGGAAGAAAAATAATGAAGAAAAGTTAAAATATTATGAAATCAGAGTATATGCTATGCCTAATAACGTTTACTTTTAAAAGTAAACTTAAAATATTTTTTAAAAATTCTGGCACGTTTGTTTCTTGCTGCCATAGAAGAAAAAATTCTCCCCTTTGAATATAAAGATTTTTATTTAAAGAGATATTATTTCAGCATCATAAATGCTGAATTTCCCAACTACCATTAAGTTACTGAATAATTTTAAATAAAAGGGCCAATTATCTAACATAGAACTTACTTTCTTTACAAAGTAATTTTCCATCCTATTAGTTTTATATCACAAGTGATGCAGAACATGCTTCAAACACTATGTATCATTTCCCAGTATAGTTTATAAAAAATGCAAACTAATAGAGCTTCTTCAAACCTTGATTGATTTGTTACTTATTTGCAAACTGGCATGTATGTTCCAGTTCAGCCACAGAGTATATTTTTATACAAACTCCTTTCATGTATAGCTGGTTTGGAGAAAAATATCTTGCAATGTTCTTTTGTGAAATATGAACCTGAAGCTAAATGAATTCATCTGAGGATGTGTCCATACAAGTAACATCAAGTACAAAAACTATCTTTTCTGTCTTCCAGCTGTGCCAGTAACTAAGCCATGGTACCTATGATACTGTGTAAGTAGTAATCTGATTTCATTCATTTTTTTCTCATATTTTGGACATAAAATGAATTAGACATTTACACCAAAAATAATTCTTGAGAGTATAACACTTTTTCTGTCTGCCTTTATCTTATACACATTCACTCACACACACAGCTGTACATATACTTAGATAATTCTATTAGGGAATATCTTTGTAGAAAAGGTCCCTTTTCTACAAAGCTAAAGATCAAAACCACTTTGTCAATAGCAAAAAAGCTTAGCAGCTTTCAACTTATCTGGCCTCTATCACAAAACCCTTTGCACAGATAGCCGTTTTCAAAATACAAACAGTGGATTCATCAACCAAAAAAATTGTTAGTCCCAAAACACAGTTGAATAGATCTTTAAAGAAAATCTCCAGCTGAGTCAAGGCCTGTGGCTTCTGAATGGCAGGAGAACTGATAGTCAGGGTTAGTGAGCAAAAGGCTTAAGATTCCTGCATTTTTATCAGAAGTACACAGACCATTCCAACTAATACATTGTGAAGAAAACCAGAACACCATTCCACATGCATTTGCCTTGATACTTTTAAGTATTAAATAAAAGAATATTTTAACAGAGTTGAACACTGTCTCATTCATTTATTTAAATATATATGTTTTCAACTGAAGCTATATCTAGTATTAATTCACTGGATTTGGTATGAAGCTTAAAAATTTATTTCAATTGTATATAATGCAGTCATTATTTATTGCGATCCTTAAGATCCATTCCAAAACACACTATGGTGTTTATATCGGCATTATTTACATTCTATTCCTAGTTTTCTAATTGTTTCCATGACTTTTGAACCATAAGTATTCACACAGAATAGAAGGAAGACAATTTATTTATTAGATCAGTCTATCAGATATTAAAGAAGCATTTATTAGTTTGCAGCCACTAACAGAAATATTATTAATCTCATTTACATTTCTCATTGCTATTAAAGTTTACATAGTATTCTAGCTCTCTTAACATGGTAGCATTTCAACTATCAGGCAAGTGAGTTTCATTACACTTGATTTCATAAAAAATAAAGATACCCATTTATTTTGTTGTTATTTTAGGTTAAGCTGACAAAATATCTGAAAAAGTTTAGCCAATTATAACAAGGATCAAAAATTTTAAAGTATCATGTCTAGTCATTAAATACCTACAGGAAAGCATGGGATATTTTATTTATCCCAAGTGGAAGTAATAATGAGAGCGCTTCCTGTCTGGCCCATCACCAACCACAGGTCTTTGTGCTTCTCATCCCATTTGTGGTTGCACTATGACTTGTTTTAGAACATTAAGAAGACCTATAAGCAAATCTGGTGCTCCTTGATACTGCTTCTCATTTCTTACCTAGTTATCTACAATTTTATTATGTTAAATTTTAAAATGAATTGTCATTCTTTCCATTCATCTTTAATGATTTATTCAGCTTTAGGAATTGTGAGTTAAACCTAAAAAATTTTACCTAACAAAGTATCATGTATTACCCAGAAATCTTGATATTTACTCTGGCCTTGAAGAGATATGGGTAGATCATTTTAGACATAGTCCATAAAGAAAAGATATGCCTGATTTTGAGGAAAGAGTCTGGATTCCAAAATAAAACCAAAAAGGAGAAGGAGAGAGATAAATGAAAGAATGGGAATTTGCTGTTCTTGATAAGCCTAAGGTTGTCAATTAGACATTTGTTCTTCAAAGTCAAAATTCTAATCCTAGTCCTTATTTAACATTTGATGAGCTCTCTTTTCTTTGGACTAATAATAATAAAAACTTTCCCTCTGTCTCCCTGGGAATTCTTTACTCTAACCCAGCCAAAATTTAAAATGAGGAAGTTAGCAAGATTGCTGGAGGCCAACATTATTATTCTCAAATTATTTCCTCTACATGCCTCACTGGCAATCCCACTGAAAAGAATCAATACTAAACTGATAGCATCTTTTGTGCTCATTTCAGATTGTGTACGTGCAGAAAAAAGGTTTTCTAATAGAGAATTGACCCTTCCCGAATTAAACAGTACTAGGTAGCATTAACAAATTTACATGGAAGCATGTTTCAACATGAACAGAGCCCTGGATAAGCATGCTTGTGATCAATCAAGGGTGAAACTTAATTAACATTTTTATAAAACTTTTTTAAAAACCCTTAAGTAGAGAATATTCTCAAGTAATAGCATACCTACTCTTTGTATTTTCTATTTTGACAGTGCTATGTCAAATCAATTACTTAATTTAGCCACAATATATTCTGTGCTACAGTTATCTCTCAGGAAAATAGCATTGATATATTTACCTTACTTGAAAATTAAGCTTCTGTGACTCTCATTTAAGGTGTTTCAAGCATTTGCTTCTTAGTACTTTATGATATAATTTTAGCTTTTGTAATTTGATTTTTTTGTAATTTTTGAAATTTCAAAACTATGGATCTTATTATTTATACTGAAAGAGAAGGTATCATGAAGATCTATTGAAAACTATCTGCCCCTAGCTTTTGATATAAATTTTATAACATTTAGACCACAAAACAACCTTCCCAAAGGATGCAGCTAGCCTTCAAAAAAAAAAAAAAAATCATATTCCTAGGAAATTATAAACAACTAGTAGCACACTAAATTAGACTCTAAAGAAATTAATTTAAGATCATCATAATAATTTTATATCATGCCCATAATCTGAGAAGATAATAGTTGATAAACATTTTCAGGATTAAAAGTAAATTCTGTGTACATAGAACTGAAATACTAATAAATATAAATAAGCAAACTTGGGATTGACTATCCATACGACATTCTAAACCTAGATATTGGTGGTAATTATCTGAATTTTTTATTTTACAATTGATATATTTTACTGACAAAGTATAAATAGAATAATAATCTCTTTTAAAGGGAAAAACAAAAATTCATAATTGAAGAAAGTCAATAAACAATATAGAAAAAATAAGTATTTCAATAGCAAATTTTAAGATTAAATTCTGAAAACTTTCGGAAGTTAATAAATATTTCTTTATAGAAGTGCTAGTACAAGCCAGGCGCAGTGGCACATGCCTGTAATCTCAGCACTTGGGAGGCTGAGGCAGGAGGATCGTGAGTTCAAAGCCAACCTCAGCAATGGCTAGGCACTTAGCAACTCAGTCTCTAATGAAAATACAAAATAAAGGGCTGGGGATGTGGTCCAGTGGTCAAGTGCCCCTGAGTTCAATCCCCCGGTACCCCGCCCCCCAAAAAAAGTGCTAGTACAAATGGACTAATATGAATGAGCATTTATCTCTTAAAATGCATGTGATAAATTCATATTTTGAAGAACTACCAAGATATTTAAGATAAGGGTATTATCAAAGATCCCATATGTGATTTCCAGGAAGCAAAACTGTTGGTTACACTATGCTAGGTCAATGTTCCAACAGTCAGATGAGATACACATAAAATTTATTTTAAAAAAAAAAAAAAAAAAAACACTTCTGTAGTCCTCAGTCAGAAGGGAATTGCTAAAGCATCTCAGATCTCAGATTTTCATCACATCGTAACCTCAGCTTTTGTTCCCATTTTCTCTCTTGGGCAGGGAGCTGGCTCATGAGCCATGCTTTTCACAACCCCAAGTTCTTTAATCCCTAAATAACCAAATCCTCAAGAGAGCAGCAGACAGCGGGAGAAGACAATTTATTTAGAGAACTATTATGTGAGGAAGAAAACAAGTTGCCATTTCCAATTTGGAACATAATTAGGAAGACAATAGCCTCCTGACTGATGCTCTTTGTTCCATTTGGATATTTATGTAGGTCAGTAATTGGAGTGTGCTTTTCTGTTCAATTTCACATTGTCTAGGAAAGGGCTTCTCATGCATGCCCCATGACTTTCTAGTTAGATTTAGAAGAAAACATCTTGCAGCTACTGCCCTGTGCCACAGCCACACATCACTGCCTTCTGCACACTGTCAGTTGCTGAAACTTTAGTTTTAATTTTGACAAACAGCTGAGTTAACAGGATTGTAAGAAGGAAAAGACTGCAACCTAGAATTTGGGTGATTGAAGTTTCTCTGTTATGGGAAAATATTGGGAAAGTCAGCTACCCTTTTCTCTGAAAAATTGATATACATATTCTAAAATTCAATTGAAATATATACAAAACATTCTTTCAATGCAAACACCAAATACAAATAAGGATTGAGGCCCATTACATTTCAAAGAGACTTTTGGGGAGCAGAAGGGACAGCTCTCTCCTTTGGCTATATAAGCAGAGGAAAAAAATTTTCCTCACCCCTTGCCTGTACTCATGTTCTACCTACTCATGTGGGAAGAACCTACTGGCTCTCATCACACTGCCCTATGCATAAGCAAAGGAGCAGGGAAGGTTGATACACTTATTATTTACTATTAAGTAATTACTAAGAAATCTATCATTGATCTAAAATACATTATACACATATGCAGATAAAATTACTAAAGATGACTTTTAAAAACCAACACATGTGCTATGCAACTATTGTGTCTGATACATTGATTAAACCTCACCCCTAATTGGAAAGGCAGTTATTACACCCTATCCTTGATAAACTGAATTTGAAATTCAAAACTTAAGTATTTATACCAAGCACACAGCTATTAAGAACTGAGATTGGGCTCTTGGTCTTTCTTCTTGTTTCTTTCACAGCAATATACTTCCCCAGGGGAAGTTAATGCCTTAAAAAAACTTAGTTACAATACACTGATTTTACTGAATCAAGGATACCAAATTCTCTGCAATGTTATCAATTTTTCAAGATATTAATTTTTTGAGAAGTGAACAATAGTCAACTTTTTTAATTGGATAAATTAAAAAAAAAAAATCCATGCACTAGAAAAAGAAGAACAGATCAACACCAAGAACAGCAGAAGACAGGAAATAATTAAAATCAGAGCAGAAATTAATGAAATTGAGACTAAGGAAACCATTCAAAGAATTGACAAAACTAAAAGTTGGTTCTTTGAAAAAATAAACAAAATTGACAGACCCTTAGCAATGCTAACGAAAAGAAGAAGAGAAAAAACTCAAATCACTAACATTTGTGATGAAAAAGGGAATATCACAACGAACACCTCAGATATACAGAAGATAATTAGAAATTACTTTGAAAACTTGTACTCTAATAAAACAGAAAATACTGAATGCATTGACAGATTTCTAGAGTCATATGATTTGCCTAAACTGGATCTGGAGGCTATACACAATTTAAACAGATCGATTACAAGTGAAGAAATAGAAGATGTCATCAAAAAGCTACCACCAAGGAAAAGTCCAGGACCTGATGGGTTTACAGCAGAGTTCTACAAGACTTTCAGAGAAGAACTAATACCAATGCTCTTCAAACTATTTCAAGAAATAGAAAAAGAGGGAGCTCTTCCAGACTCTTTCTATGAGGCCAATATTACATTAATTCCAAAGCCAGGCAAAGACACAGCCAAAAAAGAAAACTTCAGGCCAATATCTTTAATGAACATAGATGCAAAAATCCTCAACAAAATTCTGGCAAATCGGATACAAAAACATATCAAAAAGATAGTGCACCACGATCAAGTGGGGTTTATCCAGGGATGCAAGGCTGGTTCAACATTCGGAAATCAATAAACATAATACATCACATCAATAGACTTAAAGATAAAAATCATATGATTATCTCAATAGATGCAGAAAAAGCATTTGACAAAATACAACACCGCTTTATGTTCAAAACACTGGAAAAACTAGAAATATCAGGAACATATCTCAACATTATAAAAGCTATTTATGCAAGGCCCAGAGCTAACATTATCTTAAATGGAGAAAAATTGAAAGCATTCACTCTAAAAACTGGAACAAGACAGGGATGCCCCCTTTCACCACTGCTATTTTACATAGTACTGGAAACTCTGGCCAGAGCAATTAGACAGACGAAAGAAATTAAAGGGATCCAGATAGGAAAAGAAGAGCTCAAATTAGCACTATTTGCTGATGACATGATAATATACCTAGAAGACCCAAAAAACTCTACCAGAAAACTTTTACAACTAGTAAATGAATTTGGCAAAGTAGCAGGATACAAAATCAATACCCATAAGTCAAAGGCATTTTTGTACATCAGTGACAAAGCCTCTGAAAGGGAAATGATGAAAACCACCCCATTTACAATAGCATCAAAAAAAATAAAATACCTGGGAATCAACTTAACGAAAGAGGTGAACGACCTCTATAAGGAAAATTATAGAACACTAAAGAAAGAAATCATAGAAGAACTCAGAAGATGGAAAGACCTGCCTTACTCTTGGATAGGTAGAATCAATATTGTCAAAATGTCCATAATACCAAAAGCATTATACAGATTTAATGCAATTCCAATCAAAATCCCAATGTCATTCTTCAAAGAAATAGAAAAAGCAGTCATGAAATTCATCTGGAGAAATAAGAGACCCAGAATAGCCAAAGCAATCCTGAGCAAGAAAAGCGAAGCAGGGGGCATCATCATACCGAACTTTAAATTATACTATAGAGCAATAGTAACAAAAACAGCATGGTATTGGCACCAAAACAGACTGGTGGACCAATGGTACAGAATTGAGGACACAGAGACTAATACATATAATTTCAGCTATCTTATATTAGACAAAGACGCCAAAAATGTACAGTGGAGAAAGGATAGCCTCTTCAACAAATGGTGCTGGGAAAACTGGAAATCCATATGCAACAAAATGAAATTAAACCCTTGTCTCTCACCATGCACAAAACTCAATTCAAAGTGGATCAAGGACCTAGGAATTAGACCAGAGACAATACGCCTAATAGAAGAAAAAGTAAGCTCCAATTTCCAACATGTCGGATTAGGCCCCAAGTTCCTTAATAAGAATCCTGTAGCGCAAGAACTATTACCAAGAATTAATGAATGGGATAGATTTAAACTAAAAAGCTTCTTCTCAGCAAAAGAAACAATCAGTGAGGTGAATAGAGAGCCAACTAATTGGGAACAAATATTTAATACATGCACATCAGATAGAGCACTAATTTCTAGAATGTATATAGAACTAAAAAAACTTAACACCAAAAAAGCAAATAACCCAATCAATAAATGGGCTAAGGAATTGAAAAGACACTTCTCAGAAGAAGATACACATTTAATCAACAAATATATGAAAAAATGCTCAACATCGCTGGCAATTAGAGAAATGCAAATCAAAACTACTCTAAGATTTCATTTCACTCCAGTCAGAATGGCAGCTATCAAGAACACAAACAACAATAAATGTTGGAGAGGATGTGGGGAAAAAGGCACATTCATACATTGCTGGTGGGACTGCAAAATGGTGCAAACTCTATGGAAAGCAGTATGGAGATTTCTTGGGAAAATGGGAATGGAACCACCCTATGACCCAGCCATCCCACTCCTGGGTCTATTCCCAAAAGACTTAAAAACAGCATATTACAGTGACACAGCCACTTCAATGTTTATAGCAGCACAATTCACAATAGGTAGGTTGTGGAACCAACCTAGATGTCCCTCAGTAGATGAGTGGATAAAGAAAATGTGGCATATATACAAAATGGAATTTTACTCAGCAATAAGAGAGGATAAAATAATGGCATTTGCAGGTAAATGGATGAAGTTGGAGAATATAATGCTAAGTGAAATTAGTCAATCTCAAAAATCCAAATACCGACTGTTTTCTCTGATATAAGGAGGCTAGTTCACAGTGTTGTTGGAAGGGGGTACATAGGAGGATCAGAGGAACACTAGAATGGTCAACGGAAAGGGAGGGGAAGGAAGGGAGTAAGGAGGGAGCGGGGGAGGAAAAAAATTGGTGGTTGAATGAGATGGATATCATTATCCTAAATGCATGATTGAAGATCTGAATGGTACTTATATACTTTGTATACAAGCAGTTGTATGTAAAAAGATACTATACTTGTGCATGATGAATAAGTAAATAAATAATTTTAAAAAATCACACACAAAAAAAGAAAGAAAACAATATTTAAAAAAAAAAAAAAACAGACTTTTTTTGCTATCCACAGGCATCTGGACCAGTATGAGGCATGTGCCTACCAAGCAACTGGTCAGACCACACTGTGAGCCTCAGGACAAAAACCTGTTCGTCAGCAGTTCTTCCAAATATTATAGAGAGAGACTATCACTCTGATGATTCACTAGCCTTCATGACCCAAATCTAGAATGTGATGCAACTTTATGAAAGATACCTAAGTCATATAATAGACCCTGATACAATTAGAAATATCTAAAACTAGTTTTACATTTTCTAAGCTTCATTGAATATCAAGATCATTGTATAAGTATTGCTTTTCAAGTATTTACATGAATTGGACTTTAAAAATTGATAAGCATTTTTGTATTTGATAGTGGATATACATATGTGAATCAAAGTGGGATATAGTAACCTGCAGCTATAAAGAGCTCCTGAATTTCAGTTGTTTAACATAATAAATGTTATGATTTTTTTCTATATATTTAAATGTCAAAGAGTTTAGGTTGGGGCTCTTATTATCTTCATTCTGAAGCCCCAGGATCATGGAGCAGCTGGTGTCTATGGCATTGCTAGTGGCTATGGAAGTGACAGTATGCTTAGAAAATCTTGCACTGGGTTTTAGAACTCCCAAGTAGATGTGGAATACATCATCCTGGTCACATTTCATTGTTTAAAGCAAGTCATTCCATGTTCATATAATCCTCCACTTATTCAGTGAATCAGAAATATTTGATTAAAAAAACTGTAATGACAAAAAATCTGCTTTCAACGTTAACAGATATTTGGTTCACACTACTTCCTGCAGGCAAATATTTTCACCATCCTTAAAGGAAACAAGCCATATAGTCACTATTTCAAGGTCAAAATCCTGTATCTCCAGATAATGCCTAATGTCTCTTCATCAGTTCCAGATATATCTTTCCTCGACCAGAATTAACTAAAATGTCAAGTCTTCTACACTACTTTCTAAAATATATTGCATTCATAATTTTAACCTTGTAATTTGGACTTTAAGTCATAGGATAAAAAAGTGGGATTTGACCAAACTAAGGAACAAACAAACATGACCTAGAAATGGATACGGTGACATATAGGACATATAGGTCTTGGTACCCTCCCTTGTTCTAGAGAAGTTGAGCAGATCTCTGTCATGCATATATTTCACATTGGAAGTATGATTTGTTATTGCTGGTAGTGGGAGGTTAGAAGTTTAAATTTGAGTAAAGAAGTGTCAAAGGATGCTGAGATGAAATATGGGTGGATTGTGCTGAACTAACAGCTGTTAACTTCACTGCCATCCCCCCTTGATGCTAGTTGGGAATGGCAGTGATGCAACATAGAGAATACTAGAACAAATGCCCCCCAAATGCTTTGCCCTGTATACTTTCTTGTATAGTTAGATTCCCTTATTCGTGGTCACTCATGTGAATTTTGGAAAGTGGGAAGAAAGTGATATGACTCACTGGAGGCAGATTCACCCAGACATACCAATAGATGCTAGATGAGAAATTCATAGGAACTTAAGGGCGAACTTCTGCACAGTATCAATTAGATGCTATAGCCAGTTGAGACAGATGACAAGGCTTCTTGTGAAGAACTCATCTAGTACAATGGTTAAGATAATTATCTGGAATTTCTTGGGGGTAGTTGAGTTCCGAAGTATCTCCAAAGATGGCCCTGAATATCCACCTTTTACATTCTGCAGGCTGAGAGAGTGAGTGACAACTCCCTGCCTTCCATTCTCCTAGTTTCTCACAAATGGGAGTACCCCTAATTCTAGAGATTAACAGAGCAGCTTCTATTTTTCTAAAGAAACACTAATACTCTGAATGTTTCATTATTAAGTATCATGGAGAAGTTATTTGAAAGATGCTACAGATTACATTCCATTGGTTTTCAAAATATAGATTTGTAAATTTTTATTTAAATATCTATAAGAAGATTTTCAAATATCATAATGATAATAAAACAGTAAATATCTATTTTTTTTGTTCATATTATTAAATTTTCAAATTTCAGTTATCGGTAGCATCATATGATCAGGAAGAATAATTTTTAGAAAGTCATCTTAAAATTTTTCATTCAATATCTAAGAAAAGTATAATCCCACAAAAAAGTAATATAGCGTTTGCATTGTTTTTAATTCTAGTTCATTTGAAACTCAGGGAGAAATAACATATGGTTTGAATAATAACTATTTGAATGATAATATTTTTGGGCTTCAAACCAAAATAAATAAAATCTACAAGGAATGACACAAAATTTCACTCTCAAGCATAAGGAATCCTAGATGAAGGACATGTAGAATTTAAAATTATCTAGCATCTTTTATAAATGACATGTCTGAAAATCTAACAAGTCGCTCCCACCCCTAACAGACTATCACATCCCTATTTAGCTTCTTATTTGTCTCTGTCAGGCTGATCCATGGGTTGAGTCCCCAAGTCATCAAAATGAGACTTGGCATTGATCACTGAAATTTATGATACTTTGAAAGATCATACCTGATTAATGGTACAGCCACACTTTATGTATTTCCACAGACACATTCATTCATAGTCAGTGCTGATAGCATGTTGAAATTGTGGGAGGAATTTTAGATAAATTGTAGACTGGCATAAATCCTGGGGTCTTTATCCCTTTATGATTAGAAAGCCTACACATTTCCTCAGGAAGTCCTCAGGGAGTACCAAAGGTGCTTAAAAGCACATTTGGCCAAAGAGATGTTTCTGTGGTAACAACTTAATGCTACTAGTGTGACTTTAGAAATCTTTTAAAGATATCAGGCAATTAAAATATTTAAATTCTGGTCCTGTATCATAGTACAAGTTGTATTCACCAATCATTTCCTTTGGTACTTCTCATTCTCTTTGAGCTTCCTCTCCCTATTCAAATGGATTTTGCATGCTTGAGCCTCAAGTTTTCTCATGTGTAATACATAAATAGTTACGGTGCATCTTTCAGAGTGTTATTTGGAGATGAAATAAGATAGTCAAATGACCTACTAGCTCAGTGCTGGTTTTTAAGTAGTTATCAATGTTACCTATTAATTTCCTCATCCAAATAATATCGTACAATACAAACACCAAAAGAAGATTAAAGAGATTCAACTGTAGTCATCAAACATTATAAAATTTGTTTTTCTAACTTTCCCTATCTTGATGCCAGGATTTTTTTTTTTTTTTTTTTTTTTTTTTTTTTTTTTTTTTTTGGTTCCAACTTTAGAATCTATAGCCTTTTCATGGTTTTCTTGTTGCATTAGTAAACTTTGGAGTTGAATGATTTCATGCACAATTCTCCTAGGTGGTCTTTTTATTCCCTTACAACCTATCTTTGGACTAAGCTTTGTTCAGTTTGTAAAATCTAAGATCACAATCCAGGGTGGTATGGCCCTGGGCAAATGAACGCAAAATCTGAACATCTAGGGAACAAAGTAAAAATCAATTAAGTGAACAGGAACAATATTCTTGGAAGTGATGTCCACATTCCTTGAGATTCCTTTTTATTTTTCCAATATTGGTTCCTTCACTTGTGTGTGTCTAGTAAAAAAGTTCCCCTTCCTTAAATCACGGCTTCCCACAGCAGTCTGTAGACCTCCCAGGTATCTCACATGTGGGAAACTTGAGGTCTGTGCTCACCTGTCTTCTTTGCTGCATTCCAAAAAATATGAGCTCATCCTTCACAGCTGTCAAGAGCTTTTGAAGTTCTCTTCATGTGTACTGTCATGCTACTAAATCATTTTACCATGTTATTTTCCTTACATAAACTACATTGTTTGGCCTGTAAAACTGCCAAAAACAAAAAGGAATGCCTTTAAAATTTTTCAAAGACCCTTACTTTTATCACACAGAAACTTCAAGTCTTTGTAAGGCATACAAATCTAAAATTTGAAGTGAGAATTTGCACCTGCTATAGATCTTAACTTCCACACCTGGCATATTTATTTTAAGGTATCTTTTTTTTCTTCAAATCAGAGATTTGTATTTTCCACAAATAATTTCTAAACTTAGTTGCCTGATTTATTTTTTGATGATTAAAAAACAGGTTATCAAACCCTGTGAATAAAACATCTTACAGCAAAAAGGGAAACAGATGGTAATATAAGGGGGCATTTACAGAGACAATAAAGGCAATTAAAGGCAGAACATTTCTGATTCATGGCCTATCTTGATTGTTCTGGCAAAGGGCTAAAACATGCAAATAAAATGGAGACCAGATATGATCTGAGAGTTTTTCTAGACCTGAATACCAGGGCAGGGTTAAAAACTGTGAGCCTAAATTAAGTTACTCACCTCTAAAAGTGTGTGTGTGTCTGTGTATGTGTCTCTGTGTTTTAAATGAATGAGATTTTTCTTCAACTCATGTAAACACAGCAGAAGATCTGCTTAAGAAATTTTGTTCTGCATTCTGTCAATGACTACAAATTCCATCTCTGAAAACAGGATCTGCCAACACTGTTTAGTAGTAGTTTAAAACTGAAACTTTTTCAAATGCAGTCATCATGGTAGGCAGGAAAACAAAGTAAAACAAACAGAAAATAAATAAACAGAGTCTGAATAGACTTGCATTCTAAATTCCATAGAATTGACTGTGTTCTGCTTAGTATCTACAAGTCTCATCTTCCTCAATTTAAAAATGAAAATGATCATCACCTAGCAGCATTGAGGTGCTCAGGACAAAGAAAACACTGAGTTCCTGTTAGTTTTCTTCTACTAGCCTTTCCTAGCTCCCATGATGGCCCCCTACCCCCCACTAATGGTTTGTCTTTTATTATATCTGGGACCTGGTCATTCAGTTATTTTCTTATTTTAATCCTCACAGTAGTTGTTTTAGTCAGGTTTTTCGCTGCTGTGACTAAAAGATCTGACCAGAACAATTTTAGAGGAGGAAAAGTTTATCTGAGGGCTCACGGTTTCAGAGGTCTTAGTCCATAGAAGGCTTGCTCCATTCCTTGGGGCTCAAGGTGAGATGGAACATCATGGTGGGAGAGTGTGGTGGAGGGAAACAGCTCACATGATGATCAGAAAGCAGAGAGAGAGAGAGAGAGAGAGAGAGAGAGACTTCACTTTCCAGATACAAAATGTATACCCCATAGTCAAACATCCAGTGAACCACTTCCTACAGTCAAACCCCACCTGCCTCCAGTTACCACTCAATTAATCCCATCAGGGATTAATTCAGTGATTAGGTTAAGGCTATAACACAATCATTTCTTCTCCAAACTTTCTTTCATTGTCTCACATGAGGAGAATACCCATCCAAACCATAACATTAGTCCTCTGAAAGGGTGTTTTAATTTCCATCTAAAGGAGAATAAATGGGATAAGAAGTATATCAGTCAGGAAAACAAAAGTACTCTAGTTATTTTAGGCAGAATTTGAACTCAGGAATTGTTCACACAGATGATGGGGAAACAGGAAAAGCTATACCTGGTAGCAGAGGGAATCAAAGAATTAGCAAAAGCAGGAAACTACATCTCCCCTCCCCAGAGTTTGAGGTCAACTGAAAGGAAACCCAAAACCAGGACCATCCTCTGGAAGCCACCTCTGGTGGCCATCCAGACAGCAGCTTATGTAGCCCCTGTTGAAGGCATTGCTCATGTTGGAACAGGAGACATCATGGAACATTCCCAGTAAGCACAGGACTCAGATCTAGAATCTACATCCTTCCAAAATTTTTCCTTTTTTTTTTTTTTTTTTTTTTTTTTGGTACTGGGGACTGAACCCACAGGTGAACTTTCCTACATTCCCCTTTTTATTTTATTTTGAGACAGGTTTTCACAAAGTTGTTTAGGGCCTAGCTAACTTGCTAAGGCTGACCTGGAACTTGCTATACTCCTATCTCAGCCTCTTTAGTTGCTCAGATTAAAGTTTGTGTCACCATGCTCAGCTATAACTCTTTTCTTATGAAATGAATACCATTTTTACATTTGTAAGGGCTTAGTAATCATTCATCAGAAATTCAGGGTACTATGTTATGCCTTTAGGACAAGGTCCATTCTTGAAAAGCCTTTCAAATAAAAAATCATAAAGCATCTTTCATCCCAGAACTTCCTTGACACTGCTACCTTCAATAATTTCATCCATCCTAATGGCTTTGGATCCAAAAAAAAAATTTATTTTTTAGACGAAAGAAAGTTCAATGGGATTTTCCCATAGTTCTAATTATGACATCTTTTGCCCAGTGGAATTTTCATTTCCAAACAAAAAATCAGAAGTGTAGAAGAAACATAGCGTAGAATAATAGCTCGGGTAGACCCATTTTGCTTTTGTAATCATATTTCTATGGTTGAATTACACTTTTGAAAAAAATATGAAGCAAAAGTATTTGAAATAATGGATGATAATATTGGACTTTTGAAATATGGTTCACACCTACTTCATTTCCGAAGCTATAATCCTGGTATAATGTGTAAAGGGATTTGCAATGAAAGAAAGCAAATCCAGTCTGTATCAATTATTCATACATTTTAATTGGCAGTGAAACTAGCAAATGTATTCAATGAGAGGTCTTTATTTCCACAAATGTAGTACATGCACAATGGATGGATAAAATAAAAAACTTACTTTTCAATACTCACAGCATCTCAGTATAAGAATGCTTATATGTAGATAAAGTTTTCAAAGGATTTGTTGAAACCGCTGACCAAACTACCCAAACTACAGTTGCACTTCTGCCAGCTTCGAAGGGCTGTGCTTGAACTTCATTTCACAGTTTCTGGTTTTCACAGCCTTTGGGCCAGCACAATTCATACTTGTTACTATGCTTGAAAAGCTCTGTTTCAGGAACTGTTACAGAAACAGAGAAGCTAGTACACATTATCCTAAAATGCCACTGTGTTTAACAGAAAAAAAAGAAGTCTGATTTCTTAAAGTTCTATGTAGCATACCACTGGTATTTGCAGAAGGAACATTACAAAGTTTTAGCATCTAGAGGCTTTGAAATTCATCTAAGAGTCAATGTTTTCAGGGATCTGGAGTATAACTAACTTCTCCCATTTCTTCAGATAATCTGTGAATAGAAAAGGACATTTTATACTATCTGCTTTGTAAATGATGAGAGAAACTGAATTTTGTATTGAAGGGAAATAGCTGTTTGAAAAGCACAGATAAAACTGGAAAAATATGGTATTGTCTTGAACAAGGCAGTAGT
This sequence comes from Tamias sibiricus, assembly GCA_025594165.1. Classification (NCBI taxonomy): domain Eukaryota; kingdom Metazoa; phylum Chordata; class Mammalia; order Rodentia; family Sciuridae; genus Tamias; species Tamias sibiricus. The sequence continues at coordinate 145,012,135 of CM046660.1, read as the reverse complement.
TAACTTTATTTAATTCAACATTTTCTAGGCATCTACTGTAGTAAGCCTCACTTACTCATTTTTTTTTCTATGTACTCCTCTGAATCTGAACAGTATGTTACTATCCTATTTATTTGTACGTCTCTCTACCTTTACTGTAAATTTTTGGGAAGCCTTAACCATGTTGATAACCTCAGTACCCAACAGAAAATGGCATACTGGTAGGGCCTAAATAAATATTTGCTAACAGGGTGAAAACTGTACAAGTCAAGATTGATAAAGAATAGACCTTGCCATTGTAGAACTTTATTATTTTATTTGATTTCTGCAAAATTTTCAAATACTTATTTTTAATATTAGGAAAAACTCAGCCTCTCAAGTTTTTTAAATGAGGAGACAAAAGTGTAAAGCCATTCAGTTTGTCAGCTGCAAAATTTTAAATAATTGAGCAGAAAACATCTGATTCTAAAGGAAAATTATATTTTGAGTGTTATTAAAAATAAGTTCATCATAAATATATCTCTTAAAAATGAGAAGGAAAAGAAAAGAATGAATATTCCTTTGGATTTTATACTGATTAGTCACTTTTGAAATTTGAAAATCTAACCTTGTATAACAGGATTCTTAGTCTCTAAGAATACCTGACAAATTGTTTTTTGAGGACTGTTATTTTGGCCACATAGGATAATGATGCTTCCTTGTTGTGACTCCTTGTGACTCTGCCATCAGTAGTGCATCATCACAAGGTCACCTTGGCTGAGCCTGGGTACTTACTGCTGCTGTGTCCCCTGCTAGAATGCAGCTATTACTAATAGTACACACTTACATGATGGGCTATGGAGATGTTTTAGCTTCTACCTGCACACTGTATGAAAATAAAGAACTTTTATCTTCAAGTTGACAGTTTACACGGGCATAACATCCCCTAAATATTTTTAAATAAAACCCAAACATCCTCCCTTATGGAATTATGGTCATGTAATTTCTGTATCTTGCTGGCTTCAAAAGACCAAATCCTTTATGGTACTACTTAAGTCATTTAAATATAAAAAAAAAAAAAATAAAGGTAGTTGACCCATATAGAAGCCCAGCTGAACAATGATATTGCTTCTGAATTTTAATAGCAGGTATCAATGCTTTGCAAAGCCACAAACTTCCAGTCAGTGCACAATAAAAAGGGAATGTGCCTAATGAGATGTCTCTCTGAACTACTTATTTATGGAGTTCTAGATGACTCGGTAATAGATTGTAGTTTTCCCACAGATTATGTTAGTTTGTTTAAGGCTTTATTTGAAGCTCAGAATTCATACTTGTAGTTCTTCAAACTGTCACAAACGTTCATATTTGCACACTGGGCTAAAAAGAATATATAGTTCAGAGAAGGGGAAAAAGAAAAGTCATCATCTCATCTAAAATGCTGGGAGTGTTCTTAGTAATCTCAGTAATTATGGACATAGTCATTTCTTTACATGTATACTGTAACACATGTACTCATGAATATTTAAATAACATGAATCAATATATAACCATATTGTTAAATGGCAGATCTTTCCAGAAAACCCTGTAGGTGAAATTATTTACCTATCAATAAGGGTAACCATGGAAAGGAAAAGGAGGTAGGGAAATAATATGGGAACAACCCCAGGACTCATAGTCTGAATATCATGGCTCCACTCCCAGGTTGACTGGTAAGCAATTGGATTTATGTCTTAGATTAAACCCAAACTTCTAAATCTGTTTCCTCACATATAAAATGAGGATGATCACTATAATCCTGATCTAATACACTATAATTTGGCATTACAAAGAAGTGTAGGAGGCCTTTCTCTTTATTCCAACAACCAGTGAAAGTTAAAGTGAGTAGAAATGCCATAGAGTAAATACATCTGCCTAAATGTAAACTGTGACCCTCACTTTTGTACTAGATGGTTGGGCAACTCAGAACACTGCATCAGCAAAATAGGCACTTTTAACTACTTCTAATTCATAGTTTTGTTGTATAAATTTAAATGAGATAATATATATATAAATGAATATAACAGAAATAGGAAGACTTCATTAAGGTTTAGCAGCTAATTATAGCAATAATCAGAGTAGACAAACACATGACAGTAGTAGCAATAGTGTATCCTCAAAGTCCTGCACATAATGGGGTAACATGAACGCCTTTAAGGCTGACAGAACTGAGCTAGAACCTCATAAAAGATAGAAATATAATTCAAACAGGGAAATGGAAACTCCAAGAAAGATTACTTAGCATAGAAACATAGACAGAGAACAGCCATTGGGAAAACATAAGCAATGACCATTTAAGCGCTATTAATAGACGAATGTTTGTGCAGGCCCCTTGGACTGACCGGTTCCTCTATAAGGAACTGATATATCAATTTTGAGCACCAATGATATGCAGTACTCAGAAAGTTGTTAAGTGCCCATGTCTTTTCTGATTCCAAAATAACCTATAACAATCTCTGATAATTTTCCTCTCATATGTTTATCTATATAGAGAAAATACAATGATGAAGTTAACAGGAATATGCATTTTGCCTGACACATCTCTCCCTGTGAGAAATGTTCTGCATTTCTGCTCAAATCTCTATGAGCTATCGCAGCAAGAGTCAGCACTTAAGTTTGACCAAAATTTCAATATTAAAAAGGTAGCATTAGTTTATGAGCCATAAAATCAGATTCTGGATTACAATGAATTCCTTCCAATACTGTTTTCTTAAATCCTCTTAGCATTTTACCTTTTTTTTTTTTTTTTTTTTGGATACAAAATCTGTTTTAAATGCTATTATTTTGGTTTTCTAAAACCATTCAAACATTATGCTATTCATTAGTCTAGTAAATCTGTGTCCATATTACCTCTTAAATTAGCATAATCTTTCTAAAAACCAGTATATTACCCAATGCTAAATGTTAGTCATAAAACAGAGAATTTAAAGGATATAAATGCTTGGATATTTTGTAAGAGATTTTTTTATTATGTGGTAAGAAGCTTATTAAGAGGCAAAAGCAATATAAATTCACTCTGTAAATTTATAATTGTGCAAAATTAAAATAAAACATGTATTTAAAAATGACTTGAAGTCTTACAAGATGAAGGATTGAAGTGATACAAATTTATGCCTTAATCCAAAGACTTAAAAGTTCTGAATAAGCTATGATAAACAAAACTAAAGAAAAAGATGACCAGGAAAGACAGACAAAAGGCAGATGCCAAGGACTCAAACTGAGAGGAGCAAAACAAGCAAGGTAACACTTCACTATGAGATCTAAACTATGTAGGGAAGTATAAAATCCAAAATGAACCAGATATAGTGGTACACTCCTAAAATCCCAGTGACTCTGGAGGTGAAGATAGGGAGGTCAAATGTTCAAGTCCAGTCTAAGCATGAGACCCCCGGCAATTTAGTGGAGCCCCATCTTGAAATTACTTTTAATTTTTAAAATTTTCTTCCCTTCCCTCCCCTCCCCTCCCCTCTCCTCCCTCCCTCCCCCTTCCCCTTCTCTCTCTCTCTCTCTCTCTCTCTCTCTCTCTCTCTCTCTCTCTCTCTCTCTCCCTCCCTCCCTCCCTCTTTCTTTCTTTCCTTATTTATTGAGACAGAGTCTTACTAAGTTGCTGAGACTGGCTTCAAACTTGCAATCCTCCTACCCCAGCCTCCTAAATTTATGGGATTACAGGCATGTGTTACCACTTTTGGTTCCTGTCTCAAAATTTAAAAAGTCAAAAGGATTGGGGATGTTATTTAATGGTAAAACGCCCATGGGTTTAATCCCTAATACCCAAAAACAAAAAGCAAAATAGAAAATAAGCTCAACGTAACAAGAGCAGAGTAGTATTATATAAGCAGGACAAGAGGACAGAGTCTGGATTTCAGGAAAGTCACAGAGTTTGAATTGTAATCCTTGAATAAAACTTCAAGCATGGGAAATCTTTTCCACTTGATGAAAATATAATTAGAGAAATTTGACCTTGGGCCCAGAAAATCCCAATAAACAAGTTCCTATATCTGACAAGGATTATTTTTTTCCCCTCAAAACTATATCTTCTTAGAAAATGAAATCACAAGGCTACACTCTATATGCATAAATTTCAAATTTACATTATACTAGTGGTGCATAAATCCTCCAATAATTTACATAAACATTGGTACTGGACTAATTAGCTTCCAAAGGCACTGGTAGATGTCCACTAAAAATCACCCTGAAAATCTGCTTCTATAACCTAGAGCTCATAGGACACACACAGGGCAAGGAAGGAAGGAAGGAACAAATAAACAAGAGGGGAGAAAAGGAAGGAAGGGGAAAAGAAATTCTTAAAAACAATTTCTACCATGAGGGGGAGAGAGGGTGGAACAAACAGGAGAACTTGGGCTTTTTTTAAAAAATGCATGAAATAAAGCAATAAAACGCATTAAAATTTTTAAAAATTTTAAGGTAGAAAGGAAGGAATAAAATCCTATAAGAGACACTGAGAATAGGGGGATTTAAAGAAAAATCAAATAAACTTAAAGAAATTAGAAATATGGTTACTGATAAAACCAAGAGCATGTTGAAATAATATAACATCAAATAAAGCTGTACTCACAGAGAATATATAAACTGGAAGTTAGATATGATTTTATTATCTAAGAAGCAAAACAGAAAGATATGTGATACAAAAGAAACATGGAGGATAAAATGAGAGGACCCAAATTATATTGGATAAAAAATTTAAGATAACAGAAAATAATTAATTGGGGACAGGGAAATTTCAAAGAAATAATAATTGGTATTTTTCCAGAATTGATGAAAGAGAAATACTTGGATCAAGTAAGCAAATTGAATCCTGAACCCAATAAATATATAAATCTAAAATTAGAGTGAAAACATAGGCTCTAATAAAGTCTTAAAGAAGATAAAATTGTACATAGAAAAAATATCAGTACATACAAAGGAATTGAAATTTTATAACAGCCTACTTAACAAAAATGTAAGCAGATAATGGAATAATATAGTCAAAAATCTTAGTAAAAATAACATTAACCTAAAAGTATAAAGTTCTAAGGAAACAGATTCAAATAATAATGCAAAATAAAGGCATTAATGATGAAGATAATTTACCTCCCATAGATTCTGATTAAAAGGTTAGTGAACTTAGGGGTAATGATCATTACCCTAAGTGCACGTATGAAGTCACAAATGGTGTGAATATACTTTGTATACAACCAGAGATACGTAAAAATGTGCTCTATAATATGAAATGTAATGCATTCTGCTGTCATTTCTAACAACTTAGAATAAAAAATAAATTAATTTAAAAAAGGAAAAAATAGGTCAGTGAATACTTTTGATAAAATGAATAAAAATTTAGAAGCAAGATAAAAGAACCAGTTATAAGAATTTTCTCATTATTTTCTAGAAAATTGTGTAGAATTTTAGTTAAATTTAATAATTAAGGCATTTAAATACACTTTTAGATAAATTTTGACCTAATAAATTATCTAAGTAATAAAAAATCACAATTACAAATTTAGAAGGGGGTTAATAAAATTACAAAAAAAAGTTTTAGACAGCACTTTCAGAGTTATTGTTTGGAATAAAATTTTCTAAGATCTAAAAATCTTTTTGGATGAAATAGTGATAAACTGTTGGTTCAATTTGGACATTATTAAGAAAACTAGACATGTTAAAATTTTAAGGCCAATCATTAAAATTGAAATGAATAACCCCCAAACAAGAAAAATATAAAAAGGAAGAAATAAATTAATCACTAACAATCCAATGGAAGGCAGAAATTTGGAACAAACAAAAAAGGAAAACATATGGTAAAAAGAAAGCACAATATTGAAAAGTAGGCCAAATGTCACAGCAATCACAATAAATTTTATCAAAATCAACCTATTAACTACAGGAGGAATTGTCAGACTGAAAACAAAAACAATAGAAATTCTGTTATAATCTGGCTATAAAATTATTTAGAATAGACTAGGCCACACTATGATTACAAATTAACCCACAAGCTCAGCGGCTAACCTAATAGTTGTTTCTCATTCTAATGAACTTGGAAGACACTGGTTAGATTTTATCTAAAAAACACAATCACTACCCCCAGGGAATCCTGTTGTTTATTGGCCAGGTCTAGTCACAACCAATATGAAGCCAGGGAAAAAGAGCAGCCATATTTTGGTGAACACACACCGTGGTGAACACACACCGTGGTGAACACACACCACGTTATATTTAAATATAACTCACAAGTTTGAAAATAAAAGAGATAGAACAGGATACTGCTGGCAAATCTTAACCAAAAGAATGCCAATGTAGCAATTTAATAACAAAGAAATTGGCATGCAAGTGGGAGAAATTATTTGAGGAAAAAAGAATAACTTAATAGAAAGATATAAAAATCTTTAACTAGGATTAAAAATTAGGTATGAGCATAACTAAATAGTCTCAAAGTACACAAAGAAAACCTTACAGAAATATAAGGAAAAAACGATTTATCTGCTGTCATAGAGATAAAATACATATCTCAAAAATCCATTAATAATTATATATATCAGGGCTGGCATTGTGACTCAGTGGTAGAGAGCTTGACTAGCACGTGTGAGGCCCTGGGTTCAATGTTCATCACCACATGTTAATAAATAAAATAAAGGTCCATCAACAACTAAAACAATTTTTTAAATTATATACAACAAAAAAGTTTGTGTGTATCATATGTAATAAAATTTTTAAAATTATCTGTTTTAAAAATTAAAAATTGCAATAGTGTTGGGGCTGTAGCTCAGTGGTAGAATGCTTGCCTAGCATGTGCGAGGCACTGGGTTTTATCCTCAGTACCACATAAAAATAAACAAAGGCATTCTGTCTGTTTACAACTACAAAAAAAAAATTTTTTTTTAATTATCTGAATGAGAGAAAGCACTCAGAGCACAAGTATTAGATAAGATTTTTGTTTGTGTGTTTGTTTGGGTTTTTCTGCAGTGTTGGTGATCAATCCCAGGGCCTCATACATACCAGCTAAGCACTCTACCACTGAGCCACAGCCCCAACACTATTGCAATTTTTATTATGTTGTTTCTGTGCATTTATATACATGAAACCATAATTTATAGAATGTATGCTTTGTTCAAGCACACAAAAATTTATAAAAACGGGATATTAAAAACTCTAAACAAACTCAAATCAATAATAAGATTAAATCCTCTTACAAAATGTAATGAAATTGGAAACAAGCAGCAAAATCGAAGCACCAGCAAATTTGGAAATTAAAATCACATTTTTAAAAATTTATTTTTATTAGTTCCTTTTAGTTAGACATAACATTAGGGTTTTTATTTTAGTTTTAGGGTTTTTTTGTTGTTGTTGTTGTTGTTGTTGTTGTTTTTGTTTGTTGTAGCAGGGATTGAAGCCAGGAGTACTTAACCACTGAGCCACCCCCTCCATCCGTTTTATGTTTTAGGGCCTCACTAAATTGCTGAGGCTGGCTTTGAACTTGCAATTATCCTGCCTCAGTCTCTCAAACCACTGCAAATCCATTTAGGTGCCACTATGCCCGGCTAGTGTTCATTTTCACACATTATACACACACGGAATATAATTTGCTCTATTTTAGCCCCAGTACTTTACCTTTCCCTCCCATCCTCCCTCTCCCTGTTCCCTTTCCTGTACTATACTGATCTTTCTGCTATTTATTTACAGGAATATTTTTAAAATCAGTGCCTTGTGGATGGATATACATGAAGGTGAGATTCACTATGGTATATTCATACATGTACATAGGAAAGTTAGTCATATTCTTAAAATATTTCTTTGGCCAAAGAACAGATCTCAATGGAAACAATAAAATAATTATAGTAGAACCATTGAAACACACTAACTCAAAATTCATGTAATGTAACAAACAAGATTTAAAGCAATATTTGTAGGCTTACATACAGTTGTGACCCCCCAAATTAGATTTCAAATATCAACACAAAAAAAGTGAAGAGAAGTCTCAAAGATAGCAAAAAGGAGACTGTGATGATGACAACAGAAAACCCCAGGAGATTGAAGATCTAGTATAAAATATCAGAGAAACCTGAAGAAGGGTTTGAACAATGTAATAGAAGAATGGTTTACAAACATGACTGGTTAAAAAATAAACTGACAAATAAGCAACAAATATCATGGATTACAAAGATGAGAATATAAAAAGTCAGAGTGAAAACTACAATGAACATTTTGAAAATGTAGATAAGTTGCATATTCTTTTAAAAAGATATAAATTTTCCAAAAACCATGTAGACACAGAAAGACTGAGAAGAAGTGTAACTATCGACAAAATGGAATCACAAGTAAAAATTCTATTCACAAACAAGCATTCCTAATTAAGACATAAGCCTTTCTTATAATACTGTTGCAGATATGTAGATTAAATTTGCTCCTAACTCATTTTATGATATCAAAAGAAAAAACTATTGATATTAAAACTGGACAATGACAAAATCAGAGATAAAAATTATAGGTTAATTAAATAAAGAAAGCAAAATATGCAAAAATACTAAATAAGTGAACCAAGTGAATCAAGTCATGAAACAACTTTTATGACGGAGAAAGGCTTATATAGTAATGAAAAGGTGTTTGAATTTTAGAATTTTAATGTAATCTTCCCACTTTAAGCTGTCATATGATCACACAATCAAAATTTAAAAAAAGAATTTAATCAAAACAAACTCTTAGTTTTGATCCAAAACTCGTAGCAAACCAGTAACATTAGAGTTGCCCTGGATATTTGACCAATACTTACAGTAATTATTATAGTCAATGATAAAATTGTGGATTTATTTTTTTAAGTCAAAAGCAAAGCAAGGGAGCTTATTTCTAGTCTGTTAAATATTGTACTGCTTATAATATATAATCAAGTTAAAAAGAAGACTGAGGAATTTTAAAATGGACACAGTAAAGGGAAATTGTTACCATTAACAGATATATGAGGTTTCACCTAGAAAATTCAAGAGAATCTCTTCACTGAGAGATTTCAGTAAGCTTTCTAGATACAAGAAAAGCAGATAACACAATGAAATTTTGCTCAGCAATAAAAGAGAATAAAATAATGGCATTTGCAGGTACATGGACGAAGTTGGATAATATAATGCTAAGTGAAGTTAGTCAATCTCAAAAATCCAAATGCTGAATGTTTTCTGTTATATAAGGAGGCTGATTCACAGTGGTGTTGGGTATAGAACATAGGAGGATTAGAGGAACACTAGAAAGGTCAAAGGGGAGGGAAGGAAAGGGAGGAAGCAAGGGGATATGAAGGGGGAAAAAAAAGAAAGTGGTAGAATAAGATGCATATCATTATCCTAAATGCATGATTGAAGACTTGAATAGTACAAATATACTTTGTATACAGTGTTATGTAAAAAGATGCTATGAATTGTAATGCATGCTACTGTTATAAATACATCAACTTTGAAAAAAATAAATAAATACCAAAAAAAAATTTTTATTCATTAAAACTATTGTTATAGAGCATTTCATTTATTAGAATACCAAAAATATGCAAAGTACCTAAAATAGAGAGGAATTTTTTGAAGAAAGTAATAATTTTTTGTTAAAAGACAAGAAACCAAGATCTGGATAAATAAAAACACCATGTTCATGAATAGAAAGATTCAGTATCATAAAAATGATACTTTTCTCTTAATAAATTTGTATTTAGTTCACAGTATGCTCCACACAAACTATATGAAGATTTTGAAAAGTAGATTTTAAAATTATTTTAAAATACAAAGAACAAGTATAAGACAAATAAGAGGGGAATACAACCTACAAAATTTTAAGCATTTTACAGTTAATCTAAGTATGCATATGTTTAAATGCATTTTAATTCAACATATGTTAAATTTTATGTTAATTAAATATATATATTTAAATGTATGGTATATTTAGTTTATATATATAAAACTTAGTGAATGTGATTGAATTTTTAGTAACTGAATGTTTAAAAAATATAATTGAGAAGCAATTAAATGAGAATTGGTGCAGAAAAAAATACAAAATGTCATTATCAAAAACCACCCCATGAATGTAACAGTTAATTTATGGCAGGGATAACATACATCAGTTGTAAAATGAGCACTATTTGTGTTAGGCTGGATCTGATTAAGATCCAGAAAAATATATAAAAATTTAAACATAGGAAGTTTGATATAAATAAGTATTTTTAATTAATGCATTATAGTTATACATAATATTGGGGTTCATTTTGACATAATTGTATAAACATGGAATATAATTTGCTCCAATTCAGTGTCTAGTAGTTTCCATTTCCTCCTCCCCATTCCCTTTCTTCTGCTCTACTGATCTCTTTCTATTTATTTTTCTATTAATTTTTTTAACTTGTGTAATATGGATATACATAAAGGTGAAACTCACTGTAGTATATTCATATATGTATATAGGAAAGTTTTTTCAGATTCATTCCAACATTCCACCATTTTCCTGTCTCTCCTTCCTCCCCCCTCAAACCCATTCCTCTACTCCACTGATCTCTCTTCTTAAATATTTTTAAGATAGAAAAGTAACCAAAAACGTGTCAAAAAATCTCCAAGGAATACCCTAGACCTAAGGGCGGGAATCTAAGAAGGAAAAATTTGGAATGAATGCCCTCCTCCCTAAAAGCTGTGACCCCAAGTTTTGGTTGCAGAGTCCCCTGGCATGAGGCCAGGGCTGAGCCCTTGTCAGGGGACTAAGCACTCTGGGCACACAGCTGAACATCAACAGTTTCACCACACATCTGTATCACTGACCAACCATGCATTAGGAGCCAGACACTGCAGAAGCAAACACATTACAACTAGCAAGAGATATCCTCTGCCTAAGGAAATGCTTCTCAGAGATACTTTCATGACATAGCTTAACTATGTTAAGCTAATTCCAGTTCATTACAACAGAGCGGGTACCAAAGTGTGGTTTTGGAGCTGAGAGGCAACAAATCAATTGATATTAAATATTTATATTTTTAGTAAGTAAATATATATAATACTCAATATCTAAATATTAAATCTAGAAATGAGAAATTGAATACTCCAGTAATAAATTAGGATATCATAAACCATATAAATATTAATTTCAGTCAATTCAGTGACAAACTTTCAAATTTTAGAATAAACTATAATCCTTGTATTAAATCTATATGGGAACATATTATTTAAGAAGATGTATATAATAAGAAGTATCATTTTGACAAATTTGAATATATTTAGATTAAAATTTTCTGTACAACAAAAGAAAATGTAAATAAAATTTGAAATAATTACAGACTGAGGAAAGACATGTATAACTCACAACTGACAAAACTTTAGGTTTAAAAACAAACCCACAAAGAAATGGCTCAATAACAGATTATAAGCAGGAAATGTAAAGAAGAGAAAAATCAAATAGGTCAATAAATATATGAAAACATACACAGTCTTATTAGTCATTAGGGATTGTTAAATAAAATAGTCATGAAATACAATCTGTCTATAAATAAAAATATGGAAGGCTAGAAATACAAATTTTTTGTTGTTGTTTGTTTTGGTATCAGGGATTGAACCCAGGGGTGCTTAAACACTGAGCCACATCCCTGGCCTTATTTTTGAAACAAAGTCTTGCCAAGTTGCTTATAACCTTGCTAAGTAGCTAAGGCTGTCTTTGAACTTATGATCCTCACGCCTAGCTTTCTGAGTAGCTGGGATTAGAGGCATAAAAATACAAAGTTTTGATGGGACTTTAGGAAAGAAGAATATGTCATGGAATAAGATTGTAAATTGTTGCATTTACTATTATGAGAAATAGGCAAAAGTAATAAAGTTGATATATCTCCTGTCCCAACAAGTCTACATATCCTAGAAAAACTTTAATCTGTACATGGAAGAAAACATGTAAGATATTTATTTCAGCATTATCTCTAATAATGAAAAATCAGAAGTGACCTACATATTTATAAATGAATGAATAAACAAATTACTATCACTGTTCAATGAAATGTTATGTGTACATTAAAATAATGTAACTGTATGTACCAACATAAAACATAAGCAAAATACAAAAATCAAGTTGTTTTTAAGAGAATAGCAGTCTGATAACATACGTCTTTTATGCATAATTCAATAACATATGTACTTTGTGGATACATATAGGTATTGAAGATAGAAAAAAGAAGGTATTTAGCATTTACTTATGTAAACTATGTATACTCTGTTTTTGTCATGGTTTGAGAAAGACATCCAATTATGTGGTTATATGTAAATGGCTAGAGAGTATGTAGATAACCAATGACTGCAACTCTATTTATTGACTATTGCTTTTTCTCCTATTTTATTTATTTATTTTTTTAATATTCATTTGCTTTAGTTGTACACAATGCTTTTATCTGTACGTGGTGCTGAGGATCGAACCCGGGCCGCGCACGTGCTAGGCGGGTGCTCTACCGCTGAGCCACAACCCCAGCCCTTTATCTCCTATTTTAAATTCCATTTTTATCATGTATTAAATTTCAGTGTATGTGTTGGTACATTTCTTGGTTTTCCATCTCTTCATTCCTCAGTTTTTCGGCCACAGGGGCAATACTACACAGTTTTAAAACTATAACTTTATAGGAAGGGTTGATATACAAATAGTAAATCTTTGGTGCTTTTTAATAAAATTATATGAGCTAATCTTGACATTTCTTCCGGTGGTCTTTATCTTCCCTACAACTCTTTAAAGGATAGAAATCCATCAAATGTTCATAGAGAACCTACTATGTACTGGAAACAGTGTCATATGCTGTCCAAATTTAAAGCAAAACACTCCTATTAACATGGATTAACATTACAGAAGCTCAATTTTAAAAGTAGGAATAATCAATGGGAATAATTTTAGAATTTCTCACCTAGATAGGTAAGATATTTATCTTTAAAAAAGCCAGTTGAAAGTAGTCCCCTCTTAAGTCCTTCCTTTTATCTTGCTCCACAGTACTCAAAACAATGTATTTAAGGATATTATACAGCAGTACACACAATATTTATAGATCAGGTTAAAGGCTAACATAATTATACATGATTTTTACCTCATTTGCTGTCTTTAGAACCTGAATTGGATAGTCTATCCTGGTACACTGAAGGAGCCCTAATTAGGAAGGGCTGTTGCAGCTAGCTGGAAGCCATAAGTTCCACCTGATATGTATGTGACGCACCTGTAGGCACCCGAAAAGCTAAAGGTATATAACCGGGTGAAAGCGGTCCGAGTTAGGAGAACGGAGAATTCATTTAGTCAGTCGTGCAGTAGCTCGGTCGGTCAGAAGAACAGTTCGGGTCGGAGAAAAGAATCAGAGCGGCCAGAACGTAGGCAGAGCGGTTACAGAAGAGAAACCAGATAGAAGAAGTAATGGCTGGTCAGAGTTAGGCCGAGGCTCCCGAGGGCTGGTCAGAGTTAGGCCGAGGCACCCGAGGGAGACAGAAGACAGAAGAAAGAAGAAAGAAGCTCTAAAAAATAATCTTTCTCTAAGCTCTATCTTTCTTTCTCTCTAAGCTAAGAATCTTTCTCTAAGCTCTATCTTTCTTTCTCTCTAAGCTATCTTTCTTTCTCTCTAAGCTAAGAAGACAAGAAGAAAAAGACAAGAAGACAAGAAGAAAATAATCTTTCTCTAAGCTCTATCTTTCTTTCTCTCTAAGCTAAGAAGAAGAAAAAATAATCTTTCTCTAAGCTCTTTCTTTCTCTCTAAGCTATCTTTCTTTCTCTCTAAGCTAAGAAGACAAGAAGAAAAAGACAAGACAAGAAGACAAGAAGAAGCTAAGCTCTATCTTTCTTTCTCTCTAAGCTAAAGTAGAAGTAAAAGTAGTAAAAGCTTTACTCTGCCTCCGAGTTTTTCTCCCATGGCGCCGTGGCTGGCCATGACAGGCAGCCTACAGTAACCATAACATTAATGCACAATTTCGTAGTATACAACTTAAGGAAATGTTATGAGGTGTCCCTGAAAAGCTAGTGTATTAGGCAATGCAGAAATGTTTAGAGTTGAAATGATTAGATATGAGAGCTATAACCTCATCAGAAGATTAATCCATTTGATGGGTTAAAGTTTTTAATGGACTACTGGGTGTTTTTTGTAGGCAGGTGGGGAAGAGCTAGAGGAAGTAGGTCTCTGGGTGTGTAGCCTTAGATCTGATTCCTCCCCCCACCCCTCCTCCTTGTCCTCCTCCTCCTCTCTCTCCTTCCCTCCTGCTATGAGCTGAGCAGCTTTACTCACCACACCCTTCAGCCTCAACTATTCTTCCTCATCTCAGCCCCAGACCAATGAAACCAGATGACCATGGACTGCAACCTCTGAAATTGTGAGCCTCAAATCTACTTTTCCTCCCTTAAATTGACCTTGTCAGTTATTTTGATCTCAGTGAAGTAAAGCTATCACAAGAAAAGAATTAAATGTCAAAACTTAGTAGCAATATGTAGCATTACAGTTCAATTTTATGACTCTGATGAAACAAGAGTTGGAATTTCAAAATAAAGAGAGTTTCAAAACATCTTGAGTGACAATACACAGGCACAAAAAAGATAAGGTACTTAGAGGTCTAATGAACATACATGGTTGTACAAGTCGTACTGGACAAGGGAATGCATTAAAATTGTTGTCTATGTGGATTGTGCAGTGTACAAAGAGTGCAGCAATATCTGGCAAACTTAATTACCTGAAAAAATAGTAATGGGATTGATCTTCTTAATGAGTTTAGTTGGCCAATATCAAAGAACTACATATCTTAAGACTGGAAGGAACATGGGTCAGTAAGGTGCTACTTACTTATCCAATTTACATGTTGAACAATCCCTTGAAGAGACATGCATGCAGCCACAGAAATAGGAAAAGGTACAAATGTTGACTTCTAATATTATCATATAAAAATAGTGATTGCTCTGCTCTTCCTTCTCCGAGGGAATGGTCCTTGATCTTTCTACATATATTAGTTATTCACTATTAGAAATAAGGACAGTTAAGCCATGGGCGAGCATCAAATTAGGGGCTACTGAAATGTGAACTGAGACAATATGAAACTCACATAGCAATCTTACAATTACCAAGAGTTGCCTATCCTGTTTCTTTCCCTTTATAAAGTTCCCATTTGTTCACCTTTTAAACAATACACAGGGAGAGACACACACAAGCACAAATACTGTAAAATATAGTATACAAAGAGGAAAGTGAGCATTTTAAAAAATTTAACTATACTCTTTGGTAACCAGAAAATACTGAAACCTTAGCTTCTTAGTACATAAAGAATTTTTTCTTTCCCTGTAAAGTGCATTATGTGTCAGGTGTTCCTTAGGACAATCAGTGACTTAAAAATACACTAATTTTATTGTGAGATATTTCTGTCTCGACATGTAGATTCAAAGCTCACTAAGCCAAGTAAATGAGAGGTGGAAAATGCAACATATTCTCAAAGGCCTTGATCTAATGACAGCTACTTGGCCAAATCTAGCCACATGTCCAACCAACTAATTCTCAGCCAGCTCAGTGGTCTTCTTGCCCACCAGAAAAGGGAGGACAACCAGGTATGATGAGTCTCGTCATACTACAAGCATGTATGTAGAGTTAACAAATAATTAGCAAGGGAGCTTCTGCTTATTAACATAGCTAACTAATTCCATATTCATTTTCCAAGATGCACAGAAGTAAAGCATGCCCAGACGCCCTTCCCCATCACTGACTCTCTCTGGAAGCAATTCTCCTTCTCCTTCATTGTCCTGAAGAACGATCACAAAATGTGGCCACAGTGATGAATCAAGCTGTCTTTAAGTCACAAGCCAAAGAAAACAGTACATTTGTTAGACCCAATTAAATTCAAACTTAAATTATTTTATGAACTAATATCAAAATTCTCAGTTTACTGTATTACTTTTTAAACATTCTCACTAGCACATATGCAATTATATTGTTACACAAAACCAAATTTTAAATTATATTATTTAAGGATATTAAAATATTATAGCTTTAAACACAAGACATATTGATGTATAACATAAAATGTTGACGTTAACTCAGTTATTTAATATTTTGTTTTGATCAGTTGGAAAGAGAAATAGGTGTACAATCTAGGCAATTCAATAAAACTTACATGGGGATTATTTAGAGATTATACATTTTTTTTTTTTCTTTTTTTCCTTGTATCTTAAATAAGTTGAATTTGAGTTTTCCATATGTTCAGTATGCTCTCTATTAATATTATCTAAATATAGTATCTGAAAATAAAGAGATGAAGAAGTGTCTGAATAGACTCATAGAAGCATTGGGGAGGGCACCAAGTATTTACATAGAATTTTACATACGTAATGAATATGAAAATGTATACATACAAACAAGCTATTGGACCTTTAATCCTATAAATACTTCTCCCCTGCTGGCTGATACTGCTCAGCTGTGAGCCCTCACTGGCATTGGCCCTGGCCTAGAGAAGGCTGGCTTGACCATCATCAAGCACTCTTCACGGGGCTAGCTGGCATCTAATGACTTGTCCAGGAGAGAGATCAACTCTACAGGGCCACCCCAGCCTCAGGCTCTCTGTGGAAACTGTTTCTTTCCTTTCCTTCTGCAGAGTACTTGTGAATGCTCCTTAATGAACTTACTGCACATCCATCTTTGTTTCTGGGTCTGCTTCCCAGAGCACTCTGTCTGCAACCTTCTGTTTCACTCCATGAAAGAGAATCGTGAAGGCAAATAAGACTGATCTGAAAAGGTTTATATTTCTGCTTTGACTGGGGTTATTTGTGGATACTAGGGCTGGTAACTCTTATGCATCTAAGCATACAAATATTATGTGAATAAAAGACTTTTAATAACATTAAAAGTCCATTTGGAAAACATTTTATTGCTTACCTTAAAAAAATCTGAGTGCTTAATTAGGACACGTTGAACATATGAAGGGTAGGAAGAAGCCTACTATAGGTAGATAATTGTGGATATAATTGGTATATGTTATCATTTTTTCTAACCTAATGTTTTATATATTTAAATATACTCATTAATAGAATTTGGCAAGATGAAATGGACATTAATAATGCAATCAGTTTAGGGAATAGGAGAATAAATATAAGTACATTAAACAAAACTGCCTTGCCATCTTAGTTAAGAGAGACCTCATTAATTAACTGATTTTTTGCTAAGAAACTTAGTTGTTTAATTACTTGTGTAAGTATAGAATGTATGTTTATTCTGTTTATCTATCTCCAAGTTCCTTGTGAGAGAATATTAGAGACAACTACAGTTTTTCCTAAACATCATTCAATCCATCCCTTGCTCAAATATAACTAAATCATTGTTTTATGAAATGGGGAAAAAAAAAGCCTCTAAAGGTCATTAGTGCCATTGATCTTCTTGTGGAATCTAACTCCATGATCATTTTCCCACATGCATGGTACATAAATTGATAGAATTAATGGTTTAATTTCTCTCCATGGAAGTCTCCCTTGAATGTCAAAGGTGAGTGAGAATTACCTGAACCTATTGCATTTCTGCTTTCACCTGGGCAGGTTGTGGGCATATGGCCTAGCAGGAGGTGAGAGGTGTGAGGCTAACAGTCATGGGAGAATTAATTAATTATTTATTTATTTTTTTGAGTGGAGTAGATACCAGGGGTTGAACTGAGGGGCACTCAACCACTGAGCCACACCCCCAGCCCTATTTTGTATTTTATTTAGAGTCAGGGTCTCACTTAATTACTTAGTGACATTTTTTGCTAAGGCTTGCTTTGAACTCTCGATCCTCCTGACTCAGCCTCCTGATCTGCTGGGATTACAGGCATATGCCACTGCTTCCAGCTATGGGAGCCTTCTGTAGAGGTTCTTTAAAATTTAAAGACTCAGGCTGGGCACAGTGGTGCACACCTATAATCCCAGCAGCTGAGTAGGCTGAGGCAGGAGGATCTCATGAATTCCAAGCCATCCTCAGCAACAGCAAGGCACTAAGCAACTCAATGAGACCCTGTCTCTAAATAAAATACAAAATAGGGCTAGGGATGTGACTCAGAGGTCAAGTTCCCCTTAGTTCAATCTCGGGACTCCCCCTCCCCGAAAACAAAAAAAGTTTAAAGACTCAGCAGCCCAGAATGCACTCCAGTTTGGAGTCACTTCAGATCCAGTCCGATTTTATCTCTCCAAGAGAAAATGTTGAACCTCAGGAAACTTAAAGATGGATGAGTAAGCAACTGTAGTCTTTGCTGCTTAGAATCACCATGCTTTACTCTTATGATTTTCTGTTACAGTCAGTGGTAGAAAGAATATAAACATTGTCATCTCTTAACGCAGTCAGCTTGTTGGCATAGTGGGAAGAGAGGGAGGATGGTGCAAAAGGTAACTTGAGTTCAGGTAGCTATTGCAGCAGGTGAATTCAGAGCTGCCTCTCTTGTACTGAGGTACCAACAGCCTATAAGAGCATCCTGCTGGCAATGTCTCCACTGACCCACCCTCCCTTGCTGTTAGGAAAACCAGGAGTGCAGAGAAATCCCAAACTGAGCATTGCGTGCAAACTCAGCAGGTGTACTCAATGGCACAGGGAAGGGACAGAGAGTACCCATTAGAAAAATGAACAGATCAGCTCCACCAGCTAAAGAACCACTTTCTGTCTTCTACTGTGCTGATGCTGTTCTCCTGCTGCTCCACCAACATTTTCTTTTGACACAGTCCTTTTTGTTGTAGTTATTATTAGAATTGTATTTGCACTTAAGAGGTCTGAAGAGCTCTTGAGAAATAAAACAACCCAGAAGAATTTAATATTTATCCCCTAATCTCTTCTCTTATTGCCTGAATTCCTACTGCACACATTACTTCAACTCATAGTTTAAATCAGTAAAGAATCTGTGATGATTTATATTTCTACTTTTCTGGGCCACAGTGCCCAGATATTTTGTTAAACATTATTCTGGATATTTCCGTGAAGGTGTTTTTTTGAACAAGACTAAAATTTAAATCGTCAGGGTACAGAGAAGAATATAGTGCTCTCCATAGTGTGGGCGGACCTCTTTCAAAATCATTTGAAGTTCCTAATAAAAGAAAGTCTGACCTCCTCAAGCAAGAAGAAATTCTGCTTGTAGACTATTTCTGGACTGGAAAGGCAACTCATTCCTGGGTGTCCAGCCTACTGGTCTACCCTGAAGATTTCATATTTATGAAGCCTACACAGTTTTGTGACTAATTCCTTAAAATCAAGCAATTCTTTTCTCTCTCTCTCTCTCTCTCTCTCTCTCTCTCTCTCTCTCTCGTGCGCACACACACACACGCACATTGTTTTATTTGTTTCTCTGGAGAACACTAACTATACATAATCCAAAATCAACCCTGACTACCTTAAAATCAAATGTTTTCTACACCAATGCTCTATGGGATGAGTGTATTCATCCTGGTTCTGTGGACCAGCATCCCTGAAAGATGGCAGAGATAGTACCTGAACAGGTACAAAGGCCAGCACCATTTGCTATCTGTCCAAAAAATATGTTGACATTTTTTAAAAACCTTGATTTTTTTTTTCAGTTAAAATGGTAATTCAGAGGGGAGTTGGTAAAAATCTGTCTCTATTAAACACTAATCTTCATTTAATTATTTTAAGCTCCTATTCCTTTGGAATTTTTAAAAAATTCTAGTTATATTTATTATGAAACTGTGTTTTATTAATATCAATATCTGTAATTGATTTAAATCATCAACACTTCCTCTACATTTGGGTAGTTTCTATTTTTCAATATGATAGGTAATCCATTTGCAAATCAGTTGGTTTCCATAGTTGTGATAATATAATAAAATTAATGTTTTACATCATGTTTTAAATAACTTAATTGACTAATTCAAGATGATTTCAGGCTCCCCAAATAATTAATCAGCACAGGAATTTTGGACTTTTTTTATAAAGTTTTATGTCTGTGAAATGAAGTACTTACAGGAGCAATCATTAGGGGGAAAAAAAAAAAAAAACATGTACAATGACAAATACCAAAATCTCAAAATTTTCAAATTTTTTAGTTCTAAAAGCCTCTGAGTTCTTTGTTATATTTAAATGCAGTCTGTTTTAATATAAAGTGTATTAGTGCTAATTACTGATAATTTTGAAGACTGCTCTGCTAAAAAAATACCATCTCTCCCCTTACCAAATAAAGAAGAATATTATTCTCAGCCTTGGGCATCGTAATGATATTTTCTGTATCAACTTGTCTGGTTCTGTAGTGCCCAGTTGCTAGGTCAAACACTAAATCTAGAGGTTATAGTGAAGGAATTTGTGGGTGTAAACTAACATTTATAATGAGTTGACTTTAAATAAACACATAGTGCTATATTATGTGTGTGGGCCTCAGTTGAAAGCCTTAGTAGCAAAGAACCTCAGTCTCCCAAAGAAGAATTTCTGCTTCAATACCAAAACCTCATCTATTACCTGAATTTCCAGTCTTCCAGCCTGCCCTGTGAATTTCAGACTTGTCAGCCTCCACAATTGCATAATAGCAAGAGCCAAATACCTTAAAATGTATTACATTGGGGAGCTCATAATTTAAACTAACCAGAGCGATTTACTCAAGGTGATTCCAGGCTCCCCAAAATATATATTTCCTATTATTTCTTGTTGAATTTGTTTCTCTGGAAAACCATAATAAAGTATGTATAATGTAGTCAATATAGCATATATTATAAAATCCAATGTTCAACTCTTACACTAACTTTAAATTTGGAAAAGCCATGTAAGAATTTTGTTTATCATTTTTGCCCAATAATTTCAGGGCATGTGCTTCTTTATTTACTCTTATAACTGGTATAGAAGTAAAATATATTAAACACTGGGTTTTGTTCCATTCTTTCAGCAATTAGTCCCTATTTTTAGGACAACCTCGCCACTTTTTATTTGCTTTATTTAAAAGAAGAATAGTTCCAATTTACAGTTAGCTTAAACTGCCCTTTGGAGTTATTTCAAAGCCAAACACTTGGACTTAAGATTATTCTATAGGATAAAAAACAAGACCTGAGTGTTAAAGTTCCAAATATCATTTGTTTTTCATCCACATAATAAAAAAGAGCCAAGTTGCAAACTTGATAGTAATGAGTTTGAAGAGGATTTTCTTACAACTTGACCTCAAACATTCTTCTACAGATAACTTAGGCATTTCAATTAGTAAAAGAGCTAACTATTGTCTTAATCAATTCAAGCTGTTTTTTAAAAGTACCATATATTGGGTAGCTTATAAACAATAGAAATTTAAGTCTCACTGTCCTGGAGACTGGAAGTCCAAGAACAGGATACCACAGTGGGGTTCTAGTGAGGGTCTTCATCAGATTGCGCAAGAATGGTCTTCTCGTATGTCTTCATATAGTGGGAGGAGGCAAGAAAGCCCTCTGGGGTATCTTTAATAAAGGCATGGATCACATTCTTGATGTACACCCTCATGACCTAAATTATACCCCAAAGTCCCTACTATTTAACACCATCATGTTGGAAGTTAGGATTTCAATATGGAAATTTTTGAGACAATACAAACATTCAGTCCAAAACAACTATTAAATTCAAATGTTTATAATTCCCACTTTACATCCTGGTCAGGCAACATAATTCCTTCCCTTAAGACATCCACCTCCTAATCTCCAGAATTTTTTAATAGTTAGTTACAGTACATGGTAAAAAGCTACTTTATAGATGTGATTAAGACAAGAATCACAAGATAGGGTGAGTAGCCTGTATTACCCATAGAGGATTTTAGAAGTGGAAGGGTGGATAACAGAGAGGATAAGGAGCTTCAAGAACAGATGCAGAGGCCAGAGTGGTGTGGCTGCTAGCTTAAGACTGCAGGGAGTCTCTAGATGCAAGAAAAGGCAAGAATCGAAACTCTTCTGGAACCTGCAGAAAGAACACAGCTCAAACTTTTGTGAGTCTAATGAGATCCATTTTGGACTTTTGACCACTTGAACTCTGAGATAATGCATGTGTGATGTTTGAGCCACCAAGCTTGTAATTTGTTAAATGATAGAAAACTAATTCCTGTACCCATCTGAAACCTCTCCCAAAAGGTGTCTTAGTCTTAATTCATGTAGCTACTTCAGGGTCATCAAACATTAGTTTCTTTGTTGTAAAGTTCCCGCAGCCGTAATTCTGCCTCAGAAGAACTAGTCCCTAACAAATTCACCTCAGTGTACTTGCCCAAATCTTCACAATAGTATGTGTGAACACATACTGTGTTTGTCTTGTTCACAGCTATGACCACAGCACAAATTCGGTGCTTGACATAGATACAGCAGGTTCTGGGAAAAAAAAAAAAAAAATTGTTATAAGTATGACAACCTCTTGCTTCCCCCTTAAAGAACATAAATGAGGCAGCTAAAACATATATTTGCTTTTAAAGCTAATGATCTAAGGAAAGAAGGAATAAGTAGCAATCCTACCAGTGTTCCCAAGGTCCTTCTCTTACATGAAATAAATTTGCTAATGTAATTCAGTAGTTATTACTCTTATGTTTTTATTATACTGGTTGGTATTCAACCTTCGGCAAGCTACCTAACTTTTATGAATCTCTAAAACGAGGATAAATAAGACAAGAATCATTCTAGACTTCCTGAAATGTGGGTCATAGAGGAAGAGAAGGAGCTTATAAAAGTTTTAATTTGAGGAAAGAAAAGCAGTATGCTAATAATTGCACCTAACAATCATGCTTTTTTAAACATATAAAAAGCTTGAGCCGGGCGTGGTGGCGCATGCCTGTAATCCCAGCACTTGGGAGGCTGAGGCAGGAGGATCGCGAGTTCAAAGCCAGCCTCAGCAATGGCGAGGCACTTAGCAACTCAGTGAGACCCTGTCTCTAATAAAATACAAAAGAGGGCTGGGGATGTGTCCCAGTGGTCGAGTGCCCCTGAGTTCAATCCCTGGTACAAAAAAAAAAAAAAAAAAAAAAAAAAAAAAAAAACTTGAAATAGTTTCTAGAAAACTGCAATATATATACATATATGTACATATATATTCATATAAATATATATATATTTAATCATCAATAATATTAATATTTTCTCAGGACCTTCAGTTCCAATAATATATCAATACCTCCTATGATTTCAAAATGGTTTGTAGCCTCTAAAACTTCCTTGGAATTTGGCTACTATTGATGAATGCAATTATCTAGATTAGCTAGATGAGTGTAAAATAGCTACAAATTTCTCTTTATATAAATTTAATCACCCTCACAGTCATTTTCCAGGAATAACTCCATGTAGTTTAATATTCATATAGGCCGGGAGTCACAAAGTCTTCATGAACATTTCTACAGTGCTCCTTTCTCCAACTGTTGTGACAACAGTAATGCTATGGACTTATTGATATAAATAAACCAATACATTTATTATATTGAACTCTTAGTAACAGATCATATGGCTTCCAAGGAAATGACATTTGAGAACATTCAGCTTACAGAAATAAATGCCCAATTTCACCTTCCTTCTCATTTTACTTAATGCAAAAGAGAAGTTAATTGCTTCTGTTCTACTCAATTATTTTCTATGAAGGACATTGAGAAACAATACATGTAGTTGTTATAAAATAAAACATTTAGGGTTTAAAAAAATAATTTCGCACCATGGGATCCTCAGCTTTAATCTAAGGATTAACTTTTGCCAAAACCTTACTTGAGAATCTAACAAAATTACCTGAGCTGATGAAAAACAACTCCTCTGGCAACAATGTCTTTAATCTTCCAAACCACAGCCTCATAACCAGAAAAATCATAACCAGATTTTATCATAACCAGAAAAATATTTCCCTTACATTGCTTCATTATACTCTGAATTCTTTAACAAAGCATAATGTCAAATTTCAAATTTTGCTTCTGTTTTAAAAGTTTTTCTGATGTTTCAAAGGAAATTTAGTTACAAAACTGTTATAATACTAATATATAATACTCATGAAAGGAAGACACATAACTTCTCCATATTAATTCATTTCTATTTTAATTTTTTTGTTTTTAATTATGGTTGTATACAATGAATATTCAACGTGATGGTGAATTAATCACCCCCATTCATCTTTGACCCTTCCATTTTGAAACAATCAGTTATTTATATTTATTATCATTGTCTTTCCTAAGATCAAGCTTCAATTTTGTAGGTAAAAATTTTAAATAAAGAAAAATCATCATTTACATCATACTTAATATTTTTCTAGTGCATTTATTCATAGTCTTTTATTTCTTTGTTGCAACGATCTTTTCAGAGGAGCCATCTTTGAAGTAAAGTCACTCATCTGTGCAGAAGACTGGATCAAGATGTAGGTGGACTGGAAAAGTATACATTAGTCAAGTTCAACTTGCCTACTGGGCCCTCACAGGGCTCTGAATGAATATGTATACACCAGAATGAAGCTTTCTGATTCAGTAGTCAGCCATTCTGACACAGGATTGACCTGGTCAAGCCAGGCCCTCTGGTGAACAGCTCTGGGCCAGCCTGGATAACCCAGTCTGTGTGCCTGCTGGGTGAGATTCAGGGGAAGGGCCAAACAAGGAAGAATGTATTGATGGATGATAATCAAAGGAAGGATCAGGTCTCCTGAGAAACTTCAGGTTCAGGCATCATGAAGACAGGTTATGTTAGAAGCAGAGCCCCAGTTTCCTTCCTGAGGGAGGAGCATGAACTCAGATACAGATTTCACTTTTCTCAAAGTTCTTGAGCCCACGAAATCATTTTTACGTGACTTTTCCCCATATTTAATACACAGAACTGGTTGGCTGTCCTTTGTTCTTTGATTTCTTTTCCTACTTGAAAACTGCATTTCCTCCTGGCTCAGATGTGCTTCCTTTCTTTGGGAACGCACAGGATGCCACTGACTCAATACCAGAGGAATGTGTGTTTCAGGTTGTTTTGGCAACTGTGGGCATGGGCTGAGTGAAAGAGGAGAGTAAAGGAATGGGTGGGTTCCCTGGTGCTGGCTCAGCTCTGCTTTACTTACTCACTGCCTAGCCTTGGGCATTTCAGGATGGCACCTCATACCCTGCCTTTGTAGGAAATGAGAGGAGAGCAAGTGATAGCATCTTACCTGCTATACAATGTTTTTTTTTAAAGCCCCTTCCAAGTTAAAATCCAAAATTATGAAAATAGTAATAGCTAGTACAATCCCATGACCCTCACTCATCATCTTTTATCTAGCATCTCCATTCCTCATCAGTGATATTCCTCTCCAGGTAGGAGTCATTAGCATTATTCCATAGAGAAAAGCACTTAGCAAAAGGTTGAGTAAATTGGGCTGATGGAGCTCAGGTTTCTAGGCCTTGGTCTACATAACTCCATCCCTGTGTTCTTTCCTTGGTGCCCTGCTGCCCTCAGGTCTATGATTTATACAACATGTGACCAATGTTCCCTGTAATCCTTTCAGATTGAAAGCAGCCAACCATGTTTCATAAGCAAGTCTTTGGTGGCTGAGTATGCATGAGAGGAATTTCGTGTTGCAATTAAAATTATAACAAAGTTAATCAGACACATATTTAATGATATGTATAACAGCTATTGTGCTACACATCATTAGGCATAAATGGTAAGCCATTCATATGAATAAAAATAATTATTTTTACACTGCTGAAGTAAGCATGACTGTAATCAGACAGGATTTGAGATGGGAAGGAACAATTGTTAGAATAAAAATAATTGCTCCATTTATTAATTTATTACTAATCTTTAAGCATTGTGCTAGGTATTTTATGTGCATTGTCTCATTTAATCCTTCTAAAGCTATTAATAACCTTTTTCATAGATGAGGATATAAAAGACATTAATAATCTCTTCTCCATAGATGGGGAAACTGAGGCTTGAAGAAATTAAGAAAAGTTTATGGCGTTACCCATCTAGCAGTAGTTGAAGTTAAATACCAAGCTAGGAAGTATTGTTAAACAAAATTACTAAGAACACCAGTATTCATTCAGCTTGAATTACTAGTCGTAGTATGTGTGTGTGTTATGAACAGAATGTTTGTGTCCTTAAAAATTCATAGAATATTAGCCCTAACCCACAATATGATGGTATTGGGCTCTTGGGCTCTTGGGAGGTGTTTTAGTCAGGTTTTGTGTTAAAGACCCAACCAGCACAATTGTAGAGGAGGAAAAGTTTATTTGAGTGCTCATGGTTTCAGAGGACCTCGGTCCATAGAAGTCCAGCACTATGCCTTGGGGCTCCAGGTGAGGATGAACATCATGGCAGAAGAGTGTGGCTGAGGGAAGCAGCTCACATGGTGATCAGGAAGCAGAGAGAGATCTCCACTTGCCAGATACAAATATATACCCCAAAGCCACACCCCCAATGCCCCACCTCCTCCCGCCACACCCCACCTGCCTTCAGTTACTACTCAATCTCATCAGGTGATAAATTCACTGGTTGGGTTAAAGCTTTCATGACCCAATCATTCTTTTCAAAACTTTTTGCAATGTCTCACAGGTAATCTTACCTCATATCCAAACCATAATAAGAAGTCATTAGATTTAGATTTTAGATTAGGTTGTGAAAGTGTGACCTTCATGGTGGATTGATGCCATTATAAGAAGAAGAAGAGATACAAGATGGATTGTTCTCTCACTCTCTCTCTCACACACACTCATACACACACACACACACACACACACACACACACACATACACATACACACACGCACACAGTGAGAAGACAAGTCAGGAAGAGTGCCCTCACAACAGAACAAAGTTCCTGGCACCTTGATCTTGGACTTCAACATTCTGAACTGGAAGAAAAAAATGTTGTTTAAGCCATTGAATCAGTGGTATTTTGTTATAGCAGACCAAGCTGACTTAAGTCTAGAGGTAACTTTTCAACTTCCTGCTTCAAAAACAGTCTAGGAACGTTTTTTTCAGGAGGCAAAAATGTATGAAATATACCAGTTAGGACAGGCAACTTATGCTAAGGCTCAAATAACAAAACAACCCAAAATTTCAGTGGCTTAGTGTCATGAATTATGTTATCCACTCTAAATGATACAGTGTTGGCTACCTTGACAGAAAAAAGAGAGGACTGTAACACCTTAGGTTTTTTTGGTTTGTTTGTTTGTTTGTTTGTTTTTCCATTTTCAATGCTAAATGCCAGAGGAAATGAGGTTCAGGTCAGCCAGGAGCCAGTTTGGGATCAGAGCTCCAGGTACTCAGTGGACAAGAAACTTTTCTTATTGATTAAAATGGAGATCCAGGAAGAGAAAGCACTAAAGAAGAAAAAAAAAAAATCACTAGCTTTGAAATTTTACTCTGAAATCTGACTTTAGAAATCATTCAAGTATCACTCAATTTGCCCATTATCTTTCCCATCTCCACCCGTTCTTTGCCACCATTGCCTAGAATCCTGAGACTTAACAGGCAAGAGTGTTCAGATATTCTGGTAAGTATCGTGTAATGCTTTGGGTGGACTTTTAGACACTAATAGTGCTTATTTTCAAAGCATGCTATTGGCTTGGTAGTAGAGAATTTACACACATTTGTAGAATGTACAATGTCCAATAACATGAATCAAATATAGCATGATAGAAATCTAATGGTCCAACAGGGCACAGGGGTGCATACCTGTAATCCTAGTGACTTGGTAGGCTAAGTAAGGAGGATTGTAAATTCAAGGCCAGTCTTAGCAACTGAGCAAGGCCCAAAGCAACTTAGTGAGACTATGTCTTAAAATTAATAATAATAATAATAATAATAAATTAAAACAGCTGGAGATGTTACTCAGTGGTAAAGCCTAAGACCCCCCTTCCTTCCCCCCAAAAATAAGCTAAATAGTCCATGATCCATAGTAGAAATAAACACTGACCATTGACCTGATTATTTGGTGTGTGGAATGATATGGAACGCTATTAAGAAGTCATGGATTTATAAGACAATAAATTGGAGAAAATGAATATTTATTGAACTTAATACCAACAAAAATAAGCAGCAGTAGCCACCATCATGTCTGATCAGAAAGTTAGAAATACTATTGAAAACAAGTGTTCAGTACTTTCCACAATACAGAGGGACAGCTCTGAGCCAGAAACCCCTAGGCTTCTTGGGTGATGTGACATATCTTAATATACAGAAGAGACTAAGTGAGATCTATTTGGGGCAATCAGAAAACATAATTCAGCATTGGTTCCTCCTCAGGCTTAAGCTACATTAATTTTGTCAGGTTTTGAAAGCTGCCAGGAAGAGGGAGGGAGAAACACTCATTGTTGCCACTCTGACTCAGGATGTCAGTTTCGTGTGAGAAAATAATGAACATCGTTTTTGCCTCATGAAGATCCAATTGACTCAGAATTCATGCCACATCGAGGCAGCACTGCTGTGGTAAGATGTTTCAAATATCCCTAGAAGGCTGAGTCAGGTGGATGGTTTTGGCCTCAGGTTCCTTTGTTCTTTTTCTTTTTATCCAGGTAAGATGATTTAAGACCCTAGTTAGAGACTGAGGCAGCATCACTGAGAGTCCCTGGGAACAGTCTCGTGGCATTTATTGAAGTTTTGTAACTATAGTGTTGTAATTGGGAGCTTTTCTGCTTGACCCTAGGCCCTGGACATCCGTGAGCCTCTCTGCTTTTACCTTACCCCTCCAAGCTTTATTTTAAATGCACTCCTTTTCTTGTACCTCTGCCTCCAAATTTCCAACACAAAGCTTTTTTAACAGTTATGTTTACACTCCTCTGTTTCACCATTCTGACCCTGTAATGAAATGTGACCTTTGGATATCCCTGACAACCAACCCAAAATATCAATTCTGCTGAGTCAGCTTTCCCTGCCCAAGTCCTTCCATGCTCAGAAGACCTGGAAACGTGGTGGGAAGTCAGTCTGGGAGAAGTTGGAGGAGTTGTTCAAGGTTAATCATGTTTCCATGTATGGAAGATAAAAAGTATGGAGAAAGAGATTCCTGAAGAGCAAATGATTGATAGAACAAAGAATAAGGCAAATGAAATGAGTCAGTGATCTGGAGATGGGAGACATAATTCCATTGTCTACCATGTAATGACTTACTTTAGCTTATGCAAGGTTCTGAATATTTGAATTTTAATTTCATTACCAGCAAAATAAACATTTAAGAACCTACTTTTGAGAATTTTTAAAAGATTAAAATTATACAAAATTAAGTTGAAATCATCTGTGTATAAATTGTACTATAATTGCTACTATTATCAATAATGTACTCTATTGTTAAGCCCACTAAAATGAACAGAATAGAATATTGGGGGGTTCGAGGTCATCTTGAAAGTTTGATTTTGATACATACACAAGAAGGAAACTTTTTCCAAGAAAAATGCACAATAACAAATTATAGCACAAACCCTTTGAAGTTCAGCTGTGGATATCCAGAATGGCATAAAACAAAACAAAATGCCAAAAGATATGAAAAGATTCCCTTTAAGTGGAAACATTTTGGAAACTTTTCTTCTTTTAAATTACTGTGATTTTACTATAAGATTTGTTCCA
Organism: Tamias sibiricus; assembly: GCA_025594165.1. Taxonomy (NCBI): domain Eukaryota; kingdom Metazoa; phylum Chordata; class Mammalia; order Rodentia; family Sciuridae; genus Tamias; species Tamias sibiricus. The sequence goes on along the minus strand of CM046660.1, from coordinate 144,982,732 downwards.
TAAGCTATCTAATCATTGCTCATTTCTAAATGTTAGGATTTAAAAACCCCCAGCAAAATATATAATCAACAAGTAACTAAATGAATGTGTGACTGAAGGAAGTATAATTATACTTTATTATTTAATTTGTTTCTAAGGCACCTGTTTGATAATTCATGTTGGCAAAAGCCTAGCAGGTTTTCAGATAATCCTTCTAACTAAAAAATTGTGTGGGTATAAAAGAGGAGATTAGCAAGATTATACAAATGTGTGTGTTTATACATACAAGTGTATGTACAGGTATATATACTATAGGAATATGTATGTGTGTATATGTATATATGGAATATCTAAAGCTAAAATAATAGTATATTAATAAAGTGCTAAAATTAGAACTCTCTCTCTCACACACACACACACACACACATACACAGAGAGAACGCTATCATTTACTTCTTCTTATATATCCCCCACTCCAGATACTAAGGAGCATCAACAAAGGGCCAGTAAATCCTTGACCATTTATTTCATTTTCTAGGGATAACATGTTTTGTAAATTTTCCACTATGCTGTTGGAATTATAATACTGGAAAACATTTATTTCAATAGATAATGAACATATACTATGCTAGGTATAGAGAAACTAAGAGGGAAAGAATCAAGCATGGGACAAAACATTTACAGTAATGAATTGTACGTTTTAAAATTTGGATTTGTGTTTATTTTTATTTGTTCTTATTAGTTATACATGATAGTAGCATGTATTTTGACATATTATACTTAAGTGGAGTATAACTTCTCATTCTTCTGGTTGTACATGATGTAGAATTACATTGGTCATGTAATCATAGGTGCACATAGGAAAGTAAAGTCAGACTCATTCTATTATCTTCCCTTTACAATTCCTCCTCCCTTCCCTTCATTACTGTTGTCTAATCCAAAGTACTTCTATTCTTCCCTACCACCCCCCCCCCCCTTTATTGTGAGTTAGCATCCGCACATCAGAGAAAATATTCAGCTTTTGGTTTTTTGAGATTGGCTTATTTCACTTAGCATGATATTCTCCAGTTCCATCCATTTACCAGCAAATTCCATGATTCTATTCTAAATGAAATAAGGACCTCCTTTCTAATGTATCTGCTTTTGGTTTGTCTATATAATTCTGTCTATATGGGATCTTTATGCTACAACTGGTAGTAAATATCAATAATAATCTCACTTGTTTCTTCATTCATTAAACCAGTATATACTAAGCAACCTTTGTGCTGGTTTCTATAAAGGTATTGTTTTTTTCTTCAAATTACATTTTTTCTTCAATTACTGCACAACCCTTCTTTGAAATTCCAGTCTTATTACATACACTCTGGGACTAAAAGAAAAAGAAAAAGAAAAACTCTGATCTAATTTCTAGATTCCTAATAAAGCCATTCTTCAACTGAAAGTGTTTGCTTTGTGCTTCTCCTTTTCCCCAACTTTACCTCAATGCCCCTGTCAAGAACTTCTGTCATCTCCTTGACTTGCACCAAGCTTTGCCTTTATCAAACATCACCAAGCAGATTTTTTTTTCCAGAATAACCCATCCAAACCAATTTCCTTTTAAAATTGTGGTTATTCCTCTAACATTTTCTCCTTGTCTTTCTTACTAAATCTTAATCATCTCTAGGTTAGAGTTACATCTTAGGCTTCTACTACCCATTACAGTAGCCACCATAGTGCTTTGCATGTCCTAGTTCACATTTAATAAGTGGTTGGTTTGAAATTTAGATTGAATCTCCACATTCGTAAAATATATTTTTGTGGCTTGGATACTCTATTTTTGTGACTTGAAATACCCTCAGATTAAAAGAAAACAGAAGGTCAATATTGAAGCGTAGAACTGCTTGACCACTCTCATAACCATCTTTTTTCTTTTCTTTTTAAAAATATTTTTAGTTATAGTTATTAAAGGACCTTTATTTTATTTATTTATTTATTTTTATGTGGAGCTGAGGATTGAACCCAGTGCCTCACATGTGCTAGGCAAGCATTCTACCACTGAGTCACAGCCCCAGCCCCACCATCTTCTTTACAATTACAAGAATTTCAAAAATGAGATTGAAGGTTTGGAGCATGAAACCATCTGAATATTTTTTCTGTTACATAATTTTAACTTTGCCAGAACCCTATTTCCAATTTCTAGAATTAACACACTATTAATAACACTAAGGCTATAGCTACAAAATTGCACTTTTTCCCTCTGCCCTTCTTGGCAGTATTATTTGAGCTATGAGAAAATCAGCAAAGAAGTTCTTACTGTTATGTTTTTCTATTTGCTGTGGGAAGAACTGGCACCTAAGGCTATGTCTACATTATTTATACCACTTTGATAGATTAAATCTTAACTGTACCATAGAGCTTTTAAAGACATGTCTGTAAACGTTTAAGGATTACACAGGTGTTCATCCTGACTGCAAACAAAGACTCCTTTTGTGGTTGGAAAACAAAATTAAAATGTAGCAGTGTCCTGCAAGCCATGGTTTCTGCTTAAAACAGATCCTTGACTGGACATGTCAGATTGATTTGTTACTCTTGACACATTTTTGGAATTTAACAAAGTAGCCTTCATCAATGGAAACATTTCTCTGATCCTATACTTCTGAAATTAACATCTCTGATGGTGATCATAAAGAAACTGTAAAGCTAGTGTTCTACCAATGTGACAATATCCTAACAGACTTTATCCTGAAAGATCCCTATGCTGGAAAGTATTCTTAAAGTGATTTCATTCTTCTCTGCACTATTACCAAGTCTATGATGCAATTTTGATATGTTACCAAAAGACAAGAGCCTTATTTTTGGAAGCTATTGTTCACAGGACCCCTGAGAATTTCAACTTTTTTTTTTTTTAATAACAGTAGGATCTGATTCTAGTTTCTGAAATGCAGGACTTGTTACAGTTCTTTTTCAAGAAGGTAGTAATTTCATGAGTTTTCACTGGAAATAATTATAATCACCTTTGACTCAGTGAAAGATAATATATACTCAGCTATCTGAGGTCCACATCAGTGCATATCAGTTATTTCCTCAACATTACAGGAACTTTAAAATAATTCATTGAAATGTTTAACAAAGAAAAAGGAAAATTATGATGATAATTATAAAATGTGAGGATTGTAATCATGTTTTTCTCAATAAGATAATTGAATTCTAATTTTTATGCAGACCATATGTCACAGTTTCTAAGCACAAACCTAGTTATTTACTGAAGTCAACTTCATTCTTCTTTGTCTTTTCTCTATTTCTCCCTACTCTCCTTCTTTTTATTTTTTAGATATTTCTATACAAATTCCCTCCCTGGAGCAGAGAGAAATAAGATCCCTCTTATAAATGCTGAATTTGAAAGAGGCACACATAAAGGAAAAGAATGTTTTGAATTATCTGTTAGGCTTGAGTGGTATTAGATAATTCACATTCCTCTATTACCAAAGCAACATACTTAAGCTTTACAAATCATATAACCAGAACCCAACAGATATCATTTTTCTATAACATTGCTGATCACAAGACCATCAACTCTGTAGTCATGAGAATCGTCAAAGTTTAACTAGGAATCTTTTAATTCCCACTATGATTCTAAAATTAATACCCTGTTTAGACTCCAGACATATTGTCCATTTTACCTTACATCAAGAGACTTCAAAACTCTGATCTCATTAGTTTACTTTTCTTTTCTTGTTTCATATATGTACCTTTTGACATATCAATAGTTAATATTAGATTGTTGAAAAGCCTAACTGTTGTCAAATAAAGTTGCTATATGTAGCTATCTATATTTAAATTAATTACATTTTAGAATAAAAAAATAGTTATTCAGTTGCACCAGCCATATATCAAATATTCAGTAGCCACAAATGGCTAATAGTTATTATAGTGGATGGCTCACATATAGAAAATGTCTGCTTTTACAGGAAGTGGAAATTAAACAATGTATTTCTAAACTTCAGTTTCTCAAAGAATAAATTACACTGATTATTAAAAACCCTTAAAACAAATGAAAAACTAAGCACCACATATGACATGTTAAGCTTGTTGATGCTGTTAAGGAGAAATGTATAATCTTCAATGAAAGTAGCACAGAGGAATGGAAATGAATTCAGAAAAATAGGAGCAAATCAAAGAAAGAAGAAAGAAAATAATAATAAAATAATAAAAGAAGAACAGAAATAATAATCGTAATTTAACCAATACAAAATAAATCTGTGATAGAGAAAAACCAAGAAGGTTAGTTCTTTGAATATATTAACAAACCTGATAAACTGGTATAAGTAATAAACAAGTGAAACAGCACAAATTAAAGATCAAATTAAAAATATCATGAATGAAAGAGTGAGCATCTAGAGGTCCTACAGATATGTTTCCAAAAAAAATGTTATTCCCATTAAATTTATGTAACAAATCAACAATTGCAATGACTTGTAAAATTTCCTTGATAACACGGTTTATCAAAATTGGCAGGAAGAGAAGTTATAAATCTGAATATTCTGTGTCTAGCAATTAAATTGAGTTAAATATTAAAAACTTGAAAATTAAATCCCTACCCCAAACAGTGAATTCTTCCAAATTTAAACAAACAACAACAACAACAAATATATATATGTATATATGTATGTGTATATGTATATATGTATATATATATATATATATGTATATATATGACTCCAACATTTATAATAAAAATAAAGAGAAAGCCTCTTTCTAAGTTTTTATAAAACCAGCATAATTTTGACATGGAAATTTGTCAGGGACCTTGTAGTAAAGAAAAACTAAATATATGAAAAAATATTGAACTAACAATCAAGGAAATGTGAATGAAATCTATACCAAGTTTTCATCTTACTTCAGTCTGAATGATAATTATCAAGAGTACGAATAATAATAAATGCTAGCAAAGATGTGGGGGAAAATGTACATTCATGCATTGTTGATGGTACTGCAAATTAGTACAAGCACTCTGAAAAGCAGAATGGAGAATCCTCAAATCTCATATGACCCAGCCATCCCACTCCTTGGTATCTATCCAAAAGAACTAAGATCATCATAACCATAGTGATAGAGTCGCATCACTGTTGTTAGCAGCACAATCCATAAGAGCCAAATTATGGGCCCAGCCCAGAAGCCCATCAATAAATGAATGAATGAAGAAAATGTGGTATACATACACAATAGTCTTAATCATAAAGAAGATTGAAATTATGGCATTTTCTGAGAAATGGATGGACATGAAAAAACAGTGTGCTAAGTGAGATAAGCCAGACTCAGAAAATCAATGGTTGACTATTTTCTCTGGTATGTGGAAGCTAGAGCAAAAATAAGTGGGAAAAGAGGGAATCTGATATCATAAAGATAAAGGGAAGATCAGTGGAGTAGAAGAAGGAGATTGAGAGAGAGAGAGGGAAGGAAGATAGAAAAGGGGAGAAAATGTGGAATTAATTTAATAAAATCACACTATGCATATATAAATATACCAGAGTGAATTCTACCTTTATGTATATATATAAACTACTAATCGAAAATAAATAAATAAACAAGTGAAAGGAAGATCAGAAGAGTTAGGAAAATAGGGGGAGGAAAGAGGGAGGGCTCCATGGACTGAAATGGCATAAATCAAATATCATACCTGTATGATTTTGTCAGAATGAACCCAACTGCTATATATAATGATAGGGCTCTAATAAAGAGAGAGAGAGAGAGAGAGAGAGAGAGAGAGAGAGAGAGAGAGAGAGAAAGAGAGAGAAGAAAAATAAAAGGCCAATCTTTCTGATGAATATAGATAGATATAAAAACATTTGATAAAATATTAGCAAATGTAATCCAGCTGTATATTTAAAAAAAGATAATTCATCATTTCCAGTTAGTTTAATCTACTAAACCTAGGTTAGTTTAACAACTGAAAATCAATCAATGTAAATCAACATATTACCCATGAAATCCCAAGTTTTTAACTCTTGAATATTTCAGTGAAACTGACACAGCTCCATTAAAACAGGTTGGAGGGCTGGGGTTGTGGCTCAGTGGTAGAGCGCTCGCTTAGCATGCATGAGTCCCTGGGTTCAATCCTCAGCATCACATAAAAATAAATAAATAAAATAAAGGTATTGTGTCCAACTACAAGTAAAAAATAAATATTTAAAAGAAACAGGTTGGAAATCATAACCTAGAGCTTATATACATAATCATATCAATTAATATTATATCTTCTTATTATATAATTATATCTTATATAATCATATTATATATTACATACCACATTTACGTGGGTTTTTTTCCCCTTTGGGTACCAGGCATTGAACTTGGAGGCACTCACACACTGAGGCACATCCCTAGCCCTATTTTGTATTTTATTTAGAGACAGGGTCTCGCTGAGTTGCTTAGTGCTTCTTTTTGCTGAGGCTGCCTTGGAACTCGTGATCCTCCTGCCTCAGCCTCCAGAGCCACTGGAATCACAGGCGTGTGCCACCACACCAGGAACACTTAAGTTTTTATAGCTGTTACACATTTGGGACAAAATGGGTTTAGTGAAATAAAGGGTGAAAATCATAATGCTATTGAATAATTGAACAAAATGACTTTAGGAAGTTTAACTCTCATTCATGGTTTTAAAACATGCTATGCAACATTTATTGACTCTTCTAGGAGTGTGATGAGGCAAGAAAGAAAATACAGACTAAAGGGAAGGAAATAAAAATGGCATTCTTTGAGAGCAACTGAACTCCCATATAACTGTGGTGAAGGAGCCCTAATTAGGAAGGGCTGTTGCAGCTAGCTGGAAGCTATAAGTTCCACCTGATATGTATGTGATGCACCTGTAGGCACCCGAAAAGCTGAAGGTATATAACCGGGTGAAAGCGGTCCGAGTTAGGAGAACGAAGGAGAATTCATTCAGTCAGTCATGCAGTCACTCGGTCGGTCAGAAGAAGAGTTCGGGTCGGAGAAAAGAATCAGAGCGGCCAGAACGTAGGCAGAGCGGTTACAGAAGAGAAACCAGATAGAAGAAGTAATGGCTGGTCAGAGTTAGGCCGAGGCTCCCGAGGGCTGGTCAGAGTTAGGCCGAGGCTCCCGAGGAAGAAAGAAGAAAGAAGCAAGAAGCTCTAAGCTCTCTCTAATCTTTCTCTCTAAAAATCTTTCTTTCCCTCTCTAAGCTCTCTCTAAGAAAGTAGAAGTAAAAGTAGTAATAGCTTTACTCTGCCTCCGAGAGTTTTCCTCCCGCGGCAGTTTGTGGCTGGCCATGACAGGCAGCTTACACTGTGGTACAATCCCTTCAGAAGGAACTACCATGCTGAGAGTCTGGTGCTGTGCAACGCAACAACTCCACTCCAAGACAGATCCAAAAGGAACAGTGCACATGGATTCTCCACACAACACAGGAATGTTTACAAAACATGATTTTTATTACAAAACCTGGAATTTTACCCAATTGCTCCTGACCATTCGCACCAATGAAATATATATAGCACACCAATAAAATCCAACATAACAATAAGAAGAAACAAATGCAGCATTAGTTGACAATATTATATCAATGACAGTATTATATCAATTAGTCGACAGTATTATATCAAATTAAAATATTAGATTTTTTTCTAATTTTGACCATTGTACCATTGTTATGTGAAAGGATGTCCACTTTAAAAAAAAAACCACTGAAATATTTGTCTCCAATATACCATTAGAAAAACTTTTTGCATACATATATATGTATGAGACAATGTTAGCAAAAGGAGGAAAATATGTACAATTTCAAAATATGGATGAAGACACAGTTAGGTATGCCTCTGTTTCTTCTCTCAATGCTCCTATAAGCTGAAAATTATATAAGATTTAAAGCTAAAAAAAAATAGATTGAGGAGGGCAGGATGTTATTATTCTCTCTCTCTCTCTCTCTCTCTCTCCCCCACCCCCTCTCTTTTACGCTATTATTCTTCTACAGATTTCTGTGGATGGGGAAACTAGTTTTTAGAGAAGTCTTAAAGGGCCAGAAAAATTAATCATTCAGACAAACCATTATGATCATGGTCAAGGAGCCAACTCATGTTAACCAAGCTAAGAAACTGCATCAAGTAAAAGGCCAGTGTGCTAATTTAACAGCAGCAACAAAAATCAGAGTACTAGATGGGATGTTAGACTTGTGTGTGCATAGATGGTAAGAGTAGATGGAAAATCACTTATATTTTTTCCACAAACATTCTTCTTACTAAAGAGACATTTCTAAAATGTCGGGGTTTTTTTGTTTTTTGTTTTTTGTTTTTTGTTTTTTTGTTTTTGCCTGAGATAATTATAAAAATTATGTTTTATTTTGCAAATTAACTTCAGTGTCAGGCAGGACTTGCTCAGGTCCAGCCTTCAGAGCGTATATATTTTAGGCTCCTGTTCAGCCCAGAAAATCAGAACTCATTTCCATGATTGCTAAGAATGCCCTTTTATTGCTTAACACAGTAGAAGAAACAAAGTCAAATGTGAAAGCTTACAATGATGAGCTTTTTGGCAAGGCCTTTTCACTGAATATAGAAGGCTGGTTGACTTCTTTTCCATTCACACTTTAAAATTCTAATTCATCATCTGTGTTTTTCAATGCTATGATAAAACGTTTTCATTTGTTAAGTGTGTAATTTTGAAGTGTTTGTGGCCAGTATGTTGAAAAGAAATTGAGTTTTAAAACTAGACCTGTATCCTGTGACTTTCAATTACTACTTTGCATAGCTTCTTGACAGAGTAGCCAGGATTTCCTTTGTATATGATTATGCTGTCTTAAATGAAGACACTTTACTTCTTCCTTTCCACTCTCTCTATTCATTCTGTCCATCTACCTTTTGTCTCTCCTTCTCCTCTCCCCCTTTCCTCTTGTACTACTCAGCTCAGGAATTGACAAATTTGTTTTTAAAGGGCCAGATGGGAAATATTTTAAGCAAACAAATTATATATTCTCTGTTGCAGGTATTCAGACATCCAACTTTACTGCTATAAGACAAAAAGAACCATAAACAATATTTCAACTGGTATGATTGTGTTCCAATAAAATCTTATTTAAAAATTCATAAAAACAGATGGTTGGCTTACAAGCTGAATTTTGCTGACCCCTTACTTAGGATCTTGTTTTTTCTCTTTGATACCATTTATATGGTAAATTGTAAAACATCCTCTATGGCTGGCCTATTATTTTATTCCTGGAGTTAATCCCAATTGGTCATGATTTATTATCCTTTTGACATATTGCTACATTTGAATTCCTAATATTTAGTTAAATTTTTTGTGTGTGTGTTTAAGTTTGTAGGGATAGCAGACTCTGATTTTCTTCTCTTGCTATGTCTTTGCCTGGTTTTGGTATCAGGTTGATAGAACCCTTATAAAACAAGCTGAGAATTTCCACTTCTATCTTTGGAAAAATTAACATGTAAAATTGGTATTATTTCTTCCTTAAGCCTTTGATAGAATTCGTCAGTGATTCCATCTCAGACTGGAATTTTCTTTGTGGAAATCTTTTAAATTACAAATTAAATTTCATTATTGGACATAAAACTATTCATGTTTAAATGTTTTCTTTTTCCTTGAGTCACTTTTGTATCTTTTGCTTTTTTGCTACTTTTTGCCATTTTAAAAACTCAAATCAAATATATAAAATTTAAGTTTAATTTATTAAATTTTATTTATTAAACTTAAGTTTAAATTTATTTTGACTTTACATTTTTGGTTTCTTTTAATAATTTTACTATTTTGGGCCATTTTTTACTTTTTTTTTTTTTTTTTTTTTTTAGCCAATTAGCCTTTTAAGGAGTTTGTTTTGCTTTGTCTTAGTAATTTCTACGTTTTACTCATGAACCCACCTGACATATTTGTGACATATTTTTAAGTGCAATTGCTCCGCCTCTCTGGTGCACTACAGTAGTCCTAAGGGCGTCCAGCGAGGTCTCTCCATCCTGCATGATGGTAACTCCGGCTCCGTGTGAGCCCCGGTATTGGTCCACTTAACAGCGTCTTGATAGTTGTTCCTCTTGTGATCTTGTGAGATTCCAGCCTGCCCATGCACACGTTATTATTCAGGAACATTGAAGACAAGCCGTATGCGTATTTCTGCAACTCTTTCTAATTTCTTGCTTTTTGGTCCCCTGTCTCACAAATTCAGCCTGCCTTGCCACAACTCTTGTCCCCCAAATTAGGGCGTCCTTCTCCTGAACTCCCCCATTATATGAGTCAGAAAGTGACACATGCATAAAGCCAGCAGTTATCACAGAGCTCACCTCGCTGCTTCCCATTCTCTTGGAGTTCACAGTTCATCTGTTGTCGAACATCTGAAATCAGGTGGCTTTTTTACATTCACTGTTCTTCTTATCGCCAGTGATAGGACAAGACCAATACTGTAATTCCATCATGGCAGTAGTATAAAAGCTCTACAAATCTCAATGCCTCTAATGTTAATTATGCACAAACAGGATCTTTCCAATTTGGGGGATATTATACAAATTTTCTCAATTACTCAACCCTGTCTAAAAGTCACAAGTTATGTAGTTAAGCATTCTCAATATTTAAGACTTTCTCCTACACTAGCACAGCTGATGCATTTGATTTTCTTAGCTGACTTTTTCCTGATGTTATCTTTCAAGCCTACTCATTTCCTTTTCCACTCCCACCTTAAATATACTCATCTTGGACAATTTTCAAGATCTCCTAACTGTTGTTCTTGACTCACTTCCTTTTCTTTTCACCCATATCATAAATAATATCAAAATTACAATTCTTCAAATATCACTTTCATCATGTCATGGGCATATTTAGTTTGATCAATAATCTGGAGTGCCTTTCTGGCCTACTAGTTCAAACTAGTAGCTATTTTCCTAGTCAATCATTCACCTAATATTTCTAGTACATCAAGTACTTGGTTATGTACAACAGATTCAAAAGTAACACAATCTTCCAAGAGGCCCAAACAAAAATTGTGAAAAATTGTGAAAGTGCAAAAATAAAAATATAAATATTCAGAGAAAATTTTTAACACTCTGAATTTCAAGTCTGGGTATTCAGTGACAGTTCCATAGCATTAATAGCTATGTTTCATCTTAAAATGGAAGTAGTAGGGAGAGGATATTTCAGGAAGAAAAAAATGCTCTGAAAACAGGGATGCAGAAGACACAGGAGAATGACATCAGTGACAGTGTGTATGTTGTGTGGCCATAAAGTAAAAGGAGAAAGGTAATAAGAAATGTAAGCTGCCTGGTACCGAAAACTGGGCAGAAAAACTCTCGGAGGCAGAGTTAAGCTTTTGCTACTTTTACTTCTACTTTCTTAGAGCTTAGAGAGGGAAAGAAAGATTTTTAGAGAGAAAGATTAAAGCGAGCTTTTCTTAGAGCTTAGAGAGAGAAAAAGATAGAGTAGAGCTTAGCTTAGAGTAAGATTCTTAGCTTAGAGTAGAGCTTAGCTTAGAGTAAGATTAGAGCTTCTTTCTTCTCTCTTCTTTCTTCCTTCTTCTTTCTTCTGTCTTCTGTCTTCCTCAGGAGCCTCGGCCTAACTCTGACCAGTCATTACTTCTATCTGGTTTCTCTTCTGTAACCGCTCTGCCTATGTTCTGGCCGCTCTGATTCTTCTGACTGACCGAGTGACTGCCCGGCTGACTGAATTCTCCGTTCTCCTAACTCGGACATCTTTCACCTGGTTATATACCTTCAGGTTTGCGGGTGCCTACAGGTGCGTCACATACATATCAGGTGGAACTTATGGCTTCCAGCTAGCTACAACAGCCCTTCCTAATTAGGGCTCCTTCAAAGAAATCTGACCAGAGAGTAAGCAGAGGCAAGATCGAGGAAACAATTGGTTACAGCATTCCAGACCTTTAATTTTACGAAGTTACTGAAAGCTTTTTAATCCAGGAATGGCATGTTCAGAGTTTTGGTTCAGAAAGCCTCACCCTGGATAGGTTTGTTAAAGATAAATTTAAATGAAATAAGAAAATTTAAATGAGGATTTAGGCAACTGATGAAAACTTGAACTGTGCTAATGATGATAGGAGAGAATGGTAGTGAACTTCACATTATGTGGTAACTTACAGAGCAAGGGTGAAGGTGTAACTGAAGTATCCAGGGTGACTCATTTTGCTAAATTTGGTGGTAGTTGAGTAGATAGTTGTGTCATCCATGTGAGACAGAGAACATAAAAAGAAGTGTAAATTGAAAGGTGGTTTAAAAAGTTACTAGTTTAGGTGGGTACTTCTGGAAACTGAGGTACTCATGGATACTCAGTTGAAAAGATTACAAGTCTCATTGACCTGAAGCTATAAGAAGCAGCTACCAAGAGACAATGTGTGAAAAGAAAAAGTGTCCACATTTGGATCTCAGCAATAGACATAGAAGTGCAGTGTTTCAATTGAAATAAAAATAACTTGGCTACAAAACATTACTCATATTTTTACTCTATATTCTCCTGAGGTAAGGAATATAAAATATGCACTTAATTAATTAAAGAGACTCTAAGCTGGCTTTATCCCAGAATGTGGTAGGTAGCTGATCCACTGATGACCTTGCAAATTCAGGATACTGAAGTGCACTTTTTAATGTTTTAATTTTCCAGGTGGCATACCCTTTTGTTTTCCTCAAACTGTACACTCTATGTCTCATCCTCTTAGTGGTCTCTTTAAAGCTGCCTGTAATTTACACAGAATGAAGAACATCCTGCAATCCTTCTCTTGAGAGAGGTTGTGACTCAAAGTGCATTAACAACTCTCCCCAAACTTTTTTAGTCAGTCTCCCCACTACTAACTTTCTAAAAAAAAAAAAAAAAAATCCTTTGACATGGATGAAAACTGTTAAGAGTCATCTAACTGATCCTTGCACTCCCTTAGAAATGATTCTGTATCTCTATCTCTTTGGTTTTGTGTTATCTATTGCCTCTTGGTGTCTCTGTCAAACTTTCTACTATAACTCAAAGTACATATCTGTCTCTTTCTTTCAAAAAGTGCAAGCTCCTAAATGAGAGGAATTCTAAAAAATCTTTATGTCTAGGCTTTAGCACAAAATGAGGCTGTAGGAAATGATACTGCCAGGAAGGTCTAGGAGGATGACATTCAAGAATGACATCTTGCACCCTGTTTTTTTGAATTCAAAGTAAGCATTAAAATGTATTTAATTACTTGGACAAAGACAGTGTTTCTCAAATTAAGAGAATGAATAAATTGTATTAACATACCTATGGCTTTTAATTCAGTGACTTAAAGCTGATAGATTCCCTACTGATAATCTCCTTTTGTAGAGATTTATGAATGGACATTACAGAAATAAATTTGGGATGAGTTGAAGAGGGAGACTATGATAATTATTCTAAAATAAAGAGAATTCATTGATCTTCAAGACATAATTCCAGATCTCACTTTTCAATATAGGTTTCCTACTACAGAAGGAGATTTTGGTAGGTTGTTACAAATTAAATTATTTCTTTCCAATAAAACTTTATAACTAAACTTTTGTACACATTTAATGAATACAGCAATATTGGCATGGAGCTTGGGAAATAATGGACATTATTTGATGAATAAGTGAACAAATGTTAGTCTTGAATTCATTTCCCTTCCAAATTTCTTTACTACTTTGCACAAGAATGCAACCTACTTTTAAAATTAAGATTTGAAATAATATATCTTATTTAAGACACCAGCATAGTTCATTTTTCATTCTGATGGATATCTCATTTATTAGGCACAGAATTCTCTGTGCTCTAGTGCCAAGAATTACTAAGCAACAGAACATATGTAGGCGGATGTGATGTTTGCATATTCACACAATGTGACATTTACACCAAGATCAGAAGTATATTATTGCTGAAAGAGAGGAACAGTAACAGAACAAGAGGTAGCAATATTCTTTTATTTTATAAGGTACCATTCACAAAAGTATCTTCATGATCTTAACAAATAACCCTCTAAAACAGAAAACAAGCAAATCCAGAGTGACATTCACACCTCCCCACGTTTCGTTCTTCCTAAATGCCAGGAAGGAAAACATACTGCTTGAAGCATTTTTTATGCCTTCTATAGCATAACACCTAGTATGGCATGAACACAGGAATTGCCTATCAGCCTGAGTTGAATACTAACTGTTTTACAGCATAAAATTAGGAAGGATTCTGGAGTGTTCTACTGAAGATATTTCCCTGGGGACCCTAAAACTTGGCAACTGTTTCTGATAGGCAGCTACTTCTGTTCCCATTCTGTCTGTATGATGAATACAATAACCAAATACAAGGACAAGGTTGGATGTCTGAGTAAATATGACAATTTACTCTCTCTCACACACACACACACACACACACACAATGTTCCCAATGCCAAATAGCAGATGAGCCAGCCCTGGTCAAACTGATGTGTCAGTGTGCATTTTAAGAAAGTGATACCAACACAATGTCCTTTTGCAGCAAATCTCTGCCATGCCTGTTTCAGTTGTTTGCTGATTTAGTATAATTCATAGATAAATGAAGAAATGTTTTCAGGGGAAAATCTCTTGAAACACCTCTCAGAGTAAGATGGGCCATTCTGTAAGCATATCAATTATGATTTAATGAAACATAATGTTTTGTACGTGAACTGCATTTAACAATATCTTTAAGACATAATATCTTTAAGATATCAAATATCCCTTCCTATTCTTGCCTAAATATTCTTAGCTGATAATTTTCATGGTTTTATGGATTCCATAAGATTTCTAGATAGAAGTACTTCTTGTAATATCCTTTCATAATAAATGTATTCACTGAACTTGTTTAATAACAGAGTAAAAGAGTCTCAAAGAACTGGAATTTTTTCATTCCTTTCAAGTGCATAGATTCTACAGGGACTTTCGTAATTTTCTCAAAGACTCAACCATGTCACTCACGTATCTTAGGGGAACTCTCCCTAATCATAACTTTCAGAGTAACTGCACCAAATATTATTATTATTATTATTATTATTATTAATTTTTGGTATAGGGGATTAAACACAGTAGTGCTTTATCATTGAGCTATATCCCCAGCCCTTTTATTTTTATTTTTTATTTTCAGACAGGATCCCACTAAGTTGCAGACTGCCTCAGCCTCCCAAATTACTGAGATTGCAAGCATGTGCCATCATACCCAGTTTGTACTAAATTATTACATGAAAACAGCTGGGAAAGCAATCTTTGTTCTTATATAGGAATATGTAAGTCTCCTTATATTATTCAAGGCATGATACTACCTTGGATTTTTAAAATGTCCTAACCTAGGAAAAATGAAAAGAAAATATAAAGCTAGTAACTGCTGATAATTTTTAGAAAAGCCTGAAAATAAAAAAAAAAAAAAAAATAATTTTTAGAAAAGCTATGTTTTCAGATCACAATAGTCTATTGACTACACCCCTACAGATATTTCTATCCATTTAGCAAGAATATGATTACTATCATGTGGAAACCTGAATTGTCACTGGAATTTTCTATAATGCAGCTCTGTATACTCTTCTCATGTGTATACTGTTTGCCACCTGAATGGATTTCTAGCTGTAGTGGACCTATCAAGCGATTTTATCATCTCCTTAATATAGATGGCCCTATAAGCTACATCGCTTTTAAAAAATTCAATATAAAAGAATTTGATCTACAGCTTTGAAAATAGTGAATAATTTTAGAAAAACCTCCATTGTCAAAAGGAATCTCCAGTAATCAACCTATGAACAAGTAAATGTATACATGAAATATCCTCAGAAATAAAAATCTCTCCATTTTACTATAAAATTTCCAGCAACATTTAATAATAATAGTAATTAATTAATTAATGACCATGACCATGAGTTCTCTTGACTAAAATGTTCTTTTTAAATGAGGGGAGAGAGAGAGAGAGAAAGAGATTGGCAGAAAAATTCCTGCATTGCTCATTAATGGGTCGCATCTCCAGTTTATTGAGTAGAAATTACAAAGACAAGGCCCAGGTGCTAGCATTTTTAACAAGTTTCTGTTGTCATTTTGTAGCACTCTTCATTTTGGGAAACTGGGTAAAGGTTGGGAAACCATAGATTGTTGTTACCAGTTAAACTAATTGAAGACAGATGATTTCAGACATTCAGTTTATAGAAGACTTGATTTGTACTTCCAAGCAAGGTCTATAGAAGTAAAGTGTCAGTCCTTGTTTATGCTGAAATCACCTGGAGTGTTTTGGTTTTACTTTAAACTAATTGGATTTCTGAGGCTGAATGTGCTTTGCATGTTTCTAATATGAAATCCAGCTTGAGTACCACTAGCTGTTGTCAGTGGGCCTAAAACTTTAGAGTTCATCAGAATCACCTGAAAAGATTGTTACCCCCAAAGATTGCTGTACTCATTGACTCATTTCCAGAGTTTACGAGTCAAGTGGTCTAGGAAGGGGCAGATAGTTTTTATTTCTAAAAATATGGTTGCTGTTCATTTGGGAACACAAATTGAGAATCCTTGTAGTGACTTCTAGTGTCAATTTTACTTGCTGGAAGAAAAGCCTACAGCCAGCCTATTGTTGTTAAGAGAGCCTATTGCCATGTACTTTGAAAAGCAGCTGGGACGATATAATCAATTCATTGCTTAGGTTCCTCATTCATTCCTGTAACAAATATTGTTACATGAATCTCACTACTTCCTCTCTTTTTATGCTTTTTAGACAAGTTTTCCATAAATGCAGCAAACCCTAACATCAAAAGGAAATTCAGCAGCTCAATTCACAATAGCTAGACTATGGAACCAACCTAGGTGTCCATCAATAGATGAATGGATAAAGAAAATATGGTACATATACTCAATGGAATATTACTCAGCTTTAAAGAGGGGTAAAATTAGGACATTTGCCAGTAAATGGTTGGAGATGGAGAATATCATGCTAAGCAAAATAAGCCAATCCCACAAAACCAAAGGCCAAATGTTTTCTCTAATATGCGGATGCTAATTCACAATAAGGTGGGGGGGGCACTAGGGAAAAATAGCATTAGATTAGGTAGAGGGAAGTGAAGGCAGGGAGGGAGGGGATTTGGGGATGGGAAAGATAGTGGAATGAAACAGACATTATTACTATATGTATATATGTGACTACATGACCAACATGATTCTGCAACTGTACATTTTGAAAAATGAGAAATTATATCCCCATCTATGTATGATATATCATAGTGCAAGATGCATTCTACTGTCATGTATAACTAATTGAAACAAAAAAATAATTTAAAACAAAAAGTAAATTCAATTTAATATTGTAACATTTCACTTTCTCCAATGTAACTTATCTAACACCTTCACTTTTAAAAGGAAAAGAGGTTCCTGGAAACAAAATGGATAATACCAAGTGCAAAATCCATGAAGTCAAGAGGATTTGTTTTACTCCTAGCAGAGCACTCCAGTTCTTACTCTGAGTCAAATTTTACTCCTAATTTATTTAAAATATAAGAATTTGATCAATATTATAATTGGATCAATAAGCTAATTTTTTCAGTTTTCTGCAGATTAAAAATTGCAAGGTGATCAATTATTTTAGTCAGCTTTCAGTTACTGCAATGAAATATCTGAGGCAATTAACTTATAAAGACAAAATATTTATTTAATTATAGTTTGAAGGTTCAAATCCAAAATTGGATGGTCCATTGGTTTCAGCCTCTGGCCCATCATGGTAGGAATGTGTGCACAAGTAACTGCTCACCTCATGAGCCAAGAAACAAAAAGAGACTGAGTGCCTGTTTCCCACAGTCTCCTTTGAGGGCATGCCTCAAATATTCTGGGACCTCACACTATGCTCTACCTCTAAGAGATACATAGCACCTCCCAGTATCAAACCCCTGGAAGACCAAGCCTTCAACCCAGGAATCTTTAGGAGACATTCATCCAAACCACAGCACTAGCCAATAAAAGAAGCAGTAAGCAAAACCTTTTGTAGAGTAGAGATAAAAATAATAGTAAAATGCAAACAGAAGAATTTAAAGGTGTAAATGTAGCACTGAATTGCTAATAATCACAGGTGCATCATGGCGGAGTGAAACATCATCGGGAGGAAAGTGCATTAAGACAGGCTCTGCTCAAGGGCAGGTACAACCATGACAACTCACTGGGTGCTTTAGTGTGGGGCACTGTGCCAGTGGTCTTCCTCAAACGAACTGTAATTCTCATATCACTTCTGTAGAGGAGTCATAATGATCTTCTATTCATTGTATAGATGAACAAAGTAAAGAATGGAGAAACAAAGTAACTTGTTCAAGATCGTATGGCTGAAAGAGTAGAGAGGATATATGAATGTAGAGAGCTGGGTTCCAGAGTCCAGTTCCTGGACCACCGTTTATAACTGTCTTGGCAGAGAAGCTTTGTTTTAAGTACTCTCATCTTCCTTAAATAAAACAGTAACCATGGAGAGATGTGGGGGTGGGGGTGGGGTAGTGTTTATCTCTCCATATATTTTCCAGGAGAATATATTAAAGAAGGTAGTGATAGGGTTGAGAGGGGACTTCAGATGCAACTGGAAGAGTCCTTGGACTATGAGAATTCATCTGTCAACAACTGATTTCTATCTTATGATTTTAACAGTTTTATGTCCCCCCCAAAATATGTCCCAGAAGAAAATCATTTCTAGAAACTTTCTCAAAATTTTTTGACATATATTCAGAATTATTGCAAAAACAAATTAAAATATCACCTTTTTTTTTTTTCCAGTAGAGCTATCTAGAGTCAAATAGATACATAACCATTGTGATTGTCAGCCAACAGCATGCAGACTCCATGGGAAATAAAATAATCATCCAAAGAACACAGGCTTCTGTTTGTTGAATTAAAAGAACAGTTCTATTAGCTCTGTGGCAGAGAGAATTAATAAACATTTGGTCCAGCTCTAACATCCAGCCAGTGGAAAACCACACTGCAAAGCCTACAGCGTTTTTAATAATGTATTTTTAAACTTTTGTTTGGCAAATCAAATGTGAACATTCCAATCATCAGGACAAAATATTTTAGCTATTTTTTAAAGGTACAATTAATTAGTAAGTTAAGAATTTTGCTGACATTCCTTCAATTTCCTGGAACATTCTCTAAAACTGGATGTTTTTCAATGCATGTGGGAGAGAAAAGTCATTTGTGGAGAAGCTGCTCTTATTTGTAGAATGTGAAGTTCTTAAGGGATTCAAAAGAGAAACAAGAGTTAAATTGGTTTAGATTAACCCATAATTCAAATTTCTCTAGAAAGTCCCCAAGTTTAGCTATTCATGATTATTTAATTCACTGTCCCAGTAGAATAAAATATTACATTCTCTCAAGTGAATAAAACTAACATTAGATTAGTGACAGCCTTAAAGAATTGCTTAGTGTCATTTATGTAAAAATAAACTCTTGATTTTTCTAATGAAAATGGAGGAGGCACTGCTTGGAAAATTATTTTGGTTCAAGTTTTCTCTGTCATACTCCATAACTAACACACTTATTCAAATGCTGTAGAAAAATCTAAAGATGCTTTCCTGAGGAACATTTTTGCTGTCACTACAGTTTACTTACCTTTGCTATTTAGTTTTGAAAAGAGTGTGTATACATAAACTCCAAAAAGTAGATTTATTTTATCCCTATATAAAGCTACAGGTAGGGTATTTTTTAAGAAGTTTTGCACATCAAGTTACCTTAGCTATTGGGATGAACCTTGAAAAAATGCATTTTTCTCTGCTTTATTTACTTTTTTCTTTTTTTTTTTTACCCTAGGAGTATAATCAATAAACAAGCTCTCACTATCAATCTCTGAAATAGTCATATTTCATTTTCAAAACTAAATATCTCCTGTGATAAATTATAGTCATTAGCAAGATGATTGTCTGTACAGAAACTTTAGACCACTCGGAAATGACAGAGCAGCTGTCAAAAAATGTGGGAAGGGGCAGAGGTAATTTTGCTTCAATTACTTTTTGGTTCTCAAATGTAAATACTTCTGAACTTATGCATCTCTGCTTGACACTCCATCAAGCTAAATTTTAAAAAATCCCAACGTTTTTTGTTGCTATATTTCCAAATGAGTAGAGAGGAGATTTTTCTTTCCATTCCAAACTTTTTTCGGTTCCCAGGAGAGGTCACTCCTCACCACTGCTTTATCCAGTGAGTAGACAGATTCATTCTTAAGAAGTCAACACCAAAGGGGAAAAAAAAAAAATGAAAAGGTGGTTGAATGAGACGGATATCATTATCCTAATTGTATACAAACAGTTGTATGTAAAAAGATGCTATATGTGCACTATGAATTGCAATTATTATGAATAAAAAATAAATTAAAAAAAGAAGTCAACACCAAGAAGAATGCATTTGACAAATATTAGTTTTATATTATTTTATAAAAAGTATGTCTCATCCAAATTTCAGTTTTAACTAAATCAGAAGACAGGCATGAAAAATGAAATGCTGTCCTATAAGAAACAGACAATTTAAAAATTTAACCTAATCAAACTTTTCATATTGGCTCTACCAGGAAAGCTCAAGATTTCTGGCAATGGAAAGCAGGGTTAAGCAATATATGAAAGGCTTTATTTCTGGTTTGCTCATCATGAAAATATCTAAGTGTTAAGTGGTATATTCAAAATGTTAAATGGTATATTCTGTGTCTCAAAACTAACTCATTTTCTCTGATTTCTTTTTAACCCTTTCCTGATGAACTTCTCAACTCTTATCTCTTATCTTAAACTCACCTCCAACCCACTTTTCTCTTTTCTAATTCAGTAGTTTTCATCTTGAGAGAGCATCAGAATCTCCACTGAAGACTTAGTAAACAGGTTTTGCTGGAGCCCACCTCAAGTTTTTGATTCTCTGGGTTGGTATTGGTTAGGCCTGAGAATTTACATGTCTAAAAAGTTTCAGGTTGCTATGATTTGAATCTGGAATGTCCCCCACTAAAATCTCATGTGTTGAAAGTATGGTCCACAAGGCAGCAAGTTTAAGAGTTGGGGCTTTTAGGCAATGAGGGGATCATGACAGTTCTGGTCTCATCAGTGGATTAATACATTAATCCATTTGCTGGATTAATCCATTGATTGCTGAGTGGACTACTGGGAGATAGGACCTAGTGGGAGGAAGTAGGTCACTAGGTGTATGCCCTGAACATGTTTACATTTATCTTGGCCTCTTCCCGACCCCACTCCCCACCATTGTTCCCAGCTGTCCTGAGCTGAGTAGCTTTCTTCTGTCAGGCCCTTCCACCATAATCTTTCTACAGTGGAGTCAGTCAACCTTAGACTGAGATGTCTGAAACCATGAGCCAAAAAAACAATCTTCCTCTAAGTTGCCTTGTCAGGTATTTTGGTCACAATGACAAAAAGCTGACTAACATGCAGATAAAGCTGCTAGTCTTGATATTACAGTCTGAGAAGTACTACTAAATACTCTACTCTCAAACTCCCAGAGTACAGGTGGAAATTCCTACCTGACATCCAGTGAAGTAATTTGGATGACATCAATTACTTGACCCTGGAGATGGTGATCTGCACCTCTCTCCCATCTCTCACTTGCCTCTGAATTTTCTCCTTTTTTTCAAAAATACCCATTTCTCTTGAACACTACCTACCTTGGCAACCTAAAGAAAGTTACAATATGTAAAATGTCATGAAAATGTAATGCCTATAAAATCTTCACATATGTACGTGAAGTCTACATACACTAGAATGATATACGCTATCACATTCTGAAAGGCAATGCATTTCACCTCCCAAGTATGTGAATTTAAAAAGCAGGTAGACTGCTTTTAGAGTGCATCTCTAACTCTATCTTAAGCAATGTCTCCTCGGTTTTCATTTTATGTTTTGGTATTTCAATACTCAAATTCAACACAAGTAGAGTAAAATACAGCTAGAACTTTCTGACACACTCACACATTTATTGACTACATATAGTGTATATTCACAGTGATAAAATCTGGGTTTTGTGGGGAGGGAGAGAGTTTGTAGGTGGACATACTATACAAGAGCAATGACACATGGCAAGGTTACTGTCATAGAAAGATTTGAAGGGAGTGTGCTAAGGGAGAATGAATAGGGGAGCAATCACTCTGACAAGAAATTTTCTAGGGGTGAAAAAGCAGATAGTACTTGAGGTAAGTACCTCTTACCTCAACTAAAAGATAGGATAGATGGAAATGGGTAAGAGCAAACAAAGCCAAATAGAAAGCATCTTCCAATAGTCATTCCGTGGATCCAGTCAACATTCCCACAACATTTTTAACAGTGTGGGCCTAGTGTTGAGGAGAGAGGATTTGGGATTAAAGAATCTCGGTCCAACTTCTTGCCTTGGTATAATTATATGAATATTAAAGATAAATTTTCAGATGTGTGATATAAAAACGAAATGTCTGTGAAAAGAGTTTTATAAGTTGCAAAGCTCTAAGAAAAGGTCTTTAGGACTTGTCAGATGCTTATCTGGGCTGCTCAATTTTGATCTGCATTTTCAGAATAGGGCCATTCATCTTGGCCCTTGTCTTCTCTATGAGGAAATGCTCTTAACCAAGCATTCCAGAGATCTATAAATCTCTCAATAAGGATCAAACTACAGAGAAGACTAACCTGTCTTTTGGCTACAGAATACAGCAGTGGATTCAGATCCACTCCTACCTAAAAGGCAAAAGATGATGGGAAATAAATCCTCCTCTTGGTTCAAAGTCCCAGGTCTATTTCTGACAGCTTCCCTAACTGATTCTTTCATCTCCCAACTTCTTCATGAACCTACTGACATTGTAGGGTTGGATTTGTTGCTTGCCTGAATACCCATAGCCACCATATATATCCTTTGCAGGGCCCAATAACTCTCTGGATCCAGACCGATTCACCCATCTCCTGCTGGGTTCTTTCCATTTAGATTTATAGAATTTATCCTTGACAAATTATGCATGTGAAAACTTCCTTTATTTCTCATGTTTGAAATCATAGTTTACTATCATTCTCCTTTAAAAAAATCAAGTGAATAAACTTGAAAAACTCTTTGTGCTGTGCAAGTAGTGTATGCAATTACATAAGGAGGGAAATGTTACATATGTTTTACAAAATTAGAAGAATTGTGCAAGCATACTTATCATATCTATTATTCATATGGATTTTAAAAAGAAGAATAATATATTCAAACTGGATCACAAATGTTAGGCCACTTGAGTGAGGTGAATATTAAATTATCCACATGCCAATGGCTGGTTTGGCACTGCTTACGCTGACAGGAGATTCAATGCAAGCTCCAGAATCAAGAGCTGTGCAGCAGGTTGGAAGGAAATCAAATAAAAACTGGAAGGGATGACTCGGGATGGTATTAGAGGAACCAGATGATACCAAAAGAACTGTGTAGGAAGTAGCATCCAGTTGATTAGAAAAGGAAATGACTTTTTGGTGCGGCTCATCTGCCACTAATGAGCTGTACAAACTCATCTGTCATGTTTCAACTGGATCAAGTCAATAACTCAACAACAGTTCTTCTAGCCTATGATCTTGGCCTTCCTAAACCCAGTAGCCAGAAATATCTTTCTAAATGCAAAATCTGATCATGCAATTGCCTAACTTAAAGCCCTTGAGAGGTACTTCGCCATTCTCATCAGGAAAGCCAAGATTCTTACTTTGGCCTACAGAACACATCATGGTATGGGACCTGACCCCCTCCTTACCTCATCTCTCTCCATCTCCAACCCCCTCTTAAACTCCTTCCTTTCACATGTATTTATAATACCAAAATGCCTGTAGTAAAGGGAATTCTATGTTGAAATCCTGGTTCGTTCATATACTTAATTTTTGCAATTTACTGAAATATTCTGAGAAATATTTCCTTATCTTAAAAATAGGTCTAATAAGATGAGAATAACAACCATGAAAATTTGAAGGAGAAAATTAAAGATATGTAGCAAAGGGTCTAATATTAAGTGTTTGATAAATGTCAGTTTTGTTATGCCATGTAGCCAGCAGACAGACACCATCTTTAACTGTTGGACAGTCTACACACTAACACCATCTACACATCCAATCTCTTATCTGTTCTCCAACTTATTAATCCACTGGGATACTTAGCCTAGGATTCACTTTCTTCAGGAAGACTTTTTTGATGTCTCTGAAGTGAAAGAAACTGACACAGTGCTTGCCCCTCCACAGTGCCTATCAGAATGCAAACTCTGTGGAGGGCAGTCGGATTTGGTTTGCATGTATGCCTTTCCCTCAAGGTTGTATCTCTTCAGGAAAGGTGCTTTATTCTTCCCCTGCCTACTTTTGATGCCTGTTGACTGCCATGTTATTTCTAAAAGTAATAAAGTTAAAAAAATGAATAAATATATGGTGAGGGCAGATTTAACCTTAAAATACAGTCAGGAAGTGATATGAAATCCAAGTGTCTTTCTCCCCACTGGCTGGACTATACTAGTATTTGAGGGAGAAATTCACAAATGTATTATTTCTTTCTTTCTTTTCTTCTTCTTTTTTTTTTTTTTTTTTTTTTTTTGTACCAGGGATTGAACTCAAGGGCACTAGACTACTGGGCCACATCCCCAGCCCTATTTTGTATTTTATTAGAGACAGGGTCTCGCTGAGTTGCCAAGTGCTTCACCATTGCTGAGGCTGGCTTTGAACTTGTGATCCTCCTGCCTCACCCTCCCAAGTGCTGGGATTACAAGTGTGTGTCACCATGCCCAGCTCCCCAAATGTATTCTTTCTTCACTGCCTAGGAGATAAAAAGGACTTAGAGCACATGGAGGTGCTGACTGATACCATGTCTACTCAAAGATTATACTGGTCCTGGTAGTCGAAATTGCCAATGGACTCTGTGTGGAAAGTTTTAAGAACTTAAAGGGAGAACAAGTAATGTCAAAGGAATTTCATGAGGTCACCCCCACATAAACCAAGATATGACTAACATGACAGATGAAATTTTGAAGTTTCATACTACATTTTGCTTTTTCTGATCAGCAAATTAGAATGTAAATATAGTCACTTCAATAATTAATTCATTGTAGTACACTCACCTTTCAAGGCTTAAAGTTAAAATTTTGTGACCCTAATATTCAAATTTATGCAAACTGAAATCCCTAGAGTGCTTTTTTCTTCTGTTCCAAGTACTAACTACTATTCCAAATTCTGGTCCTCTCTCCAAGGAGCACCTAATTTCCTCCAAAGTAGAGCTAGGAGTTAAATTGTGAGCAGGGAAAGTTTGTAAAATATACATTGGCAAGTAGATTCCTCTTTTCCTTATTCTTTCTCAGAAGAAAAAATATAAGACAGAAAAGAGCGTAGATACATTTTATATCTGTGTGATGTGATTAGTAGACTTTAGAGCACAAAAGAGGCCAGTAGCAGCAGCAGCACCATTGGCCCAGGAAACAGCAAGTTGAGAACAAACAGAAATCAGCAGCTGGTGAACAGAATGTGTCTGTACATGGCATGGGACAGAGATGTTTGATGGATGGCATAGAAATAGCATCTGAAGCTCATCTCTCCATCCTTTCCAAGCCAACAAATGAACTAGATTAAGCAGACCAAGATGGTTGGGCCCAGCACCACTGAATTAATAACTGGTATGAGAAGATAAATTTAAATTAAATCATCAGACTGAAATAGAGTTCTCCTTTCACTAACAAAAGCCAATAACATTGAAGATGGGAAAACAATATGTTCATACTTTCATTCATTTGTTCATCCTACCAACATTTATTACCTATTACTTACTTGACACTGCTCTTGTCTGAGACATAAAGGGTGCTTCTTCCAGATCTTTGTTTCCAAATGCCATTCTATACTTAAGGCATAGAAACTCATTAAACAAAGAGTTAACTCTGGGATTATGATGGAGAAAATAAGACAAGACTAGAACATCATTTTGCATCAGAAAATAAGCAAATATGGGAAGATGGAAAAGTGTCTAAAGAATACAGGATTCAGTAGAGTTTATACTGGGCAAATTTATTGCCAATAATAATTATAATAAATAACAACCTTTTGAAGAAAATAAGAGTTTATGAATTCATATTATTATGAATATTATGGTGAATTTGTGCTGTTTCAACTTAGCTACAATGTGACTACATTTTCCACAATTCATGTTCCTGAACAATTTTCAGCTAATATAATACAGAAGTGATATTTTGTACAATATTTGGAAGATAAAGTGAATGGACAGTTCCTCTATGATCTGAACGACTCCAGAACAAAATGCTACTGCACCTATTTACATTGTTGGCTCATGTAGTTGTCAGGAGAGTAGCAACCAGGTCTGCAGGTCACCAATTCCTGTCAGACATTTGGCCTCAGTGTCTTTGTGCCTGGACAAGTGCATCTTTAAGCTGTGATGAATAGCAGTAGATTTTTCTGCCTCTCCTATGGGATTCATAGTACAAATCCAGATGAAAACAAAGGGCTTCCAAGACTGTATCACCAGCTTCCACCACTGCATTGGTCATATCCTACAAATATCTTATTATACACACACAGTTCCAGTGATATTGCTTCTTTGCCCACACCCTTGTTGGCTCAAATACATGAAGAAAGGAAGGAAGGAAGGAAAAAAGTAGAAAGAAGAGAAAGTTTTATTAAGTGAAGATCTCAAAGTACCTCCTCACAAGGTACTTAATTGCCTATTAATTAGTGAGCACAAATTCTCTTAATTAGATTTATACTGAAAAAGCCTAGCACAAACTGAGTTAGCCAGTAATGAGACTTTATTACAGTCATAGGATAATGTTACTTGATATTATGTGATCCCAATATAGTGTAATGAGAGGAACACAGCATCATTTTTGAGATATGCCTATTGAAAATAAATGGACATATCATGATAAAATATCAGATAAATTCACATGAAGAAGTATTTTACTAATCACTGTCTTGTACTCTTATAAAATGTTGAGGTCATTGTAATGGTTAATTTTTATGTGTAAACTTGACTGGACCATGGGATGTCCATATATTTTTTTGTATATGTGTCACTAGTTATTTTTTTTTAATTTGTGAACTATAATTATATAAATACTGAGATTCATTGTGATGTGTTCATATATGCAAGTAGTATAATTTGGTCAATTTTATTGCCCATACCTCTTCTTTCCCTTTCCTCTTATCTCTCCTGACCCCTATCCATTACTCTATGGGTATTTCTTCTATTTTCATGAAAATCCCTTTTCCCTATTTTTTCTCTAGTTTCCACATATAAGAGAAAAACATTCTATCCTTGACTTTCAGAGTCTGCCTTATTTTGATTAACTTATTTTTCTCCAGTTCTATTCATTTACCTGCAAATGACATAATTTCATTCTTCTTTATGACTGAGTGAACTCCATTGTGTATATGTGTCACATTTTCTTGATCATTTATCTTTTGATGGGCACCTAGGCTTGTTCCACTGTTTGACTAATTTGAACAATTGTGCTGCTAGGAACATGGTTGTCCATGTATCATTATAGTATGCTGGCTTTAGTTTTTTCAGATAAGTACCGATGGGTGGTATAGATGATACACACATATTGGATTGCACATTATGTCTGTGGAGGGTGTTTCCAGAAGCAATTAACATTTGGATTGGTGAAGCAAGTAAAACAGGTAGCCCTCCCCAGTGTGAGTGGACATCATCCAATCCAACAAAGGCCTCAAAAAGAACAAAATGGTGGAGGAAGGTTTTATTTGCCCTTCTCTGTGTGACTGCTTGAGCTTCATTGTCAATCTTTGGTCATTGATGCTCCTGGTTCTCACGCCTTCAGACTTGGACTGAAATCTACATATTGGCTGTCCAACATTCAGGGCTCCATCTCCACCACCTGCTTTCTCTGCTTCTGAACTGTAAACAGCAGATCATGGGAGTTCTCAGCCTCCATAATCACATTAGCCAATAACATAATAGATTCCTTTATATAACTTTATCCTATTGATTCTCTTTCTCTGGAGAACTCTGACTAATATAGTCATCAAAGGCTGTGGAACAGACTGAAAGAGAGCAAAAAGAAATCAAAATCAAATACAAGAAAGAACCTGTGTTGACAATAGCAAAATTTGAATGTCATCTGAAGATTAGATGATAATAATGAAATATTAATTTTCTGATTTTGAATTATGACTGAGTGGAAAAAATGCCTTTATTTTCAGACAACATTCATTTAGGTGTATCATATTTGCATATCATCCTCAAGCAGTTCAAAATATAGAATGATATGTATATGAAAAAAGAGGTACTTAAGAAATGGGAATGATAAGGAAAGTATATCAAAATGCTAACAATAAATGTGGATGAGAGCTATACATGAACTCTGGTTTCATAATGTTCCTGAATTTTGAAATCATTTAAATATGAAAAATAAATACATATATGTGTGCATGAATGTGTGTATGTATTTATGTAATGAGGGAAGATTATAAATAAATACTGCACAGAAAAAGAAATAAACTTATCTCTTATTTCACAATGTTCACTGCCCACTCACATGAGGAGAAATGCTCATCTCTTAGATACAGAGGTTAAATAAACAGTGTTGATATATGACTTGGTAAACATATGGATAAGTTGAGTAATCTAGAAATCTGTTTATACTTCTAGCCATGCTTCTCGACCCTGCTGTGCAGTTCAGGTGTCTTACCTAGTTGATCATATTAAGGGTCTGGTATGTCTGACATCATTCTGTCACATTAGGGCAATGATCGAACCATCAAGGAATCAGGAGGAGGGACAAGGGTAGTATCAATGTTTACTTCCTAGACTTCCCCTCTCATGGTTTGTCTCTGGCAGGATGTATCCTTGCTCAAATATCCCAACCCATTTAAGGTTGACCTCTCCAAGGAGTCCTCTCTGTCTTCAGGTCCCAGTAAGTGCTCCTTCCCTCACCCCTTCAGATGCCCTCTACCAGCTCTGGTAAATTGCAGCCTACCTTGAGTGTTCTCTGTCCTGCCTCACTTCATAAATGGTCCATTTATTCAATCTTGTTCAAATTACCTGATTCATCCCTCTGCTTTGTTCTGTGCTCCTTAGGATACATTGACATCCTCAGAATTTTCTAGTTGTAGTAAAATAGTACAACTTTAGTTGCAGAAAATTGGTGATATCAGTTAGAATTATAAGTACATACTGTCCTATTAGTCAAGAAAGTTCATATATTTATCCTACTGATACATATATACCAGTATGTTGCAAATGACAAATGTTCATTAAAGCTTCATTTGCAATATGAAATATTAGAAACACTATAAATATTCATCAATAAAATACAATCCTACAATGAAATATTGCAGTCATTAAAACAATGAATTAGCTCCTATGTATGACGTGAAGTGATCTTCATAGAGCATTATGTTAAAGAAAGAAAGAAAAGTACAGAACAATGTACTACCATGCTTCCATTTCCATTTGTGTAAAAATATGTGTGTGATTATATATATATATACATATATATACACACACATATGTATATATATACATGTAAAAAAAATAGGCATACACTTAAAATATGTTTGTATATTTTACATGTGAATACATTATGTCAGAAAGGGTGGCTAGTTATATTTAGAGAATAAACTGAAATGGCTGAGGCAAAGTGAAAGGTGTCACAGATGAATAACCACTAACAGTTGTTTTGGAGACTTTGAATGCTGTACTACATACATATATGATCTATTAACAAAATACAATTGAATTTTACATGAAGAGTATGTACATGGATTTCTTTTAATGTATATAGGGGAAGAAGAACACTGTCAGGTAAAGTCATACTCAATTTTAATTCAGGATGTTTTAATAAGAGAAATGCTGGGGCCTCAAATTTACACACCTGTGGATACAAGTTTGAAGTTGACTGTGAATTATGGGTCTATGGAAAGGAACCAAGTCACAGAGCTAGCTAACCCCTCCAAACACAGCTTTGTGGTAAATGCCCATTCTCCAACATGTGGATTACATAATTGCAAATACAGTTTAGAGTATGATTGATGCTGTGTGGAGTCAAGGGTGAAATAGGAAAGGAAGAAAAAACTTTTTTTTTAATAGATCAGACAATGAAATGGGTGATTCTGGAAGATGCTAGTCATAGCACAGTCCAGGACAAACCACCTACTCAGGACAGGATGCTGGCACTGAATGGGTTGGGAACACAGAAGATATATGAGAGTAGAGGTGTAATGAGAAGGCAGTTTCCCCAGAGTGAAGATGCTGGCATGAGCCAAGCAGTATGGCAGAGCAACAGAGACAAGCGCAGGGAGCATTCTAGCTGGGCCTTAATCTAACTGAGACCTGGGACGGGGGCTTGTCAAAGTGGGTATGTCCCTATATGTAGGCATGTGTCCCCAGGCATGCCCCCTAATGGTGAGATCACATTGCTGGCCTCTTGCCTTCTACTGAGGAAGCAAGTACACTGAAAGTGTTGGTTGTTTGAACAATAAAAACCTGGACAAAAATACCACAGTGAGCTGGAGTCAAGAGATAGGCTACATCTGTAATTTCTGCAAAGAGGATTACAGGAGACAAAAAAAAAAAAAAAAAAAAAAAAACATGAAATGAGTCTACAGGTGAGAAGAGAGGATGGATGCTATACCTTGAACATCTACAGATACCCTACTGCCACTTTCTCATTTCAGTGCAGGAATAACAATTTATAAATTATAAATCAAATCAATACTTACATTGAACATTTGAAGAGATGGGAGTCTTTGGAGCTACACATCCCTTTTTTTCACATATAAATACCATTTCCTGGTTTCTGAATAGTTTCCTTGTCAAAAAAACATTTCTACATTTACCCAGGATTCTGGAAATTACCAATAGAGTAAAATAAAAAGCAG
Source organism: Tamias sibiricus (assembly GCA_025594165.1). NCBI lineage: Eukaryota > Metazoa > Chordata > Mammalia > Rodentia > Sciuridae > Tamias > Tamias sibiricus. Next base: position 144,952,005 of record CM046660.1, on the reverse strand, counting down.
GAAGGTCTCCCAGGAATTGTACTTAAAGCAGAGACACTAAAAAATAGCCTGATGTCTTATCTAAACTTTCTCCCTTTTATTTAGAGATCTATGCAGAAAATCTACTACCTAAAAGGATGTAACAGTTCAAAAATCTTCCAATGCTTCAGCAAAAACTGCATTCTGATCTGTGAGTGCCACCTTCTTTTTTAAAAAAATTTTATAGGCTTATTTTCCTCCTGACAGTTTCATTGCATTTGTTGGGTTGTAAACCATGTAAAGCTCAGCAATAAAATGACTGCAATCTGTACAAGTAATAGCAAGCATGTCTCATAAACAAGATAAGTTGTGCCTTGCCAATATTGCTACACTTCATAAATATGAACTCAAGTCTGTTTTGTGTTTTCTAGATCAGTAGCATAGTTTTATTTTAATTAAACACAACATATAAAATATTCATCTATGAAACAAACATCATTGTTTTTAAAAGATTATATTAAATTAAATTATACTGCCATTGCCATAAAGCCATGCACAAAAGAACCATTCTGAATTTTAAGTGGATTGATACAGTTCAAGTGTCTATCAATAAAAACTATATTAGGAACACAGTAATGCTACCATGAATAAATGGGCTATTTATATTTCCTGATAATGTAAGTGCTTATATGAACTCATTCCAATTTCTAAACACTAGGCATTTCAGCTGGGTAGTAATTAAGAAACTATAATATCTACAAAGGAAAGGTAGATGCTGCCAGAGCCATTTTCTACAGCAGATTGTAAGCATTTCACTTTATCAATGACATAATTTGTTGTCACATTTTATTAGATCAGATCTGGATTACCTAGATTAGCCAAACTAAGAACACTGAAGGTGATTCCTCTACAAAATTTACTGTGTAAAAGAAATAGCACAGAGCTAAAAAAAAGAAGAGATCCATGTTTTGTTCTTGGTTCTGCTGCTAAGAGCTATGAGTCAGTTGCCCCTTTGTGCTTAGAGGGGACTGCACTAAATAAACTTATGATGGCAGATTCCATGACTGTCTCCCAAACAAGAGTGGACCCAGGTTTTCTGAGATTATATAAATCAGTGAGCCTTTCAAGAAAAAGAGAATAAAGTTATAGATACAAAAATATATATGAAAGTGAATATTTTTTTGATGAAATAACATCACAGCAAATAACTGAAGGCATTTGATATCTCTGTGGATAAATTATTAGAAGTGTGGTTATAGTGTGCTTTTGGTTTACAACAATATTTCTCTGTATTTGGAATGCTCTGCAAATCCTTGCTTTTAGAGGACCAAGGCAAGTGAGACCCCTGAATCTTCAGCCTCTTTAACTTCACTGTGAAACTACCATTGCTCCCAAATGACCAGGAACTCTTATCACGTTATTAATTAGAAAAGATTTTATTCAAATTCTACCTCTCAGATCCTCCTATCTGTTCCACAGAACTTATTCTAACTCATTATTTTTTATTGAGTTCTTCATCTTCAAACCAATAGTGCTTATAATTGCCACAACATAATTTATCAGTTACAAGAATTAGAAACTCTTTTTAGATAAATTCACCATTGTACCAAGTATTGCCTTCCCAGTGAGAAGAAATTAAAAGCATAGATTTTCTTATTCTACCCTGTTCTAACATAGGTGACCTTTACAACAAAGTACTTTGTTTTAAAAACTACTTGATCAATTTCTGAACTAATAGAAAACCTTTGCTGTATTGGTGATGTAGAATATTTCACATTAGATATCATCTTCCCAACTCAATACCTTTCAAGTATAATTCAATTTCTCATTTTTTTTAAAAAAATATTTATTTATTTACTTTAGTTGTACACAATGCAATGCATTTATGTTTATATATATATATAATTTTATTTTTATAATTTTTAATATGTACAACTCATAGTGCATATATTTAGTATCTTTTTACATACAACTGTTTGTATACAAAGTATATTCGTACAGTTCAGGTCTTCAATCATGCATTAAGGAAAATGATATCCGTCTCATTCAACCACCTTTTTTTTTTCTTCTCCCCCTCCCTCCCCTCTTGCTCCCTCCCTTACCCTCCCTTCCCTTGACCATTCTAGTGTTCCTCTAATCCTCCTATGTACCCCCATCCAACAATACTTTGAAATAGCCTCCTTATATAAGAGAGAACATTTGGTACTTGGATTTTTGAGACTGACTAACTTCACTTAGCATTATGTCTTCCAACTTCATCCATTTACCTGCAAATGCCATTAATTTGTTTTCTTTTATTGCTGAGTAAAATTCCATTGTGCGTATATACCACATTTTCTTAATCCACTCATTTACTGAGGGACATCTATGTTGGTTCCACAACCAAGCTATTGTGAATTGTGCAGCTACAAACATTGAGATAGCTGTGTCACTGTAATATGCTGTTTTTAAGTCCTTTGGGAATAGACCCAAGAGTGGGATGGCTGGGTCATAGGATGGTTCCATTCCCAGTTTTCCAAGAAATCTCCATACTGCTTTCCATAATGGTTGCACCATTTTGCAGTCCCACCAGCAATGTATGAGTGTGCCTTTTTAATTTCTCATTTTTATAAAGACTAAAAAATGCAAACTATTATTCTGAATTCAAGTCATAAAAGATTGAAAATTTGGAAAGGAACCAATAATGTTTTGTCTTATTGTGCCATAATGGACTGAAGTGCTTTTTAGTGCTAAAGAAATATTTCCTTTAGAGTGCATAATTTTGAGAATAGCTGTTTCAAACATCTTACCTCAACCCTGTCACAAATTCTATCTATGCAAAATAATTAACTCATTCCTCATGTGAAAATTTAAACCTTTCCCATATCATAAACATTTATCTAAGGTTGACACGTTTTTGAAGAATATTTTTAAGACTCCTCAAAAAAGTAAAAAGAGAAAAATAAAAAAGATAATGATCCATCTCTGCTTGTAAACCATCACAAATTTAATGTCTTCAATAGATAGCATTTTCAATGCTAAAATTATTATAAACACGGTTGAAGAAATTCTATCTTTACTTGTTTGCTTATTTAATTGATAGTGTGGGGTTAGGTAAATTTGTATTTAAAACCACACATAAGTGCAGTTTCTGGCCTTACACTATTGCACTAATTGACCTTCAGCTCACTTGTACACACATTTTCCCTTGCTTTGGTTTGAAAAATGAGGCACTTAGAGCATAAACAGAAAGATGGTTAAAAAAATAATGATATACCTAGATATCTCTCGTTATAGAACAGGTAGAAATGGTGTATGGAAAAGAAGAAAAAAAGGGAAATAATTGAGTAGAAAGAAATCATGTCACATGACAAAAGTGAATGCCTGATAAAGATAGTTAGAAGTCTTTGGTGACACTTTACATGAATTCAAAACATACTCCAAAGTCATAGTAATCAAACAGCATGGTATTGAAATAAAAACAAACAGAGGTGTATAGACCAGAACTGAGTGCCCACACATAACCCCATGCACCATAACCAACCAATTTCCTACTAAGTTGACAAAATAATTGGAGAAAGGACAGCCTCTTTGTTATATGGTGCTGGGAAAACTGGATATTCACATTTAGAAAATTGAAATTTGACTCCTATTTCTCACCTTACACAAGAATAAACCCCAAATGAATCAAAGACTAAATATAAGATCTGAAATTCTGACTCATAAAAAGAAACATAGGGGAAATATTTTAAGTCACTAGTATAGGTGATGTGCTTTTGAATAAGACCCCCAAAGCACAGCAAACAAAAGCATAAATAGACAAGTGGGGTTATGTCAAACTAAAAAGTTTTGTGGTATCTAAACAAATAAATAAAAATAGATCTACCATGTGATCTACCTCTTCCATGACTGAGTATCTCTTTAAAGTAAGTAAATCAGCATATCCAAGATATACCTGCACACATGTTTATTGCAGCACTTTTCACAATACAGAAGATATGGAGTAAACCTAGATGCTCATCAGTAGATGAATAGTAAAAATATGGCATATAAACATATATGTATAATGGAATAATCTTCAGCTATTAAAAAGAATGATTTCTTTAATTTGCAAGCAAAGGGGTGGGATTGGAGGGCATTATGTTCAGGGAAATGTCAGACACAAAAAGACAAACATTGCATGTTCTGTCATTTGTAGGTTTTTTAAAAATATCATTTGGGAAAGGTGGGGGATATTAAGGTTTGGATATGTAGTGTCCCCCAAAAACTCATGTGTGAGACAATGCAAGAACTTGGAGAGATGAAATGATTGGATTATGAGAGCTGTAAGCCAATCAGTGGATTAATCCTCTGATATGGATTAATTGGAAGTTAATTGTAGGTAGGTAGGATGTGACTGGGGGAGACAGGCCATAGGGGGGCATGCATTTGGGATGAGCTCTCTTTCTCTCTCTGCTTCCTGGTGCCATGTCCTGAGCTGCTTTCCTCTGCCATGCCCTTCTGCTATGATGTTCTTTCTCACCTCAAGCCCAGAACAACGAAGTGAAACCTGTAAAACGTGAGTATCAAATAAACCTTTCTTCTTTTCAAATTGCTCTTGTCAGGTCTTTTGGTTATAACAGGAAAAGAAAAAAAAAAAGACTGACTAAAACAGAGGAGGAAAGATAGTGAAGGATTGAATAGTGTGTATCAAAACACAGAAAGTAGTAAGTTCTAGTGTTCTAAAACACAATGAGGTGCCTATAGTTCACAATAACCAACTATATATTTTAAGAATGGCTAGAAAAGAAGCTCAAAGGCTCAAAACACAAATGATAAGAAGATGGAAATGTTAATTACCCTGATTTGACCAGTGCATGTTGTATAATGTTATAAAAGATCACAATCAATCTCCATACAGATGTACAATTTTGTGTTATTAAAAATTTTTAAGGTTTAGCCATCCAAAATTTTTACAAAGTTCTTGGTGACAGAGACATCCAAAGAGGTCATTAAGATCAGGTTTACTTATATTCATATTTTAAATTGTCTTCTCCATATTGGATTTGCTTATCCCCCATTGGCATTCACACCAAACCTCCAGCAAAATCTACATATACAAATGTCTTATATGAGTATTATTCTGGAAAAGTAAAGGAAAATGATCAACAATTATTATCTTGATTGGCCTGAAGACAAAAGCACCATGGATGTGAGAAGCAAGAAAGACTGGAGGTTTAGAAGAAAGAAAAAAAAAAAAAAAACCTAGAAATAGTTTTGATTGGGAGACTACATAGAGCTCAGAGCTAGAGGGCATTTTATTTACATATCAGATGTGAGAGGTTGTGTTTTTCAAAAATGGCCTCACCAATATATCCTATCTCACATGCTTTTCTTACATCTGAGTGACATTCTTCTATTGAGAAGCATACGTTTTATTCCCTCTTGGAATATGGGACAAACTTAATGACTAGTTTCTAAAAATAGATTGTGGCAGAAAAGATGGCATATGACTCCTAAATCTAGGTCTTGAAAGGCAATATAGTTTTCTTTCATAATACCTATTATTGGAATCCTGCTGCTATGGTAAGTAGAAGTCCATGCTACATGGAGAGGCAATGGGTGGATATTCCTGGGATTCAGTTGACAGGCAACACCAACCACAAACTGTGAGTATGGGAACACCTTTAGACAATTCTAATCCCCAACTTTGAGTCCAGCGAGTCTCCAAGATGGTAGAAAAAGACATGACTTCCCTTTTTGTTCCATCCATGTTTCTGAGCCACAGAATCCATGGGCATAATAAGTGGTCAGTTTACACAATAAGTTGTGTGGTATTGTTTTGCTTAACCATAGAACCTCAATATGTGTAATATACATTTCATTCTCTTCTGGTTAATTAAGCATACTGACTAAACATTTTCTATCTCTGTAGACATCAGAAGTGAAATTGAATGGTTTTGTAAAATGGTAAAATGTTGGACACTAAAAAGAATGAGCATTGCCTCTTGGGATAAAAAATATTAACCAAATGAGACCTTGGACACAGTGCAAGAATTACAGAGTAGGTAGATAGTTGGGAAGAAATTACAATTTTATCTATTTATTTGTTCATTAAGCTAAAAACAATTCAGCTAAGTCACAGAGGCACAAATTAGTTTTATTTTCTTATTTATCTGATTTCACCCAGGAACAGTTTTTAAGATAAAATAAAGATAAAAGCTTAAAAAGCAAAACATTGATTAATTTGGATAAAAAAAAATCTAAGCATATTAATGTGTGTGACAGAAAATTATATATATATACAGAAAGAATTATATATATATGTATGTGCATATGTGTATGTATATATGTATATATATACATACACATATATGGCCTCTCCATGTAGAATGGACTTCTACTTACCATAACAGCAGGATTGCAACAATAGGTATTCTGAAAGAAAACTACATTTCTTTTCAAGACCTAGCTTTAGGAGTCATATGCCATCCTTTCTGCCACAATCTAATTTTAGAAACTAGTCATTAAGTTTGGCCCATATTCAAAGACAGGGAATAAAATCTATGCTTCTCAATAGAAGAATATCAGTTAGATATAAGAAGAGCATGTGAGATGGGATCTATCTATAAGGTTATACACACACACACACACACACACACACACACATATATCATCAACCTTTGAAACATCAACCATCTACAGAGAATAACAAAGCATTTTTCTTATACAATAGACTTTCCCATAATAAAAGTATAAATTTGATCAAGAAAATTTGGATAATACAGGTAAAAAAATAATAAAGTAAACTTCACCATCTGTCCCCATAACAGAAAAGATCTGTCATCACTGTTAGAATATAAGAAATCTTGAATAGACTACTTTGAAGGAATAGTTGTGGTCTCAAAACTTTGAGAAAATAGAGATTATAGAATGCAGGAAGTAAAGATAATATAATTTCATATGCTTATAAATAAAGAAGTGACTGGATATCAGAAGACACAACTTGCAAAATATAAAATAAATTTTAAAATTAAACAAAAAGAACCAGTTTTTGAAATAAAATTTTAAGCCCAAAAAATAATTATAATCATGTGTAAAATTTTATCAAAGCTATAAAGAATCAAACTGAAGACTTCAAAAAAATTCAAAGGCCAACATTTTTTTAAGAAAAAAAAAATCAATAAAGATGAGAGAGGATTCTGGCCAAGATGGAGCAAAAGACACCAGATTTTCCCGTTCACAAGAAACACTAACAAAAAAGCCAGAAAAAGTTGGCATAATCATTTCCAAGCCACTTTACATTAGGAACAAAGGGAAAGGATCTCTGAAAGATGGGATGCTCCCAGAGAAAGATGAATACGGTCAGCCCTCAGTAACTCTGGTTTCCCCATCCACAGACTCAAACAATCACAGATGGTATAAAATGCAAATAATAATAACAACAACAACAACAACTTATATCTGTAATGAGCATGTGAAGAATTTTTGTCTGTAACATGTATGGAAAAGTTTCATTATTTCCTAAAACAATGCAGCAGAATAATGATTTACATAGCATTTATATTATATTAGTAATTATACGTATTCCAAATATGATTTATTGTATACATGAGGATGTGCATAAGTTGTATGTAGACACTATGACATTTTATATAAGGTACTTTAGCATACTTTGGATTTTGGTGTCCATGGGTGTCCTGGGACCAATCCCCTATGGGTATCAGGGGCAACTGAACTACCATTGCTCAGGATACTGTGATGAGATTTTTCAGACAACAGCATAAAAAGTGCAGCCTAGGCAGAATCCAGGTAATCTGAACTACAAGAGATGGATCTGAGAGTCCAAGGAAACAAAGGCAGATCTGTTCATAAGAGTACAAAGAAGAGAAAGTTGTTCACAGAGAATCTCCAGAGATTTGTGACTTCGACAGGGTGTGTATCAACATATGCACGTGAAAAAGTACCCAGAGGCTTAAAAAAGAACTATTTGAAATAAATTCAGGAAGCTACTTGGACAAAAACTTAGTTTACTATCAATAAATCTGGATAAATTGATAATTCGAAAATATTTGAAAGTATCATCAGGATGATCTTATCTCAAAGTGGAGATAAGCCCTAGGATAACATTGTACTGGTCCTGCCTAAGAAATAGGAAAAGACCCAAAATGATGGAAATCGTTTAAATTAATTTAACTTTGTCTAAGGACAGAGCTCATGAATACTTGCAGGAATACAAAAATGTAAGACATCCAAGGAGGTGAAACATAATATCTACCACCCAAACAAAAAAAAAATTTGGCAAAAAACAAGCACAGAAATATAGCACATGATGAAAAGAAAGATCAATCAACTGAGAACAAATCAGAGATGACACAGATCATACAATTAGTGGACAAGAATATCTTTTATAAAGGTATTGTAACTACATTCTATTTGTTCAAAAAGTTAAGTAGAGTCTTGAAGATCGATGATAGATAGATATTCTTTTTCAGAAATGAATACTGCAATATGTAAGATTAAAACTAACTAGGACAAGCCAGACTGAGATGCTAAAGATGAAATGATTAGTGAATGTAAAGACAGAAATCGAAACTATACAAAATGAAACACAGACACATAAGACAAGTTCAAGTGGATATATATTAAAAATCTTCAGTAAAGATGAGAGACAAGAACAGAAAAAAATTGAAGAAGTAATGCCCCCAACTTTTCCAAATTTGATAAAAATTATAAACCCACAGATCCAAGAACCTAAAAATATCCACAGATAACAAACATGAAGATAGCCATAGCTAAATACACCATAGTCAAACTGCTCAAAAAATGGTTGTTAAAAAAAAAAAAAAAAAAGTCTTAAAAGAAACTGGAGGGGAAAAAAGGCATTTCATGGAAGAACAGAGTGAGTGATGATTGTCAGAAGCAATCCAAGTAAGATGTGGAGCGGTATCTTTAAATACAGAAAAGAAAAACAAAACAAAACAATACAAACAAAACCAAGAAACACTGCCAGGGTGAATTCTATACCCAGAGAAAGAATTGCCCCACAGAAAAGTGAAATAAGGACTTTCAAACATAGAGAAGCGGAAAGAATTCACCTTTATTAGCTTTGAATTATAAGAAATGTTAAAAGAAGTCCTTTAGGCATTAAAAAGAGTGACATCAGATGAAAATAGGGATCTATGTAAAGGAATGAAAAGCAATAGACATGGTAAATTGAGTAAATGTATTCCATTTTTACCTTATTGTTTATGTCACTTTAAAAGGAAATTGATAGGGCTCCAGTCGTAGCTCAGTGGTAGAGTGCTTGTCTAGCATGTATGAGGCACTGGGTTCAATCCTCAGCACCACATAAAAATAAATAAAATAAAGGTATAAAAATATAATAACATCATTTTTAAAAAGAAGATAATTGATAATCATTCTTTTCAAAACCCTTATGAGAGCAAACCCTCAGAAAAATCTCACTTGAGTGTTATCCTACAAAATAGCTGACTGTAACAGTTTCATGTTTTAATTCTGTATCTAAGAATAAAAGTTTCAAGCGTGTCCTTTGAAAATATAAATTTAACTGCAATGAGAATAAAATACTCATATTCTTTGTACAGAGGAAAAGGAAAAAATCACAGAATATATGGTCAATATAGGATGAGAAGCAGGGAAAACAGGAAGTAGCAAGAAAGCAAAAAAAACAATGAAAGGTTTTGTTAAGTGAAGTCAGAAAGGCACCAGTAAAAACAGGGCAAGATCTAACTTAGATGCAGACTTTGTAATTGTCATTCTCGTAGAAACAGACAGCAAAATGGGTTTACCAGAGGCTGGGGATGGCAGGATTAGGGAGATGCTGATCAAAGGACACACAGTCTAACTTAGGAAAAATCAGTTTAAGAGATCTATGTACATCATGATGACTACAATTAACAGTATATACACAAAAATTGCTAAAGAGAGATTTTAAATATTCTCACCACAAAAATCAAATAAAGTAAGGCATATGATTAGTACAATTTAGCCATTCTACAATGTATCCATTTATCAAAACCTGTTGTACAATACAAATATATGCAAATTTGTCAATTCAAAAATGTTTTAAAAATAAAAGTATAAAGAAGCAGAAATAAAATATTCATGACTAATATGGATTGGAATTTGTAACTTCAAGTGAGTTTATTTTCCTCAGTAAAACACAAAGATTCACATTGACTTTTAAAAAGGCATAAACATTTATCTATATGTAATATACCAAAAATAAAATATGTTATTTAAAGAAGTCAGATATATAATTCATATACAATGGAAAAGAAAATGAAATTTTACTATATGAAGCTACAGTTCAATTAGAATTCAAATTAAATAAGAATGCAAATATGGTTTTTTATTAGTAAGGTTTATAATCAACATCAAAAGCCACAAAGTGTAATGGACCAAATACCATAGAAGAGACTGTGAAAGCATACAAAATTGTAATGAAAAAGAGGAAAGTTGAAGAAGAAAAAAAACAATGGGGGGTGGAGAAAGGAAATTAAAAAAGGAGCAGGAAAAGAAAGTGAAGAAAACGGAGAACTACAAGATAGAAGGAAAATAGGCAGTAAAAGAATTAAGAGCTGTTGAAAAAAAGTACAATCATAATGGACATCTAATGTGTTTCAATATTTGCCAAAACAAGCAGACAGAGATAATTTATTGGAAAGAGAAAGAGGAATAATCAATATAATTAATAAAGTTGAATGATTAAAGACTTTGTTCAACATAGGATATGCCCTTTTGCTAGTGCCATGAGATAGTCATAATTATTTTCTTACTTTTAAATATAAAAAGACAACAATGTATTCTAAACAGCAGAATAATAAAGTTTATGTTTTTGTAATAGTATAATGAAACTATAATTTAATAATTGTATTAATATTTTAATATGTGTGATGTATTATTCTCTCAATCACATACATAAAATTTTCTGAATATTTTATATGAGCAGCCACTATAAAGTCTCTGCTATTATGTTTGAAAAATACTAGCAGGGATGAAAGATGATACACAAGCAAATAAATATTCTTAAATTATTTTCATTTTCTCTTTTGCCTTTCTCAATATAAGACCCTTGCCCTGGTTTACCTAAAAGGAAAAAAAAAAAATCAAGCTCCACTGACGGTCTTGAATCAGCATTGCTTTGTTTTCTCCTCACTGCTGCAAGTTCTCCAACCCTTATATAATTAACAACTTAGCTTGGAGAAATTTAGTTCACCTGAAATGTCTGACATTAATTCTTTCTGTCATTAAGTTTCTGATGAAGTCTGGAAAAAAAAAAAAGACATAATAATATAGGATGAGAAAAATAAAAGCTACACAATCTGTAATCGCAGAAAGGAAACCAAGAGCTTTAAAATGAGCTCAAAATAATTGTGTTCTTGTGTTAATACCACCTTTCCAGCCTTGGACTAGATCTGAGGAGATGAGTCAGGTATGTGAGGTTAACACCAAGGACAGTAGGAACTCTCCCTCTACTGTTTTTTTTCCCTTCTTACTCTTGCAAGAGACCTAATTGCAGGCTGTCCTATAACAGCCTGGGTGTGGAGACATCATTTTTATACCAGGTAGCCCAGTGAGACCAGAATGCTCCCAAGGGTTAGCACTTCCCTGATGCCCTTGTTCCTATGTGGACAGAAAGAACTCAAATTGTGGCCTGACAATCTTACTTCATTGCTGAGAGGTTACTTATACAGTGGTCAAGATGACTCTGAAAAGACTAGGAAATGACCACCCAAGTCAGGGCCAGAAGAGGGAGACACAGGCCCACTTGAGAAGATTCAGCATCATTGTGACTTACAAAGTTCAGCTCAGCTAGCAGCGGTACCTAGGAGCATTGTCTGAGCCAAAAGGACAGTACCCATATTCCAAAACCATTTGTCTTTAGTAGGACTTGCTTCAGATAGGACGTGCCCCTCAAATTCATACCTAAAAATACCCACATTAAAAAAATATTTTTTAATTTTGGAGAATCCTAGGAACAAAAGCACTTACAAACAATTCCCTTCCTCTTGGCCTACACAGGTTTTCTGCATGAGTATACATTGAATTCTAGTGGGATTATCTGGGGGTGTGTAAAGAACTGAAACATCATGATCTGTATTTTGCCTGTGGAAAGCAAAGAGGGAGGGAGGGAGGGAAGGCCAGTACATGCACAGCAGGAGTGAGAGAAAACCAGTGTTAAGTTTTTCACTGCCTTCTAATTGTGCTATTTTGTAGATATAAAATTTCTGGTGCATGGTTGGAGATAGTTTTGGCAATTGAAATCAGAGAGTAAATCTATTTGGAAAAATCAGGCAAGTAGAACCATGGCTAGTATACTATCTTCTGGTTACAAAACATACTGTAATAGGCCAAAACTCTTCAACGGGTAGCATATTGACATCATCACAGTAATCATCTACTGTACTAATCATGTGAGCTCAACAAAGGAAGAAATAGCAAAGCAGTAACAAAAAAAGGCAGTAACAAAAGAAGGTACCAATAAAGAAAGGCACCTGCCTGAATATCTGCAATAGCAGGAAGCTGGCTCATAAAAATATACTGTAAACATTCACAACTGATACTAAGATGACTTATAGAACATTTACCAAATGCAAAACTTTATTATTGTTGCTTATTTCCACACTCACATGAGCTAGATCAAATGATAACATTGGAAATATGCTATAACTAAAGACCAAAGAGAGACTAATGCCCTCATTGGATAATCATTAGATAATAGCAAATGATAAAATATGTTGGACTCAAATTGTTTTTCCTTCACTAAATTAATGAATCTCTGCCAGTGAATAAAAACAGCATTTCCATTTCTAAAGTGTGCAATCATGGATGGATGCTTAAAATAATACCCCTGTAATGTCATTTGGGATTTCCTAGTGTCAATTTAAATCGTGATGACTATAAAGTGTATCAGTGCCCAGGACACCAGATACTACAATAAATAAGAATTAATATCTGGCAACTGGATCATTTCTTAAAAATTGCAAAGCACTTTCACATACCAAATTTCCCTAGATCTTCTTAACAACTTTATGGCATTATAAAACAGAAATAAACCCTTTACATTGCAACTGTGTAAGATTTAAGTTCACAATTCAGCATATAAAAGAATATCAGTTATGCTAGAAATATAAATAGAATTCACAAGTTGGCCATTGTTCTTGGTGATTCATGACTATGTTATCTAAACTAAGATACACATAACTTTCCTAAAGTTGGTAGTAAAGCCAAAATAGCTCAACATAAGAATAAATAAATAAACAATACAGAATTTCCTTGCTGAAGTTTTTGAAAAAGCAAATACACAGCTTTTCTCTCACATTAAGCCTTATTTATATCCCATTCCCTCAATCTTTTTCACACAGGGTATGTGAGCAATTGTACACAAGAATCAATGGTCAGGATCATACTTGTTATAATTTAACACCCTTAAAAGACTATACTTGAAAGTCCATACAGAATGAGGCGGTTGCAAAATATAGCAAAAAAATGAATATAATATAATCTTTTACAAAGTGAACAGGAACATGAAACTTGATTTTAAAAAATCACTATGCCTTTGGTTCTAGTATTATATGTTTTGGTACCTTATTTGGTCTCAAGGCATGTTTGAAGAGAGACCCAGAGGGAAAGTTTCCCTGACTCTCAGGACTTTGATCTTTGCACTGATCCATCCCTTCCTATCACAGGACTATTCAAATCCATTATGTGACAGTATTCATTTTCTCCATTTCAATGGTGTCTTTATTTGGAGAAGCATGTTTCATCAATGTTTCCTATTTTGTTTCTGAATAATCATCTGATGATATTCAGCATTGTATTGGATTTTCTGTTTTGTCAGTAGCAGGACTATTTTTTAAAGCTTGAATATAGAAGCCAAAGATGACATCATGTTTACAGGGTTTACCTTATAGAACTCATTTCTTATAATTATGTAAAGAATAGAAATTGGACTTGACATATTTCTATTACTGCCAAACAACATTATTTGATTTGAGTAGTTTTATCTATTTTGTCTAAATTAATATTCATTTTTAAATATGATTTGAATCTTGAAAAATACCTACTTTAAGAATTACCTTAGACTAGGAAGAAGGGAGTGAAGGAAGGGGAGGGGATGTGGAGATAGGAAGTATAGTAGAATGAAACAGATGTTATTACTTTATGTATATATGTGGCTGTTTAATCAATGTGATTCTACAAGATGTACAATCAGAAAAATGACAAATTATACCCCATTTGTGTATGATACATCAAAATGCACAAATTCATTTTACTGTCCTATATAACTAATTAAAACAAATATTTTTTTAAAAAAATTGGGTTATTTTAACCAGTGTTGAAAAGACTAAAATAGTATATCCTATGTTCTATTTGCAAAAGAGTTTCGAAAATAAAAGCATTATCTGTTCCTTAAAACCTCACTGAAAGAATGAAAAGAAGGGTTTCAATGGAGAGAGAATAAAGCAGAATAATATATTTATTTTATTTAAAAACGATATAATAATAAGTCCTACAACATTTCCACTGTGATTTCTTTATAAATGATTATTAATCGCAGTGACTGGGGAAACTGAGTCAGGAGGATAGCAAGTTCAAAGCCAGCTCAACAATTTAGCAAGACCCTGTCTCAAAATTAAAAAAAAAAAAAAATGGAAAGGACTGGGAATGTAGCTGGGTGGCAGAGTATCTCTGAATTCAATCCCCCACACCCCCCAAAAAATTATTCAAAGAGCATTTATAAAGTATGTACTCTTATGCTAGAGATTAAGTTAATTACCATAGGAGAGCCTCATACATGGCATTTTGCTCAAATACTTCATAGTCTAATGAAAAAAATGGTTAAAAAGCATATGTGTTAGCAATGTTGTTAGTCAATGGTATGGGAAGCTGTAGGATACACACAGTCCTGTAGGTATTTTACTTAGGAAAGGATCATCTTCACTGAGAAATGAACTCCGCCATCTTAAAGAAAGACCCAAGAGTTTCTAGGTAGATTAAAGCTGAATAAGAGTTTTTGGATATGGTTATAAAAGTCTGAGAGTCAGGAGAGAAAAGTGAGACATAAAGTCACATAACTTAGTAACTTTTGTACTTTACATGAAATGTTGCCGTTGATATTTTTGTTCTTTAGAAATTTAAAGCAAAACTAAATCAGATATTATTCTTAATTCGAAGCTCCTAAACATATAAAGTTTGGTGAGAAGGATATGTGATTTTGGTTTGAATTTAAATAATAAAAACATAAGAACCAAAGAAAAGTACCCTAATAGTCGATAACTTTGTCATTAACTGCAATGACTAAATTATATTGAAAACACAATCATTTTGCTTTTAAAAATAAAACATGTGCTCCAGTAAGACACATGGCATTCCAATCACAAAAAAAAAAATAAATAAAATAGAGCTGTAGAAGTTTCTTTATCTGGAAATAGGTTGAAATATTTATCAATTTTAGAAATATTAAATATTATTTCCAATACCAGCCCTTTGTGATACATTCATTATGAAGTATCTGTTGATAGTAAATTGATGGCCATGAATATTACACTGAAAAAGAGGTACTATTTTTTGTAATTTAAAATAAGATTTGCTGTAGAATTTTGTGTGTGTGTGTGTCTGTGTGTCTGTGTGTGTACGAGCACGCATGCGCTGGGGATTTGGTGCCTTGGGCCTGCTAGGCAAGAGCACTACCACATCTGAGCTACATCTCCAGCCCCTGTAGGATGGCTTTTTTTTGGGGGTTGGGGTACCAGGGATTGAACTCAGGGGCACTTGACCACTGAGCCAGATTCCAGCCTTTTGTATTTTATTTAGAGACAGGGTAAACTGAGTTGCTTAGCACCTCACAGTTGCTGAGACTGGCTTTGAACTCATGATACTCCTGTCTCAGCCACCTGAGTCACTGGGACTATAGGCATGCACCACTGTGGCCAGATATAGGATGGATTTTTAATTCCATTTTATTTAGCATGTGCTGAGCTACTTTTTTAGTAAATTATCTTTTTTAACCTTGTACCACATATGTGGTTTGGTTAAGTTTAAGAGGCTTGAGCATGACCAGCTATATAAATGTCTGCATGACTCTCTGTGATCCAGTCACCAATGGTGAAGAGCACAGCCATCATGTGGACACATTAACTACTCTTCCACTGTGTTTATAAACATGAAATCACATACTTTATTTCAAACTGAATTACAAAGCTCTAGTAATCAGAACATTATAATACAAGCAGAAAAACAAACACACAAACGAATGGAACAGAATAGAGAGACTAGAAATAGACCCATGTATGTGGTCAAGTAACTATTGATAAAGGGACAAAGAATGCACAATAGACAAACACAACAAAGGGTATTACAAAACTTGGATATCCATATGCAAAAGAATAAAATGGGAATCTTGTCTTATACTACATATAAAAATGAACTAAAAATTGACTAAAGACTGAACTTCCAGTCATAAACTACAAAACTCTAATGAGAAAACATACAGGAAAAGCCCTTTGACATTAGTATTGGCAATGATTTTTTTTTATATGACAACAAAAGAATGGTCAACAAAAGCAAAAGTAGAAAAATGGGATTTTATCAAGCTAAAATCCTTCTGCATAATGATGTAAATAATCAATTAAATGAAAAGGGAGAAAATACTTGCAAATGATATATTTGATAAGGGGTTAACATTCATGATACATAGGAACTCATATAACTTAGTAGCAAGAAAATGAAATAACTGTTAAAAAGTGGGCAAGGAACTGGAATAAACATTTTTTCCCAAAGAAGACATGCAAATGGATATTTTTTCAATATCAGTAATCATCAGATAAATACAAACCCAAACCACAATAAAATATCACCTTATACCAGTAAAGATGGCTATTATGAAAAAAAAAAAAAAAGAGGTTTGTGCAGTTAAGGCTATGGGAAAAAAGGGAACCCTATACAGTCTTAGTAGGAATACAATGGAGATTCTAGAAAAAAATTTTAAAATAGAAGTATCATGCAATCCAATAATTCTTCTTCTGTGTATGTGTGTAATGTGTTGGTGTGTCTGTGTGTGTATGTAAATCAAATTGGTATCTCCAAAAATAGGTCTGTGTCCCACATTCATTGCAGTAATATTCCACAATATCTGAAGTAACTACTTAGGTATCTCTGATGAATGAATTAATAAAGCAATTGTGGTACACATATACAATGGAATATTATTCAGTCATAAAAGGAAATCCAATCTGGAGAACATTATGCTATGTAAAATAAACCAGACACAGAAAATAAATATTATCTCACTTATCTGAGAAATTTAAAACAGTCAAAGTTAAAAAAGTAAAGAACAGAAAGGATGTTGCTAGGGGCAGGGAGGTAGGGAAAATGTGGAGATGTTAAAGATACAACAAACTTTAAATTGTAAAATTAAGTCTGAAGATCATACATCATGAATGATGATGGGTGTGTTAAATGATTTGAATGTAGTAATCATTCCACAACATATATGTATATAAACTATTACATTGTATTTCTTGAAAGTATCCAATCTGTATTTGTTAATTAAATATGTAAAATTTAAAAAGAATTAATGAGATTACTATAGGTACCTGTTTAAATTAGACAATATGATAAAATGTGAAACCGTTGATTGGCAGAGGTTGTAAAGTGTGCATGGTTGGGGATATTAGAACCAAAACTGGCATTTTCAAGTAAAGAAGCAAATTAAAGTATATTTCTACAATAAAAGATCATAAGTAAAAACATTATATATAGTAAGGGCTTTAAGTTCCTCTGCAAATAAAATATTTTTCCTTCTGAGAGCTTTTAATACTTTTCTCTTTATTACTGGTTTTGAGTATTTGATTATAATGTGTCTCACTGTAGTTGTCCTCATGCTTCTTGTGCTTGGAATTTTTTTGGTTTTAGGATCTTGGAGTTTATAGTTTGCATCAAATTAGGAGAAAAATGGGCATTATATGGCATTAAAGATTCAGATATTCCCTCTGCCTCATTGTTGGTATATTAGGTCACCTGAAGTTGTCTACAACTTATGATGTTATGTTTTATGTATTTGCTGTTGGGCTTTTTAAAATTTTCCTTTGAAAATTCCCTTGTGAAAAGTTTTTGTTCTTATGACTTCAAGTTATTTAATATTTTCTTCTACAATGTCTATTTAGCTGTTAGGTTAATTCTATCCAGTGTATTTTCCTTTCACACATTGTGTCTTTCTATGTTGTGATGTTTGATTTAAATATTTTTCCCATGGCTTCTATGTCTTTACCTAACTTTTCTAACATATGGAAAATAATTATAACAATAGTTGAATGTCTTTTTCTGTTTATTTAACACCTATATCAGTTCTAGGGTCATGTTGATTCATTTATTCTCCCTCTTAGAAATTCTGACTTGTATTTCCAGTGTTGTGTGCCTGGTACACATTGTTGTAGGTGCTGGATATTTAGTATTTTTAAAAATATTCTTACACCTTGTTCTGAGACACAGTGAGATTACTTAAAATCATTTTGATTCTTTTGCATCTTATGATTATGATTTGGTAGCCAAGACCAGGGCAAAGTTCATTCAAGGGCTAACTATTTTCACTACCAGGACAAGCCTGACCTACTACATATGCTCACCAACACCTATGCTTTATACAATTTTGCAGTTCTGCTGGTGGTGATGGATATCCTTCTTTGTCTACATCAACTTTGGGCATTGTTGCCTCTAATTTCTATGCTTCTTTCTAAATGCCCTGGCCTTGGGGAGTTTTCTCACACGCAGTAATCTGTTTTGCTGAATAATCAAGAGACACACTCTACAGATCTCTAGTTTCTTTTTCTAGCATCTTTCTCCTTTGAGATGTTTTAGCAAATTCTAGCTGTCTTGGTCTCCTGAGACTTTCAGCTACAATTCTTCAACTCAGGGTGTTTAACAAGCTCCCGCTGGGTTCCCCCTTCCTGCACCACTGCTTCTAGATACTTTCAAGGCAGTAATCTGGGACAATAATAGGTTTTACCTCATCTTTTTTTTTTTTTTTTTTTCAGTTATCAGAGGTTGCTGATAACTGCCTAACGATTAGTGCCTAGAAAACCATTCATTAACCAAAATAATGATGATGATGATGATAACAAAATTTAAAAAAATAATAAAATAACAAAAAACATACATAAAGTCAAAAGGCAAACGTATGCCTGATAGACAAAAGGAAAAGCATTTCAATTAAGGTTAAGGATGTTCAATATTAACATGATTAGCACATTTTTGGAAGTCTCATCAATACAATGAAGATTTAAAAAGAAATAAAAAGATTAACATTCATTCAATTGTAGTTTAAATGAAATTATCTTCTTAGGAAAACTTAGGAAGTCACCCATAGTGGAAAAAACAATAATTTCTTTTGAAAATATTTGGCCCACAACCTGGGCTAAACATCTTGAGTGTATAATTTTTTTCCTATGTAAAGTCTGTGGCCTAGAACAAGTATTAATGATAGCAACTGCATAGCACTTGCTGTATATTAGACACTTCTAAGTGCTTTACAGATATTGATTGCTTTAACCTCCACTTTTTCCCCCCATTTCGGTGATGTTCAAGGAACCAATGTACAGGTTACAGAAGTTGCCTGAAATGGCATTGGGATTGTAACCAAGACCAAATGATAGCACATGAAACACAATGAAAAATCTTAATCATGATCATAAAATCCATAGATATTTACTACAAAAATACCTTTAAAATTCAGACATGTTTGCAATACTGATCATCCATGGTTTTAAAGGCAAAAGCCCTTCTAGAACCACTGAAGTTACATAAATCCAATATTTGAATTTTGAAGGTCCTTAACTTCTCCATGTGAAAGAGCTAATCTTTGCATTTTCTTCCATGATTGCTAGGTTGTCTCACATGTGCTTAGGCCTAGTTTGTTGTGTTCTTCCACTCTCTTGTCTCTTGCTCTGGCATACTTTGTCACTATGTCAGGCAGAGGAAACTTTCACCAATGATTTTCTTGAGTCTTCAATTTTCTGGAACTACCTACTTGTCTGTGATAGAAATGATAAAATTGTCAATGTTGATTTAAGTTAGGACATTGTTTGGTGATCTCCAAAGAGTTCCATATTTCCTCAAACTCAGGGTACCTTGATAGAACCAACTTAGTTTCTATTCTCTCTCCCTCTTTATGGGAAACATGAGAACACAGCCCTTAAGAAAAGTGAGAACATAGGCATAGTCATCTCCATCTTTCATCTTCTACCTTCTTTCTCTTCCCTTAAGTCCCAGAGACAACTTACTTCATCTGCTTACTTTTATCCGTAATCCAAATCTTTCATGCTTATCAACTCTGGCAAATCAACCACATCTCCACTACTTTAGATCAGTGAGAGATAAAGAGAGAGATGTAGGGAAAGGACAGTAAAAGTAGAAATGAGAGAGGTGACAACAGAATTTCAGAAAGGTAGAGAATGAAATAAACTATAAGGAATGATAGAGATGGGGAAAAGGACAGAGGAAATAAAGGAAGGAAATGGGCATGGAGAGGGAGAGAAAGTGAGAGACACATAAAGAAAGCAAAACAAGGAACAATCAGAATGAAGGATGAAGACTGTGTGTGTTTGAAAGAGAGAGACAAAAAGTAATGAATTACAGAGATGGAAATTTTCACAAGATTCTTGAAAAAAATCTTTAAAAGGCTAGAGTCTTCTTCAGTATTGACCATGTGATAATTCTTCTTTCTAATATGAGAGAAAAATTTGGCTAATAACTGGTGGTAACTGATCCTTAAGCAGCTCAAAGCAAGACTTTCAACTCTCCTTTACTAAAATAAAAATGTAAGTAGATTGCTACAAAGGACAAGGATATAATTCATTTGCAAAATCCTTATGAAAATATTATTTGTATTCAGAAAATATGATTGCTTTCTGTTAAGCTTTTGGAAATTGAGGGGCAATAATGTTGGAGAAGTAGAAAAATCAATGTTCCAGTTTAAGTACAGCTACATTCAAATTCTTTTCACATATCTAAGTAGAACTGTCAAATAGACTTGAAAAAATATGTGAAGTTTTAGGCAAAAGTCAAGTCTGTGAACAAGGATTTGTGCATCATTGACCTATAGCTGGTATATGTCATTGAATGTGTATGGTTATTTAGGTAGAAATTATTCATGGAAAGGAAGGTTCCTGGAGCTTTCCAACATTTATAGCAGAGGAGAAAAAAAAATCAGCAATGTGTGGTGTCACTTTTATGAGTAAGCATTTCAAAAGGAAGGGCACGGTCAGCCATGAAGAGACACATGCAAAAAAGTGAGACCCTGGCAGTTTTCTCTATGAAGCTCATTTGGGATCTTCATAGAAGCAGTCTTAGTGGAAGCTAATAGAAACAGGTTTGTGATATAGTATCAAAAATAATTTTAATAGTCATGTAGCATATCATCATGTTCACAATATATGTTACATCAAAGTTGAAAAAATATTTTATAATATACATTTAGCTTATATTCTGTTTTTATTATTAAGACATAATTCTTCACAGTAGCTAAGCTATGGAACCAACCTATGTGCCCTTCAACAGACGAATGGGTAAAGAAATTGTGGTATAGGTACACAAAAGAATATTACTCAGCCATAAAGAAGAATAAAGTTATGGCTTTTTCTGGTAAATGGATAGAACTGGAAACTACCATGCTAAGTGAAATAAACCAATCCAAAAAACAAAACAAAACAAAGGCCAAATGTTCTTTAGGATATGTGGATGCTCACACACAATAAGTAGGGCAAGGTTGTAGCAAAGATAGAAGTTTATTGGGGAATAAAGTTTATTGGGGAACAAAGGGGAATAAAGGGAAGGGATGAGAGGAATAGGAAAGACAGTAGAATGAATCAGATGTAACTTTCTATGTTCATTATGAATACATGACCAGTGAAACTCCACATCATGTACAACCACAAGAATGAGATCCTAATTAGAATAAATTATATTCCATGTATGTACAATATGACAAAATACACTCCACTCTCATGCATATCTAAGCAGAACAAATTTTTAAAAAGAAATAACATAATTTTTATCCTCCTTGTACATGTAAGTTTATATCATTGATCTCTCACTAAGAGAAATTCATAGTTGAGGTTTTTTTTAATTTAAAGATAATAAATATTGTAAATGATTTGAATACATATTGCCAATCTCACTTCTTCCCATACAGATGAATTTAGATTGTAATTCATGATCTGATTATGAGGTATAAGTGAGCTAAACATGATGCATCTATAATATTTAGTTAAAGTAGAGGTATCCAACACCTAATCAATCCAGTTCATTTCTCTGAACTTATATTGAAGCAATAATTCCTATTTAAAACATTTATACTAGTCTATACTGGAATAGAATCAGATTTGTGCAGTTAGGTACAGAAAATATTAAGGGACAAAAATGATCATTTAATCCCATAGTGTCTGTGACTTGAGTCCATAGACTGTTGCATCCCTTACTGAATGAAGGTATACTCTGGGCAAAACATGCATATTCTGAATTATTTCAGCTACTTGATAAATGTATAATTAAAGCTACCCAGGTAATAGTCTGACTAGGAAATAAGATAACATAATAAAATCAAGGTAGACAAATATCTGAGTTTCGTTAGAACTCATAGAGCAACAACCAACTAGAGTTAAATGTACACATCTTCAGTGCTTAGCATGTGGCTTGGCACTTCACAGGTGCTCAATAAATATTTGTGAAATTAATCAAAAGTCAGTTCAGGAGGAAATAACATCTATCAACATAATGTTCCTGTGAATGAAGAGCCTGTTTTGCAAGATAGTACAAGAGTCCATACTAAAATAATTATATAAGAATTTTAATAAATTCAAAATTAAACTTCAAAAATCTGAATTAGGTTGTGTATTGGTTTCTGTCTTTAAAGAGCAATAACTCATTGTCCAAAATGAAGCCTTATAATCACTTTTTCTCCAAAGGAATCAAATATCCTTTACACATCAAATTAAACCCCAGTTTATTTCTAACACATGGTAATTGAATAAATGTGCATTCCCAGTAATACCCACAATTTCATCTCTCCTATTACAAATGTTCATCCAACATGAGCATATTTTAGGCTGGTCAAAATCAACACCTCTATTAAACAGTATTTTCCTCCAGTCAATATTTTTCTCATTCAAACATTTACTTTCAGCCATCCTAAAACTCCAGAGATCTAAATATAGGCAACCTCAACTTGAAAAAATTCACAGCTAAAACTAACATATACTCTCTGCCAATCTGTGCACCAGCTGTGGATTAAAATGTGCTGAAAAGCAGAACATTTTGTCTCTTCAGTGATCAAGTAGTCTCTTGCAACATATACAACTCTTCATTTAACAGAGTAAGGGAGGGGTGTGGCAGGAGGAAAGCAAGAATCTCAGTAGTTCTGAGGTGTCCAGAAGGTGCTGAAATCCACTTTGTAGTCATCACCTGGTTCTTCAAGCAAAAGCCTGTGTGAGTATTAAACAGGGTCAGAGAGAGTTGTGGTGACTGAGTCAGATTCTTGGAAATAGAGTGTCTTTCTGACTTTTCCAAATTACTTTCAGATTTGCTTCCTGTTTATTTTCTGGCAAACATTTTAAAATATCCATCCAAATGAGGTCGCATTTGCAAAGACTTGAAAATTCCATGCAATTGCATAGTTCCAGGGGAAAATGACAGATTTATTACAGGGACAAGCATTAGCCACATAGATCAATTAATTTTAAAATGTGAAGGTCTTTATACATTATTATCATATTTACCAGTATGAATTCTTCTAACATTTATAACATAAAATTGCTCATATTTTTAAATATTCCATAACACAAATGCTTCACTTGTTTATTCATTTTAAATCATCTCAAAAACTATATGGGATTTATCTAGCACAGGATGCCTTATTTAAAAGACCAGATGCTAGCCTGACCAGCATAACAGCATCACAAGGGGAAAAAAATCTTAAAATTGTTGACTGCAAATACATGCTGAATGTTTTCTCAGCATTTTTCAGAATGGTCATATTTTAGTGGATACTTTTGTCTGGTGGATTAGCTATTTATTTTACTTATTTATCTCCCCAAAGTGTAAGTTCTGTTGTCTTTTAACCATATGGAAAAGTAGAAAAAGTTGTTATCTAATAATAGCATGTATTATTTAACTTTAATGGCCTCTAACCTAAATTCTTCACCATAATTGTATAAATCCAAAGTGCGTGTATTTTAATAGGCTTACTAAATTTGGAGTTCTTATCCATTGACAGTCAAAATGAAAATCTTACAATAAATGAAGAAATGTAAAAGGAAAAATACTTCTACATACATGTGTAAATCAATATAGCATATTAAATAATTTATCTCTAGATATTATCTCAGTGAAAATAAAGGATAATAGACATTTTGTGTAGCATATCAACCTTTAAAATTTACAATTTTAGAAGTAGAAATATGAAAAAATTAAAGCAATATAAATAACATCTTACTTGTAATTAAGCTAGATTTTATGCTTTTTAAAACACTTTTACTTTATTATCTCATTCTGAACTTTACAACTACTTTTCAAGATACAGACACATTATTCTTATTCTTTAGGTAAGAATACAGAAATTAAATTATTTTCATAGCCTTAAAACTATTCTCATCATTTGCATTTTGTGTGACTTTTTAAATCTTCAAACACATATATACTCACTCAAACACACACACACACACAAACACACACACACATCACTGAATTACAATCAGACAGTCAAATAAAAAATAGACTTCTGGCTGTCATGTCTCTTCAAATGACAAAGAAGCAAAAATTGATATATGAATTTTTTTAAATGACATAGGCAATCGGTTTAAAAGGCAAAACAAGGAAAAAGAAAAAAACAAAGCATAATTGGTGGAATTAAAAAGGGGCTGTCTTTTCTCCTACCTAATACTGATTCCCCCAAAATTCTAATCAGAACTCTAAATGTGAATTTCACCAAAACAAGGCCACACCAAGAAAGCGGAGAGAAGCACAGTGTAGGTTAAGGGTCACTTAATTGCAAACTATAATCAGCCCACTTCAACTGATGTTTCACAAATGATCAAAATCTTCATCACTGAGCTTTGTGGCTAGTTTTCTCTAGCCAACTTAAATTCTCCATCTTGGATCAGCTTGCAAAAGGTACACATTACACATCCCAGGTCGCAGCCACCACTTAGGTTTCTGTAGCTGTCATGGCGAAAGCATGGAACACGCAGGTTACAGAACCATATCAGAAATACCATCTTTCTTTGGAACTCAACAACAACCAAAAAAACTCTTCTGAAGTTACCAGTTACCTTTTTTAATTTAAATTTTAAATACTAGGTATTGCACAAAAATCAGGGGCAAACAATTGATTCTAGAGGATTTGCTCTGAAACTAAGAACTGGACAAATGTTGAGTTCAAATAGACAGCTGTTCATATTATCCAGGATTATGAAAGTATCTTTTGTTCTCACATATTTGTCTTACAGCACCTCAGGGTATCCTGAATCACCACCATACCCTAAGATTCTCAATGTCACTAAGAAAATGTCGGTAACATCAGCCTACACATCACACCTCCAGTCCCTATCACCTATTGTCACCTCCATTTGGATTTCTGTCTAAAAAATAATTTTTAAAAAAAGCCTAATCAGTTACCTGAAAGGGAATAAAACCTAGAACTTACACATTGGAGGGTAAATGTGACAAAATGGGCTTCCTTTGGAAGAATATATGTAATTGGGAAAATAAGAGTATAAGGCAAGTGGAGGCTGAGCAGAGGATAATGATTGGGAGGGATGGGTTGCTCTGTTCTTGCCAATTCCTGCTGCATGGAAACCATGCCCAGGCACATCCTTTGTTCTAAAACAGACATTGTAAACTTTGAACTCACAGATTCAGTATTCATATCCTTACATTTCAGCAAGTGCCAGCATCCTTCCTACCACACAGTAGAAGCCTAGGAAGCTGCCATGGGGCTGTTAGATAAAGGGTTTTCCTGTTAGGGTCTTTGACACTAGTACAGCCCAGATCAAGAGGAAGTCTCCTAAGTAAGATGTCTGCCTCAGTGCTCTGCCTGGACATTGTCTAAAGGCCACCCTGTTATGTCCACCACAGCTGAATGCTAGGTAACAAAGAAACAAGAAAATAGCACCTCCAACATCAGATATTGTGAGAAGCAAGACTCAAGAGTCAAGGTCTTGAGAGGACCGGGAATAATGAGATACAAGAGTAACCCCAGAGAGGCACTATAGTCTGTTGTCCAGAGGGACCCCCCCCCAGAAAATGCATCCAGACAAAAAACAGAAACATGAGGTGAGTTACCAGCATGGCCTGATTTATTTTCCCAGGGTTTTTATTTACTTTTTTTTTTCCTTTGGTAAGTAATTCGTATTAACTAGAGGAGACTTGGAAAACATATGGATGAAAGTATACATCACCTGAGATTTTACCACCTGGAGATAATCACTAATAACATTTTCATAGATTTCCTCCCAATCTGTTCTTTTCCTCTGCATATATAGCTGCAGACAAAAATATAAAGAGATGTTTTTGCCTCATATGGTGCATATGGTTGTATAAACCTTTTTATCACTCAATGAACTGTTGTGGATATTTTCCTAGGAACCTAAATTCTGAAACATGATTTGAAGGCCACAGCATCAGTATAGTGTATGCTATGCCACTTTGGGTGTTGACCCACAGGAGCTCACAGGCAAACAGATGTTATCTAGTTAGCTAGTTACCAGTTTCCTCTGAACTTTGGAAGGTTCTGAGTCTTGGCTCTGTGCTGGTATGAGCCTCATCTTGGACATCACCATCCATCTGCACCTGCCTCACATCTATGAGGTGGGACCAGCAACCTCTAAAAGAAACTTCTGCTGAACTGTCCATGGCTTTCAGTGTAGCTTCAAGTCTGGCCACCTGTGCCTGAGTTGACTCTATACCCCCATTTCCTCAGCCCCACCTAATGCTGCTCCCTGCCTCTCTCTCTATGTTTGCCAGTATATCTTAATCCTGAGCCAGTGTCTATGATGAGAAGGACACAGAAGAGTATTAATGAAAATGAATCCATGTTTATTATTACCTTGCTTGGTGACACCCATATAGGAATGCAGAGTTTGGCATGGAAGTACCCAAGGTCCCTCCATACACAGAGGGAAGGTGTCTTCCATGGCCTGTTGTCATACTCTTTCAACAAGTATTTATTGGGTACCTGCTATGCACCAAAAACTGTGCACCATGATCCCATATTTAGGTGCCCTGCATTTCAGGGGAGTGAAGAAATAAAGAAATACCAACTAGAATTATTTGTATAAAATGTTATCAAAAAATCAAAAAAGCAGGTTGAGATTAAAGGATATTTAGCAGACAAATTATAAAGAGAATAGTCAGCAAACACTACCCTGAGGTTTCCAGCACATTGGGAAGCCTTTCTTTCCCCCAGGATATTAAAGAATTAAATTCAACCTCTTGAAATTTTCTAACACACCCCATACATAAGAGACTAACTAAGATCCTTAGGACTTGGATATTTCCATCTCACACATCCTCTGTCCCTCCAATATCTTATCTATTTAATGTTATCTCTCATTAAAATATGCTTGTCACCACCTCACTGGAATTGCTTAAATATGCGTACTGAATGAGTTAAAGGATAGAACATGATAAAATGCATCTTTCTTTCCAGCCTGCAGCAGTTCAATACATAAATTATGTCTTTCATCCTGGCAACTCCTCGGCAACTAAAACTATGTTTGAAATAGGAAAACAGGAAATGCCACAGAAAAATGTGTCTCTTTGTTTCTTTGGAGAAAAGAAAAACCTTCTTTCTCATTAGAAACACAGTAGAACACAGAAATTTTCTAGGGTCCAAGTATCAGCCAAAGCTGCAATTGAACATCATCTCTGACTCCTTCTTAATGTGATGACTTGAGATAAATTTCTGAACTACATTGGACCTCAGTTTCCTCATCTGTAAAATGACAGTACAACATACCTTGCAATATGATTTTGGGAATTCAAATAAAATATGGAAAGCTGTAAGCTTAGGGTCCACATACCGTATCACCTGATAAATAGCTGTTGTCATCAGTTCTTAACAACGTTATGATATATGAATTGTTATTCCCATTTTATCAATGCATTATCCTCATATTATGACAACCATACTCAGAGAAGTTAAATAACTTATGCAACTTTAGATTCAATATAAGGTTTTATTATTTGTTTATTCATTTATTGGTACTAGGGAGTGAATCCAAGGGCACTTAACCACCGAGCCACACCCCCAGCCCTTTTTAGTATTTTATTTAGAGACAGGGTTCCACTGAGTTACTTAGGGCTTCACTACCTTGCTGAGGCTGCCTTTGAACTCTTGATCCTCCTGCCTCAGCCTCCCGAGCCACTGGAATTAGAGGCATGTGCCACCAAGCCCAGCCAATACAAGGTTTTAACTCCTGAACTCTACTTTTAACTTTGGAGCACTACCAGGGAATTAAGTGTAGAACAACATCTTAGATTCTATAATCAGCATTTCAGGTACAAGGCCATTAAAAACAACATTTGGCAGATGGAAGATTATGTGATACCAGAGTGTGCCTTAAAATCAAGAATGATGAGTGATACTTTCCTACAATTGCCTTAATTTAGCCAAGACTAAACTCAAGGGATGGCAGCAGAACCAATGGGGTAAGGGAGGCAGGACATAGTACACTATAGAGCAGTGAGAGGAAAGTACTAGAGGGAGTCCCAAAGATTGTACCTATGCACCAGGCACCAATGAAGGAATCTGAAGAGACTGTACTTTTTTTTTTTTTTTTTTGGTACTGGGGATTTAACTGAGGGGCACTTGACCACTGGGCCACATCCCCAGCCCTTTTTTGTATTTTATACAGATATAGGGTCTCACTGAGTTGCTAAGGGCCTCACCATTGCTGAGGCTGGCTTTGAACTCTCGTTCCTCCTGCCTCAGCCTCCCAAGTGCTGGGATTACAGGGGTGCACCACCATGCCCGGCTCAAAACTATTTTTACTCTAAGATAGGAAAATGTCATAGTTTAAAATATTAATCCCCAAATAGCAAAGTGCTAACCATTAATCTGATTACATAAAGGTCTTTTTTGTGAGTGGAAAGGATTGGAACAAGAGAGAAAATTTACTGGTCAAACCATGACATTTAGGTTCAGATAGAACTAAAGAGCAGGAAGAAAGGCAAAAATGAAAGCTTTTGGAGAGAACCAGCATGGGAGCAGGAAAGTAAAAGAGGCAAAACAAGGATGCACCGCCTATAGGGACTGGTGGGGCTCTTGTCATTTTTTGAATGTGTATGAGTATGGCACTGGGGGTTGAAGCCAGGACACTATATTATTGAGCTACCCAGTCCTTTTAAAAACTTGTTTTTTATTTTTATTTTGAGGCAGGGTCTTGCTAAGTTGCCAAAGGTAGCCTTGAACTTGTGATGCTATTGCCTCAAGCTCCTGAGTAGCTAGAATGACAGGCCTGCACCACTGCACCTGGCTAGTCATAGGTTTCTTAGTAATAAAGGCATTGAAGGTCCAACATATAAGCCCAACAGTTATGACTTGATCCTGAGGACCTTGATTCCAAGGCCCATCAGACGGGGGGACTTGAACATATTGACTGTACATGTACAACTATGTGTGTGTATATATATACATATACAGTCAGTATACAGCAAGCTAAGAAGGTTTTTTTTACATTTAAAGGGTTGTGGGAAAACAATATGTGACAGAGACCATATGTGACCCAGAAAAACTGAAGTATTTACTATCTGGCTTTTTACAGAAAACGATCGCCAACCCTGGTCTGGGGTATCTGACTGCTCTGCCAAGGCAGCTAACTCAGTTACCAGGAGGGAGTCACATAAAATGAAATAAGTTTCTGAGCTCCTTTTAGCCTCAAAGACTCTAAATAAGTTGCAAGTAACATTGAAATTGCCATCATCTCAAAACAGTTAGTGAATAACTTGCAAAATCATCAGTGAAAGCGGATAGTGCTAAGGATGAAATCTAAATCACCCCACTCTTTATCTAACATAAGTGTGCCAAGCTCCATTTGCCTCTGATTTGCATGTCCATTAACAGAAGGCTGGCCTCCAATACTATTTATTTCAATCAACATCTTCTCATGTAAACTCCTAAGCTTGATTATAAGAGTTTGTACAACTATAGGATTAATTGAGTATAATCCTATTTCAAATTCAACATTAAGTTCATTTTGAACCAAAATATGATTGATCACAAGAATTGTATAACCCTGGAAGTGGGGTACTTTAAGAAAACAGGGTCATTATTTCTGAGTTACATGTAAAAAATTAACAGGGTGGGGGGAATGGACACTTTTGAAATAATATGGCATCCACTTGTTAATGAACCTTGCATATTTGGTTTACTACTTTGTATTAGAAACCCCTAGACCAGGTTACTTAGAGGCAAAATTATAGTTTTTGAATGGAGATAAGGAAATCCCATTTATGTTAACGCAAGAAAAAAAATAATGGAATGTACAGAGACCATTCCAACGCTTTACTAACAATGGCATACCCAACACAATTTCTACACCAACACACGAGAATAAAAACGACAATCAGCACTGTTTATCAGTTTAAGCACATCAGTTCTGCTTGCTACATATTGTGATTTCCCTGCCTTAAAAAGTAAAAGAAAAAAATCTCTTTTCAAAGAAAGGTTTTGAATAGCTACAGTTCATTCCCATTATTTTTCTTTCTTATCCAAAGAAGCAGTGCCCCAGACTCTTGGAGGCACATAAAGGAAAGGTATTGTGAGGGGGGGCAAAAGAAACAACAAAAATAAACAATTTTCAGATAGCCATGAATTCATACTCCACTACTATTAGTTTATATTCTCACTTAACAGCTTGGGCTGAAATGTGAGTTCCAGTGCAATGCTCATACTAATTGTCTTGAATAATTCAGGTTTTATCACTCTCCAGGGCCTCTCTGGAGTCAGGCTGCTGCAAGTCATACTTGGTACTATGAAACCCACAATTTGATGATTCTCAGTGCTGAAAATGACACAGTGCACTGGAGTTGCTTGATTTGGTAAGCTGGAAAGTCAGAATACAGGCAAAATTCAGAGTGCCTCCAGCATCCAAGGAACCAGCTGGTTGATGCTCAGTGCTTTCCCCACACCAGGAATGGAATCTTACCTGGTTTACAGATCTCTGCCACATGTGCACTCCTTTAACAAGGTTAGAGAAAGCTCTAATTGTAATTTTTATTTTCTTTGGCTCAAGAGAGAAATTTTGAAGCTGCTGATGATTTGAAATAGGTCCTGGAGAGAATAAAGAAAGAAAATTAACAACAACAACAACAAAAAATTAAAAAAATACCTCACTCAACTGCCTTGTCTGCGTAATAACGTTGAGCATGACTGTCACTCTGAAGACATATTAGCTCATTTAGGTAATTAGTGTGAGCAGCATGTTTCCCTACTTATTCCATTCAATTATAGGGTTCTCACTTTGTCATTACTGGAGTGTCTTAATGCGACTTGTAATTAGTGTAATTACAATCCAATGTTAATTATATCTGCCACTTAGACATAATTTTATATAGTAATGGTCCCTAATCTCAATAACCTTATTATGTTGTTTATTCAAACAGGAATTAAGTCTTCTTTCATGCGTCAAATATGGAGATTACGAAAAAGTACTGCTTGTGTCATTTTGATAGTTATGACAAGGGAATCTCTGAAATAGCAAAATCATATTTGAGACAATGCCTGCATGTGCAAACAATTACAGCAGTTTCCTCCCTGTTTCCAGAAATATGCCTATGTATCTCCAAATAACTGTGCTCAGAGGCAGTTTGAGCCTTGACTTGCTTGTGAATTCTGAGAAGAACTAATGTGTGTTTATCTAGAAGAAGCCTTTTACTGTGGTTCAGTGTATTAGAATACCAAATACATTCATTGCTGACCATTTAATGGACCGTTGCTTTGAGTAACTAACCATTGTATACAATGTAATATTACCTCACATTTGAAGAGCACATTATCTTTTAAAGCGCCTATAAATACATTATTTCAGTTTAATCCTGGAAACAACTTCATGGGAGTAATAATGGAAGGTATCAGATCATTGGAATAGATTTTAAAAAAATGGAGGACATTGTCCATATTCATCCAGCAAGGAGAAGCTGCCAATCAAAAGGCAAATTTACAGAATCATTAATAGCATAGTCTCCACAGATGCCTAGGGTTTAGATCCCAGTAATTCCTCTTGGAAATTGAATAAGTTGCCTCACTTCTCTCTGCCTCAGTGTCTTCATTTGTATAAGAACAATGTCAACAGTGTCTGCTCCACAGGGTAGTAATTACCTTACAGATTATACAGGGAAAAAAAACCCTAAAAACTAAATGAATATTTACTCCTATTAATATTACCCTTAATAGCACTCTCTTTGCTTGATGAAAAAAAAAAAAAAAAAAAAAAAAACATGGTACTCTATTTTTTTCATTAACCACATCACTTTCTTATAGATTTCCTTATGCTAATTACTAACCAAACATTGAATCTATACATGGTATAATTTTGTGTATATGCAGCATATTCATTTGGAAATAGGAAAAAAAAAACCTACCCAAAGATAAAAGGAAGAATGTTGCATCCAACTCAGCTGTTATAGGAATGCAATGCCATGAAATTCCTTGGGAAAATATTCAGTGTTTTATTGCTCAATAAAGGCACCCACACGTCACACTTCCTGACATACTCAGAGTGGCACTTTTTCTTACTGTACTATTTTCGTGAATTCTCAGAAACTTAATATAGCCAAATGTGATACCATGTGTAAAGTACTCTTTTTTTAGACCTACAAAAATATTGGTTATTATCTACCTAACAGATCTCAGTATCTGTATTTTCAACAGAAATATTAGATAATAAAGTAACAATTTGCCAATCTTTCCTGTTGAACTTTCTCATTTCCTTTAAACTTGGGTTCCTTTCCTAAGTCTCCAGAAACAAATAGTTTACATACCAAGTTTTGAAATAACTTGGCCTCTTTTGACATACAACACCTTCTCTGATGAAGTTGACAAGACTGAATATACCTTTAATCTACTCAATAATAAACAAGATGGGTTTTGCTTCTAACTTCTCTGGGATAGTAACATCAGTATCAGCAATGAGCCTGTACATTTCCTGGCCATATTCTCTTAGACCAGCTTTAAAGTTCTCAGGTAGAGTAAATATCAGCTGTTGGGGTATGCTCTAAGGTGACAGAAAAGCTGGTCATGCTGGAGGTTATAGCTATATTAACACAACCGATTGGGAAATCTTTGGAATGTGCATTGCTGCCAAGGAAATGGTCATTAAATATTAACTAGCAGCTCTTCTGACTTTGTGTTTTATTTATAGTGATTTACATACAGAGTTGGGACAATTTTGTTAAACAAACAAAAAGCACCCAATAATGTCAGTTCTTATCTCTTGATCCCTGGAGTAACTGCAATTATCCCAGTTTTAGACACAAAGCCTCAGTTAAATGTGTGCACAAATTCTCATTCCCAAATTAAGCTTTTGCAAGAAGGTATTGGGTTTTGATGTTCTCAAGTGCAGGAAGACTGCAGTCCCAGCAAGCTGTACCAGGATTAAGAGCCCACAAGCCTTCCAGCTGGTTATCTATGCTTCAGATTAGTCAGTGATGACCCATGACTGTTCTCTTAGGTACGAGTCTCCTTCATTCTGTCTGGAAACACAGCTCTGGAGTGTTACTGGTATGTTACTAAAGATATAGAGACAGTATTCCCATCAAGAAACTCCCATTGCAGGACAGCATATAGTAGGAATTTTCCCTGCTGAGAAATTGGTGACATACTTCCATTCTTGGTCTCAGAACAGGTTAACATGATTACCTTGATGGTTCACTCAACCATGGTGCACCTTAATTACCAATTAGAAATCATGTCACCACTTACTTGATTTCCAAGTAGCTTATAACGGCAAAAGACACATTTAAAAGATATTTGTTAAGTATTTCATGTTGCAAGGAAAAAGTAGAATATGATTTGCTAACAACAATGGCTTCACAGGTGAGAGGTGGTCTGAGAATCCCAAACATTGTTTTTCTAAAATGAGGACAAGAGTTTGGGATTTCTTTTTTATAAGTACATCTGCTAACAACAGTTAAGGTTGCATTGTGTAGAGCTTTGGAATCACTGCTGGGCCCAATCCAGGCTCTACTTCCCAGCTGCCATGGCCCTATACTACTAGTCTCTTAGCATCACTAAGACAAGGTCTCTTTATCTATTAAATGGTGGCAATACCATCTTGGAATGGTTATTATAGGATTATATGAGATCATAAAAGCAATGTATTTATCAGCCTCTGAACTACAAAATGGCAACTGTTATTATTAGAATAGGTCACGATAAGAACATTGATTTCATGCTATCTTCAGTAGGAACCAATTGGAAGATTCTAAAATATGATACATGCTTTATCTTTCAAGAGTTCATTCAGTTGTGAAGAAATGGAACGTTAGGAAAGCAGGAGGCTAATGCAGGGAAGATATTGGGACAGTTATCCAGGCAAAAGATAGTTTGAATATGGATTTCTACAGTGGAAGTGGTGAGAGGTGAACAACTTCTGGCTGTATTTTAGAGATCTTATCAAGCTGATGCTGATGAATCAGATATGGGATGTGAGAGATAGAAGAATTTCATTGGGTGGATGTTGATATGATGTAACAGTTGCTGTGTTGCCTGTTTAATCCTTCCTTCCTACATTTGGGAAGACGGTCATTACCTATTATTTATTATTAGAAACTGGAAAGAAAGGCACCAACTGTGATAACTAGATGGAAAACATTTGTCAGTGTTTGACCATAGAAGCAAAAAGTAAGAAATTGTGTTTGTGTATATATATACATATATGTACACACATGGATGTGTACATACATGTGTGTACATATACACATACATATATGTGCATAATGTATACACACATATCTGTTGGTACATGTATATAACATACACACATGTATATGTGTGCGTGTGTGTATATATATACGTATGTATGTATATTTTAAAACAAGGAATTGTTTTACAAAATTATGGGTGTTGGTTAAGCAAGTGTGAATTCAGAGGGAAGACATGAAGGAAGGAAAGATCAAAAGCAAAATGAAAGTCTACAGGCACAGGTCATATTTGTTATTCCATAATTATTTTTTTTTTCTCACAAAGGAGCCTCATCTCTGCATTTGAAATCTTCCAAACAAATAGTACTTCTTATTTAAAGTCAACTGATTAGAAATTTTAATCACATCAACAAATTCATTCACAGTAACTTCTGGATTAATGTTTATTAAAAAACTAGGGCCTATAGAATAAACAAGTTGACATATCGAAAATCAGTTACCCATGTTTTGTCAGATATGACACCATAATCACAAACAATAAAAGAAAAAATAGATGAATTTGACTTCATCAAAATCAATAATTATTGTAACTTAAAAGTCACCAACTTTGGTCACCATTAAGAAGTTGCAAAGAAAGCCCATAAAGTAACAGAAAATATTTGAAAATCATCCCTCACATGGAATTATATTCAGAATACAGAAAGAACTCTTAAAACTCAACAGTAAAACAACTAAGATGGAAGTGGGGATAACATCTGAATAATCATTTCTCCATGCTTATTTCATGATTCAATAAACATATGAAAAGATGCTCAAAATCATTAATATCAGAGAAATGCAGACCAAAACCACAATATAAAACTATTTCATTCTCACTCAGATGGCTATAATCCTACCAAGCATGATGGTGCACCCCTGTAATCCCTGCAACGTGGGAGGCTGAGGTAGAAGGATCGCAAGTTCAAGGCCAGCCTTGGCAACTTAGCAAGACCCTCAGCAACTTATTGAGATCCTATTTCAATATAAAAATAAAAAGAGCTAGGGATGTGGCTCAGTGGTAAAGTACCCCTGGGTTCAAACCCCAGTATCCCCTCCCACAAAAAAAAATGGTTACAATAAAATAAATAATACTTGTTAGTTTGAGGGATAATGTGAAGAAAATAAAACTCTCAAATATTGCTGGTGAGAGTGAAAAATAGTACAGCTACTTTAGAAAACTTGCAATTCCTCCAAAATTTATTTTTTTTTCAAAATTTATTTTTATTCTAAATTGTTAGAAATGACAGCAGAATGTATTACAAAATTTAAATACAGAGATACTATGTGATCCAGAAATTTCGCAAAGGTCCACATAAGAAAGGCTAAACAAAGTGATACGTACTGAATATTATTCAGCAATAAAAAAAATAAAGTACTGGTAAGAACTACATAAATTAACCTTGCCAACTTTATACTAAGTGGAAGAAGTCATACATATTATTATGAAGAATGATCATATATCTTATGTGCATATATGATGACATAACCAACGTAATTATATATCATGTACAACCAAAGAGTGAGAAGTTATACTCCATACATGTATAATATGTCAGAATACATTCTACTGTCATGTATAACAGTGTTCAAACTAGGCAAATCCATACAGCCAAAAAGTAGATCAGTTGTTGTCGAGGAGAGGAAATGGAGAGTGACAGCTGAAAGGTACTGCATCTCTTTCTAAGCAGATAAGATGCTCTAAAATTGATTACAATCATGATTCCACAATTCTGTAATTATCCTAAAAACCATTAAGTTTTACACTATTAATGGGAAAATTTTGTTACATAAAGTGAATTTCAATAAAGCTGTTACAAACCAACAAACAAAAGACATCATAAACACCTTGAACTAAGAGCCTGGAAGATCAGAAAAGAGTCATAGCCCACAGTGAATGAAATACTAAAACTGCCTTATAAATGGCAGAAAGAATCCAAAGGCTTTGAAAAAGTATACTAGCGTGCACATACTACATAAAACTGATTACCTCCAGCTGTATACCATGGACTGTATTCCATGGTAGAGCAAATGTATATAGAAGGACTCAACATTTTGAAAAGCACACTAATGGTTCTTTTCAAATGGCATTGACAGTATGAGATGCTATCACCAAATAATGGTATTAGTGATGGTAAGAAGACAAGGAAGTACTAGAAAGAACTAGGCAGTCCTTACCAGTCATAACCAATGTGTGCCCAATTGTATTGAGTACCATGACTGGACTGGCAGCCAGGGACCAGGCCTACATAGAGTTAAGGAAATAATCAATAGAATGTGGCATCCCTGGCAACTAGATAAATAGGCAGCTACCAAAGGTATTCATCGAGCATACATAATCAGTAGGTTGAAAGAGATCACCCTAGTGAAAGTTCATGATGTTTTGCCCAGTTTCCAGGACTGAACAAATTTCTTGACCACAAGTTATAGGCTAACAAGCAGGAGAATCACAGCCAGAATTTGAAGTAACAAGTCTTTCCAGAGAAGAACCTATGGACATTTACTAAAGTAAGTGTTCATTGGGAAAATGAGAATGCCTAGCTAGTTCAAGGATAGTTGGACATAAGATCCAAAATTGACATCAATACATGGAACTTCAGATTTATTATCATGCACCACTTCCCAACCTTAGATAAGAACATATGGAGATGATCAATGGAATTTTGGCCAATTTATAGCTCATAGTGGGTCTGTTGATGATCATTCTCCTGGTCTCTGGACTTCTAATTGTAATAAAGATCATTGGCAGTTGTCATAATCCCTGAATTGGTTCCGTGGTTCATGAGACAAGAAGAATAGTAGTGGAGGAAGATCTCTAAAATGGTCTACTCCCTTGACAAGATAGTAAGTTAGAAAAAAAAAAAAAAAAAAACTGCATCTCAAAGGGGATGGCAGAGACAAGTGCAACCCTTAAAATCTTATGTTTGCATTCAAAACATATGCTTTCTGCATTTTGTCTCCATTTTATTCACCAATCTGACATCTACAAAACCAGCAGTTTCTTGTAGGATGGCATAGAGATAGTATTCCTGTCTCATGATGATCTGTGCTAAGATAGATTAACATGAACTCAGATAAATTATATGCAGCCATTGAATTGGCCAATGAATCATTTTCCAAATGTATTAAGAGGGACAATGAAGCTGCATTCACATTGGATAACCAATATTATACATTTGTGGTTTTGTTTAGAGCTATATTAATGAACCTATCCTCCATGATAATAGTTGACATACATTTAGATATTCCACAGAACATCATATTGGTTCCTTACATTGCTTATGTCATGTGAATTGAACCAGATGAACAAGAAGTACAAGTTCATTAGCTGCCTCAATAAGGCACATAAGTTCCAGATGGTAGGGAATTAATTCTACAAAAATTCAGGGGCCCAGCATGTAAGTGAAGTTTTTAGGAATGCAGTTGCCTAGGGCATGCTAAGACATATCTGCAAAGTAAAACAGGTTTCATATCTCGTTAAATGATGAGGAAGGCACATTGCTGGCAGATTTCTTGGGTTCAATTGAAATGGCATCATATTCCACACCAAAGAATACTGCTCTAATCCATTGACCATGTGACATAAAAGGTTGTAATTTTTAAGTTGAGCCAAGAGTAGGAGATGTTTCTGTAGCAGTTTAAACCATGGTGTAGCCCTACAACTTGGGGCATACAGCTCAATAAAGCATTAAACGTGTAATAAAGTATTAAATGTGTCTCTGGTAGGAAAAGATGCCAGATGGAGTTTGATACAAGCTACAGCAGAAGAATAACAATATTCAGTAAGGTCATGTCATATAAGAGAGGAAATCTTTATTTTTCATATGTACCATTCAAAAACCAGCTCCTGGAATGCCACTATGCCCTAGAAGAGACAAAGATCCTGACAATGGGATATGACATGCTATGTAACCAGGACTGTCCACTGTAAGTTGAGTCTGCCATACCCCCGTCTAGTTATAAAGTTGAGATGACCCAACAGAAGTTCAATAGGGGATATAAATGGATCCCTTTGTAGGCACTGTTCTTAGAACAAACCTAATAAATCACATTTATATAAATCTCTGCTTCAGATGGTCTCTTTTTAAAGGACTAATACCTGAGTGGTCCCTGGAAATTGATAAAATGAGATTTTGGAGCTGGAGCACCATCTGGGCAGTTGGCCATTTGAATCACCCCACCATTGATGGTTAGTCGAACTCTGGTATCTCTTGACATGAACTAGTTATGCCATTGTTAAAAGCTTCACAGTAGGTGAAGTAGGATGAGATACTAGCAAAAGGGAAAGTACTCATTGAAGAAATACTTTGACAGCTGCAAAAATTTAATGACTATAATGATGATGAATGGTGATAAAGCAAGCCTCTGTTGCTACTATATTGAAAATTTCCTTCTGCCTTGTCCTGTTTTTTGAACATCCATTCACTTATTAATGCCCTATTCCAGAGCATGACCCTATGAAAACTCATCCAAGTTTCTTTCTTTGAAAACCTGAACAATAAGAGGTCATTTATTGAAATGAGAAGAGTGCAAGTGGAAAAAAAGTCATGGAAAGAAAAATCAAGATTTAGTGGGGGGAGGCATGGAGCTCAAGAGAAAAACTAAACCCACAAACATAAATTACCAGGAAAGAGGAAATGGAGAAATAAAAAGTTCAGAATATTATGTTACTATATTTCTTTCCATTTATTTGCCTTATTTGCTCAAGATCCTTTCTGGACTAAAATCCAGGACTAATTTTCTAAGATACCCTTCTATACCTAAAGGTACATAGGTGTCTTTATTGAACAAAATAGCAAATTCTTCCTCTTTATTTTCTGAATAAGAAAAATGTGAATAAGAAATTCCTGGGATAGTTCAACCATGAGTTAAATGATTATTACAGGGGCTGGGGTTGTGCCATAGCAGTAGAGCATTCACCTAGCATGTGTGAGGCCCTGGGTTAGATCCTCAGCACCACATAAGAATAAATAAAGGTATTGTGTCCAACTACAACTAAATAAATAAATAAATATTAAAGAAAAGAAAGTCATAACAGCCTTAATATATCGATGTTTTTTTCCTCTTTTAAGTTTAATTATTTTGTTCTCCAACCCTCTCCTCTCATCCCTTTCTTTGCGAAAGAGATTTTTTATTTTTTCTTTTCTTTTTTTGGTATGATGATATGGAGATATGGACAATTACTGGAATGAAACCCCCAAGAAAAATTCAAAGCAAAAGGGAAAATAAGAAGGGATTTATTAAGCTATAAACTAATAAATTTTTATCTACCATGTTTAAAAGTTTCTGAAGTTTCATTATAGTTTTGATATGAGACAAAAATTGTTTATCTTGTAAATATAGCATACTCTAATTTTCTATATCTAATTAGTACAGTGAATGGGTCACAAATGTGAATGCCATGGCAGTAGAAGCTAAAAAAAAAACCATGGAAGAGATTTTTTAAAAGTGAGATGGGAATTATGATAAGGTGTTCATATTTTATTTAAAGGGAGCCGTCACTGCTCAGATCTGATCAAATTATATTCAGTGCAAAGGTGGGCATGTTAGAAAAGATCTTGGGATTTTTTTTTTTTTTTTTTTTTTTTTTAGATGAAGTAAACTTTTTTTCCGTTTTAAATGTTGGCATTTAAACACAATTTAAATTTGTCGGTGTATTTGTTAGCTCGGGATACCATAACAAAATACCACAGACTGGGTGACTTTAAAAACAGACATTTACTTCTCACAGTTCTAAAAGTCTGAAATCAAGCCTACAGCACAATTGAGTTCTGGTGAAGGCCCTCTCCCTGGCTTGCAGAGACTCACCATCTCACTGTGTCCTCACCCTTATGTTACAGAGAGAAAGAGATTGCACTCTCTGATACCTGTTCTTCTAAGGGCACTAATCCCACCATAGGGGTCCCACCCCCATGACCTCATGTAATCCTAACTGCCTCCCAAAAGCCATCTCCAAATGCCATTACTTTGGGGATTAGGGCTTCACCATATGAATAGCATGGGGACACTATTTAGTTTCATAGCAAAAGTCAAAGAGATAATAGTCTGCCAAATAATGAGTTTCAAAATAAGTATTCCACCACACACATCATATGTAATTTTTGCAGTCATCACATTTTTATATTTCTTCTCAAAATTTATATTTGAAACACTTACATGTCCTCATACAACACTGTCTCTGCAGAGGATGTTCTTTGGGTTGACAAGATCTTCCTAGATTTGCTCTTCAGGTGGGCCGTCTGTATAGAAGTGAGTGTGCATATAGTTCTACACCAACTCTTCCATTCCCAACTGGAAGGCCAAACTTTTGTGGCCTTTGTGCCTTAACACTCATATTTCTATACTGTGCATCTCCCCCCACCCATCACAATGATGTAGCTAATTCCAGACTCAGATCAAATGTTCCTTCTTCAAGGAAGAATTCTTTATCATCCTCACTTTGTCTCATCCTTGTGCCATATATTTTATAGCAACCCAAGATTTCCCTTTGATTTAGAATTTGTTTGTGAATCCCC
The DNA here is from genome assembly GCA_025594165.1 of Tamias sibiricus. Classification (NCBI taxonomy): domain Eukaryota; kingdom Metazoa; phylum Chordata; class Mammalia; order Rodentia; family Sciuridae; genus Tamias; species Tamias sibiricus. The sequence goes on along the minus strand of CM046660.1, from coordinate 144,910,597 downwards.
ATCTTCCAAACAGACTCCATGAAGTCAGAGTTCAGTTTTGTTGACCTCACCATTATAACACCAGTGCAAGGTGCAGCACATAAAATGCTTAATAAATAAGTATTTAATGGATGAAAGTATCTTTCATAGAAGGTATCTTAGAGGGAGCTAAGCACCTACTTGTACCCACTATTACTTTTGTAAACAACATAAACTATGTCATGTTTATTTCAAAAATTCATTATAACAAAACTATTTTAAGAATGATATATTCAAAGATTAAAATACCTATGTGGTATGCTTTGTTATCCATCAGTACTCTAGCTCATTGTTGCCATTGTCTACATAACTAGATTTTGAATTTTGCTACAGTGAGCACACTGTTATCTCCCCTGGGTATTCATTGTAAATACTCATGTTGTGGACAAAAATAAACGAAGTGTAGCTGCATATGTTGAAAGTAAAATTATATCAAGAATCAGAAACACTGTGCTCTTGATCTTGGCTCCTTGTGAGTGGCACAGCTTGCTTGTTAATCCAAACAACTCAGTCAGAACAATCAAAGTTGACCTTGAAATTTTGCCTTCTAGATAGTAAATAATAACCAAATTATTAAATTATTAGCAAACAATAACCAGGCAGGATATTATTCCCTTTGGAAACCACTAGTGATTGTGAATCTCAGTTCATCAGTACATTGAAAACCTGTGGAACTTTACTTGGTCTCAGTGATTCCCTGCTCTACATTCTCCTCAGAAACATAAAATCCAGAAAGAACCCCCAAATCACAACACTTAATTATGCACCTCTCTTCCCCTGTGATGTCTTTTCCCCTTCCTCCATGAGAGTGTTTATCAGTTATGTTCCTCTTTCTGTAATGAGTCACTCATCTATAATGTACCCTTCCAGATGAAAGTGCTATTTTCTCTAAATGCTTAATTTTTCTTAATGCCCTGCTTACATCTTGAAATAAACAAACACAAATGCTTTAAAATGGAATATTAAAAACTTGACAAACAGATCTACAGGTTTATTATGGAAAAGTTTTATCTCTTAAAGTTGGAAAATTTGATTTGATTTAAAGTTTATTTTCCTTAAAGTCATTTTCAAAATTAAAAAAAAATCAACAATATTATGGAACATCTGGTAATTATATTATATTCTTAAATATTAAATGGTCCTTGAGCTTATGGAAATTATCTGTAGTATTGACACAGAGAATGTAAATGTACAAATAAAAATAAACTAAGTGTAACCCTATATTCTGAAAATAAAATGATATCAAGAATCAGAAACAGAGCTTGTCCCACCCACCTCGGAGACACTGTCCCTGCTGCGGACAGCAGGGAACAAGCCCCTGCCTGCGAGCATTCCCGCTAGGCCTGTCTGCAAGTGTTCCAGCTCTGCCCACCTACAAGCATTGCAGCTCAGCCCGCCTACATGTGTTCCCAGCTGTGCCCACCCACTCAGGAGCCACAGGTATTCTCTGCCTCTGCCTACAGGTCAGGGAACAGGCCCCAGGCACAGGAACAGGGAATATTACATGGGGATGCCTATCTTTTGTTTCTCCTACTAACACCCTAATCCCCATGATTACCCTCTCACTAGTCAAATAATCTAATACCTCTATCTTCTCACATCCTACTGTAATATTGATCTTTCCCTTAAAAGTTATGCATCGGGTAACCTGTAGGGATAATACAAGACAATAAGACAGAAACAGGAATACCTCAGACTTAACTGCAAGAGAGGAAAACACATAGATATCATGAAAAAACAAGGGAGTAAAATGCCCCAAACAAACCAAGATACTACAACAATAGAATCCATAGAAAGCACAGTAGGTGAAATGTTGGAAAATGAATTGCGAATATACATAATTAAAATGATTTGGGATTTAAAAAATGACCTAAGTGAGCAGATACAGGCAGAAATTGATCTCTCCAACAAAGATATAAGAGGTTAAATACAGGCAACCATCGATCACATCAACAAAGAGAGGAAAGAACAAATACAGGTAGCAAAAGATTACTTCAAGAAAGAGATAGAGAGTCTGAGAAAAAAAACAAACAGAAATACTTGAAATGAAAGAAACAATAGGCCATTGAAAAAACTCAATAGATAGTATCAACAATAGATTGGATCACTTGGAAGATAGGACCTCAGACAATGAGGAAAAAATATATAATATTGAAAATAAAGTTGACCACACAGTGAAGACCTTAAGAAACCATGAACAAAATCCCCAAGAATTATGGGATACCATCAAAAGACCGAATATAAGATTTATTGGAATTGAGGAAGGTGCAGAGAATCAATCCAAAGGAATGCAAAATCTCTTTAATAAAATAATATCAGAAAATTTCCCAAACAAGAAGAATGAATATGAAAACCAAACAAAAGAAGCATGTGGGATGCCAAATGTACAAATTACAACAGATCCACACCAAGGAACATTATAAGGAAAATGACTAACATACAAAATAAGAATAGAATTTTAAAGGCCATAAGAGAGAAAAATCAGATAACCTATAGAGGAAAACCAACTCACATCACAGCAGATTTTTCAACCCCAACACTCAAAACAAGGAGAACCTGGAACAACATATATCAGGCTCTAAAAGATAAGGGGTGCCAACCAAGAATCTTATATCCAGAAAATTAAGATTTAGATTTGATTATAAAATAAAAACCTTCCATGATAAACAAAAACTAAAAGAATTTACAAGAAGAAAGCTAGCACTACAGAACATCCTTGGCAAAATATTCCACGAGGAGGAATTGAAAAACAACAATAAAAACCTTCAAAGGGAAGAACAACAATAAGGGAAAACTAACCATAGGAGAAATCAAGTCAAGCTAAATACCAAAAATAAAATAGAATTAAATAAAATTTAAAATGACTGGTAATACAAATCATATCTCAATAATAACCCTGAATGTTAACGGCCTAAACTCACCAATTAAAAGACATAGACTGATAGATTGGATTAAAAAAAAAAAAAAAAGACCCAACAATATGCGGCCTTCAAGAGACACATTTCATAGGAAAAGATGGCCACAGACTGAAGGTGAAAGGATGGGATAAAATATACCACTCACACAGACTGCATAAACAAGCAGGGGTTTCCATCCTCATATCAAACAGAGTAGACTTCAAGCCAAAGGTAATCAAAAGAGATAAGGAAGGGCATTTCATGCTACTTAAGGGAATCATACATCAACAAGAAATGACTGTCATAAATATATATATACCCCAAATAATGGAGCATCCACCTTCATCAAACAAACCCTTCTCAAGTTCAAGAACCAAATAGACTACAACATGATAATTCTAGGTGACTTTAACACACCACTTTCACCACTGGATAGATCTTCCAAACAAAAGCTAAACAAAGAACTGTAGAACTCAATAATACAATCAATAGCTTAGATTTAACTGATATATATATATATATATATATATATATATATATATATATACAGTATATTATCCATCAACAAGTCAGTACACTTTCTTCTCAGCAGCACATGGATCATTCTCTAAAATAGATCATATATTATGCCATAAAGGAACTCTAAGCAAATATAAAAAAGTAGAGATACTATCCTGCATACTATCAGATCATCATGGAGTGAAACTAGAAATCAATGATAAAATAAGAAACAAAGACTACTCCAACACCTGGAGACTAAATAATATGCTATTGAATGAACAATGGGGTGCAGAAGACATCAAAAAGAAGATTAAAAAATTCTTAGAGGTAAATGAGAACACCGATACAACATATTGAAATCTCTGGGACACTATGAAGGCAGTACTGAGAGGAAAATTCATTGCATGGAGTTCATTCCTTCAAAGAAGAAAAGGTCAACAAATAAATGAATTAAAATTACACTTCAAAGTCCTAGAAAAGGAAGAACAAATTAACCCCAAGAGCAGTAGAAGACAGGAAATAATTAAAATCAGAGCCAAAATCTATGAAATTGAAATAAAAAACACAATTGAAAAAATCAAGAGAACCAAAACTTGGTTCTTTGAAAAAATAAATAAAATTGATAAACCATTAGCTATGATAACTAAGAAAAAGAGAGAAAAAACTCAAATTACCAATATATGTGATGGAAAAGGAAACATCATGATGGACACTACAGAAATACAGAAGATAATTAAAAGTTATTTTGAAAATCTATACTCCAACAAAACAGAAAATAATGAAGACATCTACAAATTTCTAGAAATATACGATATGCCCAAACTAAATCAATGAAATCAGGATGACATACAAAACTTAATTAGATCAATTTCAAGCAAAGAAATAGAGGATGTCATCAAAAACCTACCAACCAAGAAAAGCCCAGGACCAGATGGATACACAACCAAGTTCTACAAGACCTTTAAAGAAGAACTAACACCAATACTTCTCAAACTTGTCCATGAAATAGAAAAAGAAGGAACCATTCCAGTCCCCAGGCCAACATCATCCTAAATGGAGCAAAGCTGAAAGCATTCCCTCTAAAAACTGGAACAAGACAGGGATGTCCTCTTTCACCACTATTATTTAACATAATTCTTGAAACCCTAGCCAATGCAATTAGACAGACGAAAGAAATAAAAGGGATACAGATAGGAAAAAAAGAACTCAAACTATCACTATTTGCAGACAATATGATTCTATATATAGAAGATCCAAAAAAACTCCACCAGAAATCTTCTATATCTAATAAATGAATTCATCAAAGTGGCTCGATATAAAATCAATACCCATAAATCTAAGGCATTTCTGTACATCAGCAACAAATCCTCAGAAAGAGAAACTAGGAAATCCACCCCCATTTACTATAAAGTGAAAAAAAAAAAAAAAAAAAAAAAAAAAAAAAAAAAACCTTGGGAATCAACCTAACAAAAGAAGTGAAAGACCTGTACAATGAAAACTACAGCACACTAAAAAAATAAATTAAAGAAGATCTTAGAAGATGGAAAGATATACCTTGTTCAAGGATAGGTAAAACTAATATTGTCAAAATGACTATTCTACCAAAAGCATCATACAATTTCAATGCAATCCCAATCAAAATCCCAATGTCATTCCTCATAGAAATAGAAAAAGAAATCATGAAATCCATGTGGAAAAATAAGAGACCCAGAATAGCCAAAGCAATTCTTATCAAGAAGAGTGAAGCTGGTGGCATTACTATTCCAGACTTTAAGTTGTATTACAAAGCAATAGTAACTAAAACAGCATGGTATCGGCACCAAAATAGACCAGTAGACCAATGGTACTGAACAGAAGACACAGAGACAACCCACACATCTACTGTTATCTCATATTAGACAAAGGTGCCAAAAACATACACTGGAGAAAAGACAGACTCTTCAACAAATGGTGCTGGGAAAACTGGAAATCCTCATGTAATAAAATGAAATTAAATCTCTATCTCTCTCCATGCACAAAACTCAACTCAAAGTGGATCAAGGACCTAGGAATTAAACCAGAGACCTTGCACCTAATAGAGGAAAAGGTAGGCCCAAATCTCCAACATGTTGAATTGGGCCCCAACTTCCTCAATAAGACCCCTATAGCACAAGAACTAAAACCAAACATTAATAAATGGGGTGAATTAAAACTAGAAAGCTTCTTCTCAGCAAAAGAAACAGTGAGGTGAACAGAGAACCTACAGAATGGGAGCAAATCTTCACCACATGCACATCGGACAGAACATTAACTTCAAGGATATATAAATCTCTCAAAAACCTTTTCACCAAAAAAAAAAAAAACAACCTAATCAATAAATGGGCTAAGGAACTGAACAGACACTTCTCAGAAGAAGATATACAATCAATCAACAAATATATGGAAAAAATGTTCAACATCTCTAGCAATTAGAGAAATGCAAATCAAAACTACTCTAAGATTTCATCTCACGCCAGTCAGAATGGCAGCTATCAAAAACACAAACAGCAATAAATGCTGGCAAGGATGTGGGGAAAAGGGCACACTCTTACATTACTGGTGGGGCTGCAAATTGGTGCAGCCAATTTGGAAAGCAATATGGAGATTCCTAGGAAAACTTGGAATGGAACCACCATTTGACTCAGCTATCCAGTGCTCCTCAGTCTATAACCAAAGGACTTAAAAATAGCATACTACAGGGACACAGCCACATCAATGTTCATAACAGCACAATTCACAATAGCTAGATTGTGGAAACAACCCCAATGCCCATCAATAGATGAATAGATAGGGAAACTTTGGTATATATACACAATGGAACACTACTCATCACTAAAAGAAAATAAAATCATGGCATTTGCAGGTAAATGGATGGAGTTGGAGAAAATAATGCTAAGTGAAGTCAGCCAATTCCAGAAAACCAAAGGTCAATTAATTCCTTTGCTATGATAATACTGAATTATAGTGCAAGGGAGGGGGGATGAGAGGAATGAAGGAATGAAGGAATGTTAAATAGAAAAATGGGGGGAGGGGAGGGAAAGTGGAAAGGGGATAGAAACAATGGAAGAAGGAGTTTGACATCAATATAATAAGTGCATGTATAAAAACTCAAATGGTATGAAAATACTTTGTGTAAAACCAATGACTTGGAAAAATGTGCTCTTTATATGTAATATGAGAGGAATTGCACTCTAAAATTATGTATGACAAATAAAATAAAATAAATAAATAAATAAAGAATCATAAACACTGTGCTCTTGATCTTGGCTCCTTAGAATTTTAAGTGAGTCATTTAGTAAGTTTTTCCACATCATAAAATCTACGCTTACAGAATGAAATCAGGAAATTTATGTGAAATATAAAATACTAGGTAAGGTAAGGTCTTAAGGTACACAGAATTACTGACACCTTACCACAAAATGACCCTGGGTGAAAGAGGCAAGTGTTTAAGAATTCTGTGTCAGAGAATCCTTTAGAGAGGAGGTAGGACTTCTTGAAGTGGGGAGTATTTATATTGGCAATAGCATGGTTTTCAGGAAGAACAGGAAGAAGTGTATACTTGAATTATAAAACGTCTTTTCCCCCTTGTATGCCATTACCCAGGCTGACAGAGAATTGTTGGGAAAGGAAACTGAAATAAAGGTTACAGAGGAGCATTGGGATCAACTGTGGATAGTAAAGTCATATGAAGTACATGGGGTAGGGGTGGGGAGGGGGAGAAAGTTGCAGGAAATACATGGGATAGAGGTGGGGGAGGAGAGAGAGAGAGAGAGAGGGAGAGAAAGAGAGAGAGAGAGAGAGAGATGTATCATGGGAACAGGATCAGAAACAAAGTGAGAAGAATCATTGTCCACAATCTTACTATGCAGAGTAAACCTCTGGTAATTTTGCCTTATATCCTTCCAGACATTTTTCTTGCTTTTTTCTAATGCGTTCTATACAATCTTTGATTTCTTACCCTTAATCTTGAGCATGTTGCTCAGAGCAGAGTGAATACATGTTTGCTAAACTGAAGCTTCTTATTTCTGTATGAAGTTTGGTAAAAGGTTTAGATTTTCCTTTCCATAAAATTGAACATTGGTGAGTGACTTTGTTTTTCCTTTAGGCTTTATTCTGCAAGGCTAAAATAATCAAGTAATATCAACTTTGCAATTTATCCACTCTGATTGTGTTGATGCTACAGTTGAAATATGGTCCATTGCACTCACTTTGAATAACTATATTTTTTTTCATTCTGTTTTTTTTAAAGTACAGATTACTTTCTGATTGATTGGGGAATTAGATAGCTATAAGTGAATTATTTGTGTAGGTAGAAACCTAATGGGTATTTTCCTATTTTTCTTATTTCTAATAAAATATATTTCAAATATTCTAAATTTTAATAAAGTATAAAGAAAAATTTTAAATAACTTATAATTATGTGACAAAAAATGTAACCACATTAACACACATAAGTGAACTAAAATGCCTTTTGAAGTCAGACGTTCTTCATTATCTGGGTTTCCTCAATAAACAAAAACCAAGATCCTTGCTTTCAAGATGATAATCTACTTGGGGAAGATAAGAAAGTAATAAGGAATGAAGAAAGTAATAAGGAATGACATGTGATATATATTATATATATTATATATACATACACACACACACACACACACACACATATATATATATATATATATATATATATATATATATTCAGAATTTAGGATGTTTTCCTGATTCAGTCTTTTTGTGGGAAAGAATTTAGAGGCATATATGTGGGGGGGGGCATTTCCTATCTGAAACCTGAAGATAATGACAAATTAACAAATTGATGAGAAAATACTGGGGACATGTAAAGATATTGATGATGACAATATCCAGGTGAAAATCATTCGGAAAAATCAAACACTCAACAAAAAGCTAGCAAAGTACATTAATAGGCAATTTATTTTAAAAAATAAACAAATATACAACAAAAATATAGAAGAAAAGTAGTCAAGGCATCCTCTTGACTCATAATTAAACAAACAGAAGAAAGTATATAACTATATATTACTTATTGTACCAGTAAAATTTAGAGTTTGATGATAACACCAAGAGAGACTTTGAAACTTTCAGGAGTGTGTGTGTGTGTGTGTGTGTGTATGTGTGTGTGTGTGTATTTTAGGACAGATTCCACAGAAGTGGCTGCCGATGGTGATACTTGTATCTCTGAGACAAGGCAAATGTGTGGATTCCTAGTATTGGAATTGAATGATATTATTAAATTAATGGCTACTTTCAGGAGAAAGAAGTGGTGCTGAGATAGTGGGAAAAACAAACAAACAAACAAAAAAATAGGGAGAACATTCATCTCCCTCTAGTCTTCCATTTTTCTACTACACCCCTGTTGGCAGACATTAATGGCAAGGGAAAGTGGTGGGCAGCACATGGAAATGAAAGCATGATTTCCAGAGTTGGAGCATATTGAAGAGTACAGAAGAGTAGATTTGAAACTGAAAGAAAGTAATTACTGGCACATCTACATAACGGAGTAATATAGAGCTGTTAGCAAGAATCTGTGTTTATATGAAGAATATCCAAAGTACATTATCACATAGAAAAATGTAAATGCAGAATAGTTTTTAAGAGTAAAATACTACATAAAAATAAATATAAATAGATAAGTAAATAATCAATTTATCAATAAATATTAGCATATCCCATCTTGGAAGGAACTCAATAAAACTTTAAGGGTGGTTAAATTTAGTGAGTTTTGATTAGACTGACTCATGTAAATTTTCATTTTTATTTAATTCTTTTCTGCAACATGTGACAATTCCCAAATTTTTTGCATGTAGCTTTGTTTGCTTTAATAGCACAGAAGTGGTTTAAATAATTGGATTATATCATTTTGTTTCCTTTTTAATCAATCTGCATTAAAAACCAGAAACATAATGAGGATAAAGTTCTAAAAAGCATTTTTCAGGAATCTTCTATTTGGTATTTTCTCTGATTTTATCTCTTACCATTCCCCTTCAGACATTCCAAGAAAATTTATCCCTTCTTATTTCCACAGATATGCCTCTAAGCTCCCACCAACCTTTTTTCCAGCTAATTACAGCTCATCCTTCAGCTATCAACACCACTTCTTCAGAGAAACTATTTCATGATATCTAGTTGTCTGCTGTTTTCAAAGTCCCTATACTTCTTTTCTTATTCCATCATTACATTTATGACACAGTATTTGTTTAGTAACAACTTTCTCTAATGGATTGTGAGCATAGTGACCATAGAAGCTCTACCTCTCCATTCACTTCAGTAATTGCCTCTCAACAAATTATGTATTATCTATATGGATGAACAGATCCACACCCTTAAGTTGTTTATTACTTAGTAGGGACCTATTTGTAACTACTTATGTATGGAGTAAACTAAATAATATTAATTAAATATAAATGTATGAGGATAAATTAACTACCTTGAAATCAACTTATTAAAAGTAGAACCCTGTATAGCAAGCAAAGTGACTGGAATATAAGCAAAAAAAAAAAAAAAAAAAAAAAAAAAAAAAGCTTAACAAATAAAATGTAGATTTTTCTAAGACCTATGAATTCTCTGGGGAAATAATGCATCTAAATTAAAAAACAAAGATAGCCCTCCAGATAAAAGTCCCTTGACTTTGGACTTTCTGGCATCCAGAACTTTAAGAAATATATCTCTGTTCTTTACAAATTACCCAGTCTCATATGTTCTGTTATAGCAGCACAAAATTGATTCAGACGATAAGAGATTAGAGATAACAGAGGATAGAGTCTGAAGATATCTGATATGAAGAATAGAAAAAATGTATTAATCTCCAAAATGTGAACAGAACTTAGTAACTTATGGGACAAATTCAAACTTTTGACATATAGATAATTGGAGTTCTAAAAAAGAAACAGGACACAATTGAATAGAAAAATATATGAAGAAATACAGGATAAAAACTTGTCAAATTTGGTGAATATGTAAAACTTACTGATTCCAAACTGATAAAGATAAATTTGAAGAAGGTCTCCCTAGACATATAATTGTCTAATTTCTGAAATCCAATGATAACACATATACACACATGAGCCAAATAGAAATGAAATATTTCATGCAAAGGAACAATTATTAAACTGACTAGCAACTCCTCAAAAGTGGTAATACGTAATAGAGGTAAGGGCTAAAAATATTTCCTTTGACACTGGCAACATGAAATTCAAAAGATACCTCATTGAAAGAAATTTTCACAGCACCGTAGGCGTAAGAAAGCAGACTACAGTGCATTAAATGTTGCCTTGTTTTTGAAATGAAGTACACAACAGTAATTAAAAGCAGACTTGTGTAAGCACCATAATAGAGTTTAAAAAATGAAGAAAACTTAGAAAGTATATTGCAGAGGAGGTCCTTTGTAAAGCATCCATGTATAACACTGTTCTGTGTGCCTCTTACATATAAATAATGTTCCTGAATTGCAGCAGCCACAACTGCCACATAAATGTGGCTTCTATTGCTAAATACTCATAACAGAGAAACAAATGCTAATGATACTGTCAGCTGCTGAAAAGCAATGGACAAAATGACTCAATGTGATATGTTACCACAAACTCTATCAGAGAAAGTGGATAAAATTCTCATAATAAAATGGTGACATTATGAATAACTTAGACATGAAGGGAAAACTCTCATTAACCCATATTACTGTGTTAATGGCCCAAGACTTTTTCCATTCAACAATTGTAGAAGAACTCACATTTATCTATCTCACCTTTATGTTAATGAAAAATGTTTTCTAGGAGGATGATCAATGGAGATAATATAGCCAAAGAACTAAGCTTTGTATTGATTTAGCTGGCATTTTCATTTGTGCTGTAATGTAAATCTTATTTAGTGGTTTAAGCAGAAAACATAGTTTCACCATTTTCTTTTTATTTTTTTATATTACAAGATAATAATATGAGATATTTTAATAGACCAAATGTTTATTTCTAAATATCTGACGTATTAGATAAGATTAAGTTAGTTGTTTAGTTATAGAATTAAATGCTATAGAATATAGTGACATGAATAAAATAATATTTAACAAACTTCTAATGTTGAACAGATGTGTTTGATTAGTTTTCATAATGAAAAAAGTAAGGTAAATGCAATACTAAACTTATATTAAATGAGGAAAATTGTCAAAACTCCAATGGCTCAGTAACTTTATTGCATGCATTAATACATATGATAATACTAACTTGGAGAATATAGAACTATTGTAACCATTAAAATATCTCAAATACACCAATTTTTACTTCTTCCCTTTGTCACTTAAAGATTTTTGTTCTCATGTTCACTCTTAAATGTTCTTCATAAGATTGCCATACACTTTCAACTTAGCAAATTGTTATTTATATTTCAATGACAGGCAAACAGAAGGTCAAAGAAATTGCCCTTAGTCAAGAACTAACTACACAAATAGTGAAGATGAATTAGAAGGCAGATCTAGATGTAATTAAACCTAACCATGATGTTATCGAGCTCACACTGATAAATTAAAATTACTTTGCTAAATATGTGAACAGAACATTAATTTGTTTTATTTAGAAAAATAGAAGGAAGAAATAGTATTTCATGTTTTTGATCACAGGAATTCTATTATTCATTTTATTAACTAAGCAACTGATACCTTGGGGCCCACATAAAACATAACATGGTTTTTAAATCCACATAACTCTTTTCTAAATTTAATGACAATTTATGATTGTGGGTAAACATCAGACCATAAAATGCCAATATATTAATTTGTTTAGTGGTCCTAATTGTATTTAAAGAGGGTTAAAAAGCAATATAAAAATAAAGAAGTTCTAGAAAATCATAATGTTAATGGTTGTATACCTTAAGATTTGGATGACCTTTTGAAATTAGTACCAAAATTAGTTCTCAGTTATTTTTCTTATCACTCAGTAAACAAATACTTAATATTTGATGGAATTCTTACTTGTATTTTACTATCTTCCCAAGATTTCAGGAGCCATTGCTGATATTCAGTAATGCTTGCAATGAAAGGTGAGGAAAAGTATGGGGTTTATTACATATGTCTGAGTCCATCAGAAAATAGAAACCAAACAGTAATGTGAACAAGGAAATTTAACATAGAGAAATATTAACAGGAGATTAGAATAATAAAGCATTGGCAAGGGAGAGTTAAAGAAACACATGAATAATAGAGTAATTGCATATATCAGAAATGTATACTGCCCTGAAAGCTGAGGTAGAGTTTACATGAAAGAGTCAAAAACACACTTCCTGCCCAAACCAGATTAAGATTGAAACCTCATTGGATGGATACAGCTGAGTTTCTCAGAATAGACTTCTTGATGTGACTTGCTGGAAATATGCCCTTTGGGGGCAGGGGAAGCTATCAGGAAAGTACTGCCCCTCTAAACTTGCTATAAAATCAGTCACATAAGAGGTACCAGGAGAGGAGAGGTTACTCCAGGAGAGGTACATCACCAGCAGCACACCAGCATAAAGGTACTGGAGGAGGTACTGGGAAAAGCTGCTGGCCACCTCCATGTTGCAGGAACCAAGAACTGAAAAAGCATTGCTGTGTGTGGGCTGCATGCTAAACAATACCTTGCAGTATCCCAGCACCAGAGTAACTAAGTATACTGTGCAGGACCCCAACATTGGATAAAGTTGGACTGTGAATAAAGATGACCTAGGAAGAATACTAGAGCCAAGAAGAAAAACACACTTCTCCTCCAGTGACCCACTCAAATTGGCAAAGCTTAATACTGATCTAGCTGGCAAAGGAAGAATACTTAGAAAGTCTACCTCCATTACACCATAGCAGGCAGAGACTGGTAGATTTTAAACAGACAATAAATTGAAATCTGACATATTTGTTTTTCTTAACCAAACAAAATGTTTCCTGTCTATGCTTTCATGCCAAACTTGGGAATGGTTTCATTATCTGTGTAATAATGAAATCCATAAAAAAATTATTTTTTTTTCTTCCAGTGATTTCCTTGTTTCTTCTTGATTGGTTAGCTATTGATTGATTAGTGTTCTTGCAGAAGGCTAAGCCATATGGTGTGCATTGCCATGTACCACAGGATGCAATCAATTTCCAAAGAATGTACCTCATGACAGAGTTCAGCCCCCATATTTGCGTGGACTAGAGGCATTCCATGGTTTTATTTGCTCATCCTGCACCAAGTTTTCAAAATAGCAAGTGCTCAGTGACCATTAACTAATTGAATTGCTCTTTACTAAGTACAAAATACGTTTCCGAAAAAAAAAAAATCATTATTTCCCCAAATTCAGCTAAAGACACCCCAGTTTAATGCCTTCCTGGAAGTGACAAAGCTAATAAGAGTTAAGAGTTGAAATTCAAACCAAAGATGTACATTTTTCTAAGTCTCTTTGTTCTCAAATTAGTGCTGCTACTTAAAAAAGAAATCAAAATGCCAAAAAATTGTAAAATAAGATCAATCAGAAATTGTTAAATAATTTATAATTACCTGTGAGGAAGAGAAACACTCAAGTATATATGAGTTAGTACTAACACTATGATCAATATTTTAAAATTTTATTTGGATAGAAAGCAAAGGAATTGGGAGAAAAATTTTAACAATGGTTCCAGTCACTCCTGAGAAAGATAGATCTGATTAATGTTATTTCACTAAGGTTCATTTCAGTAACTCAATTCAAAATGTGAATTTACAGAAAATGATGGTTCCACAACCCATCTTGGTTTATGTCAATCTATACTGAAAGAGTTTTCTAAAGATGTCCTTTAAAAAGACAAATTAACTGAAATTAACCTAATGAACAATATTAAGTGGTACAGTTTCATCTCATTATGGTAGTTATTGAAAAGACAAGCTTAGAAAAAGGATATGAGAATACTAGGAAATAGTGTTTTCAGATCACTTTTCAATAATATGTTCAAAAAACATTTATAAAGAAAGAAAATTTAATTTCAGTTAATCAGTGAATGAATAACTTTACTGACAATGCTGTGATAACTTAAATAACAAAAGAAAATAAATGTGTCAGCAATCATAATTAAGAGTGGGCTGTCTTTACTAACTTAGCACTGGCATGTCTTGCATGTGTACTGTATAGTAATTGACCTAATCCATCATCTTACTTTCACTTAGAAGTCAGATTCTATCCTCTGTAAATTTTCACTCTTAAGCAGAAAGTGAATAGCCACATTTGCCGAGTAATGTCACATTTCATCATCTACAGCCTCTTAACCTTGTTCAATCAGCATTTACACCTGGACCTAGCCTGACACTCTCTAAATCATCATATTTGGTCATATTCCACCAGTGCTTCCTTAGTCCCAGGGAAAGAGAGTCCCAGTTCAACATGGAAATGAATGTTCAGTGTTTCTGTGTGTTTGAGCTGGTGAGACTTTTAGCCTATGATACTAGCCACCATGATGTACCTATCTAATGTTCTATGCATACTTCACAAGAGGCCAGGATTCTTAATCCACACATTTAACAGAATTCAGTTAACAGAGGTGAGCATACATAGTTCTCGGTATGCACTTTGAAATCATAAAGAGTATTGGAGTAACCATTCTGTAACAGACTGGACTGACATGCCACACAATGGGCATTTGGCCTTCCTAGCAGATGGGCCTCCTTTGGTTTTGGTCTTGAATACAGCATTAATTGAAAACACATTAGAATGGCTTTTTTTTTTTTTTTTTTTTTTTTTTTTTTTTTTTTTTGTGGAAGAGCAGGTTTATTGTTTAATTCAGACAAAGAACCTTTATCTAGTGAGTGACTTGTCATCTTATGTCGATGTAAGCTATGTAAAGAATGACTTTTCATTAAAGCAAGTTTAGCATATTTGCAATTGTCTTGGTCAGATGGGAAAGTTTCTGGCTGAAATAGTGGATTTATATCCTGTGGTTTATGCAATCCACAAGTTGATTCTATGTGGGAAAGTAAAAATAAGAAGAAAAAGAGTTTTGTTTTCTGTGTGTGTGTGTGTGTGTGTGTGTGTGTGTGTGTTTCTCTTTCTCTTGGCTCTACAAGATAAGTGTGCCAAGCAGCAATTTTAGGAAACATTGAGGAAACCTACCATGTGCACATGTGGGAGAATTCATCAAGTTATCTGGGGACTTAATATGTATACCTCCTTCTCTTATTAGATTATAGTCTTTAATTCCTAAAGTTGGCTTACTATGGATTAAAAATATGTCTTCATCCAGTTCCTGGCATTTTCCTGTGAACTGTTATATATCCATAGTCATTAAAGCTTCCAATGCTACTTTTGACATCCCACATCGAACTTACTGCTGGCAATCTTCATACTTTTCCTCCATGTGTTAAACTGTCTTAGAGGCAGAGTTCATATGTTGCCAAACTCCCTCTTTTTCAGTGCTAACAGTACGACATCCTCCTGCTGGCCAAGAACCTCTAAAGTTGAACAAATACACTGAAGAGGGTCTAACACATGGTGGTATAACCCTGTGGACAAAAAGTACAACTTTGGGTCTGGGGATGTAGCTCAGTGGTAGAGTGCTTCCTAGCATGTGTGAGGCCCTGAGTCCAATCCTGGGCACCATTAAAACAAACACTATTAAGCACAGCCCTGAATATTGAGAATCCTACAAAATTCTCAGTATTTCCTTGCTGATGTGTTTCCTCACCATCAGTAACACTGGAGAATAAGGGAAGATACTAGGAAATCCCCTCTGATTTGCACCAATCTGACAGTTTTTGCACTATTCCGACCCTGTGAATAGTCCGATGAAGGTCCACAGGGAGGTGAAGAGGACTTGATGGAACCATCTGGAAGCACGCATCTCTTTTATCTTTAGCCTAGAGGGGGCAAAAAAACCAAAGAGGACTTTGATTCTCCCAAAGGACCCCCAGAATCTGCACCCTCTCAAGCAACTCCACCAGCCACAGGTGATGTGCTGCGTGCCTGCCTCAGGAGCTGCATGTTTCACAGCGATGATTTTGAACACCGGATGACTAGATGTCATGGCATGGGGTGAAAAACAAAAAAAGAAAACAAAGATGGTAGAGGACTATGACCTCTCCGTGAGTTTGTCTTCAGAGTTTGCCTTTGGGTTTCCAACCTATCTTAACAAATTTGTGATTTCCATGTTGTCACAGAACAAGCAGAATGTTGTACATACTACATAATGAACCTTGTGTTCTTTTACATTTCCTGTTTGATATCATTTTAGTTTTCTTCCCCCCTCCTCACTCCCTAACATTTAATGCTATGTTTTGAATTTGTGATGAGACACATTACAACATAGGGATCACCATGTATCATGGAATGGTCAGATTTTCCTTGTGTCACTCTCTTCCTCAGGACTAAGCTACTGAACAGATTGGTGCCATTTTCCATAAATGGAAAGAAGACCTGTAGGAGACAAGTTCTAGACCTTTTCCCCTGCTCCTTTTAATATTTCTTCATATTGTCCTTAGAGTACCTTCTGTAAATTGAATAATGAGTATTCAAATGCCTAATTAAAATATAATTCCCTAAACTTCACTGAGCCCTTTAACCAGGACAGACTGAATTGCTATAGATACTTTAAAACTCTGTCTTTTCCAGTTCAATGGTTACCAAGATTATTGTTTATCAGAATTATCTGGAGGACTTGTTGAAACACAGTTTTCTGGGTCCTGAAATTTATCATTTTATTATGTATAAGATGTGACCCCAGAATTTATAATTCTAAAACAAATTCCCAGAAGATGATGATACTTGTACAAGGTTCGCAGTTGAGACCAATGGCTTACATGATCTAGTATGTCAGCAAAAAGGATTAAGAAGGAATAATTTGGTGGTATTCTCTTTGGTACTCAAATTCCAATACCGCCCATGATGAATTTTGCATAGCTTAGTAATTACTTGACTGACCAATATAAACCACATATCAGATTTATAATTTACTGTAAACTGAAATTATGAATTTTTCTGGTATTCTTGCATCTATGTATGAAAGTTCACAGGAAAAATCACTAGAAAATTCTTCAGGCAAATCACTGGATATCCAATCTACCCTCTGTAAATTGAATATTTAGTATTCAAATGCCTTGTATTCTATTTGAATTTGCCAACATAAGCTTTTTTTGTTTTTCATTACAAAGAATTCTGGTTATGTAGATTATTGTGAAATCATTTGGAAATGATGACCTGTTTTTATTCTAGCTGTCAGCTATAATATTCTTAAGACAAAACAGGCCCCTAAAAGGGAAAAAAACTGAAAGCAATTTGGCAATTAGTTACTCATCCTTGAGCACCCCCATCCCTACTCTGAATTGTATATCCCAGACATTTTCCTCTCACATATCTCTCAAAAGGTCATTCTCTTTTACTTATCAATTAAATTTCTTCTTGATGCTTTACAAAACTTTTATCCCAGTGTTCATAATATTGTGTTTCCGAATGAGATCTTCAGAACGCATGAATTTCCTTCCTCCCTCAACCAAATCAAAGTAGAACTAAAGATCTGACATTTATTAGCTTTTGGAGGCAACAGTCACTTGTAAAAATTTCTACCAGAAAGGCTTTTACTTTTCCATAGAATGGATGAGGAAGGAATCTCATTTTAATACTAACAAACACTTCTTTAAAATTTCATTGATCAAATAATTTGTCTATTTGGGGATCTTGTTAAAAATTCAAAAACAATAGCACTGCAAAATTTATATAATTGTGTTGAATGAACACTCAAAAACATCATATATATTGTAGTAAGGAACTTTATTATCTGCTTCTTTTAGGTGAATTTTTAAAATATACAGCACCCATATTAATCCATGTTAATTTTGGGAAATATTTAAAAGTAGAATTTTCTTCCAGAAAACTTACAAACCATATAAAAGCATAGGGAACAAAAATAGAAATACCTGTAAATTTTAAACTCAGATACATATGCACTTTATATAAGGATATAACAGGATTAAGGAGACCAGAAGATAATATTTCACTGGAGAAATTTGCATAGTTCTAGATCACTTCCTTTTGGGAGAAGGGAGAACTGTTTCTCCTTCTATCTGAGTAAGTGAAAGGGCTTTAAAGAATCTGGTAGCATTTGATATGTTTTTAAGAAATTTGAGAATACACAGGGACTGATGCTT
Organism: Tamias sibiricus; assembly: GCA_025594165.1. Lineage (NCBI taxonomy): Eukaryota > Metazoa > Chordata > Mammalia > Rodentia > Sciuridae > Tamias > Tamias sibiricus. Next base: position 144,892,056 of record CM046660.1, on the reverse strand, counting down.
CAAACTTGAGAAAACTAAATGCAGCAGTCTGTCACAAGGGAAAATGAAGATGGTATAGGGACAGCTACTTTCTGCCATTTAGTGTGGCAATAGTGCATAGGGTTCCTGTGGCCCAAGTGGGTAGTGCAGAAGGAATTGGGATGGAGACTTGAAGAAACCTCAGCAATAAGAGGCTCTGGGATGTACCACCAGGGGCACGAGCCAGGCAAATGGTGCCGCACCTGTGTCAGTAAACTACATGACTCAGAGATCCCCTTGTTGAGCAAAGACCACCAAACACCTTTCAGAGACTGTTTTAATTTTCCACTTATCCCTGAATGTTCCAATGCAGAGTCATAAAAATACCTGCAAAGTGACAGCTTTCCTGCCCACTTCTCTCTTCCACATTCTCACGGAAGGGTTTGAGAAGCCTTGGTTAAGGAGCTGGCAGAAGAGAAGAGAATGCTGGGCAAGGACCATTTCCCACAGAAGTGCCTGGATCTGCGGAGAAAGAGAAGTATCTTTAATTCTACCCCATAATTCAGAGTTTTGACTCTGGAAATGGTCATTTTAATTATTAAAATTAAATTATAAGTAAAAGTAAGTAGAGGACTTTTAATTACAAGAATGTGACCAGAAAATCACAACCTTTCTTGGGTTTTATCCAAGGAAAGGGAAAATTAGCTTACCCAGAGAAATAAAGACAATATTGCTTTCTCTTGGTCCCTGTGAAATCTTGTTCCTTTAAAGGAATATAATAATAATGCATTATATTGTAATATATGGTTGCCCTAAAATATAATTTAATAGTCTCCTAAGTTATTTCCAGTTTGTCACCCTATCTTGAAAATTGCCAAAACATAGATATCATTCCCTTTCTCTTCTAATTCTAATGTTTTTTCACAGTGATAATTATGAAGCCCTTCCTTTATGGAGAAAATGATTAAACATCTTATTTAAATGAAGTACCTGAAACATGAACATAATCAATGATTGGTAAAGATATGTGTGAATAAAAGCTGACCAAAATGTCCATTTCTTCCTGCTTTCTTACACCACACACACACACACACACACACACACACACACACACACACACAGAGCTAACAGAAACACTATCTTTTTCATATTACCTTATTGTAAAATGAGAAAAATAAGCACTCAAAAACATTTTTTCTCATTTTTAAATCTATCAAAAAATTTAAGGTACAAACTATTCTCTAGGGCTTCTACAAAATACAATCATGTGCTCTATTGTATCTATATGACAAGAAAGCACAGATAGAGGTTCTTTGCACCAAAAGAACACAAGGAAACCCAAAATAGGAATAGAGAAGAAATCACACTACTGGAAGAGTGAGAACAGGTTAATGAAGTGAAAGGGGAGCCATAGCCCAAGTGAGACACATTGCTGCCTGAGAAGACACAGTTTGAGCAAAGTAAGTGGTAGAAGTCTGGGGTTACTCAGAGGTATGGGGCTAACAGGCATAAAAGAAGGGAGAGGCTTGAAAATTAGACTGAGTGCTCCCAATGGCTAGAGGTACCTTGAATCAGTTCTCTTGGAGGACACAGACTCATACTGTACGACAGTGACTTTGTCCACCTTGGTGTTACTTCATATGAGGGTTTGTCTTAACACTGATCCCTTTTATAAGGACAATTAAAAGTTCATAACTTCTGTGGGGATTTTACTCTTCCTTCATCAGTTTGCATTTATGAAATGTGTTTAAAAATAAGTTCAGGCCAGGTGCAGTGGTAGTGCTTTATAATCCTAGTGACTCTTGGGAGGCTGAGGTAGGAAGATTCCAAGTTCAATGCCAGCCTCAGCAACTTAGGGAGACCCTGTCTCAAAGTAAAAAATAAAAAGGGTTGGTATTGAATTCAATCCCCAGCACCAAATAAATAAATATACACATAAATAAAAAATAGAAATAAGTGAACATCTACAGAGGATGAAGTGGAGGAAGGTGATAATCTCAAGTCTGAAGGTATAGGTGGCCAGTGTAGAGGTAGAAGAGGAGGGGTGAAAGGTTATAAACTAAGGACAACTATCTTGACCAAACTTTCTCTTCTCCCTTATAAGTTAGACCATTCTCATACTCTGGTTACCTTCCATGCAAAGTTGGATATCCCAAACTGAAGGGGTAGGTTAACTGCCCAGTTCCGGGGTGATTAATTTATAATTCCTAAAGGAAAATTGTTGCTAAACAATCATTCAAATCAAAAGAGCCACCCATAACCCTTCAAGATGTATGAATAGAAAGTTTTTGCAGGCAAATTTGGATCAGTTCCAGTAGTTTAACTTTTCTTCTTGGATTACAAAGAGAATTTTATGACACTGGCAGGCACATAGTTTTCTCCAGCATTCTAAGCATCTTCCTGTCTTTCTTGTTCCCACACGTTAAATCAGCAGTGCATGACTTACAATTTGATTTGCTTCCTTTTTGCAAAGTCAGAACTTGATTCCATTCATGAGTGACCTTTCTCCTCCCTCTCAGATGCTGATTTGAGCAACATTCAGATCACTTTTATTTCATCTAGAGAGATAAAATTTGGTGGCCTCGGGAGTGGGAGAACTTAATGACTGTTTCAGTATAGCGTTTACCAAGTCAGTATTCAAAGCCATCTGAAATAGTTGGCACAGTCAAATAATAAATGGCATTACTTTAATAAATTGGGAGAGAATAAGACTGTCCCATTGTGCCTAGCAACTGTTAAACATTATGTTCTCTCTTGGAATCTAACAATGAAATATTTGTTTCATTCAGCACTCTGCAATGTTTCTTAAAAACAGATCTTGAGATGAATTGTATGAATAAATTGAAAAATATACATATACCCACATACAGGCAGACATATACATACACATACAAAATTATAGGAAAGTGTATGAATGACACTTTTAAGATCTAATTATCTGGCCAACCCACAAACAGATAACCATGTCTTTGAATAACCTGGTTTCATAAATCTGTGATGAATGTACAAAACAAAAACAAAGAAAAAAACTGACAAAGAAAAAGAATAATAATAAGTTGCTAAGAGTTTAGAACTTCTGCTTTGAACAAACACTTCTTTAGTCTAACCTTTTCAAATGTGATATGGGGATAATATTAGCAATTTCATCCCAGGACCAGTGAGAGAATCAAATGAATTAAGACTTTTAAAATATTTAGCAAGGAACTGATAATAAATATTCCATGTTAGGTTTAATGGTCCAATAAAGATTATAGTTCTACTTGGTTTTAGTCTTTGAATATGTTAAATTAAGCAATATTAAAGATAGGGTACTATTGAGATATTTATCCAACATCAATCTTTATTAAATCTAAGCTTTGGGATGGTGCTCACTTTTCTTGGCTACATTTAGCGGGTAGCAGATAGAGAATTTCTTGAACTTGAACAATTCAGATAGGACTACATCTTTGGCACACATAATTCACACTACATAAAAATGAAACAGCTTGTACAGAAAGCATTTTCTTTGCTGTGTGAACATGTGTATGAGAGTGTGCATGAGTGCGTGTGTGTGTGTGTGTGTGTGTGTGTGTGCAAGTGTTCCCAAGTGATAAAGTCAAGGGAGATATGTAAGGAATTGTGCTCATTGTTAAAATCAAAAGAGTTGCAACAAGCCTACAACATGTCTGACAATTAGCAATGGCTTCAGTGCCTAATATACTTAATTTCTCAACCTGATTCCTTATACTAAAAGAAGAAACAAAAAAGATGAGGAAGAAATGCTGACTAGGCAAGGCAAGTGAAAAAGCAGAGAAGCTGCTCTCCTTGAACATTTCTTTTGTTGAGCCTGTAAACTGTAGGGTGGATTTTCTTGAATATTTTGTTCCAGGGATGTTGAATTTACACTGATTACAAAGAAATCATGCCACATCCATGGCATTGCTTATACTTTACATCAGAAGTTTCAAAGATATTGAGTTACCTTAAGAGCAAGTGACCTCAAAGATTTTGAGTTACCATAACAGCAAGTGATCACAGACCAAGATCCCCTAAAGCTACTATTACCGTGAAACAAATAATAAGTGAGGCAGAGGGAGCTGCTTTCTCCTTTCCTTCAGAGATCCAGAGATCTTCTTCCTTTTTATTCACGTGTCATTTACCTCCACTCTGAAGAGGAAGAACTGACATCCAATAGTAGGTAAGGCCATTATGACCCTATGATAATAATCCATATTCTGCCTGCTGTCTGATATCTGACTTTTGTGCAATAAGCATGAACAGGTGGATCATCATAGAGGCAAAAGTCATGTTGTTATCCTCCATGCAACTGCTAAGTAAATGGACTCAAGAGGGCCCCAACACAGGTCTCTCTCCTTCTATTAAATGTGAATTTCATAATTTTAGGCATAAATGTCTCCACTGGGATTTTTGGAACCAAGTTTTATATAAAGATCATTGAATAAAAGACAATAGAAAATTCTCCATCATCTAAGCCCCAAAGTTGCTAAGATACTTCCCCCTTCTAAGAACTTTTCACATGAACTCCTTGCATTTTGTGATCTCATTTCATGACCATCAGACTTGGTAGAATGAACCTGCCTCCAGCAAGTCACTGGGCTTACCACTTAGTTATTATAACATTCTGTGTTTTTTGCCTATCACAGCTTTAAGCCTTTACTAGAAGGTAAGATTTTTCTCAGATTGGCAACATGCAGACATGAGAAAAGTAAGCAACTGACAGAATTTATGAAGAAATGATTCCTGAAGTTGATTAAAGATGGGAACATATATCTCAATTTCTTTCTCTTTCCCTGAGAAACAGAAACATAAAATTCAATGGAAAAAATGTCCACGTCTTAACCTATCCAAACAAAAGTATAAAAGTGTAATTTAGGAAAGGAAATTTGACAAGTAATAATTAAAATAATTGATCTATGAAGACAATATTTCTATCTAAGAATTATGGAGAATACCTGATTGATAAAGCTTGTAAGGTTTGAGATTAGAAAAAAAAAATAGGATTAATCATGCAATGGAGCCTTTCCTTGAATTTGCTAAGGGGTTAAAAAAAAAAAAAAAAACAGACTTCAAATTAGCCTTAGTTAGGGCAATCACTTGTCACAAATTTCCTAGAACAGGCCTGGTGTAAACCTTAGCATAATTAACAATTGTACTGTCCTCGCTCTCAGAGGAGTACTTGTTTGGACATATTACTTTAGATGTGGTCACCCTAACCATAGATGATGAAGTAATCTTATTCCCATGTGTTTCGAAAAGAAAAAGAATAGAAGAAGTGTGTCAGATAGTTGGGCAAGTGCCATTCTCTTATGGCAGTTCATTACAAAAAGGCAAATGCAGTGGCCTCAACCAATATATGTTTATTTATAAAATTGAGTAACAACCTACAAAACCGTTTTGAATTACTTAGTGGAAATCAAGATCTTTCATCACAGATATAAAGAAAAGCAGAGGAGACAAAATTGGCATCTTCTTCTGAAACTCAAGCTGAAAACCATGTTTCAGCAAAGGAAACACAGAATTCTCCACCAATGCTATGGCACATGAGAGCCTTTGCACATGCCAGACAAACCATCCTAGCAAAAATCCCAGTCCAAACCAGGATTGTGAGTATATTTGTATTTTCCTTACTTTTTAAGAGAAGACTAGCAGAATTTTTCTTGTAAATTTAGGGATGCATAATCACATGTTGTTTTACATAAACATGTATTCCAATTTACATAAATTTGCATAACATTTTCCCCAAAAATCTAGCTCTGAATATGTAAAACAAATTAATCTGTGTTCTCTAATATAATTGTATTCAAATGTGTTATCCAGGGCTACCACAAGAGGTAGGCTTACTAGAGATAGAAATGGCAACACTCCAAAACTCTTTATTGAAAATGAATAACAGTTATATACTGATGAATCTTTAATATTTCCAGAAATTGATTAGAAACTTAAAAAACTACTGATGAACTAATCCCATGTTAGAATAAGTAGAATACTTTACACAATTCATTAAAGATTAATATTAAGGAGACATTTACCACGTTCTCTATAGTTCAGGTTAACTCCAGTTCTTCGAATGTGTTTGCTCTTGAATGGGATGTTCAATGTAAAACTGAAGAATTTTTGTCAATATGAATTTTAACCCAAAGTTTAGAAAATTATTATTATTATTATAGCTAAAAATCAAGGACATTAAGTTTATTATCTGATTGCCAACTAAATGCTTCAAGATCGATCTTTCCTATTATAAATGTAAACACAGAAGGGGAGATAATTAGCCTTCTCCTTCATAAATAAACTGCTACTTGGCAAATAATTATTTCTGTGTCATAAGATAGTCTAAGTACTGTGGCTTGTTTTATAAGTGTTTTCTTAAAGAGGATTTCCATAAATGAATATGAAAAGCACAGCAAGTTCTTGAATAAAACCCTTATACACAGGTGTGGGCTTTATAGCTACTTAGGTTACATCCATAGCTGACAACTCTTAGTATCTTAACATGCGAAAGAAATTTTCTGCAGAAAATAAAAATGTGAAGGTGAGAAAATGATAATGCCAATGATTGCAAACCACTCAATAAATAGCCTAGATTAAAGTTATCCCATTAGCACAAAAATCAGACCATGCAACTTGTCTACTCAATAGGTTCTAGTGGTTTCCCACCACCCACAGAACAAAATCTAAATTTGCTAGGACCTACAGAATTTACATCAGTTGGCTTCTAGCTTCATCTCTGATCAATCACAACCTTGCCATTTACTTACCCAAGCCTTCTGGCTGTGCTTTGAGCATGCTAAGATGAATTATGCCATAGGGCCTTTGCTCTAGTTTACAGTACTACCATCGATCTGGGAAGTGAGAAAATGGAATAGGGGAAGTTAAAATACTGTAAACCTTCCTCTTCTTGCCAAGCCTCCCTCATTTCTCTTCAGGAAATCATCAAATTGATGCATGGATTTATTTAATTTCTGGAATTCTGAGAAAAATGTTGATTTTGATAACTTTTGATGATCATTTTTATTAAAGAGTAGTTTATGAGAAGTCCTTTTAAAATTCTATATATGATTTTCTGTGTATTCTTTAAAACTCACTAAAATTTGACAAGTGGTAAGTTGTCACTGATAAGCTCAAAGTTGATTTCTGAAGGTTTAGCAGAAGTTTTTATTTTTCACTGTTTAACATTTAACCATAAAATTTAACATTTTCTAGATAAATCTGTTATATTTTATTTATTCAACCAATACATACAGAATCACTGTTTTACATCAGTCACTATTCTTGGAACTGAAATAATGGCAAGAGCTGAGGAAGTGATATTTGGTTAGAGATCCCAATGAAATGAGGGAATGGGCGATGGCCTCTCCTGAGTCAAGATAATTCCAGACTGCCCACAACAGACATATTTTAGATTCAATGGCACAAACACAATGAAATAAAATGAGTGAAAACAATATAATATACAAGCAATAATAAAAATAGAAATGGATAGACCAAACAGCAACTCTTAGCAAATATGAATAAATTGATATAATTCCTTGCATCTTATCAGATCATAATGGGATGAAATTAGAAATCAACACAACAAAACTGTACATAAACTATATAAACACATGGAGATGGAACAATACAATTTTGAATAATGAATGAGTGATAGAAGAAATCAGAGGAGAAATTTTGAGAAATTTTATTCAAATGACAATAGTGATACAACATACCAGAACCTCTGGAACACTATGAAGGCAGTTCTAAGAGGAAAGTTTATAGCTATGAGTGCCTAGGTAAGAAAATCAAAAAGATCCCAAATAAACAATCTGATGATTCATCTTAAGGCCCTTGAAAAGTAACAAACCAATTCCAAAAGCAGGAGTAGGAAGGAAATAATTAAGATCAGAGCCAAAATCAATGAAATTGAAAATAAAAAAAATACAAAGGATCCATGAAATAAAGACTTGGTTCTTTGAAAAGGTAAATAAGATTGGTAAGCCCTCAACCAAACTAACCAAAAGAAAAAGAGAGAAAACCCAAATTAATAAAATTAGAGATGAAAAAGGAGATATCACCACAGACATCACAGAAATCCAGCAGATCATGAGAAACTATTTTGAAAACTTTTATAATACAATAAATTGGAAAGCTTAGAAAAAATAAATACATTTCTAGAGAAATTCAATATGTCAAAATTGAAGCAAGAGGACATAGAAAACCTAAAAAGACCAATAACTTGTAATAATATAGAAGCGGTAATAAAAAGTCTTCCAACAGTTGGGTGCACATGCCTGTAATCCCAGAGGCTTAGGAGGCTGAGGCAGGAGATTGAGAGTTCAGAGCCAATCTCAGCAAAAAAGCAAGGCAATAAGGAACTCAGTGAGACCCTGTATCTAAATAAAATACAAAATAGGGCTTGGGGTGTGGCTCAGTGGTTGAGTGCCCCTGAATTCAATCCCTGGTACTCCCCGGCCCCCAAAAAACAGTCTTCCAACAACAACATAAAAAGCCTAGGCCCAGGTGGATTCTCAGCTGACTCTACCAGACCTTTAAAGAAGAGCAGTACTCCTCAGATTATTTCCTGAAATAGAAAGGGATGGAATACCTCCAAATTCACTCTATGAAGCCAATATCACACTCACAGCAAAACCAGATATGGACACATTAAGGAAAGAAAACTATATACCAATATCTCTGATGAACTTAGATGCAAAAACACTTAATAAAATATCAGCAAACCATGTTCAACAACATATTAAAAAGATTGTGTCATGACCAAGTTGGCTTTATTAGAGAAATGCAAGAATGGTTTAACATATGAACTTTAATAAATTAATTTATCACATAAATAGAATTAAGGACAAAAATCACTTAGTCATCTCAATGGATATAGAACAGGCCTTTGACAAAATTCAGCACCCATTCATGATTAAAACCACTCAAAAACTTGGGAAAGAAGAAACTTACCTCAACATCATAAAGGCTATATATGAAAATCCCAAAGTCAACATCATAGTAAATGAGGAAAAACTGAAAGCATTTCCCTTAAAATCTGGGACAAGAGAAGATCTCTACTCTCATTACTCCTATTTAGAAATTCTAAGGGCAGATGATATGAGCCTATACCCATAAGATTAAAAAAAAAAAAAAAAAAACTTCTAAAGCTAATGAAAAAATTTGGCAAAGCAGTAGATTACAAAATCAGCACACACAAATCAACAGCTTCCTATATACCAACAATGAATCTGATGAGAAAGAAATAAGGAATATAATTTCATTCACAGTAGTTTCAAATACATATATACATACATACATACTTAGGAATAAATCTAACCAAGGATGCAAAAGACCTCTACAATGAAAACTATAGAACATAGAAGAAAGCAATTTAAAAATACCTCAGTAGATGGAAAGACCTCCCATGTTCATGGGTTTCATGGATAGGTAAAATTAATATTGTTAAAATGGTCATACTCCTGAAAACAATGCACAGATTCAACACAATACCAATGACATTTTTTTCACAGAACCAGGGGGGAAAAAAAGTCCTAAAATTCATTTGGAAGAATAAAATTCCCAGAATAGCCAAAGCAATTCCAAGTTAAAAAAGTAATACTGGAGGTATCACTATACCTGACTTCAAATTACACTACAGAGTTATAGCAACAAAATCTGCATGGTACTGGCAAAAAAATAGACACTCAGAATAGAAGACATAGGGACAAATCCACACATCTACAATCATCTGATCCTTGTCAAAGGTGCCATAAACATACATTGGACCAAAGATAGCCTTTCCAATAAATGGGGCTAGAAAAATCAGTTACCCAAATGTAGAAGAATGAAACTGTTCTCTCACCCTGAACAAAAATCAACTCAAAATGGATCAAAGACCTAGGAGTTAGAATATAAACTATGCAGCTTCTAAAATAAAATGTAGGGTCAACGGTTCAGCATATAGTCACAGGCAATGACTTTCTCAAAAGGACCCCTAAAGCTCAGGAAACAATGCCAAGAGTTAATAAATGTAATGGCATCAAATTAAAAAACTTCTGCACAGCAAAAGAAACAATTAGGAATGTGAAGAAAGAACCTACAGAATGGGAGAAAACATTTGCTAGCTACTCTTCTGACAGAGGATTAATATCTAGATTATAAAAGAACTCAAAAAACTTTATACTAAAAAATCAAATAACCCAATTAATAAATGGACAAATGAATTCAACAGATACTTCTCAAAAGAAAAATACAAACGACCAATAAATAGGTGAAAAAAAGTACTATGTCTTTAGCAATTAGGAAAATTCAAATAAAAACTACACTGAAATTTTACTTCACATCAGTCAGCATGATAGTCATCAAGAGTATACATAATAATAAATTGTGGAAAGGATGTGAAGGAAAAGAAATACTTTTACACTGTTGGTGGTATTGTAAATTAGCACAACAACTATGGAAATCAGTATGAATATTCCTCAAAAAAACTAGGCATGGAACCATCATATGACCCAGCTATACCACTCCTCAGTGTTTATCCTAAAGAATTAAAGTTATCATACTATAATAATACAGGCATTGTCATGTTTAAAGCAGCACAATTCACAATAGCTAAACTGTGGAACAAGCCCAGGTGTCCATCAATAGGTGAATGGATAAAGAAAATGTAGTGTGTGTGTGTGTGTGTGTGTGTGTGTGTGTGTATGTTTTATATTTTATTCAGCCATAAAGAAAAATGAAATTATGTAATTTGCAGGAAAATGGATGGAACTAGAGACCAGATGGGGGAGGCAAAATAAGTCAAAGTCAGAAGGTCAATGGTCATGTTTTCTGGCATATATGGAAGCCAAAGAGCACAAAAATATAATAAAATAAAATAAAAAATTTGGGTATAGGGATCTCATGAAAATCAAAAGGAAGATCAGTAAAGTGTCCAGGAGGCTGGAAGGGAAGTGCTGAGGAGAGATATTGGCCAAATTATATTGTTATATTGTGTACATGTACAAATATGTAACAACAAATCCCATCATTATGTATAATATAATGCACCAATAAAAAAATTGAAAGAGAAAAATAAATAAATAAATAGCTGGAGAGGTCATACTAATAGCAGATAAAATAGACTTTAGGAAAAAAATATTATTGAAGAGAGAAGGACATTTTATAACAATTGAAGAGTCCATACATCAGAAAGACATCACAGTTTTAAAAATATATGCACTTAACAACAGAGCTCTAAAATACATGAACAAAATTGACAGTACTGAAGGAAACATAGACAATTCAATGATAATAGTTGGAGATACATTGTCCTATTTTTAATAATGAATAGCAATGCTCTGAAGAAAACAAGAAAATAAGTCTTGAACAATAATCCTATATACCAAGGAGAACTAGCAGATTTCTATGATAGAGTACAGAAATTCTACCTGACAGTGGTAAAAAACATGTTCTTTGAAATAGACATAGAATTTTTCTAGGACAGAACATACACTAGACCATAAAACAAACCTCAATGAATTTGGAAGGATCACAATCACACAAATTATAATAACAATTGAATTTTGAGAATTATCATTTGAGAAAAATATTAACTTCTTTGTATTAAGATATTTATTTTCCACAATGTCTTATTTATGCTAACATGTGATTAATTTTACTGTTAGTTTAAAATGAATTAAACACTAAAAGTTATTCTCAGTTTAAATTTCTTCCGTGGTAAATGTTGATTGATTTAATAAAATAAATTAAAGCTCTTTGGGGATCCTTAATCATTATTTATTTTTAATTCTGTTGCCAAAAAGTTAAGGAACCACTAATGTACACTTGGAACTTCAGAGATATATTTGGAGATTTTTATGGTTTAGATATGAGGTGTCCCCCAAAAGCTCATGTATGATACAATGAAAGAAAGCTTAGAGGTGAAAGGATTGGGTTACCAGAGCTTTAACCATTACATTGATCCCCTGATAGGGATTAACTGGGTGGTAACTGTTCACAGGAAGGGTGTGGCTGAAAGAGGTGGATCACTGGGGACATGCCTTTGGGGCTTATATTTTGTCCTTGTTCAGAGGAGTTCCCTCTCCCTCTCCCTCCCCCACCCTCTCTCTCTCCCTCCTTCCTGGTGCCATGTTCACTGCTGCTTTTCTTCAATACACCCTTCCACCGTGATGTTTGCCTTATCTCAGACACAGAGCAATGAAGTTGGCTGCTGTGGACAGAGACCTCAGGACCCACGAACCCCAAATAAAGTTTTTCTCTCTAAAATTGTTCTTATCAGGTCTTTTGGTCACAGCAATGAAAAAGTGGACTAAAACAGAAATCCATTGTGACAACCACTACACCAAACCACACAAGAAATTGTAATGGTTACTTTAGGGAGAAAGAGAGTTTGGTGGAAGAAAAAATTTTATCATTTTTTACATTTCACCTTGGTCTAAAGTCTAAGCAGTGAGACCTGTGAGATATAACAAGCTGTATTTGAGAAGTTGAAAGGGTATATTTTGATTGGAGCAGCATAGAACAGGAGTGTGATGGTAGGAGAGGGGAAATAAGGAGGATACTGAGAACACCCAACTTGTAGGAGGCAGAGGACATATTAAAAAATCTGTAATATGAGGAGTGACAAGTACATAAAAAGCTATCAACTAAGGGCTATTCAGAGGGGAATCACTTTATTGTCATCTGGAAGTTCAACTCATTACATTTCCTCTTGAAATGCAGAGTTAAACTCACTGAAATGTTATTAATAATTTCAGCAATTTCAAAATATGTACTCTGTATATAATCTACAGATATTATTTAGCCCCTTTAAAATGAAAAACTCTAAGGTTTCAGGTATTTTTATTCCAGTCAAGTAAAGATAATTTATGAATGTGCAATTTACACCCAGAATGCAATCGCCATGAGTTAGAAAAGGGGGAAAAAATCCACTCTGAATAATGCAATCTCCTCACTCCCACCTCCAACCCTTTGAAATTGGGCTTCTGCAAATGCTTATAGTTTGTTTCAGGGATTAGGAAAACCTAACCCCTACTAATTTTTAGGATCTAACCCCACCATTTTCTAATCTTCAGCAGAGATTTCATACCTAACAGCTGCTATTTAGGTAGCCCCTTATGGTATGAAATTCAAACCCTCATTTTATCTCCTTTCCCTACAGCAAAAATTGCAATATCTCACACCCAAGCTCCAGCTGTCAGATTCACACACCATTTCTATTTCAATGGCTAGAATAATCCCTTGCTGCCTTGTTTTCATTGAAGAAGAATGTGCCAGCTTAAAAAAAAAAAATAAAAAAGGAACAGGGAAAAGGCATTTGTCTAAATTCAAATACTCAAAGGGGCGAAAACAGCTTGAAGAAATGTGATGCTTTGTTACAGGCATTTTACATTTGAAGCACAGTTTTTCTTTTTTTTTTTTTTTTTAAGTACATATATACACTTACATATATATCAATACAGATAGATGGACACAAGACTTTACAGACCTTTTATTTTTAGAAAGCACTATATAAGTCAGAGAAGATATATACACATACCAATGCCAAAAAACTACTCAATGTGATCATATCTATGGCAACCATTCTTAAGTTAAATTTTATTTTTTTAAATGAGAGAGAAAAATATTTGCAAGTTCTCAGTCTGTCTCTTTCATAATGATTCTGGCAATCTATTTCATGGTAGTTATTGCTTAATATTAACAGAGTTAGAAACCCAAATTCCAAAGCAACCTTAGAACCAGGGTGCCCCTAGTGATAGTTAAAATAAGCAATCTTTGAAGGCACCATTTGTAAACTGCCACACAGATACAATCTCAGCTGTCCCTGGCCAGAGTGGGAATAGTCAGCTTTCTGTTGAACCAACAGAAGCTCTTGAAGGGTTTGAGGTCTGATTCTACATGAAGGAATAAATGAAGAGAAAGGCTTGAAGAAAACTGTGAGTGCTTCCTAAGATCTGTGCTCTTGGCTTAACCATCTGCAGCTGAGAATGCCCTTTTAGTACTACACAGGTTACAGACATGAGGGCAAAAAAACCACAGGACTTTTCTGTCTTAAAAATACTGGATTCTTTGAAACATTATAAGCATTTGCAAGGGCTCAGTTCCAAATCACATGAAAATTAGTTAGAATTATCTAGTAATATCTTCTATATCTTCTGTCAAAATTTTTTTTTTCTTATGAATGATGGCCTTCTGGCTTCTCTCCTTCCCCAGCCCATCTCTCCTTTGTTCTAAAAGCTTCCAAAGACTTCCTATAACTTCAATATAAAATATTATGTCTTCCATAACTGGGTTCAGTGCTACCTGAACCAAACTCATTTCTTGAAGCTCTCTATGAACAATCAAGGGTGTTTGTTCATCGTTCTCCTCAGGCACTTTCTCAGTCTCAGCTCAGAACTATGCTAAGAGGATGAGGGCATTTTACCTGTACTAAAAGCTCTTTCTCCTTCATGGAGCCAGATCATACTCAGCTTCCAAGTTCCCCCTAGGGTCCATGAGGCATATCCCAACACCAACTGCTTTCACCTATTACCCAGGAAGTTATTTCTTTGTATCAGATAAGAATAAATGACTGTCAGTACTAAATAATTAGGTTAATAGTAAGGGACTATTTTCTAAATATAAAAACTTAGATATTCAATTAAAACCTGAGAGAGTCTGAAGTCATTCATAAGATAATTATTACAATCACTCTTAAAAATAAAATGGTAACAATCACAGGGTGGAAAGAATCTAAAAGATCATCATCATCATCCCTGTCATTACAAATACACATGGCATTATCCCTCCCTTTCAAAAAAATTCTCTTCTTATAATATATATTTATGAACCTCAATCTTTTCTTACAAACAAACAAAAGTACTAAGATCAGGAGATATAATAGGCCCTGTAAATTTTTTTTTCTTTTTATATGGGAAACCTTTACCTTCCTTAGAGAACAGATACAATCTTTACTTCTGAAATGTAAAACTTTAAGCTAAATGAAAAACAGCTAATGTTTTTGCTTTAAGGTAGTTTGCCAACTTCAAAAAAAAATCTTCAATTCCTCAAACAGATGGCAAGGCCACCTTTAAAAATATTAAGCATGCTAAAATAGATACAAACTGATAGTTCTGCTTCTGATAAACGCTGCTGTGGACAACCGAATGCCTCCCATTCTGTTTCAGTAATAAATCACTTTCCTGACTTGAGTTAGTAATGAGATTTTTAATCATGTGGATTGAACATATCCTCCAGTTAATAAAAAACGTATCACCTCCTTTTTATCTTTAATAAAAGATTTGTACACTGCTCAAATGATTGGTATTACATTTTTAAAGAACCCGAGATTGATGTTTTTCAATTCTCCTTTCCATTTTTCTGGGCTTTTATAATTCAAAGGTAATATGCCCTGTAATTAATAATTCATAAGGTAATTTTAAGGCTTTTATTCAGAAACCTCTTTCCTATTGACTTTAGAATGTGTCATAAAAATGCAGGTATTAATATCTAGGCAATTCTCAGTCCTATATGGATGAGGTCCTTGAATTTAAACAACTCAAGATCAGTGCTTCAAAAATCAGGACATATAATTTTGAACCTTAAGGTATAGAAAAGACAAATATCTTTTTAAAGGGTTATTTACACTATTATATTTCTCTCAACTGGCAATTAACCACAGGCAGATTTCTGTTGTTACTCAGGTAATTGTGAAGATTTTTTTTTTTTTTCAGTGTGAAAATTGTTTTGAGGAATAAATCAAGGGCAAACAGTTTTATTTGAAAACAGTTTTTTAAACTACTTCCTTTAAATGTGCATTTAAGCATCTGGAATCTAAAAGATTCATTCAGAGATGCTTTTACCTGAAGGTAAAAGAAGCTTTTCTTCTTTCATTATTATTTTTCAGACACAACAAAGTAGTACCTACGAGGAGACAAGTGCAGAAAGCAATTTATAGACTTTGCTCTTTTACCCATTTTCCTGCATACACTTCTGGAAATCTATTGGTCAGAGTCTATAAAGGTGTCATGTAGCCAAGTTTGTTAGGAGGTGATCCTTGCAAGGGTACACTCAAGCATCTGCCAGCAGCATGTACTGGCTGGTAAATTTAACTCTATTCTCATAAAACTGCCAGGCATCAAATACACATGATTATGCATGGCAAAGTGCATTGTAAATATAAAGGACCTTAGAAAATGCAAGCGTCATGATTATTTGTTAAACACCCCACATGTGTCTCCTGGAAGCTTGGTTGAGCACAGATGGAGAAATATGAATCTATCCCAAAATGGTTGAAGAACAACTCAAAGTGCATCGAGATGCTGAAGAAGTACAGACTGCTGGGCATGGAGATGTATGCCTGTTCTCCCAGGGATTCAGAAGGTGAGGCAGGAGGCTTGCAAGCTCAAGGAAAACCTCAGAAACTTAGCAAGACCCTGTCTGAAAGCAAAAAAACTCAAAAAGACTGAGGGTGTAGCTCAGTGGTAGAGCACCTGTGGATTCAACCCCCAGTACCAACCAGAAAAAAAAAAAAATATAGCAGCAGTAGCAGCGACCCTCTTGTTTAAAAAGTAAATCAAAGCAGCACATAATCCACACATCACTGTTATCTCCCCAACACTTTGTGAGCAATATCAGAGGTGCACTCACCTCTGCATTCTGTGATTCACAGAGCCTTTTTTTTTTTCATATTTCTCAATATTACTTTTCTATTCTCCCACACATTCATTCTTTTGTTCAAGAACACATCCACCAAATGCTATGATGAAAGTTCTCATACAGATTAGGAAGAGTTCCCTGTTCCCAATAGTCTTGCAAACACACAAGTAGAACATGTCAGGGATGAAATAATGTGTCCTAAAAGTCACATATGCTGTATCAGAAGAAGCACATAATAATATTTGGGCACCAAGAACTCAATTCTATATGGAGTGTTAAGTTGGTGAGAGGTTTTAAAAATTTATACAATAAAATGGGTATTGAAAGATGGATGAGTGGGCTTTCGTCAAATGGATAAGAATATGAATAAGGTCATTCCAGTCATATGGAGGAGCCAGGAACATCATAGGCACCATGGACTAAAACTCATGGGGTATTCAAAGATTATGGAAGTTTCTGCAAGAGGAAAATGCTGGAGAGACCAATGGATCATGAATTAACCTTTCCATGACATTTGGGTTTTTTTCAGGAGACAACTTAGAGTTATTAAAGAGATAAATATGGGAATTACACGATTGGTGCTTCATCTTACAAAGACCATCCTGGAAGCAGAATGGAGGGTAGATAAGAAGGGTAGAATGTAGAGATTTTGAGAATAATTCCAATCCTGTGGAAATAGTCAAGGTGGTGGCTGATTGGAGCTAACCTAAAGCAGAAGCAAAGGAGATGAATAGGCTAGGTACTACTACAAGGTGGCACCTAAGCACAAGGTGACTGACTGGATTTGTGGAAGGAAGGAGAAGGGGGACAACTCAGGATGAACTTCCCATTTCTTCTTCATAATTAGAGAGTGATATGGTTTCTGGAAATGGGAAGGGTAGCAAGAGGTGTATGTTTGGACTTGCTATGGTTTGAATAGGATGTGTCCCACAAAAGCTCAGGAAATGATACAGTGATGATCAAAGGTGGAATGATAAGATTCTGAAAACTATAACTTAATTAGGGGAGTAATTCATTTGATGGATTTATAGTTTGAATGTACTACTCTGCCGGGTGATTTTTGTAGGCAGGTAGGGTGTGGCTGGAGGAAGTGGGTCACTGTAGGTGTGCCTTTTGGGTGTCCCTGGGTTCGATCTCTCTCTCTCTCTCTCTCTCTCTCTCTCTCTCTCTCTCTCTCTCTCTCTCTCTCCTCCCTAGCACCAGCAGCCAAGCAACTTTCCTGCTTTCCTCTTCCATCTTGATGTTCTGCCTCAACTCAGGCCCAGAGCAATGAGATCTGCCCACCATGGACTGAAACTATGAGCCAAAATAAACTTTTCCTCCACTAAGGTATACTTGTTCAAGAGTTTTGGCCACAGCAACCAGAAGCCAACACAGGACTTAAAGGTAATTTTACATAGATCACATGTTGCACTTAATTTCTCCAGGCCGGGTTTGTAGAACTCTAGGAGATCATTCGAATGTACAATCTGGTGCCTAGGGGAAGAACCAAGCTGGGAAAGTAGACCCAGGATTCCCATGAGATAGTTGATGACTTGATCACTTACCAATAATAATTTCTTGATCAGAAACACCTAAATTTATATCTAAAGGTACAAAATTGCAGGCCCTGTGACAAATATATAGGGCAAATATATAGAATCTTGAATTTGGGCACAAGAATTTGCATTTCAACAAAATTTTCATGATATTCTTTTATTTATTAAACTTTGATAACAGGATTTCTTATCTCTTTAATTTATTCCCAAATTCCTCATTTCTTGAAAAGTGCTTGGCACACAGAAAGTTCTCATAAATATTTGCCAAATGAACAAATGAAAGAAGAAAGTAAGAAGCTAAGAATATTTCAAGTATGTCTTATCTCCTTCTTATTCCTTAAATAAACAACTTGTCTTTTGCATTCTAGAAATATATTTCTATAGGCTTATTTTGTTCCATGTACCATACTCATTCCAAAACTAAGC
This sequence comes from Tamias sibiricus, assembly GCA_025594165.1. Taxonomy (NCBI): domain Eukaryota; kingdom Metazoa; phylum Chordata; class Mammalia; order Rodentia; family Sciuridae; genus Tamias; species Tamias sibiricus. Next base: position 144,873,523 of record CM046660.1, on the reverse strand, counting down.
ATAATTTCCTCTTTTCTACATTTGACATGAGGATTATTAAGGGAATTTGGAAACTCCTTGCATAGAGCTTTTTTGAATTATATATGCTATTTTTGCTTTTTAAAGGATAAATATTTAGAGATGTATAAACCATCATGAACCCTAAAAAATTTCTTTTAGGGCTATTGTTATCTGTATACCTTTTCTTTTCTGTGTTTTTCTATTCATTCTCATCCCCTTTATTTGATATTCAAAATAAAATAAAATGAAATCACCTATAATATGTCTTAAAAGTTCAGTTACTAACCTCATTGACCCTGACTGCAGTCTATAAATTCCAACTCCACTATTTCCTTTCTTATATCATTGCTTTTTATCAGTTTCCTTTTCTCCTGCTGATTTTTCTCTTCTCATTTCAAATACCCACCTGCTTTCCCTGCTCTTGAACTCAAATGAGTTGATAGCAAGCATAGAGATGAGAGACCCTGTTAGCTGCTGGAGAGAAGTTCTGAAGTGGCATGGTTTCAGTCTGCAGGTCACCTCAGACCAGCAGGAAAAGAAATTAGACCCTCCATTCCATGCATGGAGGCATTTTGTCTGTGAGTCAGCACCCCAGTGACAGCCCAGGCATAGATTGGGGACAAGCTGAAAACTCTTAACATCCCCACTTCAAATTTGATGGACACAAAGAGAAAAGAGACTTGCTTTTGAAAGATAACTTAACCTTCTTGAAAAGTATGTCAAACTCAGAATCCTCCCAGACACCAGGTAACTCACTTTCCAGCATTATCCTGGCCAGGCAGTTTGACCCTGCTTATTTGGTGGGAGTCCTTGGGGGGCCTTTTCTATGATTGAATCCAGCTGCAGTCCAGTGGCCAGCTGTCCTCTCAGTCTCTGATCAGGACCTTCCAAAGGTCTAGTCAGAAGCTCCTGGTGAGTGGTATGTGGTATCAGAGACCTGAGTGTGCTCCAATTTGTCATGGTACTGATTAAGTGGATACATAACAGATGGTGTCTTGTTTTAGTGGAGATGAGTAGGTGAGAAATTGTCTGGCTACACTGAATTTTTTAATTAAAAAAAAAAAAAGAATGGGAAAAATAATCTGCAGCTGGTATGTCATTTTTACCCCATAAGTACAGTTTTCCTTCATTCACTCATAAGAGCCAAGAAGAGAAGACTTAAACTCTCTCAATTTGGGACAACTCTAAGTATGTCATTTTCTCTGTTATATGTTATATAGGGTTTGCAAATTTTTTCTTCAGAAAATAAAAACTAATCAGGTATGTTTATTTTTCTTTCTTTCTTTTTTTCCTTCGAAGTAGACAGTAGCAGAATAAGGAAATTATTCCTGCATCTGTTCTCAAAGTGAGGTCCCCAGATCAGCAGCAGCATCTTCACTTGGAAATTGCCACGCTCCACAGATGCAAAGCCACGCTCCAAACCAGAGCTACTGAATTAAAAACACGAGGGTAGGAGGGAGGGGAAAACCTAGCAGCATGTATTTGAACAAGCCCTCTAGATTATTCTGATGTGCATTAAAATTTGACAACCACAATTTTAGAATATTGAAAACTCACTATACTTATAATAAGGCTGTTAATTTTTAAAAAGACTTTCAACATCAATTCCCATGTCACTAATATTTTTTTAAATATTCATCACATTCGTATATACCATAAGGAAACTGTAGCACAGGGAGACTAGGTAAATTCCAATTCATGCAGCTGATAGTGGCAGAATTAGGATTTGAATCCAGGGAATTTAGCTCCAGAGTGCATGCTTCCAAGCATCCCGTAGGCTGCTTAGTCCTCCCATGTGCTGCACAAGAAGAAAACTCCACCCCCAGACATAGAAATGGGTTATAATGTATATACATCACTGTCCATGTCAGCTACTCAAGAATTAAGACACATTCCTGTCAATGTTTCATATCCTTTCCCCTTCAAACTTGTAGTGTTTTTTTTTTCCTACTACACTCTACCATCTAATTTACTGTATGTAATTAGTTACTTACCTAATTATTGTTTCCTTCTCCTCCATTAAAATGTAATTCCATGAGAAAAAGGACATTTAAACATTTTTTTTCTCAAGAAACATTTTCAAACATAAAAAATTAGAGAAAATTATATAATTAACCCAATTTATCAGCACTTTCAACAAATAGTAATATATGGTCAATCTAAATTCCTCCCTACTCTAGCCTCTGGATTATTTTGATGCAAATCATAGACATCATACAACTTCTTCTATAAATGTTTCAGAATATGTACCTAAATGATGAGAACTCCTAACATCATAACTGTAATATAGCTATAAAATCCCCAATCATTTGTTAAACTCATTAATTTCCAAGCAATATGTACATTTTTTCTGATTTTCTTAAAAGTTGCTTTACATTTGTTTTAATCAAGATACAAATAAAGTCCATATATTGTAATTGGTTGGCAATTGCTAAGTGGTGTTTGGTCTATAGGTTTCCTCATAATTATTCTATACATAGCTCTCCTATATATGGTCATGAAGTATATTTTTGATATTGTTGTTGATAAAATAAGGTAACTATATCATGTCAAGCAGAGTTTAGGGAAATTTTTCTATGCAGGAACAGACAGCAAAGATTTTATGCTTTGAGAGCCATACGAATTCTCTTGCACTATTCAACTTTGTTATTAAAGCATAAAAGCAAAATATACATTATACAAACAAGTAGACAATAATGTGTTCCTATTAAAACATTAACAAAATTAGGCAAGGAAATTAATTTGGCTCACAGGCCATTGTTTGCTGATTCTTTCTGTGGCATATCATAGTCTATTTCCATTATTGCACAGCTATGAGATCCCTTATCATGTCTTCTATTTATTGGTAGTTAGATCTAGAAGCTTGATCAGATTTAGGTTCAATTACATTTAAAGAAATATTTTAAGATCGTTTCGTTGTCAATGGGCCTTGATTTATTTGTATGTGGTGCTGAAAATTGAACCCAGTGCTTCATACATGCTAGGCAAGCGCTCTACCACTGAGCCATAACCCCAGCCCTGATTACATTTTTTTGTTTGCCTTTATTTTTGACATACACACACACACATACACATGCGCATACACTAGTATTTTTTTTCAGAATAATGCAGCAAACAGCATAAAGAAAACTAAAATAAATGAATAAGAATCAGCATACCTTCATTCATCACAGTATACTTCTATCATCCTTTGGAGATATTCTCCCTTAGTGATTATTGCCTAGATTCATTAGTACATCAGGGGATGGAAAATCGTGAAATTCCAATTTTGTCATTACTTTTTATTTACTGGATAGAATAATGTCACAGAGGGAAACTTTCATGAATTCTTGGGTCACCCTGAACTACAATCCAAAAAATAAAGGCACAATAAATACCTGATATTGAGCTTTTCAAAATAATGAATTCATTCTCTATAATCCTTCAAAGATATCTGAGCTTTTAAAATATGAATATAAACCCTTGATGTAAACATATTGAAAATTTTCCTATCCATTACAGTTGTTATTCATACTGGGGCACACATTTTCCCTTCTTTGGTCAGTAGATGCTTTTTCAATTGGTCCTGAATCTTTTTTTACATAATCCTACTAGTCTTTGAAAACATATCTGCTTTTAATTATGGCAAGATGTTCTATATTTATCTTATAAATTCCCTGTTTCAAACTGTGAAGCACCATTTCTCCAAAGAATCCTGGTTCCTTCTAATAGGAAAAGACATTAGAGACCATAATCTGAGCACTTGGGGTGTTGCTGCTCCTGGGTTGGCCATTGTTCCTAGGCCTTTTCAATGGACAAAGTTGGGAATTATCTTCCTAAGAAAACACACACCATGAGTTCATATAAATGCTTTAAAATTTTTAACTTGACCCTACCAATATTCTATCTGTATTTTCTTTCAACCACACCAAAAATCTGTATTTTCAAAGACATCAACGTAATTATTCATTGAATTTATTTCACTAAATATACTTAAGAGACTCAAAATACTATCAGTCTCACCATAAAAGTGTTATTTCCTAAAATTGTCTAATATCATTTTAAGGGCTTTTTTTTTTTTTTTTTTTTGTCTTTAGAATTTTACTCCACTGTGAATATGCATCCAAATTACTGAATTTTAAAAATACTTGGAGTAGTTGCTTTATGTATGATTATTCTGTTTCTGTGTTGTCTAGTATGGTAACTCATAGCCACATATGGCTATTAAAAGTTTGATTTAAACTAATTAAATAGAATTTGAAATCTAGGTTCTCAGTCACACTAGCTATGTTTCAAGTGTTTAATAACCAAATGTGGCTAGTGGCTATTGTACATCAAATGGCAGAGATACACAGCATCTCCATCACCACATAAAATTCTATTAAGCAATATTGATTGCTGGGTACATGATTAAATTCATGTATTTTCTTTTTATTTTAATGTTTAGAAAATTGTTTTATGTGTATTCCATTTTATTTTCCTATTAGGTGAATTTTTACATAAAAATCTCAGCAAACAAGGAAGTCTAGTTCCTATTCCTGTCCTCTCTACCCTGCTCTCTTCTACTATCCCTTTGATAAACTCATAAACATTTTATGTTTTATGTTTGATTTAAACAAGCATAGGTAATAGTGTATATATGTATTTATATGTATTCCCCTATTTCTTAGATAAATGAGAGCATACTACTTATTTAATTGAATAAGAATTTTCTTATTATTTGCCAAGGAAAGCATGCAGCATAATATAACCACTAATCTGTTAGAAATAAATTAATGTTGATTTACCATAGTAGGTTTTTAAAACAAATGCACCTTGATAAGTGGAGAGACCAATGAGACACTATATCCCAGAAATCTTGACGTTACCTACAGCAGTTATTAATAGAGTAACTTAAAGCTCAAGTTCAAGATCAAAAGTAAATTCTGAACATCCCAAGTGGTGAATGAAGGGTGCCATGTGTGTTGGAACACAAGAACGACCAGTTCAGCCCCAAAGGATGCCAGAGAGTGCTACTAACTCACTCTCCAATAAGAAAATTTCAAATCCATGGTGTTGGCTGCCAGCAAAGACAATTTTTGAAAGGGTGGAACATGTTCATATTTCCTTAGTTTTTGTCAACAACTTAACAGCTGTGTTCCAAATGGACTGAAGTTGAGCCAAAATATTGTCTGGCAGCCCTGAAAACAGAATCTGACAATAATTGATTTTCAGAGCATTCACAGTATGAATCTCAACATTCCACAGTCTGGGGACACTGGGGAGACAAGGGGGAGGTGAACATAGATACTTATTTCTTAATTCTGTAGATGGTACAACACAAAAGAAAATCTGAACAAGAAACTATCAGTTCACTCTACTTTTTAAGACAAAGTAAAATGTTTATACATAAAAAATAACAGTATGTCTTTCTGAATGTTTTCCACTTCTCCAGGCGGGGCTTGTCAGCCATTATGCCACTGCCTTAGGGACCACTGGGGACAATGTGTATATAATCTTCATTTCCCTCATTCAAAATAAGAATAAACATCAGGTGTTACATCCATCACTGAGGAAGATTTGGAAAGTAATTCTCACTAGTGTTTGGAAACCTGTGATTCTGTACGGAAAGAAATATATGCAAATAAGATTGCAAATGTAATCCTGTATACTCATGCTCTGAACTCTGAACTGTGTTAACTTTCTACTCAGTAATATCCAAATAATTAAACTTGTATGGTAAGTCTTCTATTCCTACTTTCAACATGAATCTAGAACAAACAATGCTAAGGCAATAAATAAACAAATAAATGATTATGCTTTCTCTATCATTAGAAATTTAAAAGTTTCTGCTGGAAAAATACAAAATTGCCAATGTGCAGTCACAGAGATGGACTCAAAGGTCATTTCATTTAATCCTTTGTTCAGTAGAGGAAACTGAGGCTCCAAGAGTATTACAAAAGTTTCTGCATCTTACTCCGTTTTTCTATCACATCAGTGGCAAAATAAGCGAGACCTGGGGAGTCTTGCCTACATGTCCGGAACTTTTCTTTCTCATGGTTTCAAATCATGCCTTGTCATCTACAAGCAGGCTCCAGGCTTCTTCTTGTTCAAAACAAATACCATAAACGATCATCCTAATGAAGGTGTGCCCTTCCAGGATCACATCCTTTTTCCGATTCACATTTCCTGACTTAGAGAGCACCTGCTCTCACTGCTGGTGTCTCACCAATCCAGGATGGTTTAGCTGACCTGGGCTGGAGGTGGTTATTTCCCAGAGCTTTGGCTCCATAAACTTGTTGAAGGGCTCAGATCTTGGAGCAAACTCACTCTGCTTGCTTAAGCCAAAAATGTGCTTCTGTCTGATCAGCATTCTGGAAATCTTTGCCTTTGAATCCAACTTTTTCTCTGGATCTGTTGTTCATGGTCTCCACTTTTAATCACTATTTGACATCTATCTAATACCTTCAATGTTTCACTAGAATGGCCTATGGGGAGGGAGGGGAAGGGAAGGGGCAAAAGGGTGGGGAAAAAAAAATGGTAGAATGAGATGGATATCATTACCCTAAGTGCATTTATGAAGATACAAATGGCGTGAATATACTTTGTATACAACCAGAAATATGAAAAATGTGCTCTGTAAGTGTAATATGAAATGTAATGCATTCTGCTATCATATATAACAACTCAGAATAAAAAATAAAGAAAAAATATACCTTCAATGTTTCATCTTACCACATATCACTCACATATCCCACAGAAAGATCATTTTACTTAAATACTTAGAATATCAGTAATAAATACAAAAGCAACTACAATATTTTGAGTACTTACTATATGTCAGACAACTTGCACATTTTATGTTATGTAATCCTTGGGCCTTTCCTTTAAGACACATTATAAGGCAAGCATTAAAATTGATTTTACAGTGGAGTGTGGTGGTACACACCTCTAATCCCAGCAGCCAGAGAGGCTGAGGCAGGAGGATCATAAGTTCAAAGCCAGCCTCAGCAACTTAGTGAGGCCATAAGCAACTTAGCCAGAACCTGTCTCAAATTAAAAAAAATAATAATAATAAAAAGGGCTAAGGATGTGGCTCAGTGGTAAAGCAGACGTGGGTTTAATTCTTGGTACAAAAAAAAAAAAATACTGATTTTATTGATGAAGAAACTGTTTCAGAGAACTTAAACAAATTGCTCAAGTTAAGTGAAAAGGCAGGCTTTCTAAACACCCAAGTTCTTCTCCTGATAAATATAGTGTGACAAGTACCATCTTGTCCATTTCCTGGTTTAACTGAATCCCAATTTATTAGTAGAAAGGAAACCAAGGCCATTGGTGAAACATCTTCAATAAGAAATAAAATCAGTAATTACAACAGTATTTTCTCTCACTCTATTAAAGAACTCCTCCCTCAGGATAACTTAAGGTCTTTGAGCTCTTCTTGAAGATAAAATATAAGGCCCATTATCACCCATGCTGCACATACCCCATCCCACCCCCCACCATTCCCCACCATTCTTCAACATACCTTGGGCTATTTTTTCTCTTCTAAGAACATTTCTCTCAAAGTGGTCTTCACCAAACTACCACATCCAATCCCTTTAACTTTTATGTATTCCTTTTCCTCAAGTTTGCTTCCTTTCAAGTATATCTTCTAAAACTAAAATTTAAGTCTTCAGGCATTATTGACAGTAACTTTCAGATTATACATTTTAACTGAAAATGGAAATATTAAGGTTATATTTGAAAAGTGGTTACAAAGAATTTTATTGAAGTAGAAAATTGCAAACAAGCATCTTGTCAAATTTCATTATTTAGGTATTTCTTTCTTTTCTAAGCTTTCTCTCTCTCTCTCTCTCTCTCTCTCTCTCTCTCTCTCTTCAAACGCCTCTCTCTCTCTCTCTTCAATGCTTCTCTTTCCTCCAAAGAGACAAAAACTCAAGTCTTTCATGGCTCATTAAGAAATTAAACAAATGATAAGAAATACCTTCCAGAAAATTTAGCCACCTTCAAACCATTAATAATGCTAGCTAAATGTTCCTTATTCCAGTATATTGATATTGAACGTGGATGAACTTTGTTCAAAAATCAAATCTCAAGGGATTTAAAGAGTATCACTTATCATAGAGCCATGCCATTGTTATTAATAGCTCTAAAAAATCAAGCTTAAATAATGCTACCATAAATATAATGAGATGAGAGGACTAGGTAGATTTAGGAATTGATGTAGAACTTTTATTAGTCTTCATTCCAGATATATTTATTGCTCTTTTACTGATAGGAATCAAGAATATAATGAATTGACCTCCCTTAGTAATATAACTCATGACTCACAAACCTTAGTTGGATTCACCCTGCACCTGACTTACTTTTATCTTGTCTTTTTCTCAAGAAAGATGGACCATAACCTATAACTATTCTCAGGAATGGGTAGTCCTCAACAACCCAGCATCTCTTCTGAGCATTTTTTCCAATCAAAAATACTTCAGCATTTTCAGTTTCTCTGTTGGTTGGTTTGTTTACTTTTGTAGTTTGGTAGATGAACTCATTATGTCTAAACAAATATTTATGTCACTGCTAATATAATTTCCCTTTCCAAAGCCCTGCTTTGGAAACCTTAAAAATTACTACAATCCTCATAGTAACCATGAATATGGAAGGGAAGAAGTGATAGAACTATCCAGGGAGATTCCTAGAATCACCCTTAAAAATTAGTAAACTAGAGGCTGAATCTCTATATTCTTAATCTCATGCAGTTTTCTCTTCTTAAACAATGCAAAGTTTCAGGAAAAAAAATAGTAATGAAAAATAAATTAAGGCCCAGAAAAAATCCAACAATTTCTTAAATCAACTGCCACAAAATTATAAACAAATGAAATTGACTATGATGTCTAGGTACAAAGCCCATTTGATGCTAAGCAAATGAAGGCAATCTTACCAACAGATGTGGTGTAGGCAAGACCAGCTAAGCCAAATGGACAGAGACAGTGCCAACAGCCTTAAAGAAATCAGAAAAAGCAATTCAAGAAGCAGCCCTGGCAACATAACAGAGTGCCTATGTAAAGACTGCAAATGTGATGAATATGCTGTGACCACCTGTAGGAACACATGCTACTCTGTTCCGGGGAGGAAAAGTATGATTTTTTTCCTTTCATTCAGTGGCAAATACATGCACTTAAAAGGCATACCTTCAAAGTAGAGGGCTACGCCCTCAAGAAAAAAGCATGAATTCAGGTCCCTGATTTACAGAGGTTAAAGGAAAGCAGAGTGTAGGTATTTTTTTTTTTTTTTAACTAGGAAAAGCAAAAACAGTGTATGTATTATTTCAACTAGATTCTGATACCAGCACTTTCCCTGGGATAATTCTTAAAGTTTCTTTGAATATGAGCCAGTAGTACAACATCAAAACACTATGAGATTCAAAGCAATTCTTCAGGAAGCAAATGATTAAGTCCACTTATGCAACCTCCTACTAATTTGCTTAATCTGGGGGATGATTTTAAAGTAACTGGAAGAATATTTTAATTGAATATCTTCCTGGAACTTGTCCATTAGTATTGTTTTTTTCAGCTAAGCCTCTGCAAAGAGTTGAGCAATGGTTAGGTCAAGGTTTTACTCTTAGGAAGTTACCTGAAGGAAAATATAATATATTGTCTATGAATGGCAGAAGGTAATATAGGTCTTACCAATGAACAAATGGGAATGGAACTGAGATTAGTTGAATTGCCAAGAATGCAAAAATGAAGAACTCGATCTATTGATTTCCTGTATGGGATAATTGTCTTACAGGTGGTTTTAATATGTTATTTTAAAAAACAACTTTATAAAATATCCTTCAGAGTGTTAGTTATGATAAAAATTAGGAAGAGTAGAGATCATTTATATAAAGAGAAATAGTTGGTGTAGGTAAATTGACTTGCTTTTGGTTGGCATCAAGAATTAGAAACAGGCTGTGGTGCACGCCTGTAATCCCAGCTGATCAGGAGGTCTAGGCAGGAAGATCAAGGGTCCAAAGCCAGCCTCAGCAACAGTGAGGTGCTAAGCAACTCAGTGAGGCCCTGTCTCTAAATAAAACACAAAATAGGGCTGGGAATGTGGTTCAGTGGTTGAGTGCCCCTGAGTTCAATTCCCGGTATAAAAAAAAAAAAAAGAATATGAAACTACTTGCATTTTGATTACTTATGAATAAATAAAGAACAGATGAATAGATGATGGAATATATATATGAAAATTATAAAATTATGTATTCAAAGTGAACCTTAAAAAGACTTTGCAACTTCACCCCTGTCATTAACCAAATTTATATCATAAAGTTTTCTAGAAATATGAACAAATGCTTACAATTAGGCTTTAAAAATAGAATATTTCTGGAAAGGGAGAAAGAAGCTTTGGAGCCTACTCTGGCCATAACTCCAGATACTCAAATCCACTGGTGCAGTTTATATCGTATCTAGTAGGATCCATGTATTTTGCCATCTTTAGGGCCGAGCTTTCAGGGCTATTGGCCTCCACATATTGTGATCAGAGTAGAGGTGGCTGCCTTACCAGAGCATTTTTAACCTTACAAAACAGCCAGGATATGCCTGTCCTCTCTGAATTCTCTAAGCTTGTGGATTTGGGCACTGCCCTGTAAGCCAAGTGTTATTGTTTTTAACAAATCTTTCAAGGGATTGACTTTAACTCACATAGAGCATGGCAGTTAGGGAATAAAGCTAACACTTGGCTATTAGATAACAGGAAAAATACAGCAGGGGAAGGGAAATATGATGTGGTAGGCTGAACAAGAGCCTCCAAAGATGTCCAGGTTCTTATCCTAGAGTTTGTAAAGTTTATCTTACTTGGCAAAAAGTGACTTTGGGGATGTGATTGACTTAGGTTCTCAACATGGGAAGATTATTTTTGACCATCATTGTGCTCTAAAGGTGGTCACAGGTGCCCTAAAAGAAGAAAATAGAAGGTTTGATCACAGAAGAAAAAGGCTATGTATTGCTAAGTCAAGATACATCACCAGCTGAGAATGTGGGAAGGGATCACTAGCAAGGATGCAGGCAGCCTCCAGAAGACAGATAAGGCAAGAAATGGATTCCATACTGGAACCTCCAGAAGAAATCCTTCCTTCTAACACCTTGGTTTTTACCCCCTGAAACTGTTTTTGGGTTTTTGACCTTCAAAACTGAGAAAGAATAAATTTGAGCTGTTGAAGCTCTAATAAATCTGTAGTGATTTGTTACAGAAGCAACAGGAAATAAATGCATATGATAATCAAATATATGGTCTTCAGCATCAGGGACATTTAAATTAGAAAACTGTCTTTAACACTTCCCGACCTGGTGACCTGGGACTTAATTCATTTTCTAACAGCTTAAGCTTCCTCATGTTTTGAGCAATTGATGAAATGATACATGTAAACCATGTAAGTACAAATTATGACACAGAATGTGTACAACAAATGAAAGCTAATAACCTAGGAAGTAAAGGAACAGAAGACTGTTGGATCCAAGTAAGTCCCAGGCCCTTCATGGCTCATATCCCATTTAAGTTCCATGACTATTCCTGTTGACCTTACTTTTCAAATTAGGAACCTGCGCTGCAGTGAGATTGTTACATGTGCAACCAATTTTTAGTCTATATTTATCCCCCAACACTCACTGTCATGCTATTGATACTCTAGAAACAAAAATCTTGCATAGAAGTTTTTTCAAACCCAAGCAAGTTAAATATGAATGCCACAAATGTAGCTGATGGAAATGCAATATTAGGAATCTGACAAATCTTGGTCTTTAACCCCTCTTCTGTTACTAATTAGTCATGGACTGGATTATGCCTAAGTTTCTTCATAGGTAAAAATAATTCCAGTGAATAGTAATAATACATTCATAATGAGATCAACATCTGACCTTTTCATTTCCCAAATAAATCTAAAATTAGAATTTTGAATCAATTATTTTATACTTATCATCTAGAAAAATCAGCGATTTTTTGCCAACTTGACTTTATACAATAAAAGACAGTCTGAGCTCACATTGAATTGTAATATACTGATTGAAATGTCACTGTATCATTTCAATAAGATAACAGCATTTCCATGCTCCACTTAGAATCTGTCACAGTATATTTTTTTTTTTTTATTTTAAAAAGATATATTAATAAGGGTTGGGATATTGAGAGAATTCCATTCCCTAATTTTTATACTAAATAAAGTAAAAGCCTTTTTGATGGCCACAAAGACATTGTAGGAAGAGAGCAAGTTAATTGGTTATAAAGTTTATTCACAGACTTACCAACACTGCCTGTTTCTGTGGCAACACAAAGAGAGTTGTGGAATATGAATCTCGGTCTGATCATAATTAGACCCTCGATATAGACACAATTCATATCCTAAGAATTTTCTCTACCATGGCAACAGAGACTATTCAGACTCTACTTATTTCTGGGGACACTGAAGGATTTAAACTCTTCAAGCAGCCGTGCTCAGGATCAGAGGCTTGGGCTCAGCAGACCGGATCTAAAGATGACTTGTAGTTCACTTCTAATTCTATAGTGCTATTTTCTGTCATCTCCCTCATCAGCTAATTTGTTTTATGCCACAGTGGTAGGGTGCCTACTAACTGCGTACGGTTCCAGAAACCTTTTTATAGTGACACATGAAGTGATTTATTTCATGTCATATACCTGGCCACCTGTAGAACAAATATGAGAATCCAGGTACCTCAAATCTTACTCCCATTCTTCTCTTCCAACATCATCCAGAACCTACAGCAAGCTTTACATGAAGGCAGTAAGGTGTAGGTGCTCCAAGGGTACACTGCCTTTAATCAAAACACGACACACTTATATAAGCTCTCATGGCTGGCTACCCAGAAGAAGTAGTACTTGTCTTTTAATTTTTTTTTAAGAAGTTAGCCCAGTTTATTTTTAAAATAAAAGAAAATAAATGGCTCTCAAAAGTATTTTATGACTTGTGGACCCTGCACAGACTCAACCATTAAATCAATGAAAGGGCACTACCATAAGGATCAGTTCTGACCCAGTCATTTCTAAGCTATGTAACCTCTTCCTAGACACTTAACTTCTATGAAATGTAGTTTTTCTTATTGATAAAATAGCATCTACTTCACAATGGAGAAGAACATAATTTTTCTCCTAACTTTCTGGGTTCTCAGCTGGAACCCCTATAACCAAATCCAGATTAACAAGAGAAAAACAAACAGAAGTTTATTAACATATAAAAAAGAAATACCTATAGTGAAGAAAACTTAGGGAAAAGTAATTCTCAAAGAGGTGACTTAAAACTCCAGCTTATACAGCATTATCAACAAAGAACAATAAGTTTTTAGAGAAGTGAAAAGACAGAGGAAAAGCTCACCAATTCTGGGCAAGTAAATGTATGGGCAGCTAACTGTAAATAAAGGCTAGCAAGTGCCTGTGTTATGTAGATTTCTTTGGTTGATAAGGGTCTAAGACTCTAGGTTGGTAAGTATCTAAAGTCATCACTAATGATCAAGGTTGTCCTTCATGGTAGGCAGGGTAGGAAAGGCATCTTCATAAATGTATGTCCTATCTTTAAACAAATAATGGGAGAACAGACAGCTTTCCTGGCATCTGCTCCATCTCAATTGCCTTTGGCTCAATATAATCCCTATTATGCCAACGAGTGATATTTCTAGGTGAAATATTATGCTACCCTTCATTTTTAAAGTCAATAATAATGACAACACTAGCCGCATCATTTTTTATTAGCATGAGTTAAGCATTTTGCTAACGACTTTACTAATTTTATTTCATTTAATTTTCACTGTGTTCCTTGGGAGTAGATCACAGTATTATTCCCATTTTATGGATTAGGAATTGACCTTGAGTATTTAAGTCTTTTAGGTTAAGATCACAAAGCTAAATTTAACTCCTCTTCACCTGCACAGGTAAGAACTTTAAAATATGAAACAATATAAAATCTAAACTACATATTCTTCAGGTTTGTCCCCAAAGACCACTGTAGTATTTAAGTTGGTGCTGGAGTTACCTGTGGGATAGAAAATTACTACAGGTGTTTGCCTTCCCTTCCTGTTGCCATGCTGTCAGCAGCTTGAAGAAAATTAAGATGAGAAAGAAGACAGATGTGTTAGCTAGTAGGAGTCCACAGCTGCTGAAAGCAGGGGCTGTGGGTTTTTTTTGTGTGTGTGTTTGTGTGTGCTACGTCTGTTTAATATCATATACCGAATGCAATGCCCAGTGTCTTGTTCATAATCAACATTAAATAGCCTTTTTTGAAAAAATTTTTAAAAATATGAATACCTGCCCACTAGGACAGATTTGAGTTTTTTCTACATGCAAACTACCCAAAATGCTGACAATTATCACTGAGGAAAAAAAAAGATGAACACAGCTGAGACAATGCAGTGTGTTTGCCAAACTCTGGTTCTGTTTTCTCCACACCATCCAACCAGACCAAAATTCCCCAACCTCTTCCGCAGTTAGGTCTGGTGAAAACTTAGATCTGCCCAATGGAATATGAAAAATAAGTGAGCTCGTATCAAAGCCTGACCTCCAAAACCTTACAAGCAATTCTCTAAATCTCTTCCCTGACATCTTAAAGCAAAGGATCCAGTGGTTGAATCAGGAGCAATAAGATCTGAGGAAGGCACCTAATGAAAGTATTGTAGGTCCCTGGACAGATGGAACAGAACTCTACCACCATTACCAAAACCACCACCACCAGCATCACCATCAACTCACATTGGATTCAGGTGTGCACAACAAACTTCAAATTTTTAAATTTGGAATGCTATACAAAATACAAAAGATAAAGTGGAGGGAGGAGCTTATAAACAAAATAAAGTTATTTATCACAGTCGTGGATACTAAGAAAGACAAAACAAAGGTGCTGGCAGACTTGGTATCTGGTGAGAGCACTCCGGAGGGTTCCTAGATGATGTCTTCGAGCTGTCTGCACCTGGTGGAAAGCTCAAGGCAGTTCTCTGAAACCTCATTTATAAGGTTAATTCCATTCTTGGGGGTAGCTAAACATCTCCCAAAGACCCCACTTTTTAATTCTATCATATTGGTTATTAGGTGGCAATATATGACTTTGTGGGGACACAAATTTTCAGACCACAGCAGTCATTGAGAGTTTTGGAGCTATTCTTATAGCAATTTGTTTACCCCTTTTCTCCTCTTCATAGACTCCTTCATGTACTCTAAGATTGCCTTAATGGGTCTTGATTTTCCCATGTAGCGCCTATTGCTATTGTTTATATTAATAATATTCTACTTTTATTAAAATTATTAAGAATAGTGAAGAGAGTGAAGAAATCCTAGGCCTCAGGCTAGGAAATCAAGAAACAAGCCATTCCTGGTATGATTTCTGATCTGTCACTAAATATATACATACATACATACATACATACATAAAATCTAGGATGACACAACACTGGAAATTTCTTGACCTAAAACTACTTACAAATTGAACCTGAACTCAGTGTTAAAATCTATTCATTTTGTTTTCATATAAAGACAAAAAGCCTTTGGTTCATAAGACAGATGTTCGGTGGAAAACACAACTCAGATATCCTGGTACAGTGACATGAAGAGATCTTTAAACATTTAAGTAACCTTGTTTAAATCCCTGGCATGGGGAAACTATACTTATTTCTGTGATTTATTATATTTTATGATTGCTCTAATAATTTGTGTGCTATTTCCCAAGTGTCCCTGACTGCTTGTGATTAAGATTAAAAAAAAAAAAAAAGATTAAATGAGAAGATTTTGCTCCTCCTCCAGGTGGTTTTTAGGAAACATTTGAATAGGGATTTGTTGGGTGAACTAAGACAGTGGTGCCTCTCCCTAGCAATCTTAGGTTGACATAAATAGACATTCAAGATCTACCACACTAATATATTTATTTGCACTGCAGTTTTCTGATCTAAAGTTTCCATTTTCTTGAAGGGTTAGCAAATCATAAGCTTGTTTGGATAAACATAGGCATGAGCTTCAAGATTCATAGTTTTACACATATTATCAACCAGATCTGATATGAGGCCAATATAATTCCTAATCAATGATGACACCAATCCAGTTCTATGATAATCTTATGACAGAGATGTAGCCACCAGAAGAAAACATAGGGGTCTCAATGCAAGGTTGTACCTGCCACTGTAGCTGCCATCTATATGATATGGCCTCATATCTACCTTGCAAACAAAGCCAAGATGGTCTTTCTTTCTGCCCCCATAACATATCCTATGAACTCAAATCCAATTATTTAATAACCTGTGTCTGCTTTTGAAAAGCCAAAGGTCTTTGAAGGCAGGTATTTCAATCTGTCCATTCTCAGGACCTACAAAGATGTAATGTATTTACCAGGTACTCAATGAATATTTGTTGCTTCCACTGAATGATTCTCAAAGTAAACTCTTTGAATCCCTAAGACCTTCAGAGGATCAATGAAGTGAAAACTATTCTTTATATTAATGCTATGAAATCATTTGTCTTCCTTGTGTTGACTTTTGCATGGATGGAGCAAAAAAAATAATGGTGGGTGAAATAAGAGGGCTCAGAGCATGAATCAGGTCAATGGTGACAGAAGCTATCAGTTAGTGTACTCTTCAGTGTCATGAAACAGCAGGAAATAGAGGATCCATTCCACTTGGGAATGTCCTTGATGAAGCAGTAAAGACCTCCTAATGCTATTAAATCTTGACCCCTGTGTACATACGTGTCTTTCTAAAATATGTGTGATATCATGGATTGGAGTGGATTAAAAACACTTCTACTACATTCTGCAGTACAATAATTTTCTAAAGAAAACATTCTTTTCTGATCATCTGAGCTGTGAGGTGAACTAGCAACATTTTTCTTGGAGTACTATTTTCATGTGAAAGAACCACTGACAGGTAAACTATGGTTGTTCAGACCTGGAATTTGGCAGATGTTTTCACATCGTTGAATGGAGTAAGTCAGCCACATCAAGAAAAATAGCTAACACTTACAATGCCAGTGATAAAATTCAAGTTTTTGAGTTAAAAAAAAAAAAAAAAAAAAAAAGAACTTTGAAGAACTTGCATCTCCAACCTTGTGCTTGACAGATACCAATTCTTGAGGATTCTGCTGATGGGATCAGTGGTGATATTTACAAAAGTGAGGCTTTGATATTTTATGAGGAAATATGTCAATATTTGGAGATTTATGTACTAGTTCTAGTCTTCTGAAAAGCAGGTGTTCAGATAAAAGTGGATATTCAAGAGAGATATAATAAAAAACACATGTGAAGGAGAAAGGGAGGGAGCCAGAGAAGGCAGAGACAGCCTTCAGATCACAGCGCAGGTCTCATCCCAGTGAAAGAGGAAGGAAGGAAAGTAGATGGGATGTTAGAATGCAGTGTAGTTCCAGTAATCTTTCATGCAAGGCCAAAGGTAAGTTCTGGAGCTAAAGATACCAGTTTAAGGAGGTCTGCATCCTGCAGGGCTAGAACTACATTAGTGATTTTGTTATGTTCAAACCCTGACTGAGAGCAGCCATGGGAAGCATAACCTTTATACAATTTTTGTGGATCCGGAAGGGCAGCAACACATGCCACCAGTCATTTATATTCTTTATGGTAGGAGATCAAGGCCATGCATTTTCATGTCCACTACAATCCCTGTAATGTAGTGAACTGATATTTTCCAAAGGGCCAATGCATATTGTCACATGGACACGACCAGATAAAATAGTCACTTAAAATAAAAAAATGAAAAAAATCATTGATACAAATGACAGTTTCAAATTCCACATTACAACTTACCTCTCAGTAGCATTTAATATTTAAGAAACCATTTGTTTGGTTCTGTTGTATTTTCAAAGAATAATTTTAACCATCTGAAAAGTCTTTAACATAATCCTTCTTTTTCTAGCCACATACTGATGTGAGGTCAGATTTTCTTTATGTGCTGTACTTCAACAAAAAAGAACATATCTCAACAGATTGGGGGGAAAAAAGGCATATATGAGAAAAGAGGTTTCTTTTTATTAAGCCAGATAATAAAAAGACTTGCAAAATTATTTTAAAAAATGTTACTCTTCTAATTATTTTTGTGGAAAATAGTTATTTTTCATTAAAATATGTTAGTTATGTCAACATGCAATGGATTTGTTACTGTTGTTTTTAAAATAAATTGATAAATATTTTGAAAGTTCCTCTTTTAATTTCTAATACAAGAAGTATAAATAGATATTACTCATACAACAAAAATCTCCGTGAGGTTCTCAATAATTTTTAAGATTATGAAGTTGGCCTGAGAGAAGAATGTTTGAAAACCATTGCATTGAAGAATCATGACATTCAGGTCTGAGCAGGAAAAGCCTTGGCACTCCATGGAGGAAAGCAAAGAATGTGGCAGCCAGAGCTTTTCTGGGCTCAGAAAGCCAGAGTCTGGATTTGGACATTAATAGTTGCTAAAAAAAAAACTTTGGACAAGTGAGTTAAGCTCTCTGAGCATCTGTACCTCATATGTAGATAATAAGACATATTCTATAGGATTTTTAGGACTAAATTGAATATAAAGTATTCATCGTAATTGAGGTAAAACATCAAAGCTCAGTAAAGTTGACTTTTCCCGGTGATGACTGATAACGTATGTTTTTCACAGCTAGTTAATTTTCTGTCATAGAAAAGAAAAATAGACCCCCAAAAATAGACCCCAACTTACCTTTTATCCATAGCAGTATATAGCAAATAACATTTGCATGTGCTACATCAAAACTACATAAAATCCTATTAAAAATGCAGGAAACAAAGGTATCAAGTTAATTCAAGTTCTTTTTAAAAATCAACTGTTACCAGAACAACTAAATACATATGCAGAAAATAAATCTCACCCTTACCTCATTATTTTCACGTGCGCACGCGCGCGCGCGCACACATACACACACACACACACAGACTGAACAAAAATACCAGAACTACAACCCTTCTTGAAAAAAAGCTACAGAAGAATATCTTTGCAATTTCTAGGCAGAAAAGGCTTCTTTAAAAGCATATCTCAAAATGTACTAACCATAAAAGAAAAAAAATTTAATCAAAATTAAAAATTTCTGTTCATCAAAAGTAGTCTTTGAAAATGACAAGCTACACACTAGTAAAAATATTTGTAGTGTTAATATTTGTCCACAGAAGATATTAAAATTTTATAAAGTAATAATGAAATAAATGATAAGAAAACTAGGAAACACCATTAAAAAATGTCCAAAGATTTGAACATATATATCATGAAAAAATGTATTACGCATGGCCAACAAATACTTGAAAAGGTGCTCAACATTGTTAATTATGTTTTAAAAATCTAATGATAGCAAATGTGCTAAGAATTAGGAACAAATAGAACTTTCCTGCACTGCTGTTGAGAAAGTTAAATGATGCACATATTTTGAAGAAGTTTTACAAAGTTAAACACATGTCTTTCATATGAGCCAGTAATTTGTCCCCTAGGTATTTACCCAAGACAAATAAAAAATGTATATTCACAAAAGAAATGCATAAAATGTTTATAGCAGTCTTACCAAAAACTAAAAGCAATACAAATGCCCATTAAAATGAAAAGAAAATCAATGTCTGGTTTATTCAAACAATGAGATATTAGGCTGCAATAATACAAAAAAATAAATTACTCACATACACAATAATATGAAAGAATCCCAAAAAACATGGTGAACAAAAGAAGCCAGATGCAAAACTGTAAGTAGTACATAATTCCATTTATATAAAATCCAAGAGCAGACCAAAGTAATGGTGGTTAGAAATCAGAAATTGAGGGGGAGGACAGGGGATATAGGGGAAATGAAACTTTTAGAAAGGGCAAGGGAGCTCACTTTGGTTATGGAAATCTCCTATATCTTGTTTTGGACAGTGTCTTTATGGATATATAACTAAATCTCAAGATATGCACATTTCATATATGCTATTGGTATGTCAATAATGTTTATGAAGAAGAAGGGGAAGAGGAAGAAAAGGAGGAAGAGTTGGAAGAAGGTCATAGCAAGTATGGATCTCTCCCACAGGTCAATTAAATAAGAAATTATTAGGGTGGGGGCCAGGAATCTGTGTTATTCAAACATGTGAAGTGACTCTGCTGAACTCTAGGGTCTTGACAAGGGTTATCTTCACCATTGCTCCCACACCTGCAGAAAACACAAGGTTTCAAGTGAGAACAGGTCAAACAGGGCCACCTGTGTCTCAGACCTTCAAGAATTCCCCACCTTGAATCTCTAAAGCACTTTCTATCATATCATTAATCATAGTCTCATCATTTTAACTCTAACTGTAGATCATCTTTTAAAAGGATATCCTATGTCCTCTATGGATTAGGAGATCTGGTCCTTTCTCAGACATCTTTGGTGACTGGCCACAAATGTTATTTTAATGAGGTTTCTGGGCAATTTTTCCTCTGTTAATTCCCTCTGTCATGATGCTTGCACTGACAGCATTGCTTTGGAAGAAGTGCAATCCCTGAAATACCCGAAACACTTGTGGTGGGAATGCTCCAGTCCCAGAGAAAACCTAAGCAGAAGAAGGCTACAGGTCTCCAGCCTAAGCTCAGAATGACTCAGCATGATCACAAGGGTGAACAGAGGGCCACCCAAGGTCAGTGGGAGGTGATCCTGGTCTTTTCTAAGAAAGCCCATAAAGCCAGGGGCTTAGGGAAGCAGAGTAGACCATTGACCCAACAGGTCTGGCTGAATGCCCAGGGTCAGCCCTTCTCTCAAGCAAATGTGTGTATGCCTAATGCCACAAAACCTCTTCCCCAAAACCTAACACAATACCTTCCTGGTACCAGGTTTTAAATTGGTTGAAACACAAAAAGTTCAAGAGCCTCTAGTCAGATCTCTGAAAAGAAACCACATTACTGGCAAGACAGTGAAAACAAAGCATCCTATAAAACCTGAACATGTTTTTGTCACATTTTTTCTTGAAAGGCAATTGTGCAATCTTCAAAACTGAGATCCAAGATTCTGTACAGCTTGAATTAAGAGCTGAGTTACCTGTTCCATTGATTGCATGTTCTAAATAGATGGGCACAGTTCCACTGAGAGGAACACAATGTGCTTTATCCATGCATTCCATCCATAGGTAGTAGAGTCAACAGTGTGAAAGTTTTGTGAGCCCGTTATACATCAGGCATCTGTGAAGCAAAGTATGCTAACAACCACACTTAATGTTCACAGCAAAACCCAGAGACTATAATTGCCATTTTCCAGTTGTGAAAACTAAGGCTAAAGAGGTTAAATAATGGATCCAAAGTCATCTAGCAAGGAAATTGCCAAGCCATGTTAGACCAAGTGGTCTTACCCCATGAGTCATTCATTTCCTAAACAAATTTAATCACTTAGAAAATACTTATTAAATACATTATATTGCAGACACTGTTCTAATCACTAGGAATATAATGACTAATCAAACAGACAAAAGTCTCTACCCTTATGAAGTGCATGTGCCAGTAGAAAGAAAAGTAATGAACAAAAACGCTTATAGGTTAATAAGCAATGATAAAGGATAAAAAGTGGTAGCATATATTTGGGGTGCAGCTTAGCTAGATAAGATGGTCCCAAAGTCCTCTTTGAAGACGAGTCTTTATAAAAATCCCCAACTTGGTTAAGGTAGGAGTGCAACCAGGCACACATTTGCAAGAATGCTTGCACTGAATGCTTGTCACTTTAAAAAGGTAGAAAGATGGAAAGAGGAGCTAAAGAAGATAAACTAAGGAAGGAGTGGTGGGAAGTATATTAAAAAGGCTTCTGGGACATATCTAGTAGAACACTGTGGAACATTTTACTATGAGTGTGATCAGAGCCTTGAAAGGCTTTGAATAGAGAGGCTTAACCACTATGGGGAGACCAAACTTGGGAGGGGCTTCAACAAGAAAGGATTTGGGGAGATCAATCAGAAGACCAATGTAAAAAAGCAATCTAGAGATGGTAGTAGCAGTAGAGGTGATGAGAAGTGATTGCATTTGGGATATACCTTGGACTCACAGCTATGGGATTTCCTTTAGAGTTGCAGGAAACATATGTCTCAAGGATGACATTGATGCTTTTAACTATTATTGTACCCTCTCCATGTATTTACCAAAGAGAAAAAGTACTTCTAACTTCCAGAAAAAAGGATTGAGAATCAAGACAAAGCCCCTTCCTTGGTATGAGCAAGGCGCTCTCTAGAAAACCAATAAAAAGTAGCTTTTGCAAGTAGTAGGGTCTTAGCTTGATGGGAAGGACACTCCAGACTCTTATAGCACAAGGAATGTCAGAATACATCTCTGGGGTAGTGAGCTTTATTTCTGACTCAACCATTTACAGAAAGTGTGACACCAGCAGCCTAAGCCCTCTGGTTTCATTTGCTTTAAATATAAAATGGACATAAAAATGCATGCCCTGCATATATGTGATATGGTGTAGAGATTGAATGAAATGAAGTAGATGAAAGTATCCTAAAAATTCTGAAGTGTAGCCTACCCACAATACACAAAAAGAATTCTATCTTCCCAGACTTAGTATGCCTACATAATAGAACTCATGTTATATACACTTTATCATTTGAGTTTCAATATATCTGTGCTTGGGAATTATCTAGAAGCTGACAGGTTGTCCTTTAAGCTACAGGAGGAAATGAAAAACAAGAACAAAACAAAAACAAACCATACTTATGTTTTCCCATGTGTATGTGACTTTCTTTCCTTTTCTAATCCAGGACAATTTCTCTGTGTTCTAATATCTGTTCTCCTATCTATGTTTGTTTGTTTTTTTGTTTTTTTTTTTTTTTTTGTAGTATGCAGTTGTTTTTTCTTATATTAAGAAATGTGGCTAGAAAACCAAAAATAGGTAAACTTGTAATGAAGAAGTAGATAAACAAAAGGCATAGAATGTTCAAACTTTAGGATATGAATTTAAAAGTTTTGAGCCAATTTGAGAGAGTTCAACCTCAACATTAAAAGAACACTGGGCCTGGATGAGTCCACAGTAAGGACACAGGAGACACTGTAGAAAAATGCTCACGCATGTAGGAATCTGGTTTTTTTTTTTTTTTTTTTTTTTTTTTTTTTTTTAAAAAAACTAAACTGGAAACTCCAGTGAAAACCTTATGGAATACAGATAGTATTCACTTTCTGTTTTACTCAGAAACTTCTGGGATGTCAACATTAGCTCAGAAGGGAGTAAAATGAAGTGTCTTCAGTTTCCATAATTCTGATTGACGTATACTTCTTAGTAGGACTTGTACTGTATAAATAGTTTCCTAGATACTTGGGGTTTGTCATTATACCCTAAAATATAAAGGATTGGATCCTGAATCTTTAAGCATTTGTATCTGAACAATTAGATAAAATAGGGGATGGCAGAGAAAGAAAAAGTGATTTGCACTAGCTGCTATTAAAATAGGTGAAAACCAGCTGAAGAGGACCCTGACTTACAAATCACAATATACAAGTCACCTTTTCATGACTTTCTTGCTTCTATCTACATTGCTCATTCCTTCCTATTAACCACACTACTTCGCTAGCCTCCTCTGCCTGTATTATTGGTCATTCAAATGCCACCATCAGTTACTCTACACATTAACTAGGTTAAATATCACACACACATACACAAACACACACACAAACATACAAGCCACTGTATCAGGAGATGGGGAGGAAACTTCAGAGCTTCAAATAAGTTCTGGTTTCAGGTAGGAAAGAACCACAAAAAATATAAGCAGTTTACCCCAGGGACAAATTTCCATAGGTGAGAGGGAGCAGAGAGTACTACTGTTAACACTAGATGTGTGTTCCCCTATGTTCAGGCCATATGGTAGAGTGTGGTCAATGTGAATTGGACAGAGAAGCTATGTGTTCCATTGGTCCCCGAAGCTTACTCAGGCATCCATGCTGCTTGTTTATAGCTGCAATTGAAGAACTCTGAGATAAAAGTGAAACTTGATCCCCACTAATGGAAATGAGCTGCCCAACTTCCACAGAACTAGATGTGAACAGAAATTTTTATGTTATCTGTCTACTGCAATTTTGGAGTTGTTGGATTTAGTAGGTAGTGTTGATACTCTATGATTAAATGCTTTGGATGACAAATTACATCTTCTAGTCTTTTGCTGATAGAGCTAGAACCAAGATCTGAAGCACATGAATCTATATTCTAAACTAAAAAAAAAAAAAAAAAAAAAAAAAAAAAAAAATTTAATTCAGGTGTGATGCTTCCCAAGCTCCCTACTAGACATGGGTTTATGGCAGGAGTTGAAAGTTGGCCCTCTTCTGTTTTAGTCCCTATAACTCCTACAAACCAACACCTCCTCCAGTTGCTCTAATTGTATCACTTACCTCAATTTATACATTTGGGTCAAGAATTCACTCTAAAAAAAAATAGTTGCAGAGAAATAGTTGGTTTCTATGCATCAAAGTGTGATTTCATTTTTCTGATTTATTTGTTCTTAGTGCATATCTGAAAGCAAATGTACTGAGAAAATTGGAGAATCAAAGATGAAGGAAAGTAGATCTATAAGAATAGTGTGGAAATAGAGTGGCTGAATGCAAATGTCTAGAAGCAGAGAACAGGAAGGGTTGTAGAAAGGATACCCAGGGCAAATCTCACAAATTTTTATGTACAGTTATCTCTAGAAAATAAGAAAAGCTGAGTAATATTCCATTGAGTATATATATCACATTTTCTTTATCCATTCATTTATTGAGGGACACTTACGTTGGTTCCATAGTCTAGCTATTGTGAATTGAGCTGCTATTGAACTTTGATGTGGCTGTGTCACTGTAGTATGCTGATTTTAGGTCATTTGGGTATAAACCAAGGAGTGGGATAGCTGGGTCAAATGGTGATTCCATTCCCAGTTTTCTAAGGAATCTCCATACTGCTTTCCATAGTGGTTACACCAATTTGCAGGGCCACCAGCAATGTATGAGTGTACCTTTTTCACCACATGCTCGCCACATTTATTATTTCCCATATTCTTGATGATTGACATTCTGACAGGAGTGAGATGAAATCTTAGAGTAGTTTTGATTTGCATTTCTCTAATTGCTAGAGATGTTGAACATTTTTTCATATATTTGTTGATCAGTTGGATTTTTTTTTTGGGGGGGGGGTCGTAACCGGGGATTGAACTCAGGGGCACTCAATCACTGGGCCACATCCCCAGCCCTTTTTTGTGTGTTTTATTAGAGAGAGGGTCTCACTGAGTTGCTGAGTGCCTCACCATTGCCGAGGCTGGCTTTGAACTTGTGATCCTCCTGCCTTAGCCTCCCAAGTGCTGGGATTACAGGCGTGTGCCACCGCGCCCAGCTTGAGTTCTTTATATATACTAGAAATTAATGCTTTATTGGAGGTGCATGTGGTAAAGATTTTCTCCCAATCTGTAGGCTCTCTCCTCACGTTATTGTTTCCTTTACTGAGAAGAAGGTTTTTAATTTGAATCCATCCTATTTGTTGATTCTTGATTTTACTTCTTATGTTTTAGGAGTCTTGTGAAAGAAGTTAGATCCCAGGCCAACATGGTAAAGATTTGGGCCTATTTTTTCTTCTATTAGGCACAGGGTCTCTGTTCTATGCCTAAGTCTTTGATCACTTTGAGTTGATTTTTGTGCAGGGTGAGAGATAGAGGTTTAATTTCATTTTGCTATATATGGATTTCCAGTTTTGCCAGCACCATTTGTTGAATAGGCTATCTTTTCTCCAGTGAATGTTTTTGGCACCCTTGTATAGTATGAGATAACCATATTTATGTGGGTTTATCTCTGTGTCCTCTATTCCATACCATTGGTCTACAAGTCTATTTTGGTGCCAATACCATGCCATTTTTGTTACTATTGCTCTGTAGTATAGCTTAAGGTCTGGTATTGTGATGCCTCCTGCTTCACTTTTCTTGCTAAGAATTGCTTTAGCTATTCTGGGTCTCTTATATACTCAATGGAATATCACTCAGCTTTAAAGAAGAGTGAAATTATGGCATTTTCCAGTAAGTAGTTAGAGTTGGAGAATACCATGCTAAGTGAAATAAGCCAATCCCACAAAACCAAAGGCCGAATGTTTTCTCTAATATGTGGATGATAATTCACAATAAGGCAGTGGGCACTAGAGAAGAATAGCATTACATCAGCTTAGGTAGAGGGAAATGATGGGAGGGGAAGGGATGGGATGTGGGGATAGGAAAGATAGTAGAATGAAACAGACACTTTATATATATATATGTGTGTGTGTGTGTGTGTGTGTGTGTGTGTGTGACTACATGACCAATATGATTCAGCAACATATACACTCAGAAAAATGAGAAATTATATCCAATCTATGTATGATATATCAAAGTGCATAAATACATTTCTACTGTCATGTATGACTAATTAAAACAAATAAAAAATTTAAAAAAAAAAGAAATTTGAGAATGAGGAAGAAATTCACCTTATTAAATCTGCCTGAACAAAAGACAAAAGAAAAGAAAAGAAGAAAAGCCATTCTTCCATTGACTGTCAAGGCTGCTTGATTTCTATTTCCAGGTGTGACAATGCATACAAAATTTCTACTATATTAATTGAGTAAGCTTTTTCAGATTAGTGTGACACTGTAATCCTGGATCAATACACTGTATCTATGAAAGAACACTTCGTAAATTCCAAACAAATACTTGTGGAATACAACCAATATGACCTCCTCATAACATTTGAAATTGCTTGTGTATGGAATGAATTTGTGTGCTTTCTTACCACCACCAAGAGTAAACACTCTTCATTGCACATCTTTTTAGATGCCCTTTTAAAAATTCATGATGATTTCCTTCTTTTAGTTATCCCTAAAATACTTATTTTAACTTGTTTTCATCTAGCTGAAGGTACTTAAATTCTAGATAAAATATTTCACGGAGGAAAAGTCCTATGTTATGTATCAGAAAGTTACTTAGGGTAGCAAAAAATTAAAGATAATAATTTAATTGTTAATGCCTATGAAACATCTGATGAAGGAAAAAGAGTTTATCCAGAAAGGGAGGAAAAAACACACCAAAAGCTTTTCTGAGAAAAGCTGAAAATAGAAGGAGAATATAATGGAAAAGTTCTCTGAGAGTTTTAGGGAGGACACAAGTAATTCACATACTGAGGCAGCAAGTGGGTAACGGGTCCTGCTAAGTCCAAGGCCCCACATTAAAATAACTAGAAAAATCTTCCTCTTCCATTGCTTCTCCCAGGAGCACCAGCAAAAGTTGTATCCTTTGACTGAAGTCCAATCCATGCATAGACAGAAATGTTGCAGGCTGTGGCAAAGTGACATGGGTATCTCTTTTCTAAAGTCTTCAGTTTCATTCCAGTGTTACAAATAAGACATAGCAATATCCAGGACCTCATCTTTTTAGTGGAAGGCACTCAAGTCTTATAATGGAGTTCACACAACTTTGAAAGATTCCCCCAAAGCAAGAGTCCATTGCATTTGTAACTCCTACACTCATGTGTACAAAGGCAGGCTGGCCCCCAGCAAGGCCAGTGGAAACTGCTGCTCACACAGTTCTTTTCACCATTGTCCTGCTCTTGTGAGTCCCACACAGCAACCCCCACTACTTGCCTAACTTAACTGTGAAGCACTGAGGCCTTGGACCATCTGAGGTCCTTCACTGAAACACATGACTATACTGGGGGTAAAATTTATATCATATAGTCAAATATAATTGATGGAATCAAAGAGCCTACCATGGAAAGTTAACAAACCAAGTTTTACAGTTGCCCTGAGAATGAACTCATGTTCCTAAAACCTGACACTTGACTGGGTTCTTTATATACCAGTTTCACCTTCTTCCCTGGATTATAGTTTTAAGAACATCCAAGAGAGATTTCTGGTCTTCCTTTTGTACCTGGGACTTCGCTTCTGAAAATAACTCTTTCTTTCAGGCATGATATTGACGTGGCAACTGTGCATGTCTCTCTGTGAATGTCTTTCTGTTACTGCCTCTAGAGTTTAAACTTTCATAATCCTGGCCTTACTTATTTAGGGCCACAGCCTTTGATAAGTTATTCTAAAAAATGAGTTTTTCTAATACCTGCAATTTTCCAGTTGAAATCCACAGATTCTCCAAATGTTAATTCAATTAAACTAAATTAATTATGTAGCATTAATCACTTACTATATGCCAAAAGCTGATTTGGAAGAGTGAGAGAATATAAA
Organism: Tamias sibiricus; assembly: GCA_025594165.1. Taxonomy (NCBI): domain Eukaryota; kingdom Metazoa; phylum Chordata; class Mammalia; order Rodentia; family Sciuridae; genus Tamias; species Tamias sibiricus. The sequence continues at coordinate 144,845,401 of CM046660.1, read as the reverse complement.
AATATACAAGTTTATCTGTGTTCTCAATAGTTTACATTTGTGATGGCCAGATACACATTAAGCAAATAATCTACAAACATAAAACTGCCCTGCTTTGGCCAACATACTTCAAAAATATTTGTTGAATGAGTGAACAAAGAACAAATAATTGTTTGAATGAGCAACGCTGATAACAGGGATGGCAAAGAAGCACTTAAGATCTTGTTATCACAGGATGGGTAAACAGATTTATCTGGAATTAAGAAAGTACATTCCACATGTATGACACTCCTTCCCATCCCAGGAAGTCACTGTGCATCCTTCAGTCCTCCTTTTGTATGCAAGGACTTAAAATTGAGAGCAGAAAAGTCATATTTGCCCCTCTGGGACACAGGTCTTCTCTGTCTTAGATCCATGCTGCCTATAAGCAAAGGCTTTTGGGAATCTTTACCACCTCAGGCTACTTAGGAGTTCAGAGAAATCTCTTCTACAGTGTATCAGAAAATGGTGGCTATAACTTGAAGACTGGACAGAGTTACAAATGCAGTTCACATGGGCAGTGGAAGAATTAAACACCTCTAGTTGAAGAACATGCTATGTTGGGCTGTAGATGTCATCTGCTGTCCTCAGGGTGCATGGAGTTCAATATACTCTTTACAGAAATGCTTTCTCATCCCAGAGTAGTAGTGTGATGTTCAGTTTTGTCTTCATCTTCATACTGACCTGATTGATCTCCTTTTATTCATTCCTTCCAAGTTAAGTCCAATTTGCATAGACCTTGATCATAATAAACACACAATCAAGAGGGTCCAGCTAGGCACAGTGCATGACTATCTAGTCCATCTACCAGTCCTCCCTCAATGCCTCCCTCAATGCCTGTCTTCCCTCAGAATCCTTAAAGGATTTCTTCCCTTTCCTTTTTTTCTTTTTCTTTTTTTCTTTTAAGACACAGACAGGTTTATTTAGGAAAGCACATACACATTTAAAGGGAGAATGGGGCTATCCCAGGGGAAGACACAGAGACTTTGTTTTGTTTTTGTTTTTGTTTTTTTGTTTTGCATGGGTGGAAGAGAGTAAGAAATACACTTTCAAAGGAGAATGCCAACCATTTGAGAGTGAGAAACATCTGGGGTAAACAAGGAAGACACATTCAAGAGAGAAAAAAGGCCATCTCCAGAGGGAGAAGTTTCTTAATGCTTTATTTGGTGAAGTTTTTTATGACTTCCTTAATTTGTTGTTTGTTTAATTTCTCCAAAGTGCCTTTTTGTCCAAAGGAGATTTTCCTTCTTGGATCCTTTTATTTATTCATGTGTTTTCAGTCACTAAAACACTTCACATTTTTCCTCTCTCTGAGTCTTACTGTTCTCTCTGTTTGTACAACTTTGGGGCTTATTTAACAATTTCCTTCAAACAATTCAAGAGGCCCAATTCTCTATTTCTATTCTGGTATTTCTTCCAAACCCCATTAGCCCTATTTCTAAATCAGCACCCAAATCAACCAAATGCCTTCAAGTCCTCCCCAAAGCCATGGAATTGAGATTTCTACAACATAATCTGTCACAAAGTTTGTCTACATTCTCTGCTGATAAATCGTGATGATGGATTTACAATTCCATGTGAAGCTTCTACAGCTCTTTCACATATTCTCATTTGTGTTGATCACCTTAACTCAATCAGTTTAGTATACTTATATCAAAATAGGGCCACATATCTGATATGAAATTCCCATAATGCTTTCTCAACTTGAGAGGTATGCAAATAAAAACTTCACACATCTTGATCTGTAAAAGTATTATGTGGTTACATAACTTCTTGGAGTCTTCAACAAGTGAGGAATGTTGATTTAAATTTTGTCTCAAGGGAAAGAGGATTAGACTACATAAAGCAGGGCCACCCTGGGCAAAGAAATATTCACTTAACTTGATTTGTCCCATGGCCCTGAGGCCATTATCCAGGAGCCCTAAGGATTGAGAGAAGAGAGAAGGATATTTGACACCAGTAAGCATGCCTCAGGAGACCATCTTCTGTTGGCAAGCCTACTAATGACTTACTATCTGCTTAAATCTTGTCCTTGCTCTGAGCAAAATAAAAGTATTAAGGATAAGAGAGTTAAGCTAGTTTTATCACTGTCTTGCTTTCCCAACCTATGGACTAAGAGATGACTTGGAGGGCACAAACTCAAAAACTGTGTATATAAACAAAGTTTATAGGAACCACATTGTTCTTTAAAATTTATAGGAATATGGCCAAATTATATCCTTGTATTGTTTGCACGCATGAATATATAACAACAAATCTCACCTTATATACAACTATAATGTATCCAACTGAAAAAAATGTAGAAAAAAATAAAGTGAATAGGAATACCATGATAACCCAAAGAGAAAAATTAATATATCATAGTACTATATTAATTTAGTGAAGGGTTATAGAAACTAATATTCCTACAGGACAGTCCCCAGAGAAAAAATTGAAAAGATGGTGCAGCTCAGGAGTAAGGGAGGGGAAACTAGTCAAGCATTAACCTCCCAGTAAATCCCTTCCCAATAACAATGGGCCCTGAAGGAAGGGGTGGATACTGTATGCTGGCCTCTGACTTTGACCTTCCCCCATTGCAAATTAGTTCTAAATGGTGACACAATAAATATCAAAACTCTGGGAAACAATGAATCCCAGAGAAAGAAAATCAATAGGCAAGATTTGAGTACTCATCCCTCGGGATCTGGACTCCTATCTCCTCAGGTAGAAATGTGTTTTAACATTTTTACAATTGCCTTCCTGAGTTAAAGTTTTAACCTGCACAACTAGCCCCCGACTATCCAAATGGCACATCCACAGTTTCCAATGATTAAACCACCCTCATTGTACCCTATAAAATTAAAATCCCCTCTGTAACCCATGGCCATTTTCACACCAGAAAATGACCCCCTCCACATAATGCACGACCACAAGTATGGAATCCTAAATGGAATGGGTTGTAATCCATGTATGCATTATATGTCAAAATACACTCTACTGTCACGTATAGCTAAAAACAAAATAAAAACCTGATTTGCAACATGTAGATAAAAGTGAAGCTTATCAGTTGGAATTCACTCTGACAGTGCTGAAAATAGATATTATCATATTTACATGCTATCTCAAATTTTGCAAATTTTTGTACCACAATAAGCAACATGCTGCAGAAAATGTAGCAAAACAAATAATATGACTTACTTTCTTTGTATTCATAGTTTACTGGCTATCTTATTCTGTTTCCTACTGTTTACCATTTTGATAAAGTTTCTAGGTTGATTCAGCTGACAGGAATCATAAGCAAAAGTAGCATGTTTTTTTAAAAGCTCATTCTCTTATTTTATGGATTTGCACTTGCCTAGTAGAAACATTCCCCATTTTCCCCCATTTTATTCCTGGGGAGCAAAGAATAGTTATGAGAGAAAATGTTTTATAAGGAGTATGGAATTTCTTTTCTTTCTTTTTTTTTTTTTTTTTTTTTTCAGAGATAGACTTGTGAGACTCCAAAGAACTTAGAATTAGAAAAATTTGTATTGCAACAATAAGAAATTATACAAGATACATTTCTAGAGAAGTAAAATGAAGGTGAGGGATGGAAATAAGACTGCAGGCTGGAGAAGGAAGAACAAGGTTATTCTAGCAATACCTGCTGCAACCATGCATGCGTGCACAGGAGTCAGATGCTCCAGGTAGGGAGATTCCGCCATTCTAATTTTAAAAACTCAAACTTTCAGTAGGAAATATCTAGGTTATTTTCCTATGGCTATTACAGGGAGACTAGGACTATTTGAAACAAACAGATATTTGGTTATGCCAAATTCACCCAAAGTTGTATTTCCTTGGAACCAAAACAAGCAGCTGATTTCCTGCCAGTAATTAATTAATCAGATCCACATTTGAAGTGAGTTGACTATAGATTTTTGTCAATATAGAGATAGCTACAGATGTTCTACTACTGTTTTCTATGTAATCCCAGCTAACATGTTGTGTAATTATTCAAGTATGTCCCATAAGGTAAGATTTCCACTGCTATGCAAAGGACCATCAAGTACATTATTAAATGCCTAAAAGAAAATCATACATAGAAGAAAACACAATATAGGAATATGAGAATTAACCCCGGATCAAAGTAGCCAAATCACCTTTTGACCACTTCCTGGGGTTGACTGTGATCTTACTTATGACTTTCCATCCCTATTGGAAAATGGACATTTCAACAGCTACTTCATCAGACCATCTTGGTACTGTTACTGAAAGACATTTTTTAGGGTATAGCAAAATTCTTTCAATTTCAATTCTTGTCCCTTTGGCTAGTAACATAAAACAGAGTTAGTTATATCTTCAAAGCAGAGGAAATCTGTGTGTTTAATTGTATGCAAACGTGATGTTTGAGGCTGTTGTGGTCAGAATAAGAAGATGGCTAAACAAGGGAGTGATTGATGATGTCAAGTTCAAGGAGACAAGAGACCCTGTTATGGTTTGGATCTGGACTGTCCCCGAAAGGCTCATGTGCTGAAGCTTGGTCCCCAGTGTAGCAGTGTTCAGAGATGGGACTTCTGGGAAATGAATGGATCATTAGGGGTTTGACCTCATCAGTGGATTCAGGACTTGATAGCAATATTGGGAAATGGTAGGTAATGGGACCTTGCTGAAGGACTTGGTCCCTAGGGGTGAGCCCTTGGGGACGAAATCTAGTCCCTGCCCCCTTCTCTTTTTCTGTCTCTACTTCCCAGCTGTCCTGACTTGAGCAACTTTCCTCTGCCACATCCTCTGCCATGATGCTCTGTCTGACCACAGCCCTAAAGCAGATTGCCAGCGAATGATGAAATGAAGTCTGAAACTGTGAGGCAAATCTTTCCTCCTCTAAGAGGTTTCTCTCAGATATTTGTCACAGAAACAAAAAGCTCCCTAACACAGGCCCAGTCTTCAGTTAAATTGCAAAGGTTCACATATATTGAATAGAAAACACTGTGAGTTTTATTAATGTGAAAACATAGAAGGTAAAAAGGAGAAATGGAGAATTAAGAATTCAAATTTCTCGGGCTGGGGTTGTGGCTCAGCGGTAGAGCACTCACCTAGCACGTGTGTGGCCCGGGTTCAATTCTCAGCACCACGTAAAAATAAACACATTGTGTACAACTAAAGCAAATAAATAAATATTTTTTTTAAAAAAAAGAATTCAAATTTCTCTTGGTTCAATGCACTTAATTTTCAAATATTTTTAATGAAAGAACAGCCATCTTACAAACATTTATTGAACTTTTCTCATGTTGAGGATATTGGTAAGTCATGAAGTCACATATTAGAACAAAGATGGTATATAGAAATCTGACATAGATTTTTATAAATGGAAACATGAGAATGTACATGTTTCAGTGTGGTGCAATTTGCTCCAAATTCTAGTTCTGTGACCAATTAGCAGTATGACTTTGGACAACTTCCTTAACCATTTGATGACTCAGTTTCCTCATCTTTAAAGTGAGGGAATATCTACCTTACAAGGTTATTATGAGAATTAAATGAATTAGTAAATGTAAAGCAATTGGAATAGAGCCTCCTACATAGTTTTGTTTATTTTTATTGAAGTCACAACAGGATGAAGAGTCAGTATCCCTAGGTATTTGATTAAACAGAACTTAATAAGAAGCTGATTCATAATGAGGTATGCGGGCAAAGAGGAGAGGTAGAAAATAGAAAGCAAAGAATTGGGAAAGAAATTATAGGTACTCAGAACAACTTTTGTCAGGTACAAAGATAACAGGTGTAAAACCCTGGAAGTTTGATGTTTCTAGAGCTAAAGTGATGGGGAAGGGAAGAAACAATAGAAGAGTATGCCACAAAGGCCTTGTATGCCTAATCAGGCACATGCATTTTATCTCATGTGGATGATGGAAAGACACTAAATAGCTCTAATCAGGGAAATGACGTGATCATGTTGGATTTATTTCTGGAAAGGAAAAGATTGATTTTAGAATATCTTAACTGGAAGATATCGAAAGACGGTTATGTCTGTGACTCTTTGAAAAGTTAAATGTCTATTAAAGGTTAATGTATAAATAAAAAATTAATTTGCCAAGTTTAGCTTCTTATCAATAAATGATAATTTAATGTCTTTTTCTAAGTGCTTCCTATAGCAAGACTCTATGGTGAAAGATCCTGGGAACCACTGTGACTATAATTTTGTTCAAATCTAATGAAAAGGTTTAGTAGATTAGGATCTATATGAAAAATAGCAATGTGGACCAAATATCAAGCAGAGTGCTTAATCACTCAAAAAAAATTATAGGCCATATGCAAAATGTACATCTAAACTCTTCTCACGGGATGTAAATCAGAAGCAATGTCATCTTCAGTGGCATAATGCTGTATAAGCTACTTCCACTGCCACTTCTACTTTTTCTACTAATCCTGCTGTTAACATTACCCTCTTATGGAGAGTAATAAGAAGAGGAGAGGGTTGAACATTTTCTTATTTTCTTATGGAGAGGGTTGAACATTTTCTTTTCTTTGCTTACTAGATGGCAGACAGCATTCTAGATGCCTTTCAAATATTTGCTCTTTTAATGCACATAACAACCTTCTGAGGGTGATGGTATTTTTAACCCCATTATACATATTAGGAATCTGAGCCACAGGGATGTTAAAAACCTTGCCCCAGGTTGCAATGCAGAGCCAACATTTGAACCCACATAGCTTGGTTTCCAAGTCTTTGTGTTTAATCACCCCACTATACCATCTCTCATACATGAAAAAATTTTATTATAAGAGAATCTGGGTAAATTTGACAATTCAGAAAAGGCAATATTTTCCTCTCATTCATAATACTACTCTATTCTGACCCCGCTAAAGATACCTATAAAATGAAAATAATTCAACTTATTTGTTTAAAGATTTCAAGACCAAATAAGAGAGTCTCTCAGCTGGCTCTTCCATTTGCTTCTCTATAAGTGCAGCAACTACTTACTTGTTGACTTGAAAGGAACAAAATTCACATTTCCCTCCTCCTTGCCTTCCAATAAACCTGCCCCCCACACCAGCCTGGTCCTTAATTCCAAAGTCCAAGTTTTAACTGAAAAGAACCCTGTTAATTCTTGAGTAAATAAAACTTAGTGGTAAACCTGCTTTTATAGTGGTCATTACAGATCCTGCTTTCTTAAGACTCCAATGGCCTCTCTGTGTTGGTACCTAATTGTCTCACAGAAGGTTGAATCCTCACTAATACAATGCCCACCTAGCAGAAGACAGAAAGGCAGCACATGGTAAACTGTAAGCCAAGCTGGGTTCCCAAGACACAGAAGAACTATATGTAAATAAATACAATAGGCAAAGGAATGAAGAAGGGAAGGAAAGAAAATATCCACTTACCTACAGTGTGAAAAAATAGCTACGTAATAAACTGATATAATGACAATCTAACTTGTTTCTAGAATCGGCCTTGGGACTTTTTAGGGTTCCAGAGCAGGATCCTTGTGTATCAACTTCCCAATGAATAATAATCCTGTTTATTGGTGGCATTCAAGTAGGAGACAGAAAGACCAAAGCCAGATGCTACTTCCATAAAGAAATTCTCTGGGCTGGGGTTGTGGCTCAGCGGTAGAGCGCTCGCCTAGCACGTGCTCGGCCCAGGTTTAATCCTCAGCACCACATAAAACTAAAGGCATTGTATAAAACTAAAACAAACAAATAAATAAATATTTAAAAAAATAAAGAAAAAAAGAAATCCTCTGCTGGTCTCAGACATAAGTGACTGAAGGTAGCCCAAGAAGATAATTGTCAGATGCCCTATTCGCATCCAGCACAAAAGGCAAACTTTAAGTCCCGATAATTGTCCTATCCACTGTAGGAATAGTATTTTCTTCAAGTAAATTTTAAAGGAAGCTTAATTAGAACATGCAAACTGTCTAGAGGTGGCAATTGCATCAATGGCCTGGAAGGGACTATGTAAATGGGAACAGACCAGAGTTTCTAAGCATTCTTACAAACTCTAAGGCAATAGCAAGTTTTGAGGCTTGGTATTATTGGCATCCATTTTTTTCCCTTATAACATTATAGGTGAAGAGACTGCAAAAAAGATGCCCATAAAAGCTTTCTTAATAGGCCCCAGCAATATTCCATGTAACTAGCAGTAATTACTATAACTGCTGTAATCTGAGATCACAGATATGGCAGGAGCATTTTTAACATTACTTTATTAATGATTTCTGAGAATTTATTCTGTGCAAAGACACCAAATTCTATAGAGAGAAATCTTCCATGCTAGTCAGATCTGCAAACGCAGCAACATCTGCTGCTGTTGTCCAAAATTATCCTCCTGCACAGCCATGTTTAATCTAGAGAAATGTAGCCCAAAGAGTCAATGACGTCATTGCCTGTCAGGCTAATAACTGTGACTTCACCCAACCTAAACACACCAAAGATGTTAAGAACAGAGAGGTGTTTGTAGCACATCTCATTGTCTGTTGACAGGTTGAAGAGCTGGAAGTACTAGTTCTAACATGCCCTTAAATAAAGTATTTAACAAGAACAGCTCTTCTAAAATTATTATAACTATCAGGGTTCTGAACCTAGCTAATGCTTTCCTTAGGAGAATCACAAAGTCCACTTTCATTATTACCCTAACTCTGCCAATGTCTTTCTCTCTGTAGAAAGCAATGTTTATGTTTATCATATAGAAGATGAAATGGAAATAAAGACAATTCTTTTATTAAAAGTTGTGTTTGTGGAGAGAGGTGGTGTATCTCTAGTGTTTTTATCATGGAGTTCTCATTTGCATTTCAAAGGGCAAGGAGAAGAGAAGAGAGAGAAGAGAAAATGCTTGTGATGAAACACTTCTATGGCACTAAGTAATCAGAAAGGATGTTTTATATGGTGGTATTTGTGTGTATGTGTTTACTGGAATAATCTGACTTTGTCTAAGTACTTGCTTGATTTCATCTAAAATTATTGTCTGAAAACTTCAGAAATTATAAGTATATCTAAGTAATCAAAGTACAAAGGGGAGATTATCTGAGAGCCCAAAGCACTAAAATATCATAACCAAATTTTTACATAAAACTGTCATAAAATTCAAACCTTATCATCCTCATCATTTTCTGTCATAACCAAGTAAAAAATAGGCAAAGAATTACATGGAATTCAAATGTTGAATGTTACTTTCAGCTACATTCAGAAAATTTCTAAGAAAGAAAAAGAAAAGGAAACAAAATCAACAGCATTTTAAAGATATTTGTAAAGCTCTCTTTCTCTACCTCTTTGTGTCTGTCTGTCTCTCTCTCTCTTTCTCTTTTTGAAAATATTTTCTATAATATGAAGATTTAACAATTCTTTTTAAAGTTTTTTTTTTTTTTTTGCCCTAAAAGATATATCACAGACACACACACAAAGAAGTTACAAACATTTGTAACAGATTTGAAAATGTTGGATAGAAAATTGAAATACAATATCATCTTTTAAAAAAAATCTTTCGTGTCAGGTTTTTGTTTTGATTTGTTTTGTTTTGTTTTGTTTTTGCTTGTTTGCTTATCATGGTAGTCCTCTCTGGGATACAAAAGTGACGGGGAAAGCCCTTGCTCTCCTTGGACAAAAATATTCCTGAACAGGAAATAGTGCCCAGAAGAACAATGCATGAAGATGCTGTAGGCAAAAGGTCAGACAAACGGAAGTCTCTCTGCTGGGTTCTTTGTTGCAAGGCTACATCCACTTACCATTTAGAGCCGGCAGAGCTAGATATTTGGTAATACAGACCATAGTGCATTTTGAAGTTTCTTGAGTTAGAATCAAAAATTGTCAGATATAATGTGCTCAATTTATCCGATTAAACAATTCTTTCCTAAATATGTTAAGAGAAACTCTCCACATTGGTCACCCAAAAAGGAAAGATTTGGGGGGAAAAATTGTCTTTTTAAAGTATATACTTAGGTATCTGGCAGGGGAAATACCATGATCTTACTGTTGATTTTCCCAGGGCAAGGCACATCCATTCTAGTCTGGATATGCTGACCCCTGGGATTTCCTGGGAAACCTCGACTCCATAATTTGTGGTAATGGGGAATGGCTTTTACACTTTCCCCTGATAAAATAAATAGGTAAATAAATAAATAAGTAAGTATAGCCATGCGCAGGGTTGCATGCCAGCTTCAGGAGGCTGAGGCGAGGACCACAAGGTCAAGGTGAGCCTGGGCAACTTAGTGAGGCCCTAAGCAACTTGGCGATATCCTATCTCAAATTTTTTAAAAAAGGCAGAGGATATAGTTCAGTGGTTAAGTGCTCCTAGGTTCAACCCCTGGTACTTGAAGATATAAAAATTAAAAATTAGAAAAGTAAGTATATTCCTCGCTCTAGAGAATGAGAATACAAGACGAATACAAGACAAACTGGGAGAAAATATTTACCAAAGACACTCCTGACAAGATCACTGTGCAAAAAATACAAAGAACTCTTAAAACTCAACAATGAGAAAATAAGCAACCCAATTTAAAACATGGGCAAAAGACCTGAGCGGATATAAGAAAATGTTCAATAGCAGATATCAAAAGGAACTGGCAAGTTAAAACAATATTGAGGACTGTGAGTACAGCCCAGTGATAGATAACTTACCTAGCACACTTGGGTCTCTGGTTTTGATCACCAGCACTGGAGAAAACTAAAAAAAAAAATTTACAAAGCTAATAAAATATAGAGCATATTTTTAAGAATACGCGAATGAGATACCACTACATACCTTCTAGGATGACCAAAATCCAAAGCATCCCTTGTTAGTGAGGATGTGGAGAAGCAATACTGCTTGTTGGTTTCTGGTAGAAATGTAAAATGGTAAAAATACTTTGCAAGATAGTTTCACAAAACTAAAAATATTCTTATCACATGAACCAGCAACCACACTCCTTGGTCTGTACCCAAATGAATTAAAATTTATGTCTATGGGTAAAAAAAAGCATAAATATTTGTAACAATTTTATTCACAATTACTTAAACTTAGAAGTAACCAAAATGTACTTCAGTTGGTGAGTAGATAAATAAGCGATGATACATCCAGACAATGGAATACTACTCAGCACTAAAAGGAAATGAGCCATCATCTACTGAAAAGACATGGAGGAATCTTAAATGTTTATTGGTAAATGAAAAAGTCAATCTTGAATAACTACATATAGTATCACTCCACTATATGACATTCTGGAAAAGGTGAAACTGTAGAAACAGTAAAAAGATTAGTGGTTGTCTGGGATTAGGGAAGGAGAGATGAACAGGCAAAACAGAGGATTTTAGGGCAGTGAAACTATTCTGTATGACACTGCAATGGTGGTATATTACATGTCAGTATATGTTTATTAAACCCATAGAATGAGGCTGGGTGCAGTGGCACACACCTGAAATAGCAGCAGCTCAGGAGGCTGAGGCAGGAGGATTCCAAGTTCAAAGCTAACCTCAGCGATTTAGCAAGACTCTAAGCAACTTAACAAAACCTTGCCCCCACCCCCCAAAATTTTATAAAGGTCTGGGGATATGGTTCAGTGGTGAAGTATTCCTGGGTTCAATCCCTGGTACCAAAAAACAGGGGGGAAAAAACAGAATGAGCAACAGCAAGAGTAACTCCTAACAAAAATTCTAGACCTAGGTGATGATGTGCCCCCATCGATTTAATGAGCATGCCATTTGGGTGCAGATGTTGATAGCAAGGGAATTTGTGTGTGTGTGATAAAAGAGGGCATATGGACAGGAACTCTACTTTTCTTTTTTTACTTTGTCTAATATTTTTTAAAGTTTTTTTTTATTATTCTAATTTGTTATACACGTTTGCAGAGTACATTTCATTTCATATTACATATAAAGAGCACAATTTTTCAAGTTGCTGATTTTATATAAAGTATTTTTACAACAATTGTGTCTTCATACATGTATTTAGGGTAATCATGGATAAGTCAGTCTGCCATTATTCCTATCCCCTTACCCCCTCCCCACCCTCCCCCCTCTGCCCAATGCGGCTGTTAACCCAAGGCAATCTGTTTGTTTTTTATTAAAGCATGTTTGAATCTCCTGCCCTTTTAATGTGACAAGTTGCTATGTTGTTTCCTTCAATCCAGGTTTCTTTTCTTTCTTTCTTTCCTTTTTTTAAAAAAAACATTTTGTTTCTTATTTCTTGTTTTTAACCACCAAGAATGAAGAGCTTCCTTTCACATAGAAGCTAACCCCTGCTGTAGCTAAAATCAGACCTGTCCAGATTCTCCTTTGGGCTTTGAGGTATTATTGGATTTGAGACCACTAATTTCACTAGCTTCCATAAGTTAGAAGCATTAGCAAGAAATATAGTATCAGAGGTGGTGATTTTGAGCACTCCATTGGTATGTGGCTTTGCTTTTTGAGCCTATATATTGCTTTCTAGCTCACAGAAGACTGTATGCGTGAATTAATTGCCTTCACAATCAGGAAAGAAGCAAGGTGAACAGAAAAGAAGCAAGGTGGATGGACAAATTATTGACCATAAGGACATCTGGGGTAAAAAAGCTCCCCAAACTGCCCCTTATAGTGGAGTAAGTCTTCAAAATATGTATACCTTCCCAAACTACCTTAACATATGCTGTCTTTTTCTCTTATGCTTCAATCATTTGTAAGGTAATTCAGTCATCATACAGGTACTTTGGAAACATATGGGATAAAAGGGGCTGGAGAGAGATGCAGTGGTTATTGTGACTTAGTTGAAATTTATGGTCAAATAGTTTTGATCATCAAAAAGACAATTTATGAGGTCTCTGATACTAAGAATTTAGTAGCTGAGAATAACTTAACATTTCATTACCATTTTTATTGCCATTTTAGAAAACACATCATGAACTCAGAAGAGCCAGTCAACCACATTTATTGAGCATCACGGCATAAAAAGCCCAGTCTTCCAGAGTGTGGGGAGAATACAGAAGAATCTTTTGTTCACATGTCCAAAGTCTGCCAGGCAGAAGCCTATAATCTTATGATGATTTGAGACCCCAACAGAGTTGGCAATATGATCTCCTTCCCAAGGAGACTCTGTCAATATTTAAAAGGAACAAAATAGCTAATGACATATTACTGAGACAAAGAGCAGGCTATGAAACTGTCTCTACACAATCATACAAATAATAGGTACAATTAACTCCATGATGTCCCTGGTTCATTATTTATCATAGTTCAATTATAAGCTAAGTTATCTCTCTCTCTCTGCTGCTGCTGCTCAGTGTCTTCCAAGTTTTTAAGAACAACATATTTTATATGAACACAAACCAAAGAAAAAGAGTACTCATGGTTATGGATCTATGATGAAAGTGCATGTAACCAGGAATTTGAGAATCTCCGCAAATACTTATTGGTAAATAATAGTAGAAAACATAATAAAAAAAAATAACAACGAGAACAGAGGAGAATTATCTTTTCTGTCTTCCAAGCAGCCACTATAAGGACTGACTGAGTTCCTACTGCCCAGGTCTGACTCTCACCCCTGGATCAGCAAACCAAAGGTTTAATTACAATTTAAGCCAGAAGGGGGCAGCAAGGAGCTATTCATGAAGAAACAAAATCAAACAAAACCCACTTCAGAGGCCTTCAGACTGGAAATGTGGAGGTCCTGGGCCAAGCAGAGGTGATGGGGATCAGCATACGCCACTGGGGGAACACAGATAAAGGCAGGGCCAAGCACAGCCAAGGAAAGGGAGCTGGGGAGGCAAACGCCACTCTAGCAACTGAGAACCAAAAGTAACCATGGCAGTACTAGTCAGAGCTGAGTTCTGTGGCACGTTTGTGTACCAAGAGAGAACCAAACATCCAGACAGAAAGAAAAAAGCATCTCAAAAGATTGCCCCACGGGGTGGAATCTAGACTGAGGAACCAAAATAGCTTCCTTGGTTTAAGTGTCAGAAGCTAATGAGTCCCATCTTAAATGGTGATGAACAGCTGTAAAAGAAGCCTTGTAGGCGCACACACTACACTCCTGACCTACTGCTCCTCTCCTTCCCCAGTGACCAAGAAACCACGTGATCCCAGTACAAGTGCGGAACTTACACTTTACATGGCAGACAGAGACCTGATGTAGAGGCATCAGAATTTACCCAGCCACATCCCACAAATCAGACTCTCCTAAATATTAGCTACTGGCCAGATTTTGAACGTGGTTTAATTCTAACTCTTTTTCTGGCACACCTAAAATTTTGTTTGTGAACCAGCAATAAAACAGGATCCCATTAGAGAGACTTAGAATAGTCATATCCTACTGCCCTACCTTGGAGAGAATTCAGCCCTTTTTCTTTTCCTTTCCCTTTCTGCTTAATTCTAGAGCTGCCTTTCACTGGGGACCCAGAGGTACATGTCCAGTTGCAAAGACTACCCTTTCTGTTGCATAACTTCTCTGTGTTTGTTACCTTATCTTACATATAATCCAAATATCAACTTATGTAATTAACTTACATAAAATATTTTGTAAAATACCCAGAATATTGGAGGCACTCAGTAAATACTGGCCATGGTTTTCTTATCCTTTGCTAATTCCCTAACAAGCTTAACAAAAATCAAAGTTTTTCATGGGGATTATTAGAAGACTGCCTGTCACACACCCTTCTCAACCCTCTATCTTTCCAAGGACATATGTTAAGTATTTATAACCGCTACTCACATTGGTGACAATTTCCATTTCACAAATTGACTTTTCTTACAGCTGTTCCTAAAGTCCTCTCTAAATAGTTCTTAAATGTATTAATTTTGCAAAATTTCTCACCTGACATTTGAGAAGGGTAAATTTTCAAAATGATTTCAAAGTAAATGGAGTACCAAAAATTTAATACTCAGCATCATCCCAATCAGTCACAAGTCACAGCAACATATCTAAAGTTACTAGGGAAGTGAGCCCCCCCGCTGCAAAAAAAAAAAAAAAAAAAAAAAGGCAAAACCAACCATGGTGCATTGGGCTAACTATGAGACAGTTAGGTTATCTTTAGTTCTGTTTTCTTACCTTAAAAACATCACCCTTGAGGTTCTTTTTGTATAAATTTTGATGGTGCTGACAAGAATAACAAGCCAATCTGTAGAAATATAATGAATCTAGAATAATGATTATATAGCACTTTGGAAATAAGTGGTGTTAACTCCTTCCAGTGTGTTCCTCATTCAGGAATAAAACTGCTGCTTTTAAAAATTCCAATAAGGACTCCCTGTGGAGGGGGAAAGCCTCTAGGTCAATTTAATATTACTGACAAACCTACAACTGTAATATGAGTGCTTGAAAGAACAATTTGAGTTTGCTCAAATTTGTGTCCTTAGAAGGCAATAAATTAGTTTATCATTTTGACAGGTAAGAGTGCCTGAGGTGCTTTGAACAGAAATAGGACACTTTCTGAGTGAATGCTTTCATCAGAAAACTCTTCTTATATCCCCAGAATTACTTTGAATTCAAATGACATTTGTTTTATAAAGAATATGAAAGAGACTCCCATTTTCTCATCTTTGTTTGCACTGATGTCCAAGGAGTTTTTCCTACATGAAGCAATAGGATCAAAAGCCTTAATAAATTACCACAACTGGATAAGATACCCCAGAAACAGACCCCAGATTCAAGATCAAGGTCCAAACAAAAGCTACAGTAATATACTAATAGCATCACTATGAAACAAATAGAAACATCTTTCCTTCTCACTCTGCCCTCTTCCCATAGCTATACTAAAATTGGTCCAAGGAGCACCAAGCCATTGACACCACGAGGACACCAAAAACAATTGAATTGAACAAAGAATAGAACCACTTACATTTGTGTATATACTTCCCAAAGCATTTTTTGCATATTATCACAAACATCAAATATTAGCTTGTATCTTCTTGAATCAAGAAACATGAAGTATAGATAAATTAAATATCGGGGCTGGGATTGTGGCTCAGCGGTAGAGCGCTCGCCTAGCATGTGCGCAGCCCGGTTTGATCCTCAGCACCACGTAAAAATAAATGCATTGTGTACAGCTAAAGCAAATAAATAAATATTTTTTAAAAAATGTCTATTTCTCAATTATAGTATCATGTTTATATTTTTAAACTCATGAGGAGGAGGAGTCAGCCAATGGCCATGCACATCTAAACATTATGTTCCTATTATGGGAATAGGAACTTGGAAAGTAGTAAATGAAGCAGATAGTATTCTTATCCCTACAGAGTTGCAGAGGAACCTTTACTTTTCAGGACAAAGGCCAATGATAAACTGCCTTTTGACTATACAATAATGAGTTTGTAAAGCTTTTTGACTTACTTTTGGATTTTCTGTGCTGGGAAGTCCATCCCCATTTTTTTTTCCCCCCTGTGAATTCTTCCTTAATGCAGTGGGTGTGTTTGATGACAGTGCAATTGATATTTTGGGAGCTAAGATATGGCATTTTTGTAAAGGATGTATGTCACATCCTTCCTACCACAAATAGGCCTTGATTTTTACATTGATAACATCAAATCTGATGCAGAAAACAGGTGGCAAAACAAGTTAGTGAAACAGATTCTGGGAGAACTTCAGTCACCTGAAATTTCAAGAACATTATCTGACAGTGACAATAGTTGTGCCAAAATTAATATTTTAAGTATTCATTTCCCCTCAGATATGCCAAATGTCTAATGCAATTACCATGTGTGTTACAATAGTTGCTTAAATTGTTATCTCAAAAGTATTATTATGGCAAGAACTGAGAAGAACCTTTGTGGAACTTAAGATTGTCCTGTTTGTAAACTTGCTATAGAGACAGCCTGCTTAAGAATCAGCAATGGTAGAAACCATTTTGGTCACATTCTATCCATCTAAAAAGATATGGAATGAAGATGGGCAGCATTCCACAAAAAGTTTAGATTTCACCCAGCATTTATTTAGAAACAACCTCTGAAATATTTTCCTCAAAAGATCACTTACAGTGCTTTTGGTATACAATACCTAGTACCTCTCGATCAAATATGGAAATGAGTCTGTTTAGTAGATCAATAGGCATGGAAATGCTAAGGTATGATTTGATGTAATCTGTGATGAATGAGTGATAGGATCCAACAGTGAAGGGGATGAACCCATTTTAGAATTCTCAAAGTAATGTACAACATGACTACTAGACAAATCATACATAGGAAAACAGCTTAGCTTAGAGTCCATGGTCTAGAATAAAGAGTCCTTCAGATTTTGCTTGACGACTGTTCTTCCACCTTCAAAGTAAGGATTCTCTGGAGAGCATTTCTCTTCCTTGATCTACCTATCCATTAAATTCAGTCTCACTAAGGTATTGTTCATGGATACCAATTATTCGACCCTTTGTACATTCCCCCAGGCCAAGTCTACCCACCCATACTTCATTGATCACCCATGGGTGTGGAAGGACTCCCACATTTTTATCTTCCAACAGAAACTTTTCCTTAGGACTTCAGTCTCGGTACCTAACTAACCACTGGACATGACAACCTGGATATACCCAATATGCACCTCAAAACCACAAGTGCAAGTGAGCGTACAACCTCCATCCTAACTTCAATTGTTTCATTATTCTCCAACTCAGTAAATGGGACGAACTGTAACCCAGTGGAGTTAGAAAGCTAGGGGCTCTGTGGTCTTCTCTTTCTGCATGTAACCTCTGTCTCTGGCCAGTTGAGACATGCATCATTTTCTCCATGGACAGCATCTAAATGGGTTTCCTTACCTCTGACATATTCACAGAGCCAACAGTATGCTCCACTGAAAACAGAGACATAGCAGGTTAACCCTCCACATCAAAATCTTCAGTGACTTTCCAGCTCCTACATGATGCTGTCTATCCAATTCCCTTAACTTTGGTGACAAGTCTCCTGAAGCCAGTTTGTCCAACTCACCTGCCATGTTTATCTGGTCTAAGTTCCAGAACATGGGAGATCTTTAAGGTATTCGGTACACTCCATGGTGTTACCTGTCTCTCTGCTTTTACTTAACCTGTTCTTTTTTTGCCAAAAATGTTTCTTTCACTGATACCCCTATAAAAAAAGAGTTTATCAAGATAAAAGCATAACAAATTATGTAACAAAATGTACATAATAGGAGCCATAATCAATGAAGACTAGAAGACCCAGGGAAAACTGTATTTTTATGCTGAGGTTCTATGAAGAATGCACAGCCATGAAGAAATTCAGCTGGACAAGAAGACCATAGTCTAATGGTGATAAACTAAGGGAAACTGAGCAAGGCCTGTGTATTTAGACTTTTGTTGGCTTCTCTGAATCCCTTTGCACTGGTATGGGGGAATAAGGGTCTTATGACCTACTTTCAGTCAGAGGGTAACTTTCTAAGTTTATGGCTTGCTTTGAAGAAGAGGAATCCTAGAATCTATGACCTGTTTTGTTTTGTTTTGTTGGCAGGGGTGGGAATGAGAGAAGAAAAAGGGAGGGCAGAAGCAGGTCAGAGAGAACTCATATGAGGCTCTTCCAATCTCTTCAGTTCTAAGCACTTAGTATGCCAAATCACCATACTTCGGAGTATCATATTCTGAGCCCCACAGTTTATTGGGAAATACGTTCAGGATGAACACCTGTAGAGAAGTTGAGAAAGTAGAACTGGACAGAGAGGAGTGTACCTGCACACTAAAACCCTCAGGTGATCCCAAATTGATTTGTGGAGCTAGAATGGACCTTCAGCCCTCTCCTACCTTGAGGCAAGAGAGCTACACTTCAAATCATGACTCCCTTCTCCACTAATAAGTCATCCTATGCTAGAATCTCTGTGTTGTCCATTGTGAGGTGGATGGTAAAACAAAGTTAAATTCTATTTCAAAACAAAAAAAAAATACTTGAAGGCATATTTCTTGCCATAGTTATAGTCTGGAGGGAGAATGAATTTGGAAGAAAGAAGGGCTTCACTTGAAATGTATTGTAAGCTCTCTCCTGGACTAAGCTTCCAGCTGCTTCCTGGGTCATTTGGCTAATGGCATATACTTCATCTCCTGCTAAGTGGGCAATGACAATTCTAGTTAGTTTTTCTTCAACTCACTAACTGTGTTTAGACAGTAGAAGAGACAGAAGGATCTAATTATAAATGTTTAAAGGCATTATTAAGTACTTTGCTTTTCCAAGAAAAACATGGAGTGGAGAGTTCTCAAGTGGGACCCATGAAGTCAGGGTTTTGTTCCTAGTTCAGCCTCTTAGTCCCTTCAGTATGTGGACCTTTTTTTTTTTTTTTTTTTTTTTTTTTTTTTAGTTCTCTAAGCCTCGTTTTTTTATCTGTAAAATTATGGAGCTGGACTATATGACTTTTAATGAGCTTTCATGTTCCAGGATTCGAGAAAGGCTATGTTCAATGCTAGGACTTTGAAGCCCAAATCCGAAGGTACCCCTTTCTACTGCATAACATTGAGAAAGTGACTCCCCCTCTGTATTTAGTTTCTTCATTGTGAAATATGTTACTAATACAACCTACCTTACTGATGTGTTGTAGTATATTTATATGTTTTTTTAAAAATTTTTTCTCTATAATGTGAAACATCACTTTATTTTATCCTTCTTTCTATATACTCAAATTGTGAAAAATAATTCATCAAATGTGTATTTTTACCCATACTTGCTCTGAGGAGTCTGCTTATAATCTCCAAAAGTGTGTTAACCTGTGGATTCCATAATCTCCCTCCTCCAAGACATTCTAGGCCCTCCTTTCTAGTTAATAACTTTAATTCTTTTTATCAACTTGCCTGTTTTAGTCAGCTTTTCCACTGCTGTGACTAAAGGACCTGACCAGAACAACTGTAGAGGAGGAAAAGTTTATTTGGAGGCTCACAATTTCAGAGGTCTCAATCCATAGACAGCAGATTCCATTCCTCGGAGCTCAAGGTGAGACTGAACATCATGGCAGAAGAGTTTGGCTGAGGGAAGCAGCTCACATGATGATTAGCAAGCAGAGAGAGAGACTCCATTTTCCAGATACAAAATATATACCTCATAACCACGCCCCCAAGGAACTACTTCCTCCAGCCACACCCCACCTGCCTCCAGTTACCACTCAATTAATCCCATCAGAGATTAATTTGCTGATTAGGGTAAGGCTGTGACCCAATCATTTCTCCTCCAAACTTTCTTGGCATTGTCCCACACATTGAGCTTTGGGGGGACATCTCACATCCAAACCATAACATTGCCTTTTCTACGAAATTGTCCATTTCTGCTTGAACTATTTGAAATACCTTCATTTTTCTGTACTGGGGATCAAACCCAGGGTCTTGCTCATCCTAGGTGAGTGCCCCACCACTAGGCTACATCCCTAGCTCATTCCAAATATCTTAACCAATTGTTATGGGATATGTGGTTATTTGTAAAACATTGAAATATTGATATGTATATTTTAAGATGGATAATAGTGAAAAATTACCAGAAATTGTCTAAAGTTCCTGGATTATAGCCTTTAACTGTAATAGACCCAACATATACAGAAGTCATTACTGGAAGAGTTGCACAACCTACAGGAGCCAATTGTTAGCAGCACTGCCAGAGAGCAATGTGTTCCATTCTGAAATTACATACTCATAGCTCGTGTTATTTGTTCAAAAGGTTAAACTTTTTGCTGCCCTTAGAATGTTGTGTGTCATTCTTTGCAAATCACATTTGGAAAATGCTGAATGCAGGATTTTATTTCCATATAACTTACCAATGGAAAGAAAAAGACAGTCATTCTTTACATTCTGTTCTTTTATTGAAAAGGGATCATTTAGAAACAATAACAACTACTTTTCTGAAACGAGGGAGTTATTTCCAACCTGGGGCTCGTATGTTTGAAAATAAGCCAAAAATTTAATGTTTTTTTTTTTTTTTTTTTTTTTTTTTTTTTTTTTTTTTTTTTTCATACAGCCTAAAAGCATTTGAAGCACAGTTGAAAAACCAAAAGAAGAAAAGGAGGACTTTTGCAATTGCAAAGACGCTGCAACTGTAGCCTTTTGAGAGTTACTTCAGATCTACCCAAACAACAAATATCTTTTGGGTGACATGTAAGAACCTGTTGGATTCCAAACTTATCCAAACAGCCCTCTGGGCCGAAACAAACAGGTAAACTCGTCTCAACTCGTCCTTCTTGTGAACATTTCTGAAAACATACCTTCAGAAATAATGACATATTTTAGCAAGCACCATCCTTCCCTTTTCTGGAACTATTAAGTTATTATAAGCTAAGTACATATTCTGTGAATTAATAATATGCTATTTTCAAAGTCAACAGTCTTGTTAATTTGCATGGGTTTCTTTTTTTCCCTTGGAATAAACATATCCTGGATGCTTCCCAGAGCTCTCTTGCAAACATATCTCCTTCTAATTACCCTTACTATAGAACTGGTGGTTCAGCAGACTCCAAGAAAGGAAAAGAAAGCTGCTATTATTCCAGGGGTGGAGTGGTAGGGAACTATTGGAGCTCGCCTTAACGTATTTCTGCTCTTGTGAATACTAATTTTCAGCTGGGGCACAGCTCATTAATTTTCCCTCCCCCTAGAAAATTCAGAATTCAAACATTTTATGATCAAGATTATATAAACCACATCGTTATAATATATAAGCATAGAATATTAATGCTTGAAGGAGCCTCTGACACTATAGCCCATATGTCTAGTTTTACAGATAGGAAAATTGAGTTATAAATAGACTAAACATTTTATAGCTTAATAAAGATTAGGATCTCCTGACTTTCTCTCCAGTAATCTTTTCAGAGTGTCATCCCAACACACCTAGATATTTATTATATAGTTTAATCATGAGCAAAATCTAATTCCTTCCTCTTTTTTAGGTAAAGCCAACTTTCTATGTCTATAATATGATTAATCCATTAGCTATGATGATTCTGTTTTCCTAACAGACAGTATTACCAAGGGGGTAGTTGTATGATGTATTTCATCTTTTAATTTAATGTTAGTCTAGTAATTGGTATTATGACCTTACCGTTCAAAATATCAAAGGAGGATTAACATGATTTTGGACAACTTTTAATTTTAGGACTTGGCTTAGTATAAATAAATTACACAGGAACCTTATCTGAGGATAAATTGAATAGAGTCTTCTGTAACCACTGAATCCATCAGAATGGAGTGGCCATGTGGATTACAAAACAGAGGTCCAGAAGTGAATCAGAAACAGAAAAGTAGTACCAAAAGAATGAGGCAGACAAAGTGAAAGTGACGCTTTCCTTTCCTTTCTTCCTGTAAGCAAGAAGCTAGTGAGTCCCCAGAGCTCTGTGTCAGTCCCTGCCTCCTGTCCAAATGTCATAACAGCTACGTACAATGAACATCATCTGATCATGTACAAATACCACTCCCCACCCCAAGCCCAGACATGTTGCTGCAGCTTGGATATAAGGAACTGTCAGGATCTTCCTAGAGCGGCTCCTCTTCTGTGTTAGAGGGGAAATCAGTTGTGGCATCTTAACAAACACTCAGGTGGTGAAGTAGGAGGAGCAGAACTTAGAGGAATCTGTCGAATGCCTCTTCTGACAGTGCTGCTGGGGACCTGTAACATCTTGTTGACACCTCTGTGCCTAATACTTTAGCACCTGGAATTGAGGGAAACCTTGAATTCTCCAGACATGCATCTGAGACCTGTTCTTCTTTTCAGCCTGTTTTTTTCTTTCTTTCTTTCTTTCTTTTTTTTTTTTTTTTAATTCACTCCCACTCCTCGGTTTATACCCAAAGGACTTAATATCAGCATTCAGCATAGTACAGTGATGTGGCCATCTCAATGTTTATAGCAGCTCAATTCACAATAGCTAAACTATGGAACCAACCTAGGTGCCCTTCTCAGCCTGTTCTTAATATCCAACTCACTCTTCTAATCCATATCAGTACCCTAAATGCTGATTGAAGACATGAATAGTATGAATATACTTTGTATACAAACAGTGTTATGTAAAAAATGTGCTCTGTATGTGTATTAGGAATTGTAATGCATGCAACTGTTATATATACAACAACTTTGAATAAAAAATATATAAATAATACTGGAGACTTGAACGTTTACAATAGACTCTGACCTTATGCACTTTTGTTGTCCCATTTATGCCTGTTGTAGAGCTGAAACAAAGTGGCCATTCATTTGTTTGGAACTGAATTCTGATTCTCAAACTCCGCTTAGGAATCCTGTTCCCATTTCCACCTTTCCTCCCCAATCCATTATCTTTCACACACAGCAAACTGTAGAGCAAGTATGTTAGCACCTGGTGAGAATCTAGAGATACAAAATTGGCTTAGCTTCAAGTTTGCCCAGGTGTGGCTCATATGCTTCACAGTTGAAGAGTTCCTTTTTTGAGATAATAGCTCCCTTGGAAGAGTAGGCCATGGATCAAAACTCTACCTTTATTACGTGTCAAGTGTCATCCCATTCCTGTGGTCTTCAGAATGTGGTGTAAGCTTCAGAAGAGGGTAGCCAAGCTAAGCCATTGGGCCCTATGTGGAAGAAAATATTAAAACTGCCATTCATATCTACTCTCATCTTTACATTTATTTTTTACTTTTGTAAATACTGAGTAATGTACATGTAAGTATAGCACTATCTGTGTACAATAAATAAATAACATATATTGGGTAAAGGCAAAATATTTTGTTGATATGGTTGTATGCCAAGGCCTTTGTAGACCACTACATTACTAGAAAAAGGGCTGTCTGATGCAGGAGAAATAATAAATAATTTTTAGTGATTGGTAATTGAGGGATAAAGATGAAACCAGCTGTGTGCTGTGGAGAACACTTAAGGTCTTTTATCATTGCCACCCCACTTGCTCCTGGTTCAGTTTTTAGTGTCTTTCATTCCTACAAGTGTCTAGGAAGAAGAAATTTTGTCATCAACAGCAAGATGTGTCAATAGATTGACAGCTCATGGGATTACATAGTAACATGGAAGACAATAATAATGAAAAAGTCAGATTTGATGGGCCAAAATCTCAGGTCTTAGCTGCGAGTGTGAGAATGTACTTTCCTCCATCCCACAGCCTTTGATTTCCTCACTTCAGAATTGCTGAGAAACCTAGCCAGGTACAATGGCACACACTTGTAATCCCAGCACCTCAGGAGGCTAAGGCAGGAGAATTGCAAGTTCAAAGTCAGCCTCAGCAATTTAGCAAGACCCTAAGAAACTTAGTGAGACTCTGTCTCAGAATAAAAAATTAAAAGGCCTGGGGATGTGGCTCCTGGGCTTAATACCTGGTACCAAAAAAAAAAAAAAAATTTTTTTTTCTGTCCTGGGGAATCAGATATATACCATGATGACTATAGTTACATAGTTACCAATACATATCATCTACTTTATATTTTCTAACAGATAAGTCTTAAATGTTCTTACCATAAAAAAACAACAATATATGAGGTGCTAGACATACTAACTAACTTAATTGTGGTAATCATTTCACAATGTTTTTATATATAAAATAAAATAGTAGCTTATTCTTTGCCATGATATTCACATTCACTTGAATTTAGAACTATCCCAAGTGTTCAAGGATATAAAATTCTGAATCCAGAATTTAAGCAAAACATAAAATGACAGACTTCAGGTCTAGTGTACCTGTAGGTCAGAATGTTCGACATTGTCTTATACATAGTCTACACCCAATGCAAACTGTACTTATTGAATTCACATATTTAAGTGATGCGATTTTGACAATTAATTACCAACCAAGGGTACTTAGTGTAAATTAATTTGGAACTTGGCTGAGACTTCTATTTGAAAATCCGAGTGATATAGGACCAAGTGATCCCTACATAACCAGCCAAGTCTATTAACAGAATGTGGCTTTATTGTAGCTTTATTTTCACTATTTAATCAGAGTAACTCTAACTTTATTGTGAGAAAACAATAAAGCTTTAATGATATCTGTAGAAAACTCTGGAGAAACAGATGTCTGTGGAAATATTCTTGATATGAGAACTCGTGAACTCCTGTAGGTCTCTGGAAAATGCCTCCATTCTAGAACTAATGATACTTCTGCTTAGAGACTTCCGACTACGTGGTCTTGCTTCAGGTCACAAAGATTGGAAATAGTAAACCCAGATTTTAAAGGTTGTTCTATCTGTTTCCCAACCCTCTGCTCTTTCAAAAGAAGTTTCCTTTTATTTTTTTCTGATTTTTCAGTCATTCAAAACCTAAGAATTACTACAATAGTGTAAGTACTCTGGCCCATTTTTCTTTCACAAGCCTCACGTTTCCAGAAGTTAAAGGGGGGAATATAGGCATGTGAAGATATGTTACATAGCACTAGCCTTCCCTCCACCTACAGAATGAAATTGCTTCTCTACATGGTAAAATATACAAAATGAAGTTTTTCCCAGGGTATTTGGTGGTAACATTGCCAGGAGGAGAAGGTAAGATTTGGATGATAGATGAGAAACATCAAGGGGAAAGAAAATAATCATGCATCTCTCTTAAAGAGTGATATTTGGAGCACAGAGGAGGGATGTGATTCTCTGCCTTTCCTACAGCAAGAAAGGCGCCTGAGCTTTCAGTGCATGTGGGCAAATAGATATAAATGATCACCACTGGGAGAGAGATATTTATTCTCTGGCTCTGATAGAGGAGACCAGACCTAGAAAAAACAAAAGAAGAAACCAGTGCTAGAAAGAATATTTGGTTTGCAGAGAAGAACAAATTCTATGAAGCAGTAAAAAAGAGCCTCTAAAACAACCAAAGATCTAAAGAAAAGACTACTCTTCACTTGTTGATTACACCTAGTGAATATCTGAATATCCTTCCTACTTGAGAATAATCTCATCGTGGGTGGGGGGAAGGGGGAATGCCCCTCCTTTGCTGACTGGAGGGTGGCCCATGACCTACATACACCCAGGTGGGTAGACTAGCAGAATTTCATAAGTTTAGAGAGTGAAAAAAAAATGAATGGGATCCATTTGATATACTCACAGTAGTTGTAAGGTAACTGGTTTTCCAGGGACAATGGAGCCATCAGGGAAGTCCTTATATAGACCAAGTTTGCCTGCATCTACCTCTTTGGGTTCCTGCCATTCCTAGGTCTGTTACATTCCCACTGATAACCTTCTGATAAACCCCTTGGTGACAATTAATTTCTGTTTCTCACAACAAAGATTATGATTATTCTACACTGGAATGGAGGTTCACAGAAAAAATGACATATGAAAGATGTAAATTAAAACTTCAGCGAGAAATATTTGTGATAACTTGATAAAAATGAATCACATCCCTCAAAGCCTTATCTGAGCAAAAGTTATCCAGGGTTTACAAAGTGAAGGGAAGGGAGCAGGTCCAAGCCCTGCCAGATATCCAGTAGAAATTATGGGACTATGAATTCACTATTAGATAATGCATAACAAGTTTATACCAGTAATATTGCTGTTCTAAGCAAAGGAGCCCATTTTCTCCATTCCTTCCACTGACCTATCTGGGGGTTCATCCCTGACAACTTAATCATACCTTATCATAGTCTTCTCTGTATATGTGAATAGTCTCAAGCTCCCCTATGTGACTGAAATCTACACAGATCTAGAGAGATGGAGACAGAAGCAGGCTGAAAGTTAATCCTGCTACTTTCTAAGCATCATTCATGACATGCTCCAGTGAAGACTGTCTTGGGAAATTACCATAGTCACATTGACTCTGTAGAAATCCATAACTCATATCCCCAAAATAAGAACACACAACTGAATTCTATAATTAATCCACATTGTGGCAGTTTGTGAATTATAAGTTATAAACTCAATATTGAGTATAGGAGTCCTGCTGTTCCCAGAATGTTAATTTCCATGGCTCAATCCCTATAGCAACCTTTCCATTTGTTAAATGCCTGTTTTCCTCACAACCAAGCCTTCCTTGGCAGTGTAAAACCTTTAAGCCAGTATTTCATTTGACCCTCAGAATAACTCTGTGGGGAAAAAATGATTCCCACTTGAAGATCAGAAAACTGGGGTGCAGAGTGACTAAGTGGCTCATTCAACATCACACAGCTAGTAAATGGCAGTTCTAGGAAAGAAATTTACCGTGTTTCTAAACAGAGCTTGGTGATATTGTCAGATGATGTTTGCTTTCCTATAGATTTGTGCATTGTTTTTATTGTCTTTTTAAGGCAACTATGGAGCACATTTTGGGGAACAAGTTCTTGCTGACTAATAATATCTCCTAAAGGACTGAAAGGCCATTTTTAGTAGTACATTGCTTTGTGGTAAGCTTTTTCTCTTTCTCTGACAACTGTTTTTTTTTTTTAAATGTAAAGCCCCTGGAAGGATAACACATTGAATCAATGATTTTGCTCCTAATATTCTTTCCAATATCTGATTAGTCATCAACAACAACAAAGCTGAAGGTTTTAGAATACTCAAAAGGTGGAGAGGAAAGAAAGAGATTAGAAGGCAAGTATTTTCTATTCATAGTCTCCTGGATTTGAGAGGGTTCCTCACCCTCTTGCCCTGAATGTCCCCAGAATTCATGCCCAATCTTATGCTCAGAAACAGCAATGGAGATGCAAGGTCCTAGAAGTTTCAGAACTCATCTTCATCCATAAAACTATGGCTCTTAATCCTGGAACAGATGGTAACAAAGCCTGATGACCAAACCCACAAGCATTTTCCCTCACTGCCTTGCTCATATTGATTAATGAAAATTTTCAGAACTCTCCAGGGTTTTCAGGCCCTAAAATACCACAGATCAGTTGCGACTGATATACATGTATTAGCTTCATCAAATTCTGCCTGAAAAACCTACAGAGACACAGTTCCCCACATGTTTACCAAACACATATGCATAAAGCCTACACAAGTCTTTAATCTTTTCAAAGATGAAACCCAAATGGGTGCAGCTATTTTTGTTGAGGTCTGAAAGGTTTCAGTCTTAGTGGGCCCTTAAACATCAATGCTTCTAAGTCTCAGGATATCTCCTACTATCAATGCCACATTTTGAATATCTGAATAAACCCTCCCTCTAGGCAAGCCACCAGACATTCATTGCAATGGTGAGACTTGTACGCTATTAACATACCTTTTATAGTCAGGTGGGGTGGAGTGCATGCCTGTAATCCCAGCTACTCAAGAAGATGAGACAGGAGGATCACAAGTTTGAGACCAGCCTCTGCTAAATGCTATCCTGTCTCAAAATATAAATAAAAAAGAACTAGGGCCAGGCACAGTGGCAGATGCCTATAATCCCAGGGGCTCCAGAGGCTGAGGCAGGAGGATCCTGAGTTCCAGCCTCAGCAACAGTTAAGTGCTAAGCAACTCAGTGAGACCCTGTCTCTAAATAGAGCTGGGGATGTGGCTCAGTGGTCCAGTGTCCCTGAGTTCAATCCCCTGTACTCCCCCACCTTCAACCCCCCCCAAAAAAACCTGGAGGTGTAACTTGGTGGTAAAGCATAGTTAGGTTAAATTCCCAGTACCACCTAAAACAAACAAAAAATCTTTAATGACATAGAGGTCTCTGATGTTAGTTTATTAAAATATTTGCTATTAGGTCACACTATAAGTCTTGAAAATACCTTTATTTTTTTCCCTTTGCTCCCTATATCAAGGGGTATTAAATTTTGAGGTTGTTTTAATCTTTTTGAAAATGGAAATCATGATGATCTAAAGAAAAAAATCTGGACCTTAAATGAATAATTAGGAAGTAAAATTGTATTATACTCTATTTTCAAATATTTTTAATTAATTCAAACTAAAAATTATGAGAAAGATGCATTTCCCAAATATAAATGATCAACACATAAAAACAGTCAAATAGAGAAGCCAAAAAGCAAAACACATCTAATATTTTTATTAATGCAAATGAACAAATGTTATCATATTTGGAAGTTTTTTGGTAACATTTTTTAATCAACAGCTTGAGACTCCAGAACTGTTGGCCAGGGGAGTCAGGCCACTTTCCTCCCTAACATGCATTTGTATTGTAGCTTGGATCTTTAGCTAATCCTGCTGAGAATTGATCTACCACCATTGATTTACACAAGACTCTTGGAGGTGAAACTATTTTCAATACTTTCCCTGGGACCCCCTGGGAGGAAGTCCATGGCTCCAGACCCCATGTGAT
The DNA here is from genome assembly GCA_025594165.1 of Tamias sibiricus. Taxonomy (NCBI): domain Eukaryota; kingdom Metazoa; phylum Chordata; class Mammalia; order Rodentia; family Sciuridae; genus Tamias; species Tamias sibiricus. The sequence continues at coordinate 144,816,424 of CM046660.1, read as the reverse complement.
ATTCTTGTGCAGAAATACACGTGCGATGGAATGGCTGCTGAATGTAGGTTCGATTTGCAGGAAAATAGTAATGTGCTCCCAAGAACAGACATGCCTAACATGGGCTAAGGGTAATGATTCATGAATTAAAAATACTTCCTGGGTATTAGGGAGGTAGGGGAATATGGGCTCTGAGGCCACCATGGGGCTTAAAACGAATCTATCACAAGTCTGTCACCCTGGAGTCTCAGTTGGACTTTTGGAAAACAAAAGTCTAGGGGTATGTGTGTGTGTGTGTGTGTGTGTGTGTGTGTATGCACATGCATGCATATGCAGAATCTGGAGAGCAATGTCACTAAAAATCTACAGCATTTTTCACTCCAGAAAGTTTTACTATTGGATACTCTTTAATAAAAAGAGGCAACAAATTTCCTCTTACTTTTGTGAAAACATTGCTGAATGAGCAGTGTTGGAATATCTATTGCAAAATGTGTAACACAACTCTACCAATTCTTGTATGTTGATTTTTTATTCTGCAATGTTGCTGAATTCATTTTCTTAGTTTTAACAGTATTTTGGTGGAGTCCTTGTGGTTTTCTATATATAAGACCATTCCATCTGCAAATAGTGACAAACTGACTGCCTCCTTCCCAATCTAGGTGCCTATTTGTCTAATAAATGAAATATAATAATTAATATAACAAAATCTATTTGTCTGGTTGGTCTGAACCTCACTTAAAATTCTTTTTTTTAAATTTTATTTATAGTAGTAGTATGTATTACAGTTCATGCTATACATATAGAGCCTTTTTTTACACAAAACAGTTTGTATACAAAGTATATTCGTAGCATTCAAGTCTTCAATCATGTATTTAGAATAATGATATCCATCTTATTCAACCACTTTTTCTTTCCCCCCCTCCCCCCTTGCTCCCTTCCTTCCCCTCCCTTCCCTTTGATCATTATAGTACTTTTCCTCCCTTATCTCTCTCATGCCTACAGGATTCTCATTGGATCCTCCAAAAATTCTTCCTGGCACCCTTCAACTGAACTTACCCAACTCTTTCACCTTCCACTACCCTTCTTACACAGCTTGACTTTCTCTGGCTGATGATGCACATTCCTGTCACCTGACTAGATTCTTCACAGTAAAGGAGAGCCCAACAACTGCCTTAGCTGGGGAATGCCTAACTACCTGATGGGGTGGAGAAGCGCAGGCCAATTCTGGATGGTGATATATTTGTCCCTATCCTAGTCCCATGCACATATTCCTTTAAAAACAAAACTAAAGATGTTTCTTCTGGGAGTAAGATGAGGGTAGAATCCAAGGAACTTGGGCTAAGAAGCCCTTAGGACAAGATTGAGATTTTATTTGAGTCTTTAAATTTTCTCTAATTGGCTGTTGGACAAAAGATTAATTTTATTCAAGATAAAATGATTTAGAAGAATGTGCATAGGCTAGCATAGCTATGTCTTTGAAATTATAGAATGCTACAAAGATATCTCCTAGATCCCTGGAAGGCAACGCACAAATACTAGGAAAAAGATCAATCATAGTATGATCTCCATCTCATAGGAAAAAATAAAACCAGAAAATGCTACCCATGCTAGGTGGCCTGGATTGGCATTGCATAGAGCAAATACAAAGAATTCAAGCACAGTGGCTTTCTAACCCAGAGCCAAAATTTTCTCTTTGTTCTCATCAATCTGTTTGAGTTACCATTTCATGGGCACATTTGCTGACTGTGTTATTTTACTTAGAAATAGTATATCCATTCATTATTTCTTTATTCTTTCCTTTAACAAGTATTTATTAATGATCTTTAGGCATCATGATAGCTCCTGAGGTCATAAGAATAAATAGATCTGGGCTCTTTCCTTAAGAGGTATGATAATCTACAAGGAGAGAGATCCAGTAAAGAGCCCCTTCTGTGAACCCTGTAGGACCAGGGGCCCTTACTCTGCCATAGGGCATCAAGAAAGTCTTCCTGGATGAGTACAGCTAAGTTGAGATCTGCAGGATAATGAGGAATGAGCAAGGTGAAGGTAAGAGAGAGTACCAGGCAGACTTGTTCCCTAGAAAGATATTGTCAGTAAAGAACACTGCATAGGAAGTTCAGCCTCAAATCCAGCCTCTAAGCAAGACTACACAGGATGGCAAAGAGGGAAACAGATGTAGATCAAATCAGAATCCCTTAATCATTGGCTAATATTTGGTTTCCTAAATCTAAAGCCTGTTATGATTATAAAATTCTCTCAGAATGTAGGACAAATGATAGCATAGAGTAGACAATCAGCATATCTTTACTGAGCTAATATGAGAAGGGATAAATAAATTATTTTCTAAATAGTTGATTTCCAAGTCATTTTGGGTGGTGTGCTATGCTGGGAAAATTACCCGAACTGACAGACAGACTTCTTTATAAAACTTTATCATTTTGCTGAAAATATTATACATCTCATGATTCGCCTTGTAAGTGTTAATTTTTACTCCAATACCAAGGATGTTATATTAAACTTACTGACAGCCTTGGGTTGTCCATTTTATTCTTTCTATTTCTTCCCTGTATTGATGAATATTAGAGTCATTGGTATGATTAAAAATCTCTTCAAGAAATAGAACCTTTTATAACAAAAGTACTCAATATGTCAATATTCCCATCTTTGGGAATGATCATCAAGGAAATACTGTGTACCAGAAAAGTCAAAGTCCAGCTCTCAGAATTCAGAGTCCACAGCTGGTTTACTGCTTAACCTTAGAGAAATTATCTTTGTCTTTCTGGTGTTTCCTTGTTTGTTTTGAGAGAACATGAAGTTTAGAGTAATATATTTATTCTAGTCAATACTGAAGGCATTTGTAGTCCTCAGACTTAATTATATTCCGCCTCTGGAATCTCTCTGCCATTGCATTATTTTCCTATGCTGGAATCATGATGGGAAAACCAAAGTGGCATTCATACTTTATTAATTTGTTCCAAAGCTAAAATCTTTCTGGGTAGGAAGCAGAATTAAATCAAGTCTACTTTTTCCCTCTACTCTTTCTTTGGAGTAAAGAATGAGAATTTGGAAACAACTTTGATAAATAAAAGGCACCCACAGAATGAAAGTTATAGTGAATGATGTTTCTGCACACTCTCTAAGGATTCTCGATTATTCCATGACTTGTAATATGAAATGTGTCCAGACAAAATCAAGGTCATACTTTCTTAAATCATTGTCCTGCACAGCACCTTCCCCCAGTTGCCGCATTTGGGTTTAAGGTTGTATGATGGGAATAGCATTTGCAGTCAATGCTTCACCTAAATCAGAGCAGAAGAAACTGCTAAACTCTTAAATGAAAGCCCAGCAGTATATACCTTTCCATTTTTCTCAAATTCACTGCCTTCACCCAGAAAAAGTTAAACAATTTTGGAAAAGAGAACACAAATTGAGGAAACTCATGTTAGTCTTTGTTCTGTCACTTACCAAGTGTGTATTCTTTTAAAAGTCATTTAACCTAAGCCTTATTTCCCCAATTTCACTAATGGGAAAGCTAATACGTACCTCATGGGATTGTAGGGTTTAATGAGATAAAATAAAACAAAGCATTTCACAAAGAAGTCATGTACTGTTCTATCAGGTAGGCCTCCTGGCCAAGGCTGGAATTGTAAATACACTTTGAAATGAGCAATAGGAGGCTTGAAATTATTAAATTATCCATTAGTTTTCAAAACACAAATATACATTTTGTTTGTTTTTTCATTCGACACATATCAACTGTGCATTTCTAATTTTCAATCACCAGGTAAAATTTTAGGTGCTGGGAACTGTGTGACACTGGATAGGCCACATCACTAGTACTGTGAGATGCTTCCTCAGAGAGTGCACCAGGAATCATCATGAGACCCAGGGTCAAGTTGTATGTAAAATTTCCATTGGTGTAAGCCTTTCACATCACACATTTTTAGCCCAAATTTCAAGTGAACTAAACTACTAGAGCTTATGCCATTCCAAGAATGCTTTGTAGAGTAGCACTGTTCTGTAAAAATAACTTTGTCTTATATTTTGAAAAAAAAATCCTGAAAGATCCTGGAATGCCATTTCTTTCCAAAAGAGTAGCCATATTTGAATTTTCTTAGCAGCTTGCTGAGAGAGTGCAAAGCTAACAAGAATCAAAACAGACTCTTTACATAGTTTGTTTGGGTCTAGAGGAAATCTGTCCATGAGCTTTTGTGAAGGGGCCAACATGTCAGCATATGCCTGACTACAGTGAGTTTATCTTTCAATTGATTTAGTCCGTTCTGGGGAATCAAGATGATGCAAGAGTATGGCACATAACCAAGCTCTTTCTCTTTTTCATTGACAGAAGTGATAGAAATGTACTTATCCTTAAAGTTTACTCAATCAGATAAGATAGAGTCAGAAACTACACTTAAATTCCGATTACAGTTAATTTGTTCATGTTTTAAGATATTACTAACAAAATGTCTTAATTAAAATCATCTTAATAAACAGCAATGATTGTCGATAGTGAAGAATGTGATGGATCCATAATTCTGTTGCCTTGGGATTTACACACAATTTGTGAAATGTGTGTTCTGTTAATGGAGGTCTTGACCTCCTAGAAATGTTTGGAATTGAGCTGCAGAGGTGGTGGACATACTTTCTGAGGTGTTTTCTGTTTCTCTCCCTTTCTTTCACACACACACACACACACACACACACACACACACACACACACATACACATACACACACACGGGGGAAGAGAGAGAGAGAGAGAATTCTCAATCTTGGGTGTTCCAAGTACATTTTGTCGTTTATTTGACCTTTCTAATTCTTTGGTGCACATATATGAATTGAGGCTACACTGAGAGCAGCTGAATTGAGAACACCTTAGGCTTCTATTTCTCCATTTCTCTAGGTATTTTATACAGGCCACAGACACAGAACTTTAGAAAACATGACAGCAGGTGTGAGAAAGGTACAACTCAAACATGACTAGAGTGCAGCCGTGCCCAGCAGGCTTGTCCTCATATGGAGACACAAGTGAAGCCCTGCTGGGACCACAGAAACAGGTGGACTTGGGAGACATATGGCAGGAGCTGAGGTCTCACAGAAGCAGCACAGGCATGTTAAGGAACTGAATTGTCAATGACAAGTAGTATAAAGGCCAAAGCAATCTTATTCCTATCTACAGCTGGTAAAACCTGGTGGCATAAGGTTGTACATAAAATAAAAAATAATTATGTAATTATCTGAGATCTTAATGTCCAACACACACACACACACACACACATACACACACGCACACACATACACAGTGTTTTCACATGTTCTCCCTTAGCATTTCTGTATATAAATGTATATACATATGTGTGTATAGATGTGCGTGTATATATATATACATATGTATATATGTATATATATACATATACAGACACATGCACACATGTTTATTGTAAGAGGCACTCATCTTTAAAAGGAGAAATTAGGATCAATTTGATATACACTCATCTTGTTTCTGGTTAGCATCTATTCAATGACATTAGTTCTTGGAATAAACCATACGGAAATTCTCGCGTTTTAATTCTGGATTTTCTTAACTTTTTTTTAGATTTTATTGTGTTCTCTTATTCATATATGGTACACTTCTCAGCTATAAAATAAAACAGATCAAGAAAACAGAGGCTTCAGAAAACCTGCCCAACTTCACCCTGAATATCAAGAATAAAACATGCCCATCATAATCAATATGGTTCTATTAGCCCCCTGGAGATTCCAGCTTTTTGTCTCCAAACAAAAGTTATGGCTGGTCACGAAGATCAAGGAGGTTGATTATCAGTGGGCAACACCACCAGTGATCACTGTCCCTTTAGCACCTAGAAATGTTTGCCCCTCTGCCATATCCTTTGCTTACGTTCCCCAAAAGATGCTTCTTTATCCAAAAGTCACACCTGAAATTCAGCTCTGCCTAAGATGCTGCCCTCCCCAGCCTCTCTATGCCTCATTCATGCAACTGTTTTAATGCTCTTTCCCCTCTTTTATACTCATGTTAGAGTCTTGTGCCTAAGTTATGAAACAGAAAGCAATGTAGCATGTTCAAGCCCCCTGCAAACTGAGTGCAGCTGTTGAGTGACCATGCAGACATCTACACAAGGTAAACCAGAGAAATGGGGTGAAGCTAGGTAAAATCTTACAGTTCAGTGGTGAAAAATCTGAATGTTCGTCCCATGCACAATCTAGTGTTATTGTAAAATGAGAGGCATAAGCAATATATGCTGAACATTAATGGAGGAAAGAGAATACATGAGCCATGTTTTGGTGTGCTGAGGAAAGAAACTCTCAGGGTGGGTGAAATAAGCATTGACAGAAGAAGAAGCAATGTCCTGCATCTAAAAGTCATGCCCGGATGATAGTAAGGCAGTAATTCTGGCTGGAAAGGTGTGTTTAGAGGGAACAGTAACGAACAAGGGTGGGAAAGCAGAGTAGAGCTATCCTATGAGAAGCTCTGAATCTGGGATTGTTGAATTTGCACATGATCCTTAGGAAACAGCCTTCCCCCATGCCTTTTCCTTATTTACCTCCCAGAATCAGCTTTGGGTCCTATTTGCTCTCCTTATCCATCTGCCTCATGGTGGAGAGGTACGTGCATCTGTTCTGAGTCTCCTGTCAATTTCTCCATGAGACAGATGGTCTATTTCTGTTTCCAGACTTTACCAGACCCCCCTGAGTTTTTCATCCTCTGTCCCTGGGGATTTATTGCCAGTGCAGCAACAGTTACCATGTGGTAGATGAGTCTGGAGAATAAGTTGTTGCAGCAGATAAATTCACCAAGAAGCCACTCCAGCACGTTAGCTCATATCCTTTCCGATAGGTAGCATCTTCTTATCATAAGATTGGAATGGTTAGAGGAAGGTCAATACAATTTAGATTTGGATTAAGGCAAGTTGAATTTATTGGTTCTCCATGGATTTTTTCATGAATTTTTTTCTCCCCTGCAAAGATTTTATTATAAGATTCATCATTTTGGATAGACCAAGAGACAAAGATACTTAAGATATTAGATGTGTCTATCTTTGAATGGGACCTTTTACACTTTCCTATATCCCCATACACATTTGAATCAAATTATCATTAACATCAGCCCCCAAATGTCCCAGTCTGTCTCTTCAACAATGATCAAGGCAATACAACAGTCATTCTTCTTACTTAGGGTCAGCCAGAGCCAGAATCTCCTCTTGACTATTTGCATTATTGACTTTACCCAGAGAACTCCTATATATCAGTATGGTACAGTGTGTCTTATGAAGAGTATCATATATTCATCATCTACACCAGTCAAAATATGTCCTTGAATTTGATAGCAACAAAATGCTTCTGAGTTTCCAACCAATCATCACAAACTACATTACAATAGTTACTAGCCAACAAAAACAAATAAATCAACCAGGCACAGTGGTACACACCTGTAATCCCAGTGGCCGGGGGGCTGAGGCAAGAGGATTGCAAGTTCAAAGCCAGCTTTAGCAACTAAGTGAGGCCCTAAGCAACTAAGTGAGACCCTGTCTCAAAATAAAAAAGAGCTGGGGATGTGGCTCAGTGGTTAAGCTCCCCTGGGTTCAATCTCTAGTACCAGGAGGAAAAAAATGAATCAGTAATCAGTATAAATAAATTATCTATTTGAAGATATAACATCCTTGAGTGCTTTCCCTAAATATGGTAAGCCCATGACAGTTGTACGTGCAAAAGAGTTGTAGATCTACTTAATTTAGATTTTCTCTAGACATAGGCAACCACATGACTTGACCACTATGCACACTGTCAACCTTAACTTTGTACTTTGAAATCTGCAGATTCTACAAGTCATTTAATCAGAATACATCCAAACCTGGTCTGAAAGACACTGAAATCTCATTGATGTGACAGGACAGATTTCTCACCAGCTGGGAGGAGATTTTTGCTACCAGGCACAGGAGTCTGAAGGCTTGTAGTTGAGTTTTGAGAATGAACGATTCTCTGCAATTTTTATTAGACTACTACAAGCTTTGGCCTTTCCTTCATTATTGGGTTTAGTTATAAGGTGGACCTAGGAAAGACAAGGGGGAAGCAGGGATGAGAGGAGAGAAGTGTTACACTTAAAAATTAAATCTGTGCTCATTTACAATAGAGAATTTTTTCTTCCTTTTTAAAAACTTAAACTCATTCCTCTTTTCAGAGTTTAATAAGATATATCCACCAGTTTCTTCTAATGCTTTCGAGGTCTGTGCTTCAAACACACCACTAAAGAACTAAGTATTCCTCTGAAATATTATAATGCTATTTTTAAAACCAGGAAAAGGGGTTTCTTTTTTATTTGAAGATAATATTTTTAAAGCAGATCAAAAGACTGGCCTGGAGGCCTTTCCAATAGTCACCTCTCAGAGCAGATCTTCATCTCATTTTATATTCAAGTTAGAAACTCACCTTTTCTATTCAAGCAGTTTATGACAGAATACATGCTGATTTATTTTTTAAAAAAAGAAAAAGAAAAAAATCAAAACAGTGTCATAAATGTACTTTAGTGATTTCCATTCTTTCAGAACATCCACACCGGAATGTGCACATGCATAGACATACATGTAATTTTGGGGCCTTTAATAGTCTTGATCTATGGAAGTTTAACTTTATACAGAGATTGAGAATTAATCTCTTCTCAGTTTCCATTTTCTACTGAGAGCGACAATAAGACAATGGAATTTAAAGGACAAGAATTAAAAGACATAACTGCATAAAGATGAATTTATAAACAATAAAGATAACAGGTAGCTATGGTGCTTTGGATGAAAATGGTAGCCACATTTTGAGTCCTTTAGCATAGTCGAATCTCTCGATCATCCACACCCTGGCAAAATACCTTCCTGAAATACGTCTAACTAGTTGATCATCTAGGACATGCATCAGTGTCTAGACAAGACTTCTCAAGAGAATAAAATTAAGCTTTTTCCTTACCAGAAATGGAGAAATTTCTCTCACACATTTGCCAAATTCCAATTTCTCTCTCTTTCTTGTGTGTCTTTCCAGGTTGGCTTCAACCAGAATGTCTCAGAGGTGAATTCTGGTGTGACTCTCAAGTTTTGTTTGTTTTTGTGGTTTTTTAATTTGTTTTGTTTATTTTTTGTTAGAATAGAAATAAAGTCAATACTTTTCTGTCTCCTACAAAGATAAAAAGTCACAGGGGAAGTGTGGACTGAGGCCAGCATGAACTACAGCAGAAATTTGCTCTTGATTTAATCTTAATATTTATGAGCCCGGGTTGTATTTGAAATGAAGATACCTTGGGCTCCTGGGCAGCTGAAGTCTCAAGTGGTTTATGATGCTCTTCTATCACAGCATCTTGCATTCTGTACTTACCCCAGTGGAATAGATTACTATCAACTAGTACTGAAAGCCAGAGTATTGTAGGTTCCAAGAAGCAAAACCAGCAGAGATAAAATGTCCTTGCTCTTGTCACAGTACATTTTTAGAACCAAGCAGCTGATTTTATTTTCTAATGAAAAAATCTGTGAGTAAGTTTTAATTGTACTGTGAGGGAAAAAGCCCATTTGCAATTGAATCCAATTACAACTCATTTGTGATTAAGATTTGGTATTTAATATTGATGGGTTTGTATTGTTTTCTTATTGCTGTCTATGGAGAATTCAATATGAACAATATATTGAACACAAAATAAGCAAATGCCCATTGTTTCTTTACTCTATAAATATTGGATGGGATTTATATTGTAAATATAAAAGAATTGCTTGTTAAGAGTAGTTTAAATAAAAAACATGAATATGCATAAATGAAAAGCACCAGAGTTCCTGTCTAATGAAATTCCATAAGCAGACATTACACAGCATATAACATGGAGACTGCAAATAAAAAATAGAGGTACCTTCAGATAATAAACCTCTCCAATTTTCAAACCCTTTCTTGACAAAATAAAAGCAATTTTCTATGTGGTTTGTTTAAAACTACCCTTGACAATAGATGTTCAGTTTAATAGCTGCATAATTTATTGTCCAACTTTAAACTTTATTATGGACAAAAATTTCTTTGTCCCAATTCTTCCAGCATCATTTTCACTCTAAGTAATGACTTCAAAAGATGAGTAAATCTATCTTAAAAACTAGAAGTTATACTTGGTATCTATAAGAGAGAGAAATCTCATAAAACATAATTTCAAATAGTCATAACCACATTGGGTAACACCACAGGAAATTGCCATCTATCTCTGGGTCCTCTGTTCTGTTCCATTGTTCTATGTGTCTGCTTTTATGTCAACACCATGTTGTTTTTATCATTATGACTCTGTAGAATATTTTGAAATCAGGTATTATGTTGCCTCCAGCATCACTCTTTTTGCTCAGGACTACATTGGCTATTTGGGGTATTTTGTGCTTGCATATGAAATTTAGGATTGTTTCTTCTAGTTCTATAAAGGAAAGATCATTAAGATACACATTATATCTACAAAATACTTTAAAAGCATCAAAAAAAAAAAAACAAATGGCGAAACATTTATATGGTATTTTAAGTGATAAAAGGCAGGATGGCATGATCATAAATAGGTAAAAAGATACATAAAGGGCTGAAATACACACATACACAAAGTTTATAATATATGTGTGTATGTGTGTGTGTGTGTGTGTGTGTGTGTGTGTGTGTGTATCCCCAAAATTTAACAATTATTTTATCTGGTTATAGAATTGTAATTTTCTTCTTTGCACTTTTGAAATTTCCCAGTTGGCATAGTAGGTGGGCTTATTTCTTAAACTAGGAAAAAACACAGAGTCATTATGAAAATATGAATTAATAGTTTCTCTTCCGTAAAAGAAGGCCTTCAACCCTAAAGGAAAATAAATGGCTTTCAAGGTAATCATTTATTGTAACCCATCTCCTTGAAAATCTAATTATTATGATTTTGCTCCAACAAAACTGAAGCCATAGATATTGCATTCCCTGTGTCCAATGCCAGTGTTTTCTGGGCCAACGCTCATTCCATGGACATTGCTTCACTCCACTCAAGTGTTCTCAGCCAATCCCCCATGCACATGATTCAGCCCAGAGAAATGGCCTTTCCTGCTCTCTAAAGCAACCTCCACCACTTAGGCCTTCCAATCAGACCCATCACGCATGGGAACAATCTTCTCAGAATATTTTGGCATTGAAGACATAATGAAAAGAGAGGATTTTGTAAATCACAAATTACTGGACTCCAAGTGGCAAACCTCCTAGATAGAGTACCTCACACAAAATAAGATGAGAGATTTCCAAACTTCATAAAATATGTTTTCTTTCTATTAACAATGTTGGAGTAGAGAAGCTGTTATTGTGTGACTATTTCTTAGACCAGAAACGTGAAGTGAGTTTTCAGAGGGCTGAAGGTAGTGGAGAAGAAGTTAGATTATATCTTTGAATACTGGAGGCATTCATAATACAATGGGAGAAGCCATCTCAGACCCTTGTGTAGAGAAAACTGATGTTTTAAATTCCAATATTGGGGAAATACTGTCATCTTGAGAAAGGGCCAAGATAGATCCTGAGTTGAAGAACAACAATATGAGGCAGGGTTACAAAGAAGAGGGTTACAAAGGAAAAAAAACACATAGCTCCTGCTTTTAGGAAAATTCAACTTGGGCAAGAAATAAATATACAATATTTTAATAATGATAATGACAGTGATAATGATTAGACTAGTTCTTTTAGCTTGAATGGCTTTACCATCATTCCCTCCTTCCTCATTACCTGCACATCACCATATCCATTGTATACAAAGAAGCATAAGAAATGAGATCTGACCCATCAAGTTCTGTGCCACTGTAGAAGCCCTGGTTGCTTATGATAAAGTACAAAGGAGTAACTTTTCTCATGGTCCTTGAATGAGAATAATCATTACCTGCATTTATAATAGATGTACTATATACACAATACTGTGCCAAGGATAATGTGCATTGGACAAGTGAATATTTCCTGAATTTAGGATCTAGTTCTGTGAAAAAAAAATTGCCTGATGAAGGGACATGTCCATAGTGATAATTACAATGGGACATTTTTTTTTTTTTTAATCTGTAAGATACCTATAAGTCCTCAAAGGTTCTTTAAGGAAGTTTATGGATCAGTCACCTTCCCCAAGGCTAGTGAAGGAAGTCATTCCCCTTAGTCTTTGTGAGCCCGTGGGAGGCGGGGAAGCCTCCTGTTTAGAGTAACTACATCTACAGAAATAATTCAAAATAGTGAGGCAGTCAGTAGCAGGGTCTGAAAAGTAGAGGAAAAGGATGGGAAGAAAACTCAAATCCAAAACATTTTTAGGGAAAAGCAACAAATGTTTGGTTGAGTTCACTCATATACAACTTCTCAAGTCTTTCATGATTTTTATATTTTCTTCAAGTTTGAATTCTAATTAGGTACAAGTTGCTTCCTTTTTTTATTTGCCCCTAAAATCTAAAAGTATCTTGATAGTCACTTGAAAGCCCTTTTCAAACACTGCCCCTCTAAATCTATTTTTCATTCTCAACCCAGGAACATGGAGAATAGAAATTGCTTTGACAAAATTGGACAGATGCCTTTATCCTAGGGCTGTACAGGCAATAGTTTGACTATGGATTCAGTGCATTTTAGGTCTAGAACTACTTGGCCAGGATTATTAGAAAAAAGGGACAATATCCATAGGTCTAAGTTTTTTTGTGTGGGGGGGTTGTTTTGTTTTGTTTTGTTTTTGTTTGTTTGCTCTTCTAACAGAATACCACAGAATGGGTAATTTATAAAGAACAGAGATGTATATCTGGAGGCTGTGAAGTCCAAGGTTGAGGGCTCACTTCTGGCAAGGACCTTCTTGCTTTGCCGTCCAATAGTGGAAGACAGAAGGGTAAGAGAGCAACCTCACGTGCCAGAGATGGAGAGAAGCCAGACTCTCCTTTATCAGGACCTCACTCCTGTGATAAGTAACCTGTTCCAGTGATAATGATATTCATCCATTCATGAGGTCAGAGCTCATGAGCTAGTAACTTCTGAAAGGTCCAACTGTCCACACTGTCAAGTCAGGGATTAAGCTTTTAACACAAGAACACAGGGGATACATTTAAACTGTAGCACCATGATTAGATACTTTTCATTACCATGTGGAGTTAACACAAGTCTATGCATATTAATTGAAGTGTGATAGCATTTATTTCTCAAAGGATTTGTATATCAAATAATTCTAGTAATTGTGGATTTACTGTATTCTCATGCTGTTGCCTTGGATTATAATAAATAAGCAATTACAAATGTTGGCCCTTAGGCCTAGGTTATATCAAGACCATGGATGCATTCAGGGATCTGAACAAGTGATGACAAAATAAATAAATACACATAAGAGCAGAGCTTTCTGACTTTTGTTGGACATTCTTACTGGATAACAACCAGCTGTTGCTGAGTGACACTGACCATAGACAGGAGTGTGATTCCCCTTTGCCAATAGCCCCTACTTAACTGCACCAGTTAATTTGTTGTAAATTGCCTTCCATCTTAATTTAAATTACCTTCTTATCTCTGCTTTCATTTGGGTTTACCATTTTAGGTGTAGATGCTGACATGAAATTCGCAGTTTTTTTAAGGTGGTAAACACCTTGAAAATTAAATGACATTGTTCTTGTGTCATAGATGTGACAAAGAAATACAGCTATAATTTTCCAATTAATTATTAGTTAAAAGGAAAAGTCCCGAAGTGTTCTGGATCTTAGTTTAGCAAATCATGTGAGTTAACTCCATTGTCTGTTGCTGTGAATGGATACATTGTTTTTTAATTTATTTGTATGGTGAAATCATAACACCTTAGGCATGTTTGAATTGTGTATACTGTAAAACTGAGAGCCAATTCCCCCAAGTCATTACATTTAGAGGCTGATATTCGATCTATTAAATTCTATAGCCTTCATCTATTCTGCATTGATCCCTACTAAAGAACCTGAAGCTGTCATCCTCCAAAGCAAGCTGCAGTTTGCATTGTTTCCATTAGATGGCGCAGAAGATTTTTTAGGTACCAAACAAACAGGAACCTCTGAGAGCCCTGAATGTGATCAACTGCTATGTAAACACCAGCAATTTCAGTTCCACCTGAACGTATTTGTAGAAGGAATCTAAAGTATTTCCAGGGAGGAGCTATTTTATAACTTATGAACCATTTTTCCTAATTACACAAATAAGATGAGACCATTTCTTGGTAATTGAGCTCTATTGTTCCTTAGTTTATAGCCCTATTCCTTTACAAAGTGGAGAAAAATAGTTATACCAAGAATTGAAAAGCATATGGGGAGACACACTTTGATACAACAAAGATCCAGGTTCAGAGCTAAAGCCCAGAGTATATTAACCAAATATTTTTTGAAAACATACTAATTGTAGATAATCACTAGTTTTTTCTCAGTCCAGTTATTACAGTTATTTTTGTCCATGAACACTTTTTTCTATAGATAACTTGAAGAAGAAATGGCCTTCAATACTTTGAATAATCATATACCTAGTCACATCTAGGCTTTTATATTATTCTGAGTGCCAAACATTTTGAATATTGCACATCTGATCTGAGTTTCTTAAGGGCTTCTTCAGAGCTTGAAGGGCTTCTGCCATTTTTGTTTTGTTTTATTTTGTTTTTAGATACTAGGGTAAAGGGCTCAACATTAATTTTTTTTTTTTTTTTTTTTTTTTTTTGTGGTACCGGGGATTGAACTCAGGGGCACTTGACCACTGGGCCATATCCCCAGCCCTTTTTTGTATTTTATTTGGAGACAGGGTCTCACTGAGTTGCTAAGTGCCTCGCCATTGCTGAGGCTGGCTTTGAACTTGCGATCCTCCTGCCTCAGCCTCCCAAAGTGCTGGGATTACAGGCGTGCGCCACCGCGCCCGGCTCAACATTAATTTTGTTAGAAATTAAAGGCATTCAACAGAGCCCTGGACTTTGTTTTGATCCATACTGGGAAAAGAATTTGATACAGATCCATTAAGTTGTCTGTTGACCTGGCTTGGATACCCTTAGTTCTTCACTTTTCATGTGTTGAAAGACTTAGAGAAATCCCACAAGACTTCATGCACTGGCCAAAATGAAAGCCAGTGTTTTACATAAACAGGAAGAAAATGTTCTACCAAAGGGGAGACTTCAGCACACTTGAACCAAATTCCGGTTAGCTGGTAATCAAAGTACACAATGTTTGTAAATTGCCCATATTATCTAATGCCAGTATTTAGCTTGCTCTTTCCCCAATGGTTTATTTCCATTATTCCCTTCTATATGGTAGTCTAAACTTTAACATTCTGCCATGGTGCAGAATGGAGTGCTGAAAACTGAACTGCTTCAAGCATCTCTTCAAGAAAAATCAAGCACAGGAAACAAAAAAGAAATTGCAAGGAAACAATAGAGGCAGAGTGCCTGCATTTGATTCTGAGTCCTTTCTATCTCCTTTTAGGTAACTTATCACTGATAGAGAATGTGGAGTTGTTATATATCCACTCTGCAGTCCCATTTCAACAGAAATGAAATTCTTCTAAGGTGAATTAAGGACTTAAGGTAAAACACCTTGGAAAAATAGTACAGTGAACAATGAGTCATTGTTCCAGAGGATGTCTTGGATACAGAACAATTAGAAATAAGAGGATTGCAAGCTTAGCTGAGGTGGTGCACTTGAAAATTGGAAAAACCAAGGGAGAAAACTCTGTCGGGTCTTTATTAGTAAATCTGTGGATATTAGAGTTCCCTTGTGAGAATACTCATGGCAGATTTCACTTAGCACAATTAACATCTTATCAATTTGAAGGAACTAATATACAACACTCAAGAAATAAAACTAAGATAAGGAAGATCATTATGATATTCTTCTTGATCACTATATAGGACATCTAGAGGTCTAGGTTCAGTCCTCATTCTTACTTATATTGAGTTAAAAATTCATCTCACTAAAACTTTTATTGATTCTTCATAGTTACATATGCAGCTGTAAGAATGGGTATATAGTATAGTGGCTTTCCTGGCAATAGGTAGCAATCACTTTTTTTTTTTTTTTTTTTTCCATTTTCATTCCTAAAGATTCAGAATGCATACACATCCCTTTAAATCCTAAACTTTCTGAGAACCAGTTTGTCTTGTGTAGCATGGATATCCTTGATTTACTTTTCTAAAATTCTTTGGCATTCTGTTTTTTCTAAATACTTGATCATTGTAATTGTACACTTTGACCTCACACTTTTTCAAATCTGAATAACAAATGTTACTTCTAAATTTAAAAAAAGCTGTGAACTTAATAATATAACAATAGCACCAATTTCAATCTAATAAAACAAGATTATTTTTAAAAATAAAAATACTGGCTTCCAAAGAAATTGGCCAGAAGTTTAAAAAGTCAGGATTATTTGGTACCAGGAATTGAACTCAGGGGCACTTGACCTCTGGGCCGCATCCCCAGCCTTTTTTTGTATTTTTTTAGAGACAGGGTCTCACTGAGTTGCTAAGTGCCTCGCCATTGCTGAGGCTGGCTTTGAACTCGCGATCCCCCAGTCTCAGCCTCTCAAGTGCTGAGATTACAGGCGTGCGCCACTGCGCCCGGCTCAGGATTATTTGGTTTTTGGAATCAAACAATCTGATTATCAATTCTAGTGGTTTTATTTTTATTCTTTATTGAAATCTACTAAGAAACCATATGGTTAGATCAACAAACTCATCTATCACTTTTCCTCATGTAGTCAATTTTTTTTTTTTTTTTTTGGTAAATTCTATGCTTTTTTTCTAAAAAGTATTTATTTTGCTTTAGTTGTACAGAATGCATTTATTTTTATTTTTATATGGTGCTGAGGATTGAACCTGAGCCGTGCACACTCTACCTCTGAGCCACAACCCCAGCCCTGTAAATTCTACTCTTTTTCCATTCCATTCTGAATTCTTTCGTAGGTTCTTCTATTTTTCCCACAATCATTACCACAAAATGATTGCAGAGGAAGAAATATGGGAGAAAGGTTTATCTTTATCTTGAATGGTGGAAGCCTTTTGGCTCTGAAAGTCATATATCAACTCAGTTTTGGTTTGCTTTATGCTATGGATGTCCCTATACAATGATGGAGCTAGGTGACAGCACCATTACCTATGACCTCACTTGTACCATGGTGGAAAAGAGTTAGACAAAACCTCAACACTTTAGAGAAGAGCAAAGTTAATTGGTGTATGTATGGACTGGACCTCTGATACTGAAGTTAACAACAGTTCAGTTTTCCTTTAATTATTAAAGAAAATATCTCCATTCTTTTTAAGGAACACTCATATCATATGAACTATAAATGGGTGTTCTTGAAGAAAGAGATCCTATGAGTTTGGAAATCTCTGGATATACTATATTCCTCTTTGAGAGTCACAATGTGCATTAACATAGTAAGAAACCTGAGAAAACCTACCCCAAAAGGCCTTAGATTCAGAATGCTTGGAGACTTAATTAGTCAATTCAGTGTCTAACATGATACTTGAGCAATGCTTGAAACCCTAAGGGTAATGTTGAAGATGTTAAAATGATAGTGTTAAAAGTCAATATAAAGAAGGATTTTCAATTTAGAAATATAATCAGTTTCTAAGAAAAAGTCTACTTCCTTCTATTAGTTCTAACCCTACATCAGACCACACCTAGAAGAGCAAATAGCAGTCACCAAAAAATATAGGAAACAGAACTGGCTATCTTCTCAGACCCTGAAGAATGATAAGAATGATTTCACTGGGGGGAGAAAAAGTCACAGTTAGTTTTTCAGTTATAGTTATTATATAACTAATATATATAAATGCATATATATTTACATATAAATATATATATAGAATATATATAAAAAAGTGATTTTACTATGAAAACTGAAATATCTATTAAACTTTTGGAATATTCCCTTTTCCATGTTTTAGGATTCTTCCTGTGGGTCACCATTATTATGACAATTATTAATACTTTTTCAAAGAAAAGGTATTGTGTCATTAAACCTTAATGCAAAGAGATCTGTGTTTATATTAACTTTCTTATACATATCTGTATTTTAAGTCTTTTGCCAATTTTGAAAAACAAGAATTTTTGTGCATATTTAGGCAGCCACCAAAGGTGAAAGAAGGGTCTAAGGTAGAATGTTCTAAAAGAAGGGTACACTGTCAATCTCATTTATTCTTATTCTATAATCTTCTTTCAACATAAAGTCAAGCCACATTTTATTTCCTAGAGTTTATTATTTTAAAGAAATGAGCTTGAATCATGATTAAGGATCTCTTTGTGTGTGGAGTGTATAAAACTTACATGTGTAAATATACATACTCTCATGAAATAACCTTGAAAATAAACGAACAAGGTTTTATCATAAATAGACTTTACCTAGTGAGAGAACTTGCCTAGACAAGTTCTGGCAGTTTTGTTAAAATATGTGTATGAGTGACACAGATTTCTCAATTCTCCTCACTAGATTACCTCAGGGCAAATTGTCAGGAAGATGTGCAACAGGAGACCAAGATTAAGTTTTGTTTTTATTTTCAGCTAGCACTAGTACATTTGAGATGTTTTATTCACCATTTTGCAAAAATACGCTGTGAACGTGAGAGTGAGAAATTTGTCAAGTGGAATGATGAATTCAGGACAAATGCAGGGACGGAGAATGAACTAAATGGCCCTGAACATGAAGAGCCCTGTGGAACTGCAGCCCTCAGAGCAGGCGTCCACCCAACAGCTTATTCCCCACAATAGTTCACCCTCATCTCTCATCATCTTTCTCTGAATTACCACTTGAGAATCAATCATTGTGTAAAGAAATGGTGTGGTACTTAGAAACAAAAATCATGACCAAATGAAGAAGGCAGGCATTATGAGCAACAGAAACATGTGCAACTTTCTAACTACCCCACAGCCTTGTTTACTTGGACAGAGTTGGTGTCAGAGAGAAATTACAGCTCAGCCTCTGACAGCAGGAAGAAGCAAGTGTTCAAGGTGAAGAATAGTCTTAGCTTGTCCTGGGCAATGAGGAGCAGTGAGAACTTTGTCTTTTCTGCTCTTATCTTTCACCTTATGCAATTTAAGAATGTTTTAGTTACTTGCAATAGAAATCAAATCCAAATAGGCTTTATTAAAAAAAGAAAAAGTAAGGAAACCTCCTGATTCATTTAACTACAGTCCAACGACACAGCAGACTTCATTCAGAGGCCAAATGGTGCTCAGGATGCTGTTTTCTATTTCTGTAGTCTCCACTCTACATCTAATGTTGGCTCTCTTCCCAAGTTGGTCCTCAGTCTGGGGTCTTGGTCCCAAGATGGCTGCCCAAGGCTCTGGGGCTGACGTTGTGTTTGGCAAGGAAGAGCAGTGCCTCTGTCTTAGCATTCTCAGCAAATTCCTCTACATTCATTCTGACAGACCAACATCCTTGGACCGACTAACACATTCAGAGCAATGTAATATGATGAGCTGATTGGTATTAGCCCAAGTTACAAACCCATTCCTAAGCCACATGCTATGGTCGTAAGGAAGGGTCCTCAGATGACAGTGCAATCAACGTCCACATCTACAGGGGGGTTCAGTCCTACTCAAACCATGTGACTGGCAGCGATCACAAGACGTGTGTACTTAGTGGGTGGATGTTACTAGGGGAAAAATGATCTCTCCTGAAAGGAGTAGACAGTGCTGGACAGCAAACCAGGGAAGCCCATTGCAGAAATTCTTCCTAAATCTCCAGTCCTGCAACTTTGGTATCCACCATGATCACATTTCAAAGAGCCATAAATACAGTTAGCCCATTGGTTCTTGTGAATCAGTTTAATTCAGAAATAATTCAGAGCGCACCTGAAGACCCACCTGAAGAGACATTTTTGAGGAAGAAAATACACTTTTGAAAATTATTTGCCTATATTTACATGTGTATACTTACCAAAAATTATACACACATCCGTACATACACACACACGTATTTTTCAAAAATGTAGTATATGGGGTCTAAAAATGGATAATAAATTATAACAAGATTATTCTAAATTCGAAATAATAAATGAATTAAAATCTGGATGGGTTAGTTTTCTTATTTTTCCCAATGCTAGAACAAATAATCACAGTCCTGGAAGCTTAACAGAACAGCGGCTCATTCATTCATAGTCTCTGTTGGTCAGATTCTGGCACAGCATGGCTGAATTGTCTGCTCAGGGTCTTACCAGCATACAGTTAAGGTATTAGCTAAGGATGTGGTTTAAACTTAGAGCTTAGGGTCTATTTCCAAGATCATTGCTGTTAACAAAATTCAGTTCCTTAGGGCTGTAGGACTGAGGTCCTAGTTAATTGACCTGTGGCCCTTTTCATCTTGAAGCTAACTTTAAAACTAATCCTGAAGGGACATTGAATCCTTCTTTGCTTTGAATCTATGTGACTTCCTCTTCTGCTTTTAAGGTTGCATGTTATTACATTGACCCTGCCTGGATAGTCCACATACTCCTTATTTTAAGGTCCAATATTTAATCAACTTAATTACATCTACAGACTTCCTTCTGCTGTGTAATATAACCACAGGTATAGCACCAGGTGGTGAAGATAATGGGGAACAAAACTCTGCCTCCACACTGCATAAGATTTGCTTTCCACCCTGGTGAAATCAAGTAGAAGTAGAGGAAACCCACCATTGGGAAGAACCAAAGTGTTGGTTCTTTAGCTTTCACATTATGGTGAATAACATTCTTCTATCTATTGATATATGTAGTAGATACATATGTAAATTACAGAAACATAAAAGATGCTGAGGATTTTCACTTGTTCTGATTTGGGATTCTAAAACCTCTGTTCTGCAGACTGGAATCAGTAATAAGGACAACTTTGAAAGAATCTGCCTGCATTTATCTTGTGTTTCTTTTTTGTCAGACAGTACAAAGAAAATTAAGGTTTTTCTTCTTTGCTATACATATAATACTCAGAAGTGAAAGCTTAATTAACTTGTCAGAATCATGGCGTCTCTTTTCTTGAACTGCTGTATCCACCTTCCCGAAAGATTTGAAAAAGGAAGAATAAGCCTTCCCAAACACCTCCACCAGAGGAACTGCACAAGCACAGCAGTCTTGCCCTCTAGCATTGCTTCCTGTCATTATCATGGTGTTTCCATCCCTCTGTGTGAGCACTTGCTTTCACCACTTGTCAAGAGATGTCTACAGTGCAGAACAATGATTGTTCCATAAGGTGGGGCCCATCAGGTTGCAAAGAGGAAGCAAAGCAGAGCAGCTAATTACCATGTACCAAATTCGTCTTTTTCAGGAAGACAAAAAAAAAAAAAAAAAAAAAAAAAAAAAATTAAAAGAAGCAAAGAAGTTGACAATTCCAGTGTTGCCTATATAAGTTAATTTTCACTTTCTTACTATTGACTTTTTAGTATTCTACTGTCTCAGAAAATGATGTTCCCAGAAGCATCTCAAATATTGGAGCAGATCTTCTCAATGCGTGAGCTTTCCCTTGGGTCTAAATTATTTACCTTTGAAAGCTGCATAAACTCCTTCCAGAAGCTTAGAGACTGAGTTTAAATTGAAAATTGCTTCTTTAGGTTACTAAGTATAATTCGAGGGATTTGAGGTACTTCCGTGTACTGAAAAGATTGACAATCTCTTTTTCAATCTTTGACATTCACTGTCTCAAACTTCTCCCTCTAACACACAACTTGGCTTTTCTAACTAAGTTATACTTCTAATACAAACCCTTACCTCCCTGATAATTCTTTTATTCTGGAATTGCAGATTTCATTCCCCAGTATTTATATGCTTGTTTTGCTCAATTATTGAGTAAAGTTCTTTTTTGTTGCCTTGTGCTAGGACTTTCCATCTTCCCAACTGACAATATGCACAGAGGCTGAGAACACATTTTTATTGCTAATTATTGTTCATAAATATCACTGGCTTGACTGTATGTTTAGCACCTTTCTAAAATACAAGGAGAAGTCATTGAGTTATGCGTTCTAAGGTTCTCCACAAAACATTAGTATGAAAACAGAAGATAAGTCATTTCCTCATTATGAATGCTGTGTGTGTGTGTGTGTGTGTGTGTGTGTGTGTGTGTGTGTGATTCTGTTAGATTTAAGGTATTACTCTGGAACTCCCTCGGCTTCTACTTTGTCCAGCAATTACAAAATCCAACCCTGTTTGGCTAGTTTGATCATTTGTCTTCAAGACTATTAAGTCAGCCCACATTCTGCTCCAAAAGCTAGATACACATTTTTTTTTTTTTTTTTTTTTTTTTTTTTTTTTTTTTTTTTTTGTGGTACCAGGGATTGAACTCAGAGGCACTCGTCTACTGGGTCACATCCCCAGCCTTTTTTTTTGTATTTTATTTAGAGACAGGGTCTCACTGAGTTGCTAAGTGCCTTGCCATTGCTGAGGCTGGCTTTGAACTCGCGATCCTCCTGCCTCAGCCTCCCAAAGTGCTGGGATTACAGGTGTGTGCCACCGCGCCCAGCTGCTAGATACTCTTAAATGGCTTACTTGCTCACCTGGCTTTTCACTAGAGGGAAACTTAAGGTTTATCAGATTTATAACATATCTCTTTCCAAGGGATGAATACTTCTAAGAACCAAGTTTTATTATCCAAGATGTAGACAGAGAAAATAAGCTTTAATGAAGGGAAGAGAATAAACGCTAAAAATAAATCAGAAAGATATTCATGCTTTAGCAGGAATAAAATATTAGCTAATTTATAAATTTATGTGGATTTATTTCTACTATGAAAAAAAATTTTTCTGTATAACTTACAAAGGACCTCAAACAGCTTAGGTTGTGAAAGGCTATCTGTAAGTTCCTGTGTTGTAGGTCCAAAGAGCCATTCTACACTGGGCAGCGCATCCCATCTGTTGGTGGAATGCAAAGTGGATGCATTTTTTTCCTTTGGAATGTAGCATTTCATTTATCTATGTACATTTTCAAGTGAAAGTCACATAACAAGAGGGGCTTCTGTATCCTGCTTAAAAGTATCAACATATGTAAATATTAAAAAACTTTATTATTTATCTTTGCCACAATGTTGCACATAAGCAAACACAAATCTCAGGATATTCACACCATTCAGTTTTGCTCAGGAGCCCTTAGCGGTTGCTAATTTAGACTGAATTTGTTTATATGTCTGTGATCAGTTGCAGGTTGGCTAGGTGTTGGCTAGTCCAGGAAGGCCTCAGTCAGGATGACTTCACACTCTCCCACTTGTCTCCTGTTCTCCAGCAGACAGGCCAGGGCTTTTAATCTTAGGGTGAACATAAGTGTCCAAGAGGAACAGCAGAGATGTCACAATGTATCTTGAAGCTTAAGGTCTGAACTGGCACTTCATCGTGTCTGACATAACTTGTTGGCCAAAGCAAACTCCAAGGTCATCACAGGTTAGGGTGGAAAAAGAAACCATCTTCTGATAAAAGGAGCTACAATGTCACTTGGATGTGAATGCATGGGAGTCAGGGCAACAACTGTTGCGATCATCAGTCTTCAAAACCGATCTTGTAATATTCCAACATCCTTAAAGGAATTCAATATATTTGTCTTTACTGCATAAAATAAAACAAAAAATACTTCATTCAGACAAATAATTTTTCATAAAAAAATAAACAGAGAATTTGCCAGTGGGTCTTGTTCGATGCACAATGCTATCCAATTTTCTATATTTTCTAAATATAATTAACTTTTAAAAGCTCATGGAGTTCAACCTCATAAAATTTCTTGCACCTTACTTATAAATCTGTTTGTACTTTCTTTTTATTTGTTTTTGAAGTTAATGTGGCATTATTTTCATGTAGAGAAAATAAAAATATTCTTTCTTAGAAGGTACTTTATCCACACATTCATACATACATGCTCCAAGCAAATGCAGAATACCTAAGCCTGTCTTGGATTGTGGGGAGCCCTGAGACTAGCCACATACTTCTATCTGCTCATAAACTCCAGGGCTACTCTCTATAATTGCAGGCATACAGACCCCTATTCCTTGTACCCTACTGAGAAATTCTATTCCCCATTCTCATTATAAAATGTGCACAAAAAATCTTAAATTACAGAGCCCCACATTTATTTCTACACATGTAACTAATTAGATTTAGTATGCCATTTTCCAATGCATTACATCAGGCCAATAGGCTAGAAACATTTTATTCCAGATATTTTCTTAACCGTGTGAGTATTGTTGATCAAGAGAGTCTTGAGAGCATCTTTTTCTTTTTCTTTCTTTTTTTTTTTTTTTTTTTTCCCCTATCAGGAAACATATCTTCTCTAAAGGAAACCTTTCATAAGGACATAGGAGAATGTGTCTTACTTACATTGCAATTGAGGAAGATACAATCATTCAAGTCACTGGGGCTCTTATTAATACACTAAAGAGTAATATACAAAACAAGTGTTGCTTTTAAAATGTCCACATGGTACCATATGGTCTTATGTAGACCCTTGTCCTTGTAAACAAGAGTGAAATGTGACCTATCCACACTGGTGGTTTCCTTAAGAAAAGTGTTTCATCCCAGATTCCCAATAAAATTTCCTTTGGGGAAATGAATGGTTACAGAAAATGCCTTTCTTTACAATATACTGTGGTAAAAAGCTTTCATATGGCAAGCAAATAGCTATGCCAGCTAGACAAAGACTATAATTGAGAAAGAGAATTCACAATGCCGTAGGTGGCCTCCACTCCCAGTTTCCTTACTTTTGACTCCTAAGACATATACGTGAAAGAAAGGACAGTGATACATCATCCACATTAATAGAATTCCTCTAGGGAGAACTCAAATGTTTTTTTTCAAAAGCTACAGGAGGAGTCCATAGCAACTCCAGCAATGACCAGCATGGTCATATTGGCTTTTCCCTGTTGCTTTGATAACCATGTCAACTACCTAGCATTGTGTACTACATGGAAAAATGGTCTACTAAAATCAGAAGCACACGTTAGAGGCTCTTTCAATGGCTGAGACTTTTAACACTTCATCTGACTTAGTTCAGGAATCTGAAAGGAAACGAGGCTTCCTTTTCTTATGCTGGAGGAAAGGAGTAAGCATCAAATAAGCAAATTAATGTCTAAATGTTGCAAACCATGCTACAAAATTTAAAAGATCACTATAATCATTAGGTGGGAGGTGTAACAAAGTGGTATGGAAAGCACTGGATTAGAGGTCAGGTGACCTGGTTTCTGGAGCAGATTTAGCTTTGTTCCAGACTAGCTGGATATCCTTGGGTAGGTCATTCTAACACACTAAGACATGGTATCCTCACCGGGACACCATATGAGACTACAGCAAGAATAAAATGAGGTGCTGGGAAACAATTGAATAGGCAATCTTGTCCTCTCCAGTGGGAGATTTGGAGATGATGACGTTGTGACATGATGGATTAAGAAGAGCAATTTGGACTGCTTGGACAGAATGGAGGAGGAGTGATTCATGTTGTCTTGGGGAGTTAGATGAGTCCCACTGACAAGGTGACATTTTAGTTGGATCTTGAAAGATGAGTAGGCCTTTCACAGATATCAGGGAGAGAAGAAACAGGAGATGAGGCTGCACCATAGAGGACTTTTCATGTCCAGTTGAATAGTTTGGATACAAGGGGACAGGTGACAGTACAAATGTATGTTGACTGCATGAAGCAGGCAGCTATAGATTTGCTATTAGAAATGGATCATTCCACCAGGTGCAGTGGCACATGCCTGTAATCCCAGTGGCTCAGGAGGTTGAGGCAGGAGGATCGGGAGTTCAAAGTGAGCCTTTGCAACTTAGTGAGGCCCTAAGCAATTTAGTGACACCCTGTCTCTAAATAAAATACAAAAAGGGCCGGAGATGTGGCTCAGTGGTTAAGTGCCCCTGAGTTCAATCTCCAGTACCCTCAACCCCCAGAAAAAAAAAAGAAAAGAATTTAAGTCTAACTTTCCACTGACACATGGGAAAGGTAGAAGCAGCATTTTTGGCCCAACATAGCTGTCAAACTCTGGCACTATCTCTACTGTTCCCAGTGGATTACACTCCCACAGATGTGGTTTCCTTGTGCTAAGATCAAGTGTGCTAGAACTAATAATGACCTTAGGTTTGTATGTAGTATGGGATCAGAGCAATATGGCTCTTACATACTCCAATGCTGTGCTCAGCATCTTATCACTCTTGTTACTGAATCAACTCTGACATTCAGTTCCATTTGTACCTTGTTATAAGCTCCTGTCCTCTCAATCCTTAATCTGACTTTTCATGCCTAGATTCTAATCCTGAATACCTATAGTTTGCACTTCATTCCCTCTAGGAATTTTGAGGTCTTTCTTACTGCTTATCCATCACCGTGGTCCAAAAGTTTGTTTTCTGCTGGTAAACAACCTTGAAATTAGCCATTAAATCATCTTGTTAAATGCCAAATGTTTCCTTCTCTAGGATTTCTGTAACTAGTCATTACTTTGCTCCAACCCAGTGCCAAGGCCATTTTGTATTTCCTATTGAACCTCTGTGACCTGGACTACTAATATGAGAGTCTTTTGCTGCACTTTTCAACTATTGCTTGACCTTCTAGACTAGACTTGACCTCAGCAAATGAAGGTGGTTTTATCACCATAACCTGCTTTGCTCCATCAAGTAGGTCTAGTCCTGGGTCTTAGAGTCCACAGTTCTACCTCTCTCAATTCCAGTTAGCCATGCCCTTCCAAATCAGGCCATAAAATATGACACAAGCTATAATACAAACACAAAAAATCTTTTATCATGGATGAAAAGTGCTATAAACTCAGGCACTCAAGACCCCTCATAAAGCTGAAAATATTTCCCAGCAGAAAAATTGACATAAAAAAATTCTTACCATTAATACATTTGCCAATATCTGCTTACCACTTTGGTTTGTCTATCACAACCAATTTATCTCATGCCAAGAATTATTTACCTAATCTCACATACCAAGAAACAGAATGATAATAGCTGTTTGAGGGACCTACAGTCTTGCAAGGTAAATGTCATTGTACGTATATCACAAATGTGGAAACTGAGACACAATCTAATTTGCCTTCCCCACAAAAAAATCAATCAGTTAGTAAATGAAAAATCCTTAGTCCATTCTCTCATCCTCCATTGATTCATTTTCTGTGTGTACCCAACTTTTGCTGATGGTTATATGAATCATTACTACAGCACAGAAAGCTAAACAATGCAGTACATATCCTCACTGTTCTGATTATCCATGAGGAATTTCTTTCTCATGTTACCCTTCCATAAGTCCTGCTCTCGTGTTTCTCAGGCAACCCTATTTCCTTAACTGTTCCTCATGGCATCTCCTCTTCTTTCAGAGTAGCTAGTCCTTCAATCCAGCAATATTTTATAAATAGGCTGTGTGTTAGTCAGCTTTTCATCTCTTTGACAAAAATACCTGACAAGAACAACTTAGAGGAAGAAAGATTTATTTTGGCTCACAGTTTCAGAGGATTTGGTCTATGATCAGCCAGATTCATTGCTTTGCGACTGAGGTGAGGCACAACATCACATAGAAGGACATGATGGAGGAAAGCAGCTCAGGCCATGGCATCTGGGGACAGAGAAAGAGAGAAAGTGAGAGAAGAAGGGTCCAGGGACAGATATAGTCCCCAAGGCAACACCCACAGTGACCTGCTTCCTCCCACCATGCCCTACCTGCTTACCTGCCTACAGTTATCACTTCCTGGTAAGCCATACAAATTATTTATCTACAAAGAGATTAATCCACTGATGAGGTCAAATTTCTTATGATTCAATCATTTCACCTCTGAACATTGCTACCTTGCCTCAAATACATGAGCTTTAGGGGGACATTTCAGATCTAGACCATAACAGGTTTGTTTCAATAAAAGAATCAGAAAATATGCAGAAGAAAGGAAGAAACACTGAAAGGATGGAGCATTCTAAGACCAAAGGCCACATGTGCACCCTCAGCTCTGCCTGCTTGTACATTGTACATGTTGGGATAGTTGTGCAGGTAAGGAGATGGAAAGGTGGAGGACACAAACTACCTGTGTTTCACAGCTGTACTGAGAGTCTGTGCACAAAGGGTAGATGGTTGAATAACACAATTACTATAACCAATCGACACAATAGAAAGCAGAGGTGCTAGCCCATGTTAGATTGCCACTAAAATAATGTAGATGGGTACAAACAAAGAACGATGCCATTTGACTTTCAGTGCATCTGCCAAGACTATGCAGTCTTCATCTTTTGAACCCTTTCTTGACTGGCTGGCATCACAGAAACCCACCGTATTGGAATGGTTATGGTTGTGTAATGCTCATTTTCCATGGCTCCTTCTCCCTTCATGTAGACCTTCACTTTCCAGTTAGCACAATGCAGGCTCTGTCACTACACCAGCAGGCTCCCCCCTCCCTCCCACCTTTTCCTGGCAGAAGGCCTTGCTTCCCACACCAAGGTGATGATGTCCAGTCAGAATGCATCAAAGCCTGCTTCATCCCACTACATCCATGCATCAATTTGCCCTTTATTGTCAGGGAAAGCCTCCTCTCTCATCCTTTCTGAGGCAAACTTTCCTCTGTACCCAACAAGTGATCCTTCCCTAGTGCCTGAAAAGCTGATTTTTGAGAATTCCTACTTCTTATAGTTTCAATATTTCACTCCCTACTCTCGTTCCCCTCAGCCAGCGAATCTGACCAACTGTCTCTCTCCATTTTTTTGTGTGCGTATGTTTCCTTTTAAGCAGTCATATTTTCCTTGCACTTTCCTTTACCCATGATTTTTGAAAGTGTAATTTACATTCCCATCCACAACTTCATTAGTTCCTATTATTCTTCAGCCTGGTTCCTGTTCCTACCACCGAGCTGTTAAAGCTGGTTTTGACAATGTCATGGTTGTTTAAATGCAGGCTCACAAGCCTGGTTGTTAGAAACACAAAGCTGAAGATGACAAGGAGCCTATTTCTGAGATTGGAGTAGTAGAATTAGCAAAGTAGCCTAAATGCAAACATATACCACAGTCAACATTACAAGGTTATTTACAGGTATATAAAATACATCTGTAAGCTAGAAGATCATACATATATTCAAAAATATTTCTAAAGAAGTTAAATGAAATTTAAAAATGCCTGTGACACATTAAATGAGAAAAACCTACTACGAACTATAGGAAGGTTGAGCCCATATCTACACATAAATATTACCAAAAAATGCCTATAGAATAAAATGGAAAAAATCATATACCAACATGTTCACTTTAACATTCTCCTTGTGTGTAAATTGTATGTAGTTTTGTTTTCATATTATGAATGTTAAATTATTTAAAAGCATTATTAAAGAATTATAAATTATTTAAAAGCATTATGTAATAAATTTCTTTTTAGAAAAACATGTTTTGATGGAAATAGTCTTTTTTTTTTTTTTTTTTTTTTTTTTTTTTTGGTGGTTTTGGGGATTGAACCCAGGGTTTGTGTGTGCCAGGCAAGCACTCTACCAACTGAGCAATTTCCCCAGCCCCAGAAATATCATTCTTAATGTTTTAAACCATGTTTTTTTTTAAATAGTCCAGTTCCCATGATAGATTTCTTTTCTTCTTGTTTTAAATTCATTCACAAATTTTAGAGTGTGATAAGAATCATCAGGGTGTTATTTTAAAAGAAAAAGAAAAGAGATTCTGGACTTCGCCCTCAAGAGATTCTAATTTATTAGAGCTGAAATACAGCTCAGGGATCTGAGATGTGGGAAAAGGGAAAAGTTGTTCTCATCTTTGTGGCGATTTGGGCCACTGATCAGAATCTAAAAATAGAGTGTTAGAAAGATCAGGGTCCAATCAAGAAGACGAGGTGGCTAAATGTAAGAAGTAAGCAAAGGACTGAAGCCAGCAGTGTAGCTAATGCAAAAGCTGTCACCCATATCCAGGATGGGAGATTGCCATTCGATACTTCCATGCAGCAGTAGACATTTGTGGACAGTCAGGATACGAAATGGATGGCGTAAATAATCAGAAGAAAAGGGTTTCGAGAAATTCTCAAGCTTCATGATGAGCAATTCAAGTGGCTTTATTAAGCTTCTAAGAATACTGGAAGAAGAATAGATGGAAAATTGCCAAATTAATTCTCTGAGCACTGGACCCATACTTTCAGCTGTCAATTAAATACTGCCCCTTGATTATGACACGGGCATTGAGAAGAAAAAATTTCCAAACCTGAACTCATTACCTTCTCTACTAATTGTATGCCTACTGTCCTATTTTTTTCATCTCTACTTCCATTGAAAGTACCACTCTCTACACATTTATCCCAGTAAGAAAACTTAGTCATCCTATGAAGGAGCCTATAATCAAGGAGATAGCTAAAGATTGCGGTTAGCTGAGAGCCATAAAAGATGTTCTAGTTTCCACCTGATATTAATACATTATTCAAAGAATCTTTGTATGCCCGTGAACACTGCGTGACGCACCTGTAAGCTCGAGCTGTAAGCACGTGTCCTTGTTAAAGCTATATGTATATAACTGGGTGAGGTTCGTTAGTGTGTGTGGGGAAGAAGAAGGTGGTGGTTGGAGTTAGAGCATTTGGAGTGATTGCTGGAGCTGGAGAGAGGAGAAGAATAAAAGACCTTTTTTCATTTTCATCCTGCCTCCGAATTTTCCTGTGGCGTTCGCTGCTCCAAGCGACTTCCGCTTCAGGCAGCGACAATCCTACATTCCTCTTTTGATTACCCAACCTTGTCTTTCATCTTCAGTATAACCAGGTGTTATGGGTTCTACTGTACATCAAATTAATCAGAGAATTGAGTGCACCTTAGCTTAGTGCCTGAACAGAGTATATATACTTCAACAAATTAACATTTAACATTCTGCCTTCTCCTCCCCAATAACACTGAACTACTCACTATTTCTCTTTTAAGTTCACATGCCTCTGTACATTCTGTTTTATCTGCCTAGGAACTTTTTTATAATTAAATTTTATGGACATCTACCTACCCAAAGACCCAACTCAAATACCACCTTCTATGTTAAGCATTCTAAGAGCTCACCATAGGATTATATTCTAACACTTAATTTCATTGAATTATACCTATTTGTATGTCTTTCTGTTCATTGGACCAAGCCATATTCTCTGTGTAAGAGGTAAATTTCCCCAAGATACCCATACCAATGCTGCTCTCTCCCACAGAAACAAACATCTACTCTCCTTCCCCAGAACTTTTTCCACTTTTATGGTAACAGAAACCCTTATTTCTGGTCACCCAATTTTGCTAATCATAATTCTCTATTCCCATATTATCCTCAGGGAAATGCTTCAGAAATGAATATGAGAATCATACCAAGCCATCAAACTCCTGAGATTGCTGGTGCTAGCTACCATCTTACCTACCACCTGGAAATAGCATTTTGCAAAGTAAAGTTACACAGATCAACAAAGTTTGGAGAATGATCTAGAGCCCCTGAGAAACCCAACCTGTAAGCTAATAAATTGCCATGTATTTTAAGTTAGAGTAGGATTTCTATCTCTTGGAACTATAAAAATTCTAATACTGTTTTAGCATAAAACACAGACTGCTCATTCTTGGACAAGTGGCCTACATTGTCAAAGCTGAGTCCCTGGGATGTGTCACCCATCTCTTTCCTTTGCCAGGTGTAATGTTTTCCTTTCCTTCCTTCTTCCCACTGAAGAACCCAGTCCACAAACTCTTGAACCTAATCACCACATCCTTGGTGCTCTAAAATTGGCTAGTATGTTTCACTTCCTGGAGAATGAACCACAGTTATACCCTCTTTCTTAAACCTTTTTCAGAGGCCAAGTGATGGAAAACTCATTCTGAAAAAGGCAAGAAAATAAATGTTTAATGCTTTATAGATCATGACTGCTCAATT
Source organism: Tamias sibiricus (assembly GCA_025594165.1). Lineage (NCBI taxonomy): Eukaryota > Metazoa > Chordata > Mammalia > Rodentia > Sciuridae > Tamias > Tamias sibiricus. Next base: position 144,784,661 of record CM046660.1, on the reverse strand, counting down.
CTACCAATGTGGACACTGACAATGTGGAAGCAGATGAGCATTACTGTGTTTCAACAAAGCATTATGGACTCCAAAATTTGAATTTCATGTGATTTTGATGTGACACATGTTTTAAGTTTCTTCCCCCACCCCAACTACTTAAAAATGTGAAAGAATCTTAACTTGAAGGCCATATAGAGACTGTAGTCTGCCCACTCTTGCTCCAGATCAGAGTCCTCCCCAAATCTCCCAAAAGTATTCTCACCGAGACAATTTTCTTCACCAGAATTCAGCCAGTAAGTTGAAACTATTTAGACCCATTCTCAAATCTGTCTCTCAAAAGTAAAACCTATGTCTGTCATCTATGAAAATGTTCAACACATAATTGTGTAATAACTGGATGAATAAGAAGAAAAGGAAGAAGTGATAAAATTAGAAAGAGAACAGAGAGAAAGCAAACTCTTGATTCTTGAACTAAGAAACTTTATGGATTTCCAATATGAAGTTGTTTTTCTAGTATAATTTCATCAGAAAGTGGAAGGGCCATGGTGATTTTTGGAGGACACCCAAAGCTGTCGTCTCAGTCAGGACAAGGATTCTCCTAGTTGACTGGTTGAAAGAGCCAAATGGGGATGCTAAATAAAAAGACTGGCCAGCTGAACCCCTATAGCTTGAATGTGAATTCTGAGAGTTCACTCTGGTAAGTTCTAAACTGGCAGCATATTCATGGTTGCATGAAGCCAGATACAGACCGAAAAATGACTAATTTATCATTTTCAATTAATCTAAAATTTTCTGATAGTCAAACATTATCATAATTACCAAGTCAATTTCCCTATGGAGTTTAAGCATTCATGTAGGAAATGAAGTAATTTCTCATATTTAAGTTCAAATATCTTGTGTTTAAATGTAATAAAGATAGAATGATAACATGTTATTGCCAAGAAAGGGAAAAAGCCATGGATTCCATCCCAGTCCTCATAGTCCCTGGCTGCCCTTGTGAACATGCTGCACCCACCAGAACTCCTATAATAGACACAGATCTGTGTCTGTAGGTACATGCAAGCCTCTAAGGGTGTCTGGGTTGTTAAGCAATTACAGCTCTAAGAGCCTGGAAAACCACATCTGGCACACAAGAGTGAGAGTCTTGGGACTGACAATATTAACAAAGGTGGAAAATCTCTATTTCCAGTTTGTGTGAACAGAAAGTTAGAAGCACCCATGCGTATAGCTTCAGGCATTCTTTTATACTTGCCGACCTTGATCTCTCCTAGCTCTCTCTGTTTTCCTTTCTCCTTTCTCTCCCATTTCCTGATTCGTCTCCCTTCCAAGATGGAAAAAAAACATTCAAACCCTTCTTTACATTATATATGCCTACATTAAAAAGATTCAGAAACTTCCTAAGACAATGGGCAAATAGTGAAATTTCTGTAAAAAAAAAAAAAAAAAAAAAAAAAAAACTGATAACATATTATCATTGCCACATAAGCATTCATTCATTTTATGTGTCAGAAAGGCATAGTTCTTGGAACTTGGGGACTATAGTAGGCAGAATTTTAGGCCACATGAATTTCCCTCCTTGATGTTAGTCTTGGGAATATATTAAGTTAGATGCCAAAAAGGATTGTACAGATGAAATTAAGATTACCAGAGAATTGACATTGAAGGGAGGAAAATATTTTAAATTGTCCAGGGGGGGGGTCCAATATAATCACCTGAGCCCTTAAAATCAGAAATTGAGGCCAAAGGGGAAGTGATAAGGATTTGAAATTTAAGAAGACACAATGTTTCTTTGCAGGTCTGGAAATGGAAGGGTCATGTGTGAGAAGGAATGCAGGAAGTCTTTAAGAGCTGAGAGAAACTCTGGCTGATAGCCAGTGAGGAATGGAGACCTTAGCCCTGCAACTGCAAAGAACTGGACTCTGCCATCAAGATTAAGAGCTTGGAAGTGGATTCTTCTCTAAGGCCTCAGCCTGACCAACACCTTGATGCCAGCTTTGTGAGACCCTGTGCAGAGCACCCAGCTATCCTGTACCAGGCTTCTGACCCATAGAGAACTGTGAGCTAATAAGTGCCTGCTGTCCAAGACACTACATTTATTGGTAATTTGTTACTCAGTAATAGAGAACTGATACAGGAAGCATCAGGAAATAAAATAGGGAGAGACCTCTGCTTGCTTGCAGCTTATACTCCATCAAGTAAAGACAGTGAAAAATATATCATTAGAAAATAAATGACAAATGTTAACAGTTGATAAGTGCGATTAAAGAAGAAAAATATAGGAGCAATGTAGGAAAAAGTAAAATGTAGAGGTAATGCTGGAAAATGTTGAGCAGAATGAGGATGGCCACTTTGGCTGGCATAATGCAGGCTGCTGTAGGTTAAATGGGAAGTTGGGCCTTGCAGGAAAAAATAGTATTTGAGTAAAGAGCTAAAGGAGCTGAGACAATGAGGTAAACAAATATTGGGAATAAGACATGAAAAGCAGAAACAACAACTTGAATAAAATTTCTAAACCAGCACAGGGCTGTGCAAGCTCTGGGAGTAGGAAGGAGGTCATGTTTTGGAGCAGGTTGGTCAAGGGAAAAGCAATAGGAGAGGGACCGGAGGCCACATCAGATGGGGGCAAGTAGGACACTCCGGTGATATCATACCTTTCATTTTTACTCTGAGAAATAGGGGGGTTATTGCAAGATTTCAAACATTTACCTGCACTGTAAAAAAGTCACCAATAGTCTTAAGGTAACACAAGGATAAAAGACTGCACAAGGCTAATGCAATATCCAGGTGGGCAATGGTTATCATTTGGGCATAGTTGGTAGCAATGAGGATGATGGGATGTGGTCTATATACACATTGAAAAGAGAATAAAGAGGATTTCATGCTAGCTCAAATGTGTGGTTATCAGAGAAAAGATTACAAAATGATCTTAAGGTTTGGGGACTGGGCACCTAGAAGATGAGTTGCTATTAGATGAGGTGATAAATGTTACAGGTAAGACAAATTTTATGCAAAAGAACAGAATTTTCATCTTAGGTATGCTAAGTTGGAAGTGACTATTAGACATCCAAAAGGAGATTTTGACTAAAGAGTTTTATAAAATCAGTCTTCAACTTACAAGAGAATTCTGGGTTCAAAAGCCAACTGGAGAGTCGCCAGCATACAGATGATAATTAAAGACATTAGAATTAATGAAATTATCATGGTTGTAGTTAAATTTTAAGAAAGAAACTAAGACAGAACTATGAGATATTCCAACATTATGGGGCCTGTGAGAGAAGAAGCTTGCAAAGGGGACCCAGATGAACTATCAATGAGGCCACAACCTCAGATCTTTTCCCCGAATCCTCAGCATGAATTCTTTCTTTTTAACCTCACTGCCTCTTCACTCCTCATGCCTTCCCAGAATCCAAATGCAAATTATGAAAAACCAGCATTTCAAAATCCCTGATATCCAAATTGCATGAGTAAGGCTCATCTGGGGAAGGCCATTCTTAATTAAGCCTTATTGGCTAACCTGATCAACTTAGTGGCTGCCAGAACATATTCTATGTTTTTCCCATTATTCTGTTCTCAAGTTGGACCTGTCTTCCTTGGCTATTTTAATTTTACATTATCTAACCTCAAAAGAGTGTTTGATTATACTAACCTTCATGTATATTGTTAGATTCCTGCACTCTCTTTACTTACTAAATCCTCTCTTGCCTCTAGATTAAACGTATCTTGAGAATTGAAACTATGCTCTCTGTGTTTCATAACCTCATAGTTGGTAACAATAAGAATTTCACAGTATTTATTGAATACATATGTATAAGTTTATCTTCTTTGTATTTCAACATATCTAATTTGTAAAAATCTATTGACTCAAAGGGCAAACTATTTCCAAATGACACATTAGAACGGTGAACATAATGGTGTTTTTTTTTTTTTTTTTTTTTTTTCCTTTCTTGCATCAGATTTGAAAACAGGAACATATACTTGAGCCAAGTGTTTCAAAATCTGGTTCAAAATGCTTTTATGGGTCTCAAATGCCCCTTAAAATGACAGTAGAGGCAAGCATTTTCAACTGGAAGGGTGAGAAAAAAAAATCATAATAGTGCTGTTCCTCACCTGCATCCCATCTAATGTGTTCTCAATCTTTATTATGATGTTGATACCTCTAGAGGATTTTTCCCTGTTTTCACATATTACAGACAAATAACCATAATCATGTAATTATTCAGTCTTCATGAAATTAATTGCAGGGAGCCAATTCCACCAAGAAAACTTGGGGATCAACTGAAGGTTTCTTATTAATATTTTTGGAGGGAGGGGTAGAGTGAGGAGACTGGAAACTAAATTCACCCCGCTCCCCAAACAGACCCTAAGATCAGGAGGTCAGTGCAAAGAATCAATGTGAGAGGTTATCCTAGGGAGAAGGGAAATGGAGGGTGAAGCAGGAAAGGGAAAGAATCTGATAAACGGTGTATTATCAAGTGGGTCACTGCCATGGTAACTGGTGTTCAATCTTCCTAGGGAACTCTGGGAGACAGTGAAAAGCATGTCCCCAAGGTATCCATCAGAGGAAGGAAGCAGCTGTGGTATGTACCTTCACCACTACCCAATCACCAGTAAGGGTAATTAAATCCTCCTCACTTTCCACTTGCCTGTACCTTGGCCAAGAGAAAGTCCTATGTGGATATAATGGTATTTGCTGTAAGATACTATCAGCATGTCCTGAAATGGTAAATGCTAAGGAAATATAAGTGGAGTTCTAAGAGCTTCTGTTACACCATACCTAGAGTGCTTTTGCTCATCTAACCTCACTTTTCTTTAGACACAGTATGTGTTATTTCATACCTGTCCTACGTCCCTTCTCTTCTGGAACTGACGGGTCTCAGTCAAGGTCTCTTCCACCAAATGATGTGAGGCAATCAGAGTGATCAGAGGGACCCAACATGTGGGAAACATTGATGATTTCAAGGTGGGTGTATACCTCAGTAAAAGCTAGTGAGAGTCCTTGGGTATTGAAATATGTACTGAGAGAAAGACTTCCACCTGAAGATGCTAGTTGAAAGGATGGAGTAAGCCCAGTGCTGCTTCTGGATTGTCTGCACTTGATTACAAGATACCTAAGCAAGAATCCAACACAGAGGGAAAGAGTTGGAGAAAGACAGACAGAACCCTGGTGATGTTATCTATGCAGCCAAATTCACTTATGTTGGAACCAAATCCTAACCCCTGAGACTATATAGTTACTTGAGAAAAATTCTCTCTCTCTCTCTCTCTCTCTCTCTCTCTCTCACACACACACACACACACACACACACACACACATATTTTTCAAAGATTCTTTTCTTATACTATTTTAAATTGGTAATCAAGTACATCAAAAAAGTCCTAATACAAATTTATGAAGATTTGAGCAAATTAATCCTTTTATTAAATATTCTTTGTCTAAGTGATGATCAAATTATATTCAAGGTCATATAACAAGTAGGATTAAAGTTTAAATAGATCAATACAGTTTTTGTCAGTCTTTTTAGTACATTTTTTATTTATTTAGAAAACATTTATTGGAGTTGTAAATAAAAAGCACTAATCGATATTGACTCTCTGCTACAATGTAATGTTCATGTTAAATTTATATTTTATGTTATATAAGCAGAGACTCAAATTTTGTTTGTCTGAGGTTTCACAGACACCAAATTGCAGGAGGTGAGATTTGAACCAAAGTCTCCAATCTCCATGACTTCCTTTCCGAATTAAGATTATATAGGCAAACAAAACTGAAAGAAGTTGTTTGTATGTGTGTGCAGTGTGTGTATGTGTGTGTGTGTGTGTGTGTAGAGAAAGAGACAGACAGACAGACAAAGGGTGGGGGAGAAATATATGGAAAGAGAATGGAAATAGATGTATTATGAAGGACTTGCTCATACAACTCTGGAATTTGAGAAGTCCCACAATATGCTTTATGCAAGCTGGAAGTCCTGGATAGGCAGTGGTATAGTTCCAGCCCAAATCCAAAGGCCTGGGAACCAGAAGTTATGATATTGGAGAACAGGAGAAAGTGTACGTTCCATCTCAAGCCTGGAGACCAACCTTGCCCTCCTCTGCCTTCCTGTTCTACTCAGGCCATCAGTGCATTGGGTGATGCCCACCCACATGGATACATGATTTTTTTTTTACCTGGTATACCAATTCAAATGCTAATCCCTTTCATAAACCCTCCAAAACATTCAGAAATAATGTTTTACCAGCTGTCTTCCATTCCTCAAGCCAATAAAGTTGACAAATATCAATAACCATCAGCTTTCCCCACACCACCTTTCTACTAAGCAAAGTGACTAAGCAAAGTGCTATGGAAAAGGAAGTTATAGAGATTTATGAGGAGGTTTTTAATCACCGGGTGAACAGAAGGGAGCAACACAGCAATAAATATCCACAGAATGGATCCTCACCATCCGGTCTGTGCATGAATGAATCTTGAGAAGACGATCAACTGGGAAAGGTTTTATGAGGTAAGTGCTATGGCTTAGATATGAGGTGTCTCCCAAAAGCTCATGTGCAAGGAAGTTTAGAGTGATTGGGGTATAAGGGTTGTAACCTAATCAGTGCATTACCTCCCAGATAGGGATCAACTGGGCTTAACTGTAGGCACACAGGGTGTGACTGGAAGAGCTGGGTCACTGGGGGTGTGCCTTTGGTGTACATATTTTGTCCTTGTTGGGCAGAGCTTTCTCTCTGTTTCCCAATGCTATGACATTTCCTCCACCACACCCTTATGCTATGATGTTCTGCCTCACCTTGGGCCCAGAGCATAGAGTTGGCCTTCTGAGGACTGAGGCTTCTGAAACCTTGAGCCTCTAAATAAACTTTTCCTCCTTTAATTGTTCTTGTCAGGTCTTGCGGTCACAGTAGTGAAAAAACTGACTGAAACAGTGACGTCACTTAAGCAGGATTTCAGCAAGAAATGGGGAAAGATGGAGATTTTAGATGGGGAAGGTAGCACAAAAGCAAGGGGAAAATATCATAGATTAGGTAGAGGGAAGTGAAGGCAGGGGAGGGAGGGGATGTGGGGATGGGAAAGATAGTGGAATGAAACAGACGTTATTACTGTATGTATATATGTGACTACATGACCAATAGGATTCTGCAACATGTACACTTTGAAAAATGAGAAATTATATCCCATCTATGTATGTTATATCATAGTGCATAAATGCATTCTACTGCATGTATAACTGATTAAAACAAATAAAAAAATTAATTAAAAAAAGCAAGAGCCTGTTCAAGTTAAATACAGTGCTCAAGGAGCAGCTGACAGAACTATAAAATAACATAGTCAGAGAGATAGCATTTCCTCAACTTTATTCATTTGAATAGCATCATCGCATCTTTTCCATATCCATAAGCCATTTACACTATCAATTAATTAATAATATATCAAAAACTCACTTGATTTTGTTAAATTAAGCAATAGTATCTATGAAATCATGTCTTTGTTGTACTGTATGTTTTCAAATACATATTACAATAAGTATATAACTTCTGAAATTTCGAAAGCCATCTTAACCAGCAGCTAAAATTACCTCACATGCCAGTTGACTGGGAAAAGCAAGGACTTCAGAGCCCAGCTGACTTGTTCTCTATCCCAGCTCTATCTGCCCCTCAATTTTGACCTCAGGTACTGAACCTCTCCAAAGCTCCATTTTGTCATTTGAGAGTTATGAAGATTAACTGCAACAATCCACATTTGTTTTTTCTAAAAGCAAAGGGAAGGATGCAGTAGTACCTGGCAATAATAACTCTTCGAGAACAATAGAGACGCTCTATTGGAGAGCCTACAGACACAGTTTGATCAGATGGCATCAAAGTACCTTGACATTCTCCTCAAGAAAGAAAGCTTCAGTGAAATCTGTCTTATTTACTAACATTTTTAAAAATCAGTTTATGTTGTGAAGAGAACACTAGTATGCAGTGAGACTGGCCTGAGAGTAAGAAAAGACACTGGAGTCAGCCACTGGTGTTTTTGAAAGACATTGGTATAAAAAAGAGCAAAGTGCATCGATGGGAGTAATTGGCATGGGTAGGAAGGGAAAGATTCTGGAGACAGACAGAAAAATCTGAAACCTATTAACCCAGGCAGTAGCAACAGGGTCTTAGGCATGGATGAGGAAAGAGCAAGCTTAGAGCAAAGAAAGAGGAGGAAAGGAAGGAAGGAGGGAGGGAGGAGAGGGAGGGAGGGAAGGAAAGAGGGAGGAAGGAGGGAGGGAGGGAGGGAGGGAAGGAAGAAGGGAGGAAGGAAGGAAAAAAGAAGGAAGGAAGGAAGAAAAGAAAACAGCAAGATTGGTAATGCTTTCATGTGTCATGAACAATATTGACCAAACAACCTACGAATTGAGTTTCTGTAATTTTTTTTAAAGGGCATATTTTATCAGATGCTTGAAAAGTTTATACCAACCTCATAAGAGATTCTTTTTCCATCATCTGAACTGGTATTGATCTATATTCCCCATCAGTGATGTGGCTGTGTCTAAGGGTCAAGTCAAAACAAGAATAAAAAATAATGGTCGGGCGCAGTGGCGCACGCCTGATCCCAGCACTTGGGAGGCTGAGGCAGGAGGATCGCGTGTTCAAAGCCAGCCTCAGCGATGGTGAGGCACTTAGAAACTCAGTGAGACCCTGTTTCTAATAAAATACAAAAAAGGGCTGGGGATGTGGCCCAGTGGTCGAGTGCCCCTGAGTTCAATCCCCAGTACCAAAAAAAAAAAAAAAAAAAAAAAAAAAACGAACACCAGCTCTCTACTCTTTGAGCCACGTCCATGCCTGTGTTGCTCTTAGGATTATTCTTTGAAAAGCATCCCTGAAAGTCACTATGGAATCTCAGCTCCATTTGGCTTTCCTGTATCAATGACCCAGCTGTAGTTATTACAACAACAAAAATCTCGCAAATGTTTTGGTAAAACTTTTGAAAATTTGTGCCTAAAACTCTTAGTGACTAATAATGGATGATGAGTTTGGTCCATTCCCTTGACACAGTGTGACTCATTATCAATAATGATAAAGTGAAGTGTGTCATGTTGGACCACAAACAGGATAAACATGAGACTAACTTATTTTAAGTGATTGACAGAACATCATCTAACACCAAGGTCCTAAGGGTGGCATGATGCCTCACCACTAAGTATCAAACGCATTCTAGTCTTACAATGGAATGTAACACCAGACAGTTCACCAGAAACCCAGCAATCTGCAGAGTCAGAGGCAGATTTTTGATCATCCTTTCTGTATTAACAAGCCTTCAATGGTTTGCTTCCTTTTCACTTGCAGAGTCAAATGGAGATATTTTCATGTAGCCAGAGCATTTTTCACCATTCAACTTTAATATTTTATAGTGATTACATTTTTTTCAAACTCTCTATGCATTTACCTCAAAGAGGTCAACAAACTGGCATTAGTCAGAAGTGTTAGCTTGAGTTTTGGGGAATTCGGTTGAATTTAATTTATTGATTGTACATTCACAGTTTACCTGAAGAAAGGACAGTAGACATTAAAAAAAAACTTACACTTATTCAAACATAAATATCACTGATATTTGGGAACTCAAGTAGATGCTTATAAGCATTGCATTTCAATAATTAGTAATGATTCCTCCAGTTGCATGGTAGAAAAATGGATATCCATAATACCCAACTGGATGATACTTAGTGATAAAGATACAAACTTAAGGCAAACCTACATTGCTTCAGTGGCTTAGAAATTTGGTAAGAAAGGCACATGTTGAACATTTACCACATCCCCTGCCCTGTGCCACTTCCTTCATCAGGTGCTCTTAATTATTAAAACACTGCCAGATGTGTTTTACTCCCTTTTACAATGAAAAAAAAGTGAGTCTCAAAAATTATAATAATTTCCAAAGTCACATAGCTTAAGGCAAATCCAGGATTCAAACTCAAGTTGGTCTCTAAAACTCATATGCATTCTATAATTTAAGGGGCAGCAGTGGTGGTGGGGGTCTTACAAAAAATAAACCAGGTGAGTTTAGTTTAGGGGCAAAAATAATACAGTAAACAAACACATTTTAATTACTTGGAGCATCTTACAAATGTGTTATTTTTTTCCAACATGCATTTTAAAACCACTCGATTTGAAATGTGCAATTAGGTATTCCAACCATCATTCAGTAAAGAATGACAGCTTATAGATAAGCATAGCTAACATGATTGATGTTTGTGATATGTCATAGGATGACATAATCCAGTCTAGAACATCCTTGTCTTGATTTGAAGTTTCCAGATGAGAAGCTTATTTTTTTTCTTAACCTCAGATTTTATTTAAAGGAAAAATAAGCCTTGGAGAGTGTTCTGCTCCATGCAATATATACTAATGATTATGGTATATTGATGGTTGAGATTAATGTGTTTCATTGTGATGGTTCCACACACGTGTATAATGTGCTTTATCTGCACCCTCCCTATCCTACCACCCCCACCTTTGATTCCCTTTCCCTTTCCCAAAAATTTACCTTCCACTTTTACACTAACGTGTTTTCAATGTCCACTCACAAAGAAGAAATTATTTTGCTCTTAGGAACAAAAACACTCTGTGGGGTGATAAAAAAAAAAAAAAAAAATTTCCCTCTGGAGAAGGCAAAACTATCCTATCCCACATGGTGTCTGTAGAAACAGTTACTATTGTTTCTAAATGCAAACTTAGTTTATTATGCATTTTGAAAAAGGCATTTGAGAAACAGGTGAGGCTTTTTCAGTTGATTCTTTACTATGGGCTCTTAAAGAAACATGCAGTTCGTGAGGGGTTATTGGAGCCAGTTTCAGAATTCTGAACGAAGCTCTACCAACAGCTTTCTAATTGAATCTCAAAAGACTGTAATTGTGTTCCACTCTGTAGTCAGCCTCTATTCCATGCGGCTACAGTCGGTTGTAGGTAATCAGATTACTCATGGGTTACTGCCTGCAGCCTGCAGGAGAGTGCCAAGAGTAAGAAGGCAACGTGTTGTAGGGTTAATGAAGCTTAATATGGTGCCAATATCATACTGAGCCATTGCCTACAGAGTGAGAAAGGATTATATCCCATGTTAATATGCCATTTGACCCGTGCCAGAGAAGCAGTCTAAATCACTGAATAAGTATGTAAGTCACCACAGAGAAGTGTTTGCTATGCCAGCTCTCATTGCTGTGAAAACAAGTTGTTCCCTAGCTTGTGAATTTTAACTTTGGTGCTCTTTAAAGTACAGTTTCAACATTGGCTCCTAACATCCCTGGAAAGGCCATACAGGCATTCGAGTCTCTAAGTTGGAGCCAATGCAAGGAAACTCACATGCTTTTCTCCAGTTTGATCTCAACTACTCTGGAGAATACATCTAAAGCTAATGTGTTGCCATTCCACAAGATTCATCAGTGATTTCAGTTCTCCAGATTTGCCTCTAACAGAGACATGTAGGCCATTTTGAGTCTTAGGATTCTTATCACTAAGAAAGTGTTTGGACAAATGATGTCTCAAATTCTACCTAGGCAACAAGTAGAGAAGGCTTTAAGAACTGATAGAGAAAAGAGCAAAGCTCACCCACCTTGTACAGCAAAAGCTCAACCTTGGAACAAGAGAGGGGTGAGCATCTTTGCTCTGTGACATCTCCTTGAATTATGATTATGGGAACAGTGCTTTTAAGTCTTCTTGTTCTTTACTTGATAACTTGGGATGAGGAATAAGGGATTCTCAATAGTTATGAATGTATTGGGGAAACAATTCGATCAGCAAACCTTGATTGTCTTCTTAAATCCATAAATATTTAAGATGAAAAACCTACTCCAGCCAGGTGCAGTGGTGCACACCTGTAATCCCAGCACTTGGGAGGCCAAGGCAGGAGGAGGATCGCGAGTTCAAAGCCAGCCTCAGCAAAGGTGAGGCGCTTAGCAACTCAGTGAGACCCTGTCTCTAATAAAACACAAAAAAGGGCTGGGGATGTGGCCCAGTGGTCGAATGCTCCTGAGTTCAATCCATGGTACCAACAAACAAACAAACAAACAACAACAAAAAAAAAAAACCCTACTCCAAACATCAGAAAATTCTTTACAATTCTCTACATGTTAAAATAGGCCATTTAAAAATATTTCCTGAATTATTTCAATAACTAGGTTATATAAGTAAGAGGCTAATACAACTGAAGCCGACTCCAGGGCAGGAATGTACTATTTTGTTAATATTCTCTTCTTGCCCATCACCTTTATTTCTTGTATAAAATAGAAAATGCCCTATTCAGGACACAAATTTTAAAGATATGCAAAAGGGTGTGATTTGAAAAGCAGGCAGAACTCCCGAATCTTACTTTAATTAGCTCTCAGAAATATCTATTAATACATCTGCACCTATTTGTTTTGTATTTATGAGTCTATGTATGCCGATGTGCGTATATATACATGTTTAGGTTCAGTTTTTTTGAGGAATTTACACTTTTAGGGCTTTACAAATGAGTTTTTTATTCTTTTTAAATAAAATATAATGTACAGGAAAATGTTAAATATGCAGTTTGCTGATATATGTAATTTATAGCCATATAATTATATTTCCATGTCCTGTAAAGTTCAATTATGGATCCTTCTAATCAGTAGATCTCAAAATCTTTATATGGTTGTAGTAGCATAGCATATGCTTTTTTTTGCCTCTGCCCTTTTTCATTCAACATTAAATCCATGAAATTTATTCACACCCTTATGTGAACAGTAGTTCATTTTTATTACCATGTAATATTCCATTTTATGCTTATCTTAAGCCTAACTGGGCATTTAATTGTTTCCAGACTAGTGCTATGATAAATACAACCACTATGACTATTATTTATGTGTCTCTAAGTATATATCAGCACTCATTTTCATTGGTTAATACCCAGAAGTGAAATTACTGGGTCAAAGGGTAAATGTATGTTTAGATTTGATAAATACTGATAAAAGTTTCCAAGATTGTAACAATAAATATCTAACCAGCCCTGTAAAAGAGTTCCATTTGTTGTTCTTGCCAAGACTTGGTGTTAGCCATCACTTGAATTTTAGCCGTCTTTGATGGTTGTCTTCTTGTAGTTTTGTGTTTCCCTAAGAAGTAATGAGACTGAATAACTCTTTACATTGATTGAAAATTTATGTACTTTTTGTAGAGTACCTATTTAAATATTCACTCATTGAAAAAACTGGATCACCTGTATTGCTTATTTATTTTATATCTCATTTGCTTTTAGGAACTCATTATATATTCTACTTATAAGCCCATGGCAGATATATGGGTGGTGAGTACTTCCTGTTTTAATTTTGTCCTTTGATAAACAAAGCTTAGTAGTTTACCTCAAATTTATTGAGATAAAATAATATTTGAAGTATAATATTTGATAAGTGTTGACATACATATGTTAGTACTCAGGAAGACAACATAATAGTCAAGATAATGAAAATATCCATATACCCCAAAGTTTCTTTTTACCTCTTTGTAATCCATCCTTTTCTTCCCTCACCCACTTCTACAGGCAATTACTAATGTGCCTTCTGTTATTAGGAACTAGTTTTATTTTCTACAATTTACATAAATGAAACTGGAAAGTATGAATTCTTTTATGTTTGGTTTCTTTTATTTAGTATAGTTACTTTGAGATTCATTCATATTATTGTATGTAACCACAGTTTGTTCATTTTCATTGCTGAGTAGTATTCCATAGTATGGATGTACCACAATTGTTTAACCATTCATCTATTGCTGGGCATATGGATTATAGCTTGTGTTTGATTATTAGAAATAAAGTTGATGTTCACATTTGTAAGGAAGTCCTTTTGTGTATATGTGCTCTTATTTATCATGGATAATACCATAGAATAGAATGGCTGGTTTGTCTGCCAAGTGTGTTTAACTCTATTAAAATGTCAATGTATTTTCCAACATGATTAGACCTATTTTTTTTTTATTCTCAGACATTGTGTTTGAGAGTTCTAGCTGACCACAACCATACTAATGTTTAATATAGTCTTTAAAAAATTTTGCTATTCTGATAAATATGAAGGGATATCTCAGAGAGGCTTAGCTTACATTCTTTAAATGAATTGGCATGAGTATATTTTAAAGTTGTTATTTTTCATCTGTAGTCTGCATATTCTTTGGTGAAATGTCTGTTCAAGTACGATGTCTGTTTTCAAATGGACTCTATCTTCTTATTGACTTATGGAGTTATTTGCATATTCTAGATACAAGTTTTTTTCATATATATAATATTCAAAGTATGGTATTTAAAATATTCTCTAATGTGTCTAGAAATAGTAACTTATTTCTTATATGTTGCTATATAATTCACTTCAAGTTGATCATACTGTAGCTTGTGAGGTAAAGTCTGAGGGGTTTTCTTTTGCATTTTTGGCTTTCTTTTGTTATGTCTATCAAGTTGTTCAATTAACTAAAAATAATTATCATTTCTCCAATTAAACTGCTTTGGCACTTTTGTAAAGAACGTATCAGTCAACTATGTATGTGTATATGTATGTGGTATTTTGGACATTCTATTCATTTCCAATGATCCACATTTGAATATTATAATTTTATAACAAGTTTTGAAATGAGATAGTGTAAGTTATCCAATTTTGTTATTTTTCAAAGTTGTTTTGGTTATTCTAAATATTTGTATTTCTGTGTAAATTTTAGAGTCAGCTGATTCTTATGAAAACCTAAATATTTTGATTGAAATTACATTTAATCTAGAAACCAATTTGAGTAAATTGCAATGTCAAGAATATTCATCTTCTCAGCAGTGGACAGGGATATCTGTTTAATTAAATTAGAGCATCTTTAATTTTTTTAGTTCTTAGTGTAGAGGTCTTTTGAATCTTTTATCAAATTTATGCCTACATATTTCAATGGTATTTTTTAAAATATTTATTTATTTTTTTGTACACAATGCCTTTATTCTTACGTGGTGCTGAGGTTTGAACCTGGGCCGCACATGTGCTGTGCTAGGTGAGTGCTCTACCGCTGAGCCACAATCCTAGGCCTCAACAGTATTTTTGAAGTTAGATATTTTATTATGACTAATATATAGAAAAATACTAAAGTTTTCTATGACGACCTGTATCCTGAAATCCTGCTAAACTTATTCATTCTAGTAGGATTTTGGTTCCTTGCCTTCTGTAGTAAGGTTTCTTAGATAATTATGTTATCTTGGAATAAAGACTACTGTACTTCTTCCTTCTAACGTGAATGCCTTTTCGTGCCTTGTTACACTGGATATACCCTCTACTAAAGTGCTGAATAGAAATGGTAAGGGTAGACATTCTTACCTTGTTTCTAATCCTATGGGGGCTTTTCATAGAGGCTTTTTATAACATTGAGAGAGATCCTTTCCATTACTAGTTGACTGATATATTTTTTTTCTTTTTTGTGAATTAATGATGGATTTTGTGAAATGCTTTTGACCAAATGGTTTTTCCCCTTTCATTTGTTAATATTATAAATGACATTGATTGATATCAATCTATAGTTCTTTTCTAATTACATTTTCTTCTGTATATTTTTGTCAGTTTTTTACCAGAATGATGCTAGTCTTATAAAATGAATTGTAAAGAGCTTCTTCCCCTTCAATTTTCTTAAAGTGTTTCTATAGAATTGATATCATTTCTTTATTAACATTTATTATAATTCACTGGTGAAACCATCTATACTTAAAGTATTCCTTGTAGAAATACTTTAGCCTAAAATTCAATTTCTTTAATAGATATAGGACTATTTGTGTTATCTATTTCTTTTTGAGTAAACTTGGTAATATGTGCCCCTCAAGACATCTGTTGCTTCATTGAACTTACTAAATGTATGAGCATAAAGCTGGTTGATATTTCCTTGTTATAGTTTAATTTCTGCAGGATACATAGTACCTGTCACTCTATAATACCTAATATCAGCAGATCTGTTTTTCCTCTTGTCCAGATTGGTCTGGCTAGGAGTTTATCAATTTTACTCATCTTTTTAAAAACAGCTTGTGTAATCATTCTTTTGTCTTTTTGTCTTCCTGTTTTATATTTTATTATTTTATGCCCTTATTTTAAAATTTCCATTCTTGTGCTTATTTAAGGTTTAGTTTTCTCTTTTTCTATGGCTTGCTATGATACAGGCTTAGATCTTTAAAACCTTTCTTCTTCTTTTTTTGTTTATTTTTTTTTATTTATAGTAGTAGTGTGTATTACAATTCATAATGCCCATATATAGCATCTTTTTACATACAACTATTTGTATACAAAGTATATAAGTACCATTCAGATCTTCAATTATGCATTTAGGATAATGATATCAATCTCATTCAACCACCAATTTTTTTTCCTTTTTCCCCCTCCCTCCCCATTGCTCCCTCCCTTCCCCTCCCTTTCCTTTGACCATTCTAGTGTTCCTCTAATCCTCCTATGTACCTCCATCCAACAACACTGTGAATTAGCCTCCTTATATCAGAGAAGACATTCAGTATTTGGATTTTGGGGATTGGCTAACTTCACTTAGCATTATATTCTCCAACTTCATCCATTTACCTGAAAATGCCATTATTTTATTCACTTTTATTGCTAGGTAAAATTCCATTTTGTATATATACCACATTTTCTTTATCCACTCATCTACTGAGGGACATCTAGGTTGGTTCCACAACCTACCTATTGTGAATTGTGCTGTTATAAACATTGAAGTGGCTGTGTCACTGTAATATGCTGTTTTTAAGTCCTTTGGGAAGAGACCCAGGAGTGGGATAGCCAGGTCATAGGGTGGTTCCATTTCCAGTTTTCCAAGAAATCTCCATACTGCTTTCCATAGTGGTTGCACCATTTTGCAGTCCCACCAGCAATGTATGAGTGTGCCTTTTTCCCCACATCCTCTCCAACATTTATTGTTGTTTGTGTTCTTGATAGCTGCCATTCTGACTGGAGTGAAATGAAATCTTAGAGTAGTTTTGATTTGCATTTCTCTAATTGCCAGCGATGTTGAGCATTTTTTCATGTATTTGTTGATTAATTGTGTATCTTCTTCTGAGAAGTGTCTTTTTAATTCCTTAGCCCATTTATTGATTGGATTATTTGTTTTTTTGTTGTTCAGTTTTTTGAGTTCTTTATATATTCTAGAAATTAGTGCTCTATCTGATGTGCATGTATTAAATATTTGTTCCCAATTAGTTGGCTCTCTATTCACCTCACTGATTGTTTCTTTTGCTGAGAAGAAGCTTTTTAGTTTAAATATATCCCATTCATTAATTCTTGGTAATAATTCTTACGCTACAGGATTCTTATTAAGGAATTTGAGGCCTAATCCGACATGTTGGAAATTGGAACTTACTTTTTCTTCTATTAGGCATATTGTCTCTGGTCTAATTCCTAGATCCTTGATCCACTTTGAATTGAGTTTTGTGCATGAAAACCTTTCTTCTTATAGGTATATTGTAGTAGGAAATTTTCTTCTCTAAGTAGTGTTTTAGCTGTATCACACAAATTTAATTATGTAGTCTGTTCATTTTCATTCTGTCCAGAATAGTTTCTAAATTGCCTTTTGTAGTTGATCTCAATTCTGTAGATTATTTTCTTAATTCTACAAATATTTGGTAGGATTTTTCAGATATCATTCTCTTGTTGGTTTATGTTCTAATTCCATTGTAATCAGAGAGAAAATTTGGTGCTACTTAAAAGCTTTTTAATTAAGACTTGTTTGATAGCCCAGAATATAGTCTACTTTGAAAAAAATTTGTATGTACTTGGATAAAATGTGTACTCTGTTGCATGGAGTGTTCTACAAATGTCAATTAGATCAACTTAGTTGATGGTACAGTTTATGTTCTCAAAATCTCTACTAATAGTCTGTGTGTTCTATCTGCCTTTGAAGAAGTAGTTTTAAAATTTCCAATCATGATTTCAGATTTATTTATTTGTTTGTGCAGTTATACAAATTTCCATCACATATTTTTAAACTCTTAATTGATCAACTTATGTTACATTCATACATGAACATGTCACAAGAAACCCACTGTTCTGTATAATTATTATGCATCAATAAAAAAACTATTATGAGATAAAATATCAGGATTTTTGTGTTTTCTTAATAAATCAACTGATTTAACTTTCTTAAATGACTCCTTATCCCTGGAAATATTCCTTGCCTTGATGCACAATTTGTCTCATACTATTATAAGTACTCTGATTTTCTTTTCGTTAACTGTTCACATTAGCATGGCATGTCAATTTTTTAGACCCGAGATCAACAACAATGTTTTTCTGTAAAGGGCCAGGTAGAAAATATTTTCGGCTCTTTTTTTTCCCCCTCTTACTTCACTGGATGTTCAAGTTCTCTGAATAGCATATGAATTTGCCAATGGTGCATATTTTATTTGTGCATGTTAGGGAAGTGTAGTCACAGGCTACACAGAGAGAAGCAGCACTATCATCTCTGCTTTCATACTGTGGATATGGCCTTGATCTGAATTCTTCACATCTGCTTTACCAACCATCCCAGAATATGTCTCATATTTTTTTTTACTACTTCCTCTAGTAATTGGACATCAACATGATGGCTTAATGCCCCGCATGTCCATATTACCCATGAGATATTCACACCTTCTTGACAGAATAAACTCTAGAAAGCTGACAAATTTGTTGCTATTCCTTCTCTCAAATCCTCTACTTCTCTCAAAAAGAGAAAAAAAAAAAAACTCCTCTGTTCTTATACAAATATGTATAGACAGCAGGTCAGAAACTCCATTGCATACTCTCATTGCCCAATTTGGGAAAACATCCCTTCTTGCTGATCATTCAGGTGTTTTAAAATTTTTTTTATTATTCTAATTTGTTATACACGTTTGCAGAGTACATTTCATTTCACATTACATATAAAGAGCACATTTTTTCGAGTTGCGGGTTTAATATAAAGTATTTTTACAACAATTGTGTCTTCATACATCATTCAGTTTTTATTAGAGAATTTTCTTTGAGTCCTTCTATTTGGAATAGGGAAGTGATTTGAGAAAAGGCTCTCTTCTTTCCCCCAGGAAAAGGAAGGAAAGAGTACCAATATATTCCATTTCTCATTTTATGATGCATGGCTCCAGTGATGTTTTGGATACCTACCCAACACATTCCAATTATCAACATAAAAGGGGGGATTGGCAAGCAGAACAAAGCCATTCAGCTTTTACTAGATAAGCTCTGAGAAAGGTATGATCCCAGTTCTTTTCAGTTCTGAGTGAAGAATAAAATCCCTCCCTTTTTTACGCCTTTTTTTCCCCTCTCAGCTTTACATTCTAGTCACCAATTTTGAGGCAAAAGAAAAATCCTTGAGCAATAGACTTTAAAAACAGAAGCAAAATAACAATAGTCTTCTACTATACATTCACCTCTGTGTCTTCTTTATTAAAAATATTACGTGCTAGAGACTGCTCTAAATCAATACATATACAACAACTCCTGTCCACTTACCTATAGGTACAAAACATTATTTCTAACTTAACAGAACAGCAACATAATTTATTATTTTTATCCCCTACATTTCTGGAGACTGACTAGGCTTGGCTGGATGGTTCTTTCTTGGGACTACTCGTGTTTCTTTCAAAGGTTACCTACAGCTAGAGCTATCCCAAATGCTTCATTACTCACATGTCTGGTGGTTGACATCAACCAGCTGTTGTAAGCTGGAGTGATCAGTTGGAATAGCCATAACTGACTTCTTCAGCAGCCTGAGTTTCCTTTATAGTATGTCAACTGGATTCCAAAAGCAAGCGTCTCAAGAGAGACTATGACAAAGAAGTGACCTGGCCTTGGAATTCAGGGGGCTCACCCTTACCACATTCTATATGTCACAAGTAACTCATCATGGGTAGTCATATTTACATATTGATCTATTTATTTATTTTTAGTAATGTATATTGCATTTTTATTTTGAAAATTTTCACTAGAATTTTTAGTAAAAATGATTTAAAGGACATGCACTAAAGCAAATATCTCTTCTATATGAGATATCCAGTATATCTCCTCAAGCAAAATACCATTGCAAGTTAATTATGTATTATTCCACTAATGCTTTCTAGGTTTATTCAGATAAACATATACTTACATCTCATTCTAAGGATGAATTTCTAAATACTCAGAATAACCCAGTACTTATTTTTCCATATAATTATTTTTGCTTTAACCAGCAACTATGGCAATGGTACTGCAAACAATTTAAAATTCACTAGGCTCACCAACTTGAAAAATTAGGCAATTCTTAGTTAATTCCTTTAAATCTGAGAAATTCACAATATTTAACTTATATGGAAATACAAAAGAATAGCCAACAATCTAGAAGAACAAAGTTGTGAGTAGCCGTATTTAAGGACAGGGATATTAAATTCTACCCCTTAGTGAAAGGATTGTCTGTCCACCTTCTGGGCCCTAATTATTCACATTATTCCTACATGCAAATACAGTTCCCAGCTTCCATAACACCTCCTAAAATCTCATCTATTAAACATTCAGTATTAGGCTTCATGCTTAGAATATCTGAACTGAGTCCAGATGACTTTGGGTGTTGTTTCTCAGGTGTAGCATCTTGAGTATACTTCCTCTGAATCTATACATGTGAACGAAAGAAATAAATTATCCCTCTTCTACACACCCAAATACTGTGGTGGGAGACTTATGAGACATATGCACCTTACAGAGAAATGACCAAATAAGGAATGAAATAGAAAAATGGAAGATACAGAAAAAGCATGATCCATTATGATTTCAAAATTCAGGCAAGCATATGTGCCAGTCCCGGGACTGAGATGTAGTACTAGAGCCTACCAGTGATTCTCCTTAGCTTTAGTTCCAGCCTTTGAGTGGCTCCACTCTTTGAATTGTCTTTCCTTTTGTAAAAAAAAAAAAAAAAAATGTAACCCATGATTACAGGTGAATACTCTCCTCTGCCTGTTTCCTTTTCATAGAAGATTGGATGCAGCAAGGTCTCTTTTCATTTCATATAGCTGTTCTACTTTTAGTCCAAACTGACAGTGTTTCTGTTAGTACCATATTTTAAAAACTTCACTCCATTTTTAAAAAGCCATTGACATAAATAGTTTTGAGATAATTTTTCACTACCTTGAGCTCTCAGAAAAGTTTTTGTGGGACAATGTACTAAAAATTATTAGAAGCCCTATTTTTAAAGGAGACAAACTGTGATTCATGCTCTGAAGTTCCTTTGATGGCCTTTTCATCTGTTTGAAAAGGTAGTTGAGGCAGCACCTGAAATCTTAGAAAGCGTTTTAAAGACGTTTTTGAATCATATTTTCCTGACAGTGCCCTGGATTTGATCTTTGCCTGAAAGCTATTTACTAATTTGAAAATAGTTTACCATCTGGAGAGGTTGGGAATGAAAAACTGTTTTATTTCTGAAACCCAGGTTCTGTCTCCTTTATATTTAACAGTTTATTTTTAAGCTCTTATTTTTTTGGTGCTCTCACTACATTATAGGCAGCTAAAAGAAATAAGTTGTGGTCTAAATACCAAATATGCTTGGTGTACGTATCAAATATATTAAGAGTATTTACCTTCCACATTACAATAGGAGACAGTACTGACAACTTCTCACCACAACATATAACTGGGGACTCCTTTGCACTCTTGGAACAAGGGTTCAAAGTGCTTCAAGACAGAGCCAGGTTGAAGTCATACTGTCCTGCAAGACCTAGTTTCAAAGTTCACGAAGCAATCACTTCCTCTGCATCTATTTCCATTCAAAGGAAAATGAATTTGACTTTCCTTCAGTTTCTAATAACCATTTACTCTCATTTATTTATTTAAGATTTCCCTGAAAAAAATCCTTAAGATCATTTGAACTCTGCTAATGAACTCTTTCAGCTACTGCTCCTGTCTCAGTCCCAAAGTCTATGCCCCATGTTTTAGGTTTAGTCATGACACTCCTCTGTGTGACACTAAAATTCTGTTCATCTATAGTGGCATAGCAAACCACTACATCTTACTATCTTATGAATATAAAAATCATCTCTTGATATTATCTCTCAGGGTTCTGGGGGTTGACTGGGCTGAACTAATCAGTTCAGTCAGTGAGACGTTTTAAAAATTAAATTTATAACAATTCTACTTATGATAGCTGCTAAATTAAAATTAAATTTATTTTTAAAACTGACACATAAAACCACAAAATTATATATATTAATGGAGTACCAAGTGATATTGTAATACATTTATACATTATGTAATCAGGTTAAAGATATATATATATATATATATATATATATATATATATCCTCAAAGATCACTATTTCTTTATGGTGAAAACATTCAAAATCCTTTCTTCTAGCTTTTCAACATATACAGTATATCATCATTATCTGTAGTCACCCAACTGTACAAAAACACACCAGAATTGCTTACTCCTATCTAACTATAACTTAGTACCTATTGATCAACCTCTCCCCAACTCTTCCTGTCTTCTCTCTCAGCCTCTGGTAGCTACCACTCTACTCAAATTCTGTGAGAACAACTTTATTATATTCCACATTAGTAAGATTGTATGCACTTGTGTTTCTGTGCCTGGCTTGGTTCACTCAACATAATAATGTCCAATTCCTTGCATGTTGTTATAAAAGACAAGATTTCATTCTTTTTATGGCAGAATAGTATTTCAATGTTCTCTCTCCATTCATCAGTTGGTAGACACTTAGCTTGTTTACATTTCTTGGCTGTTGTGAAAAAACCCTGCAATAAACATCAAAGTAAAGGCGTCTTTTTGATATACTTATTTCCTGTCCTTTGGACATATACCAGGTGTGGGATTTCAGGATCATACAGAAATTCTATTTCTACTGATTTTGAGAAATCCTCATGCTATTTTCCATAAACTGTACTTTGAACTTGTTCACATTCCCAGAAACCAAAGGCAAGGGGAAGTGCCCCTTTTCTCCATATCCTTGCCAGCACTTTTAATCTTCCCTTTAATCCATTTTGACTTGACTTTTGTTAACTGGTGAGAGATAGAGTTCTAGTTTAATTATCTTGCCTGTGGATAACCAACTTTCGCAGTACCAATGGAGAAGATTGTTCTTTCTCCAATGCATAGTCTTTTTAAAAAACATTTATTTTTAGTTGTAGGTGGACACAATATCTTTATTTTATTTTTATGTGGTGCTGAGAATCGAACCCAGTGCCTCATGCTTGCCAGGCAAGTGCTCTACCACTGAGCCACAACCCCAGCCCCTCCAATGCATATTCTTAAAAACTTTGTCAAAATGTAGTTAGATGTCGATGCGTGGATTGACTTCCAGGCTCTCTGTTCTTGTTCCATTGGTCTGTGTCTGTTTTTATTTCAATACCATGCTGCATTGATGACTAGAACTTTGTGTATATTTTTTAAGTTGGTAGTTTCACACTTCTTACTTTGTTATTTTTGCTTAAGATTACTCTGGCTAAGATCTATAACAAAACAAGGATAGCCATTTTCACCACTTTTATTCAACATAGTACTAGAAATCTTAATCAGGCAAGAGAAAAGACATACAAATTGGTAAATAAGTAAAATTATTACTGCTTTCAGATAACATGATCTTACATATAAAAATAATATTCCTCAAAAGAAGAAAGAAAGAAAAAGAAACCTACTATACCTAATAAATTTATTCAGAAAAGTTTCAGGATAAAAAAACAACATACAAAAATTAATAGTGTTGCTATATACCAATAGTGAATTGGAAAGTAATATAGCAATTCTATTTATGATAGTTGCTAAAAGTAAAAAACCTGAACATAAATTTAACAAAAGAGGTGAAAGATCTTTATGATGAAAATTCTAAAACATTGATGAAAGAAATTCAAGAACACAAACACACACACACACACACACACACACACACACACACACACACACGGAAAGATATACCATGTTAATGGATTAGAAAAATCAATATTGTTAAAATGTCCATACTAACTAAAATAATCTACAGACTCAATACAATCTCTATCAATATATTAATGATGCTCTTCACAAATTGTCTTAGTTACCTTTTTCACTACTGTGAATAAAAGGCCTTATTAATAAGAACAGTTAGAGGAGAAAAAGTTTACTTGGGGGCTCATGGTTTCAGAGGTCTCAGTCCACAGGCATCTAGCCCCATTCCTTAGGGCTTGAGGTGAGTCAGAACATCAGGGCAGAAGAGTGTAGTGGAAGGAAGCAGCATACCAGAAAGCAGAGAGAGAGAGAGACTCCACTCACAGATACAAAATATATACTTGAAAATCACACCCCCAATGACCTGCCTCCTCCAACCACACCCTACCTGCCTTCACTTACCACTCAGTCAATCCCTATCAAGGGATTAATTCACTGATTGGGTTAATGTTCTCATAACCCAATCATTTCACCTCTAAGTCTTCCTGCATTGTCTCCACGTGAGTTTTAGGGGGACACCTCACATCCAAACCATAACACATATCTAGAAAAAATATCCTTAAGCTTGTATGGAATTACAAGATCTCCAGACAACTAAAGCAATTTGGGTATCTTTTATAAAGTTGTACTCAGATACTGTCTGGGGCAGGAGCCATCTCAGAGCTTCCCTCACATGTCTGGTGTTTAATGTTGGTTGCTTCCTGGAACCTCAGACATTTTATCTCTGAACTGCTATATGACATTTCTTCTGAGGCCAAGGATTTCTCCCTCACAGTATGGCATCTGTGTTCTAAGAGCAAGAATCAAAAGAGAGTCAAGCTTGAGTATCACTGCTTTTTTAGTCCCTCATCTCAGAATTCATGGAGCATCATTGTATTCTATTTCTATTCAAAGGGAAAGAAATTAGGGTTCTTCATCTCTGATGGGTGTGTTGTCAAAGGATTTGCAGACTTGTTTTAAAATCTCCACAGTTCCCTTCTCATTAATGACGGCATGGATGTATCATACTCTCAGTAACGCTACATTTAAAACTATTATAAATTTAAATAAAATCAAAAATCAAAAAATAAAGGAAAAAATAGAATGTTTAAAAACCCTTATGAAGATCTTCTTGGTTAAGCATTAGTAAAATACTGAGGGAGCATGTCTATATTCACACACTGCAACACAGCACTAATTAAGAAATGCAATGTCACTGACCTAAAAATGTGAAAACATAAGAAAATGTCATTTTGTATCACTGTATATGAAAAAGATCTAAACAGGGTGATGATTTTATGAAATATCAGAGACCAGGAAAAGGGTTATCACTTAGTTCACTGCCATCCATACTATAGCAACTCACATATTTTTAGACATTTTAAGAAGGAAATAAGAAAATGTATGTTCTACTTGCATGACTTCAGAGAAGGAACCAAGGTGTGGAGATTATAAAGAGACAAATTTAGGCTCACATAAGTCTGCTTTATGTTGGTGTAGGCTCTCCCATCATTAAAAGTGCTCATGCAGAATATAAAGAAAACAATCTAAACAGATTTATTTATTAGGACATTTTATTTGTAATTCATAGGTTCAATGACAATATGGTTATTTAAAAATGAAAAAATAAAGAAGCTTTTACATGTACATGAAAAAAAGTTTGTAATATATTCTACATACACTGTCTTCAAAACATGTTTGAATAGAATTCAAAAGAACCTGGAATGATAATATCTTACAAATCCAACTGTTTTCCCTGAAGCCAATATATGACCCTAATTAATTCAGTTAGAAAGTGACAAGAAGCACTTTTATCCAATGTCACAGAATTACCAGAATAAACTTGACCAAATAAGAAGAGACCACGATGGTGCTTTAGTAACTTTAGTTAACTTGTTCTACCACTCAACTAATATAGATCTCTAAAGAAATGTAGCTGAGAAATATCTGGGAGAAGGATGTTCCTACTGAATACAGTCTGGAACAGCAGTATATTTTTGATGCTAATGAACAGATTGATGTGACTTTAAACACCTATGATAATAAAGGAAGCACTGCAAAATCTAGTTCATCCTCCTTAGTCTTAGCATGTGGCTATTTCTCTGAATATTTTCTCATTTTCAATATGTATTTACCAAACACCTAGGGAATACAAAGTTGAATAAGATATTTTTTTCTTTCCTTACAGAACCTAGAGGCTAATTTTGAAAACAAAATATCAACACTAACAAAAAACTGTAATACAAAGCAGAAAAGTAATAAAAACCACCTACAGTATTTAAGTAAGTATACCTCTCTGTAATACAAGTTACAAAGTGACATTATGACAAATAACACTTCCAATTTCATGATAATGAACTGTACATACTTAAAGTCCTAATGGATTATTTTCTTTAACTGAACTCAGGTACCATAGTCCACAAAATGCTTTTTGTGTCAGAGATGTAAGAACATTTGGAGATGTAATTAGATGCTGAAAGAATAGAATTTTTAGGATAGTTTGTTGGCTTAAGGGAAAACAGGAATGAGTATTTGAAAATGAGAACAATTGTTAGAAATTAAGATGAAATGATCCAGAAAATCTAGCATGCCGTGTTTCCCATAACCAACACAAATGTACAATAAAATGATAAATTATTTCAGAGAAGATATTTGTATTCAGGTCACAATCATTATTGAATGTCTGAAAAGTGCTAGGAGCTCTACTACATACTTTCAGTTGCATTATATAAATTAGCTTTCATAATAATAGGAGAGTAGGCATTGTCATAAATGGAACCAAGAATTGGAGGGAGGGGTTAAATAATTTTGAGGACTAAATTTTGAAATGAATGTGGAGTAAATCTAGGTAGTTATGTAAAAACAGAAGGAAGAAATGTATCCCTGGATTTTAAAACAAGACAACAATTTGTATAATTGGTCTATGCTATAAAGCTAATAAAAACTAAATAATGACGTGCTAACTACACAGAGGATAAGCAACCATGGAGTCACATAGTGTATCTTCAGACTTCACTGAGCCTCTTTACTGAGCAGGATGACAAAAACCTTGGGACAGTGTAGCCCTTCTAATAAAGGTACACTTAACATGGAGATAAGCACAAAGGACTATGCCAGTGTATCTGCAAATATTCCTGTCCCAATGATAAAACCAGCACTATTTTGAAATGTATACATTAGTTTGTCATTATATTTTCATATTATCAGTTCTCCTTATTTTGATCTCAAGCTTCCTAAACAACTTTCTCATTAAGACTTAATTTCTATAGTCCTGAACTTCAGGGGCAGGGAGGAGAAAACTTGCAGTATTTATGCTCTGGTCACAATTTTTCTCATTATAAATCAATTCATGATTCCCTATTCACAAAACATATGGCTTTTGGTTAATGCAAGGACTGTCCTGAGTGATAAATCCTTCTCACTATATTAACAAATCAAACTTCTTAGCTTCATATACCAAACCCTGCACTGTGGTATGTCTGCATATCCCTGTGTAAGCACATAGCACAATATCTTAAGAGTGTTCAGGTGCAAACATGTGTCCTCTTAGGTCACAATTCCATGATGAATTCATTATTATTCCCATTTTACGGAGAGGAAGGGAGGTTTTGAGAGATTAAATTCATTTCGAAAGTCACAGAGCTAAGAGAAGCAGAAACATTTCTTCGATAACAATCCAAGACTTCTTCCAATTACGCAAGGTGTCTCACAAATGCTTTGAGAAAAAAATCTAAAGTTGCTAGGAATATCTACATTTGTTAGCAAATAATAGTTACTGTTTTTCTCCAACTTTTCATCAAAAGAAAATATCTCACAAGTGATATTAGAGATAAATCGTAGAGGTAAGTTAAAGGTGGAGAGTATATTATATAGGCGCTATTGTAATAGTAAAGACTCTCAGTAATTTTTTGCTTCTAGGGTCAAGTTTCTATGAAAAACTATAGTATCTATCAGTAATTCTTTTGCTTCTAGGATTGGGTTTCTATTAAAAAACTTTTTAGTGTACACTAAAAAGGGATCACTCCATATGCTGTTTTTATTCACAGGAAATATGAAATATTAATAATATTTCCTCCAAAAATTATAGAACTATAACTATCTTACTTCTAGTTTTTCCACTGCCCACTTGTTTTCAGCCAAGTGGAATGGGCACTTGCAAGGAAGGAAGCAACAGAAGTAGCTGTGTAATTTCAGCTATTAAAGAATAGGAGCTCTGTGTTAAGCTCCATTTGTGTTCTCCTTTGGGGAACTGATATTGCTTATGTTTTTAAATTCTCTCTCTCTCTCTCTCTCTCTCTCTCTCTTTTTTTATATTCTTATTCAGAAAACAAGGCTATTCCACCTCAAGATAACAACCATACGAGAGAAGAGTCAACAAGTTTTATGGTGTCATCATGACATTGAAGCAAGGAGCATAGGAGATCATCTTGAACTTGCCGGGAGATGTCATTTACAAGCTCTCCTCCAATCCCACAGTCTTCTGGTTAATTGAAGTGTTACTATCTGTAAATAATGTCACTGAATGGATACCTATGATCTTTCTGCTAGAAGTTTCTATGACTGGTCCTTTTCTGATATACATCCAAGTTAGCAACTGGATTTGTAAACCTGTTGCTAACTTCCTGTCTTACTCCCATAAGGTCTAGTTTAGCATCTAATGCTATTTTTAGTCATGCAATCATGAAAGCAGAGAGGATGGAGGTGCTTCTAAGGTATATCTCTTTGTCACATTTTACAATGAAGATAGACGTGGTTCTGTTCACTTTTTTCCTATGAAATATCTACTCAGATGGATTACATTATTATTATTATTTTTTTTTTTTTTTTTTTTTTTTTTTTGAGAAAGGCAAAAGAACAACTACTTAAGGGAATGGGAATCTGTATTTAAGAACCACCCAGATAAGCTCTAGGTGGGGCTGTTGAGTGCTCCCATGCATCAGATGAAGACAGGAATGAATGACAGAGAACATTGGATGATCAACAGATTTTTCTAAGACCTATTTTTGCTGCTTCAATCTTTTTTTTTTTTTTTTTTTTTTTTTTTTTTTTTTATCTTTCAAAACAGTAAAATACAAAGCAAGAACTGGTGAGTGTAAAAAATCCGAAGCTACTCTGCATAGGAAAAGTAAGCAAAGGAGAGTAATAATATCGTATTTCTATTTCTTAAGTGCTCAATAGTGAGAAGAGTCAGATTAAATGAGAAAGGGAGTGATTTTGGGGACAAGCTGTGACATTATACCACAATATTTAAGGGTGTGATTGGAAACACCAGTGTTGGAGTCGGACATACTGGGTTTGAATATTTGTTTCAACACATTAGCTCTGTGACCATGGGGAAGTGATTTAACCTCTCTGATCCTCAGTTTTTTAAATATGAAAATGGAGCTAAGAATAGGTATTGTAGAGAATTTTAGGAATTAAGCTAAATAATGTATGCAAAGTACCTAACAGATTGCAAGTAGCCAATAATTGCATTACATTAATTCTCCTGCTTAGAGTGGGCCATGAAAGATCCAGAAGGCAGAGTACTTTTTTTTTTTAATAACTTAAGCTCTTATTCCAGTCAGAGAATTACTTAATCCCTCCTAAAAGTAAAATTCCCCAAGAAACATAAAATAAGAAAACATTTTCTTCTGCAGTTGAAAGCATTCGACTTCTTTAAGACATTATTCTATAAGACAAAGCCACCTTTGTTTCTATTGTTGCTCATTTTGTCCACTCTAGAGTATTCTTCTTTCTGTCCAAATGAAAGACATTGATCTTCACTAAAATCTTACTACATTACTTAGAAAGGGATAAATCATGGGAGTATTCAACTGAAAATTCAGAACAATAACAAGACTCCCTTTGTCTAATAAAAAGAGAGGTTTTTGCCATATTTCTGCCTCTTGTGGAGTTTGAATCTGGCACTGGAGACTCTGGCCTTGCCATCTCCTGGGTGGCATGCAACTGCCTGTATGGGGTATTTTAAATGTAGGCAGCAAAAAAAGTTGTTATACCAACCACTGTTACCCAAATAAAACTTCAGCCATCCACATCATTGACACCAGCTGTTTCTGTTAAGGGGAAGAGTGTAATCATTTTCTTGCAAGTACTTTGGCATGAATTCATGAATATGATATGTCAATGATGGCTCTATTCAATCTACTTGACCATGATCATGACTACCAGATGAAAGAGAAAAATGAAGTCAGTCCTGTATTCTGTATAACTTGACCATCTTCATCAAATGTTTAGGCACAGCCAGAGGAAGCCTGAAAATATTTATAAAAACTCTGTGGACCAAAAAAAGTAATCAATCAAACATATTTAAGAAAGACTATGATAGACCCTGAGGGGAAAATTAGTGTGTATAGATATACTCCATGTGCAACTAGGTTATCCTTAACACTTAATCATTTTTTGAATTAGCAAGTAAGTATACATTGTTATTGTGGCAAACACTTAACCAGACCAGGAAAGCCATTTTAACCATTCACAATCTAGCAGGGCACAGTGGCACATGTTCATAATTGCTTGAACCCTATTACCAAATCCTTCTTCTAAACACCAGGTAGAAAGAGAACAGAAAGTCCTGTCAGTCTATGACTACTACCATATTGCTATTGACTGATTAATATAAAACAATGACCCTCTGAGGGACAAGGAACACTGTGCAGTATGCAGTAATGCCCTCAATGTTGTTACCTGCCAGAACCTCTGCACCTCTGCAGTTAACTTAGGATATTCAGTCAGTCTTACCCAAAGGGTAGTAGGAACTACAGTTATGTCCTGGAATTATCACATGGTGTGCCAGCTGCAATCTCCCACAAGAACACATGGATCTGTACTGAAATCAGATCACCAGTTATTTATTTCAAGTGAAGTCCCCTTTAGAACTGTTGGCATCCATTTTCACCAAAAAGCTTTATTCTGGGTTACCTTTGTTCACCCAGATAGGTATCCCTAACTTCTAAGTCTAGGGATAAGAGGTCAGGTCTCACATCCTATCCTCCTAGGCAATATCCTGACTTCTGGCTATTCCCTTCTCTAAAGATTAACTCAAAGAACCAAAAGGCCAGAGGCCAAAAAGCTTTCTATTACAAGATTCTTCCAGGACAATTGAACTTTCTTGCTAGCCAAAGCTTAACTAAGAAGAATCACTCAAGTAAATTTTTCCTTGAGAGAACTATACTCCAAAAGCATCTGTACTTCCCACTTCTATATATAGAAGCTATTAACTTGTATTGTTTCACCTGCTGCAAAAATACATTTGAAAATTGTATAAGAATGATTTTATATCATGTCATATAAAAATATACACAAGGTGTTATATATTCTAGATATATGAATTCCTCAGAATCCACACACCACTTAAACATACAATGAGAAGCACTAACTTAGATACTGTAGGGTAAAGGACAGGTGACAATGATAGATATTTAAATTGGCACTTCAGAGGAGCTTTGGTCTATGTATTCTGCATAGCTGATCAGAATAACAGGATCAGAAAGGTAAATAAAAATGTATTTATGGAAATACTATAGGACAGCTGGGGCCAGCTACTAGGCAACATTGGAGCAGGGGGCACATGGAAGTGCCAGAGGAAAGCAATATCTTCACAGGTCTTCCATCATCTCTGCCATTCATTTTCCTATTATTTAGAAGACCCTGTGGTCTTAGAGAAGTGTAGGGTATATCAAAAAGAGGGAAAGGATGGTAGAATATGAAAAAGTCCAGAGCTATCTCTGGTTTCTGGGGTGACCACAGTGAGTCACCATCACAGGGTGGCCACTCATTTATAATCCTGAAGCTACCTGTGTGGTGTCCATTCCCTGCCTCCACACAGACCTTCATCTAGTGAAATGATTAACACAAACACAAATAGAAATGAGATGAATTAAGTGCCATTCTCAGGTCTTATCAAAAGTTCCGTAGAAAATGGAGAAATGTGTTGTGTCACTTTTCTGTTCTGCAATTTGCTATTTCCCTTAGGTATTTCTTCCTCTTGCAAGCTTCTCAGTATTTTACAGAATAGGATGGCATTTTATCTGAAAGCATTTGGTAAATGTTCTTTGAGTCTAGGAGGCTGCAATTTAACAAATGGCTTCCTCACACAAACTATAAGTATGATACAGAATGATTGACAACTCTGCCAACATTTGAAAGGCAGCTAAGAGCTTTAAAGCATACAGTAGCTGAGACCAGGACTGGAGTTTATCATCAGCCTTGGAGATTGTGGTTTATGCTGGCAATATAAAATATCTGTCATTTTAATACAACTCTTAGAAAGATTTTGTAAACGTGTCATTAAACAAACATACCATGGTGAAGGACCAGCCCAGAAGAAACCAGTCTTAAGATAACAACAATAGAATCAAAATACATTATCACCAGATAATAGTCTCCTACTGTTTGATAAAGGACTTAGTTTCTAAAGCCAAAACAAACAGAGGCACAGCCAAGATGCTTGCTTTAGAAGTGGAAGACATTGATCTATGACACGTTTCTATTATGATGATTTTATTTTTACTAGTCAGAGCAGGATCCACTTAAAATTTTGCTAATTTCAGGAGTGTTCAGCAGAAGGAAAGTTCTTCACACTGCAGCTTAGTACATTTATCACCTTTCTACAACCTGCCGATGGCTTTTCCCTTGTCCCCCACTCATTGTTCCTTCCCAACACCCCCTACCATAGGACCTGTACCCTGGGAAGATGATACCAACAGGAGCCTTGGGCAATAAGTGGGGGAGATGTCTGAGTTGTGGGAGGATCACCAGAAGCAGTATTTTTCATTACAACATTTTGAAAACTTGAGTTCAGAACTGAGATCCTGTACCCATCTCTTCATCAGAGCTCAGAACTGGCTTAGAGATGTCATTAAAAATAACCAAAGGCCACCTTCACTTCCATCACTTTAGACGTGTAAGTACTTACAGTGTGGAAGAAGCCCACCTATGTCATTGCGGAATAAATGCAATGGGAGAAGTAGAAATACTGTCCTCCTCTCTCACCTCCATGCCTTATATGATGCCATGCTGGATATGATACTCATTTATTTCAACCAAACCTCAATGACTTCTTGTTCTTGTGCCAGCCAAGGCACCTTTGCATTTTCCTAATTCTTGTGATCAGATTCAATCCTGAAAGTGAGAGGGCAGCATTCCTGAATGGATGATAGATTAAATAACCTGTTTAACATACCTTCCCCATTTAACACTTCCACTACATATCAGGACTTTGAACGTATCTTATTCAATCCCACTGGGCCTCCCAAGCCACCCAGTTTTCCATATCAGGTAGCTACTACACTGGAATAATATCATGAGCTAAGCTTCATGAAAAGTAAGAGTGATTTGAAGATGAATGAGGCAGACTCAGACATAAAGACACTCACCAGACACTCACTCAGGAGACAAGCTGGGTGCAGTGGCACATGCCTGTAATCCCAGCAGCTTGGGTGGCTGAGACAGGAGGATGGCGAGTTCAAAGCCAGCCTCAGCGACTTAACATTGTCCTAAGCTACTCAGCGAGACCCCATCTCTAAATAAAGCATACAAAAGGACTGGGGATGTATCTCAGTATTTAAGTGCCCCTGAGTTCAATCCTTAGTACCAAAAGTAAAGCAAAACAAAAAGATGGGGAGACAAACAGACAAATTCAAAACTATGATAAATGCAACAAAACACTGCTCCCAGAGAATGCTGGATTAAATTAAAGAAAGTCCTTCAGATTAGCAATTAGATCTTAACGATGGTGACCTTAAAGAGAGCAATTTGAGAAGAGAAGATTAAAGCCAGATTACATTATAGTTATAATAATCATGATGTTAATAGAAAAGACAGTGAATTGCTGTATAGAAAATTTTGCTTGAAAATTGATAAACACTGGATGGCAGCTCATGGGATATCAGGAGTCAAGGGAGAGTTTGTTTATTTGCCTTAAAGATGAGAGAGTTGCCATTATATTTATGAGCTGTAGCGAAGGAATTTTATGCCTTAACTTTAAGAGGATTTCTTTTTAAAGTTTTAAAGTCAACTTTTAAAATGAAAATACTACTGGGGCGAGTAGGCTTTTAGTAAAATCTGTCAGTTGTCAGTTAACACCTTAGCAGGGCACAGGATATGAGGGGATGCCAAGAGCAGACAAGAGAACACTGCTCCTGACGAGGTGGGACAGCACCCAATATCCGCTGCTTCACAGTTGCATCTGGGAGTCAGCCAAAGAATCCCAGCTGGTCCTGCTTCGACAAACAATCCTTATTCTTTTTCAATAGCCTGGAATATAGGAACACAAACAGGCCTACAGTGAGAGCTTTTGCACATTTCTCTTCCTTGCTGAGATTAGTTTTCAAGTAAATGAGGATATAGATTACAGAAGCTAACCAGCAATTACGTTATAGTTTGATTATTTCAAATGGTACCAAAATAATGCATACTTGTGAGAAGATGAAAGAATAGTGGAATAAAGGAGGAGGCCATCTTTATCCCCTCCCTCCTCTATCCACTACACACACACACACACACACAGTGGTAGTCACACCACTTTCTAAACTTGTTTCATGCATGCTCTTACATGCACACACATAGAGATAATACATATATGTAATTTAGTTGCTTGGCCCTCTTGCCAAGCACTGTTTTCCCTAGTCTAATATATTCAGGTGACTAGGAATCTAAATTGGGAAGTTACCACATGTCCTTAATAATAATAATAATAATAACAATGATAGCTAATATTTACAAAGTACCCATTACATTCTAGATATTATCTGAAGCACTTTGTCATTTCTTCATTTTACAAGTAATAATTATTTAAATATATTCTCATAATTAGCCAAAAAGAGCAAGTAAAGCAAAAGTTCCTGTAATGAATCCTGCTAATCCTCAAACCCTGTTCTGACATGACCACTGTGGCCAGTTAGGTACATATCCCCTTGGACACATTTGTCTATGTATATATGCGGAAATATAATTTGTTTTTTTTTTTAATTAAAGTCATACTGTGGATATCCAACAGAACTTATATTTTTCATTGTAGTCATGTAGATCTTTCTGTTTCAAACCATGAAAATCTAATTCTTTCTTTTTAGCACTTGTATAGAAGGCATACTAACCCATTCTATATTTTCATCACAGATTAGTCTGTCATTATTTTACTGGTGGGCATTGAGGTTAATTCTAATTTTTACCACAACAAAGAATGGCATAATTAAAAGCTTTCGTGGGCCCTTTAGATACATGCCTCAGGATTCCCTTCAGTTAGTGACAAGAGTGGTGGCAGATCAGAGAACAGAGAAGACATTTACCTCTCATTTATCCTTTGCTCCTCCTTTGCAATAGCCCTGATGCTCCATTCAACCTCTATTGTTCTGGGATAGGTCTCTGATAGAAGTAGAGCTTGTGACTAGAGTAAGGTGATGAGTCCATTTTAATACATCTAGTAACAACAATGACGGACTTAGAAGATGGTATGCATTTTAAAACTGACCTGGTCAAAATGAAACTCAGGAATGTTGATGGGAAATCTGTAATAGTTATTCTCTCTTGCACATACACAGGAACAACGTAGCCCTGGTATATGAACAGATATCATCTGTGTAAGTTTGCTAGGGCTGCCATAACAAAGCACTACTGACTTAACAGAAATTTATCTTCTTCTGGTTCTGGGAGTCAGAAAACAAGGTGTTGGCCAGTTAGTGCCTGCTAAGGGCCATGAAAGAAGGATGTGTTCCAGGCCTCTCACTGTCTGTTGATGACTGTCTTCTCCCTGTGTCTTCACATCATCTTCCCTCATGTGTTCCTGTGTTTGGATTTCTTCTTTCATGCCTTGTACATATAAGGACGTCAGTCATATTGGATTAAGGCCCTAAGGGCCTCATTTTAATTTCATCACCTCTTTGAAGACCTTATCTCCAAATGGTGATATTCTAAGTTTCTGAGTTTTAGGACTTCAATATATGAATGGGGTGGTGAGTACAAAAGTAGCTCATGACTCCATCTCAGGACCACAAGTGGCAGCAACCAGAGCACAGAAGGGAAAGCTGAGAATCAGTGGAAAACCGTGTGCTTGGTCATTAGGCCTCACTTGAAGCCAGTGCTTCTTTTCTGACTCTCTTTCAACTGAATTTTTCAGTCAAAACTTTGATTGAATTGCATAACCAAGCTTAAATGGGATTACGTGTTTTGTGGCCAAAGGAATCCAGGAAGTGATGTGAAAGTGTGATCGATACCACTCAATTAACCTCCTACAAAGCAGTTTATATGTACTTTGTCATCAACAGTATATTAAAAAAAAATTGTGCTCAGCCCCTGATACTGTCATCAGTTAGGATTTATTTGTAAACTTGTATAAAATGGACATTCTTATGAATAAAAACCAAAATCTCATTGTTTTGATTGTTTTCCTGACTTCTAGGATGTTGACCATCTTTTCCTTTAATTCTTAGTCATTTCAGTTCTTCATGCCAATTTACATCTTTTGCCAATAATTTTATTTGGCTATTTAGTAGTTTCCCTATGGACTTATGCAGTCTTACAAAGAAAGTAAATGCTTTTTTCTGTCCTGTCCTATTTATAGTATTATTTTGTATTATATAGAGTTTTTAAATTTAATTTTCAGTTGGTTAAATTTGTTTTCCTTTTTCTTTCTAGTATCTAGGTTTTCTGCCTCAGAAAGGGCATTTCTATATCAAGATTACAAATACTACTGCCCCATAATTTCATACATATAATACCTTTATTGTTAGTTTTCCTTATATTTAGGTTTGTAGTATATTTGAAATCGATTGTTAATATTATGACATAGAAAAATGTTACTTATTCTAATACATAAACAATTGTCCCTAAGACTTTTAGTAAATAATTTGTGCCTAGTGATTTGAATGGTCTCCTTTATCAAATATCAAATTATCATATTTATAGGATCTTTTCTGGAAAATCAATTCTAGTCCATCGATCCCTTGTGCTTATTTCTGCATCAAAATCACAATGTTTCAATATAAATAGTTGTATCATATAGTAAAATATTACTTAACATATAATAAGGGCTGGGACTGAAGCTCAGTGGCAGAGCACTTGCCTGGCTCATGTGAAGCACTGGGTTCAAATCTCAGCACCACATAAAAATAAATAAGTAAAGTATTGTATCCATCCACACTTTAAAAAATTTAAATATAATAAAGTAATAAAATGTTTGGAAGGTTTATCATAAGGTTTTTCTTTTTAAACTTTTTTTTTTGGCTACTCTTCTCCACTTGCTAGAAATTAGCTATTCTGATTTCTTAAAAACCCCAATGATGTAATTCCAGCTTCCATACAGAGGCACAGAGGTAAAAAGACATTGTTCCCACTTCCGCACTAAAAAAAAAAAAAAAAAAAAAAAAGACTTGCTTCATTAAAATTTGCATTTTTTTGAACCCATTAGAGAGCTAGGACCAATGAATAGTCCCAGATGTCTAAAGAGATATGGAACCTGCAGGAAGAAAGAGGTTGCAAGTTGCCACTCTCCTGGAATAGGCAGCAAACAGGATGATAACAAAGATTTAGCTAGAGCCAATGAAAAGTTGGTTAAGCCTGAAGGTCAGAGGGACTGTAGAAGTTGTCCACATCTTCTCTTGAGCTATCCCTCAGGAAACCTCATACGATGTGCTTATAGGATGGGGAGCCAAAGAAGAGTGTAGTGTGGGAAAAATAGCACAAGAAGGAAATACTGCCTGACCCTCCTCCCCCTTTCTCCACAGAGTACACTAGCCTTAATCAGAAATCACATGGGAAAGTCTACATGCATTGGATTAGGTAAAGGGATTTTGGATATAAAAGTAAATACTTCCAAAGGGAAGAAATGACAAATAGAGATCTATTAAAACCTAAAACCTTTTTCTACATGAAAGATGATGTTAAAAGGATAAAAGAATAGGTCAAAGGCTGTGAGTATAAGTGTGCATATCACGTATCACATTCCTAAAAATAAGACATGTCTGGAATACATGAAAACTAGAACTTAGTAGTAAGAAATGAGCAATCTAATTAAAAGTGGGCAGAATATATGAACAAACACTTTAGTGAAAACAATTATTGTATCACATCTAAGTATATAAAATGTTAAACATAGTATTAACTAGGGAAATGCAAATTAATGCAACAAAATGATACCACTATGCACCAATTATAATATCCTTTAAAAGAAAAAACTGGTTATGATAATAAAAATGTGGAGCAACTGGAAGTTTCACAAATTGCTGGTAGGAATTCCAAATTCTAAAGCCACTTGAGAAAAATACTTATGGCATTTACTTATGAAATTAAATTAAATATTAAATTAAATTAAATATATTCATCTATCCCCCACACACACACACAAAAGCTGTACACAGATATTTATGGAAACATTATTTGTAAGCATCAAAAGTTAAACAAAAAATAAAACAAAACAAAAAAATCCTCCAGTCTCATTCAATTAGTAAATGAGAGAGCTATTGTATATCCATACAATAATACTCAGCAAGAAAATGTAATAAACTATTGATTCACCTAGCAACATGCATAAATTACAAATACATTGTAGTAAGTGAAAGAATCAGACTCAAAAGCAGACTCAGAAGGCTACATAGTACATGATTCCAATTAGATGACATACCAGAAAATGGCAAAAGTATAGGGACATAAACTGGATCAGTGGATGCCAGCTTTGGAAGTCCAGTAGAGGGGTTGTCTACTCAGGAGAACTTAAGGAGAAAGCTGGTAGTAGATCCATGACTCTGACAATTGTCAAAACCCATGCAACTATAAACCACAAATTGTGAACTATATTGTATGTAAATGTTTGTGTTTTATTTTAGTACATTGTAGGTACAAATTTGAGGATTACAACATGTTATGAGATACATACTGCTACAGTTTAGATCTGGAATGTCCCCCAGAGGTCCACGTGTTAAAGGCTTGGTCTTTAGCTTGGCATGATTGGGAGGTACTGGAACCTTTAGGAGGTGGGGTCTAATGGAAGGAAGTTAGGTTACTGGAGGTGTGCTCTTAAGGGGGATATCGTGACCCTGGTTCCTTCCTGCATCTTCCTTTGCTTCCAACCAGCCACATAAACCTCCATCACCATATATTACTGCCATGATGTACTGTGCTACCACTGCCCCAAAGCCATAGGTCGAGTGACCCTGAATGAAATCTTCAGAACTGTGAGTCAAAAAACTTCACTGGAGCAGGACATAGGACTGTAATCCAGCAGCTTGGGAAGCTGAAGAAGGATCATGAGTCCAATTTAGCAAGGCCCTAAGCAACTCAGAGAAACCCTGTCTCTAAATAAAGTATTAAAAAGGGCTGGGGATATGGCTCAGTGGTTAAGTGCCACTGGATTTAATCCCTGGTGTACACACACACACACACACACAAAAAAAAAAAAAAAATTTCTTTTAAGTTGGTTTATTTGATAGGTACTTGATAGAGCAATGGAACACTGACTAATGCACATACAAACAGTAAAATTGTTATTATAGTAAAGTGAATTAACATATCTATAATCTCACATAAAGTTTGGTGACAAAGCCATTAAAATATACTTATTTAGACAAATCCCAATAATTGTTATGATTTAGATATGAGGTGTTCCCCAAAAGCTCATGTGTAAGACAATACAAGAATGTCAGGGTAAAATGATTAATCAGTGAATTAATCCATATGGATTAACTGGAGGTAACTGGAGGTGGGTAGGGTATGAATAGAGGGAAGGGTTCTCTGGGGCATGACTTTGGGGTTTATATTTTGTTCCTGGTGAATGGAGTGTACTCTTGCACACGCTAGTGCGCGCGCTCTCTCTCTCTTTCTCTCTCTCTCCTATTTGCTATGTCCTGAGCTGCTTTCCTCCTCCATGCCCTTCCACCATGTTGTTCTGCCTCACCACGGGCCAAGAGCTATGGAGTCAGGTTAATGTGGACTGAATATCTGAAAACAGGAGCCCACATAAATTTTCATCTTCTAAGATCTTGTGAGTTATTTTGGTCACAGTAAAGAAGAGCTGACTAAAACAATAATATAATTGTTCTAATTATAGACCTCATGTTGTACATCAACTCTCTAGACTTGTTCATCCTACATATTTTCTACTTTGTGTCCTTTAACCTCTATCTCCCTATTTCTTCCCCTTTCTCCACTGCTGGTACTACTGTTTTATGCTCTCTGTATATTTGACCTTCATTTGTTTGTTTGCTTGTTTTTGTATTTTACATATAAGAAGTGAGCTTATGCAATATTTTCATTCTATCTGGTTTATCGCACTTGGCATAATATCCTCCTGGTTCATTCATGTTGTGGCAAGTGACAAGATTTAATTTATTTTTTAAGACTAAGTAATATTCCAGTGTGTGTGTGTGTGTGTGTGTGTGTGTGTGTGTGTGTGTGATTACCTTTATCCATTTATGTGTTGATAGATGTTTACATTGTTTCCATATTTGGGCTATTGTGAATAATGCTGTACAGAATCTGTGTTATATTTATGGTATCACTTATGATATCATCATGAGGTGGTTGATTTCATCTCCTTTAGGTACATACTAAAAGGATTGCTATATCATATGGTGGTTTTATTTTTTATTTCATTAGGAACCTCCATACTGTTTTCCACAGTGACTATGTCAAACTACTTTCCAACCAACAAGGTTCATTTTCTTCCACACCCTAGGCAACATAGGTTACTCTTGTCTTCTGGATAACAGCCATCCTAAGGGCTTTTAATTTGCATTTTCTTGATGATTAGTGATTCTGGACACTTCTACATGTACTTATTGGCCATTTTTATGTGTCTTTTGGAGAAAGGTCTGTTTTAGATTCTTTATCCATTTTTCAATCAGTATACTTGTTTTCCTTCTAATGAACTATAAGCATTCCTTATAAATTTGGGATATTAGGCCCACATATATGGTTGTAAACATTTTTTTTCTCAGTCCACAGATTGCCTTTTCATTTTGTTGATTGTTTCCTTTCCTTCCCAGAAGATTTTTAGTTTGATGCAGTCTCATTTGTATATTTTTGCTTTTTCAGCCTGAACTTTTAATATCCAAAACATTCTTGCCAAGGCCAAGGTCCTATGTTCTCTTATAGAAATTTTATG
The DNA here is from genome assembly GCA_025594165.1 of Tamias sibiricus. Taxonomy (NCBI): domain Eukaryota; kingdom Metazoa; phylum Chordata; class Mammalia; order Rodentia; family Sciuridae; genus Tamias; species Tamias sibiricus. The sequence continues at coordinate 144,743,701 of CM046660.1, read as the reverse complement.
GCTGAAGGTCTTACATTTAGGCCTTTTATGCAATTTGAGTTGATTTTGTGTGTGTGGTATAAAGGTCCAATTTCTTTTTTTTTTTTCTTTCTTTCTTTCTTTCTTTCTTTCTTTTTTTTTTTTTTTTTGCATTTGAAAAATCCAGTTTTCCCAGTATCGTTTATTGAAGAGACTTTCTTTTCCTTGTTATATCCAATTGATGTACTTATCAAAAGTTATCTGACTACATATGTTTTGATTTATTTCTGGGTTCTCTATTGTGTCCCATTGGTCTATGTTTCTGTTTTATACCAGTACCAACCACATGGTTATGATTACTATAGTTTATAATATGATCTTAAATCAGAAAGTATGATGCCTCCAACTTTGTTTATCTTTCTCAGTATTAAATTGGCTATTCCGGGTTGTTTATGGGTCCACACAAATTTTAGTTTAGTTTTGTTTTGTTTTTTTCCTGTTTCTGTGAAGAATGCTGCTGAAATTTTGATATGGATTATATTAAATCTGTACATTGCCTTGGATAATATGGATAGTTTAACAATATTCTTTTTATCCTTGAACATAGGATATCTTTAATTTGAGTCTTTATTATTGCATGTGACTTTTAAAAATTAAGACAACTAAGATATGAGGGGAAGCTGGAATATAAACTATGCAAAATGAATCTAATCTATATTATAAATAAGTCACATGGCCATATTAAAGAGACTGAGAAGAAAAAAATTATTAAGTAACTTTGGAAAAACTGCTTTTGATATAATAAAGCAAAAGATAAAAAGAACTGTACTGTGGGTACTCTGTTTTTCATAGAGATCTGTTAGAACTCGAATTCCCCATTGCTACTATACTTGGATTAAACAATTAAGTAAATGTATTATACATAAGAAAACCAGAGTTAGTAGTTGCAATTAAAGAAATGAAGAAGGTAAGAATGAATTCTGTGATACTTGGTTTGATGCAAAAGAAACAATACAGGTATGTGGTTTTAAAAGATAGATGGTAATAGGTAGATAGATAAGAGAAAGAGGTGAGAGAGAAGAGAATTTACACAGCTGTTTGTGTGAGTATCCTAATTCTACCATATGACATGAGCTAGAGAAGGTGACATCCCTGTAACAGTGAGAAAATTACCAAATAGCCTTGGTTTCTAAACACCATTCTCTAATCAAAGGAATCGGGGGTATTTGGAGAACTGATTTTGTTTATAGCTTGGACAGATAAAATATAAGATGAACCAGAGCAAGTTGTGATGCCAGAAATTAAGAAAGTCCTGAAAAATAAAAAGATAGAAATATATCTAAAGACCATAAAATCCAAGATGTAAGTTTCCAGTGGTCAATGATAGAATACCTTGAACAAAAAAAATAATGGCGATGTTGAATTATAATCCAGAGATGAGCATACATATATATTAATCCATACTCTATTGAAATAAGTGAAAGTAAACAAATATAAAAAATTTCCTTGCATAAGAATACAAATAATTACATGTAAAAAAGAATGAAAGAAACAAAATCACCATTAGAACACCACAGTAATTGTTGCTGAAAGCAAGATTCATCAATAGATGTTAAAATTAGTTCATAAAAGTTTACATAGAAACAAACTAGATGCTTTGAGGGAAAAACAAATGAACCACCTTATCATAACTTATTAACTTTAAGGATTTCATTAAGTAATTTTTGGAAACCATGTTTTTAGTGGATGCTGTAAGTTTAAGAAAGACTACTGGGACTGTTTCCATTTAGTAAATTTGTAATTATAAAGTTAATCTTAAGAATTCAGAATCCTGGCAGATACTATGTTAAGGAAGTGGTCAATTTTAACATCACCAATATTACAAAAACATCTTATACCCACTCAGATGATGCAGTTTTGATCAGCTTTTTTGCTGCTGTGACCGAAAGAACCAACAAGAGCAATGAAGAGGAGGAAAAGTTTATTTTGGCTCATGATTTCATAGGTTCAGTCCATGATCAGCTGACTCCATTGCTCTGGGTCCAAGTTGAGACAGAACATCATGGAGGAGGAAAACAGCTCAGGACATGGCAATAAGAAGCAGAGAGAGAGAGAGAGAGAGAGAGAGAGAGAGAGAGAGAGAGAGAGATCCCTTCACTAGGGACAAAAAACAAACCCCACATACACATTTCAAGTGACCTACCTCCCCCAGCCACACCCTACCTGCTATCAGTTACCACCCAATTAATCCATATCAGTGGATCAATCCACTGATTTGGTTACAAGTCTCATATTATAATCATTTTCCCCAGAGCCCCAGGGATATTCTTATCCTTGATTGAATCACATAAGAGAAAAATCTGTGAAATCTAAGGAGTTCTCCACTTAAGTTAATAGTATGTATTAAGGTAAATTTCTTACTTATGATAATATTTCTAAAGCTATGTAAGATAGTAGCTTAAGGGAAAGCTGAGTGAGAGTTGATGGAAATTCTGTACTATTTTTGTAAACTTAAGCTTTAAGTAATTGCAAAAAAACATTAAATTTCAAAAAAGAAAGCTCTGTTAGAAGTATGTTGATTGTAATTGAATTGAAATTACACGTTAATTTCAAAATTGTATTTTCTTTCCACTTACTCAGGGGTTTGTCTTTACTTTCTTTAAACAAGTTATATCAATGTCTTTTTTAAAAAAAAAAATTAATAGTTTTTTAGTTGTAGATGAACACATACCTTTATTTTATTTACTTATTTTTATGTGGTGATGAGGATCAAATCCAGTGCCTCACACATGCTAGGCAAGTGCTCTACCACTGAGCTACAGTCCCAGCCCGTATATCAATGTCTTTAATATATAACTTCTATTATTTTAAGTTTCTTTTTGTATATTTTGTAGTTTTATTACTATTATATTTTCTTTTTTTTTAAGATAGAAAGATTTTCTTTATGAATGTCCCCAACCGTATTTCTTTAGATACAGGAGTCTGAACTCAAATACTTAGGAGAAAACAAGTTAGGATTGCATTATCCTGCAACTCATTACCAGTAACATACTGCAAAGCGAAACAGCTTGGAAAAAAGGGTGGGAGGGAAGGGGAGTGAGGGAGGGAAGATAAAAGTAAAGGAATTAAGTTGATCAAGTGGAATTCCTTTTTTTTTTTTTTTTTTTTTTTTTTTTTAATTCTTGGGAACTATGAAGTCCTTGCAAGCACAGCTCTTTTCTGCAGATTATTTTCCAAATGCGTACAAAATGGAACCCAAAGGGAGACTCCCTTAAGAACCTGGAGAGGTGCAACATGATCATGGGCTACGATTATCCAGTAGCGAGTGGTCCAGCCTTCAGTCACCAGTGCGTTCTCCTGTGTTCCCAAGAGTTAGGGGGATGAAAACGTCTTCCCTGTGATTGTTTTCATTTCTTTTTTCCTCGGCATTTGGGCATGCACGGTTCAGCACCTTGAGGAAATCAGATGTTTTTGTCCGCATACGAGTGTGAATATAGGCCTTAGAGCACTTGATGTGGTAGTGCAGGTAGTCCCGGAACCTGTGGATCAGGTTGATGGTGTTGTCTCCAGCGCTAGCATTGGTGTGGCGAGGGAACAGCACAAAGGTAATGTAGCCAGTGTTGTCGCCCACAGCAGCATCTGTACCTTTCAGTTCCAGAGAGGAGGTTCCCTGTGGCTAAAGGGGACCTGGGGGGCTGTGTGGCTGCCTGGGCATCCTTCTTTGAACTCCCGCATGAACACCTTTCCAACGACCACATCGTCGTCATCCTTAAACACTGTGCTGAAGACTACTGTAACTCTGTCCTTTTTAGATCCAACATACATGGTTTCATCATCTCTATAATGGATAACTGCCCTGTTCTCTCCTTCTTTGCCACCTTCTTGGAATTGGAAGTATTTCTCAAAGACAGAAGCAAAACAATTTCGCTTCAACATGTCAGCCTTATGTACAATGGAATCCTTGGATGCAGGTAGATTTTCAAGGTTGTATAGCAAAGAGACATTGTATCCTGATTCTGGATTTACCAAGAAACTCCGGTACACCCTCTTTGATAACTCATCAGCACCATGTGTAGGATTTCAAAGAAATACTGACCATCAGTTTCGTTTAGTCTCCATTAGAATTTGAAATATGATAGAGAACCCCATCAAAATCTGCACTGCTTCTGGTTTGTTCCCAGCAGCCTTGTGCTCGAACTTGAGTGCTAGCGGCTCCTTGAAGATGTGGTTGTTCACCTCCTGCAAGGTCAGGGCAGCGGCTGCCCCAGGCAGGGGAAGGAGAAACAAGGGAGGGTGAGGGTGGGCAAGAGAGGGAAGGACTGAGGGAGCATCCCTGCTGCCCCCTAAGGAGGGGGGCTGGGTGGGGTAGGAGGCTAAGGAGAAGGGGAGAGGGACTGGGGTGGGGAGAAGGTGAAGACGCACAAAATCTATTATACTAACGATTTTTTTTAATTCAAACTTGTATTTTTAATAGTAGTATGCATTATAATTCATAATAAACATATAGAGCATCTTTTTACAAAACACTGTTTGTATACAATGTATATTCGTACCATTCAAATCTTCAATCATGCATTTAGGATAATGATATCCATCTTTTTTTTTTCTTTTTTTTAAATTTTTTTATTATTTATTTACTTATTCATCATGCACAAGTATAGTATCTTTTTACATACAACTGCTTGTATACAAAGTATATAAGTACCATTCAGATCTTCAATCATGCATTTAGGGTAATGATATGATATCCATCTTATTCAACCACCTTTTTCTTTTTTTCCCCTCTATCCCCACTTGTTCCCTTCCTTCCCCTCCCTCCCCTTTGACCATTCTAACGTTCCTCTAATCCTCCTATGTACCTATGTACCCCGACCCAACACCACTGTGAATCAGCCTCCTTATATCAGAGAAAACATTCGTATTTGGATTTTTGAGATTGACTAAATTCACGTAGCATTATATTCTCCAACTTCATCCATTTACCTGCGAATGCCATTATTTTATTGCTGAGTAAAATTCCATTGTGTATATATACCACATTTTCTTTATCCATTCATCAACTGAGGGACATCTAGGTTGGTTCCACAATATAGCTATTGTGAATTGTGCTGCTATAAACATTGAAGTGGCTGTGTCGCTGTAATATGCTGTTTTTAAGTCCTTTGGGAATAGACCCAGGAGTGGGATGGCTGGGTCATAGGGTGCTTCCATTCCCAGTTTTCCAAGAAATCTCCATACTGCCTTCCATAAAGGTTGCACCATTTTGCAGTCCCACCAGCTATGTATGAGTGTGCCTTTTTCCCCACATTCTCTCCAACATTTATTGTTGTTTGTGTTCTTAATGGCTGCCATTCTGACTGGAGTAAAATGAAATCTTAGAGTAGTTTTAATTTGCATTTCTCTAATTGCCAGCGATGTTGAGCATTTTTTCATGTATTTGTTGATTAATTGTGTATCTTCTTCTGAGAAGTGTCTTTTCAATTCCTTAGCCCATTTATTGATTGGGTTATTTGTTTTTTTGGTGTTAAGTTTTTTGAGTTCTTTATATATTCTAGAAATTAGTGCTCTATCTGATGTGCATGTATTAAATATTTGTTCCCAATTAGTTGGCTCTCTATTCACCTCACTGATTGTTTCTTTTGCTGAGAAGAAGCTTTTCAGTTTGAATCTATCCCATTCATTGATTCTTGGTATTAATTCTTGTGCTACAAGATCCTTATTAAGGAACTTGGGGCCTAATCTGACATGTTGGAAATTGTAGCTTACTTTTTCTACTATTAAGTGTATTGTCTCTGGTCTAATTCCTGGGTCCTTCATCCCCTTTGAACTGAATTTTGTGCATGGTGAGAGATAAAATTTTAATTTCATTTTGTTGCATATGGATTTTCAGTTTTCCCAGCACCATTTGTTGAAAAGGCTATTCTTTCTCCACTGTACATTTTTGGTGCCTTTGTCTAATATAAGATAGCTGAAATTATATGTATTAGTCTCTGTGTCCTCAATTCTGTACTATTGGTCTACTACTCTGTTTTGGTGCCAATACCATGCTGTTTTTGTTACTATTGCTCTATAGTATAATTTAAAGTCTGGTAGGTGATGCCCCCTGCTTCACTTTTCCTGCTCAGGATTGCTTTGGCTATTCTGGGTCTCTTGTCTTTCCAGATGAATTTCATGACTGCTTTTTCTATTTCTTTGAGGAATATCATTGGGATTTTGATTGGAATTGCATTAAATCTGTATAATGCTTTTGGTAGTATGGACATTTTGACAATATTAGTTCTACCTATCCAAGAACCAGGTAGGTCTTTCCATCTTCTGAGGTCTTCTATAATTTCTTTTTTTAGTGTTCTATAGTTTTCGTTATAGAGATCCTTCACCTCTTTCGTTAATTGATGCCCAGATATTTTATTTTTTTTGATGCCATTGTATATGGGGTAGTTTTCATCATTTCCCTTTCAGAGGATTTGTTACTGATGTACAAAAATGCCTTTGACTTATGGGTATTGATTTTGTATCCTGCTACTTTGCCGAATTCATTTACTAATTATAAAAGTTTTCTGGTAGAGTTTTTTGGGTCTTCTAGGTATATTATCATGTCATCAGCAAATAGTGCTAATTTGAGCTCTTCTTTTGCTATCTGGATCCTCTTAATTTCTTTTGTCTATCTAATTGTTCTGGCCAGAGTTTCAAGTACTATGTTAAATAGCAGTGGTGAAGGGGGCATCCCTGTCTTGTTCCAGTTTTTAGAGGGAATGCTTTCAATTTTTCTCCATTTAAGATAATGTTAGCTTGGGGCTTTGCATAAATAGCTTTTATGATGTTGAGATATGTTCCTGTTATTCCTAGTTTTTCTAGTGTTTTGAACATAATGGGGTGTTGTATTTTGTCAAATGCTTTTTCTGCATCTATTGAGATGATCATATGGTTCTTACCTTTGAGTCTATTGATGTGATGTATTATATTTATTGATTTCCGAATGTTGAACTAATCTTGCATCCCTGGGATAAACCCCACTTGATCGTGGTGCACTATCTTTTTGATATGTTTTTGTATTTGATTTGTCAGAATTTTGTTGAGGATTTTTGCATCTATGTTCATTAAAGATATTGGCCTGAAGTTTTCTTTTTTGGCTGTGTCTTTGCCTGGTTTTGGAATTAATGTAATATTGGCCTCATAGAAAGAATCTGGGAGAGCTCCCTTTTTTTCTATTTCTTTAAATAAGTTGAAGAGCATTGGTATTGTTCTTTGAAGGTCTCGTAGAACTCGGATGTAAACCCATCAGGACCTGGACTTTTTCTTGATGGTAGATTTTGATGGTGTCTTCAATTTCCTCAATTGAAATTGATCTGTTTAAATTGTGTATAGCCTCCCATTCTAGTTTGGGCAATTCATAAGACTCTAGAAATCTGTCGATGCATTCAGTATTTTCTATTTTATTAGAGTACAATTTTTCAAAGTAACTTCTAATTATCTGAGGTGTTTGTTGTGATATTTCCTTTTTCATCATGGATGTTAGTAATTTGAGTTTTTTCTCTTTTTCTTTTGGTTAGCATCGCTAAGGGTCTGTCAATTTTATTTATTTTTTCAAAGAACCAAAATTTAGTTTTGTCAATTCTTTGAATTGTTTCTTTAGTCTCAATTTCATTAATTTCAGCTCTGATTTTAATTATTTCCTGTCTTCTACTACTCTTAGTGTTGATTTGTTCCTCTTTTTCTAGTGCTTTGAGGTGTGATGTTAAGTCATTTATTTGTTGGGTTTTTTTTCTTTTAAGGAATGAACTCAGTGTAATGAATTTTACTCTTACTACTGCCTTCATAGTGTCCCAGAGATTTCTATATGACATATCTGCATTTTCATTTACCTCTAGGAATTTTTTAAAAAATATTTATTTATTTGCTTTTAGTTGTACACAATGCAATGCATTTATGTTTACGTGGTGCTGAGGATTGAACCCGGGCCGCACACGTGCTAGGCTAGCGCTCTACCGCTGAACCACAACCCCAGCCCTCTAGGAATTTTTTAATCTCCTCCTTGATGTCTTCTTCAACACCTTGTTCATTCAGGAGCATGTTGTTTAGCTTCCAGTTGTTAGAATATTTTTGTTTGTTTGTTTCTTGTTTTGTCATTGATTTCTAATTTCATCCCATTATGGTCTGATGGAATGCAGGGTAGTATCTCTACTTTTTTATATTTGCTGAGATTTGCCTTGTGGCTTAATATATGGTCTATTTTGGAGAAGGAGCCATGTGCTGCTGAGAAGAAAGTGTATTCACTCACTGAGGGATGAAATATTCTGTATATATCCATTAGGTCTAAGTTATTAATTGTTTTAATGAGACCTACAGTTTCTTTATTTAGCTTTTGTTTAGATGATCTATCCATTGGTGAGAGAGGTGTGTTGAAGTCCCCTAGAATAACTGTGCTGTGGTCTATTTTACTCTTGAACTTGAGAAGGGTTTGTTTGATGAATGTAGGTGCTCCATTATTTGGGGCATATAGATTTATAATTGTTATATCTTGTTGATGAATGGTTCTCTTAAGTAGTAAGAAATATCCATCTTTGTCCCTTTTGATTAGCTTTGGTTTGAAGTCTACCTGATTTGATATGAGAATGGAAACCCCTGCTTGCTTCCGCAGCCCATGTAAGTGATAAGACTTTTCCCAGCCTTTCACCTTCAGTCTATTGGTGTCTTTTTCTATGAGGTGGGTTTCTTGGAGACAGCAAATTGTCGGGTCGTTCTTTTAATCCAGTCTAACAATCTGTGTCTTTTGAATGGTGTGTTTAGGCCATTAACATTCAGTGTTATTACTGAGATGTGATTCTTATTCCCATCCATTTTTATTTGTTTATGGTATTTAACTCGATTTGTTTTCTCCTCTGGTTGGTATTTCCTTTAGTTTAATATCTCCCTTTGTTGATTTTCATTGTTATTATTCTTTTCTTCTTCGTGGAATATTTTGCCCAGGATGTTCAGAAGTGCTGGCTTTTGAGTTGTGTGATCTTTTAACTTTTGATTGTCGTGGAAGATTTTTATTTCATCTCCAAATCTAAAGCTCAATTTTGCTGGGTATAAGATTCTTAGTTGACATCCCTTTTCTGTCAGAGCTTGAAATATGCTATTCCAGGATCTTCTAGCTTTTAAAGTCTGGGTTGAAAAGTCTGATTGGTTTCCCCCTATATGTAATCTGCTTCCTTTCTCTTTTGGCTTTCAATATTCTCTCCTTGGTCAGTATATTAGGCAATTTCATTATAATGTGTCTTGGTGTGGATCTGTTGTGATTTTGTAGTTTTGGTGTTTGGTAAGCCTCTTGCACTTGGTTTTCCCATTTATTCCTCAAGTTTGGAAAATTTTCTGCTATTATTTCATTGAATACATTACTCATTCCTTTGGCTTGGAATTCTGCACCTTCCTCCACCCCAATCACTCTTAAATTTTGTCTTTTTATGTTGTCCCATATTTCTTGAATGTTCTGTTCTTGATTTCTTACAATTTTTGCTGTGCAATCTACATTTTTCTCCAGGGTATATATTTTGTCTTTGTTATCTGAGGTCCTTTCTTCCAAGGGGTCTAATCTGTTGGTGATGTTTTCAATTGAATATTTAGTTTGGTTTATTGCTTCTTTCATTTCCAGAATGTCTCTTTGGTTTCTCTTTAGAACCTCTATCTCCCTATTGAAGTAATCTTTTGCTTACTGTATTTGTTTTTGGAGTTCTTTGTCAAAATGATCTTTACCACTTGTATTTGCTCCCTTATATCATTTTTTTAGTTCATTCTTAAGTTCCATAAACATTTGGAATATGTAATTTCTGACTTCCATCTCTGGCATTTGACCAACTGTGCTTGCCGAATCTTCTGAGGAAATATGTTGATTTGTTTGAGTCACTTTCTTCCCTTGTTTCTTGCAGGAGCCCTGACTGGGGAGATGGCTGAGATTTCAGTTGGCTGCGGGCCATGGAGATTTTCGGGCATTGCCACCTTCCGTGGTCTCGCGGGACTTGGCCCGGGATCTCACGAGACTTGAGCTGGGACTTGGCGGATCTGGTCAGCACCATTGTTTGTTGGTTGGTTCGACGAGTGTGGTTTTGGTGTGCAGGAGTTGTTGTTGGAACCAGAGAGAGAAGCTACCAAAATAAAGAGCCTGTTCGTTTCCAGTCTGCCTCTGTACTTATTCCTGCGGCTTCGTTGCTCTAAGTGGCAATTGCTTCAGGCAACAACAGTTTCTTTATATTGCTTGTGTGATTTTTCTTCTAGTGGAAACTCGACTATTTTGTTTTTACCTTAAATCCTTATGATGCTCCTGTAGTACAATGCTATCAGATCCCCTTATAAATACTTTACACTTTAAAACCAAACACTTACTGTTCAGGTAATCCCAGTTTGATCACAATGTACAGATTTAGTTAACTCAGAAATTGTCTCCAATTTACACTGTGTGTTTGTGATGGGTTTTATAGTTTCCAGTGTTGGACACAGAGGTGATAAGTTTAGGAAGAAGGAAGTGAGGGTATTGGGTTGACCTTTCTTAGGAAGTGTGAAAAGAGAATTCTATGGAAGTGGTTTAATATCATCAGACAAGAGAGGAAAGAGAGTGAACAATTTAGTGGAAAAACTGATTTATATATACGCCAAACTTATGCAACCATTGAGAGAAAAAAAAAGAAAGATGGAAAAGCAAAAAAGAAAAGAAGAAGAAGAAAGAAGAAAAAAGAGAGAGAGAGATGACAAAGAAGTAGGGATTAGTGTAAAAGAGAGGAAGGAGAAAGTGAGAAAAAAAGAGAGAGAGAATAAATTATATATAACACTGCTTTGCTGTATAATTTAGTTGCCCCAGTTATCAAAATCCCAATTTCTGTGTATAACTTTTTTTCGCCTCTGTTGAGAATGCAATGGCAGGGTGTAAATAGGAAAGATGAGGGAAAAAGAAAGGAGACAAAAGTGAGAATGAAGAAAAGAAAGAAAGAAAAGAGGAATAAAAGCAAACAAACAAACCCACAATCAAACAACAACAACAAAAAAGAAAACCAAAGTCGAACCCAGGAACTAATCTCAGGAACAGATCTCAGCAGATTTCAGTCAAACAGCGTCCTGTGAAGTCCTTCTTTTTTTTTCCCTTTCAGTTTAAGCCAGTTGTCTCTGATCACGTCCAGGCAGTTAATGAGAACCTGGGAAACTTGCAGACCGGGGCATGTTCTCCTGCTGTCCTGTTGTGGGATCGCCTTTCTGTGGTTTGCGGGCTGGTATAGTCTGCAGGTGGGGGCCTACCTGGGAAGCTTGCAGGCCGGGGCTTTTTCCACTGGAGTCCCATGCTTATAATGATTTTTTGTAAATAGATCTAATATTTGAGAATTTTACTGAACTCTTTTATAATACTCTTACTGTTTTTAACTATTTTTGTCTGGATTTTTATGTCTAAGAAAAAGTCATAAAATTTGTAAAATTGACAGGTTTTTTTTTGTTGTTGTTGTTTCTAGTTTGTGTTTTTGGGTAAGTCATATGGAATGAACTAAACAATAACAGTGAAAGCCATTACTCTCTTATCATGGACATCTGTGTGGAATACCTACTAGACAATGGGGTGGTTTTTGTTGTTATTCTTTCTGATTAATATTCAAGAATTATAGAACTCAATTCTTTTCTTCACATACTAGCATTTTCACTTTTTAAAACTTATTTAAATTTATTTAAGGCACTTGTTTAAAGCACCTTCCATTACTATTAAAATATAATTCAATATTTTTCTTAATTAATTAGTATTAATTAATTAATCAATCTTATTTCAAAACAAAGAAAAATCCTTTGTTGCCACCTGAAGCAATGGCCGCCTGCAGCAACAAAGCCGTGGGAATAAGTTCAGAGGCAGACTGGAAACGAACAGGCTCTTTATTCTGCTAGCTTCTCTGTCCGGCTCCAACAACACCCCAACACGCAATCCACACTCCTCTAACCACACCAAAATGGCGTTGACCCCGTCCACAATTCTGGGCCAAGTCTCGCGAGATCATGCAAATGAGGCTGACCCGATCTGCAATGTCCCGGGCCAAGTCTCTCAAGATCATGGAAGGTGGTAATGCTTCATGGCTCACAGCTAACCGCAATCTTAGCTATCTCCTTAATTAGGGCTCCTACATTTCCCCCCTTTTGTTTTAAGGGAGGGGATGCTCTAGGACATCCATGTGCAACCAACATTCTTACCCGTCATCAGATAATCAAGGCTGTGCCTTTGACTCCTGTCTAAGGTTGATATGTCGGCCACATGAGACTGTCGTGTGTGACTGTACCTGTCTTAGGTTGTCCCCCTCTGGGGATCTTACCCATCATTGGCTACCAGCCATCCAATTGAGCCCTTCAGGATCAACTGTGTATGATGACTAACAGCCGTCCAGTTGTGAGGAGATGCTGCGGCTTTAAAGTGACAAGCCTTCTGCTGAGGAGCCAAGTTGCATAAGCATATCAAAGTCTTTAAACAAATCAGCTGCCCTGAGTTCTATCAAGTAACACACTGAGTTCTCTAGACAAATACCCACAATGCATTGTCCCGTAAAGTCCCAAACAATGAAAGATGAAAATGTCCACTTGTTATAACACGTTGATCTAGGAGGCCCCATGCATGAAGAGCAGAGGCCACACTGCTGGTGAGGTTTTTTGATGCTTGAGCAACAGGGATGCTTGCGGCAACCGCGATCCCTGCAGTTGTTGCAGCAGCCGTCTTTTTTATGTCTAGACAATGCCACCGGCAAATCTTCAGGGCCTGCTACCTAGAAACTCAAGCATCAATTATTAAAGGAAGGCAGTGCTATTCCAGCACTGAGTCAAGAGGCGAGTTGTCAAACTAAAAAATAGAATTATTAAATTAGAAAATTAAAGATGATTTCTGCTCACACCCACTGCTGCTTGAGCTCCCACAAACATAAGCTGGCAAAATATCATATTCAGAACAAAACAAAGAAAGACTGAGGGTATTAACTGCATTAAAGATAAGAGTAAAGAAAAGCTAAAGGCACTTTGGAAAAATAATTTGTTAGCTGGACCCTTGAGTCTCTGTAAACTTCCATGAAATTATCTGTTGAAATAACTCAAATTAATCAGCTACAAAACAAATAAAGTTAATTACAATAAACATTCCTATGTCAAAACACCAAAATATCAGGTTATACAGCAATAGTCATATTCTTCGCTAAAGAGAAATCCCTGGGACACCTATAAATCAAAATTGAAAGGCTGGGGTTGTGGCTCAGAGGTAGAGTGCTCGCCTAGCATGCGTGAGGCACTAGGTTCGATCCTCAGCACCACATAAAAATAAGATAAAGATATTGTGTCCACCCATAATTAAAAAATATTTTTAAAAAATTGAAGGTACCTTCACTTATTAAATTATTTACCCAAATTGAATACTCTTAAACTTAAATGAATTAAAGTTATTTGGATATATATTTTTTTTTTTCATAAGTGCTTTGTTATTTGTGACGTCACACTGGACAGACGTACAAACCTACAAACATATATTTGTGACATCACATTTACATGAAATTTAGACAAATACACAGACATAAAGACATATATAAAAAGAGAAAAAAAGAAAAAATACAATTGTGTGCACACTAAAGAGAGATCTCCTCATCCCGGCCGGGAGGAATGACACTTAAGTTGTGAAATATTTTGAAGGACTCTTTTAAGGGAATCATTCCATACCTTCATCTTGGTCCTCTTGATTTTGTACCTTTTTTATTAATCTTGATTCCTCAATAACTTCATCTTGATCCTTATGATTTGGTACCTGCTTTATTAATCTAGATGGTATCCATATTGGAGAGGATTCATGCTTTGGAAAAACACAAACAGATCCTTTCCCCCAAATTAATACTGGATCTGGACCCTTTCATGTACCTGAAAGAACATCCTTCCAGTAAACCAATGGTTTATGTTGTTGGTGTGGGTTCCAATGTCTGTCTCCAGCAGAATAACCATTAGAGTCTAAAGTTAAAAAATTTAAGGTAAACAGGGCAACTGCCAATCTGTCCCTAGGACTTTTCCAATTTCCTTCTTTTTGTTTTAATAACATAATTTTCAGTGTGCAGTTTGCTCTTTCAATAATGCCCTGACCCTGAGGGTTGTATGGGATGCCTGCTTTATGGGATATATTGAATTTTGCACAAACTGTTTGAAAGATGAGGATGTATATGCAGGGCCATTATCTGTTTTAAGCATTTTGGGGGTGCCCAATGCAGCAAAAGCTTGCAAACAATGAGATGTAACATCTTTAACTTTTTCTCCAGAATGTAAGGAAGCAAAAATCATGCCTGAGCATGTATCTATGGTCACATGAATAAATCACAATTTTCCAAAACTTGGCTCATGAGTAACATCCATCTGCCACAAATGATTGGTCATTAATCCTCTAGGGTTAACACCATAATGAGGATTGGGCAAATGTGTCATACAAGATTTACAATCTTTTACAATTGTTCTTCTTGCTCCTTTGTGATTTTAAACCTACGCTACAAGATGGTGCTATTGATGTGAAACTGGGAGTAAAATAAAGTAGCTTGCTGGAGCACTGAAAGTATAAAGATTGTTTGGGTAAGGTCATCAGCCTTTTGATTACCTTTGTGGAGGGGACCAGGAAAGTTGGTATGTGCTCTAATATGCCCTATGAATAGAGGTTCTTTTCTTGCCCACAAAAGTTTTTGTATTTGATAAAACAATTTAAAGCCTGGAGTATGAGGTGCTATTGGTCCTGCTAGCTCTAATTTTGGGACGGCATGTACAATATAGTGGCTATCTGAAAAAATGTTCAAGGGCTGCTCTCTAAAATTTTCCAGAGCTCTTACCACAGCTTCCAGTTAGACTAGTTGAGCTGATTTGTGTGCAGTTATGTAAGTTATATTTTCTTTTTTAGTGACTACTGCAGCAGTACCATTTGAGGACCCATCTGTGAATACATTTAATGCCTTAGGAATAGGTTGATTTTTTATTACCTGTGGAAATATAATAGGATGATTGATACAAAAAGATAATATAGGAGACTTAGGAAGATGATTATTAAAATTTGCAGAAGTAGAGCATCTAGCTATAGCCCTATCATTATCATTGAAGCATAAATATTCAATCTGTGATGATGAATAGGGAGTAATAATAGTAGCAGGGTGAATGCCAAATATTTTAGTAGAAGTCTTAAGTCCTTGAAGAATAAGTTTAGCCACCATGGAGGTATAAGACTCAATTATACTCTTAGGAGAGATGGGCAAATGTATACATAATAAAGGCCCTTGTTGCCAAAATACTCCTGTGGGTGTATATTGTGAAGAAATAATAATCAATATCAGTGGTTGAGTTAAATCAAATCTATCACAATGAGCTCCTTAGATGACTTTTTCTACTAACTTTAAAGCTTTCCTAGCATCAGGAGTCAATGTTCGCGGTGCAGATGGATCAGGGTCCCCGTGAAGGATGTCAAATAAAGGTTTTAGTTGGCCAGTAGTGAGGTTTAGTGTAGGGCGAAGCCAATTAATATCCCCCAGCAATTTTTGAAAGTTATTGAGAGTGGCCAAATGCTCCTTATTAATTAATATTTTTTGAGGCCTAATAAAAGTGTCCATAATTTGGAATCCTAGATATAATATTGGAGATCTAATTTGAACCTATTTCTTAGCAATGTTTAGTCCATATCGTTTCAAGTTTTCTGACATACCACTAAATTTGGTGAATAAGACTTCTTGATTAGGATGAGCAAGCAAAACATCATCCATATAATGGAGGCACATAAGCTCTGGGTATTTATTTTTGATAGGCTGAATAACTTTATCTACATAGATTTGACACATAGTGGGGCTATTAGCCATTCCCTGCAGGAAAACTTTCCACTGATATCTCTGATCAGGGCCATTATTGTTAATAGAAGGGACTGAAAAAGCAAACCTGGGGGTATCCAGAGGGTGTAGAGGAATAGAAAAGAAACAATCCTTTATATCAAGAGTAATAAGATGGAAATTTTTTGGAATAGCTACAGAATTAGGAAGTTCAGGTTGAGTAGGGCCCATGATTTGCATGGTTTTATTAATTTCTCTAAGATCATGTAACAATCGCCATTTTCCTGATTTTTTTCTTTATCACAAATATGGGGGAATTCCAGTGAGAGGTGGAAGGTTCTATATGTCCTGCTTCTAGTTGTTCCCAAACTAGTAGGTGGTCCACTTGTAATTTCTCTTTAGATAGGGGCCACTGAGGGACCCACACTGGCTTATCAGAAAGCCATGGTATTTTCAAAATTATTTTCTCAGTGGCCCTGAAAAAAAAAATCTTTTTCCTTTATGATAATGATTTCTTTTAGGGTTAAGATTACCCTGTACCTTTTGATAATGATTTCTTATAGGGTTAAGATTACCCTGTACTTTTTGATAATGATTTCTTTTAGGGTTAAGATTACCCTGTACTTTTTGATAATGATTTCTTTTAGGGTTAAGATTACCCTGTAGATTTTCACATTTAACATCTGCAGTCTTGGTTGCAAGGTGTACTCCCATTTGTTGCAAAATATCTCTTCCCCATAAAGTAACCAGTAGGTTAGGTAAAACATAAGGCTGAAATGTTCCTTTATGCCCTTCATCATCCTCCCATTTTAAAATTACCACACTTTTCTCTGGGAGGTTATTATATCCCAAGCCTCTTAAACTTGTTGAAGCTTTTTGCAGAGGCCAGTGCCTGGGCCATTGCCGTAGATTAATGATGGAAGAGTCAGCTCCAGTATCTATCAGTCCCTCCATCTCTATTCCTTGGATTTTTATTTTACATATAGGCCTCCTAGAACAATCCCGAACCCAGCAAGCCATGGATCCAGAGTCAGTGGAACAAAATCCTCTATTGTTCCTTTTCTGAGGCATACTCATTTTAAATGAATTATGTAAATTTGGAAGGAGAAGCAGCTGAGCAATTCTATCTCCTTGATTAACAGAACTTATACTTTGGGGTGAGCTAAGCATTATTTTTATTTCCCCTCTGTAGTCTGAGATTATTACACCTGGGTTCACTTGCAAACCTAGTAAGCTTTCAGGACTTCGTCCGAGAATAAGTCCTACAGTCCCTGAGGGAAGAGGTCCCCTGAGTCCTGTGGGAATCAGTTGAACCCCCATTTCAGGTGTTAACACTATTCGGGTGGTAGAACGGAGGTCTAATCCTGCATTTCCTCCTGTTCCTCTGGCGAGGGAGTGGATGGGTAGTAGGGGTTGTGTTGGGGAAGCATCTGAGTAGATGCTTGAGGATACTCCTCCTCCAATGCCTCCTACATTTGTGGGCCCCGGGGCATTGGGCCTTGTTCCCCCTTTTTTGAATTCTTGAACAAATGATTTCCATAGATGTCAAATTTTGAATGGCATTTATTGGCCTAATGATTTCCCTTTTTACAACTTGGGCAGTGGCCTGGGGCACGGTATGAGCTTGGTCTTATTTCTCTTTGGGGATTTTGCCCAGAATAGCCTGATTGATTATGATAATTTTGCCTGGAATATCCTGATTGATTATAATTTCTAGGTTGAGCCCTTGTGAAATTTTGGGGGGAAGCACCTCTCATTGCAGCTGTAATCATATTTCCTGTGACAAAGGCGTCATTTATATCTTTACATAATTGTATATGTATGGAAAGATCCTTTTTATTTCTCCATGGCCTGATGGCTTCCTGGCAATATTTATTAGCCTTTTTGTAAGCTAATTGAACAACTAATGGCATAGCTTGATCAACATCTCCAAACAATCTACCTGCAGTTCTCAAAAGTCGATCAGCAAAGTCAGCATATGGCTCATTAGGTCCTTGAATCACTTTTGACAAGCTACCTTGTAGATCCCCAGGTCCTTGTAAAGTTTGCCATGCCTTTAAGGCAGCTGCATATATCTGAGCATATACACTTGGGACATAATATTTTTGAGCCTGTGAGTCTGCGAATTGCCCCTCTCCTGTGAGCATTTCTATATTATGGTCTCCAAACCCTGCAGCTGCATTTCTTTTAGCTGTTTCTATACAAAGTTCTTGAAATTGTGATCGCCAAACCAAGTATTACCTCCCACTTAATGCTGATTTACATAGACTTTTCCAGTCTGAGGGGTTGAAGTTAAAGATGTTAAGGGACTCCAGCATACTCAACATGAAAGGAGCTTGGGGCCTATACGTCATTACTGACTCTTTGAGATTTTTTATTGTTTTGAAATCTACTGACTGGTGGACCCTCTGTCCATTTTCATTTTCAAATACTGTAAGTTCCCAATGTATCTGTGAGTTACCCTTGAGAGTGCATAAGTGCTCAGAAAGAATTTTTATTTCTGTTTCTAGGGTTTGCAAACGCCTAGTAATACCCTTCATATTTTCTGTAATGGATTCCACCCATAGGGGAGTAGAGGACACAAGTGGTTCCTCTACTTGATGGTCCTTTTTCTTTTTTAATTTCTTTTTGTTCTTTTTACTGGAGACTGTGCTCCCAGAATCACCTTTTGATTCCTCTTCACTACTATCACTTTTACTGGTATCCTGAATTTCAGCTTCTAAGGAGAGTACATATTCTTAAGCTAATTTCAATAAGTTTCTGATGACTTTTGCACCTCTTACTTTTGAATTTACACCACTACTCTTCTCACTGGTATTAACTGACTCAGAGGCTATGCTTTCTTGATCACTTTCCTCACTATCCACTGAGTCCGCGATATCGAAAAACTCATCCATGGCTTTTATTATCCGACCTTTTGTTACTTTCGCTCCCATTTTCAGTTCTTTCCTGCCGGCCGAATTCCCTGTACGGGCCACCACCTGTTGCTACCTGAAGTGATGGCCGCCTGCAGCAACAAAGCCGCGGGAATAAGTTCAGAGGCAGACTGGAAACGAACAGGCTCTTTATTCTGCTAGCTTCTCTCTCCGGCTCCAACAACACCCCAACACACAATCCACACTCCTCCAACCACACCAAAATGGCGTTGACCCCATCCGCAATCCTGGGCCAAGTCCCGGGAGAGCATGCTAATGGCGCCAACCCGATCCGCAATGTCCCGGGCCAAGTCTCGTGAGATCATGGAAGGTGGTAATGCTTTATGGCTCACAGCTAAGCGCAATCTTAGCTAGCTCCTTAATTACGGCTCCTACAATCCTTAGCATGCTTTAATTTCTGATTGTCACCAAACACAACCTAATTTTTTAGAGAATAATTTGGAATTTGAATTTTGAACAATGTCAGAGTATTTCCTCAGTAATTCCTTTTAAACTTTTGATTACAGTAAATTCTCTGAATCCTTTTGTCATTGAGTATGTTTTCCCTGGTCTCTTTTTAAATGGTAGTTTAACTTAATATAAAGGAATCCATGTTCAAACTTGTGTTCCTCTAGTGTTTTGAAGAAAGTCCTTCCTTTTCTCTAAACTCTTTGCCGCAATGAACAAATTTTGTTTAACAACTGTTAGTAATTCATCATTTATGTATCAGTTTCTCTTTCCTTCTAGCAATTACTATAAATGGGTAGAGAACTGTTCTGGTTTGAGATCTCAAAACACTCATTTTGGGGGTATCTTGCATCAGAACTGTGAAATGAAATTGTCAAGTGAGGTGTGGCAGTTTACACTCAAATGAATTGTGGGACTTGTAGTACTCCAGGTACTCCAAGAGGGAGGTGCTGATTAAAATTGTTCTACAGCCTACTGTGTGACTTCCTTCTTCTTGCTTCCACTTTCTCTGACCTTGAACTACTCTAGTGTTTTACTTTTTAAAATTTTTATATTTGGAATCAGATTCCACCTCTGTATATCTTAAAAGAATGACACAATTGTTCTGCTCTTTTTAAAAAAAAATTTTTTAGTTGTAGATGGACACAATACCTTTATTTTATTTGCTTATTTATTTATTTTTATGTGGTGCAGAGGATGGACCCCGAAGCCTCACACATGCTAGGCAAGCACTCTACCACTGAGCCATAACCCTGGCCCAATTGTTTTGTTCTTGATAACTCTGCATCTAACTTTTCCATGATGCTATAGGAATGCTACTTTTTATATTTTTGCATGTTATTTCATTAAAATTTGGAAAGTGACAAGAGATAATGTATTCAGACAGCTGCTTCAAACTGTAAAACTACTTTTGTAATAGGAAAATGACAAGATAATATATATTATACCTCAGTTCTATGACCTCATGGTCAGAAGGCAGAACAAAAAGATGATAGAAGAAAGATAAGAAAAGAGGGTATAAAATTAGAAAGCTATTTTGTTAACACAAAAGAGAAAAGGGGATTTAGAATAAAGGACTTAGAAATAATAATGAATACATATGAATACATATAAATATGCTCTGAAACTCACAAAGGGAAAAATAGTTGGAGAAAAAAACTAGAATAAAGCAAGGTACACACAGAAGAGAAAATTGAAAACACCTTCAGATACAAATGGAAAGTCAATGATAAAATGCACACACACACACACACGCACACACACACACGCACGCACAGACACATTGCTGAACTTGCCATCTACAAGCAGTAAATTGGCAGCTTATCAGTCATTCCCAAGACAAAAATTTTATTTCTTTCTTCCCCCAGTTCAGAGGTGCTAGAAAATTCAGTACTAACTTTTGTTTTGTTTTTATTCTCTATGCTAAACTCTGTGAAACATTTTTTTTTTAAACTTTATGTTGGCAAGGTGAAAGAAAATGCAAAAGGAAGCAGAATTTGTTAAAATTAATGAAAATAGCGCAATAGTAGAGATAAGGAATTGCTGAGGCAATTGCCCTGTGGTATTTCCAGATGTTCATTGTGCATCCAGCAGTGATCTATCTAGTCCCCTGTGTACAATCCACTGGTGATAGGCAGTTCCCCCAGGAGCTGGTACCCTTCCATCTGCAAAACAGCCGGAGGATGCAGAAGATGCTGTGTCTCTAATGGCTGGGCGGGTACTTGTTACTGTCCCTGTCGATACAACTGTGCATCTTATGTTTTCGTGTGGCTTCATTTTTTAAAATTGTAGGAGGTGTGGGGGGTACTAAATTCATTAATGGCTGGTGACCTGGCCACTGTCAAAAGTATATAACAAATTAAATGGCAAATGTATTCTTGGACAGTACTACACATGGAAATTAGATATGAGAAGGAGGAAAAGATTATTGTAGAAAGTATCTACTGTCCTTAGTTGTCCTAAATAGTCCAAAGGTAGTCAAAATAAAATTACATGTCCATGACTCCAAAAATGTAGGGTCACAAATTAAAACCTCAACTCAAAAGCAGCCTTTCCTCCCTATTTGGTCATAAGGCAATAGCAAGTATATTTAATAAACATTGTTTAATATACAATGTTACACTTATGAACAATTAGAAAACTGCAGAATCTTCTGGAATAAAAAAATACATTTCCATCTTGGGGATACTGAGTTTTTGTTCTATAATTAAAAAAAGAAGAAGAAAGTTCATCTAAAATAAACCATAAAATAGCATGTACAAAGTAGGGGCTTATTTCTTCCTCACATAAAAAATCTCTGGAGCTAGAAAGTCCAAAGCTGATTTACAACTCTTTGGTCTTCAGAGACACAGGCCTGTCTACCATTCTGTCCAATCATCCTCTGTATGGCACTTCCAATATCATTGATGGTCTAGGATAGATGCTGGTATCCATATACCAGGCCAAAAGAATGAAATTACAGAGGGTATTGTGCAAAAACTTGCTTTTCCTCCTGTCCCCTTTTAAATAAATTTCCTGGAAGTCTCCTGACTTTTTTTTTTTTTTTTTCATCTCAAGGGTCCAACTTCAATCTGTGCTACCACTTTCTGCAAGGCGAGCTGGGAAACAGTCTAAATGACTTCACTGGTGCACCAAGCTAGACTGTGGTTTTCTTACTAAGAATGAAAGTACCTGATCCACCAGAGTAATTAAATCAGGTTCAAAATTAGTCTCATGTAGAGCAACGTAATTTCCTTCAAGCCTCTATTTAGCATTTCAGGTAAGTTTTTGCAGAGCAGTGGTCGTGGGTGGAGGAGAAGGAAGAAGAAACCATTCATACAATACATTCTCCATTTGTTTAGCACACGTTCAGAAGTTTAGTGCAAGTAGAGAGAGCAAAAAGCAAGAACAGATGTGGCATAACAATATATCTTTGTTATCTGTGCCACACAAGGTCTAACAGAAGGGACACGGTGGCAGAGAGATGTCTGTTCAGCATGTGGCAAGGC
Source organism: Tamias sibiricus (assembly GCA_025594165.1). Taxonomy (NCBI): domain Eukaryota; kingdom Metazoa; phylum Chordata; class Mammalia; order Rodentia; family Sciuridae; genus Tamias; species Tamias sibiricus. The sequence goes on along the minus strand of CM046660.1, from coordinate 144,721,564 downwards.
TTAATTTTGTCCTCTGCTTAGCCTTTCATGTCTGGGGTTTCTATCATGATTGAGAAAGAATTTACATGAGCTATACCCTCAGTGATTCCATTTAAGAGAAGGTTTACAGAATAGAGTCTCCCTTAGACCTTGAGCCAAACTAAAACTCTTGGGGTCACATCCTGACCTTTTATCAGCCTCCAATTTAACCTTCACTCTGGAAAGTATGTTTCTTATAACAAATGATCCACAAGCTTTCCCACTTTTACTGGCCTTCAGGGGAATTAAAAAGGGAAGTTAGGATGTTCAGTATTATCCCTGTAAAGATTCTGCTCTTATTAGCTCATCACTCAGCTAACCCAAGAAATCTCTGCATGAGCAGCACAAACCAAATTACTAACACATGCATTGACAGAATGTGATGAATATTTGATCCTGCTGGAGTTCATGTATTTCTTCCTCAAGAAATGAAGCAGCTGTATAATTGACAGAGTGTACCTTAGTAATGACCACCACTGTCAGGTTTCAATCCAGCAGCAGACTTTGGTCTCCAGAAATGTAAAATGTAAATAGAAGGGTTAAACATAAACTAAGAGAGTAACATGAGAAATAATGAATTTAACATAAATAGTTAATATTAAAATAGTAACCATATTGATGTTTAAGTTAATGACACCAATTTTTAGTTAGAGTTTTTAGTTAACGTTTCTAAAAAAGGTTTATCTAAGAGATTCAAACTCTCATTATGTTGTACTTTTTTATACCACCTCTCAAAGATACACACCCTTTCTCAGAATTAATAGACTCCAGGCCTTCCTAAGGTTGTTTTACAAAATGAGAGAAGACCCCCACCACCCCACCCAGTTAGCTTTAACACAATAAATAATTTTAGGCAAGACATCCACTATTAAGACAAAGAGGTAGAAGCTGTGCATTAATTGATCATTTTTTTTCTGAATATGTATTATTTAGTTAGCTGTTCTGCAAAATTTAGTGGTAGTCTGTATGTATACTTGTGATGCTGTTTGTACCAGGGATTATTAGTCAGTGCAACTAACAAAACCTAAAATGATAAGCCACAACAAGAGAGAAACATAGTCTGAAAGAAAACATTGTAAGACATATAACAAATAATTAATAGCTAAAAACCTAAGAATACCTATAATGTTATTCATTATAGTGTTGTTTGTGGTCATAAATTTGGGAAATATTCCAAGCATCAATGGAAAATAGGTTTCTAAAAAACAATAAAGAAAGAAACATCCACACTGTAAAATGTGAATTAAGGATTTAAGGGTTTCTTCCAATATTTTGATATTCATTGATTAAATCAGTAAAATCCTGGAAATGAAAGTAGAAACTTGGAGCTTTTAAGCAAAATTAGAATTTCATTAGTTTCTTAGTTATATATAAAAGTTACTGTGAGTCTTTAAAATAAGTATCATAAACTTCAGTTGGTCCACAAGTGCTAATTTATCATAATAAGCAAGCAACAGGGACCTAAGAATATGACCTTGACCATAGAATGAGACACATAAGACACAGGAGTTTGCCTTCAGTCTCAGTGAGAAATTTCCTCAGGTAGAGACTTGACAGACAATGATTAATCTCTAAGAGGAAATTTTTTAAAAAAATAAAATAAAATGTTAAGAAACACCTGTGGCACTCCCTGAGCATTGTTAAGACACCAGCCAATTGAAGATTTCTGCCCAGCTACTCCCAATTATCAGATTACGAGCCCAGGTGCCACAGGTTTTTATGCATCTGCCCCACCTCCTTCTGTTCCCAGCATATCAAGAGGGCTGATCTGAAATGTTGACTAAAGGCACAATAAATTCAGAACTCCTAAATAGGTGAATTGGGAACTGATAAAAGAAAGAAAGAAAGAAAAAAAAAAGACTTTGTATTTTTCCCTATAAAAATACAGAGGCAACATCTTCTAAATTTAAATCAGTTTAATAGTCAGAGCAACTTTAATCCTGTAATTAGCCAACTGGCCCATTAATGATCTGTGAGGGTCACTTAGCACATTAATGAAGTAGTTCAGCCATCAACCCCAATCGCAGCTGCCTTCCTGGACAGTGTCTCCTGTCTCTTGGCATACGCACATGGTTCTTTACCTGTTATGCTTGGGAGCACAGTTGTAAGCAATAGCCGTGGATGCATATTTCTCAGATTTCTCTTCTACTTATAGACTCAAAGCTACTAAGCTCATATTCTCTTGGTTCTTCAATGCCCTCACTAAAGACTCCTCCACCTGACATTAGTCTCACAGGCTACACAGCAACTCAACCTTATTTTGGTGACCTGTTGAGACTCTATTTTCTGGAAACCTGATTTTTCCACTCCCTAAGTCAATCAGAGGAAACCCCAGAGTGGTTGCCTTCCTGTCAGAGCAAGCTCTGTAGTCACACACACAAACCCCATCACTATAAAATGATCAACTCACAACGTCAAATTTCAGATGAAACAGTGACATTAAAGACAATGAAAACATAGCTTCCTTGGTGGTAGCTAAGGGAAAAATATCTACAAGTCCTGTCCATAAAAGACTCAGAAAAATGTGTTATAATGAACTAGTCAGGTGATCAATATCAAAATCCTGCTCTCACCTGCACCCTCCCCTTTCCTGGAGATACACAATATTATATACCTACCTCAGTAAGTACATCTATGCCACCACTTAGTCCCTCTAAAACTTTCCCTCCCTCTTGCTCTTCAGAATACTCAAATCAGGCCTTTGTTGTGGAGTCTGGTGCTTAACTCTATCTCCATTCTCATCCACACAACATTTTGTTCCAGATTACCTCTTCTTTCTCTTTAGTACACTTTTTGCACTTGGCTTCCAAGACCCCCAAATCTCTTCTTTTCCTTCCTATTCTATTTCATTCTCCTTTCCTTGTTCCTCCTCATGTTCCCAAATTCTAAGAGATGTGACCCAAGACTCTACCTTTGGTTCTTGTTTTGTTTCTATGTATACTAATTCCCAGAGTGGTTTCTTTCAGGCTTGAATATTTAAAAATATGTGTGTACCAACAAGTCTTAATTTTCTTCTTCTTTGTCCAAGATTTCTGTTGTTGCTAAAATACCCAGTTTGCCAGGCATGGTAGCACAGTCCTGTAACCCCAACTATTCAGGAGGCTGAGGCAAGAGGATCACAAGTTCAAGGCCAGCCTCATCAACTTAGGGAGGCCCTAAGCAACTTAGTGAGACCCTATCACACACACGTTTTTTTTCCTAATTATATGAAGAATGTCATTGGGATTCTCATAAGAATTGCATTAAATTTATGTAATGTTTTTGGTAGTATGGCTATTTTGACAATGTTAATTCTGCCTATCCAAGAGCACAGGAGATCTTTCCATCTTTTAAGGTCTTCTTGAATTTCTTTATTTAGTATTCTGTAGTTTTTATTATAGAGGTCATTTATCTCTTTTGTTAGATTTATTCCCAAATTTTGGTTTTTGTTTGTTTGTTTTGTTTTGTTTTGTTTTTAGGCTATTGTGAACAGGATAGTTTTTCTAATTTCTCTTTCAGTGGATTCATCACTGAAGTATAGGAACACATTTGATTTATGGGTATTGATTTTATATCCTGCTACTTTGCTGAATTCATTTATTAGTTCTGGAAGTTTTGTGGTAGAATTTTTTGAATCTTCTAAATGTAGAATCATGTTGCCAGGAAATAGTGATACTTTGAGTTTTTCTTCTCCTATTCATATCCCTTTAATTTCTTTCTTCTGTCTAATTGCTCTGGCTAGAGTTTCAAGGATGATATTGAATAGAAGTGGTAAAAGAGGACATCCTTGTCTTGTTCCAGTTTTCAGAGGGAATGCTTTCAAGTTTTCTCCACTTGGAATGATGTTGGCCTTGGAATTAGCATATGTAGCTTTTACATTTTGAGATATGTTCCTACTGTCCCTAGTTTTTCTAGTGTTTTGAACATGAAGGGGTTCTGTATTTTGTCAAATGCTTTTTCTGCATCTATTGAAATGATCATATGATTCTTATCTTTAGGTCTATTGATGTAATGAATTATATTTATTGATTTCTGTATGTTGAACCAAACTTGCATTTCTGGGATGAACCCTAATCATGATGCACTATCGTTTTAATATGTTTTGTATGCAATTTGCCAGAATTTTGTTGAGAATTTTTTCATCTATGTTCATCAGGGATATTGGTCTGAAGTTTTCTCTCCTTGATGTAGGTTTGTCTGATTTTGCTGCAGGGTGATACAAGTCTCATAGAATGAGTTTGAAAGTGTTCCCTCCTCTTCTATTTGATGGAAAAATTTGAGGAGTATTGGTGTTAATTATTCTTTGAAGGTCTTGTAGAACTCAGCTGAGAATTCATCTGGTCTTGGATGTTTTCTTGGTTTGTAGGCTTTTGATGGCATCTTCTATTTCATTGCTTGAAATGGAAATTCATTTGGAAAATTAAGAGACCTAGAGTAACCAAAGTAATCCTTAACAAGAAGAGTAAAACAGGAGTTATTACAATTCCAGACCTTGAAGTATACCACAGAGTCATAATAACAAAAACACGTGGTGTTGGCAAAACAGACAGGTAGACCAATGGTACAATATTAAAGACACAAAGACAAACCCACATAATAACAGCTATCTCATACAAGACAAAAGCACCAAAAACATGCACTGGAGAAAAGATAGGCTCTTCAACAAATGGTGCTGGGAAAACTGGAAATTCATATGTAGCAAAATGAAATTAAACCCCAATCTCTCACCCTGTACAAAACTCAAATCAAAGTGGATCAAAGACTCAGGCACTAGAACAGAAATCATGCACATAATAGAAAAAAAAGGAGGCCCAAATCTTCACCATGTTGCCTTAGGAACTGACTTCCTGAATAAGACTACTAAAGCACAAGAAGTAAAATCAAGAGTCAATAAATGGGATGGATTCAAACTTAAAAGCTTCTTCTTAGCAAAGGAAATAATCAGTAATGTGGAGACCCTACAGAATGGGAGAAAATCTTTACCACATGCACCTCAGATTGAGCATTAATATTCTGAATATATAAAGAACTTAAAAAAATCTCAACACCAAAAAAACAAATAACCCTATCAATAAATGGGCTAATGAACTGAACAGATATTTCAAAGAAGAAGATATACAGTCAATCAACAAATATATGAAAAATGTTTAACACCTCTAGCAATTAGAGAAATGCAAATCAAAACTGCTCTAAGATTTCATCTAACTAAAGTCAAAATGGCAACTATCAAGAATGCAAGTAACAGGGCTGGGGATATAGCTCATTTGGTACAGTGCTTGCCTCACATGCCCAGGGCCCTGGGTTCGATCCCCATCACCACATTAAAAAAAAAAAAAAAAAGGATACAAGTAACATTAAGTGTTGATGAGGATGTGGGGGTAAAGATTCACTCATACACTGCTGGTGGGACTGCAAATTGGTGCAATCACTCTGGAAAGCAGTATGGAGATTCCTCAGAAAACTTGGAATGGAACCACCATTTGATTTAAAATTAGCTACATCAATGTTTATAGGAGCTCAATTCACAATAGCTAATCTATGGAACCAACCTAGATGCCTTTCAACAGATGAATGGATAAAGAAAATTTGGTGTATATATACACAATGGAATATTACTCAGCCTTAAAGAAGAATAAAATTATGGCATTTGCTAGTAAATGGATGAAGCTGGAGAATATCATGCTAAGTGAAATAAGCCAATCCCAAAAAACCAAAGGCTGAATATATTCTCTGCTATGCAGATGGTAATTCACAATTGCAGGGAGCTAGGGAAGAATAGAAATACTTTGGATTAGACAGAGGGGAGTAAAGGGAGAGGACAGGGCATGGGGGTAGGAAGAACAATAGAATAAATCAGACATTATGACCCTATGTGCATATATGATTACACAACTGGTATAATCCTAAATCATATGCAACCAGAAGAATGAGAAGTATACTCCATATATGTATGGTGTGTCAAAAGCATTCTATTGCCATATATAACTAATTAGGACAAACAAAGAAATTTAAAAGTCAGCATATAAAAGTGATACTATGGTAGCCGGGCGCGGTGGCGCACACCTGTAATCCCAGCACTTCGGGAGGCTGAGGCAGGAGGATCGTGAGTTCAAAGCCAGCCTCAGCAATGGCGAGGCACTTAGCAACTCAGTGAGACCCTGTCTCTAAATAAAATACAAAAAAAGGTCTGGGGATGTGACCCAGTGGTCGAGTGCCCCTGAGTTCAATCCCCGGTACCAAAAAAAAAAAAAAAAAAAAAAAAAAAAAGTGATACTATGGCATCTATATATTATTGATTTTTAAATGTGCAATTTAAATTCTTAGATCTAGAATCCAAAGTGGGCTTTTTTACCCCAACAATTCTCTTCTGTTACTGAACTTTGATGTGATTACTTCTTATAGCAAAAATTATTTTTAAAAATCTTTCAATGAAAAATATTTCAAATATTACCTAAAAAGGCATTGTCTAGATTTATTATATAAGGAAATATAATTATAAGCATTAAAATTTCTAAACAATAAAAAAATTAAAGACAATAAAATAAAAGACTGGAGATGTAGCTCAATGGTAAAGTGCCCCTGGGTTCAATTCCCAGTACCAAGAAAAGAAAAATAACAACAGTTTATAGTATTTTGTCATAGCAGCCCAAATAGATTAAGGCAAAGACTATTATTGAAAGTTCCCTAAATTTACAACCCCTATGCTACTGTTTGCAGAAATGCTGGGCCTCCATGGATACCAGGAATAGCTTAGAACTTGATTATTTTCTACCTCAGGTGGAATATATTAGAACATGTCATAGCTTTCCACCAGGTAAATTAAGTGTCAAGCCTAACTTAATGGGGAAAAGAACCTTTGGATCATCGTGGCTGTTCTGGTCCTGTTTTTTTCAAGGTAGTCAACCTACTCACCACACTGAGAGTCTTCCTGGAACTGTCCACGCCCATGAGTCTCTTCAACCCTATCACCTTCCACATACTGACTGTAGATATAATGACCCAATATGGTTTTTTGACTTGTGTGATTCCTGTTTTCATTTCCCCAATTTCTTCCAGCACATCATCTTGCACATCTCGTATCCAGCAAACCCACAGCTCTGTGAATAAGTTTCTTCCTCCAGCTCAGCTCTGCAGATGCCAGTCTAACCTAAAGTCCTACTAGCCAACAAGATGATCCACCAAACCATCCCACTTAAGGTCCTAGGGCAGAATACTATTAAGACAGTGATTGCAGTTTCATCATGCTTTTCTCCAGGAAAGGAGTCAGTCATCAGCCCCTATAATATGTATGAAAATAAGCCGGGTGCGGTGGCGCATGCCTATAATCCCAGCACTTGGAAGGCTGAGGCAGGAGGATTGTGAGTTCAAAGCCAGCCTCAGCAATGGCGAGGCACTTAGCAACTCAGTGAGACCCTGTCTCTAATAAAATACAGAAAAAGGGCTGGGGATGAGGCCCAGTGGTCGAGTGCCCCTGATGAGTTCAATCCCTGGTACCAAACAACAACAACAACAAAAAAAAAAAACAACTATAATATGTATGAAAATAATTACAGCCAACACTTTCTGACACTATGTTTCAGAAGTTTCTTCTACTGCTTTCCATCTATGAACTCATTTAGTCCACATAAGCACTTCATGAGAATGAGAAAATTGAGGTTCAGAGGAATTAACTAACATGTTTTAGGTCACAGGAATAATAAATGATGGTTCTGAGACTGGACCCTGGACAATCTGGGGCACATTTATGCTCTTAAACACCATATGGTGCCAAATATCTCCTTATAAAAGTAAGTAGTTATTAGGAACATACATCACTTTAAAACTGAAGTACTTGGTCATAAATACTAGGAAATTTAGAGACTGGGAGCCAATTAATGAATTCAGGATTAAAAATGACTGGAGTTGGTGCTTAAAGCTGGAAAACTACATTTCACAGTTGGGAAACTGAGAAACAGTAGCCAGAACTTCAGGAAATTGAAGAGTAAAGTCATAATACCAACATCAGCAAACACTTAAAGCAACTTAAGACAAATTCAAATGGCAGGAAAGTTCTTTATAGTGGTACACAGGGCATGTGGTCACATGTAGCTCCAAACATGACAGACATCTGTGGGTGTAGCTGTTAAACCATCCAAACAAAATCGAAGCAAAGAGAATGAGTGAATGCACATTTTACAATGAAATACTGGCACCAGCTCTGATGAGGTTCAAAAGCAAAGCATCAATAGGCCTTGTTGTTCCCTAGATCATTTGCCAATGCTAGTGTCTAGTTTTTGCTAGGGAGCAAGCCCTGGCTCTGTATTTCTCTGAAGGTTCCCATAAATCAAAAGTTCTATAAAAACCTGGGTAATACATGCAAGCTCTAGGTCAACATACTTCAAATGGAATTATACTTCAAACTGCTATTTATTGAGCAATCACCATACCCTGTACTATCCTCAGTGCCTTACTTCAATACAGTTAATCTTCACAAGAAATACTCAAGGGAGATGTGATTAGCCCTGTTATGTGTGAGGAAACTTGGGCTCCTGGAGGACCAACTCAGTCCAGACCCCACAGCTAGTAAGTATTAAAGTTTGGACGGAAACCCAGTTTCTTATGACACTGGAGCTCATGCTCTTAACCACAAGTTATTGAGAAATAAATAACAGTTGATATCAAATAGAACTATTTTGCCTGATTTTTTTAAAGAAGGCTGAAGCAAAAGGGTCAAGAATTTTTCTTTTAAAATAACCATACCATTGTCTCTATTCACCACAACTTGGCAGCAATTATGTGCAATCTTTAAAAATAATCACCTCATTTTACTTGTGCCCCATTCCCCTTTCTCTTCTATCTGTAACATAAACCACGTGGGATAGAGAGACTGAGGAAAATGGGTAGAATTGAAATACTTCGTGGAATGCCATTGTCTTAAGTTACTGTGAGCTGCCTTTATATGACCTTGGCTGAAACAGATGTAGGCTCTGTGCTCTTTCATGCCACTGACATGTTTCCTAAGAGGCTAGAGAACAGGCAGATTGACTGGTCTAGCATAACCAAGGCTTGGGGACAAAGAGGAATCTTTGACCTTTAGGCAGTCTGTGACTTTACATTGACGTCATGCTTCCCACCCAAATGCACCCTGAATAACACTTTCTCAGGCTAGGTACCGTGGGAAGAAATGAAACTTTGATAGGTGGCATTTAGAAGTGTCCTGAAAACTATATATATATATATAAAAAAAAAAATGTCCTCTTAGCTCCAGCGTCCCTGCACAATTGTGTAAACAAGCGTGAGAGCCCAAGGCTACAGCAAGCTTAGCGTGCAGCATGGAACAGTGCTGTGATTGTGTGGGTAGTACCCCCTTAAGATCTACATCCCAGGCAGTATGAGTATGTCCCAAGCTTTATTTGACAGCCGTTTCGGAGCTTTCTAGATCAGAGATAAAGATAGACATGATCTACATAGCCTTCTTTCACATTGCATTTCCAAATGGGTGGGTTTTGTTTCGTGTTATGCAACCAACCCCAACCAGTTACCCAGCCTCTCACCTCGATTGGGCTTGCCCAGCCACACCTTGGTGGCCTCTGCGATCCTGTCATAGCCATTTTTCAAGATACTCAGAATCATGTCAACACCCAGAAGACCTGATAGGCCATAGGCTGCTTTGCAGAATCACTAATAAAGGACAAGTTATCAGTTATAGAACAGAAGAATCTCAGGCTTCTAGAAATTGAGACATAGTATGTTTTAACAAATTCAAAAGAATATCCCTGTTACCCTACAGGCCATTTATTCATTCAATAGATATTTGGGGAGGATGTCCTAAGAGTTGGGCTCAATATTAGATGCCTAAGGTACCATACTAAGCCATCTAGTCATAGTAATAAACTCACATCCTGACAATCTTAATAGAATGGAATCAGAATTAAACAAAAAGTACTACAGCCAGGAAATACCTACAGGCCCAGAAATGGCATGTGAGGCATATATATGAAAATATTCTCTTCTGTGGGAGCTAAAACAGACAAGAAAAATAAACACTGAATAGTTTACCAAAAGCCAGAGCTAGTCAGTCCTCCATTTCTTGCCACACATAATATGACTTAAAACCCATGAGTCCACCTCCCAAACAGTAGGTTGTACCAGGGGTTGAGCTCCTGATTTAAAAGGCAGGTTTCTCGCCTATACCAAGATATAAAGGAGGGTAATGTTTTATATGAACAAATCTAATATTCTCCCTGTCCATCCCCCACCCCTTCCTCTTCTCTTCCTCCCTCCCTCCCTCTTTCTCTCGGGAAATCTGAGAAGATTGGGAAGAAACTGTGACTTGGTAGTGGGACAGTAGTGAAAGGTGGCACAGGGAGTGTGGCCCTTGGCTCTTAATGTTGAATTGTATTGGTTTCCTGAAATTCAAACATTCTTGAATTCAGAATCTCACTCTCAAGCTTCAGTACCTGGGAAGCCAGTCTGCATTCCTGCTCCTGTCCCCAGGTCCTCATGACACAGTGACTTCCTTATCATACCCTCAACAGGTCTTTCCTGTGCTAGCTTGAGTTGTCTCTTTTTCTTATAATAGAGGAGCTAAAGAGATAAGCCTGAGTGAAAACAGCATGTTCAAATGTCAAAAATTTAAATTTTTTAAAGTTAATTTTTATGCGACAGCACAAATATGAATAAAATACTCAATAGTAGTCAACTGAAATTTCCTTCAATCCTCTCACTTTTCCCTCATTTTTCTTCAACCTTATAAAAACATATTAAAAATTATATACCCAGAGATATGGTCTTTTGGTTTTGTTTGTGGATAATGCTTTTCCAAAGCACTTATCTTCATCACATAGTTGTTCTAAGCTCTTTCTGTAACTATTCAGGGATTACTTGATGCTATTAGAGCACACACACACACACAAATAAAATCCTAGATTCTAATTCTAATTTTTGTCACTAGTCCACCATGAGATTGTATGAAAATCAATTTATTCTTTCTGAATTAGGATTCCTCATGTCTTCATCAAAGACAAAAGGCATGAAGTAGCCATGAGCTTAATGCTGTGCAAAGTATATTTTTAAAATTCCATCCTAGTCCAGTAGATGCAAACACAGCAGAAAAAAAAAAAATACTGAGCAATAACCTCAGGGTGATAGTACACATGCTCAGAGGATCCTGATAAAAAAGTAACCCCCAAAATCCTGTCCCACCTTCAAATGACCAATACAAGAGACCGAAACAAAAGCATGTGCTAAATGAAAGCTATACTACTATATTATACATTTCAGGAGTAGGGAAATCTTTCCTAGTTCTTGATATGAATCTTCATGTGACTTGAGCAAATTGCTTAATATCTTGGCACGTAGATTAGTCATATATAAAATTCAACTCAATAAATGTTGGTAACCCTGTGTTCTTCTGTGTTAGGTCTTAGTTATTCAGAGGGGAAAAAAGAGACCTGGACAGAATTTCTGCCCTTAAATAATTTGCAAGCCCAAAAAATGATGGGGAAGGAGAGAGCACTGCAGACAACACAACATAATAAAATATAGCCGGTGCTCTCACAGCTGTCGGGGAAAATGCCATAAGCACCATGAATAAGAAACTTCTCCCTTTCCTGGGATTTTGGAGTTGGGAGCAGCTTGGTAGCAGTAGTTTCTGTTCAGCATGGACTTGAGTTTGGAGGTCATCTGACAGACTAAGAGAGATGGGCAGAGCAACCTGCAAGAGTCCTTCTGGCTCTGCCTGCCTTTGAGCTTAAGAGACATAGACAGGTGGCATAGGTTGTGCACTCCTCCTCCTGTGAACAGTGCTAGGACACAGGTATACAGTCAGCATCTAGGGCTGGATATGATACCTGACAAGCAGGCCAGGCTCAGCAAGTGCTTTCTCTATAGATTGCCACTCCCTTGCCCACGTGCTCCTACCCCTTCATCTGTGAAGCACAATCCATGGCTACCTGAAGCAAGCAGAAGGTCAGCTTCTCCTAGTTTTCACTCAGCTTCCACATAGTTTCACCTTTTTTGGATGACAAAGGGGGAAGATATGCTAATGAGGCAGAGACAAATAACCCAATTAATAAATGGGTAAAAGAGGTAAATGGAAACTTCTTAAAAGAAGACATGCAAATGGCAAACAAATTTATGAAAAAAAATGTTCAACATCTCTAGCAATAGGGAAATGGAAATCAAACTACACTAATATTTCACCTCACTCCAGTCAGATTGGCAAATATCAAGAACACAAACAAAAGTAAATGCTGGCAAAGATGTGGGGAAATAGATACACTTGTACATTGTTGGTGGGACTGCAGATTAGTACGACCACTCTGGAAAGCAATAAGGACATTCCTCAAAAAACTAGGAATAGAACCACCATATGACCCAGCCATCCCACTCCTTGGTATTTATTCAAAAGAGCTAAAATCAGCATACTGTAGGGATACATTTACCTCAGTATATATAGTAGCACAATTCATAATAGCCAAATTAAGGAATCAATCCAGATGTCCATCAATAGATGAATGGATTAAGAAACTGTGGTATAACACACAGTGGAGTTCTACTCAGCAGTAGAGTGTCTCATTAAGAACACGAAGGGGAGAGTCAGGTTTGCACATCAGCTTCATTATTGACTACTTATGGCCTTTGAGCAAGTGATTTAATTTCTCTGAGTGTCAGTGGTTTTTATTTTTTATTACAAAAAAGAAATAATAAAATTTAAAGTATAGTGTTGTTGAGAGGGTTAAATGAAACAAGTTCTTATTTTCTGGAATATAAATAAGACGCCAATAAACGGTGGAGGTCATGGTGAAAATGAGAGATAATGAGAATTCTCATACCCGGTCTCATGGATTTGCAAGATTCCTGGAAAAGCAGGGCTAGATCCCTATGGGTAAAGCCAACGTACCCCCCACCTTGTGTTTCATCTGCCTTCTCAGCCTCTGCTTCCTGGACTGCTGGTCCACAGCATCCTCTCTTAATATCTGATCTTGCTTTAACATTGCTGCTTCACCTCAATTCCTCAGCCCTCATTGTTCACTAGCAGTGCAGAGGGCTCATTGTGGACCTCCCTTAGTGGAGTCAGGCTTCTGTACCGAGACTCTCTTCTTGTGGATTCCTGACCTTCTGTAATTTCGGTCCTTCCTCTGAAGCATTTTTCCAGCCAATGTCGACTCACTCACCTGTGCTTCTGTTTTGGATGCTTATCTACTGCTGTTGCCCTGCCCATAGCCGTCTTCAAGATCTTCAGGATCCCCGGTAGCGGTAACCCTGGAAGTGGAAGTCTGGGGTTTAATCTCTTCCAACTCTGGCTAGAATTATTCCCCTAGGTTCTAGTGTTTGTGTCGACTCCCTAGAAGAGTTGATAATAATCTCCTGGGAAAACCAATGGGAAAGGTAGACATTTGATTACCCATTGGGTCACAGTGGTACACCAATACGTAAAACTGCCACAGACTGGACTCTGCTCAGCCCTCTGAACTTGAATGTGGATTTTATATTTCAGAAGACACTCTCATTGTATCTTCATTTCAATTTCATATAAAAAAAACTGATCATTATCCTATTATCCTACTGGATGCAATACTACTTTTCAAAATAATAGCCATTGCCTGAATGCATGCAGACATATATTTGTATATGTTTATATGTCATTTCCGTATTATATAATTTATATTATGTTAATACATCATTTAATTATATAATGCACATTTATATACATGTATATAAATATACATTTAATTTTTGTGTAATATTCATAAATTGTCCATATGAAACTACATATGGAAATGATAGGAATGATAGGTTGATAGTACTATGTTAAAACAAGTGAATCCATTTTAAAAATCTAAGAAAAAGATGTACTGTGAATAAAAATAAATAAATAAAGTGAACAGTGGACTCAGATATGTTTAAGGAAATATTCATCAACTTAAAAATCAAATATACATTTGTAAAAAGACCATAACATCAAAATAGTGCAACAACTTTCAAACAAATGTGTACTTTCTGGCTGTTGAAGTACATGCTGACTGTGCTTGGGAAGTAGAATATCATCAAGGCAAGAAGCAGAGAAGTGAGGTGTCCACATCTTCTGTAGCAAGGAGATGTCCACTGAGCTCTTGACTCTCCTTCCCTTTACTGAATGCCAGCCTGGTTCTTTTAGGGTCTTCCTCATAGTTACAGATTTTCTTGCCAAGGCCTCTTTTTCTCTTCAGTCTTACAAAACTTTGTTGAATACTGGCACATACAGTTTTATGTTCCCATGATAGGAATTGTATAAAGCTGCCAGAAAACAGAAAGAGAATGAATGATACTTCCTTTGGGCAGCATGAACTTGGCCTGGTTCTCGTTTTGGGGCTTGAGTCATAGAATGAGATCTCTCAGCTCTTGGAGAATGACTATTGAGAAATGGATGTGTGAGAAATATATAGCAAACAGGAGGTGCAGCAAGCTCAGTGCTGTGATCCACCAAGATAAGCCTGTGCTTTCATTTGTGCTCGTGACAGACTTCTCTCCTAGAGTGGTTGAAAGGATTTACATTGTGCAATTTATGCCATTAAACTCAATTATGCAATAAGAGCCATCAGTGAAACACATCTGGGAGCAAAAAGGAGAAACTATTTTAATAACTTATGTGAGTACTGTATTGAAATTGTAATCATTATAATTATAATGATTTCCCTAATAGAAAATAAATACCAGTATTTACTGAGTTAGTAGAATCACTTGCCTGTTTCATCAGCCAGGGCCTTCTTGTACAAAGCTAACAATGAAACTCTCAGTCTTATGAAACTTCTGCAATAATAGCTTTATTGAGATCTAATTCACATACCATAAAATTCATACCTTTAGAATGTGAAATTAAGTAACTTCAGAAAATTCACACAGAATAGTGCAATAATCACCATTATCTAATTTTAGACTATTTCATCACCACAAAAGGGTCCCTATGCCTCTTATAGCCATACCTTATCCTCTCTCTCTCCCTAACACCATTACAACCATTATTCTATTTTCTATTTTTATTATTCTGGGATTTTTATAAAAATTGAATCATACAATATGGAGGCTTTTGTGTCTGGCTTTTGCACTTACCATAATGCTTTCAAGGTTTAGCTTCATGTCATAGTATGAGTACTTCATTATTTTTTATGGCTGAGTAATATTCCATTATGTGGATACCAAATCTTGTTTATACTTATCAGTTGATGGACATTTGGGTTGTTTCCACTTTTTACCCTTAAGTAAATATGCTGCTATAAACATTCATATGCAAGATTTGTATAAATACATGTTCAATTCTCTCAATTATAAAAGTAGGAATTAATTTTCTGGATCATATACTAATTCTATGTTTAATATTTTAAGGAACTGCTAACATGTTTTCCACTGTAGCTAAATTCTTTTATAACTTAATTAGCAATGTATGAGAGTTCCAATTTCTCCACACTCTCGCCAACACTTGTTACAGTCTTTTTTTATTGTAGCCATCGTGTTAAGTGCAAAGTAGCATCTCAATGTGGTTTGATGTACATTTGTTTAATGATTAATGATATTGAGAATAATTTTATTTCATTTTCTATTTAGTCATTCTTTGCATTACTAAAAGTTTTCAGGAATTAGTTTGGATTGATCAATTTCTTTATTCATTTTGTAGGTTTTCCCACATGCATGTTGAGACTGCCTTTTTAGGTACATATGTTTATAATTGCTATTTTTCCAAGTGACTCAAAACATTCATTGTTATAGAATGCCCCTCCTTGACTCAGAAAAAATTGTCATAAAATCATATTTTGCCTCAGAACAAGAGGGATCAGTGGTGCTCCCCCAGTTAGAGACCAAAGGTTTCTGGAAGTCCCTGGAGAATCACTGGCTTCACTTTGGAAGAGTGAAGGAGAAAAAATCTGATATTCTCAGGCAATTGCCACAGCAATCAAGAACCCATTCAAGAAGAATCAAGCTTGCTTCTGCTACAGCTTCCTTGTTCTTCCAACTTTTATTCTATCCAAGCCTCCAACCTATTGGATGGTGCTGCCCACACTTAGGGAGGGTCTCCAATTCACTATCCCACATGCTAACCATTCGTAAACACACCCTCACTGACACACTCAGATGCCTCTTAATCTTCAGCATCTCTTAATCCAATCAAGTTGACTATTCAAATTAACCAATACAGAAGACTTTAGATGATGGAAAGACTCACCATGTTTATGAATAGGCAAAATTAATATCATCAAAATACCCATGTTACCAAAAATAATCTATAGCTTCAATGCAATTCCAATTGAAGTATCAGTGACATGATATTTTTCAACAAATTAGCAAAAACAGTCCTAAAATTCTCATGGAAGAATTTAAAACCCAGAATAATCAACACAATCCTGAGTAATAAAAATTAGTATGAAGGCACCACAATACCTAATCTCAAATTATACCACAGAGATGTAGCATAAAAATAGGTCTGAAAATCAGTGGAAAAGACTAGGAGAAACTGAGACAACTCCACATAGATACAATCAGCTGACCCTTAACAAATCTGCCAAAAACATAGGTGAGAGAAAAGATAGCCTTTTAAAATAAATGATACTTGGAAAATGGGATATCAACATATAGAAGAATGAACTAAATATCTACATCTCACACTACAAAAAAAAAAAAAAAAAAGTCAACTCAAAATGGATCAAAGACCTAGGGAATTAGACCAAAAATACTGCAACTCTAGAAGTAAACAGAATGAACACTCCAGCACACTGACACAGGCACCAAATTTCTTAATAAGAATCCTAAATCTCAAGAAATAAAAACAAGAATCAATAAGTGGGATGGCATCAAATTAAAGAACTTCTGCTTAAGAAAGGAAACAAAGACACAAAAAGACAGCATACATAATGGGAGAAAATATTTGCCAGCTACACTCCTGATGTGGTATTAATGTCCAGAATATATTAAGGAATCAAAAAATCTTAATACCAAAATTACTAATATCCTAATCAATAAATGGGCAAAGGGTTTTAATAGGTGCTTCTTAAAAGAAAAAATACAAATGGTCAAAAAGTAAGTGAAACAAATGTTCAACATCCTTAGCAATCAGGGAGATGCAAATCAAAACTACAATGAGCTTTCTCCTCACTTCAGTTAGAATGGGAATCATCAAAAATACAAATAACAATAAATTCTGGTAGAATGTAGGTAAAAATACACTGATACATTGTTCATGAGACTGAAAAATAGCACAACCACTTTGGAAAAGAGTAAGGAGATTCCTCAAAAGATGATAAATGAAGTCACCATATGACCCAGCTATCCCACTTCTTGGTATTTATCAAAAGAAAAAAAAAACTATAATAAGTACACTATAGTGATATATACATACTTATGTTTATAGCAGCACAATTCACAATAGACAAATTATGGAACCATTCATATGCCTATCAACAGACAAATAAATTAAGAATGTTATAAAATATGATAGATATATATAGAGAGAGAGAAAATGGAAATATACTCAGTCATAAAAATAAGTGAAATTGTGTCATTTGCTGGTCAAATAAATGGAACTGGAGAACATCATGCTAGTGGAATAAGCCAGACTCAGAATGTCACAGGTCAAATATTTTCTTTTATGTTCAGAAGCTATAAAGATAAAAGGATTTGTTTTAAAGTGTATCATGTGAATATAGAAGGGAGGTCAGTAGAATAGATGGAGGGCGCTAAATGAGAGCAAGGAGAGGAGAGAAAGAAAAGACTTGGGGAATAAAGTTAGCCAAATTATAGTACTGGGGACTGAAATGGAGCAAATTATTTTATATGCATTTATGCATATATCAAAATGAACCTAATTATTATATATACTATAATTACATAATAAAAATATAAAAGAAACAAATAAACAAAGAAATACAGATATATGAACTATCACCCAAAATAAAATTTAAAATAATTTTCATCAAGGTATTTAATGAGCTAAAAGAGAACAAAGGCTACTAAGTGAAAACAGAAAATGATGCATAAACAAAATGAATATATCAACAAATAATAACTATAAAAAAGAGTCAAACAGATTATATAACTAAATAACACAACAACTGAGGGTAAATTTCCAAGAGCAGAATTGATAAAAGAGAAAAAAAATCAATGAAATTGAAAATTGAAACAGAAGTTGAAAAAGAAAAAAAAAGTATAAGGAAAAGTTAGAAAGACTAAGAGACTTAAGGATATAAAATCAAGCAATCCATCATATGTATTATGGGAATCTCAGAAGGAGAAGCAAGAGACAAAGGGAAAGAGAAGCTGTGAAGATAAAATGGCCCAAAATGTCTTAAATTGGGACAAGAAAATGAATATAAAAATTAAAAGAAACTCAACATACTTTAAGCAGAAAATCTTAAAGAAGTCCCATTGTAGTAATTAAACTCACACATTCCAAGAAAAAAAAGAGATACGTGAAAGCAGCAGAAAGCAACTCAGCACCTTCTAGAGCTCCATGAAATTATTGGTAGATTAGTCAGGAAAAAAAAAAAAAAATCCCTGCAGACCAGAAGAGAGTGGCATGATATATCAAGACTGGTGGCAGAAAAAAAAAAAAAAAAACTGCAAAGAAAGAACACTCTTATCAAGCAAAAGTATCTTTTAGTAATGGTGAAGAAATTTAGAATTTTCCACAAAAAATAATTGCTAGGGGGAATTCTTTGCCACTTAACCTCCTATGAGAAACACTAACTGGAGTTATTCAAGTTGAAATTAAGGGATGATAGACAGCAACATGAAAGTTTGTGAAAATACACATCTCTCAAGTATAATATAAACAAATATAAGATTTTGTAGTTTCTAATGTTGTGGAATAAAACACTTTATTTCTGGTATAGAATTTAATACAAAAACATGAATACCTACGTATCTCAGTTCTGAATACACAGTGTAAAAAGATGTAGTTTGTGATATGAATGACACAATTGGTTAGGTGCAGAGATGTCAAAAAGTAGAACTTTTGTATGTGATCAAAGTTAACTTGTTAGCAATTTAAAATAGATTGTTATATGTTCAAGATGTTCTATGTAATCCCCATGGTAACCATACACAAACACACATATACATAAAAAGAAAAAAACAAAACAAAACAACCTACCTCTAGAAGATAAGCAAAAGGAAATGAGAAAAGCAGTAAAGCACATAACTATAAAAACATGAAGGAAGATAATTAGAAAGGAAAACAGAGGCAAAACAGTTACAAGCTATGCAGAAAACGATTAGTAAAAGGGCAATATTAAATATTTCCTTATCAATAGTTGCTATAAATGTAAATGAAAGAGGCACCTCATTGAAAAGACATAGATTTTCTGAATAGATTAAAAAACAAGATCCAGCTATATGCTGGATACAAAAAAACTCATTTTAGATATAAGGAGACTCATAAGTTAAAAGCAAAAGATGGAAAAGGATGTTCTGTGAAAATGTTAACTAAAAGATAGTTATATCAGAGAAAACAGAATATAAGTCAGAAACTGTAAGAAGGACATTATATAATGGTAAAAGTGTCAATTTACCAGGATCATGTAATAACTAGAATATATTTGTACTAACATTAAGATTCCAAATATTGACAAAATTAAAGGGAGAAATATTATAATAAGACAATAATAGTAGAAAACTTCAATACCCACTCTCAATAACAAATAGAACAACCAGTCATAAAATGAATAATGACACAGAGAACTTGAACAAAACTATAGGCAATTTGGACCAATGGACATATACCTAACATTCCATCCACTAACAGCAGAATACACATTCTTCTCAAGTGTACAAAGGATTTCTCCAGGAAAAAAATATGTTAGGCCATACAACATGTTTTAACAACTTAAGATCACAATTGTTCCAAGTGCTTTCTTCTGATCAGAATGGAATAAAACTAAAAATCATTGTAGAAGAAAAAAATAAGAATTCATAAATATGTGGAGCTTAAACAATATACTTTTAAGCCAATGAGTCAAAGAAGAAATCACAAGAGAAATTAATATGTTGAGACAATTAAAACAAAACATACCAAAATTTGTGGTATGCAGCAAAAGCAGGAGTAAATGGAATATATGTAGCAATAAATGCATTTTTAAAAGAAAGATCTCAAATCAATGATCTAACTCTACACCTCAAGAAACTGAAAAAGAACCAACCAATCCTGAAGAAAACAGAAGAAAGGAAGTAATAAAGATCATAAATAAATGATACAGGGAATAAAAAAGTCATTGAAACTGACAAACCCATAATTAGATTTACTAAGAAAAAAAGAGAATTCAAATAACTGAAATTGGGAGCTGGGGGTGTGGCTTGGTGATACAGTGCACTTTTGTGAAGCACTGGGTTCAATCCTCAGTTCCACAAAAAAATTTAAAAAAAAAAATAGAAACTAAAAATATAGTCAGATTTTTAAAGGAGATATAACTAATACCACAAAAATAAAGATTATGATATTATTATGAACAAACTGCAACAAGTTGAAAATACATTGCCTATCAAGATTGAATCGTAAAGAATAAAGTCTAAACCAAGCAGTTATTGGTAAGGAGATTGAATTCAAAGTCCAAAACCTTTCAATGAAGAAAATCTCCTGAACTGATGACCTCACTGGAGAATTTTACAGCATAGTTAGAAATAGTTAACACCACCAGGAGCGGTGGCACACACCTGCAATCCCAGCAGCTTGGAAGGCTGAGGCAAGAAGATCAAGAGTTCAGAACCAGCCTCAGAAAAAGTGAGGGCTAAGCAACTCAGTGAGACCCTGTCTCTAATAAAATACAAAATAGGGCTGGGATGTAATTCAGTGGTCAAGTGCCCCTGAGTTCAATCCCCAGTATCAAATAATAATAATAATAATAATAATAATAATAATAATAATAGTTAACACCAATCCTATTCAAACTATTCCCCAAGAAATTGAAGGGGAAGAAGCATGTACAGGCTAATTTTAAAAGGTTAGCATTACACTGATACCAAAGTCAGAAAAAAAGTATGAGAAAAGAATACTACAGACCTATATTCTTGATGAATATCGATGAAAAAATTAACAAAGAATTAGTGAATCAAATTAGGCATTACATTAAAAGGATTATACACCATGACAGAGTAGGATTTATTCCTGGTATGCAAAGATGGATTCAACATATGACAATCAAAGAACATAATACACAACATTAACAGAAGGAAAGAGGAAGAGACAATCATCTCAATATACGCACAGAAAAACCATCTTTCAAAATACCCTTTCACAATAAAGCACTCAAGAACCAGGGATAGAAGGAATCCACTGCAAACATAATAAAAACCATAGATGAAAAATCCATAGTTATCACCAACTCAGTGGTGAAAACCTGAGTTTCTCCTCTAAGATTAGAAACAAGGCAGTGATGCTAATTATTGCATTTCTACTCATCATAATACTGTATGTTCTACTTGGAGAAATCAGACAAGAAAACAAAGTAATAGGCATCAAAATTGGAAAAGAAGAAATAAAATTGTCTCTTCTCACAGATGACATGATCTTTTATATAGAAAACCTGAAAGATACTTCCCCCAAAATGTTAGAACTAATAATGTCATTTTTTAATTGCAGGACACAAAACCAACATGTGAAAATAAGCTGCTTTTATTATATACTAGCAATGAACAATCTGAAAAGGAAATTAAGAAAACAATCCCCACTACATTAGCATCCAAACGAATAAAATACCTAGAAGTAACCTTAACCAATGAGGCAAAAGACTTGTATACTGAGCACTACAAAATATTAATACAAGAAATCAAAGAAAATGCATAAATAAAAAGACATCCATGCTTAAAGAAGGAAGACAATATTGTTAAAATGTTTTTACTGATGAAAGGAATTACAGATTCAAAGCAATGTTAATCAAAATCCCAGTGGCATTTTTTGTGCAGGAAAAAAAGTATACTAAAATTTACAGGAACTCTCAAGGGATCAGACACAGCAATCATGAAAAGAAAAAGTCAGAGGACTTACACACTCTAGTTGCAACCCACATTAGGAAGTTCAGCAATCAAAACAGTGAGGTACTGACATAAAGGCAGATAGAGTCAACATAATAGAGAGCCCATAAATAAAATCTCATGCATATGGTCAAATTATCTTTGACAAGTGTGCCAAGACCACACAATAAGGGAATGATACTCTCTTCAATAAATGGTACTGGGGAAACTTTTGTGTCCTGCAAAAGAATGATGATGTATCCTTGCTTAACACCATGCAGAAAAACTAACTCAAAATGCATTACAAACCTATATATAAGTGATAAAGCTATAAAACTCTTATAAGAAAATAGGTAGAACCTTCATGACATTAACTCTTGCAGTGATTATTGTGGATAAGATACACAAAGTACAGGCAACTAAAGCAGTTTGGCAAATGAGACTTTATTAAACTTAAAAAATTTTGTGAATGATGCCATGCTGCCAATGCTGCTGTCCCATCTCAGAATATGGCCACTTCCATCTTGGGACACCAGCCAGGGCCTGGAAGTCCAATATAAAGGTGTCTGCAGGTTTGCTGCCACCACTGCCATTGCCACAGGCCCACCTCCATCTTGAGACACTGGCCAGGGCCTGGAAATCCATTATCAAGGTGCCTGTAGGTCTAATTACATCTGAGGTCTTCCTGCTAGGTGTGCTAATAGCTACCATCTTGCTGATGCTTCACATGGTCACTCCTTTATGTGAGTGCATCCATGGTAGTCTCTCTAATTGCAAATTAAAACAACATTGATATCTTGGGCCTATAGTGTGGTGAAGCCTATGGAAACTGAAACCCAGATCCATGAGTTTGCAGCTAGGTTGACATGAGCCTGTCTGAGCCTACCAATCCTATGGAAAGTCAGAAACTGGGAGCATTTTATGTGGGGGAACACATGTTAGAGAAAACACGAGACAGTTGAGTTCTTCCCAGCTCCATGACTCCTGAAGTTTGCAGGGACAGTCAGGGTTGGCTACAGTGGGTCAGAAGGTTGGAAAAAGAGTGTGAGGGCATCTTGCTCTTGAATTGCCCAGCCAGCTGGTCCAGCGCCCAGCAGGTTCCCAGGGCCCACTCCGGCCAGCATTCACTGGGCCCCAGCACCTGCCTGGTCCCTGCATTCACCTTCCCAGTACAGCATTCCACCTTGCCAGGTCCAATACCCAACAGGGCCCTCAGGTTCCCCAATCCCCAAGTCTCCCAACCCCTCCCTAGTCACCAATTCGGCCCAGTGCTTGTAGTTATGTGGCAGATCTCAGCACCTGGTCTTGATCCACCCAATACAGAATAAGCTCTCTATGACAGGCACAAAGGTTCCAGAACTCAGCCCTCAGGACTGCCTGTAAAAGAAGTGCCTGACCTGAAATTTGAAAGGAGGTGGGGGTGGGAGAGATTGAGTTTGCAGACTGTAAATTGTAGGGTCTGCAGGTGACATAAGGGACTAGGATCAAGCTCCTACATCACATGAGTGGAATCCAAAGTAGATTCCCAGGATGTAGCTTTTCAATGTGGAACCGCAATTGCTATATCCCACCTCCCAAGAGTTCTGCCTCCAGGACTAACCCCTCCCACCCTAGCAATCCTCACCATCTTGAGGGTGGGGCAACCATCAAACTCCAACCAACAATACCTATTGACTCAGAAGGGCAGCTGAGAAACTCTCAAATTCCAATGGAAACACTTGTTCAATTTTCCAGAGATTTTTTTTTGTGTGTGTATGTGTGTGTGTGTTTTTCTTTTCTCTCCCTCACAACTGTACCATTTTCAAAGCCAAATATTTTTCATGGATCAGATTATTGAGGACTGGGATGTTGGAATAATATATTACAGTTTTGTTGTGCATTCTCTTATTTTTTCTTTTCTTACTTTATATATACACATATATATATGCATATATATATGTGTATATATATCCCTCTCACTTAATTGTTTCCCTAGATCTTTTCTCCTGCTAACAGCCAACCTATATTGATTCCTCTTTCATTCTTCCTATAATCTTTTACTTCTATCTTCTCTCCTCCTCCCTTATAAACATCACATTCTACACCACTTCTGTTCTCTTTGTCCGCCATTAGAAATTGTGAACCCTTATCCAAACTTACTATGTATATCATAGACAATTGAACACATCATTTCTGTTTATTGAGACAAAACTGTAGATGTCTTAATAGGAGCTATTGGGTCTAAGTCTATATATTGTTTGCATTGGGTGCTATTAATATTGGTCTCCCCCTTAAAGGTGAGGTATTGGAAACCTTCAGGGACACATAAGTCTACAGGGTAGAAACTATACTGCCTCAGATCCACACTGCTAGGGGGAAGACACACAAACAACATGAAAAAACAGGGGGAAAAGGGCCCCAAACAAACCCAGATGGTGCAACAATAGAATGCATTGACAACACAGTAGAAAAAATGTCAGAGAAGGAGTTTAGAATGTACATAGTTAAACTGATCTGCAACATAAAGGATGATGTAAGGAGTGAAATCAGAGATAAATTTCAGGAGGTGAAAGATCACTTCAATAAAGTGATAGAGATTCTGAAAAGAAATCAAGAAGAAATCCTTGAAATGAAGGAATTAACAAACCAATTAAAAAAATTCATTGGAAAGTATCACCAACAATCTAGACCATTTGGAAAACAGAACCTCAGGAATGAAGATAAAATATATAATCTTAAAAATAAAGTTGACCACACAGAGAAGATATTAAGAAACCATGAGCAAAACTTCCAAGAATCATGAGATAACATAAAAAGACCAAATTTAAGATTTATTGGGATAGATGAAGGCATGGAGATACAAACCAAAGGAATGCATAATATTTTCAATGAAGTCATATCAGAAATTTTCAGAACCTAAAGAATGAAATGGAAAATTGAATACAAGAGGCTTATAGGACCCCAGATATAAACAATAAAAACAGATCCACACCAAGGCATATTATAATGAGAATGACTAACATACAGAATAAGGATAGGATTTTAAAGGCTGTGAGAGAAAAAAATCTAATTATGTATAGGGGGAAACCAATTTGGATCTCAGCTGGTTTCTCAACCCAGACCCTCAAAGCCAGGAGGTCCCAGAATAACATATACCAAGTTCTGAAAGGAAATGGATGCCAACCAAGAATTTGATATCCAGAAAAATTAAGATTCAGATTTGAAGATGAAATAAAAATCTTCCATGACAAACAAAAGTTAAAAGAATTCATAACTAGAAAGCCTGTACTACAGAGCATTTTCAACAAAATATTCCATGGGGATGAAATGGGGAAAAAAGTGAATAGCAGCAAAGGGAGGAACTACACTAAAGGAATAGTCAATCAAAGGAGAAACTAAGTCAAATTAAAAACCAGAAATAAACCGAAATGACAAGGAATACAAATCACATCTCATTAATAACCTTGAATGTTAATGGCCTAAATTCATCAATAAAAAGACATAGACTGGATTTAAAAACAAGACCCAATAATATGCTATTTACAAGAGACTCACCTCATAGACAAAGGCATCCACTGACTGAAGGTGAAAGGATGGAAAAAATGGATTGAGTAAACTAGCAGGTTTTTTCATCCTCATTTCAGATAAAGCAGACTTCAAGCCAAAGCTAATCAGAAGGAACAAAGAAGGAAATTTCATACTGCTTAAGGGAATGATACATCAGCAAGACATAACTATCATAAATATTTATGCCCCCCAAAATGGAGCATATACATACATTAAAAAAACATTCTCGATTTCAAGAATCAAAGAGACCACAACACAATAATACCAGGTGACTTTAAAACACCTTTCTCACCTCTGGATAGATTTTCCAAACAAAAACTAAACAAAGAAACTATACAACTAAACAATACAATCAATAATTTAGACTAAACAGACATATATAGAATGTTTGATCCATCAACAAGAAAATACTCTTTCTTCTTAGAGGCACATGGATACTTCTATAAAATAGACCATATAATATGTCACAAAGCAACTCTAAGCAAATACAAATAAAAGGGGGGTAATACACTGCATTCTATCAGATCATAATGGAATGAAATTAGAAATCAACAATAAAATAAAAAATAGAAGCTACCCTAATACTTGGAGAATAAGTAATACATTATTAAATGACAAAAGGAGAGCAGAAGAAATAAATTAGGGATGAAATAAAAAAATACTTATAGGTAAATGAGATTAGTGATACAACATATCAAAACCTCTGGGACACTATGAAGGCAGTGCTAAGGGGAAAGTTGTTCACATTGAGCTCATTCATTAAAAGAATAGAGAGTCAATGAATAAATGACCTAACATTACATCTCAAAGCCGTACAAAAAGAACAAAACAAACAACACCAAAAGTAGTAGACAACAGGAAATAATTAAAATAAGAGCTGAAATCAATGAAATTGAAACAAAATAAACAATTTAAAAATTGGCAAAACAAAATGTTGGTTCTTTGAAAACATCAAAGAAATTGATAAATCCTTAGCCATGCAAATGAAGAGAAAAAGAAAATTCAAATTACTAAAATTTGCAATGAAAAAGAACTATCACAATGGACATTACTGAAATACAAAAGATAATTAGAAAATATTTTGAAAATGTACATTACAATAAAACAGAAAATCCTGAAATCAACAAATTTCTAGAGACATATGACCTACCCAATATGAATCAGGAGAACATAGACAATTTAAAAAGATCAACTTGAAGCAATGAAATAGAAAATGCCTACCAATCAAAAAAAGCCCAGGACTAGATAGATTCTCAGCCAAGTTCTACAAGACCTTCAAAGAAGAATTATACCAATACTCATCAAATTTTTCCATAAGATAGAAAAAGAGGGAAACCTTCCAAATTCATTCTATGAGGCCAGTATCACCCTGATACCAAAACCAGATGAAAACATATTGAGGAGAAATATCCAATATCCCTGATGAACATAGATGCAAACATACTCAACAAAATTTTGGCAAATCTCATAGAAAAACATATTAAAAAGATAGTGCACCATGATCAAGTAGGTAGGGGTCATCCCAGGAATGCAAGGCTGGTTCAACATACAGAAATCAATAGACATAATTCATCACATCAATAGACTTAAAGACAAGAATCATATGATCATCTCAAAGGTGCAGAAAAACCATTTGACAAAATACAGCACACCTTCAAGTTCAAAACACTAGATAAACTAGGGATAGTCAGAACATACCTTGAACTTGTAAAAGCTATATATGCCAAACCCAAGGCCAACATCATTCTGAATGGAGAAAAATTGAAAGCATTCCCTGTAAAAACTGGAATAAGACAAAGATGCCCTCTTTCACCACTTATATTCAACATCATCCTTGAAACACTAGCTAGAGCAATTAGAAGAAAGAAATTAAAGGAATATGAATAGGAAAAGAACTCAAACTATTACTATTTGACAATGACAAGATTCTTTATTTAGAAGATCCAAAATACTCCACAAGAAAACTTCCAGAACTAATAAATGAATTCAGCAAAGTAGCAGGGTATAAAATCAACAGCCATATATCAAACACATTCCTATACATCAGTGATAAATCCACTGAAAGAGAAATTAGGAAAACTACCCTATTCACAATAGTCTCAAAAATAAAATAAAATACTTGGGAATCAATTTAACAAAATCACCTCTACAATGAATACTACAGAACACTAAAGAAGAAACTAAAGAAGATTTTAGAAGATGGGAAGATCTCCCATGTTCTTGGATAGACAGAATTAATATTGTCAAAATGGCCATACTACCAAAAACATTATACAGATTTAAAGCAATTCAGATTAAAAGCCCTATGACATTCTTCATAGAACTAGAAAAAGCAATCATGAAATTCATTTGGAAAAATAAGAGACCCAAAATAGGCAAACAATCCTTAGGAAGAAGAGTGAAATAGCAGGCATCACAATACCAGAACTTAAATATACTACAGAGCCACAGTAACAAAAATGGCATGGTATTGGCACCAAACAGATAGGAACACCTATGGTACAGAATAGAAGACACAGAGACAAACCCACATAAATACAGTTATCTCATACCAGACAAAGGTGCCATAAACATACATTGGAGAATAGATAGCTTCTTCCACAAATTGTGCTGAAAAAACTGAAAATCCATATGTACCAAAATGATATTAGACCCATAGCTCTCACCCTGCACAAAACTCCACTCAAAGTGGATCAAAGACCTAGGCATTAGACCAGAGACCCTGTGCCTAATAGAAGAAAAAGTAGGCCCAAATCTTCACCATGTTGGCTTAGGAACTGACTTCCTTAACAAGACTCCTAAAGTGCAAGAAGTAAAATCAAGAATCAATAAATGGAATGGATTCAAACTAAAGAGCTTCTTCTCAGCAAAGAAAAACAACAACAAAAACAACAACAACAACAACAACAAAATAATAAATGGCCCAATCAATAAATGGGCTAAGGTACTGAACAGATACTTCAGATAAAAGGAAATACAATCAATCAACAGATACATGAAAAAATGTTCAACATCTCTAGCAATTAGAGAAATGCAAAGCAAAACATCTCTATCTAGCAATTAGAGAAATGCAAATCAAAACTACTCTAAGATTTCATCTCACTGCAGTCAGAATGGTAATTATGAGAAATACAAGCAAAAATAAATGTTAGTGAGGATGTGGGGGGGGGAAGTACACTCATATGTTGCTGGTGTGACTGTAAATTGGTACAACCATTATGGAAAGCAACATAGAGATTTGTCAGAAAACTTGGAATGGAACCACCATTTGACCCAATTTTTCCCACTCCTTGTTTATACCCAAAGGACTTAAAATCAGCATATTATAGTGATGCAGCCACATCAATATTTGTAGTAGCTCAATTCACAATAGCTAAATTATAGAACCAATGTATGTGCCCTTCAACAAATGAATGAATAAAGAAAATGTACTGCCACAACACTGCCACAGTAGCAATCAACCTTCCATAATGGAATATTTGTCACCCTTAAAGAAGAATGAAATTATGACATTTGCAGGTAAATCAATGGAGCTGGAGGTATCATGTTAAGTGAAATAAGCCTATCCCAAAGAACCAAATATTCAGCACATATTTTTAAAAATATTATGGCTGAACAACAAATCTGATTTTTAAAAGGCAAAGAACCTGAACAGAAATATCTCCAAAGAAGATATACAAATGGCCAATAAGCATATGTAGATTGTCAACTTCACTAATCATCACACAAATTAAAATGAAATCTATAATGAGACATTTCCTCATAAATTAAAATAAAAAACTATTCTGAAATATCACCTCGTACACACTGGATTGTCTACTACCAAAAATAAAAACAAAACAAACAAACAAACCCAGAAAATAACAAATATAGGTAAGGATATGAAAAAAAATGAGAATCTTCATACATGATTAGAGGGAATATGTAAAATAGTACAGTCGTTGGAGAAAAAAAAAAGTGTGGCAATTCCTCAAAAAACTAAAAACTAATTACCAGATGATATAGCAGTTTCACCTCTGCGTATATAACTAAAGCAGGTACAAGACATTTACCCACTCATGTTCATTGTGGCATTTACAATAGCCAAGGAGTTGAAACAACCCAAATGTCCATGAACTGTTGAGCAAATAAAGAAAATGTTTTGTATACGTACAGTGGTTTCTTAGTCCATCTTCTGTTGTATAACAGAATGCCTGAGACTGGGTAATATATAAAGAAAAGAAGTATTTTATTTTTAGAGCCTGAGGATTTTGTCCCCATAACCCAAATGCTTCCCACTGGGCCTTGCCCGCCAACACTGCCACAGTAGCAATCAACCTTCCACAAGAGCTTTGCTGGAGAAAAATCAAATTCAAACCATAGCAAATGGAATATTATTTAACCTTAAAAAGAAGAAAATCTGACTCTGGTGGTTAGAGCAAGGGCCGTCAGGGGATGGTTAGGATTAGATAAGATCATCAGGGTGAAGCCCCTATTATAAAGTACTAGTTGGGGAGAGAAACCAAAACACAGACAGCTCCAGGTCTCTTGCCATGTGATAACCCTGTACCACCTTGGCACTGTGTCAGTAGTAAAACTCCTTAAGTTGTGAGCCCTTGACCTTGGACCAAAACCATAGCCAGAAAAAAAAAAACTGATTTTCTTTGTAAGTACCCAATCATAGATATTATTTTAAAACAATGAAAACTGGGATAATACACAATAAGTTATATAAAGTGGTTAAGCTCACAGAGACAGAAAGTAAGATAGTATTGGCCAGAGGCTGAGAAGGGTCTGGGGGAGTGGTTCAAAGGTGGCAGAGTTTCAATTTTGCAAGATGAAAGGCTTCTGGAGATCTGTTCCACAACAAGGTAAATATAGTTAACAGCACATTCTGTTTCAAAATGATTAAGATAAGAAAATTTGTTTTTAAATCACAATATACTAAGTAACTATCTAGACCATTCAGTTCTTTTTTTTTTTTTTTTTTTTTTACTTTTAACCAAGATTCAGTTGGTTTTCTTGAATAAACTCTCTGCAGATTATGTCATCCTTGGTTAATTTGTTTATTTTGATAATTTTTCCTTCTTATTGCTTTTGTAGAGGGGTAGATTTTTTTGGAGGTCTTTATTCCACCGTTCTGGAAGTCTCACCTCCCTCATTTAGATCACAGTCTTCAATAATTTGATTAAAAACTCCACCCACAATGCAATCCTACATGTGACTAGTGATACCTTGTACATCCTGGTTTCAATTCTATTTATCATTCTCTAAATCAAAGCTATCACATCTGTCCTAAGCACTGACACATTTTAGTACAAATAGAACAAAAAAAAAAATAGAGTTCTGAGTCTGCACATATCTGCCTCAGATTCTCCAATGTTAAAGTGATTATTATACTGTTTGCTTCTTTCCAATAGCAACTCCATAGTTTCTATTAAGAGGGCAGTGGAGGGACTATCAGGTTGGATCTGCAGATCTACAGAATCTGTTCTGAAAGCAAGTTTGCGTAGCTAGGAAAATGCGTTTTTTTTTACATCGTGTGTTTATAAGGGGTCTGTTAGGGAGGGTCTTGACTAAAGGCTTTATTTGCATTGCAAATGCACTCTTTCAAAAATCTAGAATGCCAGTGTACTGAGGGCCTTAGAAGGGTGCCGTTGCTAAGCCCCAAGCAGCCATCCCTAGTCACTGGGTCTGCTTCCATTTAACTTACATTATTACTGTAAGGAAGAAGTGAAAGCAGATTCTGTTTTAAAATGGTAAAAATACTCAAAACAAGGTGTAACTGGAGACTTTGTGATTATTTAATAGTTTTAGCAGTTCCCATAAAGTGTAATGTATAAGACTAAATATTCACTTTTGCCAAGGGCAGGGATTCACTGAAGACTGTGTTGTGCTCTTTACATAGATGCTTCTGAAGTAGTTCAGCCCTGAAGGACAATTCTTGCGTGCTGAGTTACCTTTAGAAATAGAACAGTAGCTGTTAGCACTATATTTCCTAAAGATAATCTTGATTGATGTTACTGTGTAAATTAGCTGAATAGTCCTCCTTCAAAAGGACAGGAATAAGCATGATCAATCAGGAAAAATATTAACTTTTCCTTTCATCTCTGATCATGAAAGAAGAGATCACCTGTAATACATGAAAACGGATTAAGCAAGATAAGGGAGTGATAAGTAACACTGAAGAGCATTCAAGGGTGTCTCCTCATCTTTCATCCCAACATTGCAAAAGGTTCTGAAGTTCTGCAAGGAATCAATAGGACCCTATGTTTAATCCGAAGAAAATGATATGACTGAGTTCTGTAGCTGAGGCAAGCACACACTAAGACAAGCAAAATTTTGATGATTGGAGAAGTGGTTGTATTTTTCCTTTAATTTGAATTCATTGCAACAAATCTCTTTAGTTGATGTTATGGGGTGTGGAAAAGTTATTTTGGGGGTTGATAACTCAATATTTCTGTGGTTTCAAATTTCCATTAGCAAATGATTTCCTTCAATAAATCTTTTATGATTAGAACTAGCTACTCCTCTTCCTAGTTGTCAACCTCACCATTGCTAATTCATGTGAGATTCTTTTGTCCTTGTTTTTTTCTTGTATGCATGTTAGTTCTCTGCAACATCTCAATATCTGTGTTCTCAATAATATGGTGAAGTCCACAATGAGAAGGACCAGAGCTGTGTGTTTCCACTTTTCAGATTCAGAAGAGTGCTGTAATTTTATTTCATACTTAGACAAGTCATTGACTCAATTGTACTATGATTCATTATTTCAAAAACATTTTCATTCCTACTATTTTGTTGGATTAGATTCTAAGCAATGCCAATACTGTAGACTCCCTTACCTAGTTGTATCAATTACTAAGGTTGTTGGTGTCAGTTACTTTGTCTTATACAAGGTCCTCAAATTTCTTTTAGAAAAGTATTCCCTTTTCTAAAAGAAATTTTAATTTCTAAAACTCATTCTCCATCCTTGTGGTTTAAGTACAAGAAGATCCCTTTCAGTTTCTAAAGAAGATGCATGACCCAGCTGTGTCAAATCAGTGCAAACTGTCTACCAGCTGTAGCAATAATTTTCATAGACAGCATGTAACAATGATAATTACAGCTGCAACATACCATGTGATTGGCATATATATTAAATTTGTTTAATACATCCAACAAACCTATAGAGTATGAACTACTCTTGGTTTGAATTTGTAGACCAGAAATTTGAGGCAGAGAAGTAAATTTCCTGGAGGAGATCAAACATCTAGTAGGTGATAGAGTCAGGATACAAACCTAGGCAGTCTACCTCAGTCTGTGCTCTGACCATGGTACTGAGAATCTAGCCCTTTGTTCGAATCATTAGAAAGAAAGTGCTAAAAAAGTAAATTGAGGCAGAAGCTACTCACACTATCAGGTCAAAGGGCCTGACTGCAATAGTAGAGGAAAGCATACTGCAAAATAGACTGATTTCTTTGTAATCTGCTTTTCAGTGAATTCCTCTCACACCCAAAACACTAACAAAACACTAACTAAACCAAGAAAACCAAAGCTGAAAGCCAAACTTTAAATTTGTACAAATAGCTATCACTTAGAAGAATGATCAGCCCTCACAAGAATTATCAGAGGACTGATTTTGAAAGAGTTAGTGATACACAGTTCAATTCTACAAGTATTTCTTTAGGTGATGGGGCTGGTACCTAGGAGCTGCATGCTCTATGCCATGCATTAGGCAAAATTAAATCCATCTTTTTAAGGGTCGTGAGTGAGGGGTGGGGATATCCTAACAATTCATAGGCAAAATGGCCACCACAATTTTGGGAAAGAAAATCTTTCCTTCTGCTTCCCCACCCATGATGAGTAAATCCTCAAAAGTGAGTATTGAATTATCAGAAAGTTTCCAGAATAGAGAGAAACATTTCAACTTTGATGTACAATATGAGATTCTGTATGCCTTAATGTTCAGGCTAGATTCCTGTCTGCAGAGATCCTATCATATAGAAATATGAACTCCTTGCTGCCTCAACCTAGATGATCTTCTCTGTCCACCCACCAAGAGGGCAAATGAGTGACCCCAGCCAATAATAGAAGTGGCCAGAAACAATCTTAATATTATCAGGTAATCCATCCTCCCATGCTGCCCAGCAATACCCCTCGGGCCTGCTATTTGAAAGTGCCCCTCTTGTAATCAGCTCATCTGATATGCTTATGCTGCCAAACAGGGTGCCCCAAAAGCACTTAAGGGATTTGAAGGGTATATGGTTTCAGAATCAGTTTCATATTTGAAGAAGTTGTATCTGCCAGTATGTCAGTGTTTGAAGAGTGAAAATGGTATTCGATATACTTGCATTTTTGAAAACTAGAGAAAGGTCCTTCTCCGACCCGATCTTAAGCAATTTATGCAGCATTAATGTGTACAACTGCCTTCTGATTTTTTTTATCACTTTACTTTTTTTTTTCTTCTGATTGGCCAATTTTATCTATACTAGCTATAACAGCCTGAATAGCTCCAGGTCCTCTAATTTATGTGTTAATGTGGTGTTCTAGAAGCTTGATGTTAAAATGATGAATATCACCTGGGAAGAAGATTGGAAGAGAGCAAAAGAACTGGCAAGTTGCCTTGTGGAAATAGCTTTCGACTTTATCAAACCATGGGGTAACATGTCAGATTATATTACGTACAATTAATTATTAATGCAGTCTGGGTCTTATTCTGAAAAGCACAAACATGCACTTCCAATAATTGTCTTCCCATGGAAAATCTGTTGTGTCCCTCAAATTGAGCAGCAAAATGTCCCTCACAAAATACCTTAAGGCTTCCATTTCTCCAGATTTAGCATGCATCTGAGACAAGAAAGCTTTCACAAGCCTCCTTGCCATGGACAAAACAGAGATGTGTTTTTGCTTAATTAAAATTCTTTTTTGGCAACAGATGTCCTTGCAAAAATAGCTCAGAGTGCGGTGAAGCATTTTTATGGGCTGGAGTTCAGCAATGAGGAGCCCGTCATCTGCCTTCTCTGCTCTGAGAGCAACACAAGAGAACCAGGTGGCTGGTCACAGTTTGAAAAGTGAACAAATGTATTTATTCATTCTGAGCAATTTGCAACCTACTGGGAGAGCAGGAGCCCTCTCCCAGCCCCTAGCTTCTGAGAGCTGGGACTGTGAGAGAAGGGAGCTGCTTAATTGCTTTGCACAGTTCCTCTCACTAAAGCAATTAGCACCCAGAGGAAAGTCCAGGAGAAGGACACAGTCAGGCCTCACACACATATGGTGGCTTGAAATCAGCCTGCCTACTATCCCAGGCACACAGATGATTCAATCAGCAAGGCAGGCACAGGCCACGGTGCCCTGCTTCCTGGGCTTGCTGCTGCGTAAATGCTGTCTTCCTCTCCCGAGCCCTAATTCTTTGAAGAACTGGCTTGCAGTGCATGGATGCTCATCAGCTTCATACCTAGCTGGTGCTACTGGGGAAAAATGGGAAGAAACATCTTCACAGGCTAAGAACTAGGAGAAGACATTTTAGATCTGTACTCAGGACTAAAAGGACTGCTGATTTTCTGGAGAGAAATTAGATCCACCAATAGAGGTCACCTGGCCAAGCATCTGAATGGGTTTACAGCCTGGATCTTAAAATAAATCAGGCAGAAGGATGTAGACTTTAAAAAATAAAAAGACACTTGCTAAGGATCCTATGGGTAGGACACCTGGCTAATATGTATGGCAACGTTCAGTGAAATTATATGAATCCACTGTATCCATATTATTTTTTTCTTATATACAAGGCTGGATTATAGCCAAGCTATTCTGTTTATTTTGGTATGTCCTGTCAATGACTAATGCAGATAATTCAATAGTGCACAGCTGATTAATCAACTGAGATAATCAGAAAAAGCTCTATTTCATACTAGTAAATTTTCCTGATAACTGAAGACTTTTTTTTCATTTATTCTTACTCAGCCTCTGACCCAGTTAATCATTCTCTTTTTCTGAAATACTGTATCCCCATGTGCACAGATAGATAGATGGTATTTTATTCCTAACCCAGCAGGCATCCTGACCTTCTTGTTTGCACTGGTTTCCCCTGTTGCCCAAGTCTTGCAAGGGTGTCACAAAAGTGCACCCAAGTGGATGTTCCACACACCTCGATATCTGTTCAAGCTTTGGAGTTTAGAGTTTATAAAATCTCAGTGAGTAATCCCAAACCTGCCCAATCTCTGCCCCACTGTGCCCCTGTTTGGGGATCTCTGCCCCATTGTCAAGAAGAGGTGATCTTTAGTAGTTTAGGAAAAAAGAAAAGTTATCAAAAAAAGCTCTGCCCTTTGCCTGTAAGTAGAATGATTAACTGGGTCAAAGTCTGAGTAAGAATAAAGGAAGACTAAGAATTGACAATTTGATTTATCAACATGGGGGTCATGCTGCCATATAAGAACAGCTTGAGGAGGCAAACTCAGAATTAGAGTAGATTATAGAGAGAATGAAAGGAGGTAAAGACATTGATTGCAGAAAACTCCTTCAAAAATGTTGATATAATCAGAATAGAGAAAGTGGACACTAACTGGAAAGGAATATGAGAATCAAGAGAGGAATTTTTGTCTTCTGTTTTGTTTTTTTTATATAAGATATAGTAGAATATGTTTGCATGTTGGGAAATAATCAAGGAGAGAGTGAAATATTAATGGTGTGTAGGGGAGGGTTAGCATCATCACAGGAGCAAAGTTCTCAAGTGTAAAGGGGTGGGCTTCACAGAGTCAGTGGTGGTGCTGGCCTCACACTAGAATGTGGGCCATCAATTCACTGTACCAGGGGAGAAGGCTGCACAGGAGCAAGTAATGTGCTAAGTTTGGTGATGAGAGGATGGAGAATTGTTTTCTGGTTGCTTCTACATTCTCAGTAAAGTGAGAACCAGTTACCAGTACAGAGTGAGAATGAAGAAGTTTATAGTGAGACAGGGCATTACTTGGGAAAAGTAGCAACTTTGCAAGATGACACCAAAATTTATTAAATCCATACTTCTGAACCAGTGGACTTCGAGATATCAAAAGCTGTAAAAAGGTAACCCAATGGGGGAAAATGTTTTTATGGTCAATTAAGTTGGTATGTTTGGTCTAAAAACTAATCAGGTATCTTGACTGTAGGACTTCTCAGAGCCTTTACTATGTTATACAAATGGAGATTTTCCAGAAAAAGATAGAGTATGCAATGTTTCCTAAAATTATTTGATTATGGAATAATAGTAGGGTTTTATTAAACATGATTCAGTAAATGCTGTATTAAATCACCCATTGATGTCTGGCTGTTTGCTGTTGAGGACTGGTAAAATAGGTAACTGTCTCTCAGAAAAAGAAGTAAAAACATAAAGCATATTTTATCAGATAAGAAGACTCAAAAAATAGCAATGGGAGCCAGGCGCGGTGGCACACGCCTGTAATCCCAGCACTTGGGAGGCTGAGTTCAAAGCCAGCCTCAGCAATGGCGAGGTACTTAGCAACTCAGTGAGACCCTGTCTCTAATAAAATACAAAAAAGGGCTGTGGATGTGGCCCAGTGGTCGAGTGCCCCTGAGTTCAATCCCCGTTACCAAAAAAAAAAAAAAAAAAAAAATAGCAATGGGTGCATCTGATGAAACACGAGTCATGCTGAGAAACATCATAGCATGGAGACTCCATGGTTTCTAAAGAAAACAAGAATAGTTGTTGATTTCAAATAAGTGGAAGAAAACATAACTAAGCAATAGTGACAAGCAAGAGTTGCTTCCACAACCCATTAATGAAGCAACACCCAGCAGAAAGACTGGGAACAAGAGAAGTCTCTAGTGGAGTTTCCAGAAATGCAGCCATAGAATAGTTGGAGGGCCATAGGGGAAATGTTTAGACCAGATAGGAGAGAGACTTTTCTACCAAGATGTTTCACAGAAAGTTAAAGGAAACGCATACAAAAATGATTATAGAATACCTTCAACATGCAGAGGGAAGAGTAGTTTCCTCACTTCAGGAAACTTAAACGGGCTACCACCAGAGGTCAAGATCAGAGCAAGATTAGTAGACAGGTTTTATTGGGAGTAGAGTATCACACTAGACCTAGTGGCAGTTCTCACCTGACTCCACTTTGAGCTAAAGTCTACTTCGACAAACAACACTTTAAATAAAATTCTACCTACATTATTAAGGTTTTCAGTTCTGTGTAAAAAAAAAAATTCTGAACAGTTAGAATTAAAATAAATTTTTAATTTATTCAAGTTTTTTTTTTTTTTTTTTTTTTTTTTTTTTTTTTGGTACCGGGGATTGAACTCAGGGGCACTCAACCACTGGGCCACATCCCCAGCCCTTTTTTGTATTTTATTAGAGACAGGGTCTCACTGAGTTGCTAAGTGCCTCGCCATTGCTGAGGCTGGCTTTGAACTCTCGATCCTCCTGCCTCAGCCTCCCAAGTGCTGGGTTTACAGGCGTGCGCCACCACGCCTGGCTGTATTGTTACTTATATGTTGGCTATTTTTGTCATTATCTTTTGTATACTTTCTCTTAGGATTAGAAACAAACACACACTCGCACACTCACTCCATGTCTTAAAGGATGTCTGCATTCTAAAGGAAAGTAAGACAAGGCCAATTGGAAGACACTTGGTCCCCACCCAGGTTTGGAGTAAGTGAAACTAACCCTAAGGAGAAGTTATAGAAAAGAGGAAAGATCCCTGTGGAAGGGAGGAAGGAAAGAAAGTAAGGTATGCTGAGACTGTCCAATACTGAAAGGAGGGTTCCATACCAGGTTCTAAAGGTCTCTGTCAATGAAAACTTAAGTTGATAGTTATTTCTTCTGTAAAATACAGATGTTCCCCAATTTACCACAGTTGGACTTCTTTTCAATAGCATGAAAGCCAAAAACATTCAACAGAAACCACGCTTTGAATTTTGAATTGTGACATTTTCCCTGGCTAATGATAGGCACTAGAACACAGTCTATGGATGGCGGGCAGTGAGTGGCTGCACCACATGATCATGAGGGGAAACAACCAATACTTTACAGTGCACTGTTTTGCTAAGCTATGATGTTTAGTAGATTTAGTGCATTAAATGCACTTTCCACTTAGAATATATTCAACTTACATGTGTTTATGGGGCTATAATCCCATAGTTAGTTGAGTAGCATCTGTACTTCTTGGACCTGGCAATTCAGAAGTCTCTTTTTTAAAGCCCCTTCCATTTTTTTGATGTCATATGTCCTTTACTCTGTTTTCCATATTGCTCCTTAACACAAGGGTAGCAGATTCAAATGCTTTCAAAGACCTGGCACATAATTTATAATAAGGAAAGCCTGGCCTGGTATTAGGGTGGTAAGGATGATGAAACTGGAAAGGCATTTAAATTGAAATCATTTAACACTGTAATTGGGCCTGTAAGCTGACAGTCAAGACCACTGCTGGAAGGCAAGCCCACCCACTTGTGGATGTGGAGCGCGCAGGCTGCTGAGGAGTCATTCTTGCCACTACCTCTTCCCACTGTGCTGCTCCCACTGTGCTGCTCCCAGGTGGCTGTCTGCAAGGAAACAATCTTCCTTTGCAAAGAAAGTACAGAGGTGGGAAAAAGTGTGGTTGGATTTAATCAGCACATGCTGTATGCACATAGGGAAATATCACACTGAAACACCTCAATGTGTGCAATTAATGCAAGCTAGTAAAAATTTTTTTAAAACTACAGAGATTTTTATCACAGCTTTTTAACACTTTCAGTTCAGAATTGTATTCTCAATGTTTGTACTACTTTCTCATTTCTAAATAAAGGATGAGGGTATGTGTACAAATAATGGTACATTTTGAATTATTCATATTATTAGCTATTGTATATAATAGTTCTTCCATGAATATGCAAATGTATGACATATACATATGTGTATGCTTTTTGTTTTTATGTAACAAATATATGACCATATATGTGGTTAACTGGCATTGGAGAAAATCCTTTGTGTTGTTATTTTAGGAATGCAAGAATGAGTTACTATGGAAGGGGGAAAAAAGGCAAAGGTAATCTAGGAAAAGTTGTTTTGAGAGAAATCAAGGTGTTCTTTTAATAAAAGTTTCTAGTACATTCACATGATTGTCATCACATCTACTTTATGTCATTTCATCTACTTTATGCGACCCCAGAAAGAAAAGATAATCCATAAACAGGTCATGTAGGAGAGGACAGTGAGCCAAAGCCAGTTTGCAAGATCTAGCCCATGTTTTT
This sequence comes from Tamias sibiricus, assembly GCA_025594165.1. Lineage (NCBI taxonomy): Eukaryota > Metazoa > Chordata > Mammalia > Rodentia > Sciuridae > Tamias > Tamias sibiricus. The sequence continues at coordinate 144,681,886 of CM046660.1, read as the reverse complement.
AAAAAGAAGTTTCATTTAACAGACTCTATCTTTAAATTGGGACATTTCCACCCTATTTTCATATTTTCCCTTCTCTTTTCTGAGAGAACATGTGCTCTACCGTTCACCTCAGTCGCCATGGGGACTGTTGCACACACTTGCATGATCTACCTGGTCATCTTAGGCATTTGAGTTTATGATTCTATTTACACCCTGTCCAATATTCAGACAGCTATGAGTTTTCAAGGACATAATCAAGGTGAATTAAGGCCAGAGAGTTATACAGGGATGGAGAAACCTAGATGTTTGGAGCTAAGTCTCTAGCAATCTGAGGGACTGGTAGAAGACTTGCTTTTGCCTTTTTAAAATAAGGCATGAAAAATTAAAATCAACAAATATCAACATATAAAATATTCAGGGCATTAGAAGATGCTGTCTCTTGTCTGGAGGGCAAGGGATCATTTTTATGTGAGAAAGAAATCATTGAAAGAATCAATGCGGGTCTAGAACTGGGCCGTGTGGCCAAACACGGAGTTTCCAAGGAATTCTATCTCAAGCTTGGAGGAGCTGGGAGTTGAACTAAATTTAACCACCATCTATAGTTAGATTCCAGGTTCTTTTTTGTGAGTGCTAGGTGGTTTCTTCACAATCCCAAAGAAATCCGTGGCTTAGGAATAGTCTTAAAATGAGTTCTGGAAGGGAATCAAGGTTCTTTGAAGAACAGCTCATAGTTTTTAGTCTGGAATTCTTCCATGCAGTTAAAACATCAGGAAAAATCTGTGGTAGAAGAGATGGTAGAAGGACTGGAACATCTTATTTTATTTTTCTCAATACTGTTTAATAAGATTGAAAAATCTACCTTAAATATGTTGTTGAAGTCAAGGGTACATTAGGAACTGACAGGAAAATATCTTGTACATGATCTTCTTTAAAATATCTTAATTTATTCCCATTTATAATAATTTTGCACTTAAATTATTTAGAAATGGCAAGACTATAAGAGGCTTAACCACATAGTTGTGTTCCAAGTAGAGGAAGAGGTAAAAGGAAAGAGAAGAGAATATGCAAGGAAAATAATTTTCCAACTTAAAGAATGTGACAGAGAGGGTCAAAGAGAAAGTTCCTGAATAAGGAGAAGACAGGATGGAAGGGAAATAATAAGTTTGTGTAAATATTATAAAACAATTTATTCAATAGGAAATCATCTGCTGATAATTCATCCCAACATATAACTAAAATAAAAATTAAACTATATGGTATGTTTTGAAAGACATAGAAAGCCTGAAACACCAAATTAACATTCCTGATAATTTTTTTAAAAATCACAAACACAGTCACACTGATTGGTTAAAACAGTGTTAATGTTGGCTACTGTCAAAAGAAATGGAAAAAGAAAAAAGCAACACATTCTTAACTAGTGAATACAAGCACTAATTTTGTTTCAAACTAACTGTGTGACCTTGGATGTGTCATTAGTTTCTCTAGGTCACTGTATCTCATTTCTAAAGTATCATTAACTTAGGTGATTCGTGTGGATACTTACAACTCTAAAATTACATATTTTTATATGTCTTTTACTAAGGAAGCAATATATCAGTATACGTTAATCCCTGGCAAATTCCTAGTTAGCAGTTTTCCAGAGGAAGGCAAGACCTTAAGAGAAATGGAATGTAGGACAAATGCCATTTCCTAGTAAGAGACAAGCATCAAGGTGACTCAGGAACTCGTTCATTGAATGAACAGTTATTAAGCACCTATCCTGACTCAGGCACAAAGATGAATTAGGTCCAGCCCACATTGTTTAAAGTACTTGCCATCTCTGGGGAGACAGGCATGTAACAGACTAGTAGGTGCTCTGGGAACATGCTGAAGAGAACCCTAGCTCACGAAGATAGAAGATGGTTTCAAAGGAGCATTCCTAGGATAAGTGAACCCTAGACTAAGTCATCAAGGATTAATAGGAGTCAGCCAGGTTGAGATTCTGGGATAGGGTGCTTCCAGGCAAGATGAGTGAAATTGACAAATCCTGTACAAGGGAGAGCATGATCATTCTAGGGACTTAAAATTATTCAGCACATCTGAAGCACTGGGCTGGATGGAGGAGTACACAAAGATGCTAACCATAGGAGTAAGCTGTGGTAAGATATGGTGCCCTGGTGGGGAAGGCCAACCAGTTAGGCAACCACATAAGGCACCGCATAAAGCAGGCTGTGCTTGGCCTCACCAGCGTGAGCGCACTGCACCTTGAGTAGCTAGGAACCAACAAAATGGGGGTTGTTTGATGGGGAAGAAAATGATATCACAGAAATGTCAAATGTTATGGCAAGTGAAGTTGACCACCCTCAATTTCACAGATAAAAAGACAAAGGCCCAGAGATTTTAAAAACAATAGTTATGTTATGCTTATTTCTTGCTTTTGTCTCACGTTAGTCAGGTATGTATGCCACTGTCTAGTGGACATCATGTCCTCCATGAATCAAACCACATCAGCCTCTCCTCTCCTCACCACCTCCTCTACCCCTTACAAATGTACCCCACCCATTCATAGATACCATGCAGTTCTACTGAATCAGAATTTTGATTATTGGGGCTCGGATATGTGCTTTAACAAGATTTGCATGTGATTTTTATGCATGTAAGTTAGAGAAGCACTGTTTTAGGAGATATGGGAAGAAAATAGGAAATAAGAAGGAACAAATGCATAAATCCAAGAGGCATTGGGACTAAAATATATTATTATTTTTAAAAATGAGATATCTGAAACACAAGTGGGATGACTGTAACCAAACCTTAGTAACATTCATTTCAGCAGTGTGGGTAGAAAATAGCATGTGATTTTTACTCCTTATGAATTTGTACAAGTGTTATTATTAGTAGCTTGTGTTTGTAATATGTGTAATACTATCTGAAAGATGAACGATATAAGATATAAATTACATAAACACACATATATTTAAATCATATAGATATATAATTTTTCTGAAGAAAATAGGGGTAAAGTGAAAAGTCCTCTTCATTTGTTTGTCCCAATACCACTACCCATCCACAAAAGTAACCACCACTAATAGTGTAATGTATTTTTCTGATCATTCTGTGCATTTCTTTCTTTTCATGTTCATATGCCTATACAAAACCTTGAAAATAATAAAGGAGGCTATGCTACATGTAGAGTTCTGTGATTTTTTTTTTGGGTCCTCTTAATATATTTATCTTGTGCATCATAACTATGTTAATGTTAGTACACATATATCTATGTCATTCTTCTTTTAAGGCTTCACTATATTTATTTTGACTGATATACCCCAATTAATTTAAATAATTCCTTCTGTTGAATACCTGGGATATTTCTCTATTTTAATAAGTAATGTTGTAATGTACATATGTGTGTTATACCTCTGTGTGTGTGTGTGTGTGTATGTGTGTGTGTGTGTCTGCACACCTGCACATGCATATGTGTATTGGGAAAATGTATTATTTCTGAATAAGAGACTTTTTTATAAAATGTTGGATAAAATTTTATGTACACTCACTATTGTACTAGCCCTCATCTTTTAGTTTACACTCTTACCAACATTGGCACCCCACATTCCTGCAGTCCTCTTGGGACTCCAAGAAAAGGCTGGGAAGGGTCACCATGGCCATCATGCTGGAAATGAGTCCCAAAGAGTTTAAGGAAAGTGAAGCAAGCCACTACCACTACCTTCATCTCTGGAACAGATCTGAAATACTGTCTATAAATTTTTGATTCATAACCAGGCAGAACTAACCCTACAATTTTCCTTTTGTCAGGACCCTTTCAACTCCATGAGGTCACCTGCTTCAAATTCCCAAAGATGGTTTCTGTGTGGATGTTTACATCCCTACAGTTCATTCCAGCTCAGAAATAAGCATCTCATTCCTTTGTTCACTCAGTAATGCCCTAATCTTCCTGTGTTATCTCTACACCATAGATGAGAGGACAGAGAGTTGATCAGGGTGAGCAAACTACCCCCATTTGGCTGATACAAGTAGAGCTGGGGCCCAGGCCCAGTCACTCTACATTCAAATCAAGTGAATTTTCTACTACACTTTACTAAGTTAACTCTTATCCAAGAAGAAGAAGAAGAAGAAGAAGAAGAAGAAGAAGAAGAAGAAGAAGAAGAAGAAGAAAATCTGAAGTTAAATCCTGAGGTTCTGAATTTCATCACTGCATGGGCCATTTGGGGCATAAGAAGATTAGAGGCCTTCTCCTTATATGCCATTTGAAAGTTCCCATGCAGTTATTTCAGACAAGGCGAAACTACTGTACTCCAGATTTGAATAGCCTCCCTCCTTGAAGCAACACCAGGTGGGAAAGGAATTATGACTCACCTGAGGGTCTCCCTCCTCTGTCTAGGCTCTCCCAATGCCACCTTTAAAGTCCTATTCCTAAGCAGGTCTCTAGAAGCCCATCCCATTCTGACAGATTTTTTAGGTGCTGTATTCATCAGCGTTCTCCAGAAAAACAGAGTAATAGGATGTACATATGTGTATAAAAAGATTTATTATAAGAAACTGACTCATTTGATTATAAAGGCTGAGAAATCCCTAGATCTGCAGTACTCAGGCTGGAGACCAAGTGCAGCTGATGGTAAAGATCCAGTCTGAACACTGCCAGTCTCAAGATCCAAGAAGAGCCAGTGTTTGAAGACAGAAATGCCTGATGTTTCAGCTCAAGGTAGACAGGCAGGAGTTCTCCCTCCCGGTGTGATGGCCTGCCTTTTTGCTCTGTTCAGAACTTCTGAATGCATGGAGCCCACCTCCATCAAGCAGAGCAATTGCTTTACTCAGTCTACTGATTCAGACATTGATCTCATCCAAATACACCCTCACAGACACACCCAGAATAATGTTCAACCAAATGTCTGGGAAACTTGTTAGCTGAACCCAGTTGATTAAAAAAAAAAAATAACCAAAACAAATGCCATCAACTTTGATTCCCTCTGATGATAATTCTTGGGTTTTAACAGTTCCAAAACTGGCCAGGAAACAAGAAAGCAAGGAAAAGTTTTCCATTCATTTGACTGACTCTAAACCACTAGGTTGAGGAAAAGACTTCCTTTCACTATCATTGCAATCATGTATGTATAAACCAATAATCAACCACCCAGAACACATTTTTTTTCAACATGCATACTAGCATATATGCAAACACTGAAAAAATAGACAGTCAACTCACTCATTTTTCACATAGATGTGTAAAACACCAGAGGCACACAATGATACACTGACAGGAAGACAGAAGCACATAAGCAGGCAAGAGGTAGAATGCATACAGATATGCCATGATACACATTTTTGCAGCAGTCCCCCTTTTATTCTGCAAAATACCAATTATCATTTGATCACATACTCTAATTTCCTCTCACTTTTGCTTCTTATTTATTAGAGCAATTTTATCCTGGGGTGAATCCAACCATATCCACTCTGAATACATAGCCTCCCCTAAACCTCCCATTTGCACATCCCTCCCATCCATCTGCATATGTGCCTCAAAAGCCAAGTTGAAAGTAAGGTCAGTGGCTATTGAGGGCCCTAATCCAATACTGGACAGCCTCAATGGCTAGGAAAGTCTGTGCACTGACCAAAACATGTTGCTCTTCTCTAAGGTACAACATAGAAGAGAGAAAATGCTGCAAAGGTAGAATATGTACAAGGTCCAAAATCTAAAGGAATTGATACCAGTCAACTACAATAAATAATACATACATACATTATAAAGTCATTGGTGATTTAAATTCACTACAGCAAAACACATTGGAATGAATTCAAAGTGTAGCTGTGTTACTAACTGGGCTCCCTATCATATCTCAAGAATATCAGTAACCTTTGTGGACTTGGAATGTGGCTCAGTTGTAGAGCAGAAGGCTCCAGTTTCAATCCCCAGGGCCACAAAAAAAAAAAAAAAAAAAAAAATAAGCAAAAAAAAAAAACAAAACCTGAATATCAGTAACCAAGTACTCCCAAACTCTTAAAACCTACCAATAAATTTGTCTTCTTTCAGTCAAAGAAAGAAGATTTCTTCCACCTCCATGGAGGTTCTTCCCCCTCCATGTCTCTACAGCTGCTTCTGAAAACTTACTTTCCCTGGGAATTGCTTTTTTATCTTAAAATTCAACTGCTAACAGGGTTGGCAAGTTGCACTAGCCTAATTTAGGTAAACATTACCAAAAAAAAAAAAAAAAGAAATATTTATTATCATAAGCCCTGAAATAGGGTATTGATTCTATTCTTCAGTGTCTAAATCTCTATATAATTTAACATTTTTTAAAAAGGACATGAGCAGTAAGAGGTTGGATAATTTTCCAAGGATCATACTTTGAGTTGGAACCAGAGTTCACAACCTGTTTAGTGAACCCCGGGAAATGACAAATACTGTTCTGACTACTACCTTTAGTATTGCTCCTTAATGAACATTGAATGATGAATGAATTAGAAATCAGAAATAAAAGCTTGTCTGTTTCATTGTTTGCATGTTTTTAAGATATTTGTTAACAAATTCACCCTTAGCTTCCTGCTTTTTCTCCCTCGCCATCATTAAATGCATATGCAGGTGCACACCTACAATACATAAGGATGAAGTTGCTGGTGATCAGCTACCTTGATAGGACTCTGAGTTGTCAATGCCCCATTGTTCTTTCAATAATATAAAGTGTGTGCACATGAACAACTTATTGTATATCCACATTTTTAATAAATATGTATTTCTAAAACATATTTAGAATTATGCAGAAAATTTTATTTTTAAGTTTTATTTACTTATATGTATGCACACGGATACCTAGTTTTACATATCATGTATGTCTGTCTATATGTCTGTAGTGTGTGTACTGCCACTTAAACTTGAATGGAAAAAGTCTGTAGATATTTAAGCAATCTTAAAATAATAGTTTTATTTTACCTCCAGAAAGATAAGGGTGATTTAAAAAGTATATTTCACACATCATATACTTTAAAAAAATAATGAAAATAATTTTATTATTAAAAAATGTCTAATAAAAATAAAGAAGCTGGGCACCATGGCACATGCCTATAATCCAAGTATCTCAGGAGGCTGAAGCAGGAGGATCACGTGTTCAAAGCCAGCCTCAGCAATTTAGAAAGGCTCTAAGCAACTCAGGGAAACCCTATCTTTTAAATAAAATTATAAAAAGGGATAGAGATATGGCTCAGTGGTTAAAAGCCCTGGGGTTCAACCCCTGGTGCCAAAAAAATTAAAAATAATTTTAAAAATAAATAAGTTAATTCAAAAGTGTTCCATATTCTGAAACTATGGAAATTGATAATATCACCTACGAAGGTAGAAATGAGTGAGTTCAAAGGGCAGGATTGGGCAACTCAATGGTGAAGTAGTGGGTCCTCTTTGAGGAAAATAATAACAACATATGGATAGAAATTTCAAGATGGTAGGATGATAAATTAGTTATAATAAGTTACAGAAGCAAACATGATGATTAAATATTATCAACATCACAAAATCCAAGAAAACTGCAAAATTTTTAGAAGTATTAACTACAAGACTGACTCATAAATATTTATCTTAGTATTTTATAATACTGTTGACATTAGGCCAATAGAAAGGTAATACTCTGGTCATCCAGCATTGTTCTCTGCCTCTACACATTGATCCAGTGTTGGGACCTGATATGGTTCAGTAATGAGGTGTTCCCCAAAAGCTTATGTGTAAGACAATGCAAGAATTTTCAGAACTAAAATGCTTATGAGATTTCTAACTTAATTGGTAGATTACTGCATTGATATGGATTAACTGGGTGGTAACAGTAGGCAGGTGGGATGTGGCTGGAGGAAATAGAACATCAGGGATGAGCCTATGAGGTTTATATTTTGTCCCTGGTAAGCAGTGCATTCTCTCTCAGCTTTCTGGTTGCCATGCCCTGAGCTGATTTTCTCTGCCATGCCCTTCTGCCATAATGTTCAGCCTCACCTTGGGTCCAGAGCTATGGAGTTAGCCAACCATGGACTGAACCTCTGAAACTATGAGCCAAAATAAACTTTTTCTCCTCTTTGTTGTTCCTATCAGGTCTTTCAGTCACAGCAATGACAAAAACTGACTAAAACAGAAATCGGTATCAGAAATGTGGGCATTGCTGTGACTAACCTGACCATGTGGTTCAGAAGCTTTTGGATTTTTTTGGAGTTCGTGAGTAGAATTTTGAAAAGTTTAGAGAAGAAAGCTGGAAAAGCTTTAGAATGTTATAAGCAGAGCTTTATGGGTGATTCCAGTGGGAGCTAAGAAGACCAAAATGAGAATAGTCTGTAGACAATAAAGACTGGACTTATAAGCCTTTGGAGAGGACTCTATTAGGAATTGGACTAGAGGCCATTCATGTTACATCTGACCAAAAAAAAAAAAAAAAAAGTCTACATTTTGCCTATGTCCTGAGATTTTCTGTGAGGCTTAATTTAAAGATGATGTACTAATTAATCTGGTGGAGGAAATTTAAGGGAGCACAACATTTAGGTAGCAACATGGATATTGCTGGTGGTTGATAGCCAAATTTACTGTGATAATCAGGATCAGAAAGTAATGCATAAAGATTTGAACAACTTGCAATTTGGCCAAAAAAGTGTGAGTAAAACTGGGGCTAAGGAAGTTATGGTTTTTAAAGGCATTACATTCACCAAAGAGATGCTAAGTGGTTTGCAAAGAGACAATATGAAGGACTGACAAGACCACACTCATCTCAAGTTTAAGGGTATGAAAGAAATATTCCTTTGAGAAGAGACCCCATGGGCACCCTGTTTGCATAGCAGAGGCCTAGGAAATTGTTTCACTATGCTCAGTTGCCCAAGAACTCAGAGCCTGCTGTGGCTGTGGTCCCAGGAGGCTTGGCTACTACTTGAGTCAGTAGCAGACCTTGGCATCAACCAAGTGGTGCTGTTTCTGCAGGAATACAGGATGCTTGAGTTCGGGGTCATGGAGCTTCCACTTAGAATTCAAAGGAAAGGCTTGGAGACCAGGTCTTCCTTTGGTACAATCCCTTCTTTTTATGCCCCTATTTATCCCTTGTGGAGTGGAAATATTTACTCTGTGCCATTATATATTGGAGATATATATTGGAACTTATATACATATTTTTATATAATATATATTATTCTATATCATATATATATATATATATATATATGTATATAATCTTGATTTTGCTTTTGATCTTTCCTTTCACACCTGAGAGTTTGCCTCGAGTCTCAGATGAAATTTTGGACTTGAACTTTTGGGCAATGCTGCAACTGTTAAGACTATATTATGTGGACTCTTGGAAAAGGACTAAATGTATTTTTCATTGTGACATGGGCACAAGCTTCTGGGAGCCAAGGACAAAATATTGTGGTTTAGATATGAGGTGTTCCCCAAAAGCTCATATGTAAGTCAATTCAAGAATTTTCAGAAGTGAAATGATCAGATTATGATATATATAACCTAATCAGTGGATTAATCTACTGGTATAGTTTAACTGGGCAGGACCTGTAGGAATTTAGATTATAACTAGAGGAAATTGGTCACTGGAGGATGTATTTGATGTTTATATTTTGTCCTTGGTGTTCTGAGCTCTATGTCTGTTTTCTGGTTGCCATGACGAAGCTGATATCATCTGCCATGATGTTTAGCCTCATCTCAGGCCCAGAACTACGGAGTCAAACATCAACTAAATCTCTGAAACCATGAGCCCAAATAAACTGTTCCTTTTCTATGCTCTTCTTGTCAGATCTTTTGGTCACAGAGATGAAAAAGTTGACTAAAACAGGACCATTTGGTCTTGTACTTTTAAGTCACAAGGGCAGGTGAGTTGGCCAGTAGAATGTCTTTTGGAACCTCACTAGCCTCACATGTATGTGAACTACATGTCACCCACTAAATTCAAAGGAAACAACATTTCCTTAATCCAAATTCTCTTTAATGAGATTTTTAAAACATCTATGGACAATCCAACACTGAACACAATAGCAAGGATGGTATTGGGAATTGGAATAAAAAGATACTAATGCCTTAATCTTTTAGCTCAAAATATTTTACTTTTGCAAATTTTTCAGAGACTTACAACTATGTCAGTCCTTTGCCTAGGGTCTTGGAAGAGGTCCACGTAATGGTTAGATCTTAAGGCCTAAACTTCATAAGCTTCACAATAAATCTCCCTGTGGATCAATTAGAGGAATTTACAAAGGTGATAGAAGAAGAAAGTAGACAGAGACATGGGAGAAAAATCAAGAAAGTTGTGGGGTTTCCTAACAACCTAGGGAAGAGGGTTTTCCAAAAAGGTTGAAACTATGTCAGATGTTGCTGATAGGTTGACTAAAACAAAAGGAAAAACAGTCACTAGATTTGATGACATATGGGTTGTTGTTCACTTTGACAAAACCATTTAGTAGGAAAATATGATTGAAAGCAAAACTAGATAAAGTTATGGAGTCTGTGGATGATGAAAAAGTAAACAGAAATTTATTCAATCTATTTTAAAACCACACTTCTTTCCTGTATCTGGAAATCTTTGATTATGCCCACATGGGTGTAACTTCTTGGTACTCTCATCTACCAAGATAAAATTATCTCTTCATGGGTTTTGCCGCCTTTGAACTAATAGCTCCTCGTGATTAGTGACAGGTACTTTTCATCTTATGTTTTCAATGTTTACCAAAAAGACGATCTCAGTAAATATTTGTTGAAAGCATGAATGCCTTTTAGATTTAAAAAACTTTGGGAGCCAGTTGTGCAAAAAAAAAAAAAAAAAAAAAAAAAAAATTCCAGGGGCCCAAGTCTACATCTGGTTCTCTAAAGATTTTATGTTCACCCACTTTAAGAAAGAAGTTACTCTTCTGAAAGAGGACTAAGTAGAATCTCACATCTTTGGTTATACTAACAGAGAGAGAAGGAGCATAAAAGAAAAATAAGATTTTAAGAAGTCATTCTTGAGAAATACTGTTTAATGTAATTCAACTAACATTTATGGAACACTAAATACTTCCTAGACCTAAATGCCTCAAAATAAAAAAGATCAGGTCCAGACTGAAAATGAAAAAGTTTAATGTAATTTTGTAAATAATAAAATAGATGGATAAGATCCCAGAAATAAAGAGGGCCAGGGTATAAAGAAGCCAACTGGGAAAGAAATAACTTCAACTGAAATTTTAAGAAGGTGAGAGTTATATAAGTGAAGTGAATAGGAATTTCACTCCAGAAAAAAAATTGTACATGCATCAGAAATGCAAGAATTCTGGGAAGATAAGAAATAACAGCATATCTCTGAAAATTTTAGGGGCCAATTGTGAACTACATTACAATGAATGCAAAGAAACTTGACCATTAGCATGAAAATGACAAAAAAAAATATTGGAGAAGTTAAACAATCAGAATTACACTGATACAGAAGTTTGACTTCCAAGACTCTTGAAATTGGAAAACGTCTATTCATTTAGTAGGGTTCTTGCCTCCCATATCCTGTTCCAAAGAAAAGAATAGATTCTTTCCCTCCTTGTTGGGACTTTACCTGTCCAGGTAACCCCTGCCATGCACTGTTCCACAGTTCCCAAAAGTTCTGGAAGTAAATCTCACCGCAGCTGCAGTGCAGTCACAGTGTGTCTGCTGACTATTCGAGAGTGAAAACAAATAGCAGCCATGTGCTGGCCACACATTCCAATGGGGATCCTGCCATCTGTCTTTGTGTTCATACAGTCATTCAGATTTCCAGTTCATACCAGCTCGATGCCACTTCCAAGTAGAACTTGGAACAGTTAGAACAGAGAGAAAGTTCACGGACAGCATTGAGCTTTGCAAAGAGTTCAACACACCCACACAGAAGAAGCAATGTTAGGGCAACATAATAGTAATAACTGTGATTTTGATAATAAAAGCTTCCAAAATAATAGAGTTAATGGTTGTGGAGCCAGTGGTGCAGACAAGACCCAAAGCCTGACTATATTACAAAGCCAGACACACTGAATATTGGGAAACCAAAAAAAAAAAAAAAAAAAAAAAAAAGGTTTCAAAGGCAAAACCCTGCTCTTAGTGGTCTTTGAATTACTAGCTAATCTTTTCTGAAGAATTAAAGAGAGTATTTAATCCTGTCCCCATTTATAGGTTAAATTGTGTCCCCCCAAAACATGTTGAAGTCTTAACCCCTACTACCTATGAATGTGACCTTATTTGCAAAAGTTAAGAGGAAGTCATTAGGATGAGCATTAATTTTTATAGTGTCCTTATTGAAAGAGAGAGATTTGGACACACATGGGGAAAGTGTTATGAGAAGACAGAAGCTGGGATTGGAGTGATGCATCTGCAAACCAAGGAACACTGTCATCAAAAACTGAGGCATGCAATGATTATCCTCAAGAGCCCTCAAAAGAACCAACTGTAGTGACACCCTGATTTTGGACTTCTAGGATCCAGAGCTGTGATACATAAATTTATGTTGTTTTAAGCCATGTGATTTGTGGTACTTTTTTTATAGCAGCCATAGGAAAGCAATACATTCCCTTCAACATGTAAGGAAATGATACCTAGAGAAGCCAAGTACCTTAACTACAGTCACGGATAATGAACGAACAAGATTGGGAACCCAGTGCTGCCTGACTCTAAGGTCGCGCTCCACCTCCATCTAGTCCATTCCACCCTTAATATTGCATTCTCATGGGGTTCTAGTTACATGTTCAGGCCAACAGGCCCACTTTCAAATTTCCACTTTTTGTTTTGTTTACCACTTACAATACCTAGTATGGGACTACAGAGAGATTCCTTGGGACTGTGACTTTTTGGTGATGGAAGAGAATACTACAAATATTCTGATATTCTTAATATGAGACCAAATGTTCTTATTACCTATTATTATGTATTATTTATCATTATTATTAATCTCTCTATATTCTTTAAAAGAACCATTTCAGTTTTGAATACATTTAGCCCAGCATCATCACCCAGAGCTCTGGAGATTCTGCTGTCAACATCCAGTGAGTAGTATTGGGGAACAACTCTTAGTCAGTACATTGCGTTGCTTTGGTCCTCTTACACACATGGTCCAAATTTTGTTAATTCTCTTAATTCTCCAGCTCTATACTCCATTTGGCCCTTATCTGTTTAAGGATGTAAACTAGGCTTAGTAATAAACTCCTTTCAAGTTTTGTCTTCAATTGTTCCCTATCCATGTGACATAATATAATGTTCCCTCTAATGTAGTTTGCAAAATTCTGGCTTCTGCTTTCTGAGCTGAATCATAAATGGCTTTTCTTTGTATGGAACAAGACTTATGTGTTTGTCTTTGTTCTTAGGGCTCCTCAGCATCCTCTCTTCCTTTGAGAAGGATGGGGATAGGGCTTATGGAACTCTGTGAACCAGGAGAGCCTCCTTTGTAAGAATCTGAACAGATCTCACCCTCCACAGGCTGGAAGATGTTGCTGCCCCACCACTACACATCCTCTTGAAAACACCCATTCATGGTGTGTACTTATTCAATCACTTAGTGCTTATTGGATGCATGTTACAAGTGCTTTATCTCTAATCGGTTTCTAACAGTGCCTATCATGATCAGATGACTCAAGGACAACTGAATGCTCACTCCCCTCCTTTCCAAGGGTTCAGATTCTTAGACTCCTAACATTGAGGTGCAGTGTTGAACACTTTGTTTATTCTCATAGTCCTTCAGGAAAAGAGGATAGGATGGCAGATGGGCTACTAAAACCATAACAATGCTGTTAGAAATTCTTTCTATTTCACACAAAATGAAATTGAAGCAAAACATTTAAACATAAAATGTGTACAGATAGATGAACCTTGGGCAAAGCTTTTCCATAAGTAAAATAAAAAATATAGTAAAATGAAAATTAGAGACTCAATACCTTTAATAGAAGCAAACAGAACAAAAGTTTTTGCATGATAGTCATACCTCTCCACTACAGCCCAACAGGCCTCAATATTGCCTTTATTTAGCAACATGTTTTTCTAGGTTGCTGAAATCAAGGATCTTAGAAGGCAAGAGCTTTTAACATGCCACGCTTAATTTTCAAGATACCAAACATATCCAACCATGAATTCTTTCTGAATATAAGACTTTGCAGAAGAGTGCACGTGTGTCATTGTGTGTGTGTGTGTGCACATGGGTGCATGTGAGTGTATGTATATGATGCATGCTCCAAAGCTGCCAACTCTCATTCTTTCAGAATGAGGTGCTTCCATTTATTGTCTCAATTTCAATCTGCCTGGGGCCTAAAATAAAGAAAGTCACAATTGATTTCAGTTGGATATTTAGAAACTCATTCAGATTCTTTCTGAGTCAATTAGATGATCACAAGTTGGCAGCTCAGTAAATTTCCTGCTGGGAACTAGATTGCAAGAGAAAAAAAAAAAAAACAAATAAAGATATTATGTGCAATTGTCCATCAAGAATCAAGAATTCTGGATGAGACCATAATTGAAACACCTGTTCCCATACTTTCTGGGTCCCATTTTGAGTGCAAAGACGAGGAAAATATTTCTATACTATATCTGTGACATCATACAAAATACACAGTTGGTATTTGCCCCCATTTCTGACACAGAGTTCCTAAAATCCTTGTAATTTTCTGAGTGCTAAGAGTTTTAGAAGCATCTCTGCTTTTGATATTTGGTATTAGTCTCAAATTCCTAACACAAAAACTTCTAAGACCCTTGGAATCTCTGTGGTGATGAGTGTCTTTTTGTCTGTTAACGAGATGAACAGATCACCAGAAAGACTAAGTCATGACTAGAAGGATGGAACTTTCTGCCTAAACCCCATCCTGGGAAGAGAAGAAGGGTTAGTCACTGACTCAATCATCAATGGGAAATAATTGAGTCAATCATATGTACCTCGTGAAACCACCACAGACCTATAAACCACAGGGTTTGGTGAACACATCTGTTTGGCAAGAAAATGGCATACCTGATTCCAAAAAGACAGAAGCTCCTCTGCTCAGGACCCTCACAGACCTTACCAAATATATCTCTTCATCTAGCGCTTCACCTGTATCCATTTCCTTATAATAAACCATCAATGTAAGTAAATATTCCTTTGCATTTTATGAGCCATTATAGAAAATTATTAAACCTGAGAAGGAGCTTAGGGAATCCCAAATGTTTAGCTGGTTGGTCAAAGGACAAGTGATAAGCTGGGACTTCTGATCAGTACCTGAGGTGGGGGCAGGTGTGCTATACCTGTGGGGTCTGTGATAACTACAAGTAGTTAGTATCAGAACTGAATTGAAGGACACAGTTGGTGTCTGGAGAGCTGGAGAAGTCATTGGTGTGGGGGGGAAATCCACATATTTGATGTCAGATATGTAGTGGGTATAGAAAAGTTTGCTTTTGTCTTAGGATATCCATAGATTTATTTGCTTTTTACACAGGAAACAAGCTTAGGTGGTAGTGGTGTTTTGTTTGCTATGCTGGGGATCAAACCCACAGCCTTAGGCATGCTAGGCAAGCACTCTACCACTGAGCTACATCCCCAGCTGCCAGTGTGGGTTATATCATTACTTTATGAGACAGGTGGTGAGACTGATTTAATCTGAACCAGCAATGGCCTGGGCTTCCTTTCTTACTGTTGCTCTACTTTGAAGTGAATAAAAGCTCCTGTGTGGGGTTTTGAAGATATCCAGGAGCATCGCCAAATATAAGATAAAGTACCATATGCCATATTTGATAACCAAACAAGAGAATGACATCTAAACAATGTCCCATGATTTCATTATCTTTTCAGTGATGGTCTTGCTAAGGAAATAATGATTTCATGCCTCTTATTCTCTTGTAAAACTAATATAGAATGATCATCATTTATCTGAAAGTCTTAGGACAAGAAGCATTTAGGATTTGGTTTTTTTTTTTTTTTCTGATTTGGGAACAGTTGCATATATACAACATATCTTGGGGATGGACCCAAAATCTAAACATAAAATTAATTTATGTTTGTATGTACATTAAGCAAACAGCCTAACGGTAATTTTACCTTAGTTTTGATTGTGACCCAACACACAAGGTATCAGGTGTAAAAATTTTACTCGTGGTGTCTTGTCAGTATTCAAAAAGTTTTGGGTTTTGGAGCATTTCAGATTTGGGATTTTCAGATTAGGGAAGTTCAACCTATAAGAAAAAACCTACACATAAGATTCAGGAGTGACCAAGAGTTAAATTTTTCAGTTAGGTTATTACTTTAAGTAAAGAAAAGCTAAACTTAGTTATCTAAAGTAGACATCAGAAAGCTTTTTTGTAAGGACCAGAAACTTTATGGTCTCTGTTGAAACTACTTAAGTTGTCCTTGTATCATAAAGTACCTGTACATGTGATGTGATTATGTTTCAATGAAATTTTATTGATGGGCACTAAAATTTGGACTTCGTGTCCTTTCACATGTACTTGACTATTGCTTTTCTTTTGATTAAAAAGAAGAAGAAGAATGTAAAATCCATTTTTCCCCATGGTTCTTAAAAAAAAAAAAAAAAAAAGTGGAGGATTTGGTTTGTGACCTGCAGTTTATCAGTCCCTATTTTACCTAAAGCTCTGTGCTATGTTTCACAGGAATAAAAGGCCATAGCTGTTAGAAACATAACACTGCTTTGTACACCAGATAATATCAAAAATTCCCTTCTGTGCATTCTTCCAAATCATTTAATTTGTTGATTAACCCTTGGCCCATGACTGAAAGATCTAAGGAATTATTTGAAAGTTTAAAGAGAGATATGTTCAGACTAATGAAATATTCCAATCAGCTAAAAGTTATGTCATATATGCATGAAGCTACTATCTGGGATGCAGGAACATGTGGAGGTGTCCTGAATAGACCAGCTATTTCACTAGTCACAAAACTTCCATCCACAAATCTAATTATAGAATATTTTATTAATACATTTATAAAAAATACTCAAATTAGTAACTAAGAATATTAAACCTAGAGAAAATACATAGAATATATTCTGTATAAATATATAATTTTAAATAAATCTAATATATAATATAAATGCATAAAGAAAATGTTTTAAATTTCTCTCCAAACAAGTAGTTCACAAGTAAGTAGTTCCTGATATTCATTGAAAGAAAAAGTTACTTTCATGTTTTAATCTTATTTAAGGTAAAAAAAAATTAAAGGGATTTAAAAATTCATGGGACATGTCAGAAGAAACATTTAATGTTGTACAAATGAAGGTATCTTTGCTAAAAATCTTTAATGTGTAAAGTTGTCTCTGTTACTAACCGATCCAAAATGTGACATAGTTTTCCTCTTAACTGGGAAGATACAGTATTGTGTGAAAGAGAAAAAATTGCTCACATTACAGTAGTTGAACAGGGTGCAACTGCCAGTGTCTGTGCCATAGAATACTGGTCTGGTCCAGGTACTATTTTAGCTGACTCTGTCCTGGATTGAGGTGGTTGAACAGTTACAGAGGATATTTAGTGACATCTTTGTGATGGTTAATTTATCAATTTTGGTCACAGATTGCCCAGATATCTGATTAAACATTATTTCTAGACATATCTGTCTGGGGGACTAGCATTTGAATCTGTAAATTTCGTAAAGCCAATTCCCCTCCCCAATGTGGGTGAGCATCATCTAATCCAATGATGACCTGAAGAAAATAAAAAGCAAAGGAGATTTTTTTTTCTTTTTCTTCCCCTATCTGACTGCTGAGCTGGCACATTGATCTCCTTCCTTTGGGAGTCTGGATTCTATAAGATTCAGACTAGATGGTACACCATAGATGCTCTAGCTCACAGACCTTGAAAAACACATAACCAGCCTTTACAGGTCTTCTAGTCTTCAGCTAGCAGATGGAAGACAATGGAACTTCTCAGCTTAAACAGTCATGTGAGGCAATACTTTATACTTTCTGTCTCTCTCTTTCTCACACACATACACACACACACACACATATATAAACACACACATATAAAAATAAGTTTCTCTATGTGTCTGTTTCTCCAAAGAAATAGGACCAATATCTATTTGAACCAATATTTATATCTATATATACATACACATTTGTAAAATAGATATAATTAGTCAGATATGTATTACTCTGTTATGATCTGCCTGAATTTACACCATGTTTGTCATTCCATGGACTATGGTGATAGTGGTAAAAGGGGGATTATATCCTTTCTTTATATTAGAACATCTTCTTCCTGATCAGAGCACAGTGGCACATGCCTGTAATTGAAGATATTTGGGAGACTGAGTCAGGAGAATGACAAATTCAAGAGAGTCTCAGCAATTTACCATACCATTCAGCAACTTAGTAAGACCCAGTCCCAAAATAAAATATTAAAAGAACTGTGAATGTAGTAGCTCAGTAGCTCAGTAGTAAAGCACTCCTGGTTTCAATCTCTAGAACCAACACACACCCCCACCACAAAAAATAATAATAATAATATCTTTTCCTTGCTAGAATCTGAAGTGAAAACAGATCTTTCAGAACATTCCCTTTGTTAGCATATTAGGGTCCTGAAGAGAAATACAATTACTATATTATAAATAATATGTATAAATATACATATAATAAGTTACATATGTTATATATAATATATAAATTACACATTATGTTACATAATACAATATATATATTGCATGAATATATGTTGTATGTATAATACATAATGTATATAATATGTTGTGTTTCTTTGGAGAACCCTGACTAATATAGTTATTCAGAATATGTTCTTGGGTCATATAATGGAGTTTTTTTGTTGTTTATTTTTCCCTCAGACCCATCAAGAAAAAGACATTTTGATGTAAAAAGAGGACAGGATCTTCCTCTTGCCACCACACTCACCATAGTCCACAGAATGCCGAACAAGGCAGAGAATTCAGCAGGCAGACCATGACAGCAATTATAGTTGAAGATTTTAAAATAAACAAGGAAATTGCAGGCAAAATCTGTGATATGAGAGGGAAAAAAGGGCCTAAAGAATATCTCCCAAGTATTTTGAATAAATTTTAGGCATACTAGTTAGGGCCCTAGAAGGAAAAAAGAAGACATACACAAATTGGGTAACTGAGGAGAATTTAATAAAAGGAACTATTTATTGTAGTGTGGGAAATGCTTAGGCAAAAAAACAAGAGAAGAGAAATATCTCAGGTTGGCATCCACTCTTACAAGAGCCAGGTCAGAAGGGTCAGAGTAAGAGCTTAGGTAATAAACCCTAAAGAGAACTTCATGGCATGGTTGACTGGCTGAGGCCTTCAAAAGAAGGTTATGACCAACACATAATACCCTGGAAGGGAGGACCTCAGGAAATACCAACCTCATGTTCTTCCTTCTCTCCATTCTCCTGGGGTTCTCCATTTGGGAAACCCAACTATACACCAATAAGTTGACCTTTTCTCAGGTCAGCCTCCCAGGGGAAGGGCTGTGTAGAAAAGGAAGGAGGTATTTGCAGAGGCAAATGAACGATGTCCACATCTACTAGATGTATAATCAAATGATTTCCCAACTGCCAAATGAAAATTTTTCTGTAATTACATGACATAAAGATGTAAAATATTTCATATATTTGGATAAGAGTTGATAAACACATATACTGAAATGCAAGATATACATAGAAAACCTAAGGTAGCATAAGTTCAGATATTCTTGTTTTAAACTCAAAGGCATATTTATAGAACCAAATCAGAAGAGGCAAACCACAGAGGAATCTGGAGGACAAAATTTGAGGCTTAGAAATATCAGTAAGAAAAACTTTTAGGAAGGGAAGTGGAAGCATCAAGAAAATTTGACAGTAGTGTCATAAAAGATGAAGAAAAGTGTTGCAGAGTGAAGGAGTCCAAATTTTTGAAAGCAACAGAGAAAAGAACAAGAAAATTGAAGGCCATTGCCTTTGGAGAAATATAATTTTAGAATTAGTGAGACAGTTCTAAACTCTCATTCTTTGGATATGTGTATTTAGCTATTATTTGACTGTGTCCACCCCCCTGCCCCTGCAAATGCATGTACAATTTCCACAGATTAAAAAAAAAAAAAAAAGGACCAAACCCAACAACAACAAAAAGTATTCAACTGTAATTTCAATCCCACAATTTTAAGGTACTCGCTCTTAGCATCTGTGGGTAATGAAAGAGCACATGTGTGCCACAAAGTGGGGCATCAGTAAGGGTTTGCTGAGTTCACTGAATGAATTACAGTGGCCACAGGTGACCTCCCTGGGGAGGGAGGTTAACTAGCAAAGCAAAAACTAAGAGGAAGAGCATAGAAGGACCAAGAAGCCTAATTTGGGCTTAAATTTCCATAAAGAATAAAATTGTTTTCTAAATTACTAACTTTGTTCATAATTGCCTATTTGTTTTACCAGCATCTTCTTGACAGCAGTCAGTGAGTGACTATTAGACCCCTCAGTAAAGCATATTGTGATGCTAATACAAGATAGAAGAACATCAGGCGGTTTGTAGGCTTAGCCCCTTTGGGAAATAATTTAGCTGTACAAATAGCAGAGCTGTTATAACTCCAGTGTACTCCAGGCCTGTGTCACTATCCATGGGGATCATATTTAATGGTTCAGTGAGGCATTGGCAATTCTCAGCAAATAGCAATACTTGGAGTTCGGTAGCAAAACCAAGGTACTGGGTGGTCTCTTCCAGTTACAGTGCATCACTGTTTGTCAGCTAATTGTCATGGGAGCTTCCCACATGGAATGGTATCCAGGATTAGAGCAGAAAGCTGGGCTGGAAACTAGGGACCGCCTATGTCTTAATAACAGAACATGTACTTAATCAAGCAAATAAAGATAGGGCCTGCTTATCATGAAGTACATAGAGCCTAAGGCCTGAGATGCTTTTAGGGACCCATGATTTTTTTGTTTTTATGTTCATTGCTCTCAAAATCAGAACATAATAGTAATATATTGTAATAACTCAAGCCTTGTTTTTTTTTTTTTTTTTTTTTGGTTTGTTTGTTTGGGTACCTAGGATTGAATTCAGGGGCACTCAAACACTGAGCCACATCCCCAGCCCTATTTTGTATTTTATTTAGAGACAGAGTTTCACTGAGTTGCTTAGGGCCTCGCTTTTCCTGAGGTTGGCTTTGAACTCACGATTCTCCTGCCTCAGCCTCCCAAACCGCTGGGATTACAGGCATGCGCCACAATTGTTTTTATATCTATCTATATATACATTTGTGTGTGTGTGTATCATGAAGCCCACAGAGGAAAACATGCCAAGGGTCCACAAAAGTCCTAAATGCCTCAGAGTGAGACTAAAGAGAGAAGATGAGAAGTCAGTGGCCACATGAATTTCTGGGGCTGACCTAGGAACACTAGTGCCCAGATTTTGGTAAGGGCAAACTCTCAGTTGATCGCCTTTCAACCTTGAAATTGTCTCAAAGACGTATGAAAACCATCACCATTCAGGACTTGAGGAAGCAAAGGCTATTGGTCCAAAGAGATGTCCAAGGACAGCAATTTAAACATGTTAGAGGACACACAGAGGATGATGGTAATAAAATAATAATTCTATAAAATGGGTGCACTGTGCTGATCCCCACATGCTTTCTTTGCCAAAAAGCAATTTACCTGCAGCCCTGCTTGCTCTAAGTACACAGGATATGTCACATTGCTCAGCAAACTACCTGTTATCTGGAAGGAAATGCATGTAGAGAGCAACATTGATAAGAGGAATCCAAGTTACTTTGAAGGGAGAGACTTTTGTGACCCTTCTTCACAGACCAGACTCTGGTAGATAAGGATAATTCCTCCTAACCATAAAACCTGTAGAAATGATTACGAATCCAATTAGAACCAAGCAGCATGGGCCAAGGGGACCTAGAATTGTCATGGCAGCAGGGACTTGAAAGACTCATGTCACCCTGCTGTCAGTCAAAAGTCAAGAGGTGGACCTGGACAGGAGTCTCTGGAAATTTCTCTGGGATCCCCAATAAAACTGGAGTGCAGGAGAGGCATGTTGTTCCTCCCCTCTCCTCTCTGAGAGGATCTACTCTCTCCCTTGAATGTCCCCTTTCTCTTTTCCTATCCCTTCAATAAACTCATGCCTATTACTCTGAACAGCATGTCTGAAATCTTTATGACTTGATTGGATGATTGGGGTTTGAAGGGCAGGTCTTCACACGGCCTCAGTTTCTCAGAGGGCCCCAGCTCTGTAAAAAACACATGGAGCCCACAAGACACAAGTCTGAGTGACCACCAACCGTGGACCAAATTTACAAACCAAATATTGATCGTCACATCTCTCTCTACACAGTTGAACTGATTTACAAGCCTCAAAGTTAACAGTAAAATATGAAACATGATTTCTCCCACATGCCTAGTGTCTTAAAGTAAGAGCAACTCATCCTCCAAGAACCCTGGGACAGAAAATGAGGAGCTCATAGAGAAGTAACAAGCAAGAAAGATGAAAGGAGAAGATGGTGTTCTTGCTGAAAGATTTATGTGATTTTTTTTTTTAACTTGCTCCCTAAACCTGTTCCCATCCATGAAAATATAAGAGGGAGTGAGCGTGGCAGTGGTGGCTTTATCAATCATATGACCTATCAACAAGTAGCCTCCTGTGTTCTCCATCTGTGGGAAGAAAAGCTTCCTGACTGCTCTGAAAACATGCTAAGGAGAAATACAATCCTCCTGGCAGGAATCACTTTTCAGCTCGGTGTACACTCAGAAGGCACGAGGCCCTATGTGGGAAATGAGGATGTGACAGTCACTCAAGCCAAAGAAGGATCACTTTATGGCAGACACCAGCACCAAAGGCTAGAATGGAGATTTCATGACCATTCCTTGCCACTGAGTAGCCTTTTGAAAAGATCCAGATACCTAAATTTAATGATTTGATGGCAGGTGTCATTCAAAGGAACAGTCATCAGTGGACTCAAAGGAAACTGTTTCCTACTAAGACTCATGTCTCAATGTATCCTAATTATATTACCACATACAATTCATCAAGTACTTTTCATATCAAAGCTATGTTTGGGTATCCTTTTTTTAGCTGAATAAAGCTTATAGTCAAAAGAGGTAAAGTTATTTTTTTCATTCCCTCTGAAAAGTTTACAGCACAGCAAAATAGCCAAGCTATTTAACATCAAGAGCTTTATAGAATCTCACCACAAAACTCAGATATGTCTATATATATTTCAGAACTTTCAACTGTCTTTCCACCTGACAGCCTCAGTCTCCATAGAAATCCAGTTGAAATTCCCTTCAGATGGTCAGTGTTAGAAAAGTAAATACTGTGTGATTTTCAGAAAGCAGAATAACAATCCAAGCTGTCAGGGTGGCAGCTGATCTGTCAATAAGTCTTCGACTCAATGAAAAGCCCCTAGTGTAATTAAACATTTTCTAGGGCAACGCAGAGCCATGAGTCATCTACTAGAAACAGTATCAAAAGGATGGCAGAGGATGCCATTTACCAGGATCTTGTCACTCACAGTAAGCCTATATTTAGATAAGTTAAAGTTGAAATCCGAACTGTGTTTGATGACAGATCCCTGGGCACAACTGGGCTACCGTTTGCTTGAAATGCAGAATGGATGGTGTCACTTCAACTGTGGGCCAAAAACCAACTCAGCACCTAGAATTCCAGGTCATCAGATCCTACCCTTCAAACCTGTCTGCAGGACTTAGTCTGGTAACTTCAAACCAAGTAACCTAGGGTTTGGGAGTCCTAAGATAAAACTGACCTAGGGTAGCCTATCTTTGAACATTACACAATTCTGGGATTAGGAGCTAGAGTAGGAAAAAAGTCTTATCAAGTCTTTTAAAACAGCATGTGGATCATTAATCACTGCTTAATGATAATTGTGTGTGAAATATTTTAAATTTTAAAGACAGTTAATTATAAATAATGGAGGATGTATAATAAGGCACCCTTTGACGAAAGAAGCTCAAAATACAAATTAAGTCTGCATTTGCACCTACTTGGTCTCCCAAACACAATATTCTGCCATTAGTCATATTTATATCATGAAAAGGAAAATACTTAAAATTTCATGACTTGAAATGATAAAATTAAAAGAAAAAAGATTAATACATTTGATTACAAAATTTGTAAACCTTGGTATTTTGTAAAATAACATAAATTATAGAAATATTTAAAATTAGAATATTTTAAAGAAACATTGCAATGATCATATGTCAATCTGAACATGCTTTTAAGTTACCTATATTACATGTAGACAAAATATTGACTTGAATAAAAGACATCAATGTATATTTCACAACAGAAGAAATGACTGTCAAAGTTTTCTAGAAACAAATATATTCAAATTAAAATGAGAATATATCATTTTTCAAATGTTAAATTATTAGAATTTCTAAATAAATGATATCCAATAATAGTTTTTGTAATATTTTTTAGTTGTAAATGAATCTTTTATTTTATTTATTTATTTATTTATTTATATGCAGTGCTGAGGATCAAACCCAGGGCCTCACACAGGCCAGGCAAGTGCTCTACAATTGAGCCACAACTTCAGCCCCCAATAATAGTTTTAATAACATTGGTGAGAATATAAGTTGGAGCAGCATTTCTCAAAAGAATTTCATTACAGTTATTAGAAACCTGAAAGAATATTCAAGTCATACGCATGGATCTTGGGAGCCTATTCAGAGAATGCAGTAAGGGAGCCTAACCATTCATATGCTCTTGAGGAAAGAATGATCATTCTCTCCAACTTCCAAGGGAATGCCCTTGGCATTGCTGAGAGAATAAACACTCAGACCTCACTCAGCTGCATTCTGGAATGGAAGCTACAACTAGATCATTCATACAACCCTTTTTGGGGGCTGTTCAATTTCCTCCTCAGAATCAGCTTTTAGAAAATAATCAGATTCTGTACTTATAGTTTTATTTTCAAAGATCTTCATTACAATAAGAAATTTATAAGTTACTATAATTTATAATAGGAGGGGAAAAAGTCCAAGAAAGAACAAATTTCTACCAATATTAACATACATTGTCTATTAAAATACATTTTTAAAAAATAGAACGTTAAGAATAAAATCTAATTGATAAAAGCAAATGACCCCTGCAATATAACAGTATGTATAAGCAGAAAATCATAATACATATGATGTTGACCTCTGGATTGTAGAACTAAGGCTGTTTAGAAATTTTTCTTCTGTGAATATGTGTTTTTGATGAAGTCAGACAGGTTTGGTTAAAGAATGTTTTGGAAATTCTAAATACAGCACCAAAATTCTATTTGATAAAAATTATTGATTTAATGCCAATTGATCACAATAATCAGAGTATAGTCTTCCTTCAAAAGATATTATAGAGGTTTTAAATTTTCATAAAATCTTTTCTGTTTAAAAAATAAATAAATCTAAATGACCTAATTAGTCTGTGCTTCACTCACATTCCTACTTTATAACAGGAAAAGGTCAATAAAATCATACTCTTCATGAGTTCACAAATTCACACGTAACTTCAGCCCTCAGTGTTAGAAATGACCTGTAACAGTAGGCAAAAATAGGAAATGCTATTTTCACTATTGGCTTCCTATGGATTCCTAGTGTCTAATGTTCTTTGAACAGTTTTGGACTACCTCTAAATAACAGCTGTGAGGGGGAACTGCAGTACTTCAATCCTTGTTTTTGGCAGTAAGTATTTGTTTTTAATGTGAAAGCAAACAACGAAAGAAAACCTTTCCATCTGCTTTTATCAGAAAGAAAATCAAACGGAAGTCACAGTATCCTCAGCAAATAGCACTTGACTTTGGTGCACAAACACATCCTTCATTTATAGACACAGCCTCCTGAAGTGTTAGGTCAACATTAGAATGATAAATAGTCAGGGGCCATGTGCTTAGGGAGATTTGGGGCAATGTGGAATAGGGCTTCCCCACATTTTCCCAGTCTGGGGTTGCTTGTCTATTGAGTTGAATCTCTAGGTGAAGATTCTGAAACGTTAGTCTCATTTCTTGCCAAAACGAGCATGGTTGCACTAATTTTCTCCTTCCTTAAAAATGCCTGTACCTTAGAGATCAATCCATGCCTTATTCATTTTACATTTATGGACTTGTGAAATATCTATCTTACAAATAGCAAGAGGCTAGATCACTGCCTGCCAAGCCCATAGACCATTAGACAGGGCTACATGAAAGTGATAATGAGAGTTACAAGGCACATCAGTATGTAAAGCAGCAAGCGAGCTGCTAATTAAAAGTAACTTGGGAAATTGGATTAAGATAGCAAATACAACAAACATGTTTGTTTCTAAGTCCCTATTCAAATCTCCACAAATGACAGAAAACACACCCATTTTCTTAAGTGGTAGGTTCATTATAGCAGTGGAAATTTATAAGACAGTCACATTTGGACCAGAAATTTTAAAGAAATCTCCAAATGGAAAGCAGGTGGGTTAAATATATACACAGAAGAAGATTATCACAAAAGGTAGGAAGGGCTTCAAAGTTGCTGCATACCCAGAGAGCTGCACACACATTAGGTAGATTGTGTAAATACCTGTGAAGAGGTTAGAATGTTAAATAATTGCTCTCCGCTCTCTGCAACACACACACACAGAAGCAACAATAGAGATCTTTGGAAGATAGCAACTTTGATGCTGTGAACATGGACTACAGAGGTAGCGCAGAATCTCCTGAGTCAGGAGGAAAAGGGAATCTCAATGCTAAGAAAATGAGCTCCTGATATTTGTCAACAACATGTTGTACCACTGCTTTATCATTAAGGAGGTTACACCAAGCAGAACTACATCTACGGACAGGCAAATAGAGACTCTCTGGCACAAAGATGACATCCAATCCAGAATCATGAAACATTTTTAAAAAGCCAACTCCACGTAATAAAAGCACCAAATTAAGAATGAGAAGAATTAACACCTGAGGAAATAAACAGCAAATAGAAAAGAATTATTTTTGTTTAATTTGTTCTAATTAGTTATACATGACAGTAGAATGCATTTTGACACATTGTACACAAATGGAGAACAACTTCTTCCTCTGGCTGAACATGGTGCAGAGTCACACCGGTAGTGTCATCATACATGTATCTCATTCCACTGTCCTCCCTACCCCCACACCCCTCCCCTTCCCCTCACTCCCCTCTGCACAATCCAAAGTTCCTTCACTCTTTCCATCCCTAGCCCTTGCCTCCATTTTGGATTAGCAATTGCTTATCAGAGAAAACATTTGGCCTTTTGGTTTTTTGGGTTTGGCTTTTTTCACTTAGCATGATATTCTCCAGCTCCATCCATTTACCTGCAAATGCCATAATTCCATTCTTCATTAAGGCTGAGTAATATTCCATTTGTGTATAGGTATCAAAAGAACTTTGTTTATTAAGTTCAGATATAATTTGCATAAGTAAATGCCTAGTTTTCAACAGTGCAGTCTGATAAGTTTTGACAACTATGTACACTTGTGCCATTAATACTCTAAAACATGTTTTAAAACATATCACTTCAGAGAGTTCTTTGTTGCCCTTTTCACTTAAAAATTTTCAATCTTACTTAAATATTTATTTCTATGGACACAATATTTGTTCATATTTATGAGGTATAATGTGATGTTTGATTTGTGTATCTATTAGGTAGAGGCAACAGATTTTCAATTTCAAATACCATACAATATTTTTATTATTTCTTGATTTCACATAAATGAAATCATAAAGTATATATTCTTTCAATCAACCTGATGTTTTGATGTTCATCTATGTTGTATACATAATAAGCTTACACTTTTTAATAGAAAAATAGTGTTTCATTGGACAATTATACTCCATATAGTTGATCCATTCTCATATCAAAAAGACATTTGACTTGATTCCAGTTTGAGGCTATTATGAATAGAGCTGCTATGAACACTCTAAAGCAAATATTTTTTGGTAAGAATGGGACCACTAGCCACAGGGTAGATGGAAGTAAAGCATCTGTATCATTTGACACTTCAACCATTAATGTATTAGATTTCTGTTTGCCCTACATCCCAACCAACATTTGGTGGTGTCAGTCAATTTGATTTTCACCATTCTAGTTGGTATCATATGGCTTAAATTTGCATTTCTGTGATGAGTAATGATATTGAGAACATACTCATGCAATTCTTAATGATTCATGTATCTTCTTTTGTAAAATGATTGTCCAGTTATAATTTCCATTTACTGATCATGTTCTTTGTCTTTTAATTGTCAACATTTAAAGATCTTAAAATATTCTGAATGAGTCTTTTGTCAGATATTTAAAGAACTCATATTCAGAATATATGACTGTTACCTTGGTCATTACTCCATCAATTCTGCATGGATCAGTCTCTGGACTCTACTTATTTATCCAGTCAGCCAATACCATACATAGGCTTTATGATTCTGGCTTTATACAATTTTTTTTTTTTTTTTTTGCTATTCTTCTTTTTTAGGATAGTTTTGTGTAATCTAGATTCTTTGCATTTCCATGTAAATTTAGCTATTGATATCTACTAGGATAAAAAAATTCTATTAAATTTTGTTTGACTTTGCTTTGAATGTAGAGATCAATTTGAAGAGGATAGACATCTTAACAATATTAGGTCTTTGAATCTATAAATTTGACATATGTCTCCATTTATTTGGTTTTCTTAATTTCTCTCTCAATATTTTATAATTTCCCATGTACAGCACTTGATAGCATATCTTTCACTAAGCTTAATACCAAGTAGTAAATGCCTTATGATTCTGCTGTAAATTTTTTATTTTAATTTTCCAATTGTTGATATATAGAAATAAAATCTTTAAAATATTAACTTCTATATTGAAGTTGTGCTAAATTCCATTATTAGTAATAGTACTTTTGGGGTTAGGTTCTTTGTATTTTCTATGAAAACAGTCATGTTGTCTGCAAAAAGGAAAAAAAAAAGAAAAAATAAACAGCAGTTTTACTTCTTTCTTTGAAATTCATATGCAGCAGTTTTTACTTCTTTCTTTGAAATTCATATGACTTTTCTTTTTCTTGCCTTATTGCAGTAACTAGGATTTATAATGCAATGTTAAATAAAAGTAGTGAAAATATATATTCTTGTTTTGATAACAATCTTAGGGAATAAAATTTATTTGAATCTATATGAAAGTTTTTTAAAATAAATATTCTTTATGTACTATAATGTTTCCTTTCATTCATTACATACTGAGACTTTGTGTTATAAAAGAGTGCTATTTTGGTCAGATTCTTTTTTTTTTTTTTTTTTTTTTTTTTTTTTTTTTTAATCAGGATAAGCACTGCTTCAGGTTTATCTCAATAATGTGGAAAATTACATGGTTAATTTTTTTTTTTAAGTTAAACTAACACTGGATTCTAAAAATAACACTTGGGCATAAATTGTTATTCATTTATATATTGATGAACCCAATTTGCTAATTTTTTATCAAACATTTTTTACATGTGTAATCATAAGGTATACTGGACTTAATTTTTTCTCATAATAGCTTTATCTGGTTTTGAAATCAGAAAAATGCTCGTCTCATAAAATAATGTGGAAAGTGTTTATAACCACTATATGTTTTGACAGATTTTAGATAAGGTTGGGAGATAAGGAGAGAGAGAGAGAGAGAGAGAGAGAGTGTGTGTGTGTGTGTGTGTGTGTGTGTATTCCTTAAATGTTTGATAGAATCAAATTAGTGAAGCTATCTGGTCCAAGGATTTGGGTTGTGGGAAGATTTTAAATTACTAATTCAATTTATTTAATAGATTTAACCTATTCAGATTTTCTATTTCTTGATTCAATTGAAACGTTTGAAGATATGTAGTGGTGTCTTCTTTTTAAATTTTTCATCTTGGTCTTTTTTTGTTCTCTCTTATTTTCTTGATCTGTATTTCCAGACTTTTATCAAATTTATTAATTTCTACAAGAAACAGATTTGGTTGTCATTTCCATTTTATGTACTTTTGGCTAATAAAAATATTTATTTTCTTCTACTTAACTTTTGTTTAAATTGTTCTTTTTTATACTGTCTTGAGCTTGAAGTTTGAACAATTGATTTTGGATCTTTCTTTCATGATTTTGTCTTTAATCCCTGGAAGATTTGATTTGATGTTTTCTAAATGGAAAGTATTTGGAGTTTCCAAATAAACTTACTACTACTTATTTCTGACTTCATTCTATACTGGTCAAAAAATAACCACACATGAGTCCAAGCATTTGACATGTACTGCAATTTGTCTTATCACTCAGTACATACTCTATTTTAGTGAATGTTGCATTTGCACTGTTGAAGAATGGGTGAATTCTGCAATGATTGGGTATTGTGTTCTGTATCAATATGGATGAAAGAGTTTATAGGGCATAAGCTATTCCAACAATTACTAATAAAGAGATGTTAACATATCCAATTATATTTGTGGATTTGGTCTCTTTATCCCTTTGGTTTTATTGAGTTCTGCTACCTGAATATTACAGCTCTATTATTATGTACATACACATTTAGTATCATTGTCTTCTTGATAAGTGATGTTTTGATAAAATTTTTATCTTTCACTTCTACCATTCTTGCAATTGTCTTTGAGCTTTGCTATTTTTAGTGTACATATAGAATAAATTTTTTAAATCTTTCAATAAAAATGTATCTTTATATGTGAAGTATATTTTTTATTCATGGCATAGAGTTTTTCTTGCTTTTAAAAAGTCCAACAAGGCCTTATTCACATGAAGTGTTTAATTCTAATATATTTCAATAACTGTTGCTATTTTTATACATTTCATCATGATATTTACCTTCTATTTGCCTCATATGATATTTTTCACAGTTTCTCTTTTCTCCCTTCTTTTGTGTGGATCAGTATGTATATCTCCTCAATTGATTATTTTTTTCTTTTTTGTTCTAATTAGTTACATATGACAATAGAATGAATTTTGATTCATTGTACATAGATGGTGTGAAAGTTTTTATTTCTATGGTTGTACATGATGTAGAGTCACACCATTCATGCGATCATACATGTGCCTAGGGTAATGATGTCCACCTCACTCCATCATCTTTCCTATTCCCTGCCCCAGCCCCTCCCCACACTCCCTTTACTCTGTCTTAAGTTCCTCCATTCTTCCCAAGCCCTCCAACCCTATTATGGATCAGCATCCAGTTATCAGAGAAAACATTTTGGCTTTGGTTTTTTGGAATTGGCTTACTTCACTTAGCATGATATTCTCCAACTCCATCCATTTACCTGCAAATGCTATAATTTTATTCTGTCTTAATGCTGAGTAATATTCCATTGTGTATATATACCACAGTTTCTTTATCCATTCATTTATTGAAGGGCTTCTAGGTTGGTTCCACAGTTTATCTATTGTAATTTGAGCTACTATAAATATTTATGTGGCTGCATCACTGTAGTATGCTGATTTCCTCTGGGTATAAACTGAGGAATGGGATAGTTTGGTCAAATGGCGGTTCCATTCCAAGTTTTCTAAGGAATCTCCAGATTGCTTTCCAGAGTGGTTGCACCAATTTGCAGTCCCACCAGCAATGTGTGAGTGTGCCTTTTCCCCCAACATCCTCACCAACATTTATTGTTTGTATTCTTGATAGTTGCCATTCTGACTGGGGTGTGATGAAATCTTAGAGTAGTTTTGATTTGCATTTCTCTAATTATTGAAGGTGTTGAACATTTTTTCATACATTTGTTAAACATTCATATATCTTCTTCTGTGACGTGTCTGTTCAGTTCCTTAGACCATTTATTGAATAGGGTTTTTTTGGGGTTTTTTTTTGGTGTTTTTTCATTTCTTTATATATCCTGGGGTTAGTTCTCTATCTGATGTGCTTGTGAATAAGAATTTCTCCCATTCTGCAGGCTCTCTCTTCACATTATTAATTGTTTCCTTTGTTGAGAAGAAGCTTTTTAGTTTAAATCCATCCCATCTAATGATTCTTGATTTTATTTTTTGTACTTTAGGAGTCTTGAACATAATCAGACGTGATGAAGATTAACATGTACTACTTTGTATTACTTTATCAGTGCTACATCAGAGATTACAATATATACTTATCTTTTCACATTCTACTTTCAAATAATATAATACTTAAAGAAATGTAAAAACATAGAATTATAATTCATTTATTCTTCCTCCCATTTGGATATGGTATAAACTTCAAAATTCATTATTTTAGCCTTAATCAGTAAATGAAAACTTAGGTAATATAAAATTTTGTGCTGACTTTCTTTTTATCACTTTAAAGATGCTATTTCATTTCTTTAGGTTTCCTTTGTTTGTGGTAAGAGTCCAGCTATAATCAGTATCATTTTGCTTTTTCTTCTCTAGTTGCTCTTTAAATTTTCCTTTTGTATTTGCTTTTTAGTAGTTTTGCTAAAATAAGCCCAAGTATGCTTTTCATGCTTAGGACTTCCTGAATTTCTTGGATTTGAGGTTGATCTTTTATTAATTGTGGAAAATTAAGATTGTATTTAAATACTTCTTCTGCCTCAAAATTGATCTTTTCCTCTTTTAAAACTAAAAATACAGATTTCAGAAGCTTTGTTCCTTTTAAATTTTTTTAACTTTTTAACATTTATTTGGAAATTTTCTAATGATCTATCTTCTAATTCACTGATTCTTTCCTTTATTATGTCCAGTGTACATTAAGGTCATCATATGACTCATTTATATTTCAACTTTTATATATTTTTCTCTCTTGAAATTACTCATATTTCCTCATGTGATGTCTAACTTTTTCAAGATATTCTAATGTATGTACATAGTTTTTTAATGTTTCCACCTGACCATCACATTGTTTGGTCTATCTCTGGGCATGCTGCTCTTGACTGTCCTTTGTGGGTCAGATTTTACTGATTCTTTGCATGTCTTATACCTTTTGATCATATGCAGACATTTTGTTATAAAAATGAAGCACAATTGTGGGTAAAGAAATAAGATTTAATGCCAATAAACATCATGCTTCTTTGTCAGGAATGAGTGGTAAGGGCTAAATCAGCTTAATCTGTAATATAACTGAATTGTATCTCGGTTTTGCTGAGTTTATTTAGACTTAGTTAATTATTGGCTTCAAATGTTTGGAGGAAAGAATAAGACTTTCCATTCATCAAAACTCCATAAGTAGAGGTACATCCACATAATGATATAAGAGGCACCAAATGTTTCTACATAAGAAATTCAATAAAAAAGCAGAGTTTAAAATAGAGTGCTTTGGTGGTATAAAAGAAATTAAAGATGAATATCCTGCCAATAAGAAGAGTAGTCAATGGGCTATACTAATATTTCAAATGTATGAGTCTGTTCTACATGAAAATAAAGTAAGTACTAGCCACGTATTTCTATTTAAGTTTAAATAAGTTAAAATTGAATTAAATTAAAAATTCAGTGTCCCAATCATACTAACTGCATTTCAAGTGCTCAATAATCACACATGGCTACTGTACACTACATTTGACAGTGCAGATTCAAAACATTTAGATCATCACAGAAAGTTAAAGGTGTGGTTCAGGCTGTGGTGTTGATGGGAGACCAAATCTAAGGGCAAATCTGAGTCAGGAGAGGGATAAAAGGAGGATTAACAGAGCACAGTGGTAAGTGAAGCAGCACTGTTCCATAATCACATGGATTTTATTTGAGAAATTTTTAAAATCTGTATAAAAACACACTCAAGTCAGGGGCACTGCAAAATCAGTGCTTGCTGTGTTGCACAATTCACCACAATATTTTTTTCAATATAGGAAAATACCATAACTGATAAGATAAATATTATGATAGCAAGTTTTTTTCTCCCTCCTCTCCTTTTCTGTGGGTAATTACCAATGTCTGTAATTGACAACAGTTGATCAAATCAAAATAGGAAAACTAATAATGAGCCAGATTCTCCCACCACATTCCACCCGTCGAAGTCAGTGAAAGCTCTGTGCGCACAGGGAGACACATGGCGAGCTAATCTGGCCCAGTATTTACCCAGCACTTTCAATCTGAGAATCTTAAAATGTTGAGCAAATATTCACTTGCATAGGCCATCCTAGGAGATAAAACCATCACTTACACATCTAACTAAATTGTGTTTTAGCATTTGAGCTAAAGACTTCATTCCACCTAAAAATTAGTATTTTTAAAGTGTATTTCCTTCTTTCCATACATGTTTGTGTCAGAATTCACAAGATCTGAGCCTTCTGTTCTAAATTAAATTTGAGTACTCTTCATGGCTTTATTCAATTTAGCCTTTCAAATTCCATTGCCTTGACCTCAGATAAGAAAGATAATCACTCTTTCTCATTACGACCCAAATTAAATAACTCTGCTCACCTAAAAACATATTCATGTGCCTTACATAATTTATTCTTGATTTTAAATTTATTGGATTTTTTTTCCAGATGAACTGTATACAAATGTGTTAATTGAATCTTGTTCTCAATTAACCACAAGTGGATTATCCAATTGGTAGGTCATTCAGACATCCTGGCCCTCTTTTCTCCCCCTAAACTGCTAATTTGTGGACGGCTGTCCCCGTCACTCTGCAGCTGGCCCTTGTGTCATTAATAGCAAAGCAGGCTGGGGAGGGAAGAAGAGTGAGTGCTATTTGGCCTCAGTCACTTGGTTAATTAGAGAAAGAGATAATGCTGCCAATTTGCCCACTAATTCAACAAAAATGTATTCAAGTTCTGAAATACACAAGGGGAATATCAAGATATAATCGTGGACAGTCTCTACCCTAGAGAAACAGAAAAGAAGGAAAGGAAAAGATTTTTCCCAGTTACCACGGGTGGTAAGCAAATCTAATTCCACACATAAACACTGGAAAGTCCTTTCCAGGTCCTCTGTTCACATTATCCTTGCCATGCCTCAATTGGTCTTATCCCCATGTTCCCAGTGGTGGCCAAGTCTGAGACAGCCTCTCTGGTACTAAAGTCTGTGGCCTACAGCAGACCACAGCATAAGTCTTGAGGGCACATGGGAATGTGTAAGTTTTAAGTCTCTTTGGTCTTTAAATAACTTGTCATGTCCCTGGAAAGAACCTAAGAAATTAGGACTAGAAAAGCATAGTGTGATTTTGTTGATGCTGACATTTAGTTCTAATCAGAGGCTGGTTTTGAAGGTGTTTTCTGGGAAAGACAGAATTGTGGTGTGGTAAAAGTCTTAGCTGAAGGGTCAAGGAAACTGAGGTCAAGTCTTATGGTTGCATATAATCAGTTATGTCTCTGACTTCAGTCTCCTCATCTGTCACATGAGGAAGTGAGATTGTGCACATCACAGAGTTGATGTGGAGAAGAGATGCATTACCCTGCCAGCACTTAGAAGGGTGCTGGCTCAGAGTCACTGTTTGGTGTATACCAGATACAAGTACTTCCCACGGTTTTCTAGCCATGGGCAAATTTTAGTGGGACTGGACCTCCTATTCTTCCACTTGTGGAATTGGGGAATAGCATGTGGTCCACAGAGTTTAAGGTTTACTTGAAAGCTCCTCAAAGGCCACCTTACAAGAGAAGAGGGACAGTGAAGAACAGAATGATGCCTGCCTACCACCACCTCTCTCTGCCCAGCTTAAACCATAGCAGCTCTTTTTTATATTTTATTCTTTTGGAGTGAATCTCATTAAGTTCACATATAATTCTAGGGGAAGATGCATGCCAATTTTAAAAAAGAGTTTTAAAACACTGAACCAGAAAGGCCTTTCTGAGTTCTGATGCCATTTGATTTTCAATACTTGTATTAATTAACCTCTTGAGATGCATGATGTTATTAATAAAAAAAATGACATATGTAACTAAAAAGATAAAATCATGACTTCTCTTCCCAAATTATGGACACAAGAAGATCTTTGTCTGGTTATCTAACTAAACCCTTTCAGAGCAATTTTAAAACTTTCGGTCTGCTTCTCTTCTTTTCCTTTCTTTTCCCTTTTACCTAAAGGCTTGGATATTAAAATATATTTGGTTTATCAAAGATCTAATTTTTTATTCTTAAACTGAGAGAACATAATGTTAAGGGACCGGTAAAAAAAAGTGGGGATGACTACAGGATTACAAAAAGTAAATGAAGATTGTTTCATGTGAAAATGAGAAATAATTATTCCACTGTGAAAGAGCAGCTTTATAATTATGGGAGATATCAGGAAAATATTTTTCCTCTTTATAGATTTAAAATGCATGGTCATAGAGAATTAATATAGACCTTGGAAAGATGTGCCTATGTGTCTATGTCAATATTTACCTGCTGGACAATGAGGAGAATGAAAAGGCAAGTTTGATTTGTAACCTAGTATGAGTAACACAGATTGTTAAATATGCCACTGGGAAGGAGGAGAGAGTCTTAGGGACTCTATGGGAGCCATTTGGGATTTCCAGAAGACACAAATGTAACTGTGAAGTGAGAAGGTCTCCAACTCTTTGACACTCCTTCCATCTATAGATGAGACCTACACTTCCTTCCTCAGTGCTGGGAAGTCCCTGTGACTTAGGTGACTATTAGAATATGGTGGAAGTGATAATGCCTCTATTTCTGAGACTAGGTCTTAAGAGCTAACAGCTTTTATTCTGTCTCCCTTGGAATAGCAGCTTTGGGGGAATGACTGCCATGGTGTGAAGAAGCCTAAGGAAGCAACGTGGACAGGTCCTGAAAAATAAGATTCAAGTAAAGAGAGAGAATAGAGTACAGAGGAGCCAGCAATGTCAGTGGAAAAGCCATCTTGGAGGGAATCTTCCATCCTCAGCCAAAGCTACACGGATCAGAGGTGAACCTCCCAGTTGAGTCTTTTCTAAATTTCTGACCGCAAAATTACTAACAAAATAGTTCCTGTGAGTCCCTACATTTAGGAATCTACTGTCACACAGTGATAGACTGAATAGCAAAGATGATAAGGAGGGAGTTTTCAGAGAGCTACAAGTATGAAGAGAGCAGATCATGGTTAGAAACTGAGTACATTCTGTGAGGATTTAATTTATTGGTTTCATTTCCTGTGGTTTGGGGAAATTGTGTTTAATATATACCTGTAAATTTTCTAAGTGGAAATATTTTTAGTTATTGCAATTTTCAGTAATTTTCAGTGGGCTAAACATGTTGCTGGGATGGGAGTATTGCAGAAGATAAAAGAACAAGTTATACAGAGGAGAGGAGTCAGTTCCACATTTGCTCTTCTGTTGAGACCAATTCCTAGGACCCAGATTTCCACAGTTGAAACTGCACCCAGATTTTTTTGTTTGTTTGTTTGTTTTTTGTGATCAGCCTGCTGGTTCAACACAAAGCTGGAAGAATGCAGAAGAAGCACGCAATGCTGAGGATGAGTTTCCATGAGCAAGTTACCTGTGCATGGCAGGACCTCCTCTTTATCAAATATGCTGAAGAGATGTGGCCCCCAAGAGGAGGAAGTCTGAGACGCTCACTGGCAAAGGATTAAAGCAGTGCCACTCACTTCCTGTCCTTTCCATAGTCCAGCACATGACAGGATTTAAAAGATTCTTGCTGAAACTATCATTCCACATTTTATTATTTGCACCCCTTTTTTCAGGTATTAGTCCAAGTGAGGTAAATCCATATAACAGACACTTCTCTAACCATAATTCCTTGAGAAGCATCTCAGACTGCGAAGTCTTTCTCAGCATGTTGATAATTTCAGTTCAGGGATCTTTCTACCTTATAGATGAGTTCTCTGGGAAAGCTCTTCAGAGCTTATCCAAACAGGTTTCTGGTGGTCATTTTTGCCTATGTATATATGTAATGTATCAGGCAGCTGTTAATTAACCTTGGACAAAAATGCTTAATTTTCATTTCAGTGGAAGTATAGAGCACTCTTTCTTACAAATATTGCAATGTTTTCATTGTGAAACATTTTAGGATGACAATTCAATATTCCTGAAGTGTTTTCTATTATGTTCCCCTAATCACGTGTGTAGATATGAACCGCTAATAGAACACACTCAGAAACCCAATCAGCAGTATGAGATGTGCAGAGAGCTAAAGGGCATGGAGTTCAGGTTTTGAGTCTGAAGATGGGGTTTTGTTTGACCCTAGGCAGCTCCATTTGAAAACTATGTACCTTTAGAGTAGTTTTCTTAACTATATCAAATCCTGACATCCATATCATAAATGTAAATAATAATAATATGAATATGTGAATAATCACAGCACTGCCCATTTTGCCTGACCAGTGACATCATTGTATGAGATGTAATAGTAACTTTTTTATTTATATCTGCCTCTGCCATATGCCAGGCACTCTGACAGGCCATTTATATGCATTGCTGGCCATCTTCATTTGCATCGTGCAAAGGAATTATTATGAACTACTGAGGCTTTTCCCAGGATCATACAGCTAATACATTGCACAGCCAGTATTTAAGACAGATTCACTTAACATTAGAGCCATGTTCATTTTACTGTAAATTGTTGATTCTATATAAATACTGTTTTACTTGATATGGGTGTTTGTCTTTTGTACTGAAAAATCCTGAAAGCAAAATAGCTGAATCTTTCTTCTCAGGATATAAGTCACCTAGAAGCCTGGCCAGGAAAAAAAAAAAAAAAAAAAAAAAAAAAAAACTTTCAATAAATATCTGTTGGATGTATAAACAAATGAATAATCAAAAAATGAATTGTCTCTGCTCTATTCGAACCCTGGGCTACATAAATAATATGACATCCTATGCACCTTGGAATAGGAAAAGGACACTCTCGATACAAACAAACAAATATATTAAAGTAACCAAAGACAGTGTTTAAAATGTAGCAACTCTGACACTCATTGCCAACTAGAGCCAATTCCATTAATCAAAAGAGAGAGAAAAAAAAAAAATTCACGTCCTACTGCCTCAGAAACAAAATTGATTTAATACCTTTTGAAATTTTTAAGCTATGTCAAAATCTCAGGTAAAAAAAAAAATCACATTGGTATTTTAAATGGAAGTAAGAAGTAATATCTATGTTCATGCAGTGCAAGGCTGTGATTTTCCAGTCGTTTTGTATTCCTCTAACTAAAATGCTATCTACATCTCACTACTGGTAGATGTAAAGATTGTGAAACAAAATTGGGTATAATCCATCAAGCTCACACCCTGTGCCAACTTTACTCACTCTCTAGAGCAAAGGAACTAGGTAAAAACTTATGCAGAAATGTTTAAATCAGAACTGACAGCTACTGATGAATATCTCCTGGGGAAATTAGCTCTCTCCCCTTTGATTTAAGTCCCCATGCAGTACTGGGCATTTGTATTCCTCTCAAGAGGACAAAAGCAAAGGTTAGTATTTTTGAATAGCTGCTGGTCCTAGTCATGGAATAAAATACTCCCTCCAATCATCTAAAGAGCCATTACAAACATGTGATGTGTTCCCATTTTAAAGATGAGAACACCAAAGCTGGGTAAGGCTATGTAACCTGAGCAAGGCCGTGCAATTCATGAGTGATGGGACCAGGATTTGAAACCATCTGATTTCAAAGCAACAGCTGCTCCCCAGAAGGAAAAGAAATGCTTAGCAGTAACAGAAATTTTTAATGCACTGAATTAAAAGTAAAATCTAATGTAGACTGAGAAAATTTGTTGTTTAGGTTTTGGTTTAGGATAAGGCATTTAAAGAGGGAGAGAAGAGGGGAATGGGAGACCAAGTAACAGAGAAGGGAGTGAGCAGGGAGGGAGAGGTGGTGTGGAGAGCAGATTATTCATGAAATAGGTCCACTAATTTCCAGCATCTATAAGAACTTTTGCAGGGAGAAGGGGAGGGGGTTTAAAATGTTTTAAATTAAGTGCCTTAAGAATTCTTTTCCAAGCTCAATGAGTTTAAGCGCATTCATCATTCTATATCCACTCCACTATAAATCAGACTTCTGAACCCAAATCACCACCAGGAATTTTGTTGCCTGCACAACATGTAGATGAAGTACCAGGAAAGAGACACCACTCACAGTTCAGTGCAGGAGCCACCCTGAGCCTCTCCTACAGACTTTCTTCACACCGAACTGTCCATCACTGCACTCGTGTGTGCTCAGCCTACTCTTTCCTCCATTTTTGTCCAACTCAGTTTTCACACTTGATATTGTAATACTTGTACTAGCTACAAGCTTGATGTGTCTTGACAGCAGTCATGGATCCTTATGATCTAAACCCAGCTGTGTGACATCAAGACACCTCCCCTTTTCTCTACCTCAGTCCTTAGACACCCTTCTCCTAGAATCACCTGTTGGGAAATTATCCAGCTCTGTTCACATCAGACATATGAGTAAGGAGCATACAGGAGTTAGGGGCTTACATCAGTCATTCTCAAACCTGGCCACACAAAATTAGAGAAATGCAAATCAAAACCACTCTAAGATTTCATCTCACACCAGTCAGAATGGCAGCTATTAAGAACACAAACAACAATAAATGTTGGCGAGGATGTGGAGAAAAAGGCACACTCATACATTGTTGGTGGGACTGCAAAATGGTGCAGCCAACTTGGAAAACTTGGAATGGAACCACCTTATGACCCAGCTATCCCACTCCTTGGTCTTTACCCAAAAGACCTGAAAACAGCATACTACAGGGACACAGCCACATCAATGTTTATAGCAGCACAATTCACAATAGCTAAACTGTGGAACCAACCTAGATGCCCTTCAGTAGATTAATGGATAAAGAAAATGTGGTATATACACACAATGGAAGATTACTCAGCAATAAGAGAGAATAAAATCATGGCATTTGCAGGAAAATGGATGGAGTTAGAGAATATAATGCTAAGTGAAGTTAGCCAATCCCAAAAAGCCAAATGCCAAATGTTTTCTCTGATATAAGGAGGCCAATTCACAGTTGGGTTGGGATGGGGAGGATTAGAGGAATACTAGAATGGCCAATGGGGAGGGAGGGGAAGGGAGGGGGCAAAAGGGTGAAGAAAAAAAAAGATGGTAGAATGAGATGGATATCATTACCCTAAATGCATGTATGAAGTCATGAATGCTGTGAATATACTTTGCATACAACCAGAGATTTGTAAAAAAAAAAAAAAAAAAAAAAAAAAAAAAAGTGCTCTATATGTGTAATATGAAATGTAATGCATTCTGCTGTCATTTATAACATCCTAGAATAAAAAATAATTAAAAAAAAAAACCTGGCCACACAATCGTTGGAAGATTTCAGAAAACATTGATACCTTGACCCTACCCCAGAATAATTAAACCATGGTCTCCCAGGTTTCTGTTCAGGCAGAAGTATAATTCAGATCTTTCAAGTGCAGAGCAAAACTCCTGTCCTTGAAAATCTCCTTCAGGCTGATGTCCTGGAGAAAATTCTTCCAACCCATGAACCCAACTTCTGATCTGAATCATAGCTCTGCCTCAGGCTCTCTCTGGTATGCCAACAGAGCAAATGGCAGGTTCAGTCAATAACACAAAAACTTCATGGTGGGTGTTGTATACTATTTCAAACAATTAGTCAGGTGAATGACTGACATTTTCCTGTCAGTGGGTGATTTGTGGTCCATTGGCAGAGATGCATGACTAAGCCTCTGGGTCTTTATACCTGTTGAGAGTATTAGCAGCATTTGGAGATCTCCTGTCATCTGCAGAAATAAGTACTCAGTCCCAAATTTTCCCTTTCATTCCTCTAACTCCTCAGACCTGGATTGCCAAGTTATATCAACAGAAGTAAAGCAAGAATATAAATTACTAATTAGTTTCAGGCCATGGTTCTGCCTACCTGGAAAGCTAAGAACACTTCTAAGGTGAGGAGATACTATTGAGCTCTGGCTATTTGTTTCTTTGCAAGAATGTGGGCTTTACCTTTAGGTTCATTCTACTATTTTTCTGCATATACATTCGAGTCCCAGAATCTTCTGTAGCAATTTCTGTTGACCATATCACTTATTTAAAAATATGAATTCCAAACTAGAATTTAAAGCCTTTCATCAAATGACTCTCATGTTATCCAACCTTGTCTGTTTTTACTCCTCATTTGGATTTCTGAATTTTTCAAATACACCTTCTTCTTGATGCTATGAGACTGACCGGTTTCCATCTCTTCACTTGTGTTAGTCTTCCCAGCAGAAACTCTCCATTCTCCTGTTTCTACAGTTCAACCCTCACCCTTACCTTCCTCTTATGTCATTTTCCTCCAGTTATTCACTTCTCTCATCACTTTCCCCCAAGACGTTCCAAGTGTTCTTTTGTTCCTTTTGCTCAAGGCTAAACCTCCACTGCCTTCAAAATTATAAGCCACCACCTAAAACTACCGAATGATTACTTCTACCCTCTGAATTCATTAAAAGCATTCTTAATATTGGTGCATAAAGAATAGTTACTGGAATAAGCACAATAAAGCTCTATTACAACCCACCCTTCGTTCAGGAATGCCACAGAATCAGTCACTCTATAATGTGTGATATACACTATATTTTTGCATGATGTGAAGTCAACCATAATGCTTTTACACTCTTCTTTTTGCATGATGTGAAGTCATCCATAATGCTTTTACAATCTTCTCCCCATACAAGTGATTCAGCAAAAGTGTTTGTCTCTCTGCATCAACATACTGCTTGGTAAAACAAATTGATTAATTTAATTAAAAATTAAAAGTCATAAGCCTAAAATATCACAGAAATGCTAAAACATGTTTTGCAGCTTCTTATACCTTGTACCTCTGGGAATATCCTCTCTCAACAAGACTTGTAGAAAAGACGTTAAGAGAAAAAAATTTGCAAAACATCACCCAGGCAAAATTAAAATCAAGTGTGACATTTAGATCACCCTATTCTTCAAATCATAAGTTATCATTGGAATTGCTACAGTTTGTCTTGCTACTCACTGAAGAAATACAGCCACTCAGGCTAGATGCTAAATCAAATAAAATTTAATATCCTCTGAAATCACCATAATTTCAGAATAAATGTAAATGAAAAAAACATAAGTTACATTGATTAATTCAAGTAGATTCAATTTTTTATAGGAAGTTTTTCCTTATAAAATAAGTGACTCAAACTCAAAAGAAATAATTTTTATCTTAAGGTCATAAATTGACATTATAGTATTAATTAATTATTTTAAAACATCAGAATTCTAAAAACTGGATTTTGTTTTTGAGTAGAACTTTATGAACTATAAATGATAAAATGTAAAACAAACATGCAATCCTCTTTTTGTCTTAATGAAACTATTCTTGAAGTTCATTCTTTTTTATGGTGGTATTTTTAAATTCTTATTTATTTTTCTGGTGGTATTTTTAAAATTCTCACATTTTCAGAGCAGATTCTTCCCAGACTTAGAAGCAAGTGTGTTGAACTTTTCTTAGGCTTTTCCCAGGTAAGCAAAGAACAAATGTGTTCAACTTAAAAAAAAAAAAGAAAGAAAGAAAGAGAGACACACACAAACGAGCTTAATGCTATAATACTTATATAGCATTAGAGGAACATGGAGACACAATGAAAATGTTCCATTATATTCCAAATACAAATATATATTTTATACACACACACACACACACACACACACACACACACAGTCCAAATATATATATCCAAATTATATTATTTGGATATTATATGTGTATATATATATGTTATCTTCTGTATTTTTCAGACTAGTAGATTCTGATGCAAGTCATATATAATTTTCATTGAAGATACCAAATGACTTTTATAGATGCCCTACAGTGCAGTGAAGTAGTCCTCTTTTTCCCTGAGAGGAAGAGCTTTATTCACCAAGAATCTTGAAGCAAGTCATCAGAAGAACTGAGTTTATATGTTTTGTTACTAGGTTTCTAAGCCTATCAAGTCTATAGATTTTTACCCAAATATTTTATGCTTTAGTCTGCTTTGGAATTCTCTCTTTTTTTTTTTTTTTTTTTGGATCAGTGATACTTAAAATATGGCCAACCTCAGTATTCAAGAATAAAGAAGTAAACCGGGGTCCTATAGAAGGGAGAAAGAGACCTGGGATATTTTCAAAGAAAATCAGCATGATAGAGGAGCTGAGGTTTCTGGGTCTCACTTTACAAGCACTTTGAAGGAAAAAGGTGTTCTACTCGAACATATGAGTTCACACTAATTAGTTAAAATCAAGAAGTTACAGAGCAGCATTTCCAACTCTCTGACTCAGAGTCATCTTTGCCACTCCTTACTCAGTAGAACTATGGTCCCACCCACTGTGAAAACAAAACTGCTTTGCCCAGCCCCCAGGAATCAGCATGTTTTGCTCCCTTGGGAATTTCTAGATACACAAAACTTTAAAAAGCACTATAAGATACCCACAAGGACCAAATTACAGTTCCAGCATATAAGAAATGGGGTTTGTACCTAGTTCTCAGAAACGAAAATGGTAAAAATACCAGTGCCTGCCTCACAAAATGAGATCATGAATATGAACTATGACGAGTAGGGCCCCTAAAAATGGTGCTGTTAATATTCTACATCAGCTTCCTCAGCGCAACCCACACCCACAGACTGCCAGCCCCTGGTGCATGGTGGAGATAAGAACCAAAATTCTAAGACTTTGAGGCACCTGAGTTTCGTGTCTGCAGCACCATCCAACTTCTTTGCAATGAAAGTTCACTTTGACATGAATCAGGGCACTAATACATTCACATACTTACTCAAAATGATGGACTTCTGTGCTTCTGTGAATTAAGAATCAAGGCTGATTTACATAATGTTTAGAAAGCTCACAAACTTCATATTTTGTCTAAAATAATTGTGATTCTCCAAGGTTTTCCCAACTGTGCCAATTTGGCTGAGACGTCTTGCTTGGATTGCCAGCCTGCATCCAGATTTCTCAGTCTAATCTTTGGCAAGATCCTACTAACTCCAGTTTCAGGACCAAGTGACTGGCACCAGCCCAGGAGCCCAAGTATGCTATCCTGCCAAATCAACACTGGCCAGGAAAAGGCTTCAAGAATGTGAAACAAAAGGGTCCTTCCCCTCAGTGCAGAACTCAGCAGAGCCGCCACCCTGCTGCTGGCCAAAGGGATATCTTCACTCCTCCTGTCCAGGGGAGACCATCACTAGCCATGCTATTAGAGGAGCATGAAGGCACAATGAACATGTTCCATCATATCCCAAATACAGAGATAAGAAAGGACAAGGAAACAGTAGAGTCAAATTAGTTCATGTC
Organism: Tamias sibiricus; assembly: GCA_025594165.1. Classification (NCBI taxonomy): domain Eukaryota; kingdom Metazoa; phylum Chordata; class Mammalia; order Rodentia; family Sciuridae; genus Tamias; species Tamias sibiricus. The sequence continues at coordinate 144,636,939 of CM046660.1, read as the reverse complement.
CTATAAAAATAACATCCCAGCAATGGGTTATTCTTTTATATGTCTTGGTCATATATTCAGGGATTATGTAGATGGCAAAAGGTGAAGTGCGTACTCTTAATTATCTCAATAATTGATTGTTACTTACAGTCCAGCTTACCAGTTCACTTTAAGTCCTGAATTATCTTTCTGTGCTATCTACCTTGATCGATAGACCATAAAATTACCAAATCCCCACTTCACTTTGTAATCTATGCTAATAAATATAACTTGCTAATAAATATAACAGTGGCAGCACAGCCAGTAAACTTCACAATTCTGAACATAATTATTTTATATTGCCACTTACAAGCATCAGAATACTAAAGATATAGACATTTAGCCGTAGGAGTTATATATATATTAGGGAATCAGCTTGATCCAACTGCTCACGACACATTCGGGAATAGTAAAATGCAGAGAGGCGACACCAAAACTGGAACCAGCTGTAATTAGAACATATAAATTATTCTTTGCTCTTTTTTTCCAAATCCATGAGCTATTTAATCATAAACAGGGAGACATAATATTATTTCTTTCTGTTTTATCACAATTCAAGTAATTTGGAAATTTATTAATAGCTTCTCTCCAGAGGTTCTGTTTCAGGGCTATTTTCAACCTGAAAGGTAACATTCGATCTGTCAGCCCCAATAGTCTCAGATTTATCAAATTAGGTTATTTAGTTACAAGCTTAATAATGTTCTTCCCTGCATTTATTCAATCCATGGTAGTGCAGGAAAAGCCTTGTGAAACTCAACAAGGAGAAGACGTCAATGTAAATAAATGGTATATTACACATAGATTCAATTAAATACACAAAGCTTGTGCTAATATTAGAGGGTAGATGTGCATATTCTAAAATGCATGCAGGCTAATTAAAAGATCAGAGCTGTTGAAGCTAGCAGTGTACAGTTCAAAACTTTGGGATTCAGGGCATAAGATGCCCTCTATCCTATATAATCAGGGAAGTAAATCATGTTGAGTCAGACAACCATACTAAAGCACTGTTGCAACCACCCCAAGCTCATTATCCTAGGGGACACCAACAGAACTGATTGGAAGATGCAAAATCTAGTCAACTGTTTTGTTTTCTACAATGCTAAGTAACTACCTAGACTCATTTTAGCACAGACTCAGCCAAATAACGATATTTGTTGAACATCTGAAGTGCTGAGGTAACCAAGTCACCCAGTTGCTTTGACATCATCTTAACTCAAACACAATATGCATATTTTCAATCAATTTACTTTGGATTCATTTTTATATATGAAACATGGTCAGTGTTCCATGAACACATTTTCAGAGGAAAGATTGCTATAAATATGATGTGATAATGACTGGAATGTTTCGGGGAAGGACAGGAGGAGAAAAGAAGGCAAGTGCAAACTCTCATAAAATTTAAAATAAACTGTGAACTAAGACTTGGCATTTCATCATTTTTAAACCAAAATCTAATTAGTAAGTTCTGTCCTTTAAAAGAATATTGCAAGCTTTCCCTTAAATAAATATTCAATTCAATCTTTGAAAAAGTAATGCTTAACATTTTGGCTAAGTCTTTCAAAATTTGAAAAAAATTGAAAATAAAAACAATATGAGAATGAGAAAACATAATAGAGGACAGATGATAGGTAGGGAGACAGACAAGAAATCTCATTCTACAAGTAAAGATTTCAATTTTGGATGTCTATTAATCATTTATAACTTAAAACTCCTGTTCTTCAAAAATTAATTTCAGAGTCTTAAAGGAAACAGTATGAAAAGAATTTTTTAAGTGATGAAGAAGACAATATCAACCTCTAAAAATAACTTCCATTAGTAAAACTTAAAATTTAGTCTTGAGTTTCCTAGAGAAAAAATAAAAAATAAATAAATTAAAATTTAAAAAAATAAACCACATACCTTTATTTATTATAATAAAACATTAGTCCTTTAAGAGATAAAGTTTTTCCTCAGATCAAACTGGGAAGTGATATGTTAACTGCTCTCTAAATGACAATTAAATAGTAACATAAAATTCTAATAATGATTTTATAAAGAACTAAGAAATATTCATTGTACCCCTTCTTATGCTGAGGTGCAATAAAACAGGGAACTGAACAATTGAGTTTAACTCATGGTTTTATGTCCACAGAATTTACTAAGCCAAACCAAGACTTGGAATAAGTATGTTCAAGGTCTGCCTCCTTTAATAATTAGCTAAATGATACTGTGTAAATTTGCTTAGCTTCTTACAGCCTGTTTCACTATTTACTAAATGGGATAATTTTATATATACTTATATAAAATTATATATATAATGCTTGATTTGATGATTAAATGAAATAAATTATATAAAGCATCTAGCCTTTTGCCTAATAGAAAATAAAATATTTTTTTTCTATCCTAAACAAGATATTTTCATCATTTGACTCCTGATTCTCTTGAGTTCCCCATGACTTACAGGTGATTTAGTAAAACAAACAAGTATAGAGAATCCAGGACCAAGAACCTGGAGTCAGATCTAAGATTTCAGAGTTTAATATGATATGCAAAATAAATGGAACCAAGTAGATTCATCTTTAGGTGTGGAATATCAGCTTCAAATTTTCTAGATGGAACAGAAGATGACTATGGATAATGTCTTTAAAATATTAAAGTTTGTCTTAATTTGTTGTTGTTTTCTAATAGAACCATAGAATTTTTTAAGAAATATTAAGAAACTCACTTGCTATACTACTAAGCTCATTCGTGATTTTGTGTTTCTGTGTTTGGTAAAAGTTACTAGGTAAACCAAAGAAGGAAGAGATAGGTAGTAACACATACCTTGACTCAGGAGGCTGAGGTAAGAGGACTACAACCTCAAGGCCAGCCTGAGCAACTTAGCTAGATACTTCCTCAAAATAAAAATAAATAAGTAAAAAGTCTGGGGATGTAGCTCAATACTAGGGCACCACAGGGTTTAATACCCCATACCACACACACACACACACACACAAGCCACAGCCATGCTATATTTATCTTGCAAGCCATGCTCTCTTACAATGCCATCATCTACTAACAATACCTCTTTGGTCTGAGAGTCTACTAGAAACACAAATTCTCATGAATCTCATGAACTAAGAGTGGAGCTCAGCAATCTATACATTAAGAAGCCTTCCTAGTGATTGTGATTCACATAAAAGTTTGAAAAATTGTTACTTAAGAGTCAGAAGTTCTGGGTTCAGGATCTTTTTACTACTTACAGACTTGTGACCTTGGGCACATTTTTCTGAATTTTACCTCCTCATCTACAAAGCACTTTCCTGACCTTTTCCATGGTTTTAATTAGGGACATAGAGCAAACTTACATTGACAAAGGGTATGAAATTACAAAGAATTATCAAAAACTTGCTGGGTTGTTAAAATTCAACAAATAAACTATTTCTGAACATTTAAAATTTAAATTATTTGAAAGGTAGACACATTACCATTCATAGAAAGAGAATGAGACAACCGATTTACCTGGGAAAGAAACTGTCATGACCTCTCATCACAAAAGGACAAACCTGGCAGGCTTCTAAGTTCCAGCAGTCCTAAAACCTCCCCAAGCCTGCAAGCCACCTGCAAGTCTGACTGCCAAGGGAATTGCCCCAGTGGAATTTGAGTCCAGTGACCTACCAGCAAGAACACAGTGAGGGAAGCTTGCCGGCCTGCCTATAGCTAAGGAGGTGGTTTCCATTCACGACATCTGCTGCATTGTTAAGCAAAAGCATATGGAGAGGCATGTTTAGAGAGACTAGGGTTATTTATACTCACAATGGAATGTGCCTTATATTGGGGTCTTAACATAGCATAGGAAATCCTTCTGTGTTGCTATGCCTAAAGTCCCATTTGTTCACATAGATGAGTGAAGAGTCATTTTTACTGAAAAAGTTATGCTCAAATTCAGAATACTCTGATAAATTGGATCCACAGGAAAAAAGTCTATGCTATTTTGTGACAGCAGCACTTTCCATGTGTTTTATGTTAATATCCAAAGCTGGCAAAGTACTTTGCCCTATTTTTTAGATGACTTTTAAAGAGAAAAGTGCCCACTTGCTCTATAATCTTTATTTTAAAAAGGCCTCCTTAGACCCTTCTCCCGAAGAAATTGGGTCAATGAAAGAGAATGAAATATTAAAAGCACTTTAAGAGGAGCAGGAGCATAGCTATACAAATTACCATGGTCATTTCATTATATCTACTATTGGTTACAGTAAATGCACTGACATTGCAATAAATATAGCCGAAAGATACCTAAACCTTACCTGAAACTTTTTATTATATGTGTTTACTGTACATTTTTCCAATTGCTGAAAATGATATTGATACTTACTGTGGTTGACTCGTCTCTTCATAAATGGTAATGAGCATATAATATTGATGATGAACATATATAATTGCATTTTATCTGTTTGTTCTTTCCATGATTTCTACCATCATAACTACTTCAGCAGAAAATTTTACAGAGAAAGTGATGGGGGATCCTCCTTCACTTGGTTCTTTCATTGTGGAAGTGGAGACAGAGAGGTCTTGAGAGTGGCTGTCTTCTTAGATAACATACTCCCTCATTTTCTCCACTTTAGAACCTTAAGTGTATCTGAGAGGTTAGTAGAATAAGAATAAAACATTCCAACAATAACCTCCAAAGAAATGATGTACTTTCCATCACTTTGCTTTTGTGATCTCTTATTTCCAATAGGAACAACCTCCAATTTCTTCTAATAATTGAAGTCATTTTCATCCTTTAAGACCATTCCTCTTTGGAATTAAATCTACTTTGTATGACATCTACATGTGTATAGGACTACCTCCCCATCTAGAATATATAGCCCCCAAATTAAGGAACATAACTTAATCACTTGTCTGGGAGTTACATGGCTCTTGTAAGGCAAACCATAGCAAGAAGTGAGGGCAGCAGGTACTCTGTGCACGAGGAGTCCTTAGTGTCTATTCTAGACCGTTCTTGGATTATAATCCCTATGAGGTAGTTTCTATTGATTTTATATTCTTTGATTTACCATTTTCTTCTTTAGGAATCCCATATAACTAAGGCTGTAGACTACAACACAAATGTACTTAGGGCACAAATTAGTTAACTATTAGCCTCCTTTTATCTCTTGCATCATATAACACTAACCAAAATTTATTGAGCACTTTGTCCATATAAGGTACTCTCTAAGTGCTTGATACAAAATCTCATTTGCGTCTCTTTCACACACACACACACACACACACACACACACACACATGCACACACACACACACAATCTATACAGTGGGCACTATTATGATCCCCTTTTCATTGATGGGTGTAAGCTACCTGGTACCGAAACCCTGGAGGAAATCTCGGAGGCAGAGTAAAGCTTTTACTACTTTTACTTCTACTTTCTTAGAGAGAGCTTAGAGAGGGAAAGAAAGATTTTTTAGAGAGAAAGATTAAAGCGAGGTTTTCTTCTTGTCTTCTTAGCTTAGAGTCTTAGAGAGAAAGAAAGATAGAGCTTCTTAGCGTAGAGAAAGATTAGAGCTTCTTTCTTCTCTCTTCTTTCTTCCTTCTTCTTTCTTCTGTCTTCTGTCTTCCTTGGGAGCCTCGGCCTAACTCTGACCAGTCATTACTTCTTCTATCTGGTTTCTCTTCTGTCTTCTATCTGGTTTCTCTTCTGTAACCGCTCTGCCTACGTTCTGGCCGCTCTGATTCTTCTGACCGACTGAGTGACTGCCCGACTGACTGAATTCTCCGTTCTCCTAACTCAGACCGCTTTCACCCGGTTATATACCTTCAGCTTTGCGGGTGCCTACAGGTGCGTCACATACATATCAGGTGGAACTTATGGCTTCCAGCTAGCTACAACAGCCCTTCCTAATTAGGGCTCCTTCAGATGGGAAACTGAGGATTAAATCAAAACCAAAAATAAATAAAAAAGTGATAAAGGCAAGATTCAAATTCAGGCCTGTATGACTCCAAAATCATATACATCAAAATGATAATAAAACATAGCATCAAGTTGATTTCTAAAATTATACTCTAAAAAATAAAATACAATTTTAATATTTGACAGATCTACTTGTAATCTAACACTTGATATTAAAAAAAGTAAATTTGTCTAAGCTAAAAGAAGTGAAATAAGAAGCATTATTTCAGAGAGTTTTTGTTTTGTTTTGGGTCTTTTGTTTTGTTTTGTTCTGTTTTGTTTGTAGTCCACCCCCAAGCCACCCAGTGATTCAACTGAGGGACACCTAACCACTGAGCAACATCCATAGACCATTTTTTAAAAATTTTTAATTTAAAAACAGCATTTCACTAAGTTGCTCAGGGCCTCGCTAAATTGTTGAGGCTAGCTTTGAACTTGAGCTCCTCCTGCCTCAGCCTCCAGAGCTGCTGAGATTACAGGCATGTACCACCACACCTGGCCAGAGAGATTATTTTTAAACAATCATATATAAAAAAAAGACTTCTTCTAAGATGTAGAAATTATAAAGGGCAAGAGGCAGATAAAACCATGATGCTTTAAATTGGGAAATGCGACATTCCATAGAGATGGAACATAAACATACCCACATAAAACACATGAAATATGTGCTTTTGAAAGTCCCTGATTTTGTCTGCAAGAGTTTAGATATCTACATGGATAAGGAGATCTTCAATACCATACTATGGAATGTGAATTGTATTCCAAAGGTAATATGGGGTCACTAAGGTCAGCTGTGTTTTAAAATAAATTTATTTATTAGTTTTAAAATAAAATAAATTGATCTGACAATTGTAAATCGAGTTAATGCCAAAGTAACTGAAGGTGAGGGAGTCATTTAATCCAACTCTCAATAAAAATAAGTGTGTGCCCTCTAGTAGAGACTATACCTTGCAGAAAGGAATGAGTAGGTCAAGATCCGTAGGAAAAAAGTTAACTCAAACATGATAGCAAGCCGGGCGCGGTGGCGCATGCCTGTAATCCCAGCACTTGGGAGGCTGAGGCAGGAGGATCGCGAGTTCAAAGCCACCCTCAGCAATGGCGAGGCACTTAGCAACTCAGTGAGACCCTGTCTCTAATAAAAAATACAAAAAAGGTCTGGGGATGTGGCCCAGTGGTCGAGTGCCCCTGAGTTCAATCCCCGGTACCACAAAAAAAAAAAAAAAAAAAAAAAAAAAAAAAAAAAAACATGATAGCAACATTGTGACTTGAGTAAATGGTGAATAAAATATTTGGCATGAGAAGAAAATACTATATTTGGCATTTGCTGAATTTAGAGTGTCAACCAGATATTTGGGACTCTGGTTACTGAATAAGACTGAATCATTAGTAAGAAGTTAGTTTGATTTGAGAAAAAGGAATCTGAAAGTCATCTTTGAGATGCAGGCAACGATTAATGATTAAATGGCTACTTATACCATTACATCTTTCCTTTCCCCATTTCCCCAATATTTTGAGAGTGTTCCAAAAATCAAGGTCTTTTTTTTTTCTTTTTTTTTTTAGTGATTTCCCTAATTTTTAACCAAAAGGAAAGAAATATGTAGTCCATGTTTGGATAATAGAACACAAATGGACTCTATAGTCCCAATGTTTAGAAAAGAAAACAAAGAGAAATCCAGCCCTGTGAACTTCAAAGTTCATGGAAACATATTGAAAATCACGTCTTGAAGCAACAGGAGAAAGCATGTTAATTGATAATTTACAGAATCCCCAGTGTCAGCCCACAAGTGAGGAACACTAGAGAAACGATGTGCCCTTCCATATTAATTGACTCCAATCCTTTGAGCATTCTGCCTAATGAATAGATCAGGGTGAGAGAGTGGACAGCTGGATATCAGAGAAGCATGGATACAACTGCATGACACACGGATTGATTTACAAGATCAAAAACATAGCTTAGGGGAAGAACTCTTGGAATGGATTACAGATTGGCTTAGGGACAGAAAACTAATGTCAGCCAGAGAGGGGACTTGGTGGCAGGCAGCTAAAAAGCAAGGGCCAATCTTTTGGTCTTCCCATGCATGTCCTTGAGAGTTGCATGCAGAATTTTTGGAAAGTTTAAACTTTACTCATTGTGAAAATTGAACTGAAGTTGTAAATGTTTCAGGGAAGGAACAAAATGCTCAGAATTATTCAGCTAGGGATAAGAATTCCAAGCAACTCTATAGCTGTTTTTCACAGTTCTCAATGAGATAAATACAGTAAACATTTAGAAACCATTACAGAATTTGACAGAGTAGCCTTAAAGTTTAACTTAATAATCAAAAATTGTTTTTTTTTTTTTTACATGACTTTTTAATTTCATTTTTTTTAAATGTTTATTTATTTACTTTAGTTGTACACAATGCAATGCATTTGTGTTTACGTGGTGCTAAGGATCAAACCCGGACCATTGCCCGTGCGAGGTGAGCGCTCTGCCGCTGAGCCACAACCCCAGCCCCCAATTTCATTTTTTATATTAACTTATCTTATAGTATTTTAATACACACATGCACACACCGACATATACATATACTGTCTGGGACAGTTTGTAAGTTACATGCGCGCGCACACACACACACACACACACACACACAAAAAAAAAAAAACTTGCCTTTTACCACAGACGGCTTGCGAAATACTGGCCTCAAGATACACTTCTGGTTCATAATTAGGATTGGGGCATGTTTTGAATATTCTCCCTAAAACTCATGTTGAGATTTGTCATTATAACATTAAGAAGTAGACCTTTACAAGGTAATTAGTCTCTGCCTCAGGAATGGATCAATGCTATTATCATTATTGGAGGAATGGACTCGTTATCATGGAAATGGGCTCCTGATGAAAGCGTAAATTTGGCCAGATTTCCACTCTGTCTCTCACATGCTTACTCACTCTTCTGCCATGTTAGGAAGCAGCAAGAAGACCCTCACTGGATGCAGCCCTTTATCTTGGATTTCCCAGCCTCCAGAACCATGAGCCAAATAAACCTTAATTGTTATAAATTTTCCAGTCTGTGACAGTCTGTAATGGTGGCAGAAAATGGACTAAGACAGGACTCTTAGTCTGAGCTGGGGTAAGAAGTTGAGTTTGGGAGCAAGATATTTTTCAGGAAAATTCTCATGAACAGCAATAAACAAGAATGACATATTTTGAGAAACTAATAGATGATTTATCCTCAGTAAGTCTTGGGCAGGGCCCAAGAATCTGCATTTTTTAAAGCTCTTCTGATGACTTTTATGATCCTAAAGAAGCATCCCAAGAAGCACAATGTAAGAAAGAATGAAGAAACAAAAACAGAGGAGAAAGGTGGAAAAGATGGGAAAAGGAAGACATACATGTTAGAACCATGAGAACACATCACAAAGTTCTGAGCCACACAATCAAGGGCAAAGTCATGGAAAGTGTCCAACATCTCACAAACAACACTTCCCATCATGAGAGGAAGGGGCTTGGGGTAGCTGCCTTCAGCCTGACAAAAGTGGGAGCCTGGTGTCACTTGCAGGTCAGTTGCCCCTGATAGCAGCTCTGGGACCTGAGGACATGTGCTCCCTGCTCAGATCTCACCCTCACCCCCAGGCTCCTGTGGAGTGGCACTGCCCGCCACCTCCCTCTTTCTTCTTCCCCCTCTCATACCCCCTTTCTCCCTGACTTCTTTCCTTTCCTTTTCCTCTCTGCCAGCCTCTTCATTCATTCTCATTCTTCCTTTAATTTGCTCACACTTGCCCCATCTTCTCCCCCACCCTCCCCCCTTCTGTTTCTTTATTTCGCTTTCTTTCATTTGTTTATTCACTTTTTTAGATATATGTGAATGCATGCCTCCTCCTCTTGCAGGCCTTACTCAAGATATTACATAAGAGCTGAAGATAAGGGGTTAAGTCAGGCACTGGCCACACCTTCTCCTGTTACCATGATGGTCCCCACAAAAGATCACTCGATAAAGCAGAGAATTCCTTCTCCAATATCATCTATCAGGGCTCCACCTGGTCATTCCCTTTTCCTCCTTTTCCTTCCTTGCCAGTCACAACAAAAGTAAATTTCTTTCTCTTGTGAAGACCCACATTTGCTAACACAGACTTAATCCCAAGACTACTGTTTTTTATATATAAGGAAATCCTCAACTGCCTTTTGCTTTACAAGGACAGAGAGGTTTTTCTTTAGCTTCTACCAGCTGAGGCCTATGTCTCCTTGTTTCTTACCTGAACCAACACATACCTTTGCCCTTCTAACTTGCTGTATCCAAAGCAATTCTCAGTCCCATGCTCTGCTGTTATCCCAAGGTTGAGACAACAAGTCTTGCAGAACATACCTTGGAAATGCTCTGACATGAAGGCACCCGTATTGAGCAAATATAAGCCCACAGATAGGTACTGCTCCCTGTTTGGTCATCTACTGCTTGGTTATCATTTATCCTCCAAATTGAGCAACTTAAAACAAATATGCTTTATCTCACACAGCTCCTGTTTGTTTGGGAGGTCAAGAGCATTGGACCAGGCTGGTTCTAACTGAGGGGCTCACAGGAAGTGGCAGTCAAGACAGGAGCTGGGATTCCAGTCCGTCAAAGGCTTTAACTAGGGCCAGTGGGTCCATTTCCAACATATATAACTATTGGTTACAGACATGAGTTCATTGCAGGTTGTTCAAAAGAGGTCTTTCACCTCCCTGCGTGGACCTCTCATGATGCTGGTCACATGGCCTCACAAGTAGCAGCTAGCTTCCCCAGTACAAAAGACCCAGAAAAAAGCAAGGAGGAAGCCCAGTGCTCTTTGTGACTTGGTATCTGAAGTCTCACACCATCACTTCCACTTTTCTTAATTTATTAGATGTGAATCATTAAATCCAATAACACTCAAGGGGAAGGAAATTTGGCTCTGTCCCTTGAAGAGGGGACAAGCGATTATCAATAAGGAACAAATGGCATTTCTGTAGTCTTGACTCCTTTATCCCATCATACTCAATATCTAACTCGCAAAACTACAGAGTCCAGTTGGAGTATTCTTTTAATCCTCCTGCTCTGATGCATTCAGTTCATACATAATTCTGGGATAAAAATCTCATTCATTTTTTTAATCATTTAAATTCTTTTCTTTTATGATCTCTATCTTTGATATAACTTTCCTTCAACAAATCTTTATCAACTTGACCAAAATAATCTCAGTGCTTCCACTTAGTAAGAAATCATGGTGCCCTACCCATCCCAGATTTCTCATTAGCTCGCCAGTGCTTTTCAGGTGAGGTGGACACAATCGCTTCTTAGAATCAAGTTTTATCCCTGAACTAAAACTCGTATTTCCCTTTTCCTTCTCATGTCAACAAAAGAACTGTTAGCCCCTGCTTCTTTAAGTCTCAGAAGCAGCCATGAGCAATCAACCCAAAGTTCCAACAAAGCAGAGGCAGCACAGGAAGTTTTGCTTTAGGTAAAAGGAATCACTTCTGACTAGAAACGAAATGAAAGAAGGGCCATATCTGTCCTGTTGACTGATGTATGCCCACTACCTGGAAATCTGCCTGGCATGTCACAAACAATGTTTACTGGCCACAGCAACAGATGGGAGGGAGGGAGTGGATATGTGACTAGGAAAGGCCCTCTGGGGGTCTGCCTACAGGTGGTTGCTGACACTCAGTGTTCTCACTGCCCAAGTTTCCAGGACCAGACACCTGCAGCTTGTCTCCCTTGTGTGTTCTTCTCTTAGAGGCAATATTCATTTATTCATCTTCACATACTCATTTATTTAATATTCATGTACTTTAACCTATTCATGTACATGCAAATAACTAATTTATGAGCCATTTTATTCTCAAATAAAAAATAAATAAATTCTTCTAATTTTAATTCTGACACCCAAGAGAAAAACAATAGTACCAAAACATTGGTTTTGTGACGAAAATAGCATAAGTAGCCTGAAAACCAATCACATCATTGATCTTCATATCACAGGCACACTCAGTAATAAACAAAAGTAAAGCCCCTGTACTTTATACCACCCCCCAAAAAAAAAGGAATTATTTGATTCATTTGCTCAACAAAGATTTATTGTTTCTTCTATGTGGCTAAGAATAAGCAAAATAAATATAGTTTCTGTCCTCTGAGGAAACTCAGTTTAGTTTTGTAGGAAGTCACACAAATAAATATAGCATTACAAATTGTTTCATGATCAAATTAAAAGTTTGTAATTAAGAATAAAAACGAAGGAAAAATATGTCCATTAAAAATAAATGTGCTCTATATGTGTAATGTGAAATGTAATGCATTCTGCTGTAATTTATAACATCTTAGAATAAAAAATAAATTAATTAAAATATATATATAGAGAGAGAGAGAGAGAGAGAGAGAAAAATGTCATCTACCTTACCAACCAACAGGTGGAGATGGACTGTATTGACCTACAGTTGAGAACTGCTCCTCAACAGATATGCAAAACCACCCACCACCCTGTATAGTGACAGTGTGCTCTGAGTCCTCCACCTCAGAGGCTCTCTCCTGTTTCAGTGTACTGAAAACTCTTTGAACACAACTGCCACTTATGTCGAAATAGAAGGACATCCGCAAGGATATTTTCTATATGATTGAATATTCCTGGACTAATTTAAAATTAAAAGTTAATTATTCTGCTGCCACAAGGGGATTTAGTAGAATCCAAATCTTGGTCCTTTTGGAAGGGAGGCTGTCAAACCTCACCCAATAATCAGAAAGAGCCTATTAGGACTTACGTATCTCTCACAAAATGGGTGATTTGTGGAGAGTTTAATAAGGAATTTAGTTACAAATGAAGTGGGAGCTGTTTTTTACCTCCTCAGGCCTGCAGAGGCAAAGGCAGAGAGAGAAGTGTGGCACGAACCATCAGACGGAGGCTGTGTCCTCTGGTCCATGGAAGCATTCAGTATCCAGCAAACCCACAGGGAACCAGGAAAATAAGCACCTAGCATTAGTGCCTCCCCCAGAACTCAGTGCTCATACTCCCCACTGAACAAAGATGAGCTACCAGAGGGAAGGGAGATACTGAAGCTCATTCTAGCCAATCTTCTCAGACATGGAAGTGAGAGGGAAAGAGTGGAGCCAGTTGAATCCTGTATGAATCGTTCCCACATCTGGACTCAAGTCTAGGCTCTCTCGTCTAGAAGGCACTCCACAGTGACAGTCACAAGATGAGACTTGGAAAAGGCATGTTGTTGAATGTATGGAGCATATTTTCTGATTGAGAAGTGGTCTTTTAAGACTAAAGAAATTCAAAGAAAGTTAAAGAACTTTCTATGAAGTCTGACTTAGCTTGGGCTTTAAGGAAATCCAATTTCTCTCCCTTTTACAATATGATATTCGTCCATTTCAAAGTCTTCCAAGAGAGGAGATGACGGATTCCTTACTCAAATAAAGGCAATACACAGAAAGGTGAATAATGTCTCATCAGTAAATGGATGGAACTGGAGATTATCATGCTAAACGAAATAAGCCAATTCCAAAAAACCAAAGTCGAATGTTTTCTCTGATGCGGGGTGGGGGAAGAATAGAGTACCTTGGATTAGACAAAGGGGAATGAATGGAAGGGAGGGAGGATGGAAATAGAAAAGACAGTAGAACAAATTGGACATTACTTTCCTATGTTCATATATGAATACACCACCAGTGTAACTCCACATAATGTATAAGAATGGCAAGTTACACTCCATGTATATGTAATATGTCAAAATACATTCTACTGTCATGTATAATAAAATAGAACAAATAACAAATTGTTTAAAAAAAAAGACTCAGCAGGCCCCTCACCATGTGGAGAATCTTTTTCTCTGACAAACCATGGAGGTTATACATTTGTGTTATCTTTCTGTAACTGAAACAAAATACCTGAGATAATTAGCTTATAAAGAGAAAAGGTTTACTTCACCTCACAGTCTTGGAGGTTACAGTCCTTAATTGATTGGCCCTGTTACTTTGACCCATAGCAAGGCAGTAAGTACATCATAGCAGGTAGGTGTGTGTGTGGGGGGGGGGGGGGGGAGAAATCACACACCTCAGGACCAGAAAGGAAGGAGAAAGAGAAATACCTTTTGAGGGCATACCTTCAATGACCTAAAGAACTCCTACTAGTCCCTGCATTGTAAAGGTTCCACTACCTCCTAATAGTACCACCAGGATGTTTTAGTCAGCTCTTTCACCACTGTGACTATAAGACCCAACCAGAACAACTATAGAGGAGCGAAAGTTTATTTGAGTGCTCACAGTTTTATAGGTCTTAGGCCACAGAAGGCTGGCTTCATTCCTTGGGGCTCAGGGGGAGGCAGAACATCATGGTGGAAGATGGTGGCAGAAGGAAGCCGCTCACGTGATGATCAGGAAGGAGGGGGGGAAGCACTCTGCTTGCGGAATACAAATATATACCCCCTAAGCCACGCCCCCAATGAGCCACCTCCTACAGCCACATCCCACCTGCCTTCAGTAACCATTCAATTAATCCCACCAGGTGATTAATTTGATAATTGGGTTAAGGCTCTCCTAAGGTTCTTCTCTGAATCTTCTTGCATTGTCTCACACATGAGCTTTCGGAGGACACCTCACATGCAAACCATGACACAGGAGACCATGCCTTTAACACATGAACCTCTGAAGGACACTTACCCAAACCGTGGCATGGGCTTTTATTAAAAGAGGATTAGTAGACGATATTGCATATTGGATTAGCCACAGCCTGCTAATGCCCCTCTCAGCATGACTTCTATACTGCAGACTTTCCCTATTTGAATTGTGGTACATAAAGGAGATGTATCAGCATTACCTGTGATCCTGTTGGCAATGTCCCTTCTCCCAGACCTAATCATCAGAATCTACATTTTAATAAGATACCCAGATGATTAAGTTGCACTGTGAACTTTGAGATGTCCTGCTTGACTCCTTTTCACACTCCCCTTTGTCCCTTGAGTTCCTCCTATAATGTTCCACCAAGAAGACATACCTGCATGTGCACAAAACTTAGAATGATAAAGTGAACAATCTCATACAGCAGCAGATTTCAAACTTGAGTCTGAATCAGACACAAATCATTAGGCCTCATGCCCAGAGTGTCTGATTCTGTAAGTCTGGGTTAGGACCTGATAATTTGCATTTGTAACAAGTTACCTGGTGATACTGATGCTGCTGGTTCAAGGACCAGACTTGGAAAATTATTCTCAAACAGCATGGTGTGGAAAGGCAGGAAGCAGTGGCTTCTTCTGAGGCCAGCAGTGGTGGCATTCCTTGCCCAATGCAACATCTTCCTGATCGTGGCAGAAGCACTGGGGTTCTGAGGCCAATGGCAGCAGCAACTTCCTTAGCAAGCCAGTTTTCTGTGTGGTTCTGGGCATTGTTCCCAGAAACTCAGCCTAGAGTCTGTACTGTTAACTCTCCCAATAATTGTGTGAACTATCTAAATCTCTTTCCAAGTAAACTTGTTAGGTCAGATTCTGTTGCCTACAACTGAGAACTCTGGGCCAACACAGGTTCTACATACACTGAAGAAATAAATTTTAGACTAATTTTTATTGTTCATCCCCTTTGCCCAGTTAAGTCAAAAGAGAGAAGGCACTAGTCTGAGTCAACGCCTCAGCCAAAAATAAGGAGCGACCCTTGCGACATGTATTTTAGGAACCCAGTCATGGTAGCAGATGACTGAATGGAACATGGCTCCAGGACAGGTAGGGAGCACTCGGGATCTGGCATTCTAGGGAGAGCCCACACTCAATACGGGAGGCACAACTAATATCTTAACACGGCGATCAACAAAGATCACAATTTTAAATATCCATTGAGAAGCGATCTCTACTGGGGATCCAAACCATATTGTGAATTGGCAATGAAAAGCCTGACTTTTGATCAGGCACTAACATATATTTAAAATAATCTTACACAGCTAATGGAGCTAACTACTAACTGTTCCTTCTTTAAAAAGTAGGGCTTGCTGCTGAATCAGGATGGTACCATTGTCAAGTGTCAGATCCAATGTCAACGACACAACATGTGCATAATGCAGAGTTGACTTGGTTGCCTACCATGTGAGAGAAGGCACCACCCTGACAATGCTTTGGCAGTGTCTTGGAGAGGCAAGGTTGGATTTTCTTGGAAATTGGAAGTTGGGTCTTTCAACAATTTAGGGTTTGAGGATAGCGGTGTGCAGTGAAGGGTGGGTTAGGAATTAAGTAAGGATCATGAAACAGCAAGGCTAGGATTTTTGAGGCAAAGCATTCAAAGAATTTAAGGGTACAAACTGTCTATTGACGCTTTTCAATGAAAAGTTAAAGCCATTGGCCTGGGCATGATTTTCATAGAAAAATTAAGTTATGTTAATTTTGTGGAGTGTAGAGGTTATTAATTTTATTTTTTGGTGTTTAAGTTTTTATGGTTGGCTGACTCACTGGCTGACAGGTAGGTGAGTGGATGGATGGATGGATGGATGGATGGATAAATTTGAACAGGTTTATCTGCAGTCTCATAGAGTCCTTCAGAGTCAAATTAAAATCAGGGTCTACCAAATATTTTCTCAAAAAATTTCCCAGATAGAATACAAAACCAACAGATAGGGAAGATTCTGGTGGTCATGGGGAGAATAAGTTGCTAAGTGTAGCTCCTATAAATATCAATTCAAATGGAAGATAAATAAGAGTTTGTATGATCCTTAAGCTCCAGATGTGCAGATAACCAAAGCCTATGACAATATTACTATTTTCCTCAATGGAAGTCCTCACATGGCAGATCAAAATGGAGGAAGGATTGCCTTCTCTCTAAATATGCTGCATGTGTTTATGGTTAACATCAGCCTTGGGGGTTGAGGGAGTCAGAGGGGAGAAATCTTGAATTTGACTGGATTTAAATTTAAAATAACTGAGAAACCACCAAAGCTGTAGTAGATAAATGAAGTTGTCTTCTTCAGACTGGAAGAGGGGTCCAGGATTAAAATTAAGTCTAGTTATGGGAAGATAAATAAAGGAATATTTTTGCATCTCTGTGACTCATGCAATTTGTACATTGCGACATAAACATATATTTTTCCTCTCCAATGAAAAGATTAAGCTCCAAAAATCCCTGTGCCAGGAGAATTCACATTTTTTAAAAAAGAAGAAGTCTTTAAGAGAAATATAAGACTGGGCCACCAAGGTTGTAAATAACTATGAAAGTTATTATAAATACGCCTTTCCTTTCTTGAAAAACAAACAGTGAAGATAGCATACTAAAATCTCTTTCCAACAACACATCTATATGTTCATTTTGCTTTGTGGCACATCTCGGCCCTGCCCTGTACATGTTATATTCCACATAACAGTTAAATTCTCAGCAGGTGAATGATTCATTGACTCCTGTCTTGCCTTCTATGGTGACACCACATATGCAGAGTAACTCACTCGGGAAAAGCCCTAGGAAACTTTTACTTAAGCTACTAGTCATACCCAACAGGTACCTCTGGGGCCTACATTCTACGCACTGACGTAACTTGAACTCTGCTCGTAATTATGTGCAAGAACACATGCACTTCTCCTTCCAGCCAACAGATGAAATTTAAGATGACTAGCGTTGCCTCAGCTACATTAAATTCTTCTAAAGCTACGCGTTAAAAATTTCTCTCCTGTTCTGCCACCTGTTTTACCTTTTCTGCTTTTTCAAATTCCCAACTCCTCTTGCCTCCCTCTTTTTCAAATTATCCCCAACAGGTGTGCTTCTAATCAAAGTAAGATTTTTGTGATTGTGGAAAAGTGTACAAAAGTAAATCCACATATGGACAATTTCATGAAAGGGAAATTGCATTTGGTAAGGGCTTTTTGTAAATGCAATTATGTGTGAAAAGTGCTCCAGGAGTGCTAGGGACAAAGTGCTAGGGAAGCACTTGAAATAACTTTGAGGCTTAAGCACCAGGCAGCTGGAGTCAAGAGGAATTCATCGTGGTAGAGGCCTGTGCCAGGAGAATTCATATTTCCAAATACTAAGTCTTTGAGGGAAAAACAAGATTGGACTATCAAGGTTGTGAGTGAAGCAATGAAACTTAACTAACTTTCAGAAGAAACTGGTTCTGAGCCAGTAAATCTGCTGATAAGAAAACCACAGTCAGATTAACATGTTTTATTTATTGATTCATTTATTTGGCAAATATTATTGAGAACCTAATGTGTTCTTTCTTCTAGGGAGAGTACTCACAATTCAAAGGGAAGCAAATACACACCTTGACCTGCATTCTTGACCCTTGGATTCTGGCTTCCCTAAGCCACAGTCCACTTTTGCCAACAGAGAGCAGCAGTTTTCCAGGGAGGAAAAAAATCTTTCTTGTTCCTTAATTTGTTGTGATTTTAAAACTAAATAATAAAGTCTAAAAAACAAGATCTAATTTTGAGATCATTGTCATTTAATATTTTCTGTTATTCCATAATTTTTCCTTAATAGTTTTTTTTTGTTTGTTTGTTTGTTTGTTTGTTTTTTTTTTTTTTTTTTTTTTTTTTGCTAGTAATTTAAAATCTAGTCTTTAGTGTGTGTCCTTCTTTCAGAAAGTTGGTTACTAGTGAAATACCTCTGGTCTGCATTTCTTCCATCAACAAAGTCTAAAATCATTGTTGTCATAGGAAAGTCACAGTCTTCCCATGTCTGTGGGATTTGTGATCTGCTCCACACCTGACGTGGAGAAAATCACACTGTTTTTATTATAATTGGTTCGTTTATTGATTCATACATGTGGGTATGCATGCAGGAATTTATTTCAATAAGCATTTGATGAGCAACTACAATATGCCTGGCACCGAAATGAGCCCTGAGGATATACATGATAATAAAAAACAAGCCCTGCCAAATAACTGCTGCTAATACTACTACTAGTAGTAGTAGTAATAATAATAATAATTGAAGATCAGTGCTATAAAATATGAACAAATTACTTTTGGAGGAAGGATTGACCAATTCTGCCAAAGTACATTGATCCCAAATTCACAAAAGATATATTTGATCTAGTCCTCCACAAATGCATTGCATTTTTCCCTAAAATAGGATTTATCTTCAAAACAGGGTCTAATGGGATATGTGGCTTTTTATTTGGAAGCAGTGGGTTTGCCTTTTGGTAGTCTATTTAGTTCCACATTTCCTTTGACCTAAATAAGCACCCTCCATGGAAAAAAGATACGTTACTTGATTTGACTAGCCTAGTATGAAGCATGTTTATAAACATCCCCAATTTTTCTGAAGAATGACATCCTTCAGGTGTTATTAACTGAATTACTCTAATTAATGCTTTTCTCTATCTTACTCTTGACTTCTTCATACAATTAATCAAGTTGGATTTTACAATATTATCTTGTGATTTCCAGAATGTCAATTGTGTTTTCTGATAGGTGGTATTTTTTAAAATTAGTTATATGAAGGTCTAATTAACATCCCCCCTCCTTCACTCATAAGCTGTTAGAGCATTACCCTAATTCTTCTAGGCAAACAGTTATGGCAGTGGTTATAATGCAGAACAAAGAATCAGTCCTAACCCTAGTACTCAACACATACACAGGGTAACTTAGTTTGAAGACTGAGTACAACATCAAAGAAAAATGAGGTGCTTAACTTTGGAGGAATAGACTACACAATTCTAAATCTTATGCTCCTAGACTGATAGTTCATCTAGGGTATTGACGTTTTCACTCTCATGATTTCATGAATATCCTGAAGAATTACCTGTATCTGGCAGGAAGGCAGGTATGCCAGGTGTCCCAAGCAGGGGAGAACGGTTAGGGAAAAAGAAAACCCCAGTGAGAATGGCAAAGGGAAGTTCTCAAAACCCTTCAATCTCATGACAATCAGAGGGTCTCCTTGGCAAAGGACCATCCATTGATGCTCACTGTGTCCGAGGGCAATATGCCTCTTCACCCCCTTTGACCTTATAACATAAGTTAGTTGTTTTTTACCTGCAGTTAAGGGATTCTGCTATTTTCCTCTGTCTGTGAGCATTCCTCCCTAGATAACCATCAACCTGCAACAACCATACAGGCTGTTAACATGTTAAAGAAATACAGTTGATTTTGATTTAAAATGTTTCTACACCATTAGCTTCCATGCAGCCACTCTCAAATTTCTAAAATACTTTTGAAGTCACCCCCTCTCCAAGTGGGAAAAGTCCTCAACACTGAAAATAAAGACTTATGGGCAATTCCATGCTAACATATAAAAGAAAAACAAGTTAAATATATTTGGCCTGAGAAAACCCTACTCAAGTTTTAACTTCTAAAAAATGAAAGTGAAAAGGAGGAAAGTGAATTAGACCTTTTCTTTTTCTTTTTTTTTTTTTTTTTTTTTTAATTTTTGCATGATTACTGTGTGACCCAGTGTGAGAGTGGAAAAAAAATAAAAAATAAAAAAATAAAAGAATAACTGTGCCACCACTTTTCTGTTAGACCACTTTCTTGGGTGATCAGAGTGCTACCTCTGCAACACACTCATGTATCCTACAACCTTTCCAAATCCATTCCATGAAAGCAACTCAGAGGAAATGATCAGGAAAGAAGGACAGGGAAATGTCAATGCACACTATATCTTAGAAAGTCTGATTTCCATGAGGAAAGGATTTACACACAGACAAAAGTACATCCCCAAACAATACATGATGAAAATAAATTGCCCCCCCCCCGAGTCACTTGGTTATATGTGGTGGCAAAAAAAAAATAAATAAATTCTGGAAAATATGGTCTGGTTAGTGAAGAAGAGCTAAAGGTTTTGATCAACAGCTAATAATTTCTGCCTCAAGTACTACTCTACTACATTAATTCTAGTCGGATCTTAGAATTTGCTTAGGAATTGCCATATCACCCTGCCTTCCTGCTATTGAAAGGAATTTGCTCATTGTTCAAGATTACAACTATCAGGAAGCTACTAGCAGGTGGACCATCTAGGTTAAGACCAAGCTTAGAGTGTTAGAGCAGCAGTCTTAATCTATTCAGGCCCAGAACTACTTCTTATTTACAATTAGTTTATAAAATCCCCTTTATTACCCTGAAATTAAATTCATATCTAACATAAGATATTTACAAAAATGATTTCCAAAATATTACTATAATGACTTAACTATGCTATAAAGTAAAAATAACATAATGATAATTTATAATAAAATGATATGCATTTCTATATGAAAATGTTCAGGTAGCATAACAAGGAGCCATATGAAGTAGTCAGATGTTTGGGTCTATACTTAGAATCTGCATGAATGTGACAACGACAAATGGAGTCTGGTACAGGTGTGTTGCACTGGCAACTCAAATACCACAAATGGCGTTGCCATTGGTGATATAATTTTCTGAAACAGTGAGCAACTCTTGATAGAGTTTCTAACAAAACAAATTACAATCTTCCCTCAATTTACAATGTTGTTTTGTTCCTAGAAATTTCAGTGTATATTAAAACTATGAAAGAGTACTTTGTAAGTATATATAAAATGAAATTAGGTTTTTAGATCCAAATGATATAAGTAGTTTTATTATTATTTTTTTTACCTACGTGACTCTGGTAAGATACTGGAAAGTCATATGGGATCAGATCAGTGCTTCCTTTCATATGAGGCTGTCTTGTCCATGGCAGGACATCTGAAATCACTGATCCCCACACAGTGTTAGCAATGCCACCAAACACCATCACAAACAAAGATGAACACACAAATTTCAAAACGCCTCCAGATAGTGGTGCTGCCCTTGTTAAGAACCACTTAAAAAAAAAAAAAAAAAAAAAAAAAAAGCTGTGGTTAGTATACAGACAGCATAAAAGAAAGTGGTAAATGAGTCAGCAAGGTGGGGAGGAGCTAGATTCTGTCATTGTTGCTGTTGCTGTTAAGTGTTAGGGAAACCATTAGAGTATTTTAGGAAGGAAGCAACATAATTTAATATTTGATTTTAGAATGTCACTCATTTTGCTGTGTATGAGATACATTATAAGGGTACAGGAAGGGAGGAATAGACAAAGCAGTCAGGAAGCCATTGCAAGTAGATTGGAGAAAGATGATAACACATTGTACAGGCATGGTGGAGATGGACATGAGCCTACCGGTGTATTCAGGATTTATGTTTGAGATGGAGACAAGGGAATTTGCTCATAGGGTGAGATATGGGAGGTGAGGGGAAAAGAAATCAGGAATGACTCATAGGTTTTGGCTTGAGCAACTAAGGAAATGGTAGACATTTTCTGAGTTAGAAAAGGTTAATAAATGAAGAGGTAGTGGAGAAAAACATAAGAATTTGTTTGTGGACATGTAAACTACTTACTAATTATGCAAGTAGAAGTGCCAGTAGGCAGCTGTCTATGTCGGTCTAGAGCTTAGTGACGTGATCAAGAGAATTGAATAAGGTAAATCAGGGAGAATACATAGGTGGATCAAACTTGGGTAAAATCACACGTGGCACCAGAAAATGAACTATGAAGGAAGAACAGGATGTAGCCTCACTAAAATCAAGAGAAGGAAAAATTCTTGAAGGAGTCACATCTTTGCTAAATTTTGCTGAAACATTGAATAAGATGAGGATAGATAAGTGAACATTGGTTGGGGCATCAGAGAGATGATTACTTAGCTTCATAAGAGCAGTTTAAGTGCCATGATAAGAACATAAACCTTCTTGGACTAAATAATGAGAAAAGGGAGGGCACATGAAGTAGAAATTGCAGCTACCTATAACTCAAAAGATTTGATGTGAAACAGTGAAAGGAAGTAATGTAACTGGAGGGAAATGCATGAACAATATTTTATTTCGGTGGGAGAACTTCAAAAAGTGATAGATCATTGGAGGGACGGGAACAGGGAGTGGGGGGAAAGAAGGGTAAGGAGAGGTAGCAGGGATTGAATTAAAAATATTAAAAATATTCCATGCTTATATATTTATATATTTATGTCAAAATAGATTCTACTGTCACGTAAAACTAAAAAGAACCAACAAGATAGAATTTATAAAAGAAAAAGAGCAAGATACATATAAAGTGCTGAAAAATAAAAAACTCAGTGATCAAAGTCTATGATCTAATGCTCTGAATCTCTCAAAGGCTAAGAAGTAGGAGAGGTGTGTCAGAGCCTTCTAGTGCTCTGCCCTGTCCTCTTTGTACCAACACAGTGAAGCTGAATACTGGAAAGTCCCTGCATGAAGGAGCCCTAATTAGGAAGGGCTGTTGTAGCTAGCTGGAAGCCATAAGTTCCACCTGATATGTATGTGACGCACCTGTAGGCACCCGCAAAGCTGAAGGTATATAACCGGGTGAAAGCGGTCCGAGTTAGGAGAACGGAGAATTCAGTCAGCCGGGCAGTCACTCGGTCGGTCAGAAGAATCAGAGCGGCCAGAACGTAGGCAGAGCGGTTACAGAAGAGAAACCAGATAGAAGAAGTAATGACTGGTCAGAGTTAGGCCGAGGCTCCCAAGGAAGACAGAAGACAGAAGAAAGAAGAAGGAAGAAAGAAGAGAGAAGAAAGAAGCTCTAATCTTTCTCTAAGCTAAGCTCTATCTTTCTTTCTCTCTAAGAACTCTAAGACAAGAAGAAAAGCTCGCTTTAATCTTTCTCTCTAAAAATCTTTCTTTCCCTCTCTAAGCTCTAAGAAAGTAGAAGTAAAAGTAGTAAAAGCTTAACTCTGCCTCCGAGAGTTTTTATCCCGGTTTACGGTACCAGGCAGCTTACACCTGCAAGTCCACCTGACCCTACTTCCTGACACAGAAACAAGCTGGCTCACATACAGGGCAAGATGAAAGAGAGCTAACACCCCTCACCCCCAAGTAATTTTCAACCAATGATGCATGAGGAATTGGTCAGTGAGTATCAGCTCCTTCACCTGACATGAATAACACAGAGGCATGCTCTGTATTATTTCTCAGAAATTCCTCAGCAGTAATAAACTCCAGGTACCTACAGTCCTAACTTTCTCGTAACACGTATTAACTTCCTTCTCTTCTCTTACTTCTTTAAATCCCTACAAGTCTTTCTTTTAGGTGGATGGTTTCTCAAATGAATTATTAGTAACCACATCTGGTCATAAGGTCTGTTTCTAAGATTTCAAATTAAGACCCAAAGGAAGGAGAGTAGAGCATCAAATAAATGTAAACATATGATGTCAAATCTGTTAAAATATATCATTTGAGGAAATACTGGAAAATATGATTAAAGTTGTAATATTAACTTACTCTGGTGGGTGAAGCAAGGAAGATTCTTTTAGTTGCAAACGATAGCAAACCCACTTCAAATTGGTCTTCTAACGAGTAGTAATTTTGCTAAATTTTACTTTCATATCCAAAGAGTGCAGGGGAAATGGCTTGATAGAGGATTCAAATAATCTTATAAAGACTCGGCATATCTTCTTATTTCATTTACAATTGGTATCAACAAAAATATGACAAGTTCAGCCAATGGCTCCAGTCCCTAAGTCCTCTCTACCTTAAAAATGTAGGAAAAAGTGGGTCTACTTCCTTGATACCTTGATAGTATGTACAAAAGTACCAGGGTTGAAATTTATTGGGTCTAATGGACCAATTTGAGACAGGTTCCCATCTACATAATAATCATGGTGGCCACATGGATGGAATGTGCCAATTCCTTCAACCTTGGTAGCCCTGTTGACTCCTATTCTTCATCCACAGTGGGCAAGTAACCACCATTGGTCAGTAAGCAGACTCTTCTTTGTGGAGTCCTCTTGGTAAGGTACATAGTCAGAACTCCCTTCTCATCCCCCTCCACAGACACACAGACACAGAATCAATCACCTAGTTCTATGGTCTTTCTATCTTAAATATGTATCCTTTATTCTGTAACCAAATGCCTATACCCTACTCCAAATGATTGGCATCTCTCACATAGATTAGTGAGTAGCCTCCCAGTTAGTTGAGATGCATCCTCTTTTACCAATGCATATCACATTTATTTTTTCATTAAAAACACAGATATTTCTTTACAAAACATAAAATTTTCCATATCACTTCCTTGTTTAGAAGACTTTAGTGCTAAATTTTGGCCTTAAGATAGCAACAAGATTACTAGTTTGCATCCTAACTACCTTTCCAGTCTCACCTTGTGCTACTTAGCTTTCCATGCTTTCAACATGCTACATTTCTTTTGGTTCCTTGAATGTTCCCTGCTCTTTCCTACCACAGAACATTTACACAGGCTGAATTTTTGTTTGGAAACCACTTCTCCCCAATTCCTCATCCTTTATCAGCTAACTGACTCTTAGGTCTCACCTTAAATATTTCTCTATCAACAAGGCTTGGTTGACTCTTGCCCACCCTTGCTCCTGCTGCACAACAGGTGTCCATCAGGTGCTCCCACAGCATCCTGAATTTCTTTTGAACTCTTCCACATTTGAGTTGACAGTGTCTTCCCCTGATAGGCTACAATGTAATGAGGGAAAAAAACTGTGTCCCTAGCCTCTAACAGGGTAGAAACTTAGTATTTGGATGAATAGATTAGCTAATGAATGAAAATTCCTGTTGGTATATACCCTGTTGAAACTGAAATCTTGTAAGATTGTGTATCTAGATAACCAAGAACTGAAGTATATTCCATATTTAAAATTATTAAAAATAATAAATCACATTAAAATACTGGAAGAAAGCACTTCAAAATATCGAGAGTAGCTTCATTAGATCACTTTGAGGCAGGAAAATAAGGGAGATAGAATTGTTTTCCACTCTTCTATATTTTGAAAATAATCTAAAATGGTCATGGTACAGTGATTTGGAAACACTTTAAAATGACCAAAAATTATACATTGCTCATAAGGGAAAATGTGGACTACAGTGGGAATTAAAACTTAATTCTTATAAGTCTTACCTGAAATATTTAGAAATCATCTCACTGAAGATTTCAAGTATTTTTACTATTTTAAAAATTTTAATTTTCAACTGTAATCTCATGTGAAATGCTGACACAATACCCCCCCCCCAATGTTATGGTTGAAGCAGAATGGGAAACTAAAGCAGGCTGGGGGTAGAACTTGAAATTTGGTTATATAGAAGGAGACTGATTAAATTAATAAATATTGAAGGTTCATGGGAACAAGATCTCTCACTATTAGAGAAGGGAACTATAGATATGGAAAGGTAGAAAATTAGGATGAACTTTGTGCAGTGATGCAGAGAAATTGGAGATATTGGTATGAGTTTACGATTATACATGCTTATTATTGTACTCATTATGCCTACACTTATTTTTATAACTATGTATATATAGAGAGACATCTATAAATAAATAAGTATATAGAGATACAAACATGAATACATAGAGAAATATAAATGAGAGAACCTGGGAACCCTCAATAGCAATGAGTACAATTTTATTTTATTTTTAATTTTTTTTAATGTAAGTTTTTTTTATATTTATTTATTTACTTTAGTTGTACACAATGCCTTCATTTTTATGTGGTGCTGAGGAAGGAACCCGGGCCGCGCACGCGCTAGGCGAGCGCTCTACCGCTGAGCCACAACCCCAACCCTACAATTTTATTTTTATAATGCCATTAAGTGGAATTTAAATCCCTTGAAGAAATGACACACTCTAGGAGTAGGGGAGAAAAAGTATATGATTACCCTGGAACACTTTTTTATGCCATAAAGCAAGTAAGTGACCAACAACAATGGGGACATATTGAAAAGACACAGATGTGAAGGGACACCCATTGGACAAATCTGGGACAATTCAAGCATCAAAATGAATAATAATGAGTAAAAATTATAATTAGTTGAGTAGAAAATAAATTCTTACAGATACAAACAAATGGATGAATAAGTTGAAAATTCAGCATGAAAATAAATTTGAATGAATGAATGAATGACACGTTTTATAAGGGAACGGATGTTTACATAGTTTCAAAGTATCTTTCCATCAAATGCTTGTAAATTATATTGGAAAAAGCTAGCAGACACTGTCTTTATCCGGTGATGAAAGTACACAGCGTCATCAGGAACATGACAAATCAAAATACAAAGTAACAAGAAGGACACAGAATCTTTTCTTGAGTTATTCCAGCCAAAGATGTATAACTTGTCTCTATTCTTGAGGGAACATCAGAAAAGTAAAAAATGGGGGACATCGTACAAGTGTCAAGGTCAGGAAAGTCAAGAAAAGATGAAATAATTGGTTCAGATTGAAGGAGACCAAAATTGCATGACAAGTAAATGCAAGAGATGATTTGGAATGAGGTCTTTGTGCTCTAATGAGATATGACTGAAAAAATAAAACCTGAATGGTGCCTGAGGATTATAAGGTAGTGATGCCAATTTCCTGATTTTGATGATTGTATTGTGGCTAGGTGGGGAAATGCTTGGACAATAGGAAATATGCACTAAAGTATTCAGAGCTGATGACGCATGAGATCAGCAACTTATACTCAAATGGTACCAAAAAATTACCTACAACTTTTCTGTGAATTTGAGATTAATTGGAAACTTTAAAAAATTATAACATCAACAACAACAAGAAAAAGCCACTGTCTGGGTTGGAATTATATTTAGAAGTGCCCTGTAAACCAAATAGCAACCTCAGGTAGAGATACACTCTACCTCTACTTGCTCCAAGCCTCGGTGAGGTGACCAACTCTCTCAACTGCCAGGCCCAGTCCTACCCTTCATGTGGACTGTTTTGCCCCTTGTCAGGGAGGATATAAGGGACCCTACTTTCCACCTAAGAGTTCACCAAGCCGTGTTTGCAGGTGTTGCAATTTGCAACCTTGCCTTCTTGACCTGTCCCAACAGGTGTCAGGCCTTGTTGTGCCCTAGGTACCTTGACGAAGTCCCTAGCATTCAGTCATCTTTCTTTTTTTTTTTTTTTTACCCTTTTTTTTTTTTACCCATCTTTTTTTTTTACCCTTCAATCAGCAAAAGATAGAAAAATATTCAATGAGTACCAAGTATGTGCTAGATATCAAACTAGACACAGAATAAAGATACAGCCAAATACCTTATATGAGCCCCAGCTATTGAAACCAAAAAGACTGGTAATCTTCAGAAAAAGTTCATTTCCAAGGTCACAGTTCTTCCTCTTCACACACACACACACACACACACACACACACAATTAAGAGAGGAGTGTAATAAATAAAAGCACTGACAGATTGTTATCTTCTGATACCATTCCCATTGGAATGGACAGCACAGTTCTAGAAAATAAATGACCAGTACCTAAGCCTATTAAATTTCTGTGACTCACCCTAAAGTATCCCATTTGGCTTATAACGCTTCTGAATCAATTCTATTAAAAAATATCATTAACGGTGCTTACATCATTTATGTAATGTGAAGGGACTAAATTAAAAGAGTTTGGAATAAACAGAGTCTATCTCAAGGTCTGGATTTAGTGTTATTACAAGCCTTGTGATTTATTGCTTTTATTGGAACGCTCTCTTATTCCTAGTGAATGAGTGGGTGGGTGGGCATCATTACCTTACAGTCCCTAAAGTGTCCTAGGCAATGCATAATGACTTGTCTCAACCTTCAATGTTGTCATTTATAAGGAACACGTCTGCACTCCTATACAATTTACAGACATACATAGCCTGTCCCCATCTGAACTGCTTCTGAAGAATTATGGGATTATTTTACTGCAGATTCATGCAATGCATTTCAAACTCCTCAAGGAAATTCCACAGCCCGTGTCTTGCCTAAGCTAATTTCTACATTGTGCATTACACATTTTAATTTAAAATTAAGTTTTAATTTTATTTCAAACATTACAATGACATATGTGTTTAAAATACAAGATCTGGACAATCTTCTTGTCTAGACAAACTACACAATGATTCCATCCAGATCTCATGTCTATCTGATGCTCACAGTTATCACTGCTCTATTCAGACCATATGTCTCAAGTGGTTGGTTTCTACTTTTACGCAGATACCCAAATGGCCACCTTTGTGACCTTTTATTTTTGCACATATTAAATTCCTCTCTCCTGTACCTAATCTATTTCAAAACCCAGTCACCAACATTTAACCCTTTTGCCCAATCTCTGTGCTGAAACACATCTTTTGCAAAACAGGCCACAGTGTACACTACTTGACTACAAGTGGTAGAAACTCCTGACCTTCACTAAGTTTCTGGCATTCTTCAAGAATTGGAAAACCCTCTTTTTACTATCTCATATATTTTACTCTAGTCGCTACAACGGTGAAAGAGAATGTATCATTAGAACTCTGCACAGGAGAAACTGAAACACAAATAGGTTGATGCTGATGTTGATCCTTGTGGTTTGTAGACTCCACATTTAAAATATCTTTTCACATTGTGCTGAAAATGATGTGATGAGAGAATATGTTTACCAGTTTATATTTAGTCATTGAACTCTAGACTCTTAAAGATGAACAGGCTTATCCTACTCCTTCACACAAATGCATCATTGTCACTCAACACTAAAAGACCCATGAAGCCATAGGTTAAGCTTCAACACTCCAGAAATCTAAAGAGTCATCTTCATGTACAACAAAAGTATTTTTTCATACTAATTAAGTCAAATTCTCCTAGTTTGCTAAAAATCAAAATAACTGGTGAAGTCCTTCTCCATAAAGGAAAAATTGCATGCATTTGGAGATGCTAATTAGGAGTTGAGCGTAGACCACCATCATCCAAGCAAGAACTGAGTTAAATCAAGACTGGTTGCAGCTTTGGTAAATCTTCACCTAACTCTGAGTCATCCTTCCTAGTGTGTATCTTCCACGGTCCTTACTGAGAAACTCATGAGTCTTCCTGATGACAGGCCACGATACACCAATCTTTGGCTTCTCTTTTTAGCCACACAGATCTCTAAAAGCCCTACTCTGCTTTTCAGAGTAGTGAAAATTTCTGGTTTATTTCTTAAACTCTGGCTCTTCCCAGCTTCAGAATTCCACAAAAACTCAAGGGAGCATCTGGAAAGGTTGGGGTTGTTTTTCTCTATGTCCCCTCTCTCCCAGATCTGGGTCCCTTGAGTCCTGACAGCCCTCATAACCCTGAACTTCAATTTTGCTTTCCCTTGCATTGTGAAATCATCAGAAATTCTGCTGGCTTCTCTGCTTCTTAGCTGCAGCCCCCTGCAGGATTTTAAGCTTCACTCCACAGGCCAAGAATTGGTAAATATTTCTGGGAGAGAAGCAGTTCACAAAATATCAACTCATCTCTCAATCATTATCTTTTTTTTTTTTCTTTTTTTTTTTTTTTTTTTTTTTTTTTTTTTTTTTTTTTTTTTGTCTAGTAACTTGGCCCTTTAGTTGCCTCAGCTGTTCTCCAAATTCTTCACACAGATCATTTTTCAATTTTGCTCAACTTTTCTGTAGTTCTCAGTGGGAGTCTTTTTTCTACCATAAGCTAATGCATCATGCACTTTGGGATCTCTTTTGACGAGTTTTTAATCTGAACAGTCAGCAGAGCTTAAACGAATGCAAACTTAAGTGTAAGTTTGTAAAAGAAGTCTGTAACTCCTGTCTCCATTTTTCTGTGGCATCTTATTATTTCCTGTGATATGATTTGAATAATGTGGAAAAGGGATGCCTGCCTCAGAATGTTTTATTCACGTATACCTGTTATTTAAGATCCAACTACAGGAAATGTGTTCAGGAAACTGTCTCAGATAATATACAAATGTCTCTAGGAGATTGGCAGCCATTTACATTGATAATGACAGAGATCACACTTTTATAAGGAGAGAAAGATAGAGGAAAAATATGAGTCTGGGTTCCGCTGTGGAGGGAACCATGGGACCAGACACAAGCAGGACCCCAGAACAAGCGAAAGAAAACCACAGTGTGAGGGGAGCACCTGAAAGGATCAAGCTTCCCTGTATTACATTTGGGGCCAGATGGCACTGATCTGTAGGATTACTTCACCTCTGTTCAGATGAATAAACACTGGGAAAAAGAAGCAGAATGTCCAACTTGCTGAACTCTCTCCTAGGGGCTGATATGGAGCAACTTTGACTGTTTCCTAGAGGGCGTGTAGTCCAGCTAGGCCTAAGCTAGTCTCTATTTTCCTGTTTTACTCTTTGGTAGACAAATGTTTCCATTGACTTGATGTGTTAAAATTTGTTATGTGATTTTTCCTTTACTAATCATAAAACACAACAATACCTAATGCTTGTACAGAAAAAAAAAGTAAAATGTGATAGAAATGAAGTTGATTATTCAGTGCTTGATGAATAACATATGCTAAATCAAATGCTTTTCTCTATGCCCAAACTTTGGTCTTCTGTCTGCGTTGAACTATACCAAGTTCTGTTACTCATTATGAAATGGGTGTGTTTCCTGTTACCCAGGAAGTGGGAGCTGATCCACATCAAGATGCTTCATCTAAGAGACAAAAACCACAAACCCCTGTACGTGATCAACATTTGCCATTCCACAGCATGTTGTTGCAGCTGCTTCCAGGTCTGCTGGGATAAAACATTGACACCTGTCATTCAATGAGGTGCATGTGGGATGGATGGAGAAGTTAGAGGAAAACTACAATGCCAAACTACTGCAAATGGTGTTTTATTTATTTCCAAATCTGAATCAAAATGGTTATAACCCCAGCCAACCTCACACTTTTGCAGTCAAATTTGTCCTCAAGTCAAGAAATTACAGATGGAAAGAAATGGAAAAATACTAGACAAGTGATGACTTTTCTTTTCAAATTAGATGGGGGAAAAGGCAATAATCTTTATTAAACTCCTATTACATACTTGGTTGACTCAGGTTTATTTACCTTATAACATTAAACTTTTGCACTACTCCGATGGTTGCTAAAGTTATTCTCATTTTTCAGAAGAGAAATCCAAAGCTCTGAAAGTCACTTATCCAGATGATCCATTAATGGCTGGTAGGTCTGAGATTTACACCCAGGTAGGTCTTATTTCAAAGCTTATATGCATTCCATGCTCCATGATGCCAAAATTTCTGCTTTGAATCTTCTTGTCTTCTGGATTTTATGAAGACTGTACCACTGTGAGAAGCCATTCTCAGTGCCTTTTAAAATCCCTTGGAGGCATGTGTTTCTTATGCTTCACAGTGAGACAGCTCAAGACATAAATTAAAGCCTGAGCATGTACTTGCCAGAGCCCTGATAATATCATCCTGGCATAAACTGACATAGTGGTGGGCCTTCTCAATTCAAGTTCTATCAAATCCAATCACTTAATTAAAGCCCTGGGAATGATGGGAATTTCAATAGCATGGCACTTTGGGAGCATTCTATAATCTAAAGCAAATACAGAAATAAAACTACTAGAGAGAACCTATCAAAGCCATAATACATCTATTACCACAGCTGTTTCTCCCCAGACACTAGGCTCCCTCCTGAGCCTATTATTAAGTGCAAATGACCAGGCTCAGTGACTGTTATTTTTAAAAACATTACTTATCGTGCATTGTGTTCTGAAACTTGTTGACTTATTTTAATTTGCATAATTATAGTAATTTTCCCCTATGTCAATACCATAGGATTATATTAGGATTTTGCCTTTTAGTTAAAGAACTATGCAGGTTCCAAAGCAAGTTGTCATTATGTCATTTTTTTTTTTTTTGACCCTTTCAGGCAGTTGAGATGCAGTAAAGATGGAAGGATACGTTTCACTAAGTTTATTCTTGGTTCAAGATTAGCATAGGTGTGAGAGGCCAAAAGAGGGAAACAGAAATGGAAGGGATTATGGGAGTAAAAGGATGTAAAGAGATGTCAAAACAGAGGGAAGAAGTGGTCCTTCTTTGTAGACTTTTTTCAAAGTATACTTCAGTCTTTGGTATAACATTTCCTCTTTTACAACTCAGGGAATTTGGTCATATTGTCTTTATTTTACAGAAAATTAACCAATGAATAATTAATCTAGTTTGCCTTAGTCAGGTCTAAAATATATATCTCTTAAGTCTTAGTCATGTCATGTTTTACTCCATAAAACAAGAATCTTATCTAAGATTTGCTCAGCAGAATATTCAGAGAACTGTCAGACTATCCATTGTCCATCCATTTTCTTTACAATTAAGCAAATTTTTGACCACTGTATGGTCAATTTATTTAGTTTTCTTTTGAGAGAAAAACTGTCTATATTTACTTTCCACATATCATCACTGCTTTTTTATGGGGTCTTGCTATGTTACCTGAGCTAGTTTCAATTTTGTGGACTGAAGTGATTGTCTCACCTCAGCCTCCAAAGTAGCTGGGACTACAGGTACGTGCCACCTTGCCTGGCTATCATTGCTTAAATATACAGCCCGAAATTGCCACAGGCATTCCAAGTTTCTTCCTATATGTTTCAGAATTTAAAAAAAAAAAAAAAAAAAGCCTCTAGAAGAACCAAGAAAGTAGGGTTCTGGACTTGATTCCTGCCTATCAATCCCATGTCCAAGGCTGCCTGAGAAGAGTATAGAATGGTTTATATAAAATCCAAGACATCCCCCAACTCTAAAAATGTATGAAAAGAGAAGCATGTGGGCCTAGAATATGCATATTTCAAAGTTCTGTGTTCTCTCAGCCAATGAGAAGAGAAAAAACTGCAACAGCTTCAAAGGACATGGGAGAAGGGACAGATAGCACGAAGACATAAATGACACTTACTAGACTTGTAGAACAGGAGGAAGGTTCTGCTTAAATCATCTGAGACCCTCAAATCCATTTCCAACTTCTTTCTAAACACACCCCATGGAATCACTTGTCTTCAAATGCCCAAGATCGAAATCAAACACCTCCTCCTCCCTTCTGAGGTCAGTTTCTCTGTAGAGTCCTAGACTCTTACTCAGGTTTGGAAATCACAGAATGATCCTTGAGTCTCCCCTCTCTGCTTTCCTTATCAAAACAGCAACTGGGGGCTGGGGTTTTGGCTCAGCTGTAGAGCGCTTGCCTAGCAAGTGCTGAGGCACTGGGTTCAATTCTCAGCACCACATATAAATAAATAAATAATAAAGATCTATCGACAACTGAAAAAAAAAAAAAAAAAAGATTTTAAAAAACCCAGCAACTGTAATATAGCAAAGGAATGTGGGACTTAGAGCCTGCTCAGGTGAGGATGAACCAGCACTTTCGCTCTATACAGGTCTCCAACCTTCTTTTCCTGCCTCTTCATTGGAGAGAATATCTAGCACAGACAGGCAAGTCAGAAGGCTAAATGAATGAGATGCTATACAAGTGCCTATAAGCACTCGGGAAAGATGTATTAATTATTAAAATGATTTCTTCTTTTTGATTTCCACACAACTTCAGTCCTTCTTATAACTCACCTGGATAATTATATCATGTTCTAACCTAATAGCTCTCAAGCACATTGGTCCCAGTGTTTGCTTCTTGATATCATATCTCACTGCTATTATTTGTGTACATATGTTCCATTCAACACAGAACTCCCTATTATCACAAGACTTTTCTGCTTGTTATTTCTCTTTATTTGTTCCCTGGAATCCCCTTCCCATTGTATATTCTCCTTTTCCTTTTCCTTGTGATTAAACTCAAATTTATCTACTTCTGTAAAATCTTTCTTTAATTTTTTCCAGATTATATAA
The DNA here is from genome assembly GCA_025594165.1 of Tamias sibiricus. Taxonomy (NCBI): domain Eukaryota; kingdom Metazoa; phylum Chordata; class Mammalia; order Rodentia; family Sciuridae; genus Tamias; species Tamias sibiricus. The sequence continues at coordinate 144,602,555 of CM046660.1, read as the reverse complement.
TATTCTGAATACATCCTGTTCCAAAAATTTTGTTAACACCTTCTTGTATCACCATGCAAATCCCTGTGTATTAGTCATTTGTCTGTGTTCCAACTTCTATCTCCAAGTTTATAACGTTGTGTGTGTGTGTGTGTGTGTGTGTGAGAGAGAGAGAGAGAGAGAGAGAGAGAGAGAGAGAGAGAGAGTGAGTGTGTGTGTGAAAGAGAAAGAGTTTTTTTCCTGGGAATTGAACCTAGGCTATTACCATGCTAGGCAAGTGTTCTACCACTGAGCTATACCTCAGCCTTTAACTTCTTAAGATCAAGGTTTTCATATATGAACATAAAAAAGTTATATCTGATTCATTCCACTATATTTCCTATTCTTATCTCCCCTCCCTTCCCTTCATTCCCCTTTGTCTAATCCACTGAACTTCTATTCTTCCCTCTCCTCCTTTTTGTGTATTAGCATCTACATATCAGAGAGAACATTCAACCTTTGGTTTTTGGGGATTGGCTTATCAGGTATAACCACAGGAATGGGATCCTAATTAGAATAAGATATACTCCATAAATATATAATATGTCAAAATATACTCTACTGTCATGCATATCTGAAAAGAACCAAAAAAAGATCAGGATCTTACGTGCCTGTATATGACCAGGGTCAAGCATAATGCCTTAAGCAAATTTTATTTTTTAATAAATTCTTATTTAAGTGGATTCATAGTTTAAATTGAAAATATTTCCTTTAACTTGTATCTTAATAATATGAGACACTATTAATTTGAATTAAAATAACTTGAAAGAGAAAAACCACACAACCAGCCCAGAGATGACCAAAGATTTCCTAGGGTGTCTCCAAATCATGATGAGAAACACTAATTTGAGCTGAGGTAATTCTAAAAAAAAAGTTATTACTTTAATAAGCAATTGTATCTTAGTTGTATAGAGTATTGACTTATATATGCTATCAAAAATATTTCCCACAAATATGAAATAGAGATTATATATGTATCATCAATTAGATAGGGGAGGTTTGGCAGGATGGATAACTTGCCTGAGGTGGCACAGGCGGAACCACATTTAACCAAGACTCGGGCCAAAGCCTGTGGTCCTCACGGCTGTGCACTCCTCAACACTTAGCACTAACTGGCACAGTTTGTCAAATTTATGAAAACTTTCTTGGACTTAGGAATAGGCAAATAAATACTAAAATATAGCATTTCTGAATCATGATCATATAATCTAGAGCTTGGCAAACTTATACTGTAAAGGACCAGATAGTAAATATTTTAAACTGTGGACAATATGGTCTACCCAAATTTGTCATTATAAAATGAAAGCAACCAAAAAAAAAAAAAATGTGAAGGAATGAGCATGGCTGTGTTCCAGTAAAACTTTGGAAACTACAAACATCAGACCTTGGGCCTGATTAGGCTCACAGACTGTAGCTTACCATCCCTGTTAAATCTCCAATAAAGTTTCATCTATTGTCATGGCCAAGAGGCAAGCAAAGTGCAACTTATGCTAGTATAAAACCATTTATTAATTAATCATTCATATTACACTTGTATTAGATATTTAGAGCACAATTCTGCATAAAACATGGAAATTGACAAAATTATACATAATTGCAACTATGAAACACATGCTGTTCCCTCAACAGAAATTGAGATTATCTTCTAAAACACATTTTTAAAACCTAAAAGTGGAAAGCATTTTTTCCTGCAGTTGTTTGAACACAGGAGATGTAATTAATAGATTTTAAGTCCAAAAAATAAATGAAGCCAAGTGCCTGTGACCTTTGATTTCTACACTCTCACTCCTGAAATAAATTGATCCATTCTAATGAGTATGCACATATGGTACCTAAGACTAGAGGTGATTCAATAATGAGCTGATATTTTTTATGAGAAAAGGCATTGCATAGGAAAGCATCACACACAAATATTACTTAATAGAGATGTTTTGTTTTCATATAAGCTAGTGGAAATATTTGTTCAAATAAGGCCATTTATTTATATATACAACCCCCACTTCCCCTTGTAAACTGGTTGAAATAATTTCTTGAGAGCTCCAGTTTGGCCCTGCAAATTGTGGGAAGCTCACGCAACATGAGGTTTTGACTCCATAGTAGCAGCTTCTTTTCATCTTTCTGTGCTCATGGGTCAGTCAGAGTACTCATTGGCTCTTGTGTACTGTCTAGTATTATTACCTATTTTTCAAATGTATTTGGAGACTTATACTATAATATTGTAAATGGGATACATATAAATATAAACCTGTTTTGCTTAATAGCTTTGTGATTGTTGCCAGATTATTTATGTCTCTGAATCAGTTTCAGATAATAGCATTTATTTCATAACCATGGTCTCCACTATCATTAACATCAGTATTTTCATGGTGTCTCCTCTAGAAAGCTTTCCTGAACTGCCCAAATCCAATACATTATTCTTTATCTCACAGAATTTTCAGATGTTTCAAATTCTTTGTCATTTTTTATGGTGCATTTTAATTATTTGTTTGCATGACTACTTGTTTGTTTATTTGTTTACCAGACCAGGGTTCCACAAAATCCTCCTGAAGAAGCTTTCAAATAGTTATTAATTGAATACTTTTCTAAAGATCAAAATGACTCTTTGCTTACCCTTGTAGACTTTGCTCTTCAGACATAATGCATAATAACAGGAATATAGAAGATGAGTGTGAAGTTAGTGCATCTTCCTATACAGATGTAAAAGTATTGTCTTAGATCCTACTGTCTAAGAATGTCTATTATGAGCCAAAGATCAAACTTGTGTAAGTTTGCGTTTGCCTGAAGTTTTAGAAAAGCAACATAAATTGCAATGTTTTAAAAGAAAAGGTAAAAGAAAAATACATCCTGTGGAGAGGTATCCAGAGCATGTGAAAGGACTCTTGGTCATTGTGCCCACTTCAGACATTGGGAAGACTGGGATTTGGATAGGTCTATTTGATTGCTTGTGATCATGGGTAGATACCAGGTTTTTCTTAATGTAGAAAAGGGTTATAGTTCTCTCATAGGTGCACAGTTGCTCAGCATCTAGTACAAACCCGCTCCTCTAGTTAGACAAAGGAAACTAGTCCTGCAGGGCCTATAGGGCCAGATTATTTTATTTTCCTAATTCTAGCTCCCTCATTAATGTTTCCAGGTACCTGTTTACTCAGGGTGGTGTAAGATTCAATGCTTATTTCAACGCATCTTTGGTTTCTTCTCTTTTCCATCATTTCCATGATCTTGTACAAGTTGAGGCATTTGAAACCTAATCCCCACAAGATCTTTCTTTAATTTTGTCTGCTTTGTCCTCCCTTTCAATCTCTGCTATGAATCACTGCATAATTGTTCATCCAAATACCACTTTCTACATGACACTATCTGATCAAAACCTTTAATAACTCTCTGATAGACACACACACACACACACACACACACACGCGCGCGCGCGCACTTTTTTAGGTCAAATGAGATCACCACTGAAAAAGCAATTCCAAAACTTAAGGTTATTCAATACGAGAGAAGTTCTAGTTCATGTAGCAATCCAATGTGGATAGTCCTTATCAGTGCCTCTTTCCAGATGGCTCTCTATTGAGTGGTTGCTCAGGACCTAAACTCCTTTTATCTTCTGCCTCTGCCATCTAAATCTTCAGAGCCTGTTTCATTATCCAAGTGATGGGGGAAGAGAGAATGTTAAAGATTGTATCAGAGGTTTTCATGGGGTCGGCCTGAAAGTGACATGCATGAACTCCATCCACATTCCGCTGGCAGAGGCTCAGTTACATGGACCACCTAATTTTAAAGGAGGCTTGGACATGTAGTCGAGTTATGAGAGTACAAAGAGGAGGACACAGGAATGAACACAAGCCTTAGTCACCCAGAGAAACATAAGCAGAGTGCTGAACATACAGGGCTCTCCTTTATTGTTACAAGAAACTTTAAAGAAAATACAAAACAGACTGCAGAGTTCTTCCCGGTAAATGATCTTTTCTCATCTTCACAATGGATCTGACATGCTTGTACCACCATTTCACATGAAGAAACTAAACATGGGCTGGGGTTGTGGCTCAGTGGTAGAGCACTTGCACCTCACATGTAAGGCACTGGGTTCGATCCTCAGCACCACATAAAAATAAATTAATTAAATAAAGATATTAAAAAAGAAGAAGAAGAAAAGAAACTAAACATCATAGATTGAATAAATTGGTCAAGGTTATGTGACTGAAATCAGAATCTGAATTCAAAGCATTGGATGCTTATTGCCGTGACATTTCCACTGTGCTGGAGCTAGAATTGCTTATGCACACTCACTTTACATACACCCCCCACTATCTACAGGGGCAACTAGTTCCAGGACCCCTCTGAATACTAAAATCCAGAGATGCTTAAGTCCCTTATACAAAATGGTGTGGTATTTGCATATAACTTACACACATGTTCTTGTGTGTTTTAGATCATCCCTAGATTACTTTAAACGCCCAATAAAAGGTAAATGCTATGTAAATAGCTGTTGTACTATATTGTTTAGGGAATAATGACAAGAAAAAAAATCTACATGTTTGGTACAGAAGCAATTTCTTCCAAATAATTTCAGTCAAGGGTTGGTTGAAACTGCAAATGAAGCCAACTATCCTTATTTCCAGCATCAAAGTCAATCACAAATACTTATGAAACCTCTATTAGGTGTCATATACTGAGATGTGAATACAAGCTGTGCCCTGGTGAACCTAACAATCTAAAAATTGTGCATCCCAGCACTTTTCAGTACAAACTCTCTCTTCCACTCAGATAATCGCATCACTCTCACCCCAAATTCATATAGCATGCTCTCTTTACACTCCCTTTGCTCATATATTTTTATTCGCTATCTGCCAGCATACACAAATTTATTTTTTGACCCCAAAGTCAAGGCCAAGTATCAGCCTTATTTTCTCCCTGTGCCTAGCCCCACTATCTTCTTTTTCTTTAACCAACAACAACTTATCCCTACAGTAAAATATGTAATTGTATGCTACCTCATATTGTTTGCCCATTTTTTCATACATTATTTTATTTCTAAGATTCATTGACTCAACCTACTCCCAGCAGAATTACCTTCATATTTTTATGTCCTGAGATTGTTACTGAGAGGAGACACACACACACACACGCACACACATAAAATTTTATGTGAAGACGGCATGCACATTTGTTGTAAAGGCATAAATGAAAGCACTGGATTATTCAAAATATCTTTTTAAGGTCACTTTACATATTCTTTTGAAAATGAATTATCTGAGAAAATGTCACTTTGCTTTAGAAACAATAATACTGCCTTCTAAGGGTAATAAGAATTATATAACTACATTTTACTTTTTGCCCTAGATTCTCTAATTCTGAGTATTTCCTCCTGTTTTGTATGTTTGCCTTTTCTTTTTCAGGACTGTGATTCTTTAAAACAACTCAGTGACATATATATTAACATCTCTCAATTTACATGTTGGTTAGGTTCCTGGAAAGTGGCAAGTGATTCAAAAACACTTAAATCAAACTGAAATTTTGCATAATAAAAACAGAGATATATTTTGGTAGGTTAAAAAAAATCTAGTTTATGCCCCCATTTTTTTTTCCATATCACATCAATATGAACTGTAAATAAACAGTTTATGTAAATATGTGAATATACCAAAAATGTTTATTCATGAACAGAAACACAGTCCCCAAAACTGTCCAATAGATCTACAATAGACATAAGGTATGAAACCATTAGGAATTCTTTCACATAAAGTGTTACACACCATGGTGAAGTATGAAGCCCATAATGCTCATTAATTCACCTTTATAAATGCATTGAGAGGCTGGATTTTTACTCCGCTGGTGTCAGCCTTTTCTTTATTTCTTCATCTGTGTGGGCCTCCCGGTTCACATTGCATTTGTCAGTCATGATTTCACTTGAGATGGACACAGGAGTCCATAGGGCATAATTCCTGAATACTTGAAGGGTATACCCCCATTGTGCATGACTACAAGAGTAGTCTGTCAACCTGGCCACCAGGCACTGCTCTCAAACCAGTGAGGGCATCCTATATCTAAAATTCAGCAGCCACTTTAAACCATGTCATTCTACACTTGGTACACACTCCTGATAAATAATGCTAATTTTCCATAATTTTTAAATTAAAAATGCATACATGTATAAATTGACAAATAGCTTAATAATACAAAAAACTGAACTAAATCTTCAACTTCTTTAAGCTCTAATTGTCCCAATTATAAAACAGAACTAATATACCTTTTTCATGAAGTAGTTGTGAGAATTTTATTGGTTAATAGAGGTATTTAACAGAATGCCTGACATAGTGTTAGTCAGTGTTATTGGCTACTATTAGAAAGTGACAGGTGTCAATAGAAGTGTCACTGATGTCTACTCTATCCCTAGCCCTTCAAGATAGCCTGAAATGTAAATTTAAAACACCCCTATTGATCCATGCATATTAAGAATCAGCACCAGTCACCATTTGTTCTAACTTTATTTCCACCAAAATCTAACATTTAGCACCAAGTTACCTCAACCTCCAGTTATCATCTAGAAATACATACATCCATCTTGCAGACAATATTCTAATTTCCTTATGCCAAAAACTATGTCTCTTTATACCCATTCTCACACATCCTTACTTCAAATGCTGTAAATTCTTGTGTATTCAATGATAGTGAATGACCTGGTTCCTTTCTATACTACAGACCCCTGCTATCCAAGCATAGAACAGCCTTCAAGCAACAAGGAAAGAAAGGAAAGTTTTACTCTCATTTCTCCCAGCTCATTTGCAGTTGGAACTATAAAAGATATTCACCTCAAGTCATCCACCATTCAAACTGATTCTTCACCAAGACAGTACTATCAGCAGATACTATTTAGACTATAAGAAAATCTGCCTGCCAAACAGGGAGGAGGAGAAGCCCACAGCAATGATTTTAAATGCATAGATGTTCTAGAGACCAAAATAATGTAATGTCATTTTTCAAAGCCAGAATATCCTCATGAGAAAGTTTTCAAATTTTTCCATAAAGGATCTGGATGGTTAGTAGGGATGAATTTTAACAATCTGCAAGTAAATGCAACCCCTGAATGATTCTGAGTCTACTTTTTTTTTTTTTTTAAGTTCAAATTCCTGAATGAATTCAACACTCTTTCCAAATGGTCTTCTATTTACACAGAGAAACACTGACACACAATGGTATGCACGAGCTAGTATTTTCTCATTAGTGAGCTGTATGTTAAATATTGAAGAAATTGTGAACCTGTGGATAAACTGCTGGTAGCTGAAATCAACCATGACAGGAAATATTTACACCACAGAAATGAGCACAAAGCAAGCCTCCCCACACACTCTGAGTGTCAAGACTGTTTTCCAGAACCTGTTAGTAAATGTGTCATTTGCTATATAATTACAAAAATTATTAGGACTCAGTTTGGGGCCACCTATAGTAAAGCAATGAATTAAAACTTTTGCAAAAGATGGCTCAGATATGTAAGAGAATGACTAGATATTAAAACATTGAACATTTCAAGGTAAATTCAGGGAAATTGGACCTTGTATGTTGCTCGAACATTAGCATAATTTTTAATGTTTTTTTATGGTATTGAGCCTTCATTTATACCCTAAAAACCCAGGAGAGTTTTACATTATCCTGGGAGTTCTGTGTTTACCATGACTGCTTCCTGGACTAAGAAAGACAAACACAAAATAATAATGGGTCACAATGGTATACAACTCACTAAATCGTGTTATATTTTGGACATGAAATGTACCCCAAAGGTCCATGTGTGAAAAGTTTGGTCCCCAGCTTGGCACTATCCAGATATGGTGGAACTTATAAGAGGAGGGACCTAGCAGTAGGTTTTAAGTCACTAGAGTCGGGCACTCCAAGGGAATTAATTGTAGGATCTGGGTCTCTTTTTCTTTCTCTTTTCTTCTTTCCAGCCATGACATGAGCAGTTTAGCTCCACCACAAGTTCCTGCCATGATGTGTTGCCTCATGACAGGAAGAAAGTAAACAAGACCCAATCAATCATGGATTGAAACCTCCAGAACTGTGAGCCAAAATAAACCTTTTATCTTTATAAGTTGATTATCTCAGGGGTTAGTTATGGTGACAGAAAGCTGACTAATATAACCATATTAAGTGAAACAAATATAGATAACTAATGTGGTAATTCAGGGTCCAAAATGCATTCTGACAGTGACTTCCAGTGCTCCTAATATAGAGAAATGGAGGGAATGTCCTAAGTCAATAACTCCACACAGCACCTGACAGTCCTGTGGCTGCTCAGTAATCTATACATAAAAATTGATTCCGAATCATTCTTTAGGAAAAGGATGACAGGAAGATTCAAATACAGCTAAAGGCACTAAATGTCTCCTGATCATCATGAGGAGACATAAGGGAGGAGTGATAATAGCTGTGCCTAGAATGGTGGAGCTCAATGTTAAATTACTAAGATTAATCATCATTTCACCATTATGAAAAGACACATTTAACTTCCTTGCAATTATTTCAAGAAGCAATTTTTCCATGTTTGTCCAAATGTAGACATCATATCATTAATAAATACTAATACATCAACTAAAAATATCCTTATTACAATGTAAATAGTGTCAAAACTACAGCAATCAACTTCTTAAAAATATTTCAAATTTATTAGTGAAAGACTATAAACAAGTATTGAGCATTCAGGTAATCACCTTTAAAAATAATTTTTGACACCAAGTGCATGCACAGCACTGCTTTCAGAGTATGTTGAAGACAAATAAATGTAAGTTGAATATGCACCTCATCTTTCAGAGCCAAGAAATTAATATTTTACTTTTATGAATAATTTTCAGAGAGAATTTTATAGATAAACTCATAAAGCCTCTAGAATTTACTTTTGAATTTTACTGAATTTACTTTTAAGAAACATTGTAACAATGTATATTGCTATATGGTAGACAATATGACTCTTGCAATATATTTTATTTTAATTTTTTAATAAGAAGTTTATAATCATATTGGATTATTTATGGCTACAAAATTATACAATGGGATAGTATAATGGCTAATTTTATGTGTCAACTTAAAGGAGGTACCCAAATATTTTATTAAACATTATTTCTGGCCAGGCCAGGTGATGCACTCCATTAAGCCCAGTGACTTGGGAGGTAGAGGCAGGATTACAAGTTTGAAACCAATCTCAGCAAATTAGCAAGACCCTAAACAACTTAATGAACTCATGTCTCAAAATAAAAATGAAAAACAGATGGGGATGTAGCTCAGTGGTAAAGCACTCCTGAGTTCAATCCCTAGTTCCAAAAAAAAAAAAAAAAAAAACGAACTTATTTCTGTGCAAGTCTGTGTAGGTATTTCAGGATTTGAATTTGTGGAGTAAATTATGCAAATTGCTCTCCCTCATGTTTGTGGGCCTCACCTAATCTACTCTGCTGAAAGCCTGGCTAGAATAAAAATAAAATAAAAGGTTAAATAAGAAAGAATTATTTATATTTCCTGACTGTCTTTGAGCTTGGGCTTTGGTCTTCTCCCACCTTTGAACTTGACTAGAACTTGCACCATTAGCAATCCTGGATCTTGGGCCTTTGGAATTGTACTAGAACTATACTATTAGTTCTCCCTGGTCTTCAGCTTGCCAGCTAGAGATCTGGACAGCACTATATAATGCTCTGAGTCAGCCTCACACACACGTGCATCTCTCACACACACACACACACACACACACACACACACACATTTCCTACTTGTTTTATTTTTTTCTGGAAAACCTGGACTAAATCAGACAGTAATCTTGTATCTTTTGTTCTGTTATTGCTGTTCTCACTGACTTTTGTATTTGCCAAAATTTTTAGCTTTTTATATTTCATCTTTTACAATGAAACTTTTTTGCAAACACTTCCATACTTCTTATAATAACAAATAAATATAATGAGAAAATAAAACATTTGATAAGTGGTTTTTCATCTTTAACTTTCAGCAGGAAAAAGGTTTTAAATATTTAACATTTTTATTTCTTCATTTATCATTTTACTATTCACATCCTCAGCCTCATTTCTACAGAGAAGTTTTCTATTTGTTGGTTGGTTAGTTGGTTTTCACTGACAAGAAATAGCTATTCTTTTAATAAGAATAATAATTATTTATCTTATGATGTAAGTAAATTTTTTCAGTTTGCTGCTTGTCTTTTAAATGTTTATGGTGTTCTTTGCTACAGAAATTTTTATTAGACCTTTGAGAAGCCACTTATTTCTTGCTTTTAGTTATTGTCTCTCCTTTTTTGGTGATATATTGAATATCTTGTGACGAAGCATGGTGGCACAAACCTGTAATGCCAGAGTCTCAGGAGGCTGAAGCAAGAGGATCACTAATTCAAGGCCAACCTCAGCAATTTAAAGAGGTACTTAGCAAGATGCTGTCTCAAAATAAAAAATGTAAAAGGTGGAGAGAGGGGCAGCTGGAATGTAGTTTAGTGGTAAAGTGCCCCTGGGTTCAATCCTCAGTACTGCAAAAAATTTTTCTTAAAATAAAAATAAAAGTCTTTTGATAGTTCAGCATCACAAAGTATTTATTTGTTTCAAATCAGTGTTTATGCTAAAAGCTTAATTCTTCTGAAGCTTTTTTAAAAAAAAATTTTTATGATATCTTACTAAGTATTTTAATACCCATTAACTATTTTATCTTTTGCGGCTGACTTGATGCAACATGTTTATTACTTTTTTTTTTTTTCTGGCTTTCAATTCTGTTCATTTAAATTTTTCCATTTTATTTTGGAAGTAGTGCAAGTCTACTGCAATTATTTTAGCTTTATAATTGGCTTTAGAATCTGGCAGGATAAGTGCTCACTGCTTCTTATTCTTCTTAAAATTCTCCAGGTATTTTTTTTCCTTCCTTTTTACATATAAATTTGAGAATTATTTATAAGTCCTCCCCATTAACACACACATACACATGCATTCACACCCCAATTTTATATTAGGAGTGGGATTAGATTTCTGAATAATTTAGATGAGCAGATGATATAACTGTTTATTAACCTGATAGAAATAAATATACTGATTTCTATGGCTTTCCCCCAAATTGGTGAACATGCAGCCTGTTTATTTTGACCTGGCCTGTTAAGGGACTTTAAGTTCAACCCAAGTTGAACTGTCATTATTAAGCAACATGGTGGAAGCTGAGAGTTGAAACTTGGAAAACTTCATGTAACTACACTGAAAATTCTTATGATCTATATATATATCCTGTATTTTGAAGGAAATGACAATAATGTTAATGGGGAAATACATTTTTTGTAGGACTGTAGCCTTCAGTGTTCACTCCCTTCCCTAGCTTTTTCATTTCTTTTCTTGGTATTTCCCTTTCTTCTTTCTCATATGGTCAGCTTTCAACATTCTGTTCCCAGCATGTTCACTCAGCTCATCTAGTTTATCATTTGAGGATATAATAATTGATTTTGTTCTCCATAAAAACATGAAAAATGCATTATAATTTTAAAACTAAGATAAAAGTGATATTCAAGGTTATATGATTCAGATTATACTAATTTTATTGTTCTTTTATGTGCAAACATATTGTCATAATTAGATATTAGAAAACATAAAATGTTATTTTAAAATAATTTTATAATGCAACCAAATACAACCTGGTTTGGTCTCTTAAATAACTTTGTGTGTCTATATCTGTTTGTGTATCTGTGGGGGAGTGATTATTTGTGCTTTGGAAAAAAAATTGAGTCCTATCTGTAGGTTTCGGGACTCGTTTTGTTTGGAACCTTGTGTTGCCATAATCTAACACAAAACTATTACTTACTATAATTGGCATGTAATTAATAACACATGGCAAAAAATACCCAACACAACATTTTTACCTCTATCACGCATATTTCTTTCATTTTAAGTGATATTTATCTTCAATTACATACTATGAAATGGTAAAGCAAAAAAAGATCATATGTCTTGTTAATTACAAATTATTCATCTCACAGTTAAGAAAAGGGACTCCTAGATCACACAGGCCATGCAAGGCAGTGTGTACTTATCATTTGAACTCTCTGAGACTCTTGCTCTTTTAAAAAAAAAAAAAAAAAATTTATTTATTCTAATTTGTTACATATGACAGCAGAATGCGTTTCAATTCATAATACACATATAGAGCACAATTTTTCATGTCTCTGGTTGTACACAATGTACAGTCACACCACTCATGTCTTCATACATGTACTTTGGGTATTGATGTCCATTTGATTCCACCTTCTTTCCTAACCCCTACCCACTCCCTTTCTCTCCCTCCCTTTTGCCCTATCTAAAGTTTCTCCATTCCTCCCATGTTCCCCACCATCCCCATTATGGATCAGCATCCTCATATCAGAGAAAACATTCAGCATTTGGTTTGGGGGGATTGGCTTACTTCACTTAGCATAATATTCTCCAACTCCATCCATTTACCTGCAAATGCCATGATTTTGTTGTCTTTTAATGCTGAGTATATTCCATTGTGTATATATACCACAGTTTCTTTACCCATTCATCTACTGAAGGGCATCTAGGTTGGCTCCAAAATTTAGGTATTGTGAATTGTGCTGCTATAAACATTGATGTGGTTGCATTACTATGCTGTTTTTAAGTCCTTTGTGTATAAACCGAGGAGTAGGATAGCTGGGTCTAATGGTGGTTCCATTCCAAGTTTTCCAAGGAATCTCCATACTGCTTTCCAGATGGGTTGCACCAATTTGCAGTCCCACCAGCAATGTATGAGTGTGCCTTTCTCCCCACATCCTCACCAACACTTATTGCTGTTTGTATTCTTTTTTTTTTTTAAAATATTTATTTATTTGCTTTAGTTGTACACAAATGCATGTATTTTTACATGGTGCTGAGGATCGAACCCGGGTCGCACACGTGCTAGGCGAGCGCCCTACCGCTGAGCCACATCCCAGCCCCTGCTGTTTGTATTCTTAATAGCTGCCATTCTGACTGGAGTGAGATGAAATCTTAGAGAGGTTTAGATTTGCATTTCTCTAATTGCTAGAGATGTTGAACCTTTTTTCATATATTTGCTGATTGATTGTATATCATTTTATGAGAATCTCTGTTCATTTCCTTGGCCCATTTATTAATGGAGTTACTTGTGTTTTTTTTTTTGGTGTTAAGATTTTTGAGTTCTTTATATATCCTAGAGATTACTGCTCTATCTGATGTGTGTGTGATTAAAAGTTGTTCCCATTCTGTAGGCTCTCTGTTCACCTCACTGATTGTTTCCTTTGCTGAGAAGAAGCTTTTTAGTTTGAATCCATCAAATTTATTGATTCTTTATTTTATTTTTTGCACTATAGGAGTCTTAAAGACTAATCTGACATGATGAAGATTTGGGCGTACTTTTTCTTCTATTAGGTGCAGGATCTCTGGTTTAATTCCTAGGTCCTTGACCCAATTTGAGTTGAGTTTTGTACATGATGAAAGATAGGGGCTTAATTTCATTTTGTTGCAAATGGATTTCCAGTTTTCCCAGCACCATTTGTTGAAGAGGCTATCCTTTCTCCAATATATGTTTTTTGGCACCTTTGTCTAATATGAGATAACTGTATTTGTGTGTGTTTGTCTCTGTGTACTCTGTTCTGTACCATTGGTCTACAAGTCTAGTTTGGTGCCAATACCATGCTGTTTTTGTTACTATTGCTCTGTAGTATAGTTTAAGGTCTGGTATAGTGATGCCACCTGCTTCACTCTTCTTGCTAAGGATTGCTTTGGCTATTCTGGGTCTCTTATTTTTCCAGATGAATTTCATGACTGCTTTTTCCATTTCTATGAGGAATGTCACTGGGATTTTGATTGGAATTGCATTAAATCTGTATAGTGCTCTTCACAGTATGGTCATTTTGACAATATTAATTCTGCCTATACAAGAAAAGGGATATCTTTCCATCTTCTAAGGTCTTCTTTGATTTCTTTCTATAGTGTTCTGTAGTTTTCATTGTAGAGGTCTTTTACCTCTTGTGTTAAGATAATTCCCAACTACTTTTTTTTTTTTGAGACTATTGTAAATGGGGGTGGATTTCCTAGTTTCTCTTTCAGAGGATTTGTCACTGATATATAGCAATGCCTTGATTTATGGGTGTTAATTTTATGTCCTGCTACTTTGATGAATTCATGTATTAGTTCTAGAAGTTTTCTAGTGACATTTTTTGGATCTTCTAGGTATAGAATCATATTGTAGGCAAATAATGCTAATTTGCGTTCTTCTTTTCCTATCCATATCCCTTTAATTTCTTGTGTCTATCTAATTGCTCTGGCTAGAGTTTCAAGAACTCTGTTAAATAGAAGTGGTGAAAGGGGGCATCCTTGTCTTGTTCCAGTTTTTAGAGGGAATGCTTTCAATTTTTCTCCATTTAGAATGATGTTGGCCTGGGACTTAGCATAGATAGCTTTTACAATGTTCCTGTTATCCCTAGTTTTTCTAGTGTTTTGAACATGAAGGCATGTGGCTGGTGGCTGTCTCAGGACCCACTGCAGTGTCCCCAGGTGCAGGCTACTACGTGTAAGGGACCGTGGCAGTAGTTGCAGTGGCCCAAAATGGAGGCAACCAGAGGAGCCCACATTGGTAGATGGGGGTCCATGGGAGTGACAGCTGGAATTCCTGCGCGTGGACAGCAGCCGGGTGCCTGCTTGGGAGTGGCGTCTGGGATTCCTTCACAGGTGGGCAGCCAGGAATTCTCCATGGGTGCTGATGCCAGTGGTCCTACTCAGGTACCTGGAGTACCTGCGTGGACAAGTGGCTGGGAGTCATGTGCTGTTGCCAAGGCCTGGAGACCTGTGGTGCAAGGCAGCCATGTTTTTCGCATGGGAGCAGCTGTCGGGGGTCCACTAATCACTCTGAGAAACAGTATTCCCACTACTTGAATCCCAGGTCCCTGAGCGACACAGAATGCAGCCCCCCTCTAGCCCACCATCTTGGATCCCCAGACTCTATTACATTTGTTTTAAAAAAGCAGAATGAACAGAGAGAACTGGAGAATTGGTCTTTTTCCATTTTTAATGATTAAGTGAATATTACATTCTCATTTGTGAAATTTCAAACAATAGAAAACAGGGAGAAATTCAGGTCTTTTTATCCACTCTCTGCACAGTCTTTCTCATCTCACTCTCTTTCCAAGAAGTACTAAATTTTAGCAGTTTAAAATACTTCATTTAACACCTTTTTTTTCCCAAATAATTTCCCTACTATATGGACAAATATGCAAATATGTGCTCTTTAACATAAAGGAACCACGTTATATGGCTCCTCTGCGTGCTATCACTTTCACTTAACAACATATAATTGGAATCTTTCCAAGTTGGTTTGTAAAAACTATCTCATTCTTTTTAATGATTGAACACTATTTTACAATGTACACAAGTCACTATTAATTTGAACACTGCCCTACTGATAGACACTTGGAGAATTGCCATGTGGTGTGCTTAAGAACACTTTTTCAATTATCATTCTTTTACATGAATATTTTTTCAAGAGTGAATTTCCTGTAGATTACACCTAGTAGAAGTGCTGACTACATAGATATGTTTTATAGACACATATTTCCTCTCAAAAAGGACTATGCTTACTTACAATACCACCACATCATGTGAGAATTTGTGTTCCCTTGTACATAATAAATTTCCAGTATCATCAATATATTTATATTTGTTATTCTTAAGGGCATAGATTTGTTTTCCATTTTCATGTAAATCTTTAACTCCTTGATAAGAAATGATTTGCAAGGGTGTGGAAAACACCCTCATTTCTCCCTCCCTCCTGCTAATCCAGAATACTAAGATCCACTAATTTCAAAATCCAGTTGGTCTCCTTCTTATCCCCAAGCTCATTATGGAGGCTTCTTCTAATTACATTAATGATTTATGTTATATTGTTTATAATTATATTAATTATCACAATTACCAAATATAATAAAATCATTATTATATTAGAAGTATAACTCCTCCATTGTTTTCAGCGCAAATCATTTCCTTAGAATTCAATTTTGAAAGGTAGCCATGTCAGTAGACAACATTCTTTGTTGCTAACTTTAATAGGCATATTATTGATATTTCATCATTGATTATAAAGATTCCTATGGAGTTTATAGATTTTGTGTTCATACTAATACAATTCCAGGTCCCTCTAATGTTCTCCACATGCTACAGAGCTGGTAGTTCGAGAGCAACATTTTCTATTTTTTGTTTGTTTGTTTGTTTGTTTGTTTTGTGGTTACTGGGGATTGTACTCAGGGGCACTCGACCACTGGGTCACATCCCCAGCCCTTTTTTTGTATTTTATTTAGAGACAGGGTCTCACTGAGTTGCTAAGTGCCTCGCCATTGCTGAGGCTGGCTTTGAACTTGCAATCCTCCTGCCTCAGCCTCCCAAAGTGCTGGGATTACAGGCAGGCCCGTGCGCCACCGAGCCCGGTTCGAGAGCAACATTTTCTAAAATCTTTTGCACACCGTTTCTGGTTCAGATTCCTTTAAGAAGCACTTTTGTGAGATCTGGGAGGCATTTCTCCTCCTGCAGTCCTGGGCAGATTCCTGAGCTTTGGCAGATGTGAAATTTTGCAGTAACCCCTGGCTTCCCCAGGAGTGAACCAACTCCTTGCAGCAGCCAGCTGTTACCAGCAGCTGTGGTCTCCTGCAGTTACTAACTCGGAGGAACTTCCTATTTTCCTGGAAACCTGGCAGTCTTGAAACCTGATTGTAGACTTTCCATAGCCTTCACCTTTCTTGTTCTGCCAACTAATATATTTCTAAAATATTTACTAGAAAAAGATACAGCAGATTGTATATTTCAGTTTTGAAAATGACCAATTTCCTATATTCAATTCCTGCTAGAAATATCTGGAATTTTTTGTTTGTTTGTTTGTTTCCTGACAGAGCCCTCCCTGATATTTTAAGGGTTTTGGTCAGAAAGAAGTATTACCTTTTACCAAAAGATTGTTGGCTTCTGTGATAATAGCATTTAATAACTTTTGAATAAAGTGCATTCATAGATCTTCTAATGTTGAACCATTCTTGCATTTCTGATCAATATTTATTGAGCATTTATGCTCAATAAAACTTAACTTCAGCATGTTGTATTTATTATTTTTTTAAGATGTTGCTGAATTTGAGTTGTATTTTATTTATCATTTTTATTTATTCAGAAATAAAATAAATCTATGGTTATCTTTTATTACTACCCTTGATGGATTTATTAATATAGATATGCTAATTTTATACAATGAGTCCTGATGCTGTCTTTTTCAATATTCTGAAACAATATTACTTTAAAGTTCTTTTTCTTCGATGAGTTTTTTTATGCTCACTACAACCTTTTGTGCCTAATACTCTTTTAGGTGTAGGTCATTTTCAATTTCTTTGTTTATTGATAGTTTTTCTGCCTCTTCTTGAGTCAGTTTTGACCATTTACATATTCCATAAAACAAACAATATGGAAAAATTATGGAATTCTTGTATAGCCATGCAAGATTTTGTTTACATTTAAAAAGTCTTCTCTGTAGCAATAATTACATTTTATTTCAGTTATTATGTAATAAGCAGTATATAGGTAGTTGCTTCATTTTAGTTGGACCTTGTGTTTACTTTATACAGCCTTTCCAGAAAACCATTTTTTATTTTTATTGATCAACTCTACTATGTTTTCATTTCATTAATTCTGCATATTAATTCTCAATGTTTTATTACCAATCAATTTTGTTTTGTTAATTCCTACCTTATTAATTTCTTCTTTCTGCTTGACAGTTTTGTTCAGGTCTGTTTCTTACTCTAGATCACTGAGCTGCCATGTTAGCTCATTTCTTTTTTATTTATTTATTTTTTATTACATAGTGATTTCAATTGAAGGTAGGAGGCAACAAAAACCAATTCTGTCTACCTTCACTAACAGGGAGTTTATTGACAGGACATCAGTGGATAACAGAAAGCCAGTGAGCTAGGACTACCAATTGCTGAAACGGCATTGTCTCTTTCTGGGAATGGAGTACTCCAATGTGCTGAGAGGCAGGACTTTGCAGCAGATGAGAACTGGGCTGGAGAGCCAGGGTGCAAGCTTCAGGTCAGCCACTGACTTGCTCTGTGCCCTTTGTCAAGATTCTATACTTCTCCTTGGCCTTAGTTTTCTCATCCATACACTGGAGGTACTAATATTAACCTTCCTCTGTGGGCTATTGTATAGTATCAATAAATTTATATACACAAATCTTACAGAACAGTTTCTAGAGCCCAGTAAATAAGTGAAAATAAATGCTAAATATTATTATACTCTCTTGAGAAATTTCATTCCATCTTTCTCCATATCTACTAAGAAAGCTCCAGAACTAATTCAAGTTCTACTCTGCTTCTTCCTCAGGCTCAATATTCAAGCTGGTAGCTATCCAAATGCAGGATATTCACTTTCTGGGGTAAAAAAGAAAAAAGGAAAAAAAAAAAGAAGAAGAAGTTTCTAATTTTATATCATGAAGATGTGTGCCAGAGAAAATAGAGGGCCAGAAATGGAGACCAGCTATTTCAAAATGGCATTTTTAGTGTCCCTGGATATTATCCCACACCAGGTGTGATATTTAACACAGGCACACAGGCAACTCATAATCAAAAGAGGAGGGTCCAAGGATATCTCTGTGCCAAGTTTAACCCTGCAGATGCTGAGTCACAGGTTCAGGGACTCTGGGTACCTGGGGCTCACAGAAGTGGCTATTTATGAACTTGCATAATATATTTTAATATGAGAACACTAGGGTGGCTATACCTCTGTAGGGCCAAATACCAGCATTGTTTCAGCCCAGTCAGCTCTTTATTATTTCCAAACTTGTAGAATCACTGGGAAAATTTTCACTTCTGTAGTTTTATTCTGTGCCTGTTTTGGAGTATGTTTTCATAACTCTTCTTTCCTTTCCTTATCAATCTGTTCTTACTGGATTTCTGTCTTCTAGAAAATTCATCAAAATCTCTAACTATTCCAAATGATTATAGATTTTTCTTTTTTCCATCATAGTTTAGAATAGATAGGTAGCCACATTATTTTAGACATAGATGTCTAAAAGGCCAGATGTTCAATACATTTTAATATATTTAAGTTGAGTTCAAGTTATATAAAACATAAATGAAAAAGCCTCTTTTCCTGCCTCTTCTTGTAGCAATTTAACTATAATAATAAACCAATTTAAAATATGTTATGATTATTTAAATGGTGTTATACATAAACATCTTTAAAATTTTGACTGTGGCAAAATATTGACTAATATGGGAAGCTTGTTTTCAAAATAAAGTGCACTTCTAATAACATCACAAAGTCTTTGAATTAACAGCTGTTCCCCTGAAGGTGTGGGGTTTTGGTGGGATTTGCACATATATGCACACGGCCTACCTATCCAAATGACCTCTGTCAGCAACCTCTCTTTATCATACCATGGTTTATAATAGATATTAAAGGGGTTTGAAAATTAAAAAGGAACATAAGGAGAATGACAAGTGGCACCTAATGTAAGGAGCCTGATCAAAAACCCCTCAAAGGAGAACTCAGTGCCACGTGCACACAGAGCTCTCCGACAGGATCCATAGGACAACAGTGAAAGAAGGGAAGGGGAGCAAGGGAAGGACCCCATGCTAGATGTGGCTGAGTTCACAGTAATGGTTCTAATAATCTCAGCAATCAAATAGAAAGTAAATTCTGGTCAAAATAGAGTCAGTCAATGTGTATTTTTTCAAGATGTCTTCCAGATTAGAGTACATAGCTATTACCCAGTTCATGGGTGAGAAAAAGCATGAACTTCATTTTTTACATCTTTTCAAAATTCATGTATACTTAAGGCATAGAATGAAGAATTCATGGAAACATTTAATTCTCAGTACTGTGCAGTGTCTTAGACTTTTGCCTCAGAGAGTTACTCTTATTACCATCACCTGAACTTCAATGTATGTGCCATGCACCTTCACACTCACTGAAGAGAGGAGCTGACACACTGAGTCCCTTTTTCTTAGTGGGTAGGAGGTTGAAGAAGCAAAAATCCCAGAACACATTGACTTATAAATTAAGGCACCACTTTAAGCATGGCTGAGAAATCATGGTATTCTTTCTCTCTAAATAAAGTCTCAGCCTCAGAAATATTCTCTCAACAGAATTCCAGGTCATGTTATTAGCACTTGGGGTAAAATCCTATTTGACACAATGACATAAGTATAAGTTATTTTTATGATTAAACAAATCACTCCATTTTTGACCTGCAGATTCTAGTTTACAAAGGATGCTTAACATACTTTATATCACAGTTCGTAAAAATGCTAGGAGTGTGTTTTAGTTTTATTAACAAATGAGAAAATTCAGAGATAAAGACATGCAGCTAGTAAGTAGAAAAGCCAGGATATTCACTGTGGTTTACAAATCTGATTCTCTTGCTATACAAACACACCCCACACACACAAACACACACAAACAAACACACATGAAAATGCTACTAAAGTAACTGCAATAACAAAATATGGTAATGATTCTGATTTTCATTCCTGCTGAGTTTCTTGGTGTCATTGTTGATTTTCATTCATCAAACAAAGTGTCCGCTTGTAGGTTTTCTAGGTTACCGGATGTCATGGTCCTTTAAGGAGTAAACTCAGTTTCATGATTCTTTCCACAGCTTGGATCTTCTAATTCCTGGCCTCTGAGACAAGATCATGAAGAACACATCTTCAATCCATACTGACAGAATTCTAACTTATTAAGCGTTTACTGTGTTCTGGTGCTCTATTCTTTGTGTATATTATCTTATTTCGTTTTTTTCATTCTGACATAAAAGGTATTAGTAACTTCATTTTGTGGATGACAAACACAAGGCTCAGAGTTTAGCTAACTCATCCACATTAATTTAGATCAAAGAGGACAGACCTAGAATTTAAATGTAAATCTTGCCTTCATGCTTTTCTTACAATGCATTGCTGCCTTTAAACCAAGAAATAAATATGAAAACTTAATGACTTTACACGAACATTGTCAAATTTTCCTAGTGCCTAAAATATGCATGTCTGAGGCTGTGCTCACCAGCATCACAGATGATGTTGCATGCCACTTAAGGGCCACAATGAGAAATACCTTCCCTCTATCCCTATACTGAGATGCCCTTCTGACCCCCATCTCATCTTCCTGAGAACATACTGAGACATCCTCACTTATTTCCCAAAACTTAAGACTCTAATTATAAAAATAAACCTAACTAGATCACCTTGTGCTTTCTCTCTTTCTCTCTCTCTCTCTCTCTCTCTCTCTCTCTCTCTCTCACACACACACACACACACACACACACACACACACACATCTTCCATTTTTGGCTTGTGGCAATATAAACTTCTCCATTATCATTGTCAATGCCATAGTCATTTAGGCTTAAAATCTTGTTTTCAGTTCAGTTTTGACATGTTTCATTTCTTGCCCAAATATGGTCTGCTATATACCCCCAATATTTTCAAATGCACCTCTCTTCTTCATCCTCATGGAAATCACCACATCATCAGTTGTTCATTACCTCTGACATAAATGCTATTATAACAGGACTTCATGTCTCCAATAATTCTGATTCTAATCTGTCTTTTGACACTGATTGTGGAATACTTTTCCCAATTCCCAGTCCTATTTATGTCTCTCTGCTGATGAAAGCCTACTTTAGTTATCAAATAATGTCTGAGCTCCTCTGGTTTGGCATTCAAGGCCTTGTTTGACTTAGCCTGAACCAAATCATTAATTCCTAACTTTGTATCTCATTTACTAACTGTGCACTCTCCAGGAAGTAATGTCAGTCCCATGACTCTCAATTTCATTATTTATTTATTATGTGTGTGTGTGTGTGTGTGTGTGTGTGTGTAGAATTATATGATTACTAGAAAAAGTAAGCAAGATAAGTTACATAAAATCTTTTTGTAAACTATAAACAATTTACATATGTCAGGAATTATTTTGATTGTGTTTGGGAGACATTTTTATATACCCCACACATTCAAACTCTTCTAATGAAGTAGTAACATTACCTCTTCCATGAATCCTTCCCAGAACCACCCAGTTCTAACAATCCTGCACCTCCCATCTCCCCATAGCTACTTTTTGTTCACGTGCCCATCATAGACCTCATTACTGCAGTTGTTACTATCCCTGTTCCATGATTCCCACTAAAATGGAAGAACCTAGAACATGAGCCTCTCGACTTTATCTCAACTTTATCAAGGTATAAAGCAGAGCGCCTTTCCTGTAGGTGCTCATTGGGTTCTTCTAAATGTTCAGAAGTATCTAAATAAAGGGATATCATTTTGTCTGGGTTTATCTCCATGAGATAATAAAGGGATATAATTTTGTCTGGGTTTCTCTCCATGAGAGCATAAAGTTTAGCTTATGGATTTATGGTCCATGCTAGCAGAAAATGTGTTGATCTTCATCAGTTAATACCCAGTACCTAATAGTTCAAAGCATAGAAGAGGTTGGATAATATATTCTAAGCTAAAGGATAAGTGAGAAACCTGAAGGGAAAGAAAGGAGTCCTAAACATTAGCAGTATGTCATTATTTGTGGGTTTTACACATGTCCACAAGTTTCTGACATCTCTCCAAACAAAAAGTGGGGCCTCAACCAGGCACGGTGGCTGACACCTACAATCTCCACTAATCGGCAGGCTGAAACAGGAAGATATCAGGTTCAAAGCCAGTCTCAGCAACTGATCGAGGCCCTAAGCAACCTAGCAAGACCCTGATTCAAAATTTTTAAAAAATTTAAAACAGGGGCTAGAGATGTGGCTCAGTGGTTAAATGCTCCAGAATTCAATCCCTGGTACAAAAAAAAAAAAAAAAAAAAAAAAGTGGAACCTATCTCCCTGTTCTTGACATTGGGTTCTTCTAACAAACAGAGTGTGGCCCAAGTGATAATGTGTATGTAGTTTTTCAGGCTCAGAAACACACAACTTCTGCCTCTTTCTTTCCCCGTGGAATACTTGCCATTGAAACAAAGCCACTTTGCTCTGAGAGGTCAGGCCTCATGGAGAGGAACAGCAGCCAACCAAGCCATGGCTGAGGTCACCTCCACATTCACTTCCATATATGCAAACAGTGGCACTGCAGATGATTCTAGACTGTCCCTTTGGTACCTACTAGAGTAAAAGAAAAAAAAAAAAAAACTGTCTCCACTGAATCTTTCCTGCTAGTTGCAAATTCATGAACAAAATAAATGTTACTATTCCTTTACACTATAAAGTTTTGGACTGGTTTCTTACACAAAAGTAGACACAGTAATAGATACTCCATGTGTGTTTAATTTTTTTCCCCCTTAAAACAACCTAACAAGGAAGAAGTGGGTGGCAACCTTTTCTATTGACAGAAGGAAACAGACTGAGTAAGGAAGAGGTATCAAAGTCCTAATAGTTATTAAGTACCTGAGCTAAATTTAAGTCCTAGTCAGCTTAAGGCCAAAGTCCACATATTTTATTCTCAATTATTGCTTTCACCCCAGTTGTTTGTATCTTCATATCTTCTTTAAATTTTTAATTAAAACAAAACCCAGACATTTAATCAAACTATGCATTTGATGATACAAATCACATTTTAAAAATTAAGGGACTTATTTCTTCTATGTCCTTAGGTAATGATCAGCAAAAGATCCTCAATATATCAAAAGCCCTCTCCCCCAACATGTATCAGATTCCCTAGAAATTGAAGCCTTTATAATTAGATAAAACACACTTATATTTTAGTCACTGTTTCTAACATCTAAAACTATGTATGTGTGCCTGTGTGAATAACTCACTTGAGAAATATCTTATTGGAAACTCCTGCTAAAATCTATTTTGTTGCAATTTGAAGCCTGGATATCAATACATGTCCCAGTAGACAGGTTAATAAATTCATATTTATGAAACATGAGCCCTCTCTTTCAGGTAATCATATATCTTGATCCCTATGTTCTGAGCCGACTACTATAAAGAGGAAGGTCAAAATTGTAGCATTCAAGCCTGGCGCGGTGGCGCACGCCTGTAATCCCAGCACTTTGGGAGGCTGAGGCAGGAGGATCGCGAGTTCAAAGCCAGCCTCAGCAATGGTGAGGCACTTAGCAACTCAGTGAGACCCTGTCTCTAAATAAAATACAAAAAAGGGCTGGGGATGTGGCCCAGAGGTCGAGTGCCCCTGAGTTCAATCCCCGGTACCACAAAAAAAAAAAAAAAAAAAAAAAAAAAATTGTAGCATTCATGAGTTTATTTGTGGTTTTCAAATTCTTCTGCCACTCTTATATTTGGAGGGCAGTACCCCAAATGCAATATACAAACCAGTGGGCCTGGTTTGGGAGGGAAAAGCCTACCTCAGAGCAATTTGCATTACAAATGAAAATGTATAAGTTAAATAAAGTCTCTCCTGCTTTGCAAATAGGATCTGATGCATGAATAAATTGAGCAAAGAATTTACTACACTTACATAGGATCTTATTTTTCATACATGCTTTAAAAACTGTCCCTTTATGAAGCTCAATGACACTGAAAAATCATGTCTTTTCAACTATGGGCCATGTGAAGGTAACAGTGACCATCCCAATGTAGAACCTCTAAGGAGCATTTCTATTTCCCTCAAACATAACAGAATGATGCGAAGTGATAAGTGGATGTAAGCAGTGAGTTAAAGTAGAACAAAGCATACAATTGACCAGCGCTTTATTGTTTTTGTTTTTCTCATAACTAACAACAAACATGTACTGGATACATAAAATGTGAAAAGTGTAGTCTGTATATTTCCATAGTGCCTGAAACATCCTTATGTAATCTGAAAGACAAACCTACAAGTAGTAGTAGTAGTATCATCATCATCCTCATTGTCATGGCAATCAGTTCATTGGTCTCCCCTTCTTTCCCTCCTTAACAAAATATCCAAAAATTAGCAAAGTACCTCATCACTCAGAAAACATCTAGATTTTCCAGTGCACCTGGTTTAATCAGAGGATTAAGTTCTAGCAAATGGGATGGATAGATAAACACAAAGAAAAAGTAATTGTGGCAAAATGTTAATGTTTAGAGAATCTGGGGGAAGGGTGTATGGGAATTCTTTGTACTATTCTTATAACTGTCTCAAAGTCCAAAATTATATCAAAGTTTTCAGATAAATAAATTAAATAAATAGACATACCAATTATAAGCCAGTCACTTATAACAGGTTAAGTAGACTTTGTTGGATTCATTAAAGTTGGGGCTCTAACATAAAAAATGCAGACTACCTCATAGAAGTTTATAAAAGGAACTTATAGACCAGGAAGAAGAATAAACCAAAATTATGTATGATTAAAACTATATCTAGGGCTGGGGTTGTGGCTCAGCGGTAGAGCACTCGCCTAGCACGTGCATGGCCCGGGTTCGATCCTCAGCACCACGTAAGAATAAAGACATTGTGTACAACTAAAATGAATAAATAAATATTTTTAAAAATTAAAAAAAAAAAACACATCTCTTAGAAAGTGGTTAAATATTGGGCTCTAGAACCAGAGTTCCCAGGATTGAATTCCAGTTCTCTTTCACTTCCTGTATAAATCAGAAAAGTTACTTCAATTCTGCATGCCTTGGTTACCTCAACTACAAAATGAATATTAAAAGGAGCTACTACATGGAGCTGTGATTATACAAGTTAATACTATGCCCAGAATATAATAAGTGTTGAATAAATATTAGCTATTATTCTTACAAAGTGAGTGAAAGTTTAGAAAGGAAAGGCTGCCTATCTGTGGAGGCAAAGATACTTTCTTTTCACAGATTCATTAAACTAAAATGAGAGGAAGGCACCCCATCAGAATTTATAGTGAATAGCAAGTCTCTGTTGAAAGTGTAACAGAATTGCAAATGTAGCAGCAGATGTTTGACACAGAATATCTCAACTAAAAGTACTTGAGACATTTTGAGCAGCCTCTGAAATTATCTTGCAAAGTAAATGTGCATTATCAACTAAGATAGTTTGGGTCTGTTCTTACAGAAAAAAATGGTTTCTTTTGAGAAAATATGGTTTATTTTTTAGCTTTACCATTTCTTTTTCTATCAAATGGTCTTTCAAAATCATACGATGTGTGTATGGAATGATTTTTTTTATATATGTGGCATTGGTAGGAAGCTAAGATCAGATAATAGTGGTCACCCCTGTTACTGATGAATATTTGATGATTATTTTCTAAATGGTATAATTTTTGGTTCAATCATCAGCAGATGAAATTTCTTAGATAGTTTCTCTGTTGTGTCAGTCATTAGCCCACCCTATGCAAGATTCTCCTCCTCCTTTTCCTTACTAGAAGTCCAAGGTGATAGAGTAAGCCAATCATGCCATTTGGTCAAAATTTCCCAGCTGTCCTTGCAATCAGCATTGGTTATATGACCTATCTCTGGGGGGAAAAATGTATGAAGTTGCATGTGGAACATTTCTTTCCTGGCAGAAAGAGAGAAAGAGAGGTAGGGGAAGAAGGAAGGAAGGAAGGAAGGAAGGAAGGAAGGAAGGAAGGAAGGAAGGAAGGAAGGAAGGAAGGAAGGAAGGAAGGGGGAGGGAGGGAGGGAGGGAGGGAGGGAGGGAGGGAGAGATGGTCTAACATATTTATTATAATTTCTGCTTTGAATACTGTCATGTTTGAGGTTGCAGGACTACATAATCCTTATTAATGTCTAACAGTGTCAAGTTGTTATGGTTTGAATGTGAGGCATCCCCAAAAAACTCACGTGGGAGACAATGCAAGAAGGTTCAGAGGAGAAATTATTGGATTGTGAAAGTATTAATCCAATTGATGAATTAATCCCCTGATAGGCATTAACTGAGTGGTAGCTGAAGGTGACTAGAGTGTGGCTGGAAGAGGTAGGTCACTGGGGACCTACCTTTGGGCTATATATTTGGTGAGCTGAGTTTAGTCTACCTGTATATTCTCTCTCTCTCTCTCTCTCTCTCTCTCTCTCTCTCTCTCTCCCCCCCCACTCCCTCGCTCCCTCCCTCCCCTCTTCCTGATCATCATGCTAGCCACTTCCCTCCTCCACACTCTCTTCTACTATGATGTTCAGCCTCAACTTGAGCCACAAGAAATGGAACCTGCTGTCTGTGGGCTGAGACCTCTGAAACCATAAGACCTCAAATAAACTTTTTCTACTCTATAATTGTTCTAGTCAGTTCTTTTAGTCACAGCAGTGAAAAAGCTGACTTAAACACAAGTATAAGGAAAAAGTCAAGCAATTTTGGCCTTTTCTGTAAGAGCCTTAATGAGGAGGTAGCTAAGATGGTGGCTGACTGAGAGCCAAAGAGGAGGCATTTAATTGTTTTCCCCTGACCTTAATGTAATCAACTAAGAATCTTTCTGTGCCCGTGAACACTGTGTGACGCACCTGTAAGTTGAGCTTGTGACACGTGTATACTTGTTAAGGTGAAGAGTATTTAACCAGGTAGGGTTGGAGTTGTGTGGGGGTTGTTGTTGGAGTTGGAGAGAGAAGTCAGAAGAGAAAGCAGAATAAAGAACCTACTCATTCCCAATCTGCCTCCGAATTCTTTCCCAAGGTATCGTTGCTGCAGGCGGCAACAGCTACAGGTGGCAACACTTTTCACCATCAAAGCACTAAATCAAAATTAATGTGTGAAGCTTTTTAGCCAGGCGTGGTGGCGCACACCTGTAATACCAGGCTGAGGCAGGAGGATCACAGGTTCAAAGCCAGCCTCAGCAATGGCAAGGCACTTAGCAACTCAGTGAGACCCTGTCTCTAATAAAATACAAAAAAGGGCTGGAGATGTGGCCCAGTGGTCAAGTGCCCCTGAGTTCAATCCCCGGTACCAAAAAAAAAAAAAAAAAAAAATTAATGGTCATCTACTCCTAGACCTCTTATAACAAGAATAAGCCCAGTTCTTAGCCACTGTAAGCTGGGTTGTTGCTATTTAGAGCTGAATGAATTCATAATTGTACAATACCCACTTTAAGATATTAGGTAATGCTTCTTTCCATACTTTTATTTGTACATCATGAGGCAACATATCAGGGAAGACCTTCAATACTAAAATTTTTTAGGAATGATAATATTAATATGTGTAATAAGTGGGCCTCAGAGACTTCAAAAAATTCTCTGGGCTTGTGGATAAGAATGTAATTGATGTTGGGCAAGGAACTCTAGTGACATAGTATGTAGAATCATAATAAAAAGTAGAGATTTATTTTTAATGTTAAAAGCAGCTTGTGAATAGTATGAATTTTAAATGCTAAGCCATAGAATTAAGTCCCCTGATAACACCACAGTTGCTTAATCGCTTTGTGCCTGATAATCAATTATACCCTTATAATCAATTATTGCTGGGTAATAAAACAAATCAGAGTCTTAGTGGCTTTTTGGTTCATTGTTAAAAGGACAAACCACCCCTAACATATTAGGACAAGAAGCAGTGAGCTGTAATGGTTTATATTTACTACAAAATAGAGCATAGACTTTGAAAGTCATGAAAACTTTGCTATGCTCACAGGCAAACACTATTTAACTTCCAAATCCAGGGAAGGGATTTTTCTTCAAGAGGTGGTGACCTCAATCAATATCACTTGCCATTCTTACAACCAGAATATGATAGAAATTGCATAGCTCCAATTTAAGCCAATAAGAAGGCTTAATCTCTTCCTTTATTTTTTTAGTAAATGTGTCTTATGGATTTTATAAATTACATCTTGGGGAAGCTAAGAGTCACCTTCTTTGACTTGGTTGATTCAGTCTTAAGAAGATATTGCAAATTCTAATTTGTTTTTACTTTAAGTAAAGTTTTAATGTGTCAAAAGAACATTGCATTTATCAAGTATTTTCCCAGCTTTACCTTCTACTAATTTCACAGTTGGGATATCACAGATATATGGCATAGACTTGAAATTAGAAATAGCAGAAATCAAATGTCATAATCCTCTGGCTTCAAAATATGTCTAGATTTCAACAACAGATCAGCAGAGAGCAGTAGGTCAAAAAGGCAGAAGCTAGAATTCAAATTGATGGCTTGTGTGCACTTCTTAATCACAAACAAGCTGACTCTTTCAGCTGACTTTGCTGGTATAAATATCCAAAAGGTACAACTAGTGGCTCAGCATAGCACAATAGGCTCTGACAAAGATAATGCATCCTCAGGTAGGCAGGACCATCTTGTTGCCAGAAGAAGGGAGCCAGGTCATTTGCATTGAAACAGTAAACCCAAATTTGCTGAAGTAATAAAGACTTAGTTTGGGGAGCATGGGAAGACTAAAGAGAGAGAGAGCCCCAGGAAAGGGGTTCTGCAGAATTCCTGCAGAAGCTTAGCCATAGGAATTATGTAAATTATAGGGCTAGTGGGGAAAGGATTCAGCTTAATAAGCATAGTGCTGATCAAGCATGTGTTGATAACAGTTCTAGGGCAGTAAAACCAAATGTGGACCCACCTACTGGCACATAATAGATCACAATGCCTGACTAAGGGCAACCAAGGGAATGCATCTAGTTGAGTCTGCAGGGAGAATAACTTTATCATTATTACCTAAGCAGGGCTGGAACAGGTAGGAACTCCAATCCTGAAGGAAGCCACTAAACATGAATTTCCTTCATTGAATGATGATGACCTGAGCATCCTCAGGATTTGTGGGTAGTAAGCTATTATCATAATAAGCAACTATAAGTTTTACAACCTGTAAATTGAGAACTGACTTTAGATTCCTACCTCAGTTTCTGCAGAAAAGTCTCAGACACATAGCATAATGTCTTATCCTACTAATAAAGTAAAAATGAAAACATACAAACAAAAATGTAGCTTAATGCTAAGAGAAAAGATCAAAGTAGCAGCAGACATAACCGCATTGAATTTGAAAACTGCTCCCTTAGTTTCAAAGTTACACAGTAAAATATTTTCACTGTTTTGAGATTATAAACCATAAAAGTTGACTGGCCCAGAAAATCCACACTCGTGTAAAACCAGAAAATAGGGCAATTCTGTAACTTGACTTATGTTGATAATCTTTTAAGATGCTACAGCTGAACAGGAGGGAATGGGGGAAAGAGAGGGGGAAATAGGAATGGGAAAGACAATAGAATGAATCAGACATAACTTTCCTATTTCATATATGAATACATGACCAGTGAAACTTCACATCATGTACCACCACAAGAATGGGAAGCTATACTCCATGTATGTATGATATGTCAAAATACATTCTACTGTCATAGGAAACTAAAAAGAACAAATAATTTTTAAAAATACCACAGCTGTGACTGAATTACTATAAGGATTTTCTCACATACATACCCCCCAAATTACATTATTCTGTTGCTTTTACTAAAAGGTCATGTCAATTATATCTCTATTGTGGGGATTGTAATATTGTTTGTCTTAAATTTAATCTTACATAATACAAACTTTGCTAATCTTGAAATTTTGGTTTTACTTGTCTTAGATGCATTTTCCTGTCTTTTCCATCACCTTATTAATTCACTTTAAAGTGTAGGTCTCTTACATTCTGTATAGAGGTGAGTTTCCATCATTTAATTCCATTCTTAACAAATGTGATAGTATATACTGTTCCAGTTTCTCCTCGAACTGTGACTATTTTATTTATATTCAAATTGATATTATCATTCTAACACATAATTCCGGATTTACTTTTGCCATCTTATTTTTATATTTGTGACTTTTTTGCATCTTTTAAAATCAGATGTATATTGTCATAGTTGTTTCATTTTTTTTTTTCTGTTGTTTGTCTGTTTAAATCCAGGAAAATCTTTTTTATTAATACTTTGCTTTAGTCAGCTTTTTCACTGCTGGGACTAAAGGACCCAACCAGAACAACTAAAGGGAGGAGGAAAGTTTTTTTGGGGGCTCACAGTTTCAGAGGTCTCAGTCCATAGACAATAGGCTCCATTTCTTGATGCTCAAGGTGAGGCAGAATGTCATGGTGGAAGAGTGTGGCGGAGCGAACGGGCTCACAAGATGATCAGGAAGGAGAGGGAGAAGTCTTCACTTGCCAAATACAAATATATTCCCCAAAGCCATGCCCCCCAGTGCTCCACCTCCTCCAGTCACACCCCACCTGCCTTCAGTTACCACCCGATTAATCCCATCAGGCAAATAATTCACTGATTGGGTTAAGGTTGTCATAACTCAATCATTTCTTCTCTGAACCTTCTTGCATTGTCTCATATGTGATGAGCTTTTGGGGGACATTTCACATCCAAACCATAACATACTTAGTAGTTTGAAACCTGAAATATTTCTTATCTTCCTACCATTTTCCCAATAGCATTTTAGTTGGCTCCTTCTGAAATTTTCATTCTAGGATGTCTTCATTAAAATGTTTTGCTGGATTTGATGGCAAACACCTGTAATCCCAGTGATTTGGAAGGCTGAGGCAGGAGGATTACAAGTTCCAGGCCAGCTTCAGTATCTCAGTGACACCCTGTCTCAAAAGGACTGGGAATGTGGCTCAGTGGTAAAGCACCTCTGGGTTCTATCCTCAGTACCCTCTCTATATATCCATAAATATTCTGGATTGTTTTATATTGTCATTTTTACTTTAAGTATATAACTATTATCTTCATCTTGGTAATAACATAACAAGTGTCAAATTTCACTGGATATCATTAGTAAATCTTTTAAAGGCACATGATAAGCAATGACACTTATTCCCTCTTAACTTAAATTTCTCAATGATGAGAATATTGTTCTACTTTTGTAAACAGTGCAAAATATACTATATATACAAAAGAATGATTATAATGTACATTTTATTGACTAAAATAATAAATGAAATATATAACCAATTGCTACTCACTGAAACTATGCCCCCACCTAATATTATTCCTTGCCTTTCTTTAGAATTTTATCATGTATACATTTGTGTGTACACACACATACATGTGCTTCTCAACACGTTATTTTTGGCTATTTGGAACTCATACAATGTAATCATTCTACGCATATAATTCAAAAGTTTTTTCTAAAAATTATGTTTTTGAGACTCATCCACATTTATATGTTCAATTGTAGTTAATTAATTTCCTCTGCAGTAGAGAATGTCACTGTACAAAAATAGCACAAATCGTGTATCCATTTAATTGGGGCTGGATATTCTTGTACATATGCAAATCTCTTGATGCAACATACAAAAGTTTCTCTGGGTTGCATAGTGTGTACACTTAGGGGTTATTCTGCTAATCTTGGGATATAACCATGGTCATCTTTATAAAATAAATATAATATTTTTTCAAAGTTGTTATTCCAAAACTTTTCCCCCAGTACTAGGGATTGAACCCAGGGGCACTTTACCACTTAGTTATACCTGCAGTCCTTTTAATTTTTTTATTATGAGACAGGTTCTCCCTAAGTTGCTAAGGCTGGCCTCAAACTTGCAATCCTCCTGCCTCAGCCTACCGGGTTAATGGGATCATATGTGGGAACCCTTGAGGCCAGCTCCAATTTTTAACCCCTGGTATGTAGGTTCCCTCATTGTTCCATATTGTTGTCATCACTTGACATTGTCATACTATTCTGATATCAGATACCTGTTAGAAAACTAGGATTTTGTCATCTAAACATGATCTGTCCAGAAGGAAAGGAGCCTCCTTGGAGTGTAGTCCAGGCTCAAAAGAATGGAAAATATACTCTACTTTCAAATGTGAGTAGTGTACTGACATTGAATACTCTTGGAAATAGCACTACTAAAATTCTCCAATTCTTTAAAGTAGATCCATGGAAATATAAGAGCACATCTTTACTGAATATCTTGCATCAGAAAATCTTAAGAAATTCTTTTTCATACTTTTCCTATGAATTCCTTTCCATTTTCTGTGTAAACAATTGAGTGACCTATAGCAAAGACTTTGATGTTGTCTTGGCTTAGATTTTATTTTATTTTTTTTCTTGAAGTGTTGGGCTTCAAAACTAGGGCCTTGCTCATAGTAGGCAAGTGCTCTACCACCAAGCCACTCCCCCAGGCCTTGGCTCAGATTTGAGTATTCACAAAACAATCCAAACTATTCTTGCACTTCTGACCTACGTTAACTCTAGAACCTATCATCTTAGAAGTCCTCATTAATGTAAATCTAGATCAAGCATATTTTTAGTCAAAATCATTTAAAAAAAATAAGTATCTGCACACTATTTGTAGAAACATATTGCTTTGTTAAAAGAATATCTGTACTCAAATGTGAATGCTGTTAAAAGACTAAGTGTAGCAAACCTAGTGTTACTCTTGAGGCAACTGTGTTTGGAGCTAACAGATAATCTGTTTTAACAATGCCCCATTTCAATATGGCATAATTAGCAAACATGAAAACCAAATATTTGCTTTTTATAAACCTGATTTAAAATATGAATCAAGGACCAGAACATCTCAGCTTCGTATACCTCCTCTCGCACCAACCTGTTTATGATGTGTGAATGTTGCTTCATCTATAAGATTCTCTGTGTTGCCTTCTCTCAAAGTGGAACTTAGAATCATGGCCTTGCCTCTGGAAAACAATCACTATGAGTATAGCATCAAAAATGTATATAAAACCAAATTTTGAAAATAAAAGTACCTTAATATAAGACATTTTAAGACAATATTTTCTGTGACATGACTGACATGTCTCACTTAAAGACAGGGTATTTCTCAGAAATACTTGTTTGCTCTCCTGTTGCCACAATTCCTTTGAGTCCACAATTGCAACATGTGAATTTGTCACAGTAGTTTTGTGGTGCTGGGTGGCAGCAAGAACAGTTGCATCTCCACAATTCTGGTTAGTTAAGAGGCGTATACATATGGATTAAGATAAAAGTGACTTCATCCTAGCTGTAATGTATATTATATGGTTTATATTAAGCTAAAGTTAAAGAGTTAGGCCTTTGTTTTAGCCAGCTGTTTCCCTGCTATGACTTAAAGACCCAACCAGCACAATTGTAGAAAAGGAAAAAGTTATTTGTGGGTTCGTGGTTTCAGAGGTCTCAGTCCATAGAAAGGCAGCTCCATTCCTCAGGGCTCGAGGTGAGGCTGAACAGCATGGCAGGAGAGTGTAGTGGAGGGAAGCAGCTCATGTCATGGGAATCAAGAAGCAGAGAGAGATTCCACTCTCCAGATACAAATATACACACCAAAGCCCCGCCATAATTCCCACCTCCTCCAGCCACACCCTACCACTCAGTTAATTCCTATCAGGGCATTAAATCACTGATTAGGTTAAGACTCTCATTACCCAATCATTTCTCTTCTGAACCTTCTTATGTTATCTCACACATGAGCTTTTGGGGGACATCTCACATCCAAACCATAACAGCCTCTGTCCATGACTGGCACACAGCAGACATCTAATACATAGCATTAAACATAGCATTAATACATAGCATTAAATTGTATCATTTTGGGCTGATGTTATGCTACAAAAAGTGACAATTAATGTCTGAGAAGGTTAAGTGAGCAATTCAATGGGTTTTGACTGTGTCTATCAGTGAAGACCGGAATATTCTCAGACATGCTTTCTTTTAAACCAGTTTTATAAAACTGTAGCCAAGGGATGTATTTTCAGAATTGAAAAGTTCTTTATAAGAGATTTTAATGCTGCTGTGTTTGTTTGGCAATTATATTTAAAAATCATATAAACATGTTCTGACTTAGCTGGAGGATTGGGAACACTGCTTTCAAACCTTCAAACCGGTTGTTGCCTGATTTGAGAATCAGCACTTACATGTCACATGCTCAAGTGAGGCCAACCCATACCTTATTAATTGCTGTAAGCCAACAGGATAAGAAGGGAAACAGATGAAATAAATGATGCATCAACACCAGTTGAGACCAAACAGCATTACAGTACACTAATGACCAAAAGCACATTACCACCATCATGTTCCCCTCTACAAAAGGGGTACATGGGTCAAGACCATGGTTCTACTGTAAGTGGCCCATTTACTTTTAGCAATCAAGATTTTTCTTCACAATTAATGTTGTCAATTTACTACATTGTATGGATTTGATGGTTTTGCTTTGATTTAGTTTTTTGCTTCTCTACATTTTATAGTGGTAGAAAAAGTTATATACAGAAGAAGGGTGTAAGTTAATAAATTTAAGTCAACATTTGAGGGTCATAACAATTGTTTCCTTTAAATGGAATATATGTAACAATCAGGTTTGACAAACATTGTACCATTAAAAATATCCATTCAAAACAATATGCTGTAAGCGTGTTGGAATATTTACATTCATTACCCCAATTTTAGGTCTCCTATAAATAAAATCATCAATATACACAAGGAACAAATGTTGATTCTTTCTCTGTCCTTCGGATTTCTCATATTACTGAGGCTAAAAGAGAGATCCAAAATATTCCTTCCTTATGAGGTCAGTGAATTCTAATCAGCCAGTTGTCCTTCTGAATGCTTCACTTATACAAGTGGTTAATTATTGTTGGGCAACTAAAAACAGCTTCAAGCCTAGTCTGTCATTTAGAGTTTAAACAAAAATCTACCTTGTGAAAGCTGCTTTTGAAAAATGTGAAAATGAAGAGTATTTCTCTTTCAAATAAAGAGAAAAGTCTTTTCAGACCTAAAAATGATTACTGCTATTGGTAGTTTCAGCGCCACGACAGAGCAGGCAATCAGATACTGCTAATCGTCAAGACAACCTCCGGCAGTTACAGCCTCCAAGAGAAGGATCACTTTTTTAGGGTAAATAATATTCCCTGTGACCACAAATTCAGACATCCAAGGCCCTATGCATCAAGTTGATGGCATAATTTACATGAAGTCCCCACCGCGATCAGCTCTCTGACTTATACATGAAAGAAAAACCCTTCCAAGGCCCAGTTAAAATTCTGATTAATAGGTTGGTCAGGTACAGAGCCAAGATTTGCAGCGGGCTGCAGTTGGTGCTTTGTCCAGGACCATGGATCATTTAGGATGAATAAAGCCCTCAGTGGTGGCGCTAACGGCATCACTCAGGCAGCAACTTGAAATGCAGTCTCAGGGTTTGTTTGGCCCTTCAGTTGGCACCACGGCCAGCAAACACTCCAGCTGGGCAGCAGAGCTGGGGCCAGCCCTCCTCACCTGATCTGCCAAGCTTGGCAGGCAATCTCCTTTCACCATCCAGATTCTGAATGCGAGTGTAACGAAGGGAGGAGATGTGGTCATGCTTCTTAATAGTGAGGAAGTTGGAAGAGGTAGGGGTTTATTGTTCTGTTTTTAAACACACTCTTATTTAAGATAGGTCAGTTAGTAAGGGAAAAAGAAAGATTAGCTTTGAGGGAGGAAAATAAGGAGTGCTTGCAGTCATAAGCAAAGCAACTCTGCAGAGACAATGGAGTGGCTGAGTTTTTGCAGTATTTATTCCTTGTGAGAAAGGGTGTGAGGTTTTAGCAAGAGAAGGAAACCATAAAAGTGCAAGAGCAGGGCTACTCCAGCCACCCAGTCTTACAGATACAGCTGCTGCCTGACGCTGCAGCACAAAGAACCTGGTTGAAAGGCAAAATGGTTTCAGGTTTTCGCTCTGTGGTCATTAGACATGTGAGCCGCTCTCAGAGGGTGTGTTGGGCCTGGGAAGCTAGGCACCTGTTGTCGGCAGAAACACAATACACTTATTGATTTGAGAGGGCTGCACTGGGTAACTAAAGAGGGCACGCAAAAATCCAAAATAATAAATGGACCCATTACCCAATGACGTCGCAAAGGGGCCTCCAAAGGAAAGCCATAGATCCAGATTACTTTATCTAAGGCAGTACAAAGCAGAAAGAATTGTTTATGGGAGGTTGGAGGAAGGGCAGGGAGAGAAAAGTGAGGAGGGAAGCCGTGCTTAATAAAAAATGGTGTTGTACTTGAGACCATCTGAAAGAACCCCTTCTGATTTATCTTCTCCCGGAGCTGCAGCAGCCGCGATTGAAGTGACTATAATAGCCCAGGAGAAATGTTGGTGCTATTAGTTGGGTGATTGATGGAAGCGCTGCCAAAACAGCTAGGGAATTTGTCAATGTGTTTTTTGAAGTTTGTAAATGATGACACTGGCAAAGTGTAAACAAACTCAGCTCCAGCAGACACGTTACACAGTCCCCAAACTGACACTCCTTTGCGGGATTGTTCCAATTAGGAATCATAATCTGGAGTAACAAGCTCTGGCTTCTTGGGCCAGGGCAGATGGGGCTTGTGCAACATGAAAGACTTAAAGAAAGGCATAAAAGGAAGTTTTGTGGACACATCCAAAGCAATGGACTGCCTGTTCATTGCAGGACACCTTCTAGAAGAAAAGTAAAACGTTTTGAAAGCGAAAGACTCAGAATCGCACAGCTCTGTGACCACTAGAGGAGCCACGTTACTTCTTAAGGTCCATGTAACTGCAATGGCTCAACCTCCCATTGGTTTGATTTCAGGAAGACTAATTTGTTTTTATCAGTTTCTCTTTATCAGTTTCTCTTCCTGAGATATTTCTGGGAGAGTTTCTACATCCCTAAATCTATTCTGATTGTGACTGGAGGACTTAGCCAACTGTTCACTCTACTGCAACACTCCTAAAAGTGTATTCCTCCCACACATATTGATTGGGTAAGGTGTGTCCAAGGCAGCATGACCCATGTCTGGGTACGTAGGTGAGGAAGAGGGACTCAAGCTTTGCACGTGTCAGAACTACCTTCACTTGATAAAGACAGGCATTAACCAAATGATAAAATTAGTTATCTAATTACAGTTGTGATGAGTGCTATAAACAATAAAAAGATATAAATGGTGCTATAAGGACATAAAACAGAGATCCTGACCTAGTTAAGTGGATGAGGGAAGAGTTCATCAAGAAAGGAATATTTGAGCAGTGTTCTAAAGCACATATGGGAGTCAGCTCAGGGCAGGGAAAGGAAAAGCAAGATCCAGAAAAAATAGAATAGCACCCAAGGAGGCATGAAAGAGCAGGGTGTCCTCGGGAAAAAATACTAAAATTCAGAAAAATAGTAAGATAAGGTCATGAAAGACTGTTAGACTTTGATAAAGAGTTGGGTCTATATTATTTTTAGACAAAGCAATAGAGAGATTTCTGGCACGGAAAGGAAATCTCCTGTTTACATGAGGAGAGACCATTCTGGCTGGAATGCAGAAAATGCGTTGAGAGGGCAAAGATTGCACATGAGTCAGTAATGAGGTCATTGCAAAGGTTTAGGCAAGAGATGATGGTGGGATGGACCAAGAATGGAGCCAAAGGGATGGAAAATATGAACAGATTAGAAAGACATTTGAGAGGTAAAGATCCATAGATTTTGACCCATCAAGTGGATATAGACACACAGAGAGGGAGGTGTCCCTCCCAGTCAGCAGTTGTTATCTGTGGCACAGATGAAGGAACCATTTTTTCCTACAGGTAATTTTCTCAGGAAGCTGGAAAGAAGGGTCAAGTAACAGGTTGGCAGCATCATGTTGCGCTTTAATAAAAAGCAGCACAAAGCAGGAAAATGTAGATCTTTTGCAAAAAGGCCTAAACAAAAAGAAAAATGCTGAAACAGCCATCACCAACCACTTTTATTTTACTTTCTTCAAAAACTCCTCAGGCAAAAAGAAAAAAAAAAGGAAATATGAGCACAACAGAGTCCCCTAGAGAATACAGGCAGGCCATGTCAACTGTAATCATGATTTTAAAAAGGAACCAGGGGTCATAAGTTATATCATCAGAGGATATACAAGGCACCCCAACAACACAAAGTTTAACTGAGAAATGCCAGTTTCTATGGAGGAAAATAGTTTAAGTACATATAATTGTCCTGGAATAGACTTTGGAGCCAGGGCTGTGACTGCAAGAGAAACTGAAGGACCCCTAGTGAGGTAAGTTCTCAAAACAGCATTTCCACTCCCCTATTCGGCCAGTGGGAAAATCAGTCTTAATTTTGTTCCTGTTATATATATTTTTTTAAATCTGAGTCTGCAATGAGAAATAACCTGAAATAAGTTGTATGTTTCCTGACAAGCAAAGTCAAAATGTTTTCCTGTTTTCTTACAAGAATTTTCACAAGGCAAGTTTTTCATTCTAGGAAAAACATATCTCTGTGCAGAGATCTGAAAATTTTCTTGAAACGCCTTCAATGCCAGCATCTTGCTGAAATTCCCCACCTTCAGGCCATTCCATTTCCAAGGGCACATTTGTGGCCATCAGCTTGCTGCTTTCCCAGAATGGTCCTGGATTCCCAGCACACCAGCATCCAAGGGATTCACCAAGCGAGATGAGCTTGTGGAGATATTTTGATTCCCACTCTGATGCTTCAGGGACTAAACTGCTTTGCAAAGGGACATCCAGACAGACTTCCAGTGAGGCAGTGACTGGCACTCAAAGTAACTTTGTCTGTCAAAGACTCTTCCTGTAGAAATGCAAAAGGAAACTGCGTACCATTGAAACAAACTGAAAGCATGTCAGAGTGATTGGCAAGCTGACTCCTCGAAAGAAGTAATTATTGCTTGATAATGGGAGCTTATGCCAGAGATGTGAATTTGGGGGGCCACCATTCGTGTTATTGCAGGCTGCCTGACATAACAGGAAGTCTTTTGTGGCTTCCAAAGCAGAACTGTATAGTGGCTTTGGCCTCATCATTTCAACAGTAGCACCACCAGCAATAGTGGCACATAATGTGTTTTCCACGTGTCTGTCTTTCCCTGTTCTAAGCACCAGACAAAGCAAGTTAAAAAGAGAAAGACTCATGGACATGTAGTCATGGCACTTGCTATTTTTAACTAAATCATATTTTCAGGCACATAATAAACAATGTTTGCACAAGCAATCAATTTCAGCAAAAAGCATCACTTATTTTTTGCATTTCACTATCTTCTAAAACAATAAAAGGAGAAGATATAATCTTTGCTTTCTAAAAGTGCAGAGGCCTTAACTAAACATTTTTTTCACTCCTTGGGTAATTTCTTTTATAGTCTTCTTTTGTGTTTACTAGATTTTTATTTTTATTTTTTTTTTAAGAATGTAAAAGAAAGATACTTGACTGCAAATCATTAAAGGCCTCCAAAGATATACACTACCTCATACATAAGGAATATCCAGGGAAAACAGTTTGTATATTATGTCTAAGTAGTTCAATCTGCTCACGCATTTGTTAGTCAGCATTTTCAGGACACCTCCTCTTAACTCCTCCTGTCCTAAGGGTACACTAGTGCACTTGTCCATTCATTTAGCTATTTCAATAAAAAACACATCACTTACTTTCTATGTTCTAGGCATGGTGCAAGGTACAGACTTATTTCAAATAAAATTTCTTAATGTTTTTAGAAGATAAAAGTTTTTATAGGCCACTTTCTTAGAGATAAAAAAAAAAAAAAAAAAAAAAAAAAAAGTCTATACCAGGGAAGAACTTTCCCTCTAGAATGATTATATAAAAATCCTATTACCCTTTGTGGTAGACACTGCTAATGACCTCCCTGATGTGTCATTCTTCCCTTCCTCTTCATTCACTGAACTGATTTTAAATAGAGCAGAAATGTGCCTAGTTAAAATAACCAACTTCTCAGTTTTCCTTGCTAGTGATAATGGTCACTCAACTTGTTTCTGGCCAATGAGTTGTTGGAAATCTCAGGAAAGGGCAATATTTTCCTGAATGAAATGGGGAAACATATGGTAAAAACATAGTCCCTTTATTGTCAACATTGGGTAAGTGCCCCATCTTGGAACACATATCTTGAGTCTTCTTGTCACATGAGAAAAACCAACCGTAGACACTGTAGTAGAGATTGCTAGTAGTAGTCATCAAAAAACATTTTTCTTTCTTCCTGAGAACACAGCTAGACTACTTTTCCAGCCTTCTTTGCAGTGAGACATGGCTATGGTGACTAAAGTGTAGTGACAGGGACAGCCGTGCTTCCAGACTGGGCCCACCTACCTTGTGGACACTTACATGTTCCTCCTCCTTCTACTAGCTGAGTTAATATCTAAAGCAAATTCAGAAGTTACATATTGAAGACAAATTATAGAAAAGCCCCTATCAGTGTGTATATCACATTGAGCTGCCTTGGACTAATTTGTTATGATAACTAACATTCTAAATTCTAAACATTATTTAAAGCAGAATACTTCCAGAACAAAACCAAGTGTTTATCATTAGGTTATCAGGTGGTAGATAGTTAGAAAGTTGGAGAACTTTTTTACCCCCCTGGCAAAATAACTGATATAAAGGGCTGCCTTAAACAATCTGGAAGGTAAACCAGGTGTCTAGAGATACTGCCTCTAGGGAAATAGTTGAAAAGAGAGATATTAATGTACATCTGTTCCTCTATGCTCCTTATAGCAAGTAATTGTGAGGAAGATTATAACTCATGCAAGAATGAACAAGTTTTAAGTAAAATTCCAGAATTAAGGTGAGTTCAAAAATGTGAGATCTCACAGGGTTGGAAAAGCCAACAGCTTCTGAACCCCAAAAAGTATGCTATAGAGTGACAAAGGGCTTACATAGAAAAGGCCCATTAATTCTGAGCAATTAAACAAAGGATTCAAATTGTTGACCTCAGGAATAGCATCCTTTCAGTTGAGAGGGAAAAAAAAAAAGATGAAAAATGAGGAAACAATAAAATAAGTCAGGTTTGCAAGTCATAACTAAGAAAGAACTTTGAGAGACAGTCACTGGTGCATGAAACTAGCTTGGAAGCACATAGCATGAAGCCCAGGGAGCTTTCTAAGGAACTGTATTACAAAACAGAAGAAAAAGAATCTATGAATGTGCTTAAAAAGCAGAAAGAAAGAAAACATAGCCTAAAACAGAGCTCTAAAAGACCTCTTGGCACCCCAAACTTCCACTAGTAGGGAGCAGGTTGTGGAAGCTGCCTCATTCCCAAGGAGGGCAAACTTGCCATTGGCCCATTTCATATAAACAGGGAAAATAAGAACCTCCAGTCAAGGAAGAACAGGTTGAGGGCAGATCAAGAGTGGCAGAAAACAATGAAAAGGGAATCTGTCCTGATAGTGAATCGAAACTTCCTGCTCCTTGCAATGCTTGTCCAGCAAGATTCCATTCCTGAAATGGACCAGTGGACACCTGGCCTTCTATCCTCCACTTTTCTAAAGAAAATTTGTCTTGCAATTATCCTGTTCTTCATCCAGGATTATGTATCTGCAGGGCCAGGGGCATATTTTTGAAGTGATTGTTTTGTTTTGTTTTGTTTGTTTTGTTTGGGGAGGGGCTGTTGTTTTAATTAGAGGTTGCTGCAATCCATGGAGGGAATCTACACCTGAGGGAGGGGACTACTTTTCAGTCAGTTATCAGAGACAGGAACTGAACAGTGTTTATTAATTTTCTCCTTTGGGGAAAGACTGAGTATGGTATTTGAATAGGAAAAAAAAAAAAAAAAAAACAGAATCAACTGCTAGCTGTTTATCAGAATGTGTTTCCTTTTCTTCCTATTCCTCAGCCTACCTTAGGCAATAAAGAAATAATTCAGACTTGAGAGTTATGTTTGAAAAAAACTTTGGGGGTGGTTACTGGCACCTAAAACTAAGTTGGAAGCAAACAGCTATTTGTTTTTTTCTTTTCTTATATGTCTCAGATTCTGTGTGAGCAGTATTTTAGCTTATGTGAATTCCAGCCAATAAGAAGTGAGTAAAAGTGACTGATGTCATCACCACTTACAAACTTGATCCAGAAAAACTTCCCACACATCTTCCTCCATGCTCTTAGTTAATTACTGAAAACCACATATGGAAGGTGGCAGTGTCTGTCTGGTTTGAAGTTTGGCATTTTCAGTAAAGCCCCGGATCCCAAGCCTTGGGGACCAGTAACACCTACATGGGACGGATTACTGAAGAAACAAACTTCTATTGCTTTGGCCACTGTAACTGATGGGGATGACCCCAACACTAATGTTTCTAGTGCGACATGGAGCAAGCATTCCCCTAACTATGTGTGGGTGCACAATTCCTAACTGACATTCCTTTAATGAATAAAAGCTTTCACTCAACTGTGTTTAGATGGTAATATAGATGGTAAAATAGATGATAATATCTGGACAGCACATGTACAGGCTCAAGATGCGTAGAAACCATGACATTCTCTTTTTCTTTCTTTTTCTCACCTCTGCTTTCTCTATTTGCAAGTCATGTGCCATTTCTCCTATACTCATTTTAACTTTTCTCAGCTTATGAGAATTTTATTTGCGGCTTTCTTATTATATTACAGATGTTGGCAAATGCTCTCAAATGCCAGTACAAGGAGTCTGTAGATGTCACTGTAACAACTTCATCAACTCTCAAGTGAAGATTTAAGCAAGAGTAGAAAGGAAGAAAACAACCGATACAGAAGGCAGCTGCAGGAACCTGGAGAGGAAAGGAGACAGCCCAGCGGTGGGGAGAGAAATTAGATGGGACTGAAGAGATCAAGCATTTCCAAAGCCTGAAAAGAAGTTTGGAATCAAGTGGCTCCACTTGTGATTGAATGTGAGGGAAACTAAGAAAGGCATGCTGAAGGAGTGTCTGAAATTATTATCCCTGCCTGAGGGGTTGGTTAGAAAAAAAAAAAATATGCAGCTATATGTGAACTTGCTATTAAAAGTAGATAGCCCAGAGAACTGGGATATGTTTGGTTCCAGAATTTTTCACATTTAACCCAGCAGGCACAGGGAGAGCTGGTGAGGAGGAAAGCCCAGTGCATCGGGCAGCTGCTGGATTCTACACATTAGCTACACATGACCTCGTTCAGTTGTCCCGACAATCCCAAGTGACAACAGGAGTGGTTAAAAAAATAAATCTCTACATTGGATGATATTTGAAACAATAGAGATTGAATTTTTCTTTCTACTGTTTTTTCTCTCGTAGTTCAAAAATGTGACATTTATAGAAAAGTAGAGATTGTTCCTAACCAAACTGCATAATGGTTTCTTTTCTAAAAATAAACATAATCTCTAAATTTATTTTACTTTACCTTATATTTGAGCAAAACATTTTAAAGAAGTTCTTTAAAGATTCTAAAATCTTATCATAGAACAAACCCAACACTAAACAAGACCATGGATATTTTTGATGGTGCATTAACACGGCAACTTCGTATAAGTTTCACTCGTTTTCATTCAACACATATTTATCAGTATTCCAGATGAAGTGAAGTCAAAGATAATTAAAATCTGATAGGCAGGCATGGAAGGAAATTGTATTATAATGGAAGATACTAAACACAAACCCATGATTATGGAATAATTTGAGATGCCTTGGTTTCCAAAGAGTTGAAACTCTTCATTTTCTACTTGCCAAATAGTTTAACAACTTTGTTGTTTTCATACCTCA
Organism: Tamias sibiricus; assembly: GCA_025594165.1. NCBI lineage: Eukaryota > Metazoa > Chordata > Mammalia > Rodentia > Sciuridae > Tamias > Tamias sibiricus. The sequence continues at coordinate 144,558,315 of CM046660.1, read as the reverse complement.
GTGAGGCAGGAATATGAATAATGATAATGGTTTCTAATACTTACTGGGTTATAAGTTTTTGCCAGGAAGACTAATAAATGTTTTATTTGAATTTTTTTATTCTATCTTTATAAGAGCTCTCTAAAAGAGGTTAATAAATGAAATTTGTCATAACTTTTCAGAGGAGGGACATGAGTCACAAAATGTATATCAAACTGAAGTCACATAGCTAGATAGTGGCAAAGCCAGGATTTGAACTAATATTGTTGTAGTTTTTCCATATGACATCCAAATATGCTATATAAAGCATGATTCGTTTGAACCAGATCTTGCCTAGAAGCCTATCTCAGACCCATGAAATATACCTCGTCTGTGATCTTCAAAACATGCAGAGGAGGGTACCCCAGCCACTCCACATGCATCAGCCAGTGCTAACATCTGGGAGATTATTGTATGCACGTTATACATTATTGCATCTGGTGATCTAAAGGTTTGATCGATTCCAGTTTCTCCCAAAAGTCCTAGTCACTCATAAAAATTTATTGGATGGAAAACAATGTATTAATCTTAAGTTTTTGGTGTTGCTTTTTACCTGATCACTCTGACCTAGAATGAACACATATCCCTGAGATATAGGAGATCCAAATTCTGGACATATACATGACAAACTCAGAGGAAAGTATCTACCCAGAGCCACTCACTTCAGTGGTTTCCCTTACTTCATTGCTCTACCGATTCACTCGACAGTAGTCAGTACCTACTGAGTGTTAGACATTGTATAAGGTACTGAAGTTAAAACAGGAAACATTCTCTATCCTCATGGAGAGGTGGTCTACCAGAAGACACAGTGACAGATCATTCTGTGGCAATGGAATTTTACTTTGGGTTTTTTGGTAAACACTTATATTAGTATTCATAACAACTTGCAGAATAAAAGAAAATATCTAAAGTAATGCATTTGTAAAATTATGATAGTTATACCTATTTCCAATACATTTGGTAGATGAATGTTTATAGAAAGAATAAAATGGTTTGGATAAATAATAAATTCTAGAATGTGGTAATTTTGGAACAATTTACGTGACTGCTCTGAACTATTAGATCCTATAATAGTTCACATGAAATTAGCAAATCTAGAAAATCCCTTCTAAAGCCATGTCATAAATGTTTCATATTTTTTAAATCCTAGGGAATTGAGGTGTAATTATAAGATGACTTTAGGTCTTCAGATTTACAACAGAATGAACTGTTCCAATAGCTTAGTCACATTGCCTTCCCCTCCCAAGTTAAGCTCAATAGATGTGTGATTTTAAATGTTTCCTTATTATTGGATTTGTTGATTTTATTCCAGACATTACCAATTAGAACTGAATCCAGAATCAGATGTTGAATTGCTATAAAACAAATCCCATACTCCTGGTTTTCCTAGAACTACAGTGTAAGGAAAATCAAAGAACAAAATGAGGTGACAATAGCCTTCAAGAATTAGAAAGAGCCAGGCGCGGTGGCTCAGGCCTGTAATCCTAGCACTTGGGAGGCTGAGGCAGGAGGATTGCGAGTTCAAAGCCAACCTAAGCAATGGCGAGGCACTTAGCAACTCAGTGAGACCCTGTCTCTAATAAAATACAAAAAAGGGCTGGGGATGTGGCCCAGTGGTCGAGTGCCCCTGAGTTCAATCTCCAGTACCAAAAAAAAAAAAAAAAAAAAAAAAATAGAATTAGAAAGATTCATCTTGCAAAGGAAGTGATCAGATCCCTTATCTTCATGGGAGGCAGAATAAGAAAAGAAAGCCTCAAAAGTTGCAACAGATATGATTTACATTAGATGCCCTGAAAAAAAATCACCAGTTTCCAAGGGAGTCAAACCACCAAGCACCAGACTAAGAAATGTGGGTGAATTCCTTTGCCCTACAAGGCCATCTCCCTGAGAAGCTTTCACTGCCTGCCACCATGAAGCATGCCAGAGATGGGACTGCTGTTGGAGATCTCAGATGTCCCTTCCAGTCTGCAAGGCTAAGAAAAAAGTGCTGCCTGACCTGGTCACCTTATCCTCCTCTAATCAGCCTGTGGGTATTGGGCATTGATTCTGCCTCCAGTGCTGAAGGTAATAGGAACACGAAGACATTGTCTCTCTCATAATGGTTTTTATGGAAACAACTCAGATGCAATTCAATAATAGAATATAATAGGTAAGTATAAAATTAAGTGCCAAATTTGGTGATCTCACTTCTAGATAAAGGAAAAGAGAAAAGCACACAACTTTCACATCTTTCACGTCGAGTCTTTTTACACCTTTCCTAAATTAATCCCATGACAGCCTCCCCAAACAAATATTCTTCCCACTTTATACTTTAAGAAACTGTGGCTTAGAGGGGATAGATACAAGATCAGACAGCCAGAAGTAGGAAACACCAAGGATCATATCCACATCTGTCAAACTTCCAAGCCCATGCTCCCTTCACCAAACCATAATAATGCTGTATGTTGGATCCTGTAAATAACATACTCTCTATAGTGGAAGTGGTGGCTGTACTGCATTTTCCTTAGTGATATACTTACTATGAACAGCTCCCAAAAAGATAAAAATCTTTCAGAGCCATTTTTAAGTGAATAAATTAACTCAAAGATTGCACTTATATTTTCTTCTCTATAAATATTCTTTTCTAATTCATGAATAACTGTACATGTATTTTATTATTGGTAATTTCACAAAGACACCCAGGGCATTAGACAGTTGAATTGGGTGTAGGGAAACATTAGCTGTAGGCATGGAGATGAATGGTTTTAGAGACACTAAATCAGGAAATCCAATGGGCTTTCACAGCTCAAAGGTTTAGAATTAGCTTCAAGTATTCAACAGAAAAATCAAGAACTAACATTGGAAGCCCAGAGCCAAGCATGGCCTCTTTCTCCTTTTTAAAATCTGCATTATGGGTTTTAAAGATCATTACATTATTTCTGATAATGGCATCTTTTAGGAGCTAACATTATGAGAGACCATGAGGGACAATTGCTAACCTCCACGTAACATTCATGACACACAAATCTACAAAAACTGTTTTAATTAAGAAGTTTCCAATTAATTTTTTCTCTGCTACGTCTTGTGTAAATCAACATTTCCTGAACTGCAGTCACTCACATACCAGAATTCATGGATGATGTACTGTCAGCAGATGGATTGTACTTTTATTTCTTTAAAACTTTTCTTTAAAGTGGTTCCCTTTAAAACTTAAATTTATTTTAGAAGGAAATTTTCCACTGTAATTATAAGTGACAAATCAATTTCATTTGCCAGAAATTGGAGGTTTCTATAAAAAAATAAATGCACAGCTATTTTTAAGTAATATATAAAAGATTGTTTTGTACCACCTAAAGTTAGCTTGCATACCACCAATTGATTGCCTACCATGGTTTAGTAAACATGGATCATAGTCTATGCGTATCCTTGTTTCCTAGGACTATTCCCAGTAAACAAGACACAGGTAGATAGGGAGAATGTCTTCCCTCACCTCAAGTGGATCCGATTAGAGGAACATTTTCCCAAGAGTGAAAGCTTAAGTATGTCTTTCAGATGCTCACCATGGTCAAAAAGGAAAGAGTACTTTCCCGGCCCAAGGAGTTGTTCCCCTTTCCCCTTCCTGCTGATAACTGATCTATTACAGGTTGGTATCTAAGATGCTTTATAAGAGGACTGCCTCAGCCAGAGAAGATACACTGTGCTGAGAGCAGAATTGAGAAGATGGGACTCCTCATTGTGGCTGCCTATCAGGAAACAGCAGAAAAACTCTAACCAGTCACTCCCCAGAGAGTTCCAGATAAACAATAGCTTTTCCTTTACGAAAGTTCAATAAAGCTTGAGATTTATCTACTTCTAACTCCATCTCATCTGCAGCTTGGTAACTGGGTTTCCTAAACAAAATTAACAGAAGTGTCAAGGTGAAATTGAAAGTGAAACTGGCAGCAAGGGCAAATCTCAAAGGCCCTTAATAGATTGAAAAGCCAAATGGCAATTTCCCAGCTAGGTCCCTAGCCTCGGGCTGGTTTAAACCAAGGCAATCACATTTCAGTCTGCTTTTTCAATAATTTTATCAATACATTAGGCCTCACAAGGTTTAATGTGCAGAGACTATCTTATGCTTACTTAGAATAGGTAGTCACAGTATGTGATATTTAGGATACTTTTAAAATGTTTTCCCATCCCAGAAATATCTCCCCTCATGGTCCTATGTAGGCTCTAGAAGCTCTTGCCATTGCTTTGGGAGCAAAGTTATGAAGGTCACTATAATAGAGCAAACACCAAGGAGGGAAGGACATAGGGAAGTACTGGGGACCAAAATCCACCAAATTATGCTACATTCACATATAGATATGATACAATGAATCCTGCTTAAATATGTAATTATCATGCACTAATGTAATTAATAATAATAATAATAGAAGGGAGATCAGTAAGATAAGATAGAGCGAGCAAATCAGGGAGAGGTAGAAGAGGAGGGAAAGGAAGGTACTGGGAAATGAGACTGATCAAATTATGTGCAGGTATGAATATGGGATAATGAATCCCATTATTATGTACAATTATGATGCACCAATTAAGAATATTTTTTTTTTTTTAAAAAAAAGAGCAATCACTTATGCAAAGGCAGCCTATTAGGGCAGATTCCTTTTCCTGCAACAGCCACAGATAAACTTTGGGAATAGACATTTACTCCCTTAGATCTAAGACTTCATGTAAATTTAGGCAAAAAATAAAGCAAAGAAACATATCAAGATCAATTAAAAACATCTTTAATATATATATATGCACAGTGACTTTAGTGCCAGATATTCTGACTGGATACTCCCAGGAAAACAGCCTTGATTGTGCCACCATTAGTCCAGAGACAAGGAGACTTCTTGTTAGAATGTGGGCAGGGGACTTTAATAGAGATAGAGGATTTCTGAGAAGAAATCCCCCTTACATTATACAATTTGTCTCTATTTTTGAGGTGACAGTCATGGTAACAAAGTTCAATTTCTAATTCTTACCCATTTCTGAATGAATAGGATATTAGAGAATATTAACCTATGGCATTACTTTCCATCAGTCTATCTCCTCTCTGCAGAGAGCAGGCAGGCCCTGGAAACACCAGGCAGCAGCTGGGCATTATGGGAATGTTCCTGCTTTGGGGATGTATTCACTGCACTTAAGAAAACTAATCCACTCTCTGAGTCTGCTGTGCCGCCTCCTGCTTTTCCTTTATTCTTACAGATATGGGAGCTCAAGGAAGACAATCTGGGAAACTCAGGTTTCAGCAAGCTATGCATATTATAAGAGTGAATTCTCTCTCCCTCCCTCTCTCTCTTGCAAAATACTCCCTACTTAAATTGCAAACCTTGGAGCCAACACGTCTGGCTCTAGCTGCCTCATCATTCATAACCTTGTTATGCAAATAAAACAAAGATAAATTAAAATTATAATTGAACCCTAATCAAACAAAGTAGCCCCCCAAAGCACTCTTAAATAATACCAAATTCCAGTACATCCCCGATTTGTGTTTGTTGTCAGTTAAAGAAATAGATGAATGAATGTTCCACTTGGTGTTTCTAATTTTCATGCATTCTTTGTTAAAACTTCCCCAGACAAATCTTGGACCTTACATGACAAAAGCAGAATCAAAGGGGGGGGGGGCGGGAAAGTGAGGATTTAAATGAATTTTACATCATTTAAATGTCTGGAGCAAATCAGAAAATACCTTTCAGAAACTTTATTTATGTTATTGCTGGAAGCCTGAGCAGTATCACCTTGGCTATTTCAAATATCTGTCTTCTCCTCACATAAAGTCTTGCTGTTCAACTCTCTTAATCTTACCCAAAGCTGCCACGAAATGTAAATATTTATGACCCACAAGCTGCATTTCCTTGGCCTTCTTCGATATTATGCTTCCATAGAGCCCTGGGTTTCTTTAAGGTAGATTCAAGGCCTCACCTCTGAGGAACACAGAAAATTTCAAGGCTCTTAATGCTACTTGCTCCAAAAGGCCAGATGATGGTTCTGAATTTCCCTCAAGCAAAGACCTTGTTAGCATAAAAATTCTGTGAGACACTTCCTATTTCATCGACTACATGGGCATATTTCCAAGAGCTCCCATTAATGAAATAGAAAATGGAACTGGGGGAGACATAAAATTATCAGATATGTGGTACAATTTGAGCTATACAGAAAAGCTCCCTTGGCCAAAATCCACTTTTTTGCTTGTCCTTCCAGTTAGACAAAAGTGTAACTTCTGAAGAGCCCTAGTTCTACTTCTTTACCTGTATGAGACCATGTCTAATAGGAAAGACTAGAAAATGTCAGAAGATCTAGGTCCGAATCCCAGTTGTACCTGGCTCCTGGCAGTGTTATTTTGGACAAGTAACAATGTCTATGGCCTCAAACTTAAAATAGAGAATAATATTTTTTCTGCTTAAAAGATGACCTGAAAGTAGAAGGGGGACTAATAGGGCAGGAGAAAGGGTAGGGAGAAAAGAAGAAGAGGGGAGGTAAGAGAAAGTTGGAAGGGTGGATTCAAACAAAGCACAATATATGCATTGTGGAAATGTCACAGAGAAACATGTTAATCTGTACAGTTAATATGAACTAATAACTAATTTTATTAACAAAAACAAAGAAGTTAATAAAAGCTAACATTAATAAATTAAAAATAGGTATAATGTCTTTAAAGTTACCAAATATTAGAAGAATTAAAAATAAAACAACTAACAACAAGATTTGTTCTGTTTACCTGGCAGGTCACTTTGTGGTAATCCTATGGGATAAGAACTGTAAAAACACATTGAAAATATTCAAAGAGTTATCAAATATTATTTTTAAATAGTATGCTAATAAATTAACATAATCTGATAAGCCATCAAACATGCACACATCATCTTTAGTTTTTGACAACATGAAATTATTATCCCACCACATGGACAGCACGGATTTTCTTGATAAGGAAATTCCATTTTGTAGAATTTTCAAAGTTGAACTCTTTTACTGCCTTCTGCTTTCACTCTTATATATGTAGTATGTAATAAATATCTAAAGGGAATATATGATTTGCCTGAGCCTCCCTTCTTAACGTGCATCTTTCTTCTATCCATCTTTAAAAATGGTTTCCTGCAAGACAGCCTTAAGATTTTAGAAGCATAGAATGTTATGCTGAAAATTTTCTTACCTATCCACAGCACTGCAACATAACATTTCTAGATCATAGAAATGAATGTGACAATAAACACTCAGAGCAGAGTCCCAGTATCTACTTCTGAAGGGAGCCTATCCCAACATTCCAATAGAACCATTATCTATTATTATGAATCCCTTGTTGCTTTTTTCTTAACTTCTGAGTTTCCTTAGGAAACATATTATAATGCAAATATTTTAATCAACAATTAGTATTTGTTGACATTATAGGGGAAGATGACAATAAATTTGTCACCTCTCTAATATATACCAGACAGTGTACAAGGCACTTTGCCTGAATTACATCATTTTATTCTCACACCATTTCTTTCAAGTATTATAATCATGATTTTTAAAGATAGGAACTTAGTCAAAGGGAGTAATTTTTCAAGTTTGCATAGCCTAGAAAATGATAAGATCAACAAAATAGTACAAAAATGTTAATATTATTGACATTACTCAGAAATATTTAAGAAGAAAATCATGTGCTTGATATATTTGTGAATTGGCATAGATTATTCAGGCATAGAAGGCATTTTGAATGCAAGGATCTTGAGAGGGGGCATTCATTCTTCAGAGCAGAGTGATCCAGTAGGACAGTGTCTGATGAGGAGATGTCCTCTATCTATGCTGCCCAGGACAGTAGTCACTAGCCACATGAGGCTATTATATATGTAAAATGTGGTTCATATGATTGAGAAGATGATTTTTAATTATTATTTAAATTTAATTATTTGTAATTTAAGTAGCCACATATAGCTAGTGACTATGGTATTGGACAATACCATTTCTAAAGCATTTGAATATTCATGAAAAAATTGTTACAATATTACTAAAGTGTGCATGTGTGATGGCTCAGCAGATGTATGCAGGCTGGATTGTGTGCTTCAAAATTTACATGTACCCAGCAGCCATTACCAGGGACATGTGTATAGTAAATTTTAATAGAAAGATACAAAAAAACATTTAAAATAGTTCAAATGTTTTCCATACGTAAGAGTATAAATTCTATTCTAAACCATCCCCTTTGAAGTAAAATATTAAGTCTTGAAGTTCAGGTCTGCTATATGATAAGTTATTTCTACTAGTGTAAAAAAAATAAAAGGTTTTGAAAAATGACCTCCTGTAATAAGTACTAAAAAGAAACAAAGTGAAACCATCAAGGTGGAAAAAGTACATAGTTCACTGAAAATATTATGTTTCCCAAATTACTGAGACCAGTGCTCAACAGGGAACTAATCCTGAATAACTGGAGAGAGATGACCTCTGTCGTGACCTTCAAAGGGAGAAAGTGCTCTATAAAGATGCCCTAGGAACAAGAACATGGATCTTTATTTTTGTGCTGCTTTTAACCCTGTTGACTTTTTTCTCCATTTAGTGAGACATCATCAAGAGTTAGGAGATCTATACTCTCAGTGCAGCTCAAACCAGCTCCTCGACCTAACCAACTCATCATTTCTTTGCACTTCAATTTATTTACCTATTAAAAAAAAAAGAAAGAAAGATTGGTGAAATGATATCTAAAATTGCTTCCAGTTCGGGCACTATTGGCTTCCAATAAATGCCTCCTTTGTTGTTTAAAGACTTATGCCTAAATCAAGTCCTACAAACTAAATTGCTATATTGTATAATACATAAGTATAATTTTGCCTGAGCTGAATCACATCCATTCTTTGCTAAAATGTGAAAACCTCTTGAAATGTTTTTTGAGGACAGGCCTTCACCTAGCATGTGCTGTTAAGCCCCTGCGTCCTTTTTCAAATCCCTGTCTAGAATGGAGTAGGGGAGGAGGTAGTGACAACACAAGAGGTCAGTATATAGTTCACACTACTAAAGTGAGATGATATGGTCCCTAAAGTCACTTGTTTCAGGGCCAAGGAAGTTTTATCTGATAAGAACCAAGAGTTTGAACAATGAACTGACAATGACTTACATGCTCTCTTTCATTCCAAAACTCATTAAGTTGTTCAGCATATTGTAAAAGTGCATTGTATATCCACTCTTCCCATATATATTAACATCAATGGAAACTGAACTTCTTCTTCACCCCTGTACACACATAAAAATTAAACCATTTATGACTTTTGGGAACTCATATGAAGCAATTCTTTTAACCGTTCTATGGACAGATTCAAATACTGACATCTTTCTTACAGTGGAATATGAATTTGAGGCCATAGTCCCCTTATGGACTATAAAAATCTCAAAATTCCAGACACTGACCAAAAATGTTGCAACATGGAAAATTAGTAAATATCAAAGAAACCATATCTGAATTGGGCCAAACACGTGTGTATGGAGGAAACACTCAAGGGCCTTGCATGTGAAGCACTCTTAGAAAATTTACAACAGACCTGTCCTCAAGTTGCTTTGTTTGGGAACAGAATGAGTTTGGAAATAATTACAGTGACGAAGTCAGCTTCTCTGGACCTGATCCTTGGCATTGCCAGGAAACTTAATGCTGTCTCAAATGCTGCCAAGAACTTTTGGCTAGACCCTACACAGTTCTAAATAAATGATCCACTATAGTCATGTAAATCCCTATTGCCTCAAACCCTACAATGGCTAACAATTATTTTACAATTGACAAGATTTTCAGCACAGTGTGTTGGAAAGGACCTATCATTTTCAGAGATCTTGGTCTCTTTATAAGTACTTAGGAGTTCTGCCAGACAACAGACTCAAGTCATTATTGCTGCACTGCTGGATGGAAATGTAAAGATATATTTATCCCCTATTCTGCATTATATAGCCATGGCTACTCAGGGAAGGGCACTACAAATGGGTTTTTCTTTTCATGCTATTAATTATAAATTGGGAAAACCAGAAAACAGATCAATTAAAGCCAAGTTAGTCCAGCTAAAGAAAGTGCTTGACAATTTCCTTAAGAAAGTTGTGGCAAATTTGAAAATGTCAATAAACTCAAAGGGAAAGGAGATAAATAATGAAAAAGATTATTTTATTATTCAATGTCCTTTTTAAATGTTTAAATAATTAATAATAAAGAATATTTAATATTTCCACTTTCAGTTCAACAGTTTTCTTCTGTTAAAACCACAAGGTGCCAAATGTTTTCTTTTCATGTCTTTGTTAACAACTGAAGAATAACCTCTGGCCAGATTTGTACTGATTGGTTTCACAACAGGGTAACTTTGTTATAGCTCTTCTACATTTGACTTGGTTATCACTTTAAGTTACAATATTTTTCTGGATTCCATGACCACTTATCATATGAATCAGGATACAGTTCCTCTGAGCTGTGAATTCAGTTCTTTGTATGTTTTTTAAAGACCACAATTAGGCTTTCTCCTGTTTATGAATATGCAGACTATGATCAGAGACAGAATTTGTAGATAGATCAGCGAGTAGTTCAAGATGCTGCTGACTCTAGCATTATAAATAATTTATAACACATGAAATGTTTAATAATGTCTCCTAACAAAAATGTGAAATGAACTCTGCATGGTAATAAATTATGCTTGATTCTGAAATAAACATAGGTATTAATGTAGGCATTTGTTAGAGATATCACTTCATGACATGTTTCCCAACCTCAAAAATAAGAAATTACACACTAACACCAAATGCAGGAAAGTATTTGCCAATAATAGAATATTTGATTTTCAAAATAAGATATAATAACTAGAATCACCTCGCATTTCTCACCTGTAAAACTTTGGCTGACAGATAACTACATATCTCCTCTCTATCCAAGAAGAATGGTTAGGTAAGAAAAGGGTCCAAATGCATACTTATCTCGATCAACTAATTGCTACCATGAAGAAAGTTCAGTTTAATTGAGTGGGTAAATAATTTTAATAAAACATTCATCTCAAAAGAAGAAAATGATCAAGATGCATCTCAGTGTAGAAACTTTATCATTTGCTTTTCTCATATATTTAACTCCAGCCCTTCCCCAAGTGAAGAAAATTCAATTATGTCAAGTAAAACAGTTGTTTTTTTTTTTTTTTTTTTTTTTTTTTTGTCCTGGGGATCGAACTCAAAGGCACCCGATCACTGGGCCACATTCCCAGCCCCTTTTTGTATTTTATTAGAGACAGGGTCTCACTGAGTTGCTAAGTGCCTTGCCATTGCTGAGGCTGGCTTGAAACTCACGATCCTCCTGCCTCAGCTTCCCAAGTGCTGGGATTACAGGCATGCACTGCTGCACCTGGCTCAAATAAAATAGTTTTGAAGAACTTAAAGTTTGCCATTCTTGTGATCCATTTCCTTAAATGAACTCACTAAAGCTCCATTTCTGCCAATGGAAACCTTGTACCTGATACCAGTGGAGTGAAAGACCCTCAGTCATCACTTCAATTTGTATTAACTTCTAATACAGAACAAAATGAAGAGTATGTGAGTGCGTGTGTTTATGTGTGTTAAAAAAAAAAAAAAGCACTTCCCAGCCTTCTCCTTTACTCAGCAGATGATATATAATATTTCATTGTATTCTGTCTTTATTTAGTAAAGGAAAGAATGACAGAAGCTCCCCACTGGAGGTTGGAACAACCTCAGGAAGATTGAGTGAAAATTTGTGGTGACGATGATTGATACCAGTGCAGATCATTATTACTTCTCATTGTAGGAAACTTCTACTTGAAAATTCCATTCATAACAAAATTCAAAGAATAATGCCATTTAAACTTATGAGTCCTCATGAGATTATTATAATCATCAAAATATGATGAAGGCAGTTCACAAAGGCAGATCAATTTCACATATGCATTTCAATGTCAGAACGCTAAATAAAATAATAGATTTCATTGTACATTAAAATAATGGCATTAAATTTATTAAAATGTTAATGAATGTAGCGTAATAGTAAAATTCAAATAATAATATACTGAGAATGCAAGGATGGCTTAATAAAAGAAATTTAATGATATAACTCACATTAGATGAAAAAACCATATAGTCATTGCTAAAATTAAAATAATGAATACATTAAAATTTACAGACATTCCTACTTTTTAAAAACTAATAAGTTCCATCAGAATGCTATGAACTTACTTTGGGAAACAAACACATATTTAGGAAAAGAACATTTAATTGACATCTGCTTCATTGACTTCTAGAAATAATACTGCTTAGCTTTCTCTCCACAAAAGAAAACTTTGAATATGGATTTTATGAATGCTCACCAATAGAAGATACTATTGAATAGGCTTACCCACTTTTGTTCCAACTTGATACATGCACACTTCAAAGTTCTATACTCACCCAAATATTTATATCAACCAGACTGTGCTATATAGCAACACAATTTAATTAGATGCTACAACAATCAATAAAATATAAATGCCAAAACCATTATTATGTCTAAGAAAATTAAGTTAAATTCTTCAGAATGACTTAATAAGGGTGAATGATTAAAAATGCTTTAGAGAATAATAAAGGGTTGGGATAATGTTAAACCAGACCCACACAAAAAAAAAATTATAGACAATCTTTTATGAGTAGGTTTATGATAAAAAGAGGATTTACATTCCAATCAGCAGCCTATTTCAAATGAAAAACCTTAATTCTCTAATAAAGTGTGGCAAATGAATGCCTATGTTTGAGTTAAAGTATGAAGTTTAAGGTATAAATGCATCATGTTTTAATGATTGTAGGTTTTAAACTGTTTTTTAAATTGACCCACATGCTACTGGTTTTAAATAAAATGAAAAGATGATATATTATGTAATATGGTAAAACATTACATTATTTCCATAAAGTTAGGAGAAAGATAACAATCATTTATACAAAATTATAAAATAACAGGCAAATTGACATTGTTTTCAGCTAAAATTTCATATATAGAAACACTAGTCAATATAGTATAAAAACCACTAGAAAAATTGGAGAATTTGGTAAGATGCTCAATTATATATTATATATAACTTAATTATTTTCCTTTTGATAAATTGATGCCAGTTTGTAATTAGATTGGATGAAAGATTGTATTAATATTATTTTAAAATATTATAATTTTAGGAATAAGTTAGACAAAAATTGTACAGGATATGTTAAAGAAAAGTTTTAAATTCTACAGAAGGAATGAGGAATTTCCACTCAAGTTGTAGTTCATATTTTCAGACTTCCCCACTACTACAGATACAAAAAAGCAGTAGATAAAATATAAAACCGAGAAATTTCAAAAGAAATAGACACACACACACACACACACACACACACACGCATGTACACATCAACATCTCCATGGAGTGGAAATTAAACAGAACTCCAAAGCAATGCAACTCTGAGGGCTCTAGCCTTCTGAACTCTGCTTCCAGAAATAAGCAGAGAGCCAGGAATTCATATCCTGCAGCAAACTATGGGCCTAAACATGTTCGATATCAGGTTGAGGATTGAACCCAGGCTTGCTTTACAAAAAAGAAAAGAAAAAAAGAAACTGGAGCGAGATTGAAAGGACATGAAGAGAAGTTCCAGATGTCTTTTCTCTTGGTCTAGGCCTTGTGAGAAGCTGACTACCAAGCAGAGCTTCAGGAAGTGGACGAGATTTGCAGCCAGTTTTGGGCCAAGCAGTCCTCAGCCCTGGTCACTTTCTGCAATGTCTTTCAGTGTCACCATGCAATGAAGATTTGAGCCCACAATATAAGTCATGGCTCTGGACTGTCAGTCCCAAAACAAAGAGGTGAAATAAATAAAAGTCCAATAAAGGGGGAAAGAGTAAGTACAGAGATTAAAGCATTCACTCAAAAAGTGGATAAAAATTACAAGGCACATGCATAAAATCTAACTCTAACCGTCCACCATCCACTCACTTACTTGTCCATCTCCAGTATACAGGTAAAGCAGATTCTGAATTGGTAACCCATAGCCCCATGAGAAGCGCATTTACCAGCTGGAGGATAGTGTGGTTATATTGTTTTGCTTTTGGTTTTGGCTTTATCATACCTCATGAAAACACAATTCTCCAAAATTTTCTTAAATCAGCTCTTCTTCCCTCCACCATCTTCAGGGAGGTCATGTCATGTCATATGTATTACAGTTAGATTAATTCTGGGACTCCTACAACATCCTGGTTGATTATCTGTAAGATCAAATTTATTTTCAGCTTTTCTGAAGCACTTCATTTTAGTTTAGTTTTGTTATTTTTATTTGTATGTTTTCATGCATATAGCATATATTTGGGTCTTGTTTTGAGAACCAAAATTAAAATTTTTTTCTTTAATAGATGAGTTCAGTCCATTCACATTTACATGATTGTTATGTTTGGCTCAATGCAGTCTTACCATTTTATAATCATGTATATTTTATTTTGCTTGCTGTTTCTTTTTCTACAAACATGTAATCAAAAAAAGATAATTTTTCAAATACAAAATTTAAATAAATAAATAGAAGTACTATAGGAAAACATGCAATATAGTTCTTTATATTAGAAAGGAGAATCCTGGCTAAGCATATCATAAAATTCAGAAGACATAAAGATTCATACTACTAAAAATGACTACATATAAATTTAAAGTTTCTTCATAGCAATTAATATCATAGACAAAGTCAAGACTAAAAAACGGGGGAAATATTTCAAAATGTTTAGCAATGAGCTATTTCTTTTAAAATAGAAATATCTCTCAAAATTGATGAAAAGGTCAATAAACCAACAGAAATATTTCCCTAAGATACGAACAAACTATTCATGGAGGAAAAAAAAAAACTGGCAAATGCATAGCTAAAGATATCCAACTCAAAATTAAACTCAAGACAAATTCAGACACCTATAAGATTGACACACTCTAGAATATTTTTCTCCACTCCCTAATTTTTACCCTTTCTTCATTTTCTGGGTGGACCCCACCACATCCAGGACTTCAATTAACACCTGTGTGCCAGCCAAATATTCATCACAGACTGTCTCCCAAGTTCCAGATCCCACGCTTCTGCATAGCTTAACATTCACCAAGTTCTGCCAGTTCTGTCTCCTTCCTCTTTGAACCAGTGTTTACCAAATACAAAATAATGTCTTTAGTTGGTCAGGAAATGAATTTATCAGGCTAGAAATAGCAATTTTTTTTATATTTTATAGTTTATCAACTGGTGTATTTTAATTATACAGAGTGGTGAATTTCAATGTGGCACATTCATATATGCATATAACATAATTTGATTAGTTTCACTCCACATTACCTCTCCTTACTCTCCCCTACTCTCTTTGTTATACCTCTCCCTTCTACTTTCATGATGCCCCCACTTTTTTCTGTCCCTTCCCCAACACTAGCTTCCATATATGAGAGAAAACATATGATATTTGTCTTTCTGAGTCTGGCTTATTTCACTTAACACAGTGCTTTCCAGATCCATAGGAATTTTTTAAATTAAATATAATGATATGAAAGAAGCCAAAATAAAGTGACTATATACTACTTGATTCCATTTGTATGATTTTTATGGAAAAGGCAAAATTATGAAGACATTAAAAAGATCAGTGGTGGCCAGTGGGTTAAAGAAAGTAATGAACAAATAAAAAGAGCATAGGATTTTTAGAGTTGTTGTTGTGGTTTAGATGTGAGGTGTTTCCAAAAGTTCATGTGTGAGACAATGCAAGAATTTTCAGAGTTTGAAATGATTAGATTATAAGAGATATAACCTAATAAATGGATCAATCCACTGATATGGGTGAATTGCACAGTAACTGTAAGCAGGAAGGGTGTGGTTGGAAGGAACAGGTTACTGGGGGTTTGCCTTTGGGCTTTACATTTTGTCCCTGGTGAGTGGAGTATGCACTTGCCACCCCTTCTCTTTCTCTCTCTCTTTCTCTCTCTCTTCCTCCCCACTCCTGGCTGTCATGTCTTGAGCTGCTTTCCACTGCCATGACCTTCCACCATGAAGTTCTGCCTTACCTGAGGCCCAGAGCTTTGTAGGCCATTGACCATGGATTGAACCTCTAAAGCTATGAACCCAAAGTAAACTTTTCCTCCTCTATACTGTTCTTGTCATGTCTTTGGGTCACAGCAATAAAAAGCTGACTAAAACAGTAGTGAACCCATTCCTGCATGTTATAATGAATGTAGATACATGCAATTACACTTTTTTTTTTTATCTGTATACTATACAACACAAGGAATGAGCCATAAGGTATGCTATGGAGTTTGGTTGATTAAAAAAATAGAATAATGTGTTATAGGCTAAATTATGTCTTCACTTAATTCATATAATTAAGTTCTAACCTCCAGGATCTCAGAATGTATATTTGGAGATAGGGCTTTTAAAGAGATAATTGAGAGAAAATGAGGTCATATGGGTAAGACCTACAAGAAGAAGAGATTAGGACACAGACACACACAGGAGGAGACCATGAGAAGATTCAGAGATGAGACAACCATTAGTCAAGGACAAACCTTAGAAGAGACCTTTCTATCTAATCCCATGACCTTGAATTTATAGTCTCTAGAATTGTGAGAAAATAAATTTCTTTTGTTTAAACCACCTAATCTATGATTGCAGCAGCTCTAACAAACTAACCCAGATAGTGTAGCATGAAATGGTAGAATGCTTCTGAGGTTGTTAGGTAAATGTTGTTAGTAAAAACATTAGCTTCAAGTGTGGAGTGTGTAGAAACATGTATGTGTATTTCTTAATATAGGTCACAACTGAAAAAGCTTGGAAAACACTAATCTAAATAATCTACTTTTTATCCTTCTCTATTACCATTGCCTTAGTTCAGGCCTTTCTCATTTCTTACCAGGATTACCTCAGAATTCCCCCACATGATCTCTGTGTTTATTTCTTCATTCAACAAATATGCATTGCACAGCCAGTGTGTACCAGATGCTGTCCAGGCATCTTCAGGCTTGAACACACAAACAGGGCCTTGCTCTTAGTCACTCACAGTCTAATGCCTCCACTGATGCTCCAGGACCCTCTTATCCTTTTGCCACACCCTGAGAGTAATCCTACTGAAACACATAACTGAACATTCTTCTTTGCTCAGTGAGCTAACTCTCCCAGCTCAGAAGAGAGCTTTCTTGCAGGTACCTGCCTGAATCTCTGGGATTCATCTCTACTCTATGTTCTAGATATATTAAATGATGTGCATTACACCATCTGTCATGTGAGGTGATCTCTCACACCTCTCTGTCTTTCTATAAGCTTCAGCTTCTATCCACCCCTTTGTCCTTTTCACTTGAATAACTCCTAATTGTGCTTCAAAACTCAGACCACTGCAACTTACCATCCCCCAAACCTTGCTTCCTACTTTCACCCTATTCTTCATCTACTTCAAAAGCCTTTGCCAGCCTCCCTAGTCTAAATTAGTAGGCTGACTACACCACACTCTCTTTTATTAGTTTTTGGAGATTACCAAAAATAATCATATAGCTGCTTTTCTAGATTTTTTCCAGATATTAGCACCTTTTCTGGTAAATGTATGAATGGACAAATAGAGGATGGATGGATGGATGGATGGATGGGTGGGTGGAAGGATTGGGCATTCACCACTTGTATGAGAATATTTGCAGTCATTAAAATTATTTATCAAAAGCCAGGAGAGGTGGTGTATGCCTGTAATCCCAGCAGCTCAGGAGACTGAGGCAGGAAGGTAGAGAATTCAAAGCAAGCCTCAGCAACTTAGCGAGGCACTAAGCAACTCATATATCTCTAAACAAAGTATTTTTTAAAAGGTCTGGAGATTGGCTTAGTGGTGAATCACCTGTGGTTTCAATCCCTGGCACAAAAAATAAATTATTCATCCAAAATTTAAAAAAAATAAATATAGTCTATAATGGCATACAGTGGCCTACAGAGACTAAAATTGTAGAAAAGTATAAATGTCAGAAATTTCACTAGATTATATATAATTTACTCTGCATTTTGTGAAATATTTTACTTAAAATTTCCTATTAATGATAATTAAAATTGACTCAAACATTCTAGAGATTTCTGGAATGCTTTTTCTTTCACTCTCAAATGATGTAGATGTAGGATTTTCTTGGGGACTTTTTGCTCAATTGTCTTAATTGCCTGCAATTTCTTAACTAAAACAATAAATCAATATGAATAGAGGAGAAGAAAATAAAAATAACTTCCATCTTGGCAAAATATATATGTACATCGCACATCATGAAATTAACAATAAATGTAATCCATCTATGCACAGTTTTGATTATTATTAGCCAATTGAAGTTTTGTGTTTATCTGTATGTTTCCATCTGGAGACTATATCCTGATGATTACTAAAATGGAAGGAAGTGTCCAAGTGCTAGGGTCAAATTTTGCTTAGGTGGCAGCTGCTTCTGATAAATCTATGCCTTCCAGATACCTACACTTTATACCAGTGCTCATCTTACAGTATTCAATCAGGGGTAAAGAAAAATGAAAAAAAAAAAAAAAAAAGAGGAAAGCAAAGGAGAGGAAAAGAAAGGGAAAAATAAAAATGGTAAATATGCTAGCCCCAGCCACCTCTTTCTGAAACCAGAACAAATCTGTAGTTTCATAACATTTATTCTTCTCTAAGGAAAACCAAAACTTCTAGCCCTATTTTCAGAATAGAACATGTGATAATAATTTTACATATGTGTGTGCATATATAATATTTTACATAAATATATTTTATATATGATCTATAGTATATATTTATGTTTGTACTAAATAAATATGGCACACCTTCTTAGAGGATTTGCACATGTACTAGCACATCCACACCATCTTTTGTTACTTCTCACAATTACTTCTTTTTTTGTATAATTGCTGTATAATATTTTTTACTGTCAGCCCCTCTCAGAAATTAAGGAAATATCTTAAATGTAAAACTAATTTTTTTTTTTTTTTTGGTACTGGGGATTAGGGATTGAACCCAGGGTGCTTAATCACTGAGCCACATCCCCAGTCATATGTATGTATGTCTATATATATATAATTATATATATAATTAGAGACAGGGTGTTATTGAATTCTTTAGTGCCTCACTATGTTGCTGAGGCTGGCTTTGAACTCATAATCCTCCTACCTCAGTCCCCCTAGCCTCTGGGATTACAGGCATGCACCCCTGCACCCAGCTTAAACCTACCTTAAATGTAAAGTTATGAAAAGAAACCTGCCCCTGAATAGAGCCTATTGATGTAGTGCATACAGATCAGCCTTCCAAGACAGAGAAGAATGGAAAAGGGTAGAAAGTGGGTATGGAGGAACAAGCAAAAGATATCTGGAACAACAGTGAAGTAACAAAATACTATGCAGTATGTTAAGAAATGTCACTGTGCACGTTGCAATAGACTAGGAATCCATATGAGACCTGAGCACAGCACAGGATCATCTACCAAGAAAACACCAACACCATTCAATGTGTGGATGGGAACACTCGGTTTTATATTCTGCCTTCCAGCAGACCTTCAATATAGGTTGAATGCAATTCCACTATTGCAGACAAAGTTTCCTCCAATCCAACCTCTTATTACAGACTACAGTAAGTATAGCATCAGTCTACAATCTCCTAGCATCCTCCCTCCCATGGACAGGTCTTGAGAATAGCTACTGCATATAGAATCTCTTCTTCTCAATCAATCCCAAACAGAAGCAAAAGTGCCGCAGAAATCCATCTTGGTTTCTCCAGGGGAATAAAAATTTAACATAAGCCTTCTGTTGTCAACACCATTTCATTCTTTACTTTGCTTTCTCAGTTTTCTTCTCTTTTTTAATCAATTTCTTCTGATCCCAGTGGGTCCTCCCAAGTAATCTCTTATAGCAATTCCACTATTGCAGTTTTTTGTTGTTGTTGTTTTGTTCAGCAATACCTCTAATCTCAAAATATCACACCAAAGTGTGTTTTACTAGGGGAAAAAAAATGAGATTTGGAGAAATAAATTCAGGGGTCAGAAAGTATAGACTCCTCCCATTTGTTGAGACTTCTACTATATGTTTAAAAATACAAATAGTTAGAAAAATTATGTGGAAAAACACTTAAATGTGTATAACTAAATGAAAGAAGCCAATCTGAAAAGGTTAGTTTCAACACACTGTCACAGAGAGCCACTGAAAAACACAGCATGCGTTTGTGACACATTGAACATGTGGACTAATACTTCACTCCTGCCTGTATCCCTGCCTTTCCCAGTACAGCTTCAGTTCTTCCCACCTAGATAGAGTGAACTTTCCTGCCCCTTGACTTTGGATCTGACAATTTTGGTTAATAGAATGTGACTAGAAATGATCAGATTGCCAGAGCTAACCCAAGCCTTGAAGAGTATTTTGTATTTGCTGTTGCTCTTGTGCCCTGGCCGCTGCCACAAGAAGATCACACCACAGCTGAGCCACTAGTTCAAAGAGGTGGCGATTCAAGGAGCAGACCCAGTGGAACTGCCCAGCTGAGTCCTGCTGAGGTTGGCAAAGTCACCCTAACCAGCCTGTAGATTCAAACATCTCGTAGCTGGAGGGATTGCTGTGTGATTCCAAAAAAGCAAAACTAAAGAAATAGTAAAAGGTAAGTAAGTGGTTGTCAAGGATTTCAAGAGAGAAAGGATGAACAGGTGGAAACACCAAGGACTCTTAGGGCAGGATAACTATTCTATATTATACTACAGTGGTAGATGCATGTCATTATATACTTGTCAAACCCACAGAAAATTCCACACCAAGTGTGAAACCTAATGCAAGCTACAGCCTTTGGATGATAATAATGTGTCAGTGTTCATTGACTGTAACAAATGTACTGCTCTCTGTGGGATGTTGATAACAGGGAAAGCTGTGCATGGAAGGGGGAAGTATATGGGAACTCTATGTACTTCTGCTCAATTTTGCTGTGAACATAAAACAGCTTAGAAAAAAAAATCCCAAAATCTATATTTAAAATAAGAGACAGAGAGAGTGAGCAATTGATAGTTTCTGACACATAAAGGTGGCTGAAACAAATATGCACATAAAAATGTGCAATTGCTTAATGTTCATATATTATGCATCAATGTTTTTCTGCAATAAAACAATGTAGTATAGTTCTGATTATTCTAATTTTAGGAATTATAAAATTATTCATATATGCTAGAGAGAATGTTGTCTAGAAACAAGACAAATATCTTAAAATTAAAGTTTTATGGTAACTCATCCAATGCTAAGTGTTTTTGCTATTATATATCTGCAGGTCAGCTGGGGTGGCTCTGCCAACCTCGGCAGGACTAGGCTGGACATTACTGTGAAAAGCAGGAGTTAGGTATTGAGTCCACATATTCAATCTGTCACAAATGTATGCTGCTTCTTTTAATCCAGTGGGACTCTGTGACAGTGCAGAGAAACTAATTTAGAGATCAAAGTAATGAAGTCTAAATCAGTTATGTAGCTGTCTCTGTCAGTGCCCTGCCCATATCCCTACTACTTTCCCCTTTGCTTAAAGCCTGGGGGGGGGGGGGGCTTCCTTAGGAAGGAGAAATGAGCAGAGTGGGCCATGCATACCAGAAAGTTATCTCGGCTGGAAAGGGTCCTTGAGAGGTATAACACAGAGATGTGTTTATGAAGTTTTCCAGAGGTCTGCCCTCGCTGCCCACACTGATAAACTGTTCATCAAAGCACTCTACTGGCTTTTTTCTTCTCTTTCTCATCTTTTTTCTCCTACTCTCCTTGTTAGGCTTCCAAAGATCACCACACAAATGACCGCAAATGTTTGAAGGAGTTTCCTGATGAGATCCTGATCCAGACTTGGAAACTTTAGTAGTTTGGGGTTTCCTCCCATTTACTGAGAACAGTCACACAAAATTAGATCAACCAACCCCTTGAGCAAATCCCATTGCATGGATCAACCCTAGATGCAACATGAGAGCTGAAAAGTACACTGTAAGCTATTGGCTGAGTCTGACCAGGGTGGACAACTCTTCCTATTTTCCCTGGCCTGAGGGATTTCCTGGGACACAGGATTTGCAGTGCTTAAACTGGGATAAACCATTATGGGACAAACCATTATGGTTTGTCAGCCTAATCGGACCATAGAAAATGGGAGTCAATCAGATGGCAAATAGGCTCCTTTTATCCATTTCTGTGTCCAATTATTGATATTGCATGGATTATGGATTCTTCCTAAAAAAAAAAAAAGACAAGACCGTCAGATATTATCTAATACAATCTCACAGAAAATGCAGAAAAATGAGCTGGAGAGATTTTTTGAAATGTCAAACACTAACTTCTGACAGAATAGCTTCAGTGATAAGGAACTTCAAGTCCACCCATTATGTTTTTGTAATTTGAGTTGGACTCTCCCTACAACCTAAGTTAATTGGCCCTAGTTACCTAGCATGACACTTAATAAGTATAATCCCTAGTTCATGTTCATAGGCAAGATTTGATTTTCCAAATATTTGAAAACAACAGTCCTTCTATCAGTAATTCTCTACATGGTGAAACCACTCCCGTTCTCCCACAGTGTGATTTCTATATTTTTGTTTTTATTGTTATTCTGGGCATCCTCTTCAGATCTAAGCCAATTTATCAATGCCACACTAAAACTGAATATAATTCCCTCAACATAGTCTGATCTATAGAGAATTCAAGGAGACTAATATTTTGCATGTTCTGGGTATGTTACTTATGTTAATGATCTAAAGATTGCATTAGATTTCTTGGCAACCCTGTCTCATTATAAGTTCATATTGAACTTGTAGTCAATTAAAACTTCTAGGATTGTTTTTCCAAATAAACTATCATTAATCATGATTCATTTACTTGTGGTGTTAATTTTTTTAATTATAAATGTTAGACTTAAATTTCATCTGATTGTTCTCAGCACTTCCTTCCAACTTGCTGGAAACTTTTTTTTGTTTTTATTAACCAAAACATGATGTGTGTCTGTGTGTGTATTAAATAATCATGTGCATATATGAAAAGTGAAATTTTTTAGCTTCTTTCAAATCACTGGTGATAACCTTGCCAAGATCACAGTCATAGAACTACCTTCCAGCATGGTAACTTCAAGATAATATTGATCCACCAATGAACACCATTTTGATATGGTTGTTTAACAAGCTACAAATTTACTTAATGGTGCTATTATTCAGTCCCGATATTTCCATCTTCTGCATTAAGATATAGTAGAAGACTAAATTATTTTTGCAGAAATTCTTTACTGAAATCCAGTAAATCTTGGGCAGCCCAATGAAAAAAATATCCCACCCACACCAGCAAAAAATAAAATCAGGTTAATTTGTCATAATTGATTTGAGCACAAGATGGTTCACTTAGTGTTTCCAAGTTGCTAAACAGATATTAATCTTCAAGATTTGGCAAGAAAAAAGTCAGAACTCTCAGGAATTTCTGAAATCATAATTTATTCTCAAAATACTTCTAACATTCTTCATACTCTGTACTTATTATTATGGAATGATGGCTAATTTTATATATCAATTTGACTAAGCTAAGGAATGCCCAGATAGCTGGTAAACCATTATTTCTGGTTGCATCTGTGAGGGTGTTTCCAGAAACAAATCTAGCACTTGAACCAGTAAAAGGAGTAAAGAAGATCACCCTCACCAATATGGGTGGGCATCATCTAATCCATGGAGGTCCAGAAATAGAATAAAAGGAAGGCATAAAACTCATTTTTGGTTGGGATATCCATCTTCTCCTGTCCCTGCACATCTGCACATTCCTGATTCTCAGGCCTTTGGACCTGAACAGAAGTACCCCTCCAGCTTTCCTGACTCTATAGCTTGTTGATGACAGACTGTGGGAATTACTTTCAGAATCCCATAAGCCAATTCTAAAGCACATGTGTGCACGCACGCGCGCACGCGCGCGCGCACACACACACACACACACACATACACATTTTTCCTTCTCTTGGAGATCAGTGGTGAATATGAAAACAAACTTTTTTTTCTTGAAATAATGTATTCAAAGTCCTAGCAATGTAATTATCTTGTTATAAAAACTCAATTATCACTGTTGCTATTGTTATAAATTTCCACCTCATTTTAGTTTGGGTTCATTTGGGTTCATTTGGTTTATTTTTGGTTCATTCTTTGGCCATGCAATTACAACATGACTTTCTTTATACTTTTTTTAAAAAATGTTTATTTGTTTATTTTAGTTGTACACAATGCCTTTATTTTTACGTGGTGCTGAGGATCAAACCTGGGCCGTGCTAGGCGAGTGCTCTACTGCTGAGCCACAACCCCAGCCCCTCTCTATACTTTTTGAAGTATACTTTTGAAAAGTCTGAGATCAGGTCTGTCTGAGTCCGTCCTTCCCTTTTTATTAAGAACTTCATTGTGTCATGGTCACTCCCATCCCAAAGTTCCTAGCACTGTTCTTTTATGAAGTAGTTCTTTCTAATTGATTAAAATAAGACCAGACCATTATTAAATTCCTCAGTCTTTTCTTACATATGAAATTCTTCATCAGCCAGGAAATTAATTCTATACCAATACCTCTAATTTTCATAGGAGATTCTTGTAATGTTCAGAAAGAAAGTTTTTTTGTTTTTGTTTTTTAACGTGCTGCACCTTTGTACCTGTATCTGGCCTCTTTATCAATTTTGTAATCTCTATCATGAAAGCCTCATCTGTATTCTCTTCCTGACCAGGCATGCAGTAATACATTCCACAATACTATCAGACCTATTTTTCTCTCTTTTTATCTTTCCAGAAATCTCTCCACCATTCATCATAACCCTACCCTATTAAAAATGGATTATCTACAATGCCCTTATATTCCATGTTGTTTGAATAAGACATATACTTCCCACTGTCATATTACCTCCCGAAATTTTTGCCCATTAACTCTCAGTGATAGTTGGGAGTTTATGTTTATCACTCAAAATTAAATTTTCATATCTCTTTGTTTGTCATTAGCCAACTGCAGTCATAATTTTCAGCGTTTATTCTCTTCCTTGTCTCTGGCACATCCTCCATGTTGTTGTTCTACCTACAGACATCTGTTACACTCCATAACAGCTAGAACATACAGCTCTTCATTATTCCAGGAACTTATTTCTCCTACCTACAAGTTTTAGTTTAATATTACCCAAACAGACCATTACTTCTCCTGAGATCCACAGTCTTCCCAATTTTTCTAGTATGCCCTTCATCTTTGCTCAATTATGGTCCAAAAAAAAAAAAAAAAGATTCTTCAAGAAAAAAAATCAGATAGAATGAAAATCAATCAAAGTCATAAAAATATAAATTGACTGAAATGTTAGCACTTCAGTTTCATATGACTTCAGTTTTCTATTTGTAGACTTTTAAAGAACAGGATATGGAAACAGCATTTATCTTTGGTTATATAATTTATCCCTACATAAGTTAAAAGTTATTAGTAATTAGTAGGCTTTTTGCATGCCAATTTTTTACATTCATATCTTAAATACTTTCTTAGAAATTACCCACCAACAAAGTATGCTGAAGCTCCCTACCAGGAAAACACAATCCCCACATCATGTCATTTCTCCTGGACTTTAGGAAGAACTTCATGTCTTTGTTGGTACTTAGGAATGTTCCTCAGTGCTTCAGAGACATACAGATTCCATTCCAGAAAGTCTGCTTTCACACTCAGAATTCAGCAAATTATTTAGCTTTAGGGGTTCACTACTTTCTTTCAAACAGACCCACTCACCAACACATTCATGATCATTTTAAATCACCAATCCTCACAGAAACATTTTTCTCACCATTTCCTTTTTGAACCATCTCTCTCATTGTATATAAATGACCTCATCTCTTTAAATAAATCATAACATACATACATTCTCCAAATCTTTACCTTCAACTTGGAAGACCATACACATTTAGAGCTGCTATAATTGCTTCAGAAAGAAAAATCTAGCCCAGTTGTTCCAAGGGATTACTTTCTATATCAGCTATTTACAGCTACCCAATTACCCCACAGCTTGATGGCATGAAATAATCATTTATTATTTCTGATGATTCTTTGGGCTAACTGGGCAATCTGTTGGTCTCCCCTGGCACATTACAGGGGTTGAAGTCTGATTGGCTATAGAATGGCCAGAAGCAGAAGGACATTCAGGGTGAGGCAGTGGGAACTAACTATTCAGAGTACAGGCAATCAGGTACGTCACCT
Organism: Tamias sibiricus; assembly: GCA_025594165.1. NCBI lineage: Eukaryota > Metazoa > Chordata > Mammalia > Rodentia > Sciuridae > Tamias > Tamias sibiricus. The sequence continues at coordinate 144,532,143 of CM046660.1, read as the reverse complement.
GAAGAATTGTAGAGGGATAATTAAAACTACTAAAAGTCAGCCCTCTTTTGGTTACATCATGTGCCAGCAATTCTAAACAGCATCAATCACAAACTACTACTCCCAAGAAACAAAAGAACAGAAAATGTGTTGGTCTATTTTCTAGTTGCTAGAGTTCTTGAGTTTTAACAACATAAACATAAGCTTCAAATTAGCATATTTTATTGCCTATCCCTTAATAAACACTGCATTCTACATGGAAATTAATTTACTCCCCAGCCCAAAACCCACACTGTGGGTTACACATGTTGGTTTTAAGAATAATTTCATAGTGATTGGGAATTGCTCAAACTTCCTTTGTGTGCAATTCATGTCACCTGCCTGTGATACTACATATTCTTGGGTTTAAGCAGAAGATTTGAAATAAACAATGACAGAATGACAGGATAGAAGGACTTACATTATGCTTCCTTGTCTCTACAATCATTCTCCTAAGACCATTTGGAGTTTTTATATGTGTAAAAATTTCTTAAAGTTGAATCAACGTGAGAACACAGGGTATAATATTTTTGTTGGATAAATACAACTTTTAATTCATGCATAATATATTTTGCTCAACTTGAATATCTTTGAAACTGACATTTATTCATTATTTTACTTGTCAATTGTTTTAAAACCAAACAACATATCAAAAAATTTATGGTATTTATTATTATTAGACATAATTTTGCCATATGTTTGGGGAGGAGTTACAATGACTGAACACTTTGTTCAATATTTAAGTACACCATTGACCAGAAAACCCAAGATGCACTCACTCATAGCCTGAAGTTGGTGCTGTCAGCTGGGGTGTCTGAATCCTCTCCCCAAAGCCGCTCATGCTACAGTGGGCTAGCCCAGTTGCCTCACCAGGCAATCTCAGGGAGCATACCCCCAGAAGCCTAAGGCGGAAGCTGCAAGGTCTTTGAAGATTCGCCAGCAACAAAACTTGCACAATTTCCCTTTCCCTGCATTCTACTAGTTAAAGCAAGTCATGAAGTGAGTTCAGAAATGAGGGGTGGGGAAATAACCACCACCTCTGGATAGGAAGGGTTGCAAGTTTTAATAATGCTATATATTAAAACTTCCCTCAGGGAATCCTTTGTAGTGAAATTATAAAACTCTCAATGTAAATTGCTGGGGGAAACCAATTCATTTCCTGTTACCTAGGAACTATTGGGTTCCCAGCATGGCATTTGCTCCTAGAGATGCTGCTTTTGCCTTAGTCTGGATGCTGCCCAAACTCCTGTTGGGTCATTACTGCTAATTGTTAGCAATTAATGCAGACTGACCCCAGCAGTGTAGCCCCAGGCTTTCTCATCATACACTTATACCTTTAAAGACCAGATATTTCGAACCCTGGCTTGCATCTTTGACCTCTGCTGTCATTCTTTTCAGAGCTAAATTCTAGTCTTCTTGGCTGGGGCAGTTAGGATCTTTCTGTAAGATCTCTCAGGGGAGAGACTTATTTTTGCAACAATATAATTTGCCAATGCTAGTAAGAGACAGGATAAAAACCTAATCATTAAAAATTTTTATTTCATTGTGAACCAAATCTAACCAAAGCTAGAAGGTGCACTTTTCTTCTTCTGACCTCTAATAGCCCTTTGTTTTGACCCACTGTGCAGCATACCAACTTTTATCATGCGTACTTACGCAATATCATCTCTTTTCTGGTGAACTTCAAACATCGGAGGGAGGGCAGGTTAATGTTGCTCTCTCTTTTGTAGCTTCTACACAGTATCTTAGGCTGTTCTATAACACAATGAGTCCTAATATCTACTGATGAATAAGGAGTGAATGAAAACTTTCTCTGTGTATTTACTATTCATGATACACCAAAAGATTTAAAAATGGAGCCAGGCACAGTAGGGTATGCCTATACTCCCAGAGCCTCAGGAGGCTAAGTCAGGAGGATCACAAATTCAAAGCCAGCCTCATCAACTAAGCAAGACCCTGTCCCAAAAAATCAAAAGGGCTGGGGATGTGGTCAGTGGTTAAGCGTGACTGGATTCAATCCCTGGTACCAAAAAAAAAGGAATTTAGAAATGGGGTGTGACCCTTAACCAGCTATAACAGAAAGGTAGACATCATGATAGAAAATGAGCTAACCATGGTAAACAATAATTAAATGTGTTCACTTTGATTCTGATTTTTCTATTTTCAGGTCTGGTTTTTTATCTGCTAAAATTTAGGATCCTCTACCAAAGAAAAGCCTTATTCCAAGTTTCTTGAGGTGTAAAGGCAAAAACACAAAATGCACACATTCATTTCCTGAAGGTTCCAACAGAGGCAGCCACACAGTCACCACTTCCTCCACTGCCACCTCTGGACCGAGGCAGTGCTCATCTTTGTTCTCTTGGCCTTGTCGCTTTTCATTTCCTTCAGCTGTGTGTGTCTCCAAGTCTTTTGTCTGCTGCCTGGAGAATGAGTATTATCTTAAAGAATAGACCACTGCTTGAGGAAATGAAAGTGTACAATCAATCTTTTTACAAATCTGTCTGATGGTTATTTGCAAAAGAAGTGAAAATACTAAAACACTTGGGCTTTTAAGAACATAATAAGAAAAAAAATATGCCCAATGATCCCATCCAGTGTTGTTCTAATCCAAGTATAATAATTATATAACTCAGTACTGTTCCATTTTAAATTTGCTTTATTTATTATTAACTTCACTTGTTGACTTTGGCAGTGGGGAGGAGATCCTACGGCTTGAGCCCAGGGTGTTTAAACCACTGAGCCACATATCCAGCCCCCTTTTCTATACTTAAGATGGAGTCTCACTCACTAAGTTGCTGAGGCTGGGCTTGAACTTGTGATCCTCCTGCCTCAGCTGCCTGAGCCGCTTGGATTATTGGCATGCTTTATGGCGCCTGGCTTAATATTCTTTAAGCCAGTGATTCTCATGCCATAGCTAACATCAGTCTTACCTGGAAGACTCATCAAACCCAGATGCTGGGCCCCACTCCTAGAGTTTCTGAATCAGTCCTGAGGTGGGTCCTAAAACAATGTGTTTTTCATTAAATTTCCAGATGATATTGAGGATGCTGGTACAGGGATCACACTGTGAGAACTTCTGATTTAAACCATCATTATGCACATGTGGCTTTCCTCCATATACGTAATTCCTAATTCCACACCTTCCCTAGAATATCTCATGCAATTTTGGATAACTCACCACCTGGTAAAATACTTAGTATCATAATAATTTATAGTTTAAATGCATTTTTCATTAATAAATGCACAATTAAAAGTAAATAAATATAAATCAAAACCAACTCAGTTGATAGTATCATGTGATCAAGATATAACATTTTTCGAAACTACAGACTATTTTACTAAATAAATACATCAAAGTGATTTTTAATTCAAATTAATACAAATTAAAGGCACTTCAATAAGTAAAATTAAATTATTTACCTTCTGCTTACTGAAATACCACATAATATTGTATCTCTGATGGTGTTGCCTTGAGGGGAGGGGCAGAGAAGGCGCCAGGAGCTCTGAAAGGAGAATCTAAGCCACTGATGTCTGCGAATAAGGTCTTTCATGGAAGGCCCTAGGTAGGGGTCAAGAACAAAAGATGAAGGAGAATGAGAAGAGTAAATTTCTAGGGTAAGGCCTTTGCTTACATTAAAGAGAAATATTTGAAAGAGATGCCCTGCACCACTAAGAAAGAAATGGAGTTTCCCTGATGGCCCAGAAAGGAAGCTTGCTTCCCCAAACTGTGGTCCCCAAACTCACATCTTCATCCCTTCATCTTCTGCAGCTTCCAATTAGACACATATATGGTTTTCCTCCAGTGTTCATTAGGCCACTCTGTGTTGTATTGCCACTTACTATCACAGTACACACAGGCCTTAACTAATGTTTACCAAATGAATACATGAATGAATGTGTGGTAGAAATAAAGAAAAGGTCATAAACCTAGAAGGCGAGGGAAAATTGCTCTTTTGCTCTTGGGTGGACCAGGTGGTCTTTTGGCTAAGGCCATTCCTCACACGTGTGGAGCTGGAGGTGAGCCACAGGCAGAACTGCTGTGTACAGCTGTACAGGGTGTGCACTAGAAGGTTTCAGAGGTTCCCCATTTAGATCACAAGGTAGATGGCAACCCCAAAATTGTGGGGAGCACCACCTGTATAATTCAAACACAGAGGCTCTGTGAAGCAGCCAAGGACAGGAAGTAAGAGGTAGGCACTGAGGGCTGAGTCCAGACTGCAAAGGAACCCTCTGGTGTGGGGATTAGGAATTTAGGACTTCAGAGTGAGACAAACTCTGATTAATTCTTACCTGCACAGTATGTGTGTCTGATCTCTCTCAACCCCAGTTTACTCATCTGTTATAAGGGTTAATAAGACTATTCCTGCTGTCTTCAAAATGGCTAGAATATACCTTTCTCAACTGGTTTGATTTTTCCTCTCCATGAGCTTGAACTGCTTCTGGTTTTATACAGCTTGGAACATTGTGTGTGTGTGTGTGTGTGTGTGTGTGTGTGTGTGTGTGCGCGCGCGCGTGCGCACGTGCGCACGCGCGCACCTGACACTGGGGATTGAACCCAGGGTCTCAGATGAGCCAGGCAAGCTTTCTACCACTGAGTTACATCCCCAGTTCTTCTTATTTTAAAACAGGGACTCCCTAAGTTGCCCAGCCTGTCCTTGAACTTGTGATCCTCCTGCCTCAGCCTCCTGAGTAGTTAGGATTATAGGTGTCTGCCACTGCCCTCCATCAACTATGGGAACAATAACCCCACTTTGTAATTTCTGATCCTATAACTGGCTTCTATCCAACTAGTCCAGGCTGTACCAAGTCCCTTCCTGCTGTGACACAGTTGATAATTTAAGCCTCTTGTATCACAAAGAACATCTAAGGTCTCTGTGTGCTAGTAAATATTTAACAACCAGTGCTCTGAAGGGAAAAAAAGAAAAAGGCCCTGATTGGTAGCATTTGCCAATTTCTAGGGTATAAATACTCCCATCACACCAATTTCAAGGTACCAACATAAAATCACTGAACAGGGCTCAAAAGAGAATTACAATCAGCTTTGCTGAGTCTGTTCCAGCTGGCTCCCACATGACACTACGAGCAGTCAGGGGCATCCTCTACTCCCCCACTTTACTCCTCCTGTTTCCTCTGTGTTTTCTTATTTTCCATGATAGTCTCCCTTTGCTGTCTATCCCTTCTCTATTTGTCTGTCAGTTCTTAAGACTTGTCAGTGTCACTCAGAAACTCCACCAACTTTGCTAAACCCTGACAGTATTCCCGAGTCTTCAAATTCTTATTTTGTATTCAATACACACCAGCAAGAGATAATCCAAAGATCATCACTAATTGCAATAAGAGTTGGCTTGGGCCTCATATGAAACTTGCTAGAAATTAAAACCAAAGAATCATTAAATGTGTACCTGGGATGAACCAATAATTGCCAGTTCAATGTCTTCTAGTTTCACAAAGGGATTCCAAAATTTTCCATGAACTGCTACAGTATGATAGAGCAGAAATGGTAGAGAAAAGAGACCTGTGATGGATTTGGCTCTGCAAAGTCAAAGCAGAGCTCAAATTTTCAGTGTAAAGTTTTACAAGAATGCTCATTCCCTTTGCATTGCAGAGGAAGTAGAAATGCCTCCAGTGGATAGGATTATTTCCAGGACAAATATTGGGCCATCTCACATTCTGAAAGATTTCCCCTCGTACCAAATCTAACCTCACTCAGCACTCTTCCAAAAGCCTTTGTAATCGAGTCTATTACCCAGAATCTTCCCTACTTCCACCCCACTCCCAGCTCCAGCCACTCCTGTTAAAAAGAAGAAGAGTATAATACATAAGTATATCAAGTTAAGTGAGTCTTTGCCAAAGTGTGGGAGGCAGGGGCCCCTGAAAGCCACACCACATAAAGCATATTGTGGGACAGGTTCCAATTCGGGGCCTCCTTTCAATTGCTTGAGAATTAATAGTCAGGTACATTCAGAAGAAAACAGAGTGCTCATAGCGGCAGACCAGTAATAATGCTCTTTCAGGAAGATTGTTGAGGTGCATTTATAAGTTGCCTGCCTAGTTTCAGAGACAGAGAAACATGCTTATTATGGAGCTCATCTTATTCTTAGGTATGAATTGTATAATTCAACTCTCTGGAGTCTAATGCAGAACAATTGCTTCATATTAGTGCAGCTTCATTATATGCTCTGTGCTTTAAATGTTCACCTCTCTGTTTGAGTGCTCTCAGCTCCTAATAAGAACACTTTGAAATGGAGGCATCATTGTGAAAACAACCTTGGATTTAAACTTTTAGATGGATAGTAAATCAAAGTATGGAGCCACCACTTTAAAAAGCCACTGAAATCTAAGGGAGGCCACATAAAATGCTCTATTTCAAAACAATTTTGCTTTGTGGGATATATGTGCCCCATTTTTCCTTACCCTGCTTATATTATTGATTTTTTAAATTTAATTGGAATTGTCCTGTAGACTTGCTGCCTGATTTTAGAAACAGTAAATAAGATGATCATTTTGCAGATGTTACCTGTTTTGAAAATATATGCAACAAATTACAATCTTACAGAACAATTATAGTAATTATTTGCATGGAAAAAGAACTATTCCATTATAAAAGGTTTTGAACATTTCTTCAAAAATACTGCATTTTGGCAATGCAGTTCAAACGTTATTGATTTACAATAATTGAAGAGAAGAAAAGAATCAATGGGAGCGAAAGAGAAAAACCTATGAAAGATAAGAGGATATATTTTTGGTAGGGGATAATAAATGCCACTAGCAATTGATTCCAATACCAGTAATGACATTCCTGACAAAAACTCACCCATCCTTACCTAGACCCACTGATGCTTATTCCTGAGCCAACAGTGATCTACATCAAAAAGGTCAGCTGGCTTGCCACTGAGAATTGCAAAGGTCTTCTAGTCATAGAACAATGTGCAAATGCCTAGAATAGGAACTGTCCCTCCTAGCTGGGACCTTTATCGTCTGTCTCTGCAGATCCAAATCCACTAACTCCAGACACTAGTCAAGGCCCAACATTGAAAGTTCTAACTGGGTCCAGCTGTGGGCTCCCCAGCGACAGAGGACAGAGTGAAGACTTTACATCTTTGATTCCAGTCCATGGAACCATAGTGAGAGAAGCCCCCACTGCATACACCCTCCTTAATTCCAACTCTTAGGATTTATTATTTGATCCCACTAGAAGATTTCTATTTCAGTTAAATTTTGTAACTTGGTTAAATTACTTACCAAAACACAACTTTCACCCCGTGAAGAGATTGCACAAAGCATTAGAAGAAAAACCAGACTTATCAACTAAGTCGTAATGTCTCCAAAGAAATGATGACATGCTAGGGCATGAGGTAAGGCTAACACCATCCTAAAAATGGATCAGAGATGAGATAATAAATGCAAAAGAGCTCTGAGTGTATAAAGCACTAAACTACTATGTGTTGTTACTGTTAATGAGGAGGGGTTGGGTTTGGGCAACGGTAGCTCCACTGGACCCAAGGTCACACAGTCAGACCTCAGACATTGCATAGACAGCTGCTGCTCTGACTGAAGAGCGGATGCCCTGTCATCCTTGTCCCCATGTAGACCTCGAACGTTACTCACACTGCTGCATCATTCTTGTTTAAAGTTTCTGTTGATTTCTGAGTGGGGTTTAAATGAGGTTTTCTTTTACATTTACTTAGAAACACTGGAAAACAATATGACATGGGCCAATTTGTCTTTGAAGTGTCTTTAAACTCTTTGGTTTCATTGGACAAAACATATGAGGACTAACTTTGAAATAAGGGATCAACTTCCTGTTTAGAAAAACAGAAGTAGTAGATAGATAGTTTGGTCCTCCTGGTTATTGGACATGATGCTAAAGCAGACACGCTTCAGTGCTGATATGGCTTCTGGACTTTTCTGATGAGACAATTTTAAAACACACCAAAACAATGCTCCTCTAAACAAATAGGTTGGTCTCTTTAACTTCATTTCCTTTTTCCTGTCACTCTTACCCCAGAAATAACAGAACCTTGAAGTCCTTCCTCTAATCCTCTCCTCATTCCCCCTTCCACTTGCCAAACCAATACCCCAGAACCACAGTACTTACCTAACAGCTCTGGACTAAAGAAATCAAACTGTTCTAGGTGAATAAAGCACAGAGAACATCTCAATTATTCATCCCAACATTTGTCTCCATTTTTAACAAAAACACAAAAACAGCTAGAACATTTACATAATTGTTTATTTATAAAATGACAAGCGGGTCTCTGTAATCATTGTGTTACTGAGCACTGCATGTCAGGCCTGAATAATAGCGACCTATATATAAAGCATTATGGAATTTGAAAGGACCTTAAAGATCACATCCTGCTGATTTAATAGTTTACAGATAAGTAAGGTGAGACCTAGAGGTAGGGATTCCCACCAGTGGCCACACTGCTGGTTTATTATCCGATCTTTCTGAGACACCACTTTTTTCATTATACCATGTTGAAAGTTCTCCTTGATTCCCCCCAAAACAAGCTTTATTCTCAATTTTGGAACATGACATCTTTGTTCTTTATGTATGCCAAAGAAAACTAATGAAAATCAGCAGCAGAATTTTAAAAATGAATTCTCCTATTCATCTATCTTTGATATGAGTCTTTAGATTATGTTGCAGAAAAAATTGAAGTTTTTTTGGAGATGAGATAGCACAAGGTCACATTAAAATATGTATGTATTTAGTTATGAAAATTATTCATAATTAATATTAAGCAAATAGCAGAACACACTAAGTACTAGGGATCTGGAGACAGGATCATTACTCCCCCACTGTTAAGTCACAGCATGGCAAATAGACGATTCGGAAACGAAAACTCTCATAAATATCTATATGCCATCCTGAGTACCCCTCCATTTCAGTAACACTAATTGCCCTTTTTTTCCTTGCTGCTCCTAGCCATATTTCTTGGAAAACAACAGCTGTGTTTATTCAAATAGCAGCATACTGATGACTTGATGATAGGGTAATCTGCTGGAATTCCAAGTGTGACGGTCCCAGAGACAACTTCTCAGAACACCAGAAAAGTATCCTTTGCATAGTACAAAGCTTTGGAAAGGAATCCCCACTTTGTTAGCACGTGGGATTGGGTGTTCTTTATTTCAATTGGTTGCAACATTGAATTTCTTCCAGCAAGTATCATATTTTCTGGTTCTTGCAGAATAATCTTCCCATGCATCATTGTCAAAAAGTAAATCTGCAACATGAACATTTTCACTCCAATAGCTTCTCAGCAAAAGGATTAAACAGTGCCTTGAATTACAATAAAAACAGCCACAAGATTCAGTTCAAAATAAAAACAGTAAATTCCACTTGTTGTTATTTTCTCTGAATCACTGGTCACTGGAGGGGATAATAATAATTTAAAAAGCCATTTACTGGAAAAACAAAACAAAAAAATGAACAAACAAAAAGACAAATATCCATGAGAATGTAATTAGTTGAAGAAGAGAATTCATTTCCAAGAGCACCAAGGGTTAAACTTCTATAAGAATTTAGTCATCTTCCTTGAGAGTGTCCACTCGGGATACATTTCTAGTAAATGAAGACTTCTAAAAAGAATTTAGTAATAAAGCAATTTCAAAATAATCTAAAATATTTTAGAGATAATTAAATAATTGGTCTCTTTTAATGAGAATAATCTTTATAACTCAGAAAGTTTTAAATTATATTCCTGAGATGGTATTTATCAAGAACTGAGTTCATTTCTGAAGAAGGAATAATATCAACTTAAAAAGACAGACTTGCTGTTATATTTATGATTATACTAAAAAATAATAATAGTTATATACATAAACAAAATGTTTCAGTGTTCCTTTGCACACTCAAATACATTAATTTTTTCAACGAAGGGATGCTTCTTCTTTTTTTAAATAATAGGAATCTGAAACGCAGCAAAACTACCTCTTGCCTAAGGCCACATGCTAATAAGGGACAAAGTCAAGATTGCAACCCAGGCCTCTGACCATGTGGTCCATGCCCTTCACCAGAATAGTACATTCCTCGCAAAATATGGCATGCAGAAAAAGAAAAGTTTACACTGAGGGTTAAAAGCAAAATGTTATAGATAATAATCCCTTCAGATTAAATAAGATTTATATAATATATGTCCTCTTTAATATATATATACACATGTACACATATGTGTATATATATATATATGTATATATATATATATATAGAGAGAGAGAGAGAGAGAGAGAGAGAGACTCAAAATTAATAGAAGTGGCTTATCTCCAGTAAGAAATTTGGGTATTTTTCAAAAACTCTATTTTCTATATTTCCTGGAGAAAATGGGAGACCGTTTGGGTTGAGTTGGACTTTGAGAAAGAGCTCTCTGTCTGCCAAAATAAGTAAGTTCCTCAAAATGTTTATGGACATTTTTATTCTAGACAATATGTTTGTATTTTGTTTTGCTTTGTTTGGGTAAAATACTACAGGACTATATTGGTTTAGTGAATTCTAGAAAGAAGCCAAGTAGAACGTTATGAGGGCAGTTCTGCCTTTGGAATTAAATGGGATAAGAACTCAGTTCAGTAGAGGACCAAGTCACACTCTGCTTCTCCACTCACTCTAGACTATGCTCAACACAACTAAACAAATTCCAAACCTCTGGATGTACTACCACCCCCTTTTCTGAATAGATTGTATCTTTATTATAGATTTAAAGTGGAAATTCCTAATGGAAGAATGACAATTTCAGACTAAAAAGGCATTTAGCTGGCACACATAATGGAACCTCTCCTAAATTTGCATAAAAATCCCTAGAAAGGCAGAAAAAAAATGAGATAATTCACAGTCTCTCTTTTCTCTCTCTCTCTCTCTCTCTCTCTCTCTCTCTCAATCTCTCTCTCTCTTATACACACACACACATACATTACACAATGTAGGCTGTATCTTCATATGCATATAGAAACATATATGTACCTATATGTTCATTTCTATATAAATCTGCATATATTACATATTGTAATGTATGTATGTATGTACATGGTCATTTATATCTCTGTATTTTGTGTGTGTTTGCATATTAGCTTTCCAATACAGTAACATATCCTTAAGATAAATCAATTTATAAAGATGAAAGATTTATTTTGGCATATAGCTTTGAAGGTTTTGGTCCATAATAGAGTGGCCCCATTGCTTTGGGCCTGTAGTGATGAGAGAAAAAGGGGGAAAATAAAAGAGAGACCAACATCCCACAATTACCTTAGAGGGCATATTCTCCCTCAGTGACCTAAAAATTCCCTCTAGGCCTGCCTCTTAAAAGTTTCCAACCATCTTCCAATAAATAACACCAATCTGAGAACCAAGTTTTTAACACATGGGCTTTTGTGGGTCATTCCAAATCCAAAGTAGAGAAGTATCTGTAAAATGAGAATGATGGTAAGTATAGAAAAAAATATATGTAAATTCAGTCTCAGAATTATGGAGATTTCCAAGGAAGAAAAGAGAATAAATAGAATTGAATCAATATGTAAAGATAGAACTAAAGAAAACATTCCAAACTTAGTTTGCTATTTTTCATGAAATTTTAAGTAAAATATATCTATACCTAGAGAAATCCTTGGTAAATGTTTCTTAAGAGTGTAAAAATAAAAAAACCTCTCATAAGCACCTAAGGGGGAAAATAAGTAAAAACATATATATACATATATGTACACATACAGAACATTCAAAGAAACAAAATGAAAGTTAGTCTCAGACTTCTACTTTTTATATTAAAAATTTCAGGAGACAATGGAACAAAGTATATAGATTTTAAAAGTAAATTCAACATCCAGAGCATATCCTCATATTAAAACTCCTCAAAGGTTTCCACTGCCCCTAGAGCAAAATAGTAAATTCCAACATTGATTCATGTGGCCATCTACAATGGAGCTTCTATTCAACATTTCATAGGGTCCTATGTTCCACTCCACTTTAATGACGTGTTTCTTTTGTGACAAAATAAATTTGAAGTTAGAAAAGAATTACCAGTAATGTCTATCAGTCATAGGATTATGTCTGATTTTCATTTTTTTTTTTAATGGCAATGTTCCTTCCCAATTAAAAACAGGAAAGAAACGGACCTAAAGAATTTCTCTTTTCCTTTTTATAAATTTTAGGTATGGATATATCTGAAAAATGTCTGAAAATGTTTCACCTACCATATTGAAAAAAAAAAAATCTTCATTCTGCTTTCATTTTTAAAGTTTATTTACTTTGTAAAGTGATTTGGAAATTTAAGTTTTTAATTTTTATTCTACTCATCTTACTATAATTTTTATTGGGTACTCTTTGGTTTGAAGACTCCTGTTATTCTTTCTACCTGAAATGATTTAACTTTTTTTTGTCCTACTAACTTTACCTTTTCAAGCCCAATTCAAATATCACCTTTGTCACGAGACTCTTTTACTAATATTTTGAGAAATAAATTCTTTTCAGTTCACTTTTTAAAACTCAGCCAACTTCATTAGAAAATCCCTTCAGAGCATTAAGGAAAAGGTAACCCTATGTGCTATAAATAAACAAAACATACAATTAGAAAACATTCAAGATTTCTGAAAAAGATGTATTGGAAATCACCTCCCTATTCCCCTCACTAGAATAAATAGAAAGCCTAGAAATTATACACATAACAATTAGAAGACTGAAAGATGGAGAGAAGAAGGTAGACCTAATAGGACCCTCAGGACTCTAGAATAACATGGTGGTGTTTTCCCTGGTTTTCTCTATGCCTCAAATATCATAAAGTTTTCCTGGATCTGACAATCCAAAGAAATACTACCTAAAACTGCCCAAATTTTCCAGATTTTGTAGTATATACCTACAGACTTAAGAAACTGAGCAAAGCCTAAACAGGATAAACAGTAAAATATATACACTAAGAAACTTCATAATCATATCTATGAAAACAAAGAAGAAGAAAAATTCTTAAAAGCAATGAAATAGAAACAACAGCTTACCTATACAGGAAAAAATATTTGAACGACAGCGGATTCCTTAAAAAAAAAAAAAAAAAATCATAAGGCCAGACAAATGTATGACTGTTTTTTAATTGTGAAAGAAAAGAACTGACCAATAATACTATATCTAAAGTAAACATTTTTCAGAAATAAAGAGGAACTCAAGACATTTTCAGATGAAGTACAACCAAGATAATTGTGTCCAGCAGACCTACCCTAAAACAAAAATGGCTAAAAGAAATTCTCTTAACAGAAAGAAAATGATAAAGTAGAATCCTTAAAACAACAGGAAGAAAGAAGAACATACTAAACAAATAGATGAGTAAATACACTCTCCATCTCCCTTGAGTTTTCTAAATTATGTTTGATGATTGAAGTGAAACAATAACACCATCTAATATGGTTCTAAATGTATGGCAAGAAAATATTTCAAACCATTATTCTGCACTGGAGAGATGACATAAATGGAGGTGAGATTTCTGTACTTAACTTGAACCAGTAAACTGATGGCACCAACAGACAGTGGTAAGTTATAGAATGTAATAAAACACTTGGAGCAACCATGTAAAAAAATTCTATACATGGGCTCAAATGTAGCTCAGAGATATAGTGTGTGCCTTGAGTTTAATCACCAGCAACAAAAATATGAAATATGAAAAGTCACACTTAAAAACAAATCAAAATGGAATTATAAAAAAGTAAATGTTGAAGTAAGGAAGGCCTGAAAAAGAAAACAGAAGGAATAAAAAAAGAAAGAAAGAACAGATAGAGGGAGGGGGATGTTGATATAAACCCTAACATAGGAATAATTACATTAAATATAAATTGGCTAAATATACATTATAAGAAAGATATTGGCAGTGTATTTAAAAATACAAAGCAACTACATGTTATTAGACACTTCAAATATAATTACACAGGCAAGGGTGAAAAAGATTTGTTATGTAAATATTGATCAAAGGAAAGGAAGACTAGCTATGTTGGCATCATATCAAATAGACTTCAGAGCAAAGATAAGTACCAGAGGAAGCAAGGGACATTATGGAATGATGGGAGAACCAATCCACCAAGAAGACATAGCAATCCTAAATGTACATGCACCAAATGAGACAGCTACAACACACATCAGCCAAAAACAAGAAGAACTGAAAAGACAAATCAACAAATTCACAATACTTGCTGACATCCCAATCCCCTCTGGATATCCCACTCCCCTCTCTCCACAATTGAACTAAGTAGGCTATCAGGAAGGATCCAGAAGAATTCAACAACTCCATAAACCAACAGAATCTAATAAACACTTATAGAATAATATCCACTTTGCAGCAGCAGGATACACATTCTATATTTTTACTTTTTTATTTGTTCTTTTTAGTTATACACGACAGTAGAATGTATTTTGACATATCATATATCCATATTCCCATTCTTGTGCTTGTACATGATGTGGAGTTACACTAGATGTGTGTTCATATATGAATGTAGGAAAGTTATGTCCGATTCATTCTACTGTCTTTCCTATTACCCTTTCTTCCCCCAACTCCCCCCTGTCTAATCTAGTGAACCTCCACTCCTCCCTCTCCTCCACTTATTGTGACTTAACATCCGCATATCAGAACATCTAGCCTTTATATTTTGGGGATTGGTTTATTTCACTTAGCATAATAGTCTCCAGCTCCATCCATTTATCGGCAAATGCCATAATTTTACTCTTCTCTATGGCTAAGTAATATTCCATTATGTATATGTACCACATTTTCTTTATCCATTCATCTGTTGAAGGGCATCTAGGTTGGTTCCATAAGCTTAGCTATTGTGAATTGTGCTGCTATAAACATTAGGCACATCACTATAGTATGTTGATTTTAAGTCCTTTGGATATGTATCAAGGAGTGGGGTTACTGGGTCAAATGGTGGTTTCATTCCAAGTTTTCTGAGGAATCTCTATACTGCTTTCCAGAGTAGTTGCACCAATTTGCAGTACTACCAGCAATATATGAGTGAACCTTATTCCCGACATCCTTACCAACATTTATTGTTACTTATATTCTTGATGATTGCCATTCTGACTGGAGTGAGATGGAATCTCAATGTAATTTTAATTTGTATTTCTCTAATTGCTAGTAATGGTCAACATTTTTTATATATTTGTTGACCATTCACATTTCTTCTTCTGTGAGGTGTGTCTGTTCAGTTCCTTTGCCCATTTATTGATTGAGTTATTTGGGTTTTGGTGTTAAGTTTTTTGAGTCCTTTATGTATCCTGGAGATTAATTTTCTATCTGAGGTACAGGTTGCAAAGATTTTTCTCCTGCAGTCACTCTCTTCATGTTCTTGATTGTTTCCTTAGCTATGAAGAAGTTTTAAGTTTGATACAATACCACTTATTGATTATTGATTTTACATCTCATGCTTTAGAGTCTTGTTGAAGAAGTCAGTTCCTAAGCCAACATATTAGAGATTTGAGCCTACTTTCTCTTCTAGTAGGCACAGGGTCTCTGGTCTAATGGCTAGGTCCTCAATTCACCTTAAGCTGAGTTTTGTGCAGGGTGAGATTTGGGGTCTAATTTCATTTTATTACATATGGATTTCTAGTTTTCCCGGCACCATTTGTTGGAAGAGGTTATCTATCCTCCAATGTATGTTTATGGCGCCTTTGTCTAGTATGAGGTAACTGTATTTATGCGGGTTTGTCTCTGTGTCTTCTATTCTGTTCCATTGGCCTATGTGTCTGGTTTGGTGCCAATACCATGCCATTTAGCATAATTTAAGGTCTGGTATTGTGATGGCCTCCTGCTTCACTTTTCTTGCTGAGGATTGCTTTGACTATTCTGGACCTCCTATTTCTCCAAATGAATTTCACGATTGCTTTTTCTATTTCTGTGAAGAATGTCATCCAAACCTTAATAGAAATTGCATTACATCTGTATAGTGCTTCTGGTAATATGGCTATTTTGACAATATTAATTCTGCCTATCCAAGAACATGGAAGATCTTTCCATCTTCTAAGATTTTCTTCAATTTCTTTCTTTAGTGTTCTGTACTTTTCATTGTAAAGGTCTTTTACCTCTTTTGATAGGTTGATTCCTAAGGGGTTTTTTGTTGTTGTTGTTGTTATGTTTTGTTTTGTTTTTGAGAATATTGTGAATGGGATAGTTTTCCTAATTTCTCTTTCAGTTGATTTATCAATAATATATAGAAATACAATTGATTTATGAGTGCTAATTTTATATTCTTCTACTTTGCTAAATTCATTTATGAGTTCTTTTTTTAAAATATTTATTTATTTATTTATTTTAGTTGTACACGATGCCTTTATTCTTACATGGTGCTGAGGACCAAACCTGGACTGTGCACGTGCTAGGGCAAGCGCTCTACCACTGAGCACAATCCTGGCCCTCATTTATGATTTCTAGTAGCTTTCTGGTGGAGTTTTTTTTATTTTTTTCAGTCTTCTAAATATAGAATCATATCTTCTGCAAATAGGGTTAGTTTAAGTTTTTCTTTTCCTATTTGTATCTCTTTAATTTCTTCCTTCTAATTGCTATGGTTAGAATTTCCAGGACTATGTTAAATAAGATGATAAAAGAGGGTATCCCTGTCTTGTTCCAGTTTTTAGAGGGAATGCTTTCCATTTTTCTCCATTTAGAGTGATGTTGGCCTTGGGTTTAGCATAGGTAGCTTTTACAATGTTGAGGTATGTTTCTGCTATCCCTAGTTTTCCCAGTGTTTTGAAGATGAATAGATGCTGTATGCTGTCAAATGCTTTTTCTGAATCTATTGAGATAAACATGTGATTCTTGCCTTTAAGTCTATTAAGGTGATAAATTACATTTATTGATTTCCGTATGTTGAACAAAACTTGCATCCCTGGGATGAACCCCACTTGATCATGGTGCACTATCTTTTTTTTTTTTTTTTTTTTTTTTTTTTTTTGTGGTTACCGGGGATTGAACTCAGGGGCACTCGACCACTGGGTCACATTCCCAGCCCTTTTTTGTATTTTATTTTAGAGACAGGGTTTCACTGAGTTGCAAGTGCCTTGCCATTGCTGAGGCTGGCTTTGAACTCGCGATCCTCCTGCCTCAGCCTCCCAAAGTGCTGGGATTACAGGCGTGCGCCACCGCGCCCGGCGCACTATCTTTTTAGTATGTTTTTCTATGTGATTTGCCAGTATTTTATTAAGAATTTTCATATCCATGTTTATCAGGGATATTGGTCTGAAATTTTCTTTCTTTGATGTGTCTTTGTTCTATGCACACCACCTAGAGAGATGGTGGCTTCTTCACTGCACAAGGATATTTTGTAGCATGCCTTTAAATTAGTCAGGCAATGTCCTTGATCTCCAAACACTCTATGCCTAGACACACCTCAGGCCTCATAAAAATGTGGGTTCCTTTAATTCCTTTATCCCTCCACTTTGCTTTTGGAAGACCACTCTGGCTGGTGCTTCCTGCCAGGCCACAGCAGCAGATATACCACTGGGGATTTCTTCCTGTGTCTCTGGTCTGCTTTCAGTACAGTTTTAAATTTCAGTAAAACACTCCCCACACACACACCGTGTTTTATTTTATTCACCCACCTTGCTGAGAAGTTGCGTGTCTGCTTTCTTGGTTTCATGCCACAAAACAGTCAGGAAAGCAACCTTCTCTATTCCGCCATCTTGAAACTCTCCTCCTATCCTTGAATACACATTCTTTTATAAAAAATATATTTATTTTTGTTTATTTATTTATTTGTTCTAATTTGTTAGACATGACAGCAGACTACATTTCAATTCATAATACGCATATATAGCACAATTTTTCATTTCTATGATTGTACACAAAGTAGAGTCACACCATTCATGTCTTCATACATGTACCTAGGGTAATGATGTCCATCTCATTCCACAATCTTTCCTACCCTCATCCACTCCTTCCCCTTTTCCCTATCCAAAGTTCCTCCATTTCTCCTATACCCCACCCCCATTATGGATCAGCATTCACTTATCAGAGAAAGCATTAGGCCTTTGGTTTTTTGGGATTTGCTTACTTCACTTAGCATGATATTTTCTCCAGCTCCATCCATTTACCTGCAAATGCCATGATTTATTCTATTTTAATGCTGAGTAATATTCCATTGTGTATATATACCACAGTTTCTCTATCCATTCATCTATTGAAGGGCATCTAGGTTGGTTTCACAATTTAGCCACTATGAATTGTCACATCCTTTTTAATTATCCATGGAACATGCCAAAAAAGACAATACACAGGCCCATAAAACAAACCTCAACAAATTTAATAAGAAGAATTGAAATAGTACAGAATATGTTTTCTGACCACAAAGAAATCAAACTAGAAATCAATAGCAGAAAGATAAAGCAAATCTCTAAACACTTGGAAATTAAATTTCAAATTTCTAAATAATTATAGGTTAAAGAGGAAATCTCTAGAGAAATATAAAAATATAATGAACTGAATTACCTTTAAAATACAAGTCAAAATTTATAGAACACAATGAAGAGAGTGGTGAGAGGAAAGTTCTCAAATCAATAAACTGTAAAAGCTACCACCTGAGGAACCTGAAATAAGGAGAACAAAATGTAAACTCAAACTAAGCAAGAGGGAGGAAGTAATAAAGATACAAGCACTAATGAATAAAATTGAAAAACAAAAAACAGTGAGAAAACTGATGAAACACAGAACTGCATCTATGAAAAGATCAATAGAATTGGTGAACCCTTAATAAAACTGATCAAGAAAAAATTAGAGAAAGCATAGATCACCAATAAATAAATGAAAGAGGAAGTATCACTAAAGACCTTGCAGATATCAAGAAGTTGATAAGGGAATGCTAAACAGCCCTACATGCAAGATTTGACAACTTAGATGAAATGGGTCGATTCCTTAATAACTTAATAGCTGCCATTCTGACTGGAGTAAGATAAAATCTTAGTTTTGATTTGCATTTCTCTAATTGCTGGAGATGTTGAAACTTTTTTTCACATTTTTGTTGATCAATTGTATATCATCTTCTGAGAAGTGTCTGTTCAGTTCCTTAGCCAATTTATCGATTGGGTTATTTATTTATTTTTTTTGGTGCTAAGTTTTTTGAATTCTTTATATATCCTAGAGAATAATGCTCTATTTGATGTGCATGTGGTAAAAATTTGCTCCCATTCTGTACACTCTCTCTTCACATTATTGCTTCTTTTTCCAAGAAGTAGCTTTTCAGTTTGAATCCATCCCATTTATTGATTCTTTATTTTATTTCTTGCACTATAGGAGTCTTGTTAAGGAAGTTGGGGCCTAATACAACATGATGAAGATTTGGGCCTACTTTTTCTTCTATTAGGCACAGGGTCTCTGGTCTAATTCCTCAGACCTTGATCCATTTTGAGTTTTGTGCATGGTAAGAGATAGGGGCTTAATATCATTGTTCTACCTTGGGATTTCCAGTTTTCCCAGCACCATTTGTTGAAGAGGCTATCTTTACTCCAATGTATGTTTTTGGCACCTTATTCTGGTATGAGATAACCGTATTTATGTGGGTTTGTTTCTGTGTCCTCTATTCTGTACCATTGGTTACAAGTCTATTTAGGTGCCAATACCATGCTGTTTTTGTTACTATTGCTCTGTAGTATAGTTTAAGGTCTGGTATAGTGTACCACCTGCTTCACTCTTCTGTCTATTGATTGCTTTGGCTATTCTGGGTCTCTTATTTTTCCAGATGAATTTCATGATCGCTTTTTCTATTTCTATGAGGAATGTCATTAGGATTTTGATTGGAATTGCATTAAATCTGTATTGTGCTTTGGTAGTATGGTCATTTTGACAATATTAATTCTGCCTATCCAAGAACAAAGGAGAAATATTTCCCTCTTCTATAGTCTTCTTTAATTTCTTTCCTCAGCATTCTGTAGTTTTCATTGTAGAGGTCTTTCACATCTTTCATTAAGTTTAACACAATATTAGCAAATGGAAGGGAGCAATATATATAAAGAATTATATGCCATGAATAGATTGCATTTATTCCAGGGATGCAAAATATGTTCAAAATTTGAAAATTACTCAGTATAATTCACTATATGCTATTGTTTAGATGTTTTTATGTCTTTTAAAACTCAGTTCTGTTTTTTGTTTTGTTTTGTTTTGTTTTGTTTTGTTTTGTTTTGTTTTTTTTGTATTTTATTTAGAGACAGGGTCTCACTGAGTTGCTAAGTGCCTCACCATTGTGGAGGCTGGCTTTGAACTCGCTATCCTCCTTCCTCAGCCTCCCAAGTGCTGGGATTACAGGTGTGTGCCACCGTGCCTGGCTCATGTCTGATTTTAACCTCCAAGGCAACATTATTGGGAAGTAGGGCCTAATGGAAATTATTAAAAATTTTTGAAAAAAATTATAAGAGAAAAATCTGAGATCCGTGTCTAAGCAAAAATTTCTTAGCCTTGATAATAAGCCATGTCCACAAAGGAAAATTAGTAAGTTGAACTGTATCAAAATTAAAAACATGTGCCCCATGAAGACCCTATTTAAAAGAATGAAATGACAAGTCTCACACTGGAAGAAAAATATTTGTAAACCATGTATCTGACAAAGAATCTCAAAACCCAAAAGTAAAAAAACACCTCAAACAATGCAATTAGAAAATAGACACAAATGAATGAACAATTCACCTAAAATGTAAATAGATAGCAAGTATGATGTGAAACGGTGCTCAACATAATTAGTCATTAAGGGACATGCAACTGAAAAGAACAATGAAATGTTACTACATGCTTATCAGACAGCTAACAACAAAAACAACAAAAAGTGATAATATGAGATGCGGGTGAGGAAGAAAAGAAAATGAATCATCATGAATTGCTGATGGGAACACAAAATGGTGACTCACCCTGGAGACAGTTGGGAAATTTCTCTAAACAACTGAACACATGACTATCAAACAACCCAACCATTTCAGTCCTCTGTATTTATCTCATAGAAATGAAAACTCAACATTCATACAAAAACTTTGCACAAGTGTTCATAGAAGCTTATTTGTAACAGCAAACAAAACAAAACAAAACTGTAGAAAATCAAGATGTCCTTCCAATGGATGTATAGTTAAACTGTGCTACATCCACACTATGGACCATTACTAAGCAACAAAAGAGAACAAATTATTGATAAATGCAAAAATCTGTAGTAATCTCCATAGCATTATCCTCAGTGAAAAAAGTCAATCCTGAAAGTTTATAAAGTTTATATAACCCCACATATAAAACATCCTTGAAATGACTAAGCTATACAAATAGAGATCAAATTAGTTGTGCCAAGAGTTAAGGAGGTAGTTGGGTCCAGAAATGAGTGGTTGTGGCATGAAAATACATAAGAAATTCTCAAGGTTGTTCTTTATCTTGACTGCATGATATCAATACACTTTTTTTTTATATTGCAATATAGTTTTTCAGAACATTAATATCAGGAAAACTTGGTAGTGAATGTATAGAATTCAGTGTATGCAAATGTACAATTGTCTCAAAATAAAAGTATAATTAGAAATATATATTTAAAACTTTCTATAATAAAACCTTCATAACCATATCTAACAAAATACATTGAATAAAATGATTATAAGCCAACCTAATTCATGAATATAGGTATAAAAGCCTGGGTAAAATACTGTCAAATCTAATTGAAAAGAACATTAAGGTAATTATGTCTCATCTTAGCATTGGATACTCGAAGATGATAAATGATTTACTGTTAGGATATTTATTAAATAAGATAACATAAATAGGCTAAAAAGTTATCATCCCAATCACTTCTAAATAGGCATGCAACAAAATTCAACATTCATTATTTTTTAAAAAAATTATAGAAGAGATTGTTATTATTCATCAAATATTTGTATGTTCCTTAATCTTAGTCTGGGCAGATGACTCATTCTCACCAATTGAACATAGTGTACAGAAATTAAGTACAGTTGTTCTCGCTCCATATTTAACTTCATTCAAGTGCCTGAAGTTTTAAAAAATAGCAATTCAGACTGGGCAACTTGGAGTTTGCCTGTAATCCCACTGATTCAGGAGGCTGAGAAGGGAGGATCACAAGTTCAAAGCTAGCCTCAGAAATTTAGCAAGGTCCTAAGCAACTTAGTGAGACCCTGTCTCAAACTAAAAAATAAAAAGGGCTGGGAGGTGGCTCAGTGCTAAAGCAACCCAGGGTTCCATCCCTAGTATCCAACAAAAAGCAATTCAGAGCTAGTGGATTTAGAATTGGCAAGCAGCCTGGGTCCGGGAATGTTATTCAAACAGAAAGACATAGGAGTGTGACCTATCACATACTATGACACGATTAAGAAACAAACCTTTGTTGTGAAAAGCCACAGAGATTTTAGGACATATATGTTATTGCAGCATAGCTCTGGGTTATCCCAAGTAATATAACTAGAATAGAACAATCCTTAATTATTATTATAAAGAATATCTATTCTGAATCAAAAGACAGAATCTTTATGCTTTTCATATTTATGCTTTTCAAACAAAAATCCCTCAGAAAAATAGGTCTGTGATCTTTGGACAAATGGCACACTGCCTATGCGATCTCCTTAGTAATTTACGGCAACATTTGCATTATCAAAGGCTCTGAATTAAGTCCTATAGAAATCTCTATGCCTTTGTTGAACTCGACATTTTGTGAAATTATTTCACAACAGTCATCTTCTTAATTAGTGGAACATCTATTCACCAACATATTTGTATCTCTAGAAAAAGTAAGGAAAATAAGGCATTAACAGCATTTCCGTGAGACTAAGAAATACACCAAAATATTCTTAGTACTAGTGTTGCACTAAGATTTGTATATAAAGACTTTTATCATATCTTTATTTAAAATATGAAACAAACAATAGAAGAATATATATGTAGAGACATTTAAGTGACAAATATATTAAATAAATATAAAAAAATTAATAGTATTATCTAATACCATTGAATGTCTGGAAAATTCTTACACTGAAAAAGTGGGATATAAAACTCTATGTGCAGCCTAGGCCCAGTTAATAAACACACACAAAAAAATTATACCAAAATATTAATAATAGTTATCTCTGGAAGTAGGAATCATAGGCAATTTTACATTTTATTTTTCATTCTTTTTGATATTTTTTTCATTCTTTTTGATATTTTAATCAAAAATAATAAACATTATTTTTATAAAGAGATGTAGAAATAGAACTGTTTCTTCCTTACAAGATTTCTACTTTGTCCTTCAGCTAGCACATCATTATTACTAATAATGCTTATTGAGCAGGAATAATCTCTTTTCAGCACGAAACATCTCGTATTCATGCAAAAATAATCTTAATACTTATTATTGTTAATAAGGAAAATGTGCTCAGGTTGAACAATTTTTATTGAATACTTGATATGAATATGTAAAGGAGAACTTGACTTTGTAAAATTCTGTGCAATACACTGTAATGTTACAATCACCAAAAAGCTATGGAGAGGAAGAGAGAAGCTGGGGGCTGGCAGCAAGAAGAGTGGCCTGAAGATTCAGAGTCATCCAAGTAGTGTGGCCTCGGAGCATTTCTGGATATGGTCCAATAGATTCCCTCCATCACTAAAACACACACACACACACACACACACACACACACACACTTCATAATGCAAGTTCTTTATAAGGCCCTTTTTTATTTTCTGTTGAGTAAGTTGTTTTAAGTCTGTGATGGTCCACATTCTGCTCTCAGGATTTTCTCCAACTCCCTCTGCTGAAATACATATCTTGAGTCATTTTCTCTACATCATTTTTTAAAAATATTTTTTGTAAGTGGACACAATACCTTTGTTTTATTTATTTATTTTCATGTGGTGCTGAGGATTGAACCCAGTACTTCATACAGGCTAGGCAAGTGCTGTACTGCTGAACTACAACCCCAGCCCTCTTTGCATCATTTCCAAGACAAATACATGGCCAACTATAATTTCTCAAGGAGTTAACTCACTGACTATTTCTCTGTTGTAGGTAACTTTAAGATGTATTTCCATACTAGAAATCACTTTTTCGAGCAAGTAACATTTCCTCCATATCCTCCAGATCATTGTTTTTTCTTTTCTCCTTTGTATTCTTCAATTATGCCTTAAATTTTATTTGAACTTTGCAACTCTGATATGTAACATCATAAGTTGTGTTGGAATGTTTATGTGTGTGTGTGTGTGAGAGAGAGAGAGAGAGAGAGAGAGTGTGTGTGTGTGTGTGTGAGAGAGAGAGAGAGTGTGTGTTTGTGTGTGTGTGTTTTACCTCTGAGACTCTGTGACAATAAACTTGTATTTCCTCACAGAATTAGACAACTCAACAAAATGAACTTATACCATTACCATATCCTCCTTTACCAATACATTCAGTTTTTAAAACGTTGTAAAATTGTATTTTCAAGATACCGCATAGTGCCTTCTTTTAGTCATCTTTTTAGGTTGGCTTCAAAGAGAAAAATAAGTCCATTAGAGCATATATCTATATGTAAAATGTTCTTAAAGGTTTTCTGTAATGAACACATAGTAAACAGTCATTGTCAAGTCATTGGGTCATAGTATAATTATAGAAGGGAGAAATCAGCCTTGATGTCAGATCTGGGTTCCAGGCTCAGCTCAACTGAGTATTTTAAAAGACCATGTTACAACATTTGCCATCTCTAAGCCTCCATTTACTTTTCCACCATGAAAAGAATAAAACAGCCTGTCTCGTGGGATATAATGATGAATCAATGACATTAATTAAATGTGCTATATAACTGTTCATCATTGTTAAACTTTTCCCCATTTTGATTATACTTTGATCTATTTTCACTAAAAATACTATTCCCATTGTGCCTAACAGAATCCAACAGAAACTCACATAAGTCTTATCAGCAAAGAGTAAGAAAAACTTGTCTCCATGAACAAGTTGTAAAAACTATACTTGGTTTTAAATTTTAAATTGTCCATTGACCTTTCTAATCCTAGGCTGGAGGCAAACGTTTTCCATTTTTAAAGGTCATTTATGACATCTTCAGCATGAGGTTGGTTAAGTATTTTCTTAATTTATTTCTGATGACTTCCATAACAAAGCCAGCTAGAAATAATTACTATAGGCCATATATGTATATGTGTGTGTGTGTGTGTGTGTGTGTGTGTGTGTGTGTGTACCTATATGTATATGGCTAGATGGTGTGTGTGTGTGTGTGTATATATATATGTACCTATACGTATATGGCTAGATGGCTAAATTTATTAAGCATCATAGAGCATTCTTTTTCATTATTAACTGCTAAAAGCATAACTATACAATTATACATACCTATGGGTTGAATGCTAGTGGATTATTGACAAAGCATTTATTAAAATGACCGATTTCCTTCTACCACCTAACTTTGGCTAGGTGCTAAGGAAAGATAAGTAAAATTTATTAATATAGGTAATATGTATCCAGGAATATGAGTACATTCTAGAAAACCAAAGAATGGATTCAGAAGAGACCAAATGTTACATGTATGTTATCCTCCTAAGTATGCATATTATTTTCCCCTGTCACTATTATGGCAATAAAAGAGAGATGAAGTGCCATTTTCCTCTCTCAGACTGTCATTTTGCCAGTCTTAATTGACCATTATTTTGAGAAGATGGCAGCCTCCACTTTGAAGTTAAGAAATGCTGGTGGGCATGGAGTGAGATATTGCTTTCAACATGCTTACAACATTGGTTGTTTTCATAGTTGTTGTGGGGAAGGGAATAGGGACAGTTGAGTACCTATTACAATGCCAGCAGGCAGACTACTGAGATGAATCTATTTTGACCTTTGTTCACATTCCATCTGCTCTAGTGACTAGGATGAGTTCACAGGTTCATGATGAGTCAGGCTTCATTTACATCCTGGGAAACATTTGCAGTTTGGAATAGTTGACAGTAACACACCCCAATGTGGAAACCCAGAGTGAGTGAAGGATTTGTAAAGATGTTACCATGACCTAGGTAATGTGATGGAGGTGCTACCATGGGGGCCCCTGCACTGAAAAGACCTGTGTCCTGAGTTAACCCCGGAACCAACCATGCCAACATAGAATTGACCCCTAACTGAATTAACATATTCCAAATAAAGGTAAAATCGATTAAAGTAAATTTCAGAAGCAACCATGATAAGGTGATAAGCCAGAAAACTCAAACCTCTTAGTAGAAGTATATAGAAAAAAGAGGAGTGATTACTCTCTTGCCCTAAGGATCAAGTAGGACTCCAAAGGGAGTCTAACAGGGACAGAACCAAATTTCCAGCTTAACATCTACATGTAAATCCATCTGTGGGATCCAGTGGCAGAAACAATTGTTTCTCTTATGCCACACACTAGTCCAAGAACCATCCAAAGCTGAGTGAGAAGGATCATCCTCACACTAGGTACATCCCATCAACGTGGGTGTCCCTACTGAACAGCCACGTCTCATGAGGTATTCCATCTCAGTCTCCTTATCTGGCTCTCCTCATCTTTTTGATCTCTAAGTGGTAAAGAACTCGTCCTTAAGATCTCTTTGCAATCTGTACATAATTGCAATGTTCATCAAAATCAGAATTTTAAGTATTAACAATTCACAGGATAAAAGTTCCTGAAGTTTTATCTCTATCCCTAAGCTCTTGACTTACCTACAAAACTATCTACTTGACTTCTTCTCTTAGATATCCAATAATCATATCAAACATACCATACCAAAAATTGACTCTTTGATTCTCCTTTCCCAACCAACCTGTTCTATAGCCTTCCTTATCACAGTAATTAGCATCTGTCACAGTAATTAGTAAATCTGCCATTTACTCAATAGAAATCTTTGAAATCATCCATTTTAGTTAGTGTTTTCATCACTGTGACCAAAATATCAATAAGAACAACTTAACAGTTGTATTTTAGCTCACAATTTCAGAGATTCAGTCCACAGTCAGTAAACTCTATAGCCCTGGGCCTGAGATGAGGAAGATCATCCTGGTTAAAAGGTGTGGCAGAGGAAAGCAGCTCAAGACATGGCTACTAGGAAGCAGAGAAGGAGAAAGAGAGTTCATTTCATCAGAGACAAAATATAAACCCCAAAGTCATGCCTCCAGTGATCTCCAGCCACACCCTACCTGCTTACAGTTACCACCCAGTTGATCCATATCCGTAGATTGATCCACTGATTATATTACAACTCTCATAATTTAATCATTTCACCCCTGAAGATTCTTGAATTGTCTCACAATGAGCTTTTGAGTGACACCAAATATGCAAACCATAACATCTTCTTTAATTTTTTTTCAATAAATCCTTCAGAAAATGTGTTGGTACTTTACATATATCCAAAATCAAACTGCTTCTCAGTGATTCCATAGTTGCCACATGGTCCAAACCAACACCACTTCTTGATGACACAGTTGCACTAGCATCCTGACTGATCACAATAATTTCATACTAGCCTCTATAGACAATTCTACAGACACAGAAGCCAGGGCAATGCCTTTAAAACAAAGCCCACGCTGGGTGTAGTGGCACACACATGTAATCCCAGTTACTCAGGAAGCTAAGACAGAGGATCAAATTCAATCTTAGGCAATTTAGTGAGGCCCTGTCTCAAGATAAAATAAAGAGGGTCGCTCAGAAGTATAGTACTCCTGGGTTGAATACTGATTATTAGGGGGGAAACAAGTCTGATCAAGTCATTCCTCTAAAATCCATCAAAGGCTCCCTAGGACATTTGAATTAAAATCCCAAGTATGTGTCAGGAAATATAAGACCTTACTTCCTCTGGATTTCTGCTAGAGCTCTTCCCTCCACTCCTACTTCCCACCCCCCCTTGCTCTGCCTCACTTACCTGGCTCCCATGTTCTTCCACAAGCACTGCAAGCACACTCCTGCTCTTGGATCTTGGGAATTGATAGTCCCTTCACACAAAATGTTCATTCACCAAGGTGTTCCTTGCTTCCTTCAGGTCTCTACACAGGGATCACATCCTCAGGATTTTTCTGAGTATGTGTTCCTCTTTTCTTGCTTAGAGTGTTTATCACCATAAGATTTATTTTGTATTATTTGTTTATTATCTTTCTCCCCTGACTAGAATGTGAGCTCTCTGAAGACAGGGCTCATCACATTGTGTCCAGAACATAACACAACTCTTGGCACACAGAAAATGCCCAATACATATTGTGATGGAATGAGTGACCATATCAATACAATTCTTGTCTTCAAGGAAATCATCAGCCATTGGGAGAATCAAGACATTACAGCCAACTATACTGCAAGTCAACAGGATTAATAAATGATAGTGTAGCACACAGGTAACAATATTAATTCTATCCGGGGTTACTAGAAGAGTCAGAGTTTTCTCACACATACAGACATTTGGACACACACCTGGGTATTTGAATTAGGCTGAAATTTTAGACAAATGAAATTTTAACAAGAAGAGATGTGGAGACCAGCCTGAGCCCGGGGCAAGAACCTGAATGCCTTAGAAGTGCTCAGCATGTTCCAGGAAGAGCAAATGATCCTGGTGGCTGACATCTGGGAGCTGAGTACAGGGAAAGGCAATGAAGCTGACAAAAAAAAGATGAGCCAGATTTTGAGGGGTCTTGACTACAATGAAAACTGATGCTATTCATGCAGTCAAGAAATATTTAAGAGCCTATTCCAGGCCAGACTCTGTGCTAAGTGCTAGGGATGCATCCCCCATCCCTGTGTTCAGGAAATTTACAGCAGAGCTCAGGATATACAAATGGGCATACAAATGAGTGCCACCAAGCATTACAAGTATCAATAGCAACCACCTAAGGGCCAACACAATGAAGGACTGAGGATTTTATGGTGCAGAAAGGGGATTTCCAGAAAGATTTTAGGAAGAGGGCATGAAGTAGGGTCTTTGGGCAAAAGAACAAAGTGGTGGTCTTCAAGTTTTAGAAAGATTGTGCAAGTCAGAGTGCACAATTGATCTGAAGAAAGAGCCTAGGCAAGGAGTGGGGCAGTTAATTCTCTTCTGGGTAAAGATTAAGGAAAACCTAATCAAATTACTTTCAACCTGAAACGACATCTCAGTCCTATCCCCTATCCTGGTGTATACTCACCTTCCCAGAAACTTCCTAATGTTAAACCAATTTAATGTGAATAGAAGAAAGACAATCATAATTTCTTACCTGATAATGTATCACATTTCTCTTTAAGTAAAAACATGCAAGAAATCTGGAAAAAGCTGTGCAAAAATTCTCCAGATGAGTGTGGAGGGAGAACAGCATGAACCAGTATTTTATGCGTAATAAAACACAATGTGGGTCTGTGCTGAACGATCTTTAAAGAGGGCTTAGTTACATCACAGCACAGGCTTTTATGAGGCACAGTACTTGTACATTCTCAATAGCTTAATAATAACCAAATGAAAAAGAACTTGCAACATTCTCTTTTCCCATCCTTCTGCAAATCCTCTTCAAGATTTCAAGATGTTAGTTCTGACAAGTTCAAATCATAATCATGATAATTAGTATTTGACACTTACAGCCTCTTCACCAACAGTACATGTTGTTCATTTGCCAACATATAGTTGCAGTATAGAAAATATTTATCATATATAAGAACCACATTTTGAGTCATTTAGGAACATTTCAATACGCTAAACATACTGAAGGGTGCTTCCACCATTGATGGGGTTTTTTATTCCTCTGAGCTATTTCTATTTTGCTAAGATACAATGTTATAAGCTAAATTAATTTCAAAATTCTTGTGTTTGTTAGGTAGAGTCCCTCAGAATTCTTCTCTGACTCAGAAATGGTGTCACAAATTGACTTGTTGACTTTAAAATATTACAAACAAATTAACGCAATTCCCACACAAATTACTACATGAACATATTATGTGTCAGTTGTCTGTTCACTACAGTGGCATGAAATGCATTGTGCCATGTAACAGTGCATGTCTCCTTTTTCTGTAAAAAAACTGTAAGACCCATAATACCATGAAACCATTGTAAGACACAATGATATTTTTATCCAAATATACATTTTATTGTGGAAATTGAAGGCTAGTGCATCTCTCTGCTTTCTCACAGTAATTGTTTTGACTTAGAATAGCATAATTAGCTTTCTTCTCTAGGCCAGCGTGAATAGTCTTAGACCATTGGGTTCAGGTTCAAATGTCAATGGTATCTGCATTCATTATCTAATTGAGAAGAAACACAAGTACAAGGTATAGTAACTTGGACATCCATAGTTGTAAGTTAACAAATAGTTGCTTGTCACATGAATTTAATTTTAGAATAGTAAAATCCTCCCTGCCCTGTTAAGTTGGATCAATGGATGTAAGAATTTGCATGCCTACATACCAGGACCAGTGAACCTCATTCAGTTTATCTACCAAAGTCACAAGGGCAAAATGTCAACCAGTACACACCACATTTCTTCTGGGTAGACAATCAAACTAGGCTTTGGTGGCCCCTGGGGAAGCATTTCTGGTCCCCTTTGGCCAGGAACTTACAGAGTAGTCTGTAAACACCTGCTCCTGGTCAACTCCCTACCCCCCCCTGCCGCCCCAAACCTACATGGTGGGTACAGGCCGAGTCCTGGAATGCTGTAATTTCAAGAAGCAATCTGACAGAGAGATGATCAAAACAAACAGCGAAAGTACCAAACAAGATAACCACACATGGAAAAATGACATTAGAGTATTTTCTTGGAAGACAATTCTCAAAGAAGATTCCCACAGTGTTTTTGCCCTTGAATTATGATACATTATTACAGTCTGTAGAAATGAGCATAGAGAGTATTGTAGTAAAAAAAAATTAAAAAATGAGTGAAAACAGTACAAGCCTGTGAGAAACTTCCATCAAATTGAAATACACAGAGGGATTAGGTCAGAGAAAGATAAATGTATCTTTAGGCAATGTGTGCCTGAGAAATTACACATAATCAAAAGCTTTCTCACAACCCCACTTACAAATGAACAGCCTTAGTATGAAGAATATTACAAACAGGTACATCTCTGTATTGGAAATGAACTGAGTCATTTACAGAAAACGACTACCTTCTTATGTTTATACAGTTGAAAAAAGAAAAAGAAAAAAGAAGTTTTACAAGCATTATTTCTTTTGATCCTTACAACAACCTGATAGGATAGATAAAGGATAGGGGGGGAAAATCAGGAAAGACAAGTTGTAGATTTGTTTGAAAGACAGTGTCCTTGACTCCATTCATGAGCTCAGAGTCCCAGAGAGCTGGCAGTGGGACTAAGCTGGGCAAGATACATTGTCAGCACAAAACACAGAGTTGTGTGTGATTGACTTCCAAAACAAATTCAAGGAATTTCTAAATTTCTCATGATTTCAAAAGACCTGTATCTATTCCTTCTTCCTTTAACAGGAATAAAATATAGGCATGCAAAGAACATGGTACAAGTGAACTTAACCTGGTGTAAAAACTCAGGCCAGAAAATATAATGGAATATCATGTAGTTCCCTTTTTAGCCAATGTGGGACATGCACAACACATGCTTAAAGCACATATTGCTAGAAGGCATCCACAGGCACCTGTACACTAATTCAGAGGAAGCCCTTGGTGTTACCCATTTTTTTGTCAAACAACTGTTTTCCAAGGCATGCTCTCCTTAGAAATGTCTGGCTATTAAAATCTAGATTTCTCCAATATTTATAAGAGCCATTGCTCTTGAGTGATGTGGAGAAGCAGCATTCCATGGCACAGAACCATATAAATTTTAAATGTACCTGTATTTTCCACTAGACACCTCTGTCTGGGTGTCCTTATGGGCATCTATATTCCAATCTTCTAAAACTGATCTGTCTTCCTCCTGCTCTTGAGATCTGCTATATCCCCTCTCTCAATAAATGATATATCCCTGTGCAATCTCCCACATCAACCCTGCTCCCTGCTCAGTTTCCTCTCCTCTCACCTACCCTTTACTTAGTCCCACTGTTTCCCACAAATAAGTCTCCATGATATCCCACAAATAATCACCCTTTCCTCTAGCCCCACTACTATTACTCCAACCCCTGAAGGTAATAGGTATGCGTTTCTTGCAAGGACTCTCAGGGAGTCCCAGCAGTTAGGCCTGCCTAGTTCTCCAGACCAAGAGACCAAAGCTTAATTCCAGAGACTGAATACTGGGGTGGATACTGAACTTGTATCCACCCCAAAACCCATTCAGTCTTCTTTGCCCACACTTTTTCTTCTTTTCTGCACTTTGCATAAAATGCACTTTCCCCAACTGTGTCTTCTTTCACTTGGAAAGTCAGCTTGAACACCACCTCCTCTGTCAATCACTCCAACTCTCATGGACTTAGTTCCCCTTCTGTGCCTGAGTTACTCTTGCCTATGTCATTGTTGTTATTCTTGCTGTTATTTGGGAGGTATTCATTTACATTTCTTTTCCATATTTCTCCCTTCACTGATTTAAAAATTATAGACTCTATTTCTGATATATAGATTCTATTTCTGTTAACTGGTCATTTTTGTACTTTTATTATGTATACTTAACAACAAAATCTAAAATTAATTAATATCTTAATCCCTTTCCTAAACAATACTTTAACCCCATTTAAATTCAATTATCCATTCCAGACCCAAATATTATCATTGTCCAGTGTTGCAAAAGTAAAATGTTTTTGCTCTACAAATCAGTTATTATCATCATTGTCAGTATTATGTAAAGACTTTTTTGATACATGTTTGCCCATCATTTGCCCACTATTATTCCTTTCTGAATTTTATCCTTTCATCTTCTGTTTTCCTTTTCTTTTATTTTTAGATCACCCATATCATTAAAGTCTATCAATAATAAACTTTATCTTTTTATTTAATGTAAAAAAATGTTTAATTTCACTTCATTATTGAGAGACAGTTTTAAGATGGTTTTGCTAACATCACAGTGTTAGATTGGCAAATGTTCTCCCTCAGTCCTTAATTAGTCTATAGTTTATTGGGTTTACATTTTTTTAAGTCTAATAGGTGTCTAACTGCTATTCTTTTGCAAATCTACTTTCTCTCTGGTTGCTTTTAAAACTTTTTGTATTTGGTGTTTTACAGTTTCACTACAATGTATCTAGGTGTAGATGTATTTCTTTCTTTCTTTCCCATCATTTTCCATCATGCTTCCTGCACCTTAAGATTTAGATCTTTCATCAATTCTAGAAATCCTCAATCATTATTACTTCAAGAAGTTTAGTTCACCTCCTGAATTCTCTTATCCTGCCTCTGGAAGTCTGATTACACCTATTACTAATTACATACTCATCTATCCTCTATTTTCCTTTTTTTTTTTTTTTCATAATTTTTATCTCCTTATCTCTCTGTTACCCAGAATCTAGTTGAATTAAACAAGAAAGCCTGTTGGAGTATCTAGTCTACCATGTTGCCAGAGCAAATGACCTTGGTTTCCCTTTGCATATACATCCATGTAGACATATTTCAGTGTCTTGTAATTGTATAAATATTCAACTACCTCACTGTGTAGTAAATACTTTAGGGCAGGAACATAATTTATTCATTTCTATCACAAGCACCTAACATACAAAGCAAATAATAAGATTCGTTAAATGAATAATGGCAAATTAATTCTATAATCTCCAAAGACAAAAACAAAATATTTACAAAGACCTAGTACCAACCTGAACATTGTTATTGCCCAAGAGCTCAAATCTAAGCCCATTTTTAAGTGAACAGATAACAGAACTAAAACTAGCCAGTATCCTTTTATCAATAATTATTATATTACACTATAATCCATATAAATTTGTGAGGAACACAAGGAGCTAAATTTTAAGTAAATAGCCCACATAGACTTGAAGAAAACGAGATGACTTCTCATGATGATGACAGTGTTCCATCAATCCCATTCATCCTTAGATGACTTAAGCACTACTGGGCAAAGAACAGCTAGTTTAAAGATCATACTAGAGAGTAGTTGTCTGAGTCTGCCCCAGTCTGAAGGGCTGCCTCCTGCAAGTGTCACAATTCAGTCCTGGTGCTCTTCTCAGGAAGCCTGGACCACATCTGAACAGAGGAATCAATGCTCCAATCACAAAGTGAATGCTAATACCATGCTGGAAAAGGAAGCTTCAAGATTACTTTTACTAGAGTCCCACTGACCTCTGCCCCAGAGCAGGAGCCAGCAAGGACAGACCCTCCAACTCTGCTTGAGTCCAGGCAGGCCCAGGGCAGTCCGGGGATCCTGCATTGGAGTGATGCCAGGCCCAGCAGACCACCACAGGGGCTCAGACTCAACCAGTTCGATGCACACCAACCTGCATGGACCCAGCCGCAGGTAGCATACTTTGAGGGACAACGGCAGGTTCTCATAGCCCAACACTAAGGGGAGGCACAAACAACCTGCAAGGATATTATAAGACTATAGGGAAGAAACTGTAATATCTCAGATCTACACTGCAAGAAAGTAAGGCAAATAGACAACCTGAAAAAATAAGGGAGGAAAGTACCGCAAACAAACCAGGAGTCTACAATAACAGAACCCATACTCAGTGAAGTTGATGAAATGTCAGAGAAGGAGTTCAGAAGGTTCATAATTAAGATGATCTATGAATCAAAGAATGACCTAAATGAACAAATGCAGGCAAAAATTGACCACTACAACAAAGATATAAGAGAGCAAATACAGGTAGCAAAAGATTACTTCAAAAAAAGAGATAGAAACTCTAAAAAAAAAAAAAAAAAAAAAGTCAGAAATCCTTGAAATGGAGGAAACAATTAACCAAATAAAAAACACAATTGAAGGCATCACCAACAGACTAGATCAATTGGAAGAAAGAACTTCAGACAATGAAGACAAAGTATATAATCTTGAAAATAAAGTTGACCACACAATGAAGATAGTAAGAAACCATGAACAGAACATCCAAGAAGTATGAAACAGCATCAAAAGACCAAATCTAAGAGTAACTGGGATAGAGGAAGGTACAGAGTTTCAAACCAAAGGAATGCACAACCTCTTCAATGAGATAATATCAGAAAATTTCCCAAGCATGAAGAATGAATTGGAAAACTAAATATAAGAGGCCTATAGGATACCAAATGTACAAAATTACAACAGGTCTACACCAAGACACATTATAATGAAAATGCCTAGCATACAGAACAAGGATAGAATTTTAAAGGCTGCAAAAGAGAGGAATCAGATCACATATAGGGGGAGACCAATTCATATCACAGCAGATTTTTCAACTCAGACACTCAAAGCTAGGAGATCATGGAACAACATATTCCAAGTTCTGAAAGAAAAGGGATGCCAACCAAGAATCTTATACCCAGCCAAATTAAGCTTTAGATTTGAGGATGAAACAAAAACCTTCCATGATAAACAAAAGTTAAAAGAATTTACAAGTAGAAAGCCAACACTACAGAACATCCTTGGCAAAATATTCCATGAAGAGGAAAAGAATAACAATGATGAAAATCAACAGACAGAGGTATTACACTAAAGGAAAAAACAATCAGAAGAGAAATCATGTCAAGTTAAATACCAAAAGTAAACAAAAATGGCTGGGAATACAAAACACATCTCAATAATAACTCTGAATGTTAATGGCCAAAACTCACCAATCAAAAGACATAGACTAGCAGATTGGATCAAAAAAACAGACCCAACAATATGCTGCCTCCAAGAGATTCATCTCATAGGAAAAGACATCCATAGGCTGAAGGTGAAAGGTTGAGAGAAATCCTACCACTCACATGGACTGAGGAAACAAGCAGAGGTTTCCATCCTCATATAAAAATAAAGTTGACTTCAATCTTAAGTCAATCAAAAGGGATAAAGAAGGACACTATATACTGCTCAAGGGAACCGTACACCAACAAGACTTAACAATTATAAATATATATGCCCCAAACAATGGAGCATCCATGTTCATCAAACAAATGTTCATCAAACAAATCAGAGCTGAAATTAATGAAATTGAAACAAAAGAAACAATTGAAAAAATTGACAAAACATAAAGTTGGTTCTTTGAAAAAATAAATAAAATCGACAGACCCTTATCCAGGCAAACAAAGAGAAGGAAAGAGAAAACTCAAATTACTAACATATGCGATGAAAAAGGAATTATTTTGAAATTATTTTGAAAACTTGTACTCCAACAAAATACAAAACACCGAAGGCATCAACAAATTTCTAGAGTCGTATGATCTGCCCAAATTAAAGCAGGATGGTATACACAATTTGAACAGACCAATTTCAAGTGACGAAATAGAAGATGCCATCAGAAGCCTACCAACCAAGAAAAGCCCAGGACCAGATGGATACACAGCTGAGTTCTACAAGACCTTTAAAGAAGAACTGATACCAATACTCTTTAATTTATTTCAGGAAATAGAAAAAGAGGGAGCACTTCCAAACTCATTCTATGAGGCCAATATCACCCTGATCCCCAAGCCAGGCAAAGACACATCAAAAAAAGAAAACTTCAGACCCATATCTTTAATGAACATAGAAGCAAAAATTCTCAATAAAATTCTAGCAAAATGGATACAAAGACATATCAAAAATATAATACACCATGATCAAATGGGGTTCATTCCAGGGATGCAAGGATGGTTCAACATACGGAAATCAATAAATGTAATTCATCACATCAATAGACTCAAAGATACAAACCATATGATTATCTCAATAGATGCAGAAAAAGCATTCAACAAAATACAGCACCCCTTCATGTTCAAAACACTAGAAAAACTAGGGAAAACAGGAACATATCTCAACATCATAAAAGCTATAAATGCTAATCCCCAGGCCAACATTATTCTAAATGGAGAAAAATTGAAAACATTCCCTCTAAAAACTGGAACAAGACAGGGATGCCCTCTTTCACCACTTCTATTCGACATAGTAATTGAAATGCTGGCCAGAGCAATAAGACAGACGAAAGAAATTAAAGGGATACAGAGAGGTAAAGTTGAACTCAAATTATCATTATTTGCTGACAATATGATTTTATACCTAGAAGATCAAAAAAAATTCCACAAGAAAACTTCTAGAACTCATAAATAAATTCAGCAAAGTAGCAGAATACAAAATCAACACCCATAAATCTAAGGCATTTCTATATATCAGTGACAAATCCTCTGAAAGGGAAATGAGGAAAACTACCCCGATTACAATAGCATCAAAAAAAAATAAAATACTTGGGAATTAACTTAACCAAAGACGTGAAAGACTGCTATAATGAAAGCTACAGAACATTAAAAAAAAGAAATTATGGAAGACCTTAGAAGATGGAAAGATCTACCCTGTTCTTGGATAGGCAGAACTAATATTGTCAAAATGACTATACTACCAAAAGCACTATACAGATTTAATGCAATGCCAATCAAAATCCCAATGACATTCCTCATAGAAATAGAAAAAGCAGTCATGAAATTCATCTGGAAAAATAAGAGACCCAGAATAGCTAAAGCAATCCTTAGCAAGAGGAGTGAAGCGGGTGGCATCACTATACCAGACCTTAAATTATACTACAGAGCAATAGTAACAAAACAGCATGGTATTGGCACCAAAATAGGCTGGTAGACCAATGGTACAGAATAGAGGACACAGAGACTAACACATATAATTTCAGTTATCTTATATTAGACAAAGGCACCAAAAACGTGCATTGGAGAAAATATAGCCTCTTCAACAAGTGGTGCTGGGAAAACTGGAAATCCATATGCAAGAAAATGAAATTAAACCTCTATCTCTCACCATGCACAAAATTCAACTCAAAGTGGATCAAGGATCTAGGAATTAGACCAGAGACACTACACCTAATAGAAGAAAAAGTAAGCTCTAATCTCCAACATGTTGGATTAGGCCCCAAGTTCCTTAATAAGACTCCTGTAGCACAAGAATTAATATCAAGTGGGATATTAATATAAGTGGGATAGATTCAAATTGCAAAGTTTATTCTCAGCAAAAGAAACAATCAGTGAGATGAATAGAGAGCCTACCAATTGGGAACAAATCTTTACCACATGCACGTCAGATAGAGCACTAATCTCTAGAATATATAAAGAACTTAAAAATCTTCACACCAAAAAATAATAATAATAACCCAATCAATAAATGGGCCAAGGAACTGAACAGACACTTCTCAGAATAAGATATACAATCAATCAACAAATACTTGAAAAAATGTTCAACATCTCTGGCAACTAGAGAAAGGCAAATCAAAACCACCCTAAGATTTCATCTCACACCAGTCAGAATGGCAGCTATTAAGAACACAAACAACAATAAATGTTGGCAAGGATGTGGAGAAAAAGGCACGCTCATACATTGTTGGTGGGACTGCAAAATGGTGCAGCCAATATGGAAAGCAGTATGGAGATTCCTTGGAAAACCTGGAATGGAACCACCTATGACCCAGCTATCCCACTCCTCAGTCTATACCCAAAGGACTTAAAAACAGCATACTACAGGGACACAGACACATCAATGTTTATAGCAGCACAATTCACAATAGCTAAACTGTGGAACCAACCTAGATGCCCTTCAGTAGACGAATGGATAAGGAAAATGTGGTATAAATACACAATGGAGTATTACTTAGCAATAAGAGAGAATAAAATCATGACATTCGCAGGTAAATGGATGAAATTGGAGAATATAATGCTAAGTGAAGCTAGCCAATCCCAAAAAGCCAAATGCCAAATGTTTTTTCTGATATAAGGAGGCCAATTCACAGTGGGGTTGGGATGGAGAGCATAGGAGGATTAGAGGAACACTAGAATGGCCAATGGGGAGGGAGGGGAAGGGAGGGGGCAAAAGGGTGAAGAAAAAAAGATGGTAGAATGAGATGGATATCATTACCCTAAGTACATGTATGAAGTCACGAATGGTGTGAATATACTTTGCATACAACCAGAGATTTGTAAAAATGTGCTCTATATGTGTAATATGAAATGTAATGCATTCTGCTGTCATTTATAACAACTTAGAATTAAAAAAAAAAAAAAAAAAAACGTTAACATGAAGAACATTCAAAGTTCTCCATGTCAGTGGTAGACCAAAACCATCGAGTATTGTCAAAATCAAAGAGGAAGAAATTTGGCTTAGGAAAAAGAATCACTTGACATCTTGAGTGATAAAATTCTAGATACTAGGATTGCAACCTTGTGGGAAGGATGAAAAATTCTTCTTAAAAAGTTTGGAGATTCAGCTTTCTGCAGGAAAGCATAGACACCATGTCCTCTCCTGAACACTGCCAGTCCTATGAGTTAATGGCACCATGTCGTACTCACCACATGTTGACACAATATCCTGAAAAGCACAGTACAATCTAAGCTTACTCAATAGTCCCAAGTTTCTCCTCAAGAGTAAAATATCTCAATGTATTTAAACTTTTCTCAGAGAAGATTTGTTTGATATCTTTGACTATTTTATTGTATAACAACCAGACCCTTCTCAATCTTTCTGCATTTCTAATAAATAAAGAGCACAAAGGAGGAAGGAAGGAAGGAAGGAAGGAAGGAAGGAAGGAAGGAAGGAAGGAAGGAAGGAAGGAAGGAAGGGAGGAAGAGAGGGAAGAAGGATGAAGGGGGAAGGAAGGAAGGGAGGGAGGGAGAGAGGGAGGGAGGGAGGGAAGAAGAGAAGAAGGATGGAAGGGAGGAAGGGAGGGAGGGAGGAGGAAGAGAAGAAGGATGGAAGGGAGGAAGGAAGGAAGGAAGGAAAGAAGGGAGGGAGGGAGGAAAGAAAGAAAGAAGGAAGGAAAGAAGGGAGGGAGGGAGGAAAGAAAGAAAGAAAGAAGGAAGGAAAGAAAGAAAAGTAAGACACCTAATGTACATAGCAAGGACTTGGGCAATGCCAAGTCAAAATAAGCAGATTACTCCATGGCTTCTGCATGTCATGCATCTATTAATACATCCCAGGATCATGTTCGCACTTTTAATAACAGCAGTAGGCTGCTGACTCACATTCAGGCATGTTTCTGCTTCCTTCGTACCTACATAATTATTCCCTTTCTTGTGTCAACTTGGTTTGCTTTTATCTCTACTCTCATCCTGTTTAGCTTGGCCACATCTCTAAATGTTCAAGTGTCCATTGAATTGCTGTTGTGGCTTCCATGCATCAATAACACCACCAAAAGGAAGACTTCTTATTGAATTTTCAAATAATTAAAGAATAGAGGAGTTTGGAAGAGTTCAATAATTATTTTCAACTATGTGGGAGGTTCTCTGTTAGGTGTTAGAGGTAAGACAAACATGGTTCCTATTCCTTGATATATGACAATATACCAGAGATAAAGATAATAGAAAACCACACCTACATGATAATTGCTATGATGAAAAAGACATCTGACAACAAGACGGAGGGAGACTTTGAGCATTGAGGGCATTATGGATCTAGGTACTATGGTTCCATGTTGTAATACCAGCTGACCTCCCAAGAGAAGAGGAATAAGAAAGAGGGGCTCAAAGGCTAAGAAATTGCAAATACATAAATTAGATACTTAATCCTCATAAAAACCTTGCAGGGCAAGTATTAGTGTCCCAACTTTATAGATGAGGAAACTTATCCTTCAATAAGGAAGCCAAACTTATCTGAGGTTACATACCTCTAGCTAATAAATAACACAACTGGACTCCATCTGGATCTGTAAGCTCTGAAGTCCATGCATCAAACCATGCTGCTTTTCAAATATTCCCCACATTTCTGATTTGCTGACAAAAATGCCACATGGAAAGAAATCTAAAATTTCAGAAGTCCAGATAGTGTCTACTGCTTCCTCTTCATTTGGCATTTGGTCAATTCATGAGGTCAAAATGATTTGACCTGAGTTTATCCAAAAGGATTCTGGTAATTTCCTGCCACTCTGAACTCCAGAGTCAACTGTCTAATGACTAGTTATGTTTCCAGGTTTCAAAGATGTAACAACTGTCTATAATTTTAATGGCCCATATTTCTTCCAGCTTTAAAAACTATCCCATATTTTCCCAAGTGTTCTGCATTTCTATCTTTTGCAGAAATATTCTACAGTTTGTAGTCCAAACCACTCAACAATTTTCAAAGTAGCTTGAGTATCTGAATGGTTCAGTGATCATTTCCTATCAAAAGCAGGTAGCTAATATTTAATATGTATTCAAATAGGAACAGGAAATCATGGTCATATGTGTAATTAATAGATAATATCTGAACATTTATGTCCAATTCCTATTGTTTTCACTTTTCCAGCAAACACCATATTTAAGCTAATTCCTGTAGTAGACCACTCTGAAAAGGTCTTCAAAGTGAGTGACCCACAGCAATGGCTTGTCCCAATCTGTGCCCAACAGGGCATCTGTCTTCCACCCGCTTGTTTCTCTGATTTCTCCCGACTGCAGAACTGATCCACTTATTAGCAATAAACCATACCTGGTCCCCAGAATTGCCTTGAGAGATTATATTCTGACAGACTCCTAGAAATACTTATCTCCTCTCTCCAAAATCTACCAATATGAAATTTAAATGGATGCAACCACATTAGAAAAACATTATTTACTACAGCTTAATTTTTGGCACACACCCTGTAATCCAGCAATAGAAATGCCTCTATATGGTCACCCAAGGAGATGCACCAGGATGTTTATAGTAGTGCTATTTGTAATGACCCTAGATTAAAACTATTCAAATGTACTTCTCCATTTGAATGAACAAATTGTATTATATTCACACAATGGAATGATTTACTGTGATGGAAATGAATAACTCTAACTATATGCAAAAATGGGGCTGGACCTCACACTCAGTGATGAGTGAAAGAAGGAAGTACACATACACGTGAAAAAGGACACACCATGTGTTTCTATTTATGTAATGAACAGTAAGAGGCAATATTAACTTTTTTCTACTCGAAATTTGAATAATTGATACCCTTAAGAAGGGGATGGAAATGGGAAGGAAGTATGAAGAAGACTGCTCAAATGCTGGTAATATTCCATCTCATAGTTAGGGTGTTGATTAATTGAGTGTATGCTAGTTTGTGAAAATTAATTGACTTACTTTCCTGTAAGTGTATTATACTTCAATAAGAGTTTGTAAATCCCCAAAAGGCTTGAAATTTTAAATAGCTAATTTTGGGAGAGATTAAAATGGACTGTATAAAATGTCACATGTGGGCGAGAAAAAGTTTTGAGCAAGGATCTACATTCCAATCAATATGGACTTAAATGCCTGTTCCAAGATCCACGTGGGTTTCAGAACGTGTCATGCCTCCCCACACATTGCCACTAGTCTCTTTTCTGGCTGTAACTCTGCAGTCCACTCCGTCTGATCATAAATAATTCACTCTGCTAAGAGACTGTCCTCATTCTGGAAGGAGGTGCCCTGTCCTGCAGCCCTCCAACACAAGGCACTTTCCCACCAGCTCTCAGGTAGCCCCCCTGGATCTGCGCTGGAGGCCCTAATCACGTAGTCAGCCCTCTCTCCTGGGCTTTCTGGGAAATTGTTACCACCAAGGCCTTGTTTTCTTTGATGTCTTTAGCTTGCCTAGCTCACATCCTTTTGTGGCAATTAAGAGTGGGGAAGCTGAGCTGTGTCACATATTGTTTTTTATTTACCTAAATGTCCACTTGACCTAGATGGCAGATAATGCTTTGTTTTTGTTCTCACCATCCTGCTGGCTGTGCATTTACAGAGCTGAGTTATCTGACATACCTCAGCTCCAAAGTGGCCCAATTAAGCTTCTGAATCTCACCAAACACTTCCACATATTTTGGTTCCCTTTGGTCAATTATCACCCAGAAGCCCTGCAGCAAGCTGCTTATCAAGAATGATATGCTGACAGTTTTATGTACATAACTTGCCCATGTTTGCACAGAGCAAGAAATTGGGGAGCCCAAGCAATCAAGCTACAAAGCTCAATATTAAAGATAGTTTAAGTACATGACTAGAGAATCCAACTTAACTCAAAAGGGAAAGGAAGGAAGGAATGTTATATTGAGTAAGCACCTACTACATGGAGAACATTATGCTAGAACTTACTATGCCAGATCTTGGCCCTGACACAAACTTGTAACATGGATATTATAATCTCCCTTTTGCAGATGAGAAAATAGAGGCTGAGAGTTTAAATATATTGCCCCCAAGTCACACAATATGTCATAAACTTGGTTTCACATCAGCAAATGTTTTCTGTAAAGAGTCAATAAATATTTTAGGTTCTGCAAGTCACTATGGTCTCTGTCAAATATTTTTCTTTGTTTCTTTGTTCCCTGGTTAGTTGGTTAGTTTTTACAGCCCTTTAAAAATGTAAAAAAAAAAAAAATGTTTTAAACTCATTGGTTGGATCTGACCCAAAGTTAGAAGTGTGCAGACCATTGACGGATTCCTGTCTCAAGAGCCAAATACATGATAAAATGTAGGCTCTAAATTTAAATCCTAACTCTGCCACTTAGTTGACAATATTTATGAAGAGCTTACAAAGCAACATTCTAGGTGTTTCACTCATTTCATCCTCACAAGAACACTGAGGTAGGTCCTATTATTTCCCCCATTTTACAGATAAGGAAAGTGAGACCCAGAGTATTTGCATAACTTAACCAAATTTACATGCAGCAAGTAAATGGTACCACCCAGGACATGGAGCTACAAACTTCATGGTTTTAATCACAATGTGAATATTGTTAAAGCCAATAGTAAACTACCTACTCAGAATAAGTAATTGGATGGCACTAGTACCTAAGAAGGAAATTTTTTTAGTTATTTTTAATAATCCTCTTAGCCTTCCAAAAAAAGGACTTAGTAACTGAGGCTGTTGTAACTGGGACTGAAGCCATTTGTGGGAGATTCTATAGATTCTTAAGTGTGCAACACCAAACCCAGTCAGGGTGATCATTCCAAGGCAAAAGAATAGACTGGATTTGAAGACAACTAATAAGGTCAAAGGAGTCCAAGGTGTAAATTGAGACTCTAGGTAAGAACAGGTGAAATACTAGGATGGGAATAATTGGTAGGCATCCAAACAGGCAGGCAATTAATGTGGGGAAACTGAAGGAGTTGGAAAATGTGTGATCCCCATGTATGCTCTGAGTGAGCAGCAAGACTGACTGGGTATCAATGGGCAGAGTCACTCATGAGTAAGGATAGCTTTTTAAGCTGGGTCTGCACATGGGGGTAAAAGCTAGGGCTCATCCTAAAGTGGAGGGCAGTCAGGTCCACCTACTAGAGACAGAGACTTAGGAAGATCCCTCAAATACATGAATCTCACATAAAGTTCTTCAAAATCCCAAATAGCAAACATTACTATTAATGTTCTTACAAGTAACCTGCTCTCAACCACAGATGAGTGAGATGAGTTGCTATGGCCAAGGCCTGTGTGACCCAGCCCCTAACTGCCCTACAACCTGAACGCCTTTGAACAAGTTGTCCCTGAAATACTCTCTGCCATGCATTTCTTTGCAGTCTTTTGATAAGCTTAAATTGTCCACATTTTACTTTATTTTTGTCTTTGTTCCCCTTCTCACAATTTTTAGTTGTTCTCTCACATTGCTTGTTTGTTGTATGCTTTAATCACTAGACTGTAAGTTCCATGAAAGCAGAGACCATATCCGTTTAGCTCAGCAAGAATCTGCACAGTGTTTAACACAGTGCCAAGCTAAAAAATTTGGCTTTGGTAATTATTGTTTATGAATAAATTTCTACTGGCAGGGCATTAAAACACCTACATATTATTTCCCACACCAGACTAGACAAAATCTCCCTGAAGTTAAGAAATATGTACTACTAATTATCTGGCAGTCTTATGTAACAATACCAGGAAAATCATAAGACATGGGATAAATAGAGTGTCATCACGTTATTTATACTCAAATATGCCCACAAGGTCCCTGGGACAGAAAAGAGACTATATAAATAACAAA
Source organism: Tamias sibiricus (assembly GCA_025594165.1). Classification (NCBI taxonomy): domain Eukaryota; kingdom Metazoa; phylum Chordata; class Mammalia; order Rodentia; family Sciuridae; genus Tamias; species Tamias sibiricus. Next base: position 144,487,302 of record CM046660.1, on the reverse strand, counting down.
AAGATTTTACTGGTAAACAAATAGCAAGAATACTTCTGCCTTTCACACAGTAAACATTTTGCTTCTTTCTTTTGCTCTCTGATGAAAAACTTTACCAAAACAATCAGTCCTATTTTTCCACTTCTATTTTCTGACTTAAGACAGCTATAATTTACTAAGTCAACTACCTGGCATTGATAGTCCACAGTGTCTATCACCACTCAAGGAGCAAGGGCATCTTTGGCATTCCAAATGCACATAAAGTAATCAATATAGAAAAACAGCAAATTAATCGAAAGTTATGTAATCTTATACCCTGAAAAGAACTTGATTAAATCTCCATCCTTTGTAGCTTTTTCTAATCTAGGCTAGTGCAGGTATTTACAATCTTTTGTGAGCTGACCTCTGGTGACCCAAAGATAGTTTTAATTGCTTATCAAATGTAATTTTATGAGAGAGATAAAGATATTGTGAATGCATATAAACTACCTCTGAAATACAGAAAGCCTTTCAAAATGGTATTTCAGTTAGCTTGCTACTCTTTCTTTAGAGTCTAATTGATTTTCTTGACATCTCTTTAGCCTGGCAAACTGCCTGCCTAAGTACTTTATCTGACCTTCAGCTGTTTGCCAGGTATTGATCCAGTACCTACAATGGCTGTGTCGTACCAGCTCTTCCAACTTTGATAAGAGCTAATGTACTAGTGCCAGGCAGACAGGAAGTCAGTGGTCTCAAAATTTCTCTCAGCCTCTTCTTCCACTGTCCTTCCTTCTTATGTGAGAATTTCAGGTTCTATCAAAATCAGATCTTAATTATATCAGATCGACACTTGGGCCTAATTTATCTTCTAGGAATTTTTTTTTTTATATGCATCTTGGAAGAATTCTTTAAGCAACAACAAATGAAAATGTTTAGAGATATTTAATTTCTTGTTGCAGTTAAAATAATATTATGAGGGCTGGGATTGTGGCTCAGCGGCAGAGCGCTCGCCTCGCACGTGCGCGGCCCGGGTTCGATCCTCAGCACCACGTAAACATAAATGCATTGCATTGTGTACAACTAAAGTAAATAAATAAATATTTTTAAAAAAATAATAATAATATTATGATCACTTGGTGGCTTTCATTGTTTTTAATATTTATTTTTTTAGTTGTAGTTGGACACAATACCTTTATTTTATTTATTTATTTATTTTTATGTGTGCTGAGGATGGAACCCAGGGCCTCGCATGTGCCAGGCGAGTGCTCTACTGCTGAGCCACAACCCCAGCCCTGGCTTTCATTTTGAATGAAAAGTAAAACTAAATATGATTTATGAAGATTTGGGAAAAGATTTAAATAAAATACATCTTGTATAGTAAGGAGAAACCAGGTTAACAAAGACTCTTAAAATAAGTTGTAAGTGAAATAATAAATAGAAATGAGGTTTTTGTTTGCCTGTAGAATAGCATACTTGAGGACAGAAATATAATAGCTACTTAAAATTAATATCAGCATGTTCAATGTAACTCTGTATTAATTTGTAGAGAGAACTCACATTTTTCATAATTTGCCTTGACAATAGATTTCAGAAAAGCATTTTGATTGGACAGATGGTCCTGCATAGCTAGAGAGATGCTCACCAACAAGAGACCCTCTTAGCCGAGGATATGCATATCCTTGTATAGAGAAAAAAAAAAAGGACACGAAAGCAGAATCATTGAACTAAGTCCCTTGGGAAATAGAGAACCCTACTGAGGATATATATTTCACGTATTGAGAATAATGTGAGAAGGGTAAGATTGACTGATTCCCTAGTACAGGGCTGCTACAGTACTACTGCTACTCTTTGCCCTGGGTTACCTAATTTCAAAAAAAAAAAAAAAAGAAAGAAAGAAAGAAAAGAATTTAGAGATTTTATAATGACTTACATGGTGCAAAATAATTTTGACTGGTGCCTAGTTTATCTTATCTAGGTCCTTCTGACCAATTCAGAGCAGAGAGAAATCCATAAATATTTTAGTTTTAAATTTCCAACCTGAAGGATATAATTCATACTTCAACAAAGAGTGCACATTCACCCACATATGGTACTCCAGGCTATTTATGTGTCCTGGCTGCTGGGCAGAGCTGAGATGATGGCTGGCCAAGTGTCCCACAGAGCTGACCAGGGTGGGAGAAATATGGAGGGTTCTGCAGACATATTTCTGTATGGAAGAGATACAGAGGGTTTTGCAGGACAGATGTGTGCTTAGAAAGAGGCTGCCCAGGCTGTTGTGCTTTCTACCCATGCTAATCAAGTGCCATTGCATCTTTAGAATGATTCTTTTTATCAGTGAGATTCACCCACCCAAATGATCCTGCAGATTAACTGGAAGCATAGACTTTTCTGCTGCTCCTAAAACCATGGGATCATTTGGAATCTTAAATACTGCAAGAGGTGGGGCCCACACCATCAACCCAGACAGGCAAGGGGCATGTTCAAGGAGAGAAATGAAAACAGAAGAGGTTTGGCCCCAAAATACCTGTAGATAATTATACACTCAAAGTTGGCGTAGGATCCAGATATTGACAGACTTTGGGACAAGAATACTTTAGCTTATGGGGAGGAAATGTTGAACAGAGAAGTCCTGAGTGAGAGGTGATGATCGCTCCAGATTGCTTGGTGAATTATATCAGTTAAATCAGTCCTGCTCTTGTGATTACAATAGTGTTTTTCTCCAGCAGCTGGAGTCAAAAGGACCTTGGAAACAAGGGGAGGAAACAACTGAAATGTGGCATGAAAAAAATAATAATCCAGGCAAATACACCTAGGGGAATAAAAATCACAACGTGGTAAAAGGTCTGAAATTACACTTTGCCAGGAGAACCGGGAAGAGGGGCCAATGGAACAGGACTGTGTGCGTGGCAGATCACCAAATGCTATTGCTGCAAGCCATGTGGGTCCTGTGGACAAGGCGAAGACTGAATTTACCTTCCCCAGGAAGGGTGGGCAGGACCAGGTTGAAGGTGCTATTTATGGGTTTACATCTTTAAAAAAAAAAATTTTTTTTAAGGATAAAGAAAGAATTATAAGAAATTCAATACATGACAAATAGGAAAAGTTGATGGAATTTTCCCTTGAGAAAATAAATAACAAAAAAAGGTTGGTAAGTCATAGTAAATAAAGAGAAAGTAGAGTTTGAAAGTTAGTAAAAATGGGAGAAGAGTTCAAAATGTTGTTTATATAAAGCTACTTCTCTGGAGAGTACAAAAATCACTTCACCTATTTGGGCCTTAGTTTCTCCAGTGTTAAAGGAGGGTTATGGATAATGGTATTGTTGGGTCTTTCCTTCTCTAGTGCCAAATATGTAAGCCCCAATGCAGTTTTTAAATTTCAGCTTCCAAATCTGACTCCAATCTCATTTGCAGAGTTCGTCTCTGACATAGATCCTGTTTTACTAATCTGGCCCCTTTCCTCATGTCCCCAAAATGTTATCTATTATAGCATGTGCTCAGGAACAGCACCTTTGCCTTTTTATACATTGAAGGATGAAGATGGTAGAGAGAATGACCTGGAATACTGTGTCCCTGGCCCCTGGCTCTGGCTCCCCTGATCAGACACAGGGTGTTGTTCTAATCTATTAGAGTTGGGGGAGATTAGGCTATTCTTGAGGTTCTTTCCATCTATTCTGGTATCTCTTTGGTTCTTGGGCCTTCAAATAAGTTCTCATCTATTATATGTCTCTTATCTAGGACAGGTCAACCACAGGGTAGAAAAAACACGTGGTCTCCTGCATTCCAGTTCTCCTTTCACATAAACTACAACTAAGACATCATAGGCAGAAATTAAAAAGTGCATGATTCAAAAGAAAATATTAGCAAGATACTAAAAGACAAAGAACTTCCTACGTAGGTAGCCCAGTCCATCATGGACCAGTCCTCTGGGAAACAAGGAAGAAGAGGCACTCTACATGGAGACACTTGAAATGAGATTTGAGAGAAGCCAGAAAGAAGAGTCAATGATTGACCACACATACCCTTCCAGTGCTTGGAGGACCTGGACCCATACATTTCTACATCTCCAATGTCAATTGCAGGCACCTCTGGCTAGTGCCGACCTAAAGACCGCTAGAGATATCCTGGCAGCTCCTCCCAACAGTTTTCTGGTGCTCCTGTTCTCCATGCCATCCCTGCAGCCTGCAGGCCACTCCACACCCTGCATTCCTGCCAGGTGTCCTGTCAGGCAAAGCTGGTTTATTTGAGGTCATGCTGGCAGCTAAGCCCGAGAGCCTGCTGCCTATGCTGTTAACCTTGCCAAGTTGAGCTGCATCTATTTTTTTTTTCCTCAATCATTCCTAGAAATATCAATTCTGGAAAACTGTTTTCCCACATAAGGTTTTGGCAGCCAATCCTCAGCAGTTACCTCATTCTTTGCTCTGCTGCCATCTGAGAGAGTGTACCAGGAAAAACAGTGCACCTGTAGGCAGAACGAATGCACAGAGGGTGAAGGATTGGATACACTCTTCATCTTGACAGGCTTATGGAAGAAGGTCTCCATGGAGTTAAAGAATGTTAATGCTGCCAGAGACCTGAAACTCTGCCTAACCCAGCTCTGTAGTTTCACGTGCAAGAAAACTGGGCCAAAGGAAATTTCTTTTGCAGATTATAACTAAAGATATTTGTAAATAGATAAATGAACATATGAATGGATAAAGGAATGAAAGAGAGAAAGAAAAAGAGTTTTCAGAAATGAAAGAGGGAGGATAGCAAGTGCATTGTGGAGCAAGCATAAAACAAGACCAAACAAAGAACAAGAGATGAGAGATCTTTGTCACAAGGTGCCCCCATTTGTTCAGGCTGCTATAACAGAACACCACAGACTCGATGACATGTCAGCAACAGAAATCTGTTTCTCACAGTTCTGGAGGCTTGCAAGTGCAGGATCAAGGCATCTGCAGATTCTGTGAATGATGAGTCCTGCTTCCTGGTTCATGAATGGGCATCTTCTGCCTGTGTCCTCACAAGGCAGAAGGGACAAGAGAACATTCTGGGGTCACTTTTGTAAAGGCATTAGTCCCATTCTTGGGGGCTCCATCCTCATGACCTAATGATCTCCCCTGAAGGCCGGACTCTCCACTTCCACCATGTTGGGGATTAGATTTCACCATGTGAACTGGATACGGACCACTCACTCAGTCCCTAACACTAAGTATACCTACACTCCTCCCCTGCTTTTCTCAGGTCAAAATGCAGCCACTGGTCATCATTCCTTATTTTAGGTCCAGGCAGCATTTTCTGAAAATAAACTGTTCACGACTCTTCTATATTATTGACAATGAATCATAAACGGAGAGCTAGAGAGAGTCTTAGGAAGCATATGGTCATATCCTCATATTTTAGACATGAGAGACTAAGACTTGAAAAAAAAAAAAAGTGAAACAGCTTTCCCAGAATATCCAATCGCCATGGGATGGTCACAAAAAGAAAAGGCGATACAAACAGACCCTGATCTACTTGTCCTTGAGCATTCTTTTCCCTCCTGAAATAAATCCAAACCATGTGCGAGCACACACGCACACCCGTGCATCCATACCTACTGCAGGTATAAAGAGTTGCTAAATATACTACTTCAACAGCTGGGATTTTACAAGTTGACTTTTTACAAGGTGTTTGTGGTTTCTTAAAATGTGTTAGGTTTCTCTTCTCTTTTCTTCCTCAGATTCTTAAATTTAACGTAGAATTTAAACACGAAAAGGCTGACATGGTCAAGACAGTTTCTGCAGGGTTTCCTGCGTAATGGCAAACCCAAGTCACGGACGATGAATGCAAGCTTGATTGAGTGTGATGCCAAACCCTCACTTGGTGAAATAATGTTCAGATAAGGTCACCAGAAGGCACTTCAATCCCCAGGGGCCCTGCTGAAGATGCTCTGCTGGGTATCAAACTCTGCACCTAATTAGAGGGAATTCCCTTTGAAGTCAGTGGGAACTAGAAATAGAGGCCAGCTCCTCGGCAAACTTGAGGAGCTAGTTACGCTGCCACTCACTGCCACTCACTGGGCCTTGGCTGGTGAGAAGTTACTGGAGAGGTGATTTAGCTCAGGGAATCTATGATACACACCTCCACGCAGTGGGGAATGAGCTCATCCAGGAAAGTAGACACTGAGAAAACTAAGGGATAGCCTGCAGGCATTCAGTAGGCCTCACCGAGGGGGCCTCCTTGTCTGCAAAGCTGCTCTGGCTTTCCCCCTCTGGCAACCCTTAGCTCATCAGCAGCACAAACACCCACCACATAGGAATGGGCTAAGAACAAGTTGGACGCTATGCTAGAGACCTCGCTCGAGGGGTGGACAATCTGATAAGAGAACCATGACATGTACACAAAAGGCTAAATAATTATACACCTAGCATAACCAAAGCATCAAGGAAACTGGTGGAGCAATGAATAATTATGGAGTTAAGAGAAGGGCAGTGCGGTAAATTACAATGAATGCTGCCGCCCTTCCCTCTCTGATGGAATCTAAATCCTTTTCCACATTTGAATCTTATATGCCATTATATAGGGAAGTTTTATAGCCCACTCACATTATAATAAGGAAGGAGAAGAAAGGAGAAGAATCCAGCACACTGAGTAGGAATCTGAATTCCCAAATACAGGTTGAGCACCTACAATGTGGGATCAGTTCAGGGTTTAAAAAACAACAAAACATAACGCACAGTGGGGGAGCTGGGTCCCTGCCTACTAGTTAAATTCCAGTTGAAAAGCCAGGAGGGATTTGTTAGTAGAACCCACAAGTGTCATAGGCAAACGTGAGCAGAGTCAGGTCAAGGCCCAGGAGCAGAACAATGAGAGAGAACACAGTTACCGTCAAAGAAAAGCGCAGCCTTGTAAAGAGTTACAGATGTGACTAGAGATATAGACAGAGTAGAGTAGACAACTATTAAAACACTAAAAATGGTATAAATGGAAGGGGCAACGGGATGCTATCTAAAAGGTGGCAAGGACCTCACAAGGGTTAACCAAAGATGAGAAAGATGCGAATCAAGCAGTACCAGAAAGAGAAAGGAGATCTGCTCTGGCCCAAACCACACACATTATATATAGTAAAGCCTCAAAAAAAAAAAAAAAAAAAAACTTATTTTAACCTGTTTTTGCTCCCCGTATGCTGAGGACATCCCCTCCATCCCAGTGGGAAAAATGGATGCCGGAATCTGACACCCAGTTGAGACTTAGGAATGAATATTTAACAAACTGTGCCCCTTGGTGTTGTGGAGGTGATCCTAATAACAGAATCCACCCTCAGAGATCCTGCTCATATAAGATAAGCCATACCCAGGAATGGCTTCTCAGCAGAAATGTCCAAAGTGAGACGAGAGCAAAACTCAAATCCTACAGTAAAATAGTAATTTGTTTACAAGAAAGGAAATATCTGCCTCCATAGATCTTGAAGAAAGATTTAGGACTAAGAGAACAATGAATTGCAGAGTTAAAAAATCGTGTCTCAAAATTGTGATAGCTTAGTCCCCATGAGCCTCAATTAACTCAAAGATGATTAGTCCTTGCTCAGCATGTATAGGTGACTCGATTTTTTTAAAAAATAAACTTTCCCTGGGTTGTTTGATTTCTCAAAATAGCTATATTTTAAGTAGAAGGATGAAATGCCACAAAGGTGTACCTGGATATGGAATGTTTTCACATTTCCTCACATCCGTAAACCAAAACACAATTCATGAAAAAGTGCACTTTCCAGTTCAGTGATGCAAAACTTTGGCTGCAGCCGGGGGCAATGAGGCATACCTATAATCCCAGCTATTCAGGAGGTTGAGACAGGAGGATCACACATTCAAGGCCAATCTGGGCAATTTAGAGAGCTCCTGTCTCAAAACAAATAAATAAAAAGATCTGGGGATGTTGTTCACATGTGTAAGGCCCTGGGCTCAACCACCAGTACCAACAGAAAAAACAAAGCTTTAGGGGTTCCTCGCCCATGGTTTGTACTGCAGGGTTCTGGAGGCAGCATGTGAAGGAGAAGGATACAGCATCTGTGCTTCCAGCTCTGCATTCGAATCCTGGTTCTGTCGCTAAATCGTACTCAAAAATAGTTAATAATTGTTGAATTAAGTGATATCACTGTCCCCACTTTATAGATGAGAAAACTGGGAGAAAGAGAATTTGGCAACTTGTTCAAGGTCACAGTAAGTCATGGAGCCAGAATTTGATTCAATTTCTGTGTCATATCTCTTAATTTTTAGGACATTACCTCTTCCTCTTGGATTCAAGAGACAGACTTGATTTCCTCATCAATAGTATGAAAAATATGCTATCTATCTTGCAAAGCTGATGGAAGAATTAAATGATGTAGTACATGTAAAATGTTCTTGGTCCATAGCATGTGCTCATGAAAGTAGCTATTACTATATTTAATAGGTGATTGTTTTTATAATTTCTAAGACTTCACTGACAAAATGATTACTCTTTAAGTCATGTAGCTACACTTGCATCAATAAAAATAAACATATTGGTTCTAGTTTTTCATTAAAAAGAGAATCATTGTTCCCATTGAACTTCTTTCACCTATGTATTTTGAGAATAAAGTCAAATTCTGAAAGGCAATTAATTACAGTTTGGCTTTAGTCAGGGACTATTTAAAAAAAAAAAAAAAGTCAACAAGACTATATGAACCTTGGCCACAACCTTATAATCTAAATAACCAAAAAGATAAGCTATGAATGATCACATCATTTACCAGAAATATGGGTCCCTCACATATATGAGTTGGCTGGTTTGGGATCAAATTTTAAGGCCTGACACTCTGACTCTCTTTCTTTCCTTCTTCTTTGCCAAAAGAGACCAGAGTTTATTCAGGAGATACATGGCCATAGTCTCCTATCACAAGCCCTAGGTAGTGAATCATGATTGACTTATGCTAGTGGTAATTCCGTGCCAGTGATTAGTTTAACAATGGATTCTTGATAGGAAGCTTGATAGGAAGTCTGTGAGGGACTTTGGGAAAAGGTCTTTCACTCTCAAGAATAAACATTCCAGGAGGAACTTCCCTGCTTGCCTTTGTATTTGACCCTTAGAACTACATGACTAGCTTGAGATCCTAAGGAGAACCATTGTGAGATGATAGATCAATATCTCAATAATCAAAAATGATCAACCACTATGAGCGAAAGAATGGCAACAAGAGTCCTCCACTAGCCACTGAAGGTAATAATTAGCCTTACATATTCTCTAATGAGAAGCCCTCCAGACTTGTTAGTGAACTACTTAATTTACTCATTGTTTAAGCTATTTGGAGTTAAATGAATCGTTATCTGAAGCTAAATGTATCTTAAGTAATATCTAAACCCAGGAATTTAGGCTTGGTTAAGCCTAGGGAGTCCAAGATAACAGATGGTCCACCATGATTGATTCTGTGATTCCTACCCAAGGCATCTGACTGAAGGAGTGGAGGGAGAAGCAACAGGGTTAAGAAAGGGGAGGCACTGAGGATGTGGGAGAGACACTCTCATCCTACCATCTTCCTCATACAGACAGCTCCCTCCCACACTCATTCCCCTCATCCTGAGCCACTCCTCTCCCACCTTAGTTCACTGATGCTAAATTACTCATAGGTATCCCCATAATGTTGCAGTGGAGCTTCAGACTCAGATGCAGTCCCGAAAACTGCTCCCGAATGGCACATCTCCTAAAAACTCATGTATTTGCTGAGACACCCCTTCTCTCTCCATATATGCAAACACAAGGCAGCCTACCCTACTGGCTTCCACAGGACTGGCAAGACCTAGAAAGCAGTTCAGTCAGATAGGACTAGGGATGGATGAGCTGCCTACAAGCCACTTGGTGTATCTCTGACAATCTGAGCATCAGCATAAGAAACTGTTGCCTGAGTGGGCACAGCCATGGACAGGAAAGTACACGGGAGCTTCTTGGAGCTACCAAGTGAAAGTCAGGGAAAAGAAGAGACTGACAGTAACAGCCTCCATTTATCAAGAGCAGCTGGATGGTTGTGTGAGCAGCTGTTCTCTTCCACTACTGACAGGCAGCAGGATTATATCTGGGAACAAAAATCCCCACAGTTTGGTTTCTGAGAATAAAAACATACTACAGTAGAATATAAAAAGTTTCACTGGAGACTTTTTGTGTTTCTTATCAAACTACATATAGTTTGATAATGTAGTTTAATATATATTATGTAAGATATACATATGTATTGTATACATGTGTACATATGCATATAGAGAAAGATGAATAGATGGTGAGGAAGAGAGGGACACTACACATTTGTAAAATGGAAGGAACAATACTTAAATATAGTCCTGCCCAGAGATAGCCAAGTTACTCTCCCTCCCTAGTAATCTGTGATAGGCTGTTTCCTAAGGACACATTCCAGCCCCATCTCATCAATGATTATTGTCATCACGAATTATTCTTGCACTGGTTAGTCAATTCCTTTCTTCACAGGCTGGACTAAAGAACTCACCCTGCAGTTTCAACTGCACTTCTTCCTTACCACCACTTCTCATGTCCTCTTTGTTTCCCTGGGTCTCCGATTTCATCCCTTCCCCTCTCCTCTTAATCCATCATTCTTTGTGAGACACTGCTGGCTGAGCACTGCACAATAGGCCTTGTCTCACCCTATTTACCATGCCCATTAAATCTATTAGTCTCAGTACACCATCGGCTTTTAAAAGTGCCCCTTTCACAGGCCCCCTTCTTACCTGTTCTAATGACATTGTTCCCTCTCCCACTGCCCTTTGAACACTCATGTCATTAAGCTCCAATTTCACTTTGCTTTTGATAATGACAAGATGGCTGCCCTCTCTAATCTTACTCTGGAGCCTAACAGAGAGACCTTCACTGCAGCAGCCACAAGAGATACCTATTGATTGCTCCCTTTGCTTCTTCTTCCCTCAAGGTCCCAGAGCTGCTGTTAGTGTGAGTGGCCCATTCCCCACAGCAAGACCGATGTCATTCGTGCACAGCCTAAGCTAGTTCACATAGGCTGTTTTAATTGGTCATTCCCATTCACACAGGAAGAGCTGACTGGCTTCCAGTCCTTTCTCCCTTGCTCCGACTAAACATTCTGCTCAGATGTTTAACTCCCATTTGTGCCATCAAATATCCACTTACAGAGTGTATTTTAACCGCCAGGTTCTGAGCTAGGTATTAGGGAGAGAAGAGAGATTTAGTCCCCTCCACAAGGAGATTCCCACCTGGGTGCCAAGAAAGGGGGACAACAGACCTGCCAACCGATGATTTCAAGTCAAAGACCTAAGCATTTTATCCAGGCCAGAGGGAATCGACTCACACCAACTTCTGTTTTGTTGCTGCACAAAAATAAGGAGAATATGTGCAAAGCAGAGTTCAAGCATACTTCATCAAAGTAAGGATGTGTGTGGGTTCAAAACCAAGGTCAAACACAAATTAGAAAATCTTAAAGCAATCCATCTGTGGCTTCAACAGAGCTTTGGGTCCACAGCTCTGAAGGCTAAAACCAGGAGCAACACTTTTCAGGGCTATTGTGCGTATGAAATGGAACCAATCCCTGGGAGGTGGTTAGCCCAGCACCTGCCATAAATGTACATTGATGTGAAAAGTTATTTTTCACTTTTTCCAGAAATCCTGATTTTTTTTTTTTTTTGAGGCCCAGTATCTATCATTGAAACTGTTTCCCCTAGTAACATGTAACTGGTGATTTCTTTTTCTTTTTCTTTTTCTTTTTTTCTTTCCTAGGAGGGTGTGTTTATTTAAATGAATGTGTGAGCAGATTGGCTTCCACTGCACCTGGTTTGAGGCAGCTCCATTAATTCATCACCAGCACCTACCTCTGGAGACATGACGCCCATCAGATTTGGGGCACAGGGAATCAGAGTCTCTTCTGGGAATTTGTTCATGTCATAAAATGGAGCTGGATTTATTTCCATTGACAGTCTCTCTCAAGGGGAGCCCAGAAGTTGAACAGCAAGGGTGTCCCAGGTCAGGAGAGAGCCGCATGAATAGACTTTCTACGAAGGCCTCACATCAACTGCCTGAGAAGTGAAGGCCCTAAACCCAGCTCCTGCTGCATTTCATTGTGACAGAAGACCCCCACTTTCACCCCAAGGCAAGGGGGTCTTTCAAAAGTGCTCTCCACATATTACCACCCCGATGACAGCACAGTATCAACTGAAGAGCAGGGAAAAACAATTATTGAGCCATGTACAGACCACCCCAGAATTTTTAATTATAGATCATACAAGGAAAATATAAGTTCTTTTGTTTTGCCTGTATTCAAGATAATCTTATCAGGATTGTCAGGAAAGAATAACACTGTAGTCAGAAGAATATTCAATGCCCCTTCAGGCACTTTTCAGAATTCAGGGTGTTGGCACATATTTAAAAACCAAATACAGAAAAAAAAAAAAAAAATGCATAACTTTAGAGAGCTCAGGTGCTAAATTAGCAGAAGCCCGGAGAAAGAATGAGTCAGGGAAATGCTTCCCCAGAATGCAACCTAGCCTTTAGCCCCAACTTTTCCAACTCTTGTCAATGCACTGGAGTAGGGTGTTGATGTTAAAATCATCTGACAACTTGTAACTCAACCATAAGCAGTTAGGCACAAGCTACAAGTGTCTATTTTTACACACTAGCAGCAATTCCCTCAGGAGCCCCAGCCTTCCTTCCAGCCAACTCTTCAGTCATCCCCTAGAACCATTCCCTCCTATGGATGCTCCATTCTCCTGTTGGATGCCTTTAGAAAGTTGCTTTCCAGTTCCTAATTACCTCAAGCAGCTGCCTAATGCAGCTTCCAGGCTCAAGCCACTGTGGAGTATCCATTTTCACACTCAGCACTATCACTGACTGGTGTGGAGAGAGGGATTGCTTCTGTGCCTGTCAGGAAAACAGCAGCCCTGGTATTTGTTGGCCTCCCAGGAAACTAGGATGCCCTGCAATTGTGCACAGGACTTTCCCCAGGGATTCTGGCTGATGAGCCCTTAGGCACACCAAGAGGAACAGCTTGACTCTGCCCTCTGTTCTCCTTGGCAGGGGTTATGTCATTTGCTGAAGTGCCATCATCAACAGATTATATACATTGCCTACAGAAAACATCTTATAAGCCAAAAGTAGTTAACAACAAACACCATTAACACAACACTAACTCAACACAGCATTAACTCGACAATAACTCTAGGTAATAACACAGTGCCCAGTTCCAAAACCATGCCCAATGTACTTCAGGAAATATTCTAGTTATAAAAAGCACTCACAAAAGGCTTGTGAAGCAATTGGGTTGGTTGCCTGATTGGTCTGGAATCAATCTATTAAATACTATGAAAAACATATCTTTATATAAGTGGGTGGGATTTTCACAGCAATGTCTTTTGCCTCCAGGGTAATTACCTTGCCTGTGTCTTACAGAAGGAAAGATGCTATCACTGATGAACTTTTGTGTACCAGGAAGAATGAAAAGGCGGTTGGAAAGAAGAAAGGGAGGAAGGAGGGAGGGAGGGAGGGAGGGAAGAAAAAAGGGAATACTTAGAGAAAAAAGAAAGATATCCTCATGGAATTTGGCTTTTATCATTTAAGGAAAAGCAGGATTCACCTATATTGTTGGTGGAAATTTATAGCCAGGTGCCATTTTAATTTGAGATTTGTTTTTAAAGAGTGTCCAACAATTCATTGTTATTGTTTTGTTTCAAGCTCACTCTTCATCTACCTCTTCTCCTTGTTTCACTAATACTTTCAGAAAACAGTCCACTTTCAGTAGAAAGTGTTGAAAGAAGGTAGATTCTTTAATGAGAACAAGTATGCAAAATGGATTTTTCCAATTTGGGAAAATAAATAACCTGAATGCCACCATTTCTCCTTTAAGATCATTTTAGTCAGCTGTTTTGTGCTGTGACTAAAAGATTTGACCAGAACAACTTTCGGGGAAGAAAGTTTATTTGAGGGCTCATGGTTTCAGAGGTCTTAGTGCATAAAAGGCCAGCTCCATTTCTCAGGGCCTGAGGTGAGGCTGAACATCATGGCGGAAGAGTGTGGCAGAGAAGAGCACCTCACATGATGATCAGAGGAGAGAGAGAGAGAGAGAGAGAGAGAGAGAGAGAGAGAGAGAGAGAGAAAAACTCCACTCACCAGATACAAATATATACCTCAAAGCTACACTCCCAATGAACCACTTCCTCCAGCCACACCACACCTGCCTCCAGTTACCACTCAGTTAATCCCATCAGAGATTAATTCACTGATTAGGTTCAGACTATAACCAAATCATTTCTCCTCTGAACCTTCTTGCATTGTCTCATATCTGAGCTTCTGGGAGACACCTCATATCTAAACCATAATAAAAGTATTTATTAGGACCTTCCAAAATTAAGTTCCCTTTGATGGGTAATTTGAGGTGACTCTGACTTTGTGGACTTTGTCAGAAGATAAAGAGGCCTAAAGTAGCTTACCCTTCCTTGGAAATACCTATATTGACCTTATATCACCAAAGAGCTCACTTTGCTTTGGGAAGGTTTCCCAACCCTGGATTTCCCAACATTCATCTTTTCAATGATTTTTTTAGGATGACCTGAACGCTAAGGCCCTTGGGAACCCATATAACAATGAGATGGAAAAAAGATTTAAGCTTTTTGCTGAAAGATCTGAGTTCAAGACCTGATGCTTCTATTCAAGATGGGCAAGATGTTTTAATCTTCTTGAGACTGAAGAAGACTTCATCATAACATGAAGGACCAGAACTAATATCTCTCATCTTCCCCTCAGTTGTTCTCTATGATTCCTCACTAAGGTACCACAGATGGTGTAGCCAGGTAAAAAAGAGGAACAGAGATAAGAATCCATGCAGTACCATGGGTACTGAGCAACTACCAGTATGTTGACTTTTCTGTTATTCTTTTATCAGATTTTCACCAAGGGGGTAGGATGATTCACAGGAAAATAAGATTCAAAACACTGTTAATAGGTAGTAGGAGCTTAGTTACTTGAACTGAGGAGACCAAATGTGTTTTCCAAAGGCCCTCAATCATGACAGAATTGATTCTCTTTTCCATGAAAGGATGAAATTACTCACAAATACCTCTAAGATGCACACTTTGGATGGTCTTCAGAGTGCTGATGGATTTGTGATATGATTTTCTCCTGCTATGACCACTGATATGTAGCTGAGAAACACCTACCCAACACTAGGGCCAACTGCTACAGAGTGGACAAGGCTAAATATCTGAAGCTACAGTATCTTCAGCTGAGGTTCCATTAGCATTGGACACTTCATATAGCAGAAGACCATGTAGATTCATGAGGGAAGGACATAGAGACAAAGACAAGAGCAGGAGAGAGCAGAATATTTGGCCTCTTAAAGATTAAGGAAGCACTTTCTTTTATATTTATCTGTTAAATTCTCTTTTTACCTTAAAACTTTTACATTTTCTACCCATAAATACCCCATCTTGTTCACCCAGTGAAAGAATAATAAATGGTGTCTTGGCTTTTTTATTTTTGTTTGTTGAATATTCATATATATACCTATGTGTATATATTTATTTCCATACTGAATGTTGAACCCACTGAGCTATATTCCCAGCTCTATTTATTTATGTATTTATTATTTATATTTTGAGACATGATCTTCCTTGAATTGCCTAGGCTGGCTTCAAACTTGCAATCCTCCTGTTTCAGCCTCCCAAGTAGCTGGAATTACATGTTTGCATCACTGCACTCAGCTGAATATTTTAAATTAAATCAGTTCACCAATATTCAAGATTTTCTACTATGTCCAGCATGTGAGTACTTCCCTGTCCCTTGTAATTGAGCAGACACATTCTATTTGTTGTGTCAATGGAATGTGAACAAAAATAATGTATATTGCTTTGGGGCAATATGCATTCAGACAGACAATTTTTGTAAACTTCCTTCTTCCTACCAATGTGATTAGCAAATCACCAGACATTGGAGGTTGCATCAGCCTGGCTCCAAACTGGGGTAAAAGAAAAGAAAAAGAAAAACTTGTAATAGGGCTCCAGCTGACAACAATAAACAATAAATAATACTTTGTACTTTGAGCCATTAAAATTTGGGGGTTCTTCTTATTGCAGCATAACTTAGCTTAACCTGACTGACACATGTTGTTGTTATTGGTTGTGATTAACTAAAGGCTATCAAACACTGTTGTTTAGAGCAAAATTTTGCAAAACATAAAATTTCTATGATTTAAACAAATAAATGGTTTTGCAGAGTTCTATTCACGGGGAGGTTTAAATGATCTTTTGTTGAATGTAAGAGTTTGTCAGTTGTAGCTTCATCTAAGCGGAATTTTCTGTACATTTACAGCACACTACTTCTGAGAGAAAATGTTGATTAGAAAAAATGGAGAAGTACTTTTGCCCTCATCATGATATTTTTTCAAGGATTACTATTAGTGAATAACTTTTATGAATATATAACAGCTGTATACTTGCCAGAAACAGATACTAGCAAAATAAAATTATTGTTGTCATGATTATTTTATCATCTCCAATACCCTGCAGCTAAACTCTCCATGATTTTTAACATCAAATAAAATTTAATCAGTTCAAAGCAGGTTTATAAACCTAATGATCTTATGTAGTTGAATCCATAGAAATAACTTGACTGATCTGAAAATATTTTTTAGTTGAGCATTTTTAGCTGAAGAAAGGAATTAAAGATAGGAGAATGTAGAGACAAACAAATACTGCCTAGCCTTTCCTTAACAAAGCCTCATCCAGCTGTTGGCATCCAGAGCAATAACATAATCACTAATTCACCCTCCATTCCATCCCCTGTGTTCTGGAAACATCCTGGCAGAGGTTTAATATTCATCATTTCTTAATCTGGCAAAAATCCTCTCCTAAACTTGAAGTTCTGCCCAATAGAAGAAAAGTCAAGAACAGAAATGTTTTCATTCTTCAAACTTGTTGAGTGGTCAACAGAGAACCTGGACTAGAAATGGCCTGCTAGATTACTTCCCCAGCACTTCTGTGACAAGGAAAGAACTGGACAAGGACAGATCCAAGCAGAGAAGAGAGCACTGTGCTAATTTCCTCCTGTTTTTCTCTTTCTAACCATATGAGTAAGCATATGAACACCATACTTTGAACAGGCTTAGAGGCTATGACAGCCTATTATTGGCACACATTAATTCCAGTATAAAATAAACATTAAACCCAGTATAAAATAATAAAGTAAGATTTATTTCCATCATTTCTTAACAAATCATTTTTTTTCCATTATTTGTAATAAAGAATCAAAGGGCTCCTTTTTTCATCATTTCTCTTTTTTTTCTACTGTTGTTTTTATGTCTAAAAATCATTGGTCATAAAAAGCAGCTGTCCCCATAACATTCTTCTCTGCTCCATCTTAATCACAGGCATATAGAGTAATGTTGTTTAAATCAACATATATATAATAATCTCATTTAGTTTCCAAAATAAAGAGTAAGCATAGAACTGTAAACTGGAGAAAAGAAATGACTCAGCCTTCAACTATGCCAAACATTGTTTACTATTTCTCAGTCTTTTCCTGTAGATAAATACATGTTAAGTATTTCTGATTTCCACTTTCTGTATCAGATTTTTTGAAATTGTCCACGTGTGCACTAAAATAAATAGTGCCTTACCACAGTCATTCTGGTTGCAAAATTCTAAGACCAGTTCACTGAGCATGCAGCTCATGACAAATTAATTGGAAGGTGACATATTTTTACTTCTTTACGTCATTAAATAATAAAATCTCAATATAGGGGAAAACAAAATATATTCTTATTTAAAGCTAGGTTTGATATAGACTGCTAATCCCAGCTACTCAGGAGCTGAGGCAAGAGGATGGCAAATTCAAGGCCAGCCTGGGCAACTTAGTGAGAACCTGTCTCAATCATAAACTTTAAAAAGGGCTGGGGATGTAGTTCAGTGATACAGTGTCCCTGGATTTAATCCTTAGTAGTTCAAAAAATAAATAAATAAACAAAATAAAGCTAGGTTTTCTGGTTAATTAAAACAGAATCAAATATTCCCAATTATTTTAAGCCTTAGTATGAAGCACTTCTTTCATATTTGGGTTTTTTTTTTTTTCTTTTAATGTTTATAAAGAATTTTTTAAGGTGAATTAACATTTTCCTATTATTTCTATTATAGTAAATTAATGTTATTGTACATAATTCATCCTCTTGTATAATGCAGGGGCTCCAGACAGAACAATCCATAAAAACATAGGTGAGAAAGAGACAGCAAAGATTTAGGACAGCTGTTCTCACCGAAATTTGGGGTCAATGTGGAAAATTCATCCAGAAGATTTTTTTTTTTTTCTCAAACCACAAATGTCCATTTTAACTCAAGATTCTGGAATATATGTGGTCTGAAAAAACTACTCTGGTGATTTCAAGATTCTGTGTTTTTAAGAGATTGTGTAACTCTTTGAACACAACTGAAATTTATGTTTGTGTTTACTAACATTTGGATACTGAATTGCTTGCTTTCTTCTAAAAATCGTATGCAGTGACAAAAAATCGAATTACTTTGGAGAATTCATCCATTGAGTTCTTAGTTAAGGCCTTAATTGCATAGCTAGCTCTGCTTTTCTGTCTATACAGGAAAACATACCTTCTTTGTCTTTCACCAAACTGGGCCTCGTGAGTTACCTATCTCCACCAAACAAGTCTGCCTTGTATCTCACCGCCTTCACTGTAGCCTGCCAGAATAAAACAGCAGCCTGTGGACCAGTCTAAAACACAGAGAAGGAAATGGCTCTATTAAGAAAGAGATTAAAGCATCAGACTTTGCAAACTAGGCTAAAGCCCCAAACCACAAGATTATCTTGATGCATATGATTGGGAAGGACTAATTAGAAGAGAGGATGTCATTTTATTTTCTAACCAGCCCTCTCTGATCTGAAGCCATGCCGCCTCCTCACTTGTTACCTAGCAACCCTCCTTTGTATATGTAAGGTTACTCTATTCCTACATTGTTATTCAATTTATTTGCCATTTTAAGTGTCTTGATTCTCTTTAGGACTATTCCACCCTGTTGTGTTGGCCTTAGGCTCGAAATACCAGAGGGCAGTCTATTGCATGGATGCAAAAAGTCCTTATGTAGCCCACTGCCATCTATAGATTGGTGCTAAATAAATACTGTAGATTTCATCTTGGTCTACGTAATTATAGCAGAGCCCTCCCCAACTGCAACCCCAGCCAACCACCCTCTGCCCAACCCAGAAATTTCTGTTATTGCTTTTATCTTGATTGAAAGAATATAAGCAGGACTGGTTTCTTTTAATTCAGTGGAAAAAATGACTGTCAATTTAAACATTAACCGGTGTCCAACCTAATCACAAAGCTAAAAACAGAATTCGTTTCTGCACATAGCAGTTTCTCAGAAAATCACCACCCAACTAAACTTCAAGATTTCACCTAAACCCTAGCAATATGTAAATAGGTAATCAGCCACATTTGGAAGCGTATTTTTTAATCAGGTAGTTTAGATGCACAATCACCTCCAAATCAAACTGCCATTAGGGGCCATTAACTCTTGAAGGCAGGAAACTCAGTTGGCAGCCAGAATTCTATCAGAGATACAGGAATGTTGTCTCCACCTTTAATTCTGTAGAACCCCGGGCTTGCACTTATCTTCCAGCTGCCTCAGGTTTTTTTTTTTTTTTTTTTTTTTTTTTTTTTTTTTTTTTTTTTTTTTTTTTCTCTCCTTAAAAAGAGAATTGTGATTCTTTCCTAGTGCTAGATAAGACTTAGGAGGCTTAACACAACAATGAACGCACAGCACTTGAGTTCTTAGAAAAGGGCTGTTGCCTCTTAACTGTCCTGTTTACCCCTTAGTGAGTCACTTGAGAATTGCTCCTCACACCAAAAAGTCTAAATATCTCCCAAAGATCAAACTCCAGTATATTCTAATGTATAATATCTAACACACAATCTAATATACACACGGATGATACAATTTGCTCAGAGCAATTGCACTGTATCATTCATTCTAAAATAGCTCCCATCACAAGAACCTACATTCTCATTCATTGCAATAGCCAAATAATTCCAAATTCTTCACTGCCATTCTTTTGGGGGTTATCCAGAAAAGGAATTTGAAAGCATTTGTTGTCTACCTCCTACTGTGCTGGTTGGGGGGATAATGGCAACAGGTGGACCTAAGTCCTAGGATATGAGACAGTGGGGTGTATGGCCTGCCAAATTTAGATAACTCAATTAAAACGGCCCCATTCACCCAGGCCAAGGGGGGAAAAAAATTGGAAGCTGGGGTAGGGCAGAGAGAGAGTGAGCACAGGTGACAGCAACTGTGGATTTTCTTCTCTGGGGTCATCAACTATGTTTATATTTCTATAGCATAACTGTGTTACCAGCTAGCATGGTTATTTTTGCCTTTGCTTCATCATTCAGTGCAAAAGGGCAGAGGTGAGTGCCTATAAATTCACACAGCTGCTAGCTGGGAGAGGCATTTGGAAAATAATTCAGTAACACAGGCCTTTATTTCACTGAAGAATTGTTGAGAAACATCCTCCTCTTAAACCAAGAGAGCACCCAGTCTTCTGCAAAACCTTCCCAGGTTAAAGCAAAACACATTTCTAGTTCTTGTGCCAGCCGGAGGTATGCAAAGATTTTTCTCAGCAGGAAGTCACTCATAGACATCACATGAATATTTAAACAATGGGAAGCCAGCAAAAAGATTCTTTCACACTGCAGGATGATAGTGACTTCTGAAATTATCACAATTATCATTCCATTATTGCAAAACAAATGACCTGATTTATTATGCTCTGCCTCTGCTCCTCTCTGGATCTCTTCCTAATATATTACACAACCGGTTACTTAGGCATTCTACACAAACAGCATTTGTATCGACTACTTCATTAATATTTTGATTATTATAAATCTCAGGAACTCAGTCCACATCCTTAGGCTAGAGTCAGCTCTTCCCCTGCCTCTCTCCCTGAAGAAGAGGATCAGAGTTTTACAGTGGGATGCAGAGGCTATGGAATTCAGGGAAATGAGTTAGCTCATCACATAACTCTCCCTTCTGAGAGGATGCTCCTCACTTAGATCCCACAGCAGAAAAGGCCCACAGCTCCTGAATCAGTAGCAAAAGGAGTTTACATTTAAGAGATCTAGGCAGAAATGCTATTCCCAACAGTGATTCCAGTGGTACCAGTTTTCTGGTTGCTTTCCCTTTAAGAAGAAAAGTTGAGAAAGAGAAGTCATGGAGGAATGATATCAGGTCATCAGATGTAAAGTAGCAGAGGCAATACTAAAAGCCGGGTCTTTCTTTCAGTCTTGTCCTCTTTTATATCGTGCCCTGTGAACCAACCCATCAGTAGGGTGAAGCAAATGTGTTTACCCTCTTAGCAAAACTCAGCAGAATCGTCACATCCCACCAGTGACACAGCAGGGCAAGAGAGGAATTCTGGGACTAGAAGTCAAACATCACACTTGGTAAAAGTAGATCGCGGTAACACGCATGTTGTAATGAGACAACTGATGAGCCATGAGTCAAATTCCCTCTACTACCACGGGAACATTATCACAGTTCAAAAGGCTTGAAAAAGAGCAGGTCTGCCATACGCTAATGACTTTAAATGGGCTGGTGTGTCAGGCGGCAGGTTGAAAAGAAAACGGGAAGTATTTTTCATGTGCTGTGTGTGTGTGTGTGTGTGTGTGTGTGTGTGTGTGTTGTGACGTGACTTAGCAAATGATTTTAAGCTCTACCCGTCCAGCAACGACTGTAATCAACCCTTTCCCCGTCTGGGTCTAATTTTTGCTCATGGGGCACAGTGTTACCATCTGCTCGCAAGGTGAATCTAAAACAGGTTGCTTCAGGTAAGCTACTAATGAAAGCTTTAAGATGATTTTTCCTGGCAACCCTGCCCAACCCTCTCTTTCTTTTCATTTATTTTCCCTACAACATCCTCCCAGAAAGTGAGGGAGAGGGGAAAGAAGGAAGAGGGAGGGAGGGAGGAAAGCAGGAGGAGGAGGGAGTGAGAAAGGGAAGGAAGGAAGGAGGGAGGGAGGGAAGGCAGGAAAAAAGGAAGGAAGGAAGGGGGTGAGGAGGGAAGGGGAACTGGAAGGGGAAGGGGAAGGGAAGGAAGAGTGTAGAATTATCAGGACTCCAAAAGCAACTGATCTGTTAGGGCCTGTGACATTTCTATTACAATAAGTATTTCTTGAACATCAGTATGAACAAACCTCAGTCTCAGCCCCCAGGGAAATACCAATATTGGAAAATACAGAGATCAAGAAGAATCAAGACAGATCATTTGAAGGAGGTCACTATGCACAGCTAAGTTAATATGATTTTGTTGATTGTTTATTAGAGAACTTCATCAGAACTATATCCAATAGATAAGAAGAGAGGAGCTAAGAGATCATTTCATCTGTGGTTAGGAAAGAAAAATCAGACCACCATTCAAGAACTATTTAGATAAAGATGAAAAGCATGACTCTTAGCTGTCTTCCAACTTCAATCACAGAAATAAACATAAGATGAAGTAACTAGAGAATTGAAGAAATTTGACCATTTGGCATATTCTTATCTCAGTAGACAATAGAGTCGGGTGGATCTTAAGGAAGGGGTTGTTTCCAGGCACAGGCTGGAAGGAAGACCATGTCATAGGTACAACTAACTGCCTCAAGCCAAGACCTGGGTTGATTTGATCTCCAGGGGAAAACAGCCTATCTCCTTTCCATCCTCTATGTAGTAGAGAACACACTCCATATCACATAAATGATGCTGAGAAATACCATAAATTAGCTACTTTTGTCTCCTTCATTCAAATTGACTTTGAAGGAAATAATAGGTAACAGAAGTACACTTATGCCCTTTGCAGTGGGAAATGCACACAAGATCTTCCCAGAGTCTTTCAAAACACAATAATACTATTCAGTAAAATATCTTCTTTGAAATAGTTTTTCTAACTAGAATCAAAATTTTTTTCAGATGTCTATTTCCCTATCAGTCAGTCATGATAAAACAGAGAACTTTTACATCATTTAACAATCAAGCAAGGGATCAAGAAAGAGATGGAGGAAGAGAAGAAGAAAAAAGAAGGAGAGAGAAACAATGGCAACACTGTACAAGTGTACAAGTTCAAACTTTAGAAGGAAGGCATTCTGTTGTATTGCAAATACCTTGAAAGATTGGTCTTTTTATTCTGAAAATTCACAATATTTCATTATAATCTTCTATTGTCTAAATCAGACACATCTCTTACCACAAAACAAGTTATAATTGGCCTTTGGCACCACAACTGGAGTAATGCAAGAACAGATTTTGGCAGACATCATTTCTAATTCTCCCATAATACTTTGCAGGGTGTTAGTTTTTTTATTTCCTTGGATTCAAATGGATATCTTTTCAATTTTAAAGGGTGAAGATGTTTTCCTGTGCACCTTGAACTCTTTCAGTCCACTTACAAGTTAGTAATGATGCAAAAGAAGTATTTCACCATTGCTATTAGCTGGTATGAATCCCTGTTTCACCCATTACTAGCTGAGACTAAAATCTAGTAACATCTCTTAAGCCTCATGTGCCTAATTTTTAAAATAGGGATAATAATAACACTGATCTTAAGAATTTCTTTAGGGGAATAAATGAACTAAATACCCAGTTTAAAAAATAATTCATAATAACAGGTGATACTCCGTTGCTATGAACCATAGTCTCCAGCCTCGTAAACTTCAGCCCAGAAATGGCAATAAACCCAGCCTGTATGTATGTTTTCAAAGAGTTTGAAAAACTGAAAGCACCAGGTTATGTAACCAAATATGTGAGAAATACCAGTATTTGTACTGAAGTTGATATCATATGGATTAATTATTGCTCTTTTTAAATTTTATTTTTTAATATTTTTTAATTCTAAGTTGTTATAAATGACAGCAGAATCATTACATTTCATATTATACTTATAGAGCACATTTTTACATATCTCTGGTTGTATACAAAGTATATTCACACCATTCGTGTCTTCATACATGCACTTAGGGTAATGATATCCATCTCATTCTACCATCTTTATTTTTCTTCTTCTTCTATTATTGCTTTTTACCTATGTGTCTTCTCCACTAATTCTGAACCTCCAGAGAGGTCTCAAGAAAAGAATAGAAAATAAAAGAAGAGGAGAAGGAAGGGGAGAGGAAAAGAGAAGAGGACAAGATCTTGACCAATGCCAGTCCTAATAAATTAGAATTGGGGGGAATAGTATTTAGGAAATGTTTCAAAGTCCCACAAGGAATTCTGATCCAGTTGAGGCTGAGGATCTGGCCTTAAGGAAGTAGACTTCTACAATATAAGAAGCAAGTGGATCTTCCATTTTTACAAAGTTCCAAGCAGGGAGAGATAGGGACAGGGACAAAAATATAATCCACATTTTCAAGGGAAGACAAAACCTAAGCGTTCTACACAATTTTCAGATATTACCACAATGAAGATCACCTAAATATTTTTTCCCAATTTCCATTACTTTATCATCCTTTTAAATTTGTATTCCTAGTGCCCTCTCCAACCTTGACGATTCATGACTCAATAGAATGCATACACTTTAGGCACATCATCTATTTTATAGAGCAGTGCTTTGGGTAGACAATTTGTTTAAGAATTTCACCTTGCAGATAGGTTAACTGGCAGAGAATAGGAGACCAGGAGAATATAAAACTGTCAAATAAAATCACATTAAATTGATGAGTTCCCAGAACAGAAAGCCGATTGTGCCCCTCTCTATTTCCCAATCATATTAAAGGATAGTTGAAGAAAAATCTAGAAACAAAGGAATCACAATCCCCAAGTATATGACCACAGGTAAGTTACACTAGTTATGCTATAAACAAAGGGAAATTATTCTGTTAAAAAAATGAATAAATAAAATTAACATTCTCTAACATCACCAATGTGGGAATATATAATTCTCCAGTTAATTTGACAACAGAGTACAAAGTACCTAAGATGAAGTAATCTGCTTGGTTATTTAACAAGTATAGAAGAGTATCTTCTATGTGCTGAGCACAGGGCTAAGCATTTGGCCAGTATTTCATTTAATTAATGATCAAAGAAACTCAATGACCTATCTATCACAATAATCTACACTTTAAAAATGATGACAATGAGGCATAAAAAAGTTAAGAAACTTATATTTTAAAAAGACTATGTAATTAGTAAATAGCAGAGCAAGAATGCAAATCAAGGAAGGCTGGTCCCAGAGTCCATGATGTTAACCACCATAGTCTGCAATCTCTCATCTATTACCCAAAACCTTTATGACAGAGAAACTCTGTCAATGGCCTCTCTCAACAGCTCTTTTTATTTTTCCCTTCTACCAAATTAGTATATTATTCTTACCTGCTCCTTCTCATATCAAAGCTAAGGCATCTGACATTTCATTTTCTCAGAGTCTTGATGTCTACTGGTTAATAGAATAAATGTGTTCACACTAAGGGGTCAACACATGAAAAAACAGCTTAACATGATGATATTCCCCCCAAAAAAACAATGGATTTCTATTTAACCACATCTGTTAATGCTCAACTCAAAGCAGAATTATGGGAATTCTGTCCATTAATGTCCATGGCAAATGCCTTTAGTGTAGAATCCATGTCTTCCAGCACCTAGCAGAGTGCCTGGGTCAGAACTTAGTGCTAACATACATTTATTGGATTGTAAAAACAGAACAGGATTCTCTTACAACTATCCCACATAGGCCAACTTCTTCCACAAAAGGGCAGCTGGACTACCATAGCTCTCACAGCTCCTTTGAGCTCAAACTACTAAAATATTTCAAAATAGGATATGTTGAGTAAGAAATTCCTTTTTCTTCTCATAAAAGTAGGCCACATATGTTACACAGGTGACTTGCTATAGGCAGCCACATTCCAGTCATTCATATGTAAGAGAGAACAGAGCCTGGGCCCTATGTGCCAAGAAAAGTCAAGTTTTGGTGGGGTGATAACCTACAGGAAAGATCTTGATTGTGGGTCATGATTAAGTGTACCAAGTCATAGGTCTAGGGCAACGCGAAATCCTGGCTCCCCAGGGGAACCCACAAGTTAAGTAGAAAATCTAGCTTAAAGAAAAGTGGCATCCAAAAACGGAAAATGATTTTGCATCTTCACAGATTTTCCTAGGGATATTTCTATAGAAAAAAATCCACAGTAAGGCAGATTGTATTTCCCAAGAAAATGTAACATGATCTCTCATTCCACATGTTCTTCTCACAGTGTGGCATTATGACTTCTCTTGTCAAATGGTGTTCCTTCTCCTTGAATCTGGGCAGACCTGAGACTACCAAGGAAGTAATAAATAGGACTTCCAAAGCTAGACAACTGGCTGATATCATTTGTGTCTTCCACTTAGAACCAGGTTGTGAGGAAGCCAAGCAGGTATAGGAGATGCTATATCTAGGTGTCCCGGCCACCAGCTCCCAGCCAAGATCCCAGCCGACAATCAACACCAATTATCTGCCACATAAACAAAGAGGACTTCAAGGTAGCCCTAGCCCCTACCACATTCTGACTCCAATCATGAGACCTCCCAAGAAAGAACCATCTAGATGAGCCCAATTGATCCTTAGAACTGTGGAGGATCGTATAATTTTTGTTACTGTTATAGGACATTAAACTTGGGGATGATTTGTTATGCAGCACCAGTAACTGAAACACCCAGCCTGGGAACAGGCTTCTGAGTCACTTCCTGCCAATACATTAGGATCAAAGCCCATACAAAAGTTGGACTTTCCTAATAAAGAGAGGGAGCTAAAGCAGTCCAGAAATCGGGTGGGATGGGCTGAGCCACGGCAGTCAGAACAACTCCTTTTCCCATTCTGTAAGTTCAGAAGCTTGAAAATCTCCCCTGAGAGCATGCTGTGCCTGCCCAGAGAGAAGCCACCTCACAGATGATTAGAATGTAAGTGGATAACGAGCCATTTGAATTATCTGCTCTAGTTCAAACACATGCTGTTGCCAATATGCTGTGGCAGCCAGCTAACATCTGAGCATCTTTAATTTAAATTGCATATACTTAACTTGAAATGGCATCTATACTCTGAAACTAAGAATTTACTGTACCATCATCAGATCATAGGAGAAATCATCTTTTCAGGAATTTCCTAAATTTGCCTTTTTACTGCACTCTAATGTGGTAACAGTTTAATGCCTGATGGCTCCCAAGTCAAATGTTTCAGAGCATGAGATATAACTCCTATTCCAATCAGTTTGTTAATACACATGCTGTTTCCTCTCTTCATATGTGAATGGAATGATTCTCTACAGCTTGGGTCTCATTCTTTATAAACACCAAAATTGTATCTGTAACCTTAAATAATATACACATTCCTAAGTACATTTAACTTATGAACTCCAGCAATTACAAAACTTTCAAGACAAAAACTCCAAAGAAGGCTGAAAAAAAAAAAATCAAAATACAAGCCCAGGATAGAAATCTGAGACTGTACTCAAAAGAAAGATTTAAAAATTGCCTCCAAGGCAATTTCTAGAGCCTGGATCAACCTGGTTCACATCCTCAGTCCCTCACTAGCTATGTGACTTAATGAGCTACATTATCTTGCCTCCATTTCTGCTACTGTAAATAGGAATAATAATAACATAGATCACACAGTGATGATTTGATGAAATTACTAAGTATTGAATTAAGACTTAATAAATGTTAACTAATAACTTTAATGTGATTCTTTGTGGTTCTAAGTGTCTTCTTTCCCCTGGACTAGCCCTGAAAAGGTGGGGTTTCACAGGAGTCCATTCTCAACTCCTATTCACTCCTCTAACCTACCCGTCTCCTTCTGTAACATCAACAGGTCATTGACTCTCCAGCCCAGACCTCTAAGAATAAGTAGGCCCTAATTTCCATCATGTCGGATTAGGCCCCAGCTTCATTAGTAAGACTCCTATAGTGCAAGAATTAATATCAAGAATCAATAAATGGGATGGATTCAAACTAAAAAGCTTCTTCTCAGCAAAAGAAACAATCAGTGAGGTGAATAGAGAGCCTAAGTTTGGGGAGCAAATTTTTACCACACGCACATCAGATAGAGCACTAATCTCTAGGATATATAAAGAAGACACAAAAATCTTAACACCAAAAAAAAAAAAAAAAAAAAAAAAAAAAAAAAAAAAAACCCAATCAATAAATGGGCCAAGGAACTGAACAGACACTTCTCAGAAGAAGATATACAATCAATCAACAAATATATGGGAAAATGTTCGTTATTCTGTTCTAATGACTTCTTTGTGCATCCAGTTCTTAAAAGCAATTAGATATCAAGAGATCCTAGAAATAAATGGTCCATAAATGAATCTGTCTATGGGCTTTCAATTCAGAAATTCTGGGCCAGAAAACATTATAATCATCCTGTGTCAGGAAAATGAGGTCTGAATGCTGTATGACTCTGGTTCACCCATCCTAATCCAATCTCCTTTTTCCACCCTACTCTCTGCCCTAGAAGACCTGCATGGACTACATCAAGGAGTTCCCGTGTCCTCTATCTTCTAGTTGAGTTTGGCTAATGGAGACACTTAGCAGGACATCAGAGAGAGAAGAGAGGGAGGTTGTAATTTATACATTTGGCTCCTCCCTGAGGTGTCACCTCTCTCTGCCAATTTCATCCCTCAACTAAATATTATGTCTTTTCTCATAGCACCACTCTCCACAAGACTTTCCTATGGAGGAGTTCTAGATGCCCATGTTATCAGCCCCAAGGCACTTCACTAACTTGTCTATACCTTTGAACCCAGATCCTTCACTAAATTCTCCTGAAATGACCCCAATTTCAGTGTTCCCTCTGTCTTCTACTGAAAAGGTGTCTGAACACCTGCCTATTTAGTAGCACTGTCTTTTCTTTAGTGGGGAAAAAAATCTGTAAAATACACTTTAAAAAATTTATGATAAACATAATAAAACTATGATACATGAAAGGAAAGAAAAATTATCTATACTCCCATTACACTGTTAGAATGTTGATATATCACTTCACAGTATTTCTGATGCATATTTAACATAGTTGCAATTAAGGTGTTTATAAGATTTCATGTCTTACTTTTTTCATTTAATATTACAAAATAAGCATTTTGCTAAATAATCTTTATAAGCATCATCTCTAAAAGCTGCATAATATTCTATTAAGGATAAGTGCTACAATTTGCTTGATTTTTCTCATACTACTGAACAGTTGGTATGCCCTTTTCAAATGACCTTCCCATGCATACATTCACACATACCATTACACATATGTTGATTTCCTTTCTATTCCTCTGCTAACTTTGTTAGGAGGCAGTTCTTAAAATCTACATTTGTTGTATAAAACAAAATCCTCGTTCCTAGAATATAACTACTTCACCTATAAGATCATGATCTTTATCATCTTATAATTATTTTACCTTCTTGACCATTTTCTCCATCAGATAATATCAATTATTTTTCTTCCATGGCTGTATGTAAAATTCCTAATAAAAGCCCACAAAAAAGTCCATATGCAATATCAGAAACAAATAGTTTTTTTTTTTTTTTTTTTCAGTAGCTGTAGAACCTGGAGGCAGAAGGAAGGATTTGAGGGCAAAAGAAAAAAAAAAGAGAGAGAGAATGAAAGTTAAGGGTAAGTAAACCAGAGATGAGCATTTAAATTACAGGGGTAGACAGAGTCCCTCGAACCCATCACTTCCCAGTTGCATAGATGCTCTGCCTCTCCACCAGCCATCAGATACTTGTGGCATCCATACAGTATCTCGTTTTCTTCTCACAACAACCCTTTGAGGTAATTACAATGAGATTTCCCACTGAACAGATAAACAGAGAAATAAGATGATCCCCCCTTGACCCACATTTCTTTACATAATTTTATTCTGTAAATAGAATTTGGCAAAATAGATGAACACCCTGAAGCCAGACCATTTCCATATTGCAGAGTAGGGTCTTCAGAGCACAGCTGAGGGGTAAGGGAAGGCTGGAATGTACAGTCCCTGATTGTTTGGAATTTGAAGCCCTATGTTCAAATAATAGACAACTTGAAATTATACTTCCCACTTTTCTTGGCTGCCAAAATATCAATAAAATACAAAAAAATATAGATTCTTTTAGAATATATCCTCATGGCTCCTAGAAACAGGGGCCCAAAATGAACGGTGAAGCAATAGCCTCTACCAATTATTCCTATATAACTGGATATATGGATATATGGATTACAGATCAACACTCACAGGCACTGACAAAATGAGAAAGTAGAATAACAGTATTTGGTGCCTCCACTTTTGTTAAAACACAAATGTTAGAACTAGAAGGATGGGATTTTGATTCCTATTGCTGGATGAATCCTAACTAATATGATCATCAGGTAACATGCGCAATTTGACATGGTTTTCAATGGCTCAACCTAAAGGATTGACAAAGGAATTAATTGTAGGTCCCTAGAGCACTAAGGAGAAATTTTTTTGAGTATAAATGTCACTGAAGTGGCCATCAAAGGTGGCCCTGTATTATTTTTTCTCAGTGCTGCTGCCAAGGCTTGTTTTTTGTTTGTGTCTGTGTGTCTGTGTGTCTGTGTGTGTGTGTGTGCGCACGCAGACAAACCCAGGGCTTCTCACACGCTAGGCAAGCACTCTACCACTGAGCTACATCCCTAGCCTCTCAAACACTTTTTAAAAGATGAAAAAGGAGACACATTCCCCTAAAAAAAAAAGTTATTATCACAATAATTAATATCAAAACAGGGGAAAAAAAAAGTAAAGCCTTGCTCTTTAGCCTTCAAAGGATACACATGCTAGTTTTACCAAAATAAAGATCTGAACCCCTATTCCCAAAAGAGGTTCTATTTAAAAGCTGAATGGAACATATCCCACTGCCAACATCCCCACTACTATCACCATCAAAAGGCAAGTACCAGCCGAATGGTGCACATCTGTGCCCAAGATACTCAGGAGGCTAAGGCAGGAAGATTACAAGTCTGAGGCCAACCTGGACAATTTCATGAGACTTGGTCTTAAAATAAAAAAGGCTGAGGGTGTACCTCAGTAACTCAGTGGTAGAGCACCCCTGGGATCAGCAAAAGATTAAAAATATAAATATAAAAGGAAAATACCTCAATCCTCAAACTGAGGAAACTTCCACAGTTCCCAAGAGGCCAAAATGCCTCCTTCTTTTCTAGTCACCTGCCTCAGTATTTTCAGCATCTGAGCTCTTTACTCTCGGTTGAGTTTTTAAGGGACACAGGCTGGAAATCCCCTTTTCCACACTAGATGTCCCCATTCATGAGAGGCTTACCAAGGGGTCAACCTTGTGAGAATAGTTTCAGAATGGTGAGAAACAGTCACTCGAAATTTCTCCAGCATTCACTCGAAACAGTGATTTGTAACTATATGAGTGGGGACCAAATTCCTGGTTTTAGGACTACATATTTCATGTTCATTTTCTTGTAATGCATTTGCCTGGCTTTAGGTTTCCACACTTTCTGTAAAATGTGGACCACTCCCTCCTCAGGACAGTGATGCATATGCATTTTTCACATCACCTTTCAGAGGACAAGATTTTTGAGGGTAAAAATCTCTTTCGTAATCTGCTTAAACCCATCCATACTCTGATAAAATCCTTTTACTTTTTATTTAAATTGACTAAGCATCATTTCCCTTCCTACATCCACATTTATAACTACCGTAGAGAACACAGCAAGACATTTGAGAGCAGCTCACCCACCAGAAAATGGAGAGATGGTTTTCTAAATATTCACCATTCCTAAGCCTGATTTTGAGGTCAAATTTCTCTCTTACTTCACAAATTTAAACAGAGATGCAACTGTTCATGGGCTCAAGTTTTACAACCCCATTCCAAAAAAAGTAGTTGAGAGTTGATTTCAGATTTAGATTCCTTTGCTAATCTGCAGTTCTGGAGCTCTGATAGAGCTGTGTGACCTTTGCACATTAAACCAGCTGTCTCCTCTCCCCACCTCCTCCTCAAAGCTCATCTTCTGACTACACCACTCTCGCCTTCCTTGTTTTCTGCTCCATCAGACTCAAACTTCTTATCCACCATCAAGCATCTTCCCTACTCTCTTGCCACTTTTCTCACATGTGTTCTTCCCACTTGGAATACTGGGAAGTCTAGTCCCTGCCTCTCAACAGACTGGGAGTACTTTCACTGTTCTGGTGTAGCTCCAGCTACACTGGCACTCAGTCCCTAGTATAGTATCCATTCTTTTTGAACCCCTGGCTCAAGCCCTTACCTTTCCTCGAGTCCTCAGCACATATGTTCTTTTCTCCTCAGGTGCTTAGGGACAAATTAGAAATACTCTATGTTACAGCTCCCTGCTGAAGTCTTCCTTCAGTCAAAGATGATGTCCACATCTTCTGATCTCTTTGTCACACCCTGTACAACCCTCTAGAACCTGTTGACTCAGCAGATGTGCATCATTTACTCTCCTAAACGTTAAGAAGAAACAGTTCAGCACGCACTGTGGCTATTTTTCCATTTGTGGATACTTTCACTGAAAGCTCGTCAAACCCACCTTATGACATTTGTAGAGTGCAACGATGGCTTAGGTTGTTCATGTACAGGTGGAAATGCGTGGCCATGGACAAAATGCACAGAGAAGACGACACGTCTGGGCCCCCACTATGCACTAATCAACCAAACAAATCTTAGAAAGTACTAATAAATAACTTATTCCAGACATTCCACAATGAAATTAAGAAAATGGGTCATTTAAGTTGCCATTTTTAAGAAATAGAACTAGCTAATATGTATGAAGAATTTATTATAAGTCCAGCCAACCCTATAGAGGCTATAAGATTGAGATGGCCTCTGACCATAAGTAATTACAAATTATTTGGAGAGATAGTGAATGTCTGAAAAGAATCTAAAAGAGGACAAACATGCTTCAACCAGTTGAACCTTCCACCTGGTGCCAACCTAAAGCCACTCTATGTGTGCCAGCAGGTTCCCGTCCTCTTGGGTACATCCCCTCCTTTGCCAAAAGTCTGTGGACATCCTATAGCACCCAGCTTGCTCTCAAAGCAGATCTTCTGGACCTTAATCCAAAGTCATCTCAGACTGAGAGTAGGCAGCCCTACCACTAGTCTGCTTTCCTGGATCTCATGTTGGACACGGAAATGCTTTACTGATATGAGCTTCAGACTTGGCAGTTCTCCCAGTGTCTCCCATACCCCAGGCCTACTTCTCAGAGTAAGGAAATACCACCCAGATGGGGTAAATGGAGAAGCAAAAGAAGACAGACGTTGCATCCTTTGGAATACCAATGGACAACATAGGAACTTGTGGTTTTTATATTGCTCTTTTGAGTTTTATTATTTTATGCTTTTCCAGGATGCACAGAGAGCACTTGACTTTTATGTAGGGAACGGCTAAGTCCAGTTATCTGTGAATTGAAAAATCCCTTACTTATCTGCCCTAATCCATTCATTTTGAACACCATAAACAAAATTAAATGAAGTTATATATAAATAAGAAGACAAAAAATCTTTCTAGCTCTAACAGATGGACCCAATCCATCTCAGTAGATAATATCTCATAAATGATTCATCGTCATTGCTTTAACCTAGAGCCTTTTGTATTTTGCACATCTAAGTGAATAACCATTAGTAAGCTTTATGCATTGCACTGTGTAAATTACCTTGGGTCTGTCATAATCTAGGAGGGAGAGCACTGATATTTTCTGGGGAAAGGCATGTTCTAATTATTTCTATGCTAAATATTTTATCTGAATAAGAGTGTAAGTTAAACAAATTGAACTAGATTCAATCCCAAACTGGATCTGAGCTTTTCCTTTAATATTTACTAATAGAGCATATATCTTATTTAACACCTTAACAGGTTAAATAATTTTTCCCATGGACCTAATACATATTTTATATGTTTGAGAGGACAGTTAATTGTAATAAATGCTTAAAACCCAGCCCTAACGAGATACCTGAGTTTTCAAATGCAGCCCTACATTCCCTTAGAAATAGATCTCAAGTGAAAAATTCTATTTTCTGGTGCAGATACAAAACAAAAGCATGACTTCTAAGAAACCTTTGCCTTTACTCAGCAGTTGAACAAGAAGATAACATTTCTGAATAAACCAGTGCCCTGTTTCAGCTCCCCAAGTCAGTAAACACATCTTCCTCAATGCAGATTTCACCCCACAACTGCATTGTGAAGCAAAGTGTTAAATTCCAAGAATATGGTAATAAGTCACATGGGAGGAAGGACATTAAGAGGTACCTGAGAAAACATGTATGTTGTCACTTGTGCATGTTGTCACTCTTGGGCTACTACCTGCTTTTGGCAGAATAGAGAGGAGCTGGGAGTACTTCAGCTCTCCATCTCTCTGTTTCTCCAATTCTCTGGAAGTGCCTAAGTTAACAGGCATCCCTACAAACTGCTGACAATGATACCCATGCCCCCAGCCAAAATCCTCCGTGTCCCATTTTCTCCAATGCAGTTAGGCCAGTGCTGGCTCATCTTAAACCAGTGTGGACTGCAGAGTTAGCGACTGCTGAGTCTTCATGCATTAGACCTCTAAGAGAATCTTCTTGCTTCTTGAGTTTCACTTCACCCATGAAAATGAGAAACACAGGAGGACAACAGCTTTAAGATCTTCCCAAAGATTTCACCTAGGAAATTACTAAATGCCACATCATCCTGCACTACACATTCTGATATCACATTTATTTGTGTTTTAAATTAAAGCTATTTCATACATGGACCGTGCAACAGAATGTAACCTGATCATTAGCTTCCTCTTAGACCCATGAGGATAAAATACAAAAAAAATATTGTGTACAAAAGGCATATAAATATAACTAGACTAAATGATAAATTACTAAGAAACACAAAAGGAAAGAAAGCTATTCAGGAAATGAAAGAAGAGAGGTAAGAGTCTGTGAATTGCTCTGGAACAAATGAATAAAAGTTTAGATATGCAACACCAAGAGAAGAAAACACAAACATTTTTAAAGTGGGTTGACTTTTGCCCCAGTTCTGAACCATGTGGATAAATAAAAGTGGCTAATTAGCATGGTCGGGCTTTAGCAACACACCACCCTATGAGTCATTTTATGGTGTTTTTAACAAGCAAGGTCATTAATCCAAGATAGCACCAACCAAATAAATAATTTAGACAGGAGCCTACTGCACGTGTTTTGGGGTACCTTTGCATGACCTTTGGAAGACATGGCCCCTTGGCATAATTGATTACCAGTGAGAGTGAAGTCAGGTAGAATCTTGTTTCCCATTCTGAAGAGGGAATAACACTATGGGGTCAGAACAGAGTCCAAGGTGAAGAAAAGGAGGAGGAGGCCAGTACTAATTCCTCAGGCCCTCTCTCCTTCTGTTTCCTCACTCCCAGGCTTACCTGCAGAGCTCAGAGCCTTGGTATCTAGCTGGAAGAAGGGCTTCTCTCTGCTATTCATGTGGGGCACTGGCAGGAAAGAAGTACCACTGTGCCCTGCACTCACAAATATGTGAGAAGTCTCAGGCTCAGCTTGAAAACCAAGAATAACAACTGTGAGTGAATTCACTTTTACTAACACTGTGGCATGGCAGTTGAGTCATGCTCTGGAGTTAGGTACATCTATGTTCAAAGCTAAGTCACAGTTATACACTAGAAA
Source organism: Tamias sibiricus (assembly GCA_025594165.1). Classification (NCBI taxonomy): domain Eukaryota; kingdom Metazoa; phylum Chordata; class Mammalia; order Rodentia; family Sciuridae; genus Tamias; species Tamias sibiricus. The sequence goes on along the minus strand of CM046660.1, from coordinate 144,451,749 downwards.
TTGCGGGCCTCAGTTTTCACATCTATAAAACTGGTGCAATAACAGTAACTGTAGGATTGAGAATTAGATAGGAAAATCACTCTCAAGCACTTAGACAAGCCTGGCTTGACATAGACTGTGTTCAATAAACCCTAATTATTTGTATTAATGCTATCCTTATACTATCACTACAAAAGCAGCAGATCATAATAAGAATACATACTTTTGCTGAGAATACATATTTTTCTAGAGAGTGGCAAAAAGTGACTAAAGTCTCCATTCTTAGTGTCACCTCAATCAAAGCAAAGTTAGGTAAGACAAAGATTGACAGGTGAAATGGTCAGTAGAGCAAAGAGATCAAGGATTTTATCCCAGAATTCAGAAACCAGATTTCAATATTTTGTTTAAAACTGGCAGGCAAACAGAACTGCCTGTGAAGAATGTCTTCCACATTTCATTTTAATGAGTATGGCTTACATTACTGCACAATTACTATAGCTTCAAAAATGTTATCATTAAAGAAAGTGGGTAAGGGGTTCGTGGCATCTCTATTATTTCTTTGAACTGTGTGTGAATTTACAATTACTTCAAAATAATTTTTTTTAATCTGCACAATTTAAAAATGATTGACCCAGAGCATGGCATCTCAGAATGCTTGATTTAGAAGGGATCTTGATCACAAATCATATGACCAGGCCCTTCATTTCATGGATTAAAAACGAAGAATGAGGGACTCAGCTTTTTAGCTGGTTGGTAGCTAATCAGAAGGGCAACCCACTGGCTCTTCTCCTCCCTCCATCAGTAGGTACTGTGTGCACCACCAATGGCTTAGCCTCTTGACAAAAGCTATGAGGCTGCGTGTCATTGTCCTTAAGTCACAAGTAAGAGAAGAAAGATATAAAAGTACAACGTTTTAACTTTATGATTCTGTTTTCTACCTGAGTCTAGCACATGGTATGAGATCATTCCCTAGGGCTGCCATAAGAAAGTACCACAAGTTGAATGGCTTCAAACAACAGACATGACTGTCTCCCAACCAAGGTGCCAGCAGAGCTGTGTTGACTCAACCTCCTAGATGACCCTCCCCTGCAGCTTCCAAGCTCCCGTGTCCCTGGACTGGTAGATACATGGCTCCAGTCCTCCATGACCACCATGATCTCCCTGGGCTTCTCACACCACCTTCCTTCCACCTGTGCAAGTCTCTGTGTCCTTTCAAAGTAGATTAGGACCCACCCTAATGAACTCATTTTAAATTGACTTGCTCTGTAAAGACCCTATTTTCAAATAAGGTCACTTTGTGAGACACTGGGAGTTAGGACTTCCACATATCTTTTTGGAGGACACAATTTGATCCATAACACAGCCAGTAGGAAGTACACAATAAATATCTGATCACTGACAAATAAAGGAAGGAAAGTCACTAGCATTCAAAACTAAGAAAACCACAAGTACCAAGTCATAGAGAGATGAAATAGATTACTGGATTCAAAGGTCAATAGCAGAGCAGTTTGGAAGGAGCTTAGTAAACAAAAAAGAAGAGAGATTACTGAGAGATAAGTAGGGACCCCTTCATGAAGGGCTGGGTGGGAAACCTTGGCCACCCTCTGTAGTCAGCTCAGGATGACTGGAAAGGGCTGAGGGTTGTTCCACAGTTGTTTATTGAACTAAGGATGAACACTAAATAAGACATACTGCCTGCCCTCAAGGGCCTCATTCTTATGCAGAGGAGATCATGCTGTAAGCAAATCATTTCATTCAATGTGTGTTCTCCAGGGCAGACATGGTGCTTTACCCATAATGTCTTTGGGGCTTAGCCTGCAGCAGGTAGTGAGTAATTGTTTGCTGAACGGTTGTGAGGTGTCAGTGTGCATTTTTTCATTATTGCAGATATATAATAAATTAACAAAGATTCTAGTAACCAGCATTGCATACTGGTGAGCATTCAGTTTGCATGTGCATACATCATCTCCTGTAATCGTCATCAAAGATGAAGAAAGTCAGGCTGAGTTACTCAAGATGACAGATCTAGGAGGAGACAGAGCTGGGACTTGAACCCAGATCAGCAGGAAGCCTCAGCCCAGGATACTGTCTATCTATTACTCTGGGAGGTAAGCTGGTGAGCTTTCCAATCATCTCTTGTTTGTGTTCCAATTCTACAGTTAATGGTTAGTTTTTAAAGTAAATTATTATCCTTTCATCACAGGGGGTAAAACCTATAAAAACTCAGATTGAGTGAAATTCAAGGATGGAGTATTTGTCAATGGCCATTAATCAATCTATAATCAATGTGTTAATCTATTTGCTAAACAATTAACTTGTTAGAAAATGTGTAAACAAGATAATTCCAGCTAGGGAAGATATTAGCCAATACTTAGGTCATGAGAGCACAACATTAGTGCTCAAAAGACCAGCAGGCCGCCCTCCATTTAATTATTTTTGTAACATGCCTATTGTATATGTAATGAACTTCCCTAGAAATCAGCCCCCCGGGATCCTTAGGTAATTGGGAATCGTTCCTTTCTGCCTGATTCACGAAACAATCAGTCTCACTAATAATAAATGGAAAATCTAGTTGGGAGTATGAGGCAGTAGGTTACCAATAAACAATTAATAAAATTGCTTCGGGTTCAAATATGTGATTTATTCTCCAAGGCATAGTAGTTTTAGAAGGGAGCAGAATGACACTTGGGGTCCTATTGGGGCTCAGGGACCAGTAAACCAACCTCTGTCTATTTGCCTGTGTGCACATGAGCACACACAAATGGGAGAGGAATCCAGAGTTTTATCAAATTTCACTAGGGTCCATTCCCCAAGGAGGGTTGAAAGCTAAACTCCTTCAGTTCAAGTAAGTAGACTAAGGCTCCAAGATTTCAAGACAGCTATACAATGTCACACAGTCATTTGTGGAAAAATCTAAGACAAGGACTCCTGACCTCCCAGTCTGGAACTCCAACATCTATATTGAAAGTTTCATAAACCCTGAACCTGATGACATGAGTACAGCCCATAAGCAGCTTTGGACAAAGATCAACGTGTAGAGGAAGCAAACAGCTCTCCACTACTCCACACCACAGTTTGATATCCAACAGTTCACGAAATGAAAAAGGTCCACTTTAGGCCATATATTTTAAGATAAATGTTTATGGTCTAACAAGCATTTATTTATTTAGTTATAGTTTAAAAGAAATGTATCCTTCAACAAACACTCTCATGAAATTATATTTACATGGGATTTAAAAATGACTTCCCTTTCCTTCCTCCCTCTCTCCCCAGGCTCCCCTGCTGCCGTGATTGGCCACATCCGCCAGCAGCAATAATGCAATCCCCTTCCCTACTAAGAACCCTGCTGCTATTTTGAATGTAATTGCCCAGCACCCTGCAGAGAATGCATTCTCTAAAGCACCAGCAAAGCTTTTCCACTGAGACGGGGCAGAGTACACCAAGGCTAACCTGGAGGATGGTAAAGACCTGTTAAAATAATGAACTTTATTTTTTCAGTTGAAAAATAGAAAGGCCTCCGATTAAGGTCTTGGCTCTCAGCTCCATTCTTATATCCCCCCTGGACTAGAGCTATATTTTTCCAGCCTAGTTTACGTGACTGTGGGTCTTGCAGGACCCAAACATGACATTCATTGAGGATCTCCGGAACACGTGACAGGGATTTTTAATTCCCATGGAACCCTGGACATACAACTCTTCTGTGCAAACTATAGCCCCACCTTTGATTTTCCTAAATCCTGTCTTTGGCAGCCTCCAGATAATGAAGGAACTAGAGAAGCAGTGTCTCCCCTACCTGGTTCCACCACACTCACACACTCACCACGTAACTCTGGTTGGCCACAGGGAGTATAACAACTCCCAATGGGCAACAGCGATGACCAGAGACCACCATCTCGCTGGCCCTAAGGGGCTTTGCTCCAGCTTGTGCTTCCCAATACAACTTCATGGGTTTTACAAATCTGCAGGGCTGCTTTCACTTGATTATATTAGACTAACATAAGAGATCCGCACTTGCTTCCAGGGGTGCCAAATACCTATGCTGTTGCTTAGATGCTCCAAATTGACATGAGGTTGTTCTGTGTGTTTTTATTTTAAGTGATAAGGAAATATATGTGCTGTTTGCTGCCATGACAGTGAGGGAGCTTTGATGACATAAATGTCTCCAGAAAGATGAGCGAATTGGCCCTTTCAGAGAGCAAGGCTGCCAAGGAACCGAAGGAATGGGGGTGGTGTCAGCTTCGGGGAAACACAGTCTGGCCCATAAACTAGGCAAATCACTTTCTCTTATAACTGTACTTTAGAAATTGATTTTTATATATTAAAATGGAAGGATGGATAGGACATTCAATTAACATGCTTCACCTTTATCTCCTTTGGTTCAAATTAACCCCCTGTTTAAAAACTCTGGGCACCATGGAAAATGAATTTAACAAATTATTTGACAGTTCCTGATCCCTGGAGAGACTAAACCATTAAGCTTGTTCTACTACAAGCATCAAAATACTTTCAAAAAGTGTTTTTGTTTTTTACTTACTTCCTTTCTTGTTTTTTGTTTTTGTTTTTGTTTTTTTCCCTAACTGATGGGACATCAAATTCTCATTTTATTCACAGGACTAAAACAAAACTTAGGATCTTCTATCCTCAAATCAACGTTCTTTTTTTCCTTAGACAACATAGTTGACACCCATCAATTAAGCAACCTTTCATTCAGTCACAAATACTTATAGGGCACCTACTAAGTGCCCTCCAGTAGTAGAAAATAAGCAAACAACATCTTCCTCATTGAGCTCACATAACAAATTAACACATTGCTATAAAGATATGGAAAAGCAGGGTAAGGGCATAGACAATGACCAGATGCTGTCAGTTAGCAGACCAATCTGGGAATCCCTCTCTGAAGAAGTGGCTTTGGAGTGGAGTTCCACATGGGTAAAAGAGCAATGCCTTATGAACAGCTGGGGAACAAACAGCAAGTGCAAATGTTCTTGGACAAAAAAGCTACTTGCAAGGAGACACATTTGGCTACTTATGAGCCATCATAAAAATGTATTTAATTCAAAGTATCATCAGGGGGCTGTGGGAGGGTTTTCAGGAGGGACTTGACAAAATCTTCTTTATATTTTAAAAGAATTTTCCAACCAACAGGAGATTCAAATAATTTCTTAATTCTCTACTACTTCTATCCTTCACTCCAGCTCACAAATTGGATTTGATTCTTCTTCGTATAGCCATTCTTTTGTTTCCAGGCCCCTCCTAAAATTCAGCAGCATTTCCTCAAATATGGACCATCACAACTAAATTCTACCTAGTGTCCCTGCTCCCGGTTTTTCCATGGTCCGTTCCATCTAGTACAAATTTTGAATTTCCCAAAATACAAACTTGTTCATGTTATTTTCCTTCTTTAAAAAAGGAAGGCTTTGGATCCCTCTTGTACCTATAAAGCCCACATTTCTTATTCTATAGTTGCAATCATCATCAACCACTGAAGCTTTTTTTTTAAGTCTATTATTTTTATTTTAATTTTATTTTATTTTATTTTTATTCAAAGTTGTTGTATTTATAATAGTAGTATGTATTACAATTCATAATACACATAATATAGAGCATCTTTTTACATACCACTGTTTGTATACAAAGTATATTTGTACCATTCAAGTCTTCAATCATGCATTTAGGATAATGATATCCATCTTATTCAACCACCTTTTCTTTTTTTCCCTGAAGTTTTTTAAAAATAATAAGATGATCTCTGCATCTGCCCTGAACATGCCTCACTCACATTTGTACATACATGACTTGTCATTTAGGATGTGATTCAAAGATCACCTTCTTCCTTGAGGCCCCTCTCAATTCCAGCTCAGAATGTCCAAAGTACACACATCTAGCACCACACATTTTGGTGTTTATTTTTATATTCCACCTTGAAATGCTATGTACCTGGTTCACATAGTGATATGATGCCCTCACACCAAAGCTGTAACCACCCCAGGGGCCTTCATACTACCACAGTCAGCTCAACAGCTTACACACATGACAGACTCCATCTTGAAGCAATGCTTAGAATCATAGACTTTCTAAATGAAAGAAAAGTTAGAGCTTTTCCAGTCCTGGTCCCTCATTTTATGGGAAAGAAAATCAAGATCCAGGATGTGAAGGGCTTTACTTGGGGTTACACAGCTACTTATTGACAGAAAGAGAACTCGATCATAGGTCTCCTGGCTCTTTCCAAGACATTACGCTGAGTGGATCAGAGAATCAGTTCAGATAATTTGTCTGTTGCCACATTCTAGCTATTAGGGCTACAGGTTTCCATTACTTCCAACACTTTTTTCTAAACTACAACACTGCTATAGAATGATCTGGGACCTCCACCCATTATGAAAAGTATACCTGCAATTCTCACTTAACAAAAAAGAGAAACCAGGTCCCGATGACTTTAGCAAAAGAGAACCAACTGGAGAGATACGAGAGAGCTCCCAGAGTTGATGGGGGTTCTGAAGGATGGAAAGCATCGTGTTCCCGAGGCCTGGGAGAAAGGCCGCATGCACTGTGTCAGCCCTAGGTGAGTCCAAGCAGCTCAGCACTGCTGGAGGAATGGCCCAACTGCCTTTCTACCTGGAGCCACTTGTTCCAGATTCAAAGATGCCCACCCACACACAGAATGACAGATTGGTCAAGTTTGGACACCACAGAAAGAGAGAAGAAAAGTCTGGACCCTTTAGTTTCCATAGTCAGAAGCAGGTACCAGAAACTACATTTCCAAAAGGCCACTCAAGACTGAACCTAAATTATCAAATGGGGACTAATAGAAAGTCAAATCCCAGATGTACATGACTCAAATATATATTCCTGAGACCAGAGCAGATTGTCAACTCTGATTCTCCTTTTGCTTGGAATGATGGAATCCAGTAGAAAAGGGGTAGAGAGGATGACAGCTTGAGTCAATCAGGGAGGTTTGGCTGCCTGGGAAGGAGACACTCCCCCAGCCCCACTTGTTTGTAATGGGTCAGATCATTGCATCTCTCATGAGATGCCAAAGCATAGATATAATTACTGCCAATTACCCCTCGTTTTCAGAGGGAAGGTTGGGCTGTAACCAAAGGAAAGGTAGCATTAGAATTCTCTCAAGAGGACTATTTGAATGGGAATGCTTAATAGCCTTAGGCTGATTTGTTATGCCCTGGGTACTCATAGCTCAATTATTATTCATATTTGTAATAAAAGATGATTTTGCCCTACAACACACCTGCATTTTACCAGGAACTGTACATATACTGTCTCATTCCTCAGGGGAAAAAAAAAATCATAGATTCAATATTATATTTCTACTTTTTAGTCAGAAGAGCTGAGGCTCAGAGAGTGTGGGCCAGAATTTGAACTCAGATTTATTTGACTCCAAAACTTCTGTACTTTGCATCATGCAATTGGAAAAAACAGGAGATTTCTGTTCAGAATATGTGAATGCCAGTCACAGCTCCAGCAGCGACATGTCTGTAGCTTTAGACAAACCATTTTAATTTCTCTGTGCCTTGGTGGCCTCATCTAGAATATGGGGAAAACTAATAATTACTACTTGTTCTCTCTCATAAGGAGGAATACGTGGGAAAGGGTCTTGGAAACTGTAACTATAAATCTATAAAAATGCTCCTCAAATATCTCTCAGTAATTACCATTATTATGATGTTTAAGATAACTGGAGACCAGCATAATTCAGGCTTAGGCACAGAAAATAATCTGGGTATCAACAGAAACCTGGTGAGGTAGGGCAAAAGATCCCAGACTGCACCTTTGCTCTGACCTGTAATGTAATTCTACTTTTGTATGAAAAGGAGGAGCAAGAAGTATCTTGAACGACTGTACCCAATAGGATGTGAAATGTAAGATATAATTTTGCAGCTGCCTCGCTGTTACAGGCATGAATGAAACAAAATCATTGAATTTAAAGTCAATCTCGTTACTCTTGATAGATTGGCTGCCTGACAACATTTTGGAACTGCCAGAGGAAGCGAAGTTACATTTATATAACTTTAAAACTGTCAGAAAAGTGGAGAGTAAAATTAAGTTTGTTCCTTTTTACAACTACAGGTGGAGGTAAATTGCACTGCTGGATGAAGGGGAAGACATGTGTGAGCTCCAATATTACAAAGGAATATCCTGATGCTCAATGAAAGTTTGTGTATGGAGAATGATTTTTCTTCCATTTAGTGGGATTATAGAAAACTGATGTATTGCAGATCAGAGCCAAAAGAGAAAAGTGGAACCAGCAACAATATAATAACCACTCAACAGAAGTACAGATGCAAAAAACGATACATTTGTTTCGATTTAAAGACATTTCTGTATGAAGGAGATGTGAAAATAGGAGCATCTAAACTGATGTTTACATAGAATTACTTTCGATTTATACATCTCAAGTCTTTCCTTTTTTCATTGGAGTTTATGAATCACAACCATACATGAGCATTTATTTATAAACATAGCAAAATGTGCATTTTAATACACCCGTCTAACAGCAAAGCTGTGGCTGCAACCAATTAAAAGGTGAAATGTCACTTCTTGTCACTTCTCCTTTCAAAGACCAAGACAAATTCAGAGGATACACCACCAGGTCCCAAGCCCTCCAACTCTCCAGAAACTGTCAACAAGCCCCTCTTTCTCCAGTAGGGTCAGTCTTCAAGCTCTTCTCCATCCTCATTCACAAGTGCTCCATTATCTACCCTCTGGAAGTCTGTGGAAAACTGGACCCCAGGCCATCTTTCAACTATTGTCCTTTGCCTCCAGGATTCTGCACAGACAAGAACCTCAGACAGTACACATTTGGCCTCAGGCTCTTTATCTCTCATGCCCTCTGCAATCTACTCTGATCAGGTATCTATCCACTTTAGAAACCATTCTCTTGAGAAAAATTATCCACATTTTTTGTATGTTTGTTTGAATGGGACTTTTCCCTTTTTTATCATTTTCAACTTCTCAGCTATATTCAATACATGTGACCACTTGATCCTTTCTTTTCCTTGGCTTCCTTAACAGCATATCCTGTTTTCCAAGGTCATTATCATCTCTCCCCAGCTATTTCTTAATCTCTCTTGCTGGTTCCTCCTCTTCTGTCTGATATTAGACACTCGTTTTTTCTCATATTAGATTCTCTCAATGGGTAATCTCATTTATACCTATCCTTTTAAATTCCAAATATATGAAATGGTTCCCCAACTTATATTTCTATCCCAATTTACATTGAAGTATCTTCAAGGCTTCAAAACTTCACAATCAACTAACTTCTCAATGTTTCCTCTTGGTTATCCCACAGGTATCTTGAAATAGATTAAACCCAAACTTATAATCTCACCTCCCACCTCACATTGATAACTTTTTCAACATATCCCATCTTAGCACCTGACTTAGTGGCCTCTATTTCTACAATATATCTCACCTCAAAAGTTACTAACAATTAGATTTAAATTATTAATATCTTTCACCTTGGTAGCTCCAATGTCCTCCTAACTGATTTCCCACTTGCATCTCCAATTCTTTCTTTATGTGGAGAAAGTATACTTTCCAAGGGACACTCCCCTGTCTAAACATTTTTGATCACTAAACTGCACATAGGATAAAATCTTTGTATACAAAGAGGCCCTCTATACTGCTAGCTCTGTGTGTGTGTGTGTGTGTGTGTGTGTGTGTGTGTGTGTGTGTGTGTGTGTGTGTGTTTCTGGGGACTGAACCCGGGGTACTTTACCACTGAGCTACATCCCCAGCTCTTTTCTTTCTTTCTTTTTTTCTTCCTTTCTTTTTTTTTTTTTTTTTTTTTTTTTTTTTTTGAGACAAGATCTCATTAAGTTGCCCAGGCTGGGCTCAAACTTCTGATCCTCCTGTCTCAGCCTCCAGAGTCACTGGAACGATAGGTGTGTGCCACCACAGCCAGCTGTACTTTTACTTCTTTGTCCTCACCTTAAACCATTCTGACCCTTTCACCTGTGCATCCAGAACTTTCACAACTATATTCCAAATGCTGAAATGCTTTTCACCAAGCTTTTTCCTGCTCATTTGCAAATCAGAATTCACATCCATGGGGAAGACTTCTCTGATTGGCCTACAGTCTAAATTAGAAATCTCATTATATTTTTCCATCACACCCTTCACACATTGACTTCACATGTACAGCAGTGTTTGGCACTGTGGGTGAGGGTAAACGTTCACTTATGTCTCTCTTTACCTGCCTCTTTGTTCCACATGAATAGAAGTTGTGTTGTGTCCACCACTGATCGTCACTGCCAATACAGAAAACCAAGAAGCTGTTCAATTAGGATCTGTTGAACAATAAGGCAAGGATGATTTCCCTTGCTTGGTCTTTTAAAATATATTTAAAACTATAAGTGGAATGTCTGGGTCCTAGCTGTTTTATAAGGACTTAAGAAAGTGTCAAAGTTCTGGAATGAATATTATAGATTCAAAAGTAAGTAATAAAATGCAAAATTGAAATCTATATGTTCTATCACATTTCTATAAAAATACAGTAGTTTAGTTTCATTCAACTCATACATACTTACATACAAATTACATTTAATTTAAGAAATGAGTGTATTTTACTCTATTGACATGACAAAAATAATTCCAAAATTAAGAATGCTTTGGGCTTATGTCATTCTTTAAATGCCCCTGGAAACTCCATGCCACTAAATATCTGAATAAAGAGGGGAAAAAGAAAAATTCCACATTTTACTGACAGCTATGTCCAATAAGTACTTCAGATTCAATGTTCCATTTTCTTTTAAATGTCTGAGAAGATATCAACAAATCTTGATTCTAAAACAATATCAAATTAGAAATAATCATGTTACATGCATATAATCAGAGAAAGAGTCTAGCAAATTTATTCCACATTTAACAAGATATCAAAATGTTTTAAAATTCAATTAGAAAGATGATTTGAACTGTAAATCAAGACTTAGAAAAACTAAACTAACACAGAGTTACTGTTTTAAAAATTTTTAAATTAATATCATTCATTTTGATGAGCAAAATGCATTCTAAATTCCAAAGATTTTGTGCCCTTTTTAACTTAAAAATGTGACTTCTTAAGCTTGCTTGACATTGAATATTGGATAGTTGAATCTAAAATGGCAATTGTTTCACTAGAGTCATTAGTTAAAAGTTATAAACTATCTGGACCTTTAAAACAATAGAAATTATTATCTTGGGGAACAGTATGGTTCAGGGAAAATCATACAATCATTTAAGGAAAATACATTAATTCATTTAAATCTCTCAATAGCCTTAATAAATAGCTACTATTCTTATCATCATTATACAAATGAGAAAACTGAGACCCCCAAAATAAGTGGAATGGTCAGTATTTCAACCAAGAATGCCGAGCCCAGAAGTAATGCTCTTAGCCACTGGTTACACAGCACTTGAAGTATAATAGTGAGCATCAGAGACACCATAGAAAACTCCCTTCCACATAGCCTGGCACAGTGGCACACGCCTGTAATCTCAGCACTTGGGAGGCTGAGGCAGGAGGATCACGAGTTCAAAGCCAACCTCAGCAATGGCGAGGCACTTAGCAAGGCACTTAGCAACTCAGTGAGACGCTGTCTCTAATAAAATACAAAAAAAAAAGGGGGGCTGGGGTTGTGGCTCAGCGGCAGAGCGCTCGCCTTGCACGTGCGCGGCCTGGGTTCGATCCTCAGCACCACGTAAACATAAATGCGTTGCATTGTGTACAACTAAAGCAAATAAATAAATATTTTTTAAAAAATACAAAAAAAACAGGGGGGGGGGGGGGGGCCGCTGGGGATGTGGCCCGGTGGTCAAGTGCCCCTGAGTTCAATCCCCGGCACCAAAAAAAGAAAAAAAAGAAAGAAAACTCCCTACCATAGTATCTTATAGTGGCTTTACACAATAAATGTGAGTTGCTTACTGACTCTATGGGAACCCCTTCCTCTCTACTTCACCATTACCTTATGCTTATGATAACCAGCAGCTCTTCTTCCTCCCATATCCACCAGCAGCTATACCAAGGGTAGAATCCTGGTCTATGGCTGACAGCATATGTAGATTACGCCAAGAGGTTACAATTAGTAAATCTCAAAGAGCTGATCTGAGGCAGCCCTACCTTCAGTGTGCTTGAAAGAACAAAGTTCTTGTAAGATTAAGGTGGGTCGGCTAGATGAGAAATTACACTTTGATATTACTTTTAAATGAATCTTGTTCATAAAATCATTTTACCAATATATCCTCTTACTCTCCATGACTCTAGCCTTCCATTCCATCATCCAAAATCATACTAAATCACTAGCTCCACCTTTTGCAGAATTTCTTTAAAGATTAAAAAAAAAAAACTTAAAATCATATTATTCTCTTATGCAATACCCAACAAACATTTTTGCTACCTTGGATGATATTACATATAAAGAAAGGAAATACGGATTTTAAATTTGCTTTACAAAAAACTTCCATAAGCCTTTGGAAACATTTGTCAATTCAAAATATGTTTCAATGTCATATAAGCTTTATTTAGTTTTCTTATTTTCAAAATTATTTTTATTGTAAAATAATAGAGCTTTATATGCATAATTTATATTACTTTCTGTAGGTCTAGCAAAAAGTACCAAACATTAATTTTTAAAGGCAAGAAGCCCACCTCTGATTTCTGCCTATAATAATTAAACATGCACAATGAGTGGGCAGTTAGGGTGACATCATTCAGTTTTCTGAATTCCAGAAGAATTTCTGAAAGCTGACTTTTGCAGCTGTTAATAACCATAGAAACAAGAGTGATAGTTCATTTATTTATTGCCACCATTGCCTTTCATTCGGTTATTTTACTGCCCCCCCAGGGTTACATAACATTTCTCTGGTTCCCATCTCTACCACCCACCATCATGCAGAATTGAGCTGGTCAGCCAGCCAGGCAAAAAAATGCAGAAACTTCTCTGTTTCACATTAGGATGTCAGGTTTGTCGCCTGCGTCCTGCTTACGGATCAGTCTTCAGTCATCAGCCCAGAAAACCTGCACTTCCAGCACTCGCTGGAACTCTAGTCCTGATTGACCCATATCCAGGGCCTGCCAAAGCCTGCCAACTAATGTTCCAATGGAGGAGCACGTTAACTGCCCAATTCTCTAGGTTCCTTAAGCTCTATTCTCATAATGAGTTAGGGTATCAAAAAACCAATGTCCCTAGACTATACTAACCTACTTCCTGAATTGCAATTTAATGTAATGAGAATTCGCCATTTCAACATATTGGCTAGCTCTTTTACGAAATTGTAACTGAATATATTGTCTATTGTGTCTTTCAGAAGCAATTAAAGAAAAATCCCCTTGAACTTAGCATTGAGTAGTCTGTCCTTTCTTAAGCAAATGAGTGCAAGTTTATACGTTAGCCAAGGAAAACGTGCTAACTTGTCATATTTGTTTTTTGCCTTGGCAGCTAGGAATCCAAGAACTAAGTTTACTATACAATTCCCATGGCTGAGATCCCCTGGTGTAATTATTTCCCCCTTCTCTCTAAATCAATTTTCTAACTTTTTTTCTCCTTGCCACACTTGTAGGATACAGTAGAGTCTCATCTGTAACAGTGTGGGGCATTGACCCAGGAAGTGATTTAAAAAAGTAAAAAAAAAAAAAAAAAAAAAAAAACTTTATGTAAATCAAAGAGGCCTTAGTAACTGATTTGCTACAAAAATGAGGATTCTCACCTAGGTTGTTTCCCTAGCACACCCCCACCCCTACCATTCCTTTGTGCTCTCTCTCATTTTACTTTAGTTAAGAATCATTGATCTAAATCAAGTGTTGGCAAATATCCTGTAGATCCAGAAAGTAAATATTTCAGGCTTTGCGATTCATAGGTCTCTGTCACATCTACTTAACTGTGCCACAGTAGCATGGAAGCAACCATAGACAATACATAAACAAATAAATGGGCTATGTTCCAATAACACTTATTTACAGATGCACTCTATGGACTGAATTGGGCCATGTATATAGTTTGCTGACCCTTTATGTAAATGGTTTTTAATATTGGTTTTTAACCTTTATTTTAATATTCTGATTTACATTCTACTGTAAGCCACTTTATTATTCTAGAAGAAAAATAAATTAGAAATAAAGAATAAAAATAAATCAGGAACTCTATGTTATAGGCAGCCAAGATATAATTCATTAAAGTCCTAGGACTGAAATTGGGATGTGTGCATGCCCTCCAGAAATTTACTCTCTACTATGGGAGAAAAGCTGTGTCTACAAGTGAGTTTCAAATGAATGCTGAAAGAGAATTGCTAGCAGTGTCCTGTGGGAGTTCACAAGGGATGGGTCCTTCAAATCCCAGGAATAAGACATACTGGTGGATATTATACCAGATCAAGTAGGATTTCACCAGTGGAGGTAAAGGGTGTGAGCATTTCAAAGAGGTACTGTGAAAGATCCTAAAGTGTTCAGAGCAATTCTATAGTTTTTCTGCAATATAGGGTAGGGACACAGAATTCAGAGATCATAATGGTAAGGCTTAGCAAGAATGCAAGGTTGAGAAGCTTAGAATTTTTAGGAGGTAATAGAGAATGGTTAATGCTTTGGAGAAGGGAAAGAATTATTTCTTAATCTTTATTGAGAATCAAGAAAATAAATCTGTCAGAAGCTTATAAGAAGAATGAAAAGTGGCCAAAAAGCCTTTAGAAGAATGATGTTCAAGATAATAAACAGGGAAAAAGAGATGCATGTCTCTCTCTCCTTTAGGGCATGAACAAATCACCTTTCCCTAACTGCACACTCTGAACCCAAAAATTTTGATATGGCTCCTATTGAGGAGCACCCCACATCCCATTCATTACTGAGTTTGAGAGTCATTGCCTTTGCAAGCATTATTACAGTGTGCTATGGGCCTCTAATATGCTGAGGTGGGAAAAGTTGAAAACCCCTGATAAGAAGGATGTTGCTAAAACTTGGGAAAGAAATGTGAAATATGATGATAAAAATGGAAATAAAAATGAGGGTTGAAGATCCTGTGCCCAAATAGGACTTGCCACCCACATGGAAAAATCCCTTCTGAATTATCTGGAAGCTGTTACAGAAGGAGAAGAGTTAGAAAAAAGTTGGTTCAGGGATGGCTTGTGGAGTCTGAAGTCACACAGGTGAAGGGCAGTAAAAGAGTAAGCATGTCAGTCTGAACTTGAAGGATTTGAGGCTGAAAGTAGAGATGAAGCCACTGTCCAAAGGCCCTCGTTCTGCATCAAGTCACTGAGAGAACAAGTGCAGAGGGAAGCAAGCAGTTTAGGATCACTCATATTTTGATGGCCCAAGAAGAGAGGAGTTAGAGAAGGGAGAGACGATGCACTGCCCCAGAAGTAAGAGTCAGGTTAAAAATGACCTACAGGGACAAACTGGTCAAAATACTAAGAACTGCGAAGGAGGTTTTTAGACTGAGCAAAGATGTCACTGTTCACCTCTGGGAGAAGAGCAGATGGGTTGTAGCAGAACACAGACTGCAAGGGATGGAGGCGTGAGCTGGGTGAGGAATTGCAAGTAGCAACTGTAAATCCTCTTGAGAAATTTGGGAGTGGTTTATTCCTGGGATACTATAAATAACAGGAATGCAGGAAGCAGGAAGTCAGATGAAAGGAACATCTTAGTAATAGAAGAGGAGGTTGCAATGGACAATGTTTGTGATTAACTAACCCCAAGGTTACAATCAGTCCATGGTGTGATATGCAGGCCTTGAGATGTTTTCTACCCAAAGGATAGAGAATGCTGGTTTTTGGTGGTGGGACAGCTATAGTATGGAAACTAACAATCTCAGAGAGAAAACTCCAACCTTAACATGCATATGAAAAGGTGGCAGTGGAGGAAACACGAGATAATTGGAATATCAACTACATATTATGGACCAATGATAGAGATCATTCATTTTTGTAAGGCAGAATGTGAAGACAAAGTTATAATTGGCACATGATTAAGCAGTTGTTGGGGTGGCTCTAATCCCTTTAGGGAGAGGATTATAACCACCAGCCGCCCACCAATTAACCACAAGAACCTGTAGACTAGCTCATCTCAGGAGCTATGTCAGATTTCTGAGTGTCCCAGCCCTATCTGCTGAATTTGCTCCAGCCAATTCAGCTTCCCATGAAGTTTCTCTTCTATAAGCCCAACTTTTCAGCTGTAAAGAACAAAAAAAACAAAATTTTTTTTCCAAGATGTCATCAACTATCACACACAGACCTCTTCCAACTTGTACATGAGGATCATGTGCCTGGGTGATTTTCTGTGACTACAGCTCAATCTAACTGGGTAATCAGTCATGCTGGGTTTGCTGGCTTTTGGTGGAGGGGAACAGCTATCTGCGGTCACCATCATCATCATCAAAGGGAATGAGAGTTGCAAGTCACATGAGAGGATGCTGTATAAAATATCTAAACTGTACGAGGCTTATATTGTGTGGAAACTAAGAATCTCAGAGAGAAAACACCAACGTTGACATGCTCATCAAAAGAAGGTAGTTGAGGAAATACTGAGCTAGTTGAAATATTGACTACCTATTATGGACACAAAGGAGAAGGACATTTCTAAAATGTGTTTCTTTTCAGATGCTATTTGTTTAAAAACCCGTGGTCCTGAGGTACCTGAGAAAGGGAATACTTAGGACCAGAAATTTTGTCCTGCCTCAGATCCCAGATCAGAGAACTGCTACGATTCTTTCAGGGTGAGATAGAGAAACAGTCATCACTTCTTGTTGGACATGATATTGTGATGAGGGCAGAAGCCAAAAGTGCTTTTTCAGACTTTCCCTAGTGTCGAGCTGAGCTGGGCAGAATTTAATGGCCCAGGCAATCCTGGCTGCAGGCCTGACTTTTCAGAGTTCACTTTTCATTGGCTAAAAAGGCTTCTCCTAATAATGTTCTGGACTCAGACTCCTAGACAGAGTTTTCTCCATTTTCCCACCTGCCAGGCCAGGCCTGGGGGTGTCATCATGCCCCTGAGAGTTGAGCTAGAGTCAGTTGCATGATGAGGTAGACCAGACTGGGTGATGTGCTGGGATATTCCAAATGGCCATGTTACATGGAGGAGATCTTCAAAATTCCTCTGCTCCAAAACACGTCCTCTGTCACTGCCGTCTTTAATCCAAACTATCCATTTCTAGGCCAGGCCACTGAAAAACTTCCAGCAGGTACTCCTAACAAGATATCTCTGATCTCTTATCATCTTACCCATTTCAGTGAGATTCTGTCTTTCCTCTGAATATAAATAATGCTAACCTCAAAAATGAATTATCTGCTCCTTCCTGGGGGCTAGCCATATCTCCTCAGTGATCCTGCTGGGACTGTCAGCAGTTGTCTATGTGGTTGGTTATGGGGCTCTTTATATTTGGCAGGTATAGATAAAGCAGGAATATGGTGAACCCAGAGCAACTACTGGAGACCACGCAGCAAATACCTTAAGAACACAGCTTATCCACAGATAGCCTGTGACAGGTCTGAGGTATACTTCTCCATCTCATATAAAGTCACAGGAAAGGCTGGGAGATGTTTTCAATTTTAGAATCATCAACAAATGAGCCACACACAGCTCTGTCTCTTGGCTTCTTCTGATCCTCCCTGAACTGATCTTGGTACCAAAATAAAGCAGAAGCTGAGGCCCAATCTACCACCCCAGTAATTCTCAAATCCATCACTTTGTGGAAAAAATTTTGAGCTTCTGCAGAGCAAAAAATAGCATAATTTCAGAAAAAAGAAAACAACAGATTGTCATCCATATTTGCTGAAAATATTTTCCCCAAAGAGTTAATATTTATATTACTTAAAAACTTGTATAAAATGATAAGAAAAATGTCTAACTACTGCCACTTATCAGCAATTCAACTTTGAATATGAAATTTAATTTCTTCAAGATTTATCTTCTCATCTGAAGATTGCAGGTAGGAACATCATCCTCTCTGAGGCTCTGTGTGGATTAAATGAGATTGTGCATTTAAAGAGCAGAAGGAGGGTCTGAGCATACCAGGCTCCCTTCTTTATCCCTCTAGTACTCTGACATCAAAATGAGGAAACCAGAAAAAATAATTTTATATTGGAGGGAATACATTTAGGAAATAAGCATGAAGAACTACCCCACCTTACTAGCTATCCAAGAAACATAGACTAAAAGAGAAATGCAGATTGAAAGTTACCTTATGTCTATTACACAGGACAAGTGAAAAATAATGATAGTACTTCACCATATTCAGGAAGACCAGGCATGCAAGACAAACTTGGACACCCTTTGGAAAGCCATTTGGCAGTATCTTTAAAGTTGGAAATGTCCACATTCTTTGACCAGGTATTCCTATCCTAGAAATTTTATATTCTCCTAAGGAAGCAACCTGAAATATGAGCAAAAGACTTCTGTTGCTATAAGATTCACCACAGCGCAAAGACGGAGAAACAACTTAGTGTACAATATCAGATAAATGAATTATTCAATTACATAAGGTAAAAAGCAGAGAATGCAAAAGCATAACTGTATTATGGTGATATCATTATGTGTGCATGTAAACAAGAAGGAGATAAGTACATGAGCAAATTTTAAAGGACTGTAAGAATCTGAGGGAACAATTATAGTGGGCTAATTTTTGCTTTGCTTTTCTTGCACTGTTGCTGTGATATTGTCACTGCCATGGGCCACTCTCCCACAACTTTCACCTTGTCTAGGATATCTCACCCCTTGGCTAGATCAGGTAGATCCTTTCCTAATGGCTTTCCTCTCATTTGTTTCTCCACCTACCAATGCAGGCAACAGTACCCATCGCAAACTGGGGGTATCCTCATTTGTCCCAGGCACTGTGCCTTTAAATACATTTTTAAGGCACTTTAAATACATTCCAGGTACTTTACACACATTTTTGTTTTATATAATGCTCACTACTACCCATGAGGAAGGTACAAAAATGATCCTTATTTTTTGGATGAGGATCCTGAAGCTTAACCCTCCTGCCTAAAGTTGGGGTATCTCTGGTGCTCCCGGATCTGAAGGGGAACCTCTATTTATCCAGCCTCAGTTTGAATAGATTCCAGCTTATAAAAATTTAGTTTTAATGAGACATGACTAAAAAAAAAAGAGTTTGTTTCATTTCTAAAAAGATGAAATAGAAGCCCACCATGGTAGGGCCTACTTCAGAATAGTTTTTTATAGAATATTCTTATCCCATCCAGTAAAAAGGAAACTGGCAAATAATATTAAACACACAATTGAGTATGGAGTAGGGGCTTAACAAATATTAACCAATAAAATTAATGATTCCCAAAATCTATTCAGAGCCCAGGCCCAATGTTGAAGACATTTTTTTAGTCACCACTACCACCACCATCCACCCCGCTCCAGGCTCTGTTACCCCTATTCTCTGCTCATCTTTTTCCAATAATTCAGTCCACCATTCAACTCTTGCAAATTCCCATTATCCACATTCTCTATCATCTACCCATAAGACTCTACTAACAGAAAAAGATATAGTAAATGTCCAAGTGTTCATGTATGATTTTTCACTCTTAAGTTAAAGAAGCAAATCCTTAATTGTGAAATGTGAGATTTTCAGTTATCAGTCATTAGAGCAAGGAACAACTAGAGAGGTAGCCATCAGTGAATCCTTAAGATGAGAGTTGAAAGACATGTCCTAGTTCACTAATAAAAGACTGGTAACAGGCCTGCATGTTATCACATGCATACATTAAATCATTGTTGTCAAACCATAAATAAATACAGTCCCACTATGCTTGGGTATCTTAAATATAATTATTATGGGTTCTTTTTTAAAATCCTTGAATGTACTTTTATTGTTAAATTTAAATAAACTGATATACTAGGAAGCTTTTCTCTTTATTATAAGGTACAAATAAAACAAATAAACTGCCCTGATTGTGTAATATCTATGTAGAATGAGTACATATATGCAAAACAAAGTGATGTAAGAGCAGAAAATAGCATTAAGAAGTAAAAAAGAACATTTGCCAAAGCACTTAAGGTCACCAGATTGATTAAACTTGACATCTGTCTAACTTAATAGGAGTGATCTAAGGAATCCAGCTCTTCTCTTCCTATCCATTGTTGTTTCAGTTGAACCTTGTTAACAGCTTTATTAGTGTCAGACTAGATAAGAGGGATTGGCCTTTCCACCTTCATCCGCGGGGTCTCCTGGTATGCAGATTCAAGCAATGAAAAGGAACAAACACTTTTAGAATTTGCCCTCTCTGAAGAAAAATTCTCTTGTAACTATTCTTAGGCCTTAATTGGAAATATTCATTTTACTTGACCAGAAGGACAGCCAACTTCATGGAGGAAAACATATTCTCTGATTAAAAGAGTTTCACCTGGCTAGGATGGCGCTCACATTTCTCATGGAGGATGGACCAGTCAGAGAGCCCAGTTGTGTTTCAATTATCATGAGACAACAGTCTGCCTAACAGGATGGGCAGTAATTGACCATCATGTTACACCAGCAGAACAATCCATACCAATGGATTGGGCCAGCTCTCCTCCCAGGGGCCAGCACACAAAGCAGACATCCTAATTATCCACAGCCAGCCAAAGCCATACATGCTGGGCTTTTTTCATTCAGCTTCTTGGCTGTGAGAGAGAAGTACACAATGTGTCCAAGCAGATATTCGCTCTGCAGTGTCAATAATCAAAGAATACTTAGCCCAACATTAAGCAAAGTATGAGTGGAGTAGCCTTAGAGTCTACACCAGGCCCCTCCTTCAGCCTCCCCAAACTCTTGACTTGGGAGTGAATCCTGGAGTCAAGAATACTGACCAGAGTCTACTTAAATACTGAAATGGAAAATGATTGCCTGAGTTCTCTGCCTCTTGAATATATATAGTAAATATTGTCAACCCTGCCCCCCTTTTCTCAGAATCAGGGAGTTTAAACTAACACAGATGATATAAAATTCGGCTAATAGATAAGCATGTATTGATCTTCAAAGATAAAATAAGAATCTATCTGCTCATATAAAATCCCAGTTAGAGTCTGGCATTTCCAGGCATTGAACCTGAAAGAAGCTAAATCTCACAATGTATACTTAGTTCTCAAATCCTTATGCCCAGAAAAATCTAATGTGTGATCTGAACTTCCTTGCCTGGGACCTATTGACTGTGAGCCCCTGCAGGCCCTGCTTTCTCCTCCAGATTTCCCTCTCCCTGCAGTGCCCTCGGTTTGGATTCTAGGCTCTACTTACCTGATGAAGTCCCCAGTCCACTCTCATAGAGACAGGCTCAGAGCAGCAGAAGCAGAAGTGTTCACACTCAAGCACGGTTGCTCTTCTTTGTCCAGCTATTGCCTTCTCATCCTTCAAAATTCCCTTCCTCCAAGAAGCCCTCCCTGCTCTCTTGCTTGAGCTGAGCTGCCTCTATGCATTCCCAACATGCCCTATGCACATTGACACAGTAGCACTTTTCATGGTTGTGGTAGTAATACAGCGAAACTGTTTGTCCACCTATTCAAAGCACTCAGTCCCATACCTGGCTAATGCTAAGGACTCAATAATTATTAATGAACAAATGAATCCCAAACCTGTTGCCTATAAAATCCTTTCCCCTCTTCCTTTATCCAGTTACTAAACACCTTTTTATCTCATAGACAGATAATGAACATTCTAAAAGAACAAAGACATTAAACACAATGTAAGCATGAATACAATTTTTTTTTATTGTTTGGATACAATTTTAAAATTGGATTGCTGCTGTGTTGATTGCACAACTTGGTGAATTTTGCAAAACATTATTGAATTGTGCTGGCAAAGTTTAAAGTATGTAAGTTATACTTTGTTATATGTCTAAAAAGTGGGTAGAAAATAAAATGTTTACATTATTTAATGGCACAAAGTAAGAGCATTTAAGTGGAAAATGGTTTAGAAAGTGATATGATAGGAGAAACAAGTAACTGTTGAAATTCCTCATGGAGTTTTTTTGATAGTGAAATTGTTTTTCACCTGGACAAGACACTGCCCAGAATTATTGAATGAGGGTGTTGAGAGTTCACATAATTAAACTGGCCTATTTCCAAGTTGGAAGAAGGGACTAACCTAATTTCAGAGTTTGATTCATCATTTGAAAAAAATAACAAATTTATTTTATTTATTCTACTTTTATTGAATTAATGAGTTGAAGTCAAGTAATTTAACTTCTAAACATTGTGTTAAAAGTAAATTAAAAACAGTAAATTTTTGCAATGAAATTTTATTGATTTAATTTGTGTAGTTTGCTATTTCTCAGCAAATTAAAGTGTTATCTGCTTTTAATCAACTCTCCTGTATCTTAATTTCTCTTAAAAATTTTCTTTGGGGTTTGCCAGGTCTGAACTACAGGATTGCAAATGAAATGATTTTTTTCACCTATTCTCTAAATTCTAAATTATGTGAAAGTAGCCCTGTTTTGCCTCTTAAGTTCTTAACTACTTTAAATTGAGAAGAGGTCCATTTTAAGTAGATCCTCTTTTGTGAATAATATTAAATGCTTCCATCCGTCAGTTAGAACCATCATTTTATATCTCTACCTTTTCTTATAGAATTTATTATTAAGAAGGGAAATTCCACCCCAATAATAATTTCAGACCTCTCTCTTTGTAGAGATAGCCCGAGGTATAAATTCAACATGCAAATAATTCTTTTCACTACCTGCCTGTTTAAAAAAAAAAAAAAAAAAAGAATAAAAGTTAAAGACAATGAATTCCTGTTGGACACATCAAAGTTAAATATACTCCTTGACAGACATTTAATAAAATCAGATATGAAGAACAGGAAGGCGAAGTTGTTATAAACATCGGTTGGCATGCCTTGCAGTTCTTGGTGGTCTAAGATCCCCGCTTTATATTTCAAAGGATACAAATGAAGGCAGCTTCACAGTTGCTCTCAAGTCTTCATATCTGAAAGAATCCTTTTACACATCTAAAATGGACCAATTTGATATTTATTACAGAGCCGTCATGGTCTTGCAAGAAATCGGTGACTTACATCTGTAACCATATTTCCAATGAAAATACCTTTTTTATGAGGTGGGGGGAATGTGAGGGGACACAGATCACTCACAGCTGTCTTTGTCAAGCAGTTGCTGTTTATTTGTGTCCACTGCTGGGCTCAACACTGTGCTGGCATTTCCATACTTGTTATGGTGGTGGTGGTTGTTCTGATTAGAAGCATGCATTACCTTCCTTCTAAATTATGTGTCACTTTGTTGTGATTGTTATTTCTGGCAATTTAATAGCCTGTGAACAGGAAAGCTTTGAAATGACTGTCCTCTGTCCTTTGGCATAAACCAATTACCAGGATTTAAACTTATCTGACAAAAACTATAGTGACAGATTTGAGAACAAAGTGGTTATTTTTGAATATTTAACCTTTCCTGTGTTCTATAACTAGATGTTTTCAAGGATAGTATGTGATCATGAATAAACATTCACTTTTCTCATTGTCTTAATAAAAAGTGTCTTCTACACTTACTCCCTTTAGTGATGAGAAATAACTTAAATGTGGTTAAATGAAATGCTTCCAGTTTTTACAACAGACTTAGAAATATGTATGGTGGGGTGTGTGGTGTATATATGTATGTGTGTGTCTGTGTGTGGATGGGTGTGTGTGTAAGTATGAAAACTTCAGAACCATGATGGAGTCCTAAAAACAGAATGTTTTTTCTTGAAGAAACATATGTGATTATTTTTCAAGTTTTCTTTAAAGGAAAAGAATTAGAAAGCAGAAATAACTTTTCATCAACTGAAAAATGTATTGGAAAGTATCTATACCAGGTTTAGAATGTGATACTCCCAGGTTTCTCTGCAGAAAGTTAGAGTGTTCTGTTAGCTGTGGATGATTATTGTTCATGATATACCTATAGAAGAATTTTTAAGGCTATCCTTGGTACTGATAGAATATAGAGAAAATAGAGTATATGCTTATCAGGCATCCCATAGGGCAAAGAAGCTCCTGGACAATTTGACTCAGTAACAAAAGTAGCCAAATTCCAGAAGTTGACATCACTTCCTTAAGTCATGAAAGAGTTGGAACACTAAAAAGATATATCTGGCTAATAAGATATGAAGTAAAATAATGAAAAGCACTTTTCTTTGGTTATTCTCAAACAGGTCATAAATATTTACATCCCATTATAAAACACCTTAACAGCTCAGTGAGATTGTATGCAATAGCACTTAGTGCAATATAACTCCAAACACTTTACAACTCCAAAGGACTTTATAACAACATCCCATAGAGTTTCACATTCAGGAAAGTCTGCAAGTTGGCTGGTTTGTGTTCTTTGTTTTTAAATATGCAAAAGAAACACGATATACATATATAGAATTTACTTTTAAAAATCTTTATTTTATATACAGTTTCATCCAAAGGCCATGAGAGACCTCAAGGAGTAAGACAAAGGCCGTAGGTTTGCTTCCTGAATGTTAGTGGGGGCTATCCATATATCTTGTGAAAATAAAAATGCATGTGCATTTAAGCAAAGCACCTTATGTCTCATGAACTCCTAGTTTCAGTAGTGATTTCTCTGGTTCACGAAACATTTTACTGCTATTTTCTTATTTAACTATCAAAACAATCCTTTGAGATAAATGGAAGAAAGATGTGCCAAAGTGAGGGAATAAATATTTGTTGAACACCTATGATATATCAAATACTGTAGGCAGGTCGCATTGGTTGCAGGCTGGCAACCACATGGGATATGTGTTTGTATACACATTTTGCAGAAAAGGGTGAGAAAGATTAGTTATCTTGACCAGTGTCACATGAAAAATAACAGCAGGTCTGGGGTTGAATCCTCAGTTTTCTTCCAAAAAACAAAGTGTCTTTCCTTCTGTTTAATTGTAGTTAACAATATTGATTCTTGAATAATTCTAAGACCATGGTCTTAGAAAATTTTGCTGTTGTGTCTTTTTTTAATGAAATATCAAACCTTTTGAAGTACCCTTTAAGAGTTGCTCTTTTAGTATCCTTTTTTGGCAAGATTAAACATAGGAAAGCCATATTAGCCTCCAACTATTCTTTTTAATTCCACAAGTCTATGAGATATAGAACTCTTAATGTAGGTTAGTGTGTTCTGGTTCCCTGCATACAGTGACCTACCACAGAGCCATCAAGCATAGTCACAGACTAGTGTCCTCTCCATCTGCAGCCCAGTGGGGTGGGGAAGAGAGTCAAACTCTCTGGTTCATTAGTGACATATAAATGGTTCACAAGTGGATAGATAAAGGGAAACTGTCTTTCAACTCATTTCCTACTATCTCTTTTACCTGATATCTATACATGAGAGGAAGGCTAAAGAGTTCTAAAAATGCCCTTCTCCATATATTATCTGCAAGCCCAATAAATCTCAAACAATATTCCCCAGAACCCAAGAGTTTTGTTGAGGCAGCTTAAGAGCCATTAAGTGGCAAAGGTAGAACATAATGAGAAAGTGTTCTTCAACCATATCAGAAATATTTTAGTTATTTTATATATCAAGGTTTCATTGTATGGTTTCTTTTAAGAAAGAGTTTTGCACTATATAAACACACATACACATGCATACACATGTATGAAGATAAATAGATGGTGGATATTGAATACCACTATCCTTCATGTTCCAAAAAATGTATAAACCTAGTAATAAAGTTTGCAAAATAATCTTCAATATTTTTAATAGCACAAGCTAACACTTTTAGTATAATGAATCAACTTTTTTAAAGGCTGTTTTTATTGGTTAGTTGGTTAACTATTTTGCTTTAGAGAAAGTAAATAATAATTTACAACTGAGGTCCTCTGGTCAGCAATTACCTAGGTCTTTGATGACCAAAAAGAACCTAGGAATTAATACTTTAAATAAAGGGGTTAGTTTGAAAGAGCAAAATAATTAAAAACATGGAACCTATACTGAAAGAAAGGTCATTAAAAAGTTGGCAGATCCTCCCCATCAGGCTCTTTGCCTTTTCAGCAGTCTAATGTCTATCTTCTCTCTTGATCCTCACTAAATTCCCAAAGTTACCAAGAGTTCATGTTACTGTCAGATGTAAAAACTGGCATCCAGAGAGTTTTCTGACTAGGTCTTCTGTCATTTGGTAGGGCCAGGAATCCTGAAGCTATGCTTCATTCATAGTTACTTGTCTAAGATCTGGGGGAAAAAAAAAAAATCTCAAATAAGCAAGCAAGCCTCTAATGGTATCACTTAGCTATAACAGAATTAAAGTTTTTTCGGTGTGTGTGTGTGTGTGTGTGTGTGTGTGTGCGGATTTTTGGTTCTGGGGATTGAACCCAGGGGCACTTAACCACTGAGCCACATCCCTAGATCTTTTTGTATTATTTTTTTTATTTTGAGACAGGGTCTTGCTGAGTTGCTGAGGGCCTCACTAAATTTCTGAGGATGGCTTTGAACTTGGGATTCTCCTTCCTCAGCCTCCTAAGCTGCTGTGTTACAGGTATGTGCCACCATGTCCCACTAGGATTAAGGTTTAATACTGGTGAATTTATATTACTGGTGTTAATAACAACTATCTTACCTGATGGAAATTTAATATGTCACAAGCCATAGGTGAAGAATACTGTTAAAATACAGAGTAAAGGCTGAGGCAGGAGGATCGCAAGTTCAAAGCCAGCCTCAGCAATGGCGAGGCACTTAGCAACTCAGTGAGACCCTGTCTCTAATAAAATACAAAAAAGGGCTGGGGATGTGGCCCAGTGGTTGAGTGCCCCTGAGTTAAATCCCCAGCACCAAAAAAAAAAAAAAAAAAAAAAATACAGAGTAAAGGAACATAATTAAATAGACCCTCCACCCCATCCCCAATGCTTACTTCTCTAGCCTGTCCCTACCCTGCCCCTCCCTTACCCTTTTTATTTTAAATACATAATGCTGAAACTAAGATTATTTTTCCTAGATGTGGTTCTGGGTCAAGAGCAGAAAATAGATACTAACCCATTGCACAGCTTTTCCCTGAAGATTGATGATAAGGTGAGGGTCTCTGATGCATAATTTCTTATATTTTTAAGCTACTTTCTACAGTTATCATATGGCCTAATTATATCATTTGCATTTTGTACTTCAAAATGTGATTATCACTGAAAGAGACATATCTGGGAGCTAAGGATGAGGGAGGTAGAAGTTCTTGGGCAAAACTCACGTAAGGCATGCCCTTGCCTCCTCAGGTCTGCCTTGCAACACATGCCTCTGGTACCCTTTGGAAGGAGGAAATTCCAAAACACTGACTAGTTTTTATATCCATCTTGGATAGCTGTACATATTCTACATTCCTAATTTGCTCTTTATTTTATAAATTGATCAGCTTTGCATACTAGGCTTTCATCTCCATTCTGCTGGCTTCATTAAAAACTGGTCCACCATTAAGATCTGTGACCCAGGCAAAACCAAGGTGGTTTCATATTAGTTGTGGCTGGTTTTCTTCTAAATCATCTAATAATACATCTTACCAGCGTGTGGTTTCATTTCTTTCCAAAGACCACCTGTCTGAGCTACATAAACTCCTATTTCTCCCATTTACATGACTGTGACCCAATTTCTTGTGAAATAATAACCCTGGTCCTGTCATACTTATGGCCCAGTCACTCCGCCCTGCTCTGGGTTTTATTACACAGCATTCGATACCAACTGTTTTATAATGCACTGAAATTTTCCTCCTTATTATTTTGCCTAAAATAGGCATCTATATCCACAGTTAGCCTTTTTGTATTTCCCACCAAGAAGAAAACTGGAGAAGTCACGTGATTTAAACAACAAGGGACAAGGTTATAGAGAGGGCAAGTAATTCAACCTCCATTATACAAATGTCAAAAATGAAGGTCAGGGAAATCTAATGAACTGTCCATACTGCACAAGTGCCAAAAAACAAGGATTCAGGCCTAGAACCCAGATTTCCCAGCAAGCAACGCAGTCTTGTACCCATGATGACACACAGCCTTAAATTCAGTTTGCAGGATTTCTTTCTAAAAATCGGTCTTTTTGTGAAGACCAGTTCAACAGGTAGCAAAAGGAAGCCACAAAAGAAGTCTTTTGGAGATGTTTAAACCTTTGCAAAGACCAGACACCTCTGTGCCATCCACATCAATAGCATAACATGATCCTATGAACTCTCTTTGAGAAATTAAAGAATATTCTATGTACAGTTTAGAAAATCAAGCTCTCATTGGGCTGTTTCTTCAGCCCCAGGGTCAGGTTTCCCAGCCAATCAGCAGAAGCCCAATTCCAGTTCTTGGGGCAAAGTTTCACACTTGCTATTTCTTAGTTTAAAGGTGTCACTCTCAACTCAGGAACTGAGATAAAAACATTTCTCTCTGTGTAAGTGACTTAGATTATTCCCACTTCCATCCCAGAGGCACCGAAATGATGGAAATATTTGACCAAGAATAAGCTATACAATGAGCATCCAAGGCATCTGATTTTCTCAGCCCCAAGCATGGATTAAAATTTTATAGGTCACTAGTAGCAAGAGGATGACTATAAATGTCTAACCTTGACCTATAGAAACATGAATCTTTCAACATTTGAGCCACTTCATTATTCTCTTTAGGATGATAAGATAATTTTAATTTGGCCTGGAGGAGTTTTTATTATTTTCCAGGAAATGTAGGCAACCTGTGATCAATACCATAAGAACAGGAGCCACTGAGAAACACTACTTAACAAGGAAGAATAAAGGTTTTGAAATAGCACCAAGAATTTAACAAAAAAGAGTCAATAGGGTTTTACTTATCCTAAATAAGGAGATAATTCTCTGTATTCCACATGCTGATTTCCTCCTTCTTTATACTTTTCTTGATTAATGGTGATAACTCCCACAAAAATCATTACATTACTGCTATGACTAATTCCATAACTATTCCCAAATAATGCCAATGGACCATTAAACAACTGTGACTGTGGCCCAATTCTTAAATGATTGACAGCCAAAGAAAGGTCATCGGTCACAAACATACACGCTGAAAATCTGGAAAAATCACACAACACGCACTGCTTCTTTTGGTGGGTTAGATTTACAGTTTCTTTTTTTAAATTCAAAGGCCATGAATGCAGATAGCTTTTCAGTTGTCCTTGTGTTTCCTGCCTGAAAGGACTCTTTAAGTGCTCTTGAAATGGTTAAATGAGTAGCAGAAACAATTGCATCTTTTCAACCCTGATCACAACCCTTCTAAGATTTTGATGAGCAAAAAGCTTTGGGCAGATTTTAAGTCTTAGTGGCCCTCCAATTTCTAAAGTTCTTTCAGAGCACAAACACATTGCTTGTACTCCTCTGGCATGGTTTTGCTCATTTGCAGGAAAACCATATTTTGCACCACATCCTCACATATTGATATGTTGAGGAAATAAACAGCAAACATCACTTCCCATCCATCTGCTAAGCTTGTTAGAAAGATGAACACCCAGTGTTCAGATGTTTTTCACTCAGGTTTGAAATTCCATGTTCAGCATAATTGGCTTTTACTTTTCAAGACAAATTTTAATCCAATAGGAGGAAATTTGGCTCCTTTGTTGAAAACGAATGTACCAATAAAGCAGAAAAGCCAGCCATGTAGGACATTGTCAAGATACATCTACCAATGGGCTACTATTGGGACTCAAGAAACATGCAATTTTGATAAAAGACAATTTCCTCCATTTTATTATAAGTAATTCTAGCAGTTATTGTTCATAAAGTGATAATGTAAATCAAAGTCCCAGAAGAATTATTGAATCTATCATTTCTAACAAACTATTTTCAAAAGCTATTTACATTCATCCATCATTACCCAGAATTACACAAGTTCTTCCTGGGTTGCAAATATTTTAAAAGCTGGAAGCAAAGTAATAAAGGTCAATTGAACAAGCAAAAACCTGGCAGTCATTGTGCCCACTGGAAACTGAGCCAAATGCTCTTATGTAAAAAGCAATGGGAACGGAAGGTGCATGCATCCCTAGATTTAGCCCTTCCAATATTTTTGCTTCCTCTTTTAGTTGGAACTTCAGCTCTTCAGGGGAAGTTTGCCCTTCTCTTTTGCTTTTGATGTACTCTTTACATCATAATGATAGAACTGGCAATTTTGCAAGTTATAGGTCAGTGGGAGAGAAAATAGCAACAAAGCTGATTTACTAGATAACAATTAGACACACAACTGAGAATGTCTAAGTTAAACCAATGGTGGCCCGTATGGGGACTTCGGAGCAGACAAGTAAAAACTAAAAGGTCTCTAAAGATGGGTTCAAATATAACTAAATCCCAAGTGATAGAGGCTATAAAAAGACTCCTTGATATACCTGACTCCATTTTCAATGAAAAAAATTTAGAAAAAAGTAAAAGTGCAACAAAACCAAACACAAACTCTTGGGATTCTATGCAACATAATATGTTTATAAAACCTGTGTTGGTTTTCTTCCTGTGATTATAAAATGAATATATTACATTATTTTGTTTGTTTTGGCAGTACTGGGGATCAAATCCAGGGCCTTGTTTACCAGGCACAGACTCTACCACTGAGCTATACCCCCCAGCCCAAGATGAACATACTATAAATCTTTTAGTTTTCATATTGACATGAAAAATCCTAATAGAGTGAATACAGCCTCACCTGCTTTTTTTAGAAAATTTAATATATCCAACTTTGTCAAGGTGCAACAATTCATGGAAGTAGCAAACGTCGCTGTGGGAACTGCTTTGAGATCCTAATGAAAAAACAAAGACCACACAGAGATCACGAACAGGAAAGGATTGGAATGGTGTAGTGCTTCTCTGCACTGTCACGTGCACCCAGATCACTTGGGTGTCTGTTAGGATGCAGATTCTGGTTTGGTAGGTCTAGAGCGGGACCCACAATTCTGTACTTCTAACTAGCTCCCGCGTGCTGCTAATGCTGCTATGAATGGGGAAGCAAGTGTCTAGCAGCTAATTCCCTAGAAACCAAAAACTCACAACATGAAACTATTTAACAATCAGTGTTTATGAAATAAATGTTAGAGAATAAATCTATCAACATTAGTTCTGTGAGAAAACAGATGAAGTTTAAGAAAAACCTTTGAGTTCTACACCCTAAAATATAAGTGATTATTAATTGAAAGATATTTACTATGGCTCTATTAAATATAAGGCAATTTTATGAGCAACAAAGGATGAGAATATAAAAAAAGAAATAGTCCTTACCCTCAAACTGCTTAAGCTGGGTACGCTAGGTCATTGTTTCTCACCTTTCTCCAAATATGGTCCTTCTACCCAGTTACTGGATTCCAAGCCGTTCTGCCCCGTCAGAGATCTTGTTCCCACTCTGTCCTCTGAGAGCCATCTTCCCTCTCGGCTATTTATATTCCCTAACATAATCTTATCTACCCTGTTCTGTCATGGCTTTCATGACCCCCTACTTGTCCATCTAAGGCAAAGATTTCTATTCTAAGTCCTTATTTCTATTTGTCTACTAGACTTCTCCTGGTATGTACAATTTAACTGCATTTATTATCATATCTACAGAAGGCTCTTGTCTTTCCTTATTTTCCAGAATGCAAACTCTTCTCTGCATCTCACAGCCACCGTTTGGTCTCTAACTAGCTTTCCCGCCCACATCCATAACCAGAATTCTCCTCCTATTGAATAAGTCTGTGTTAGTTCTTCTCTTATAAATTTCAGCACTTTGAAAACAAAATGTTCAAACTTCTTAAAACAAAATGTTCAAACTTCTTAAGTCTTAAGGACCTGGCAAGCTGGCCACATGTTATCATTTTAATCTGTTTTTCTAACTACAAACCACATCCACACTGCATATGCTTCAGCCCCATTGCTCAGTTTAACAGTCAAAAACATCAGGCCCTCTTAGGACTTTGCCTGTGCATGTCTTGCTCCCTCTTCCTGGTGTATCCTCCCTCCTTCTCTGCCTGGAATGTTCAATGCATCCTATAAGATCCAGCCTGGACCCTGTTAAGCCTTTTCTGTTGAAGTTAGATGTTCCCTCCTCTAAGATTAGTACAGCACTCACTTTACACCCCTCTTAAAGCACATGCCAAATTGAAGGGTTCTATTAAGCATCTGTTTTCTCCACTGACACAAGACCTCCTTGAGATCAGATACAAGGCCTTGCTCTTCTTCCTGTTACCAGTGCTAGGCACAGTGTCTGGACTAAAGCAGATTTTCAGTAAATGTTTATTGAATAACTGGACACAAAGCAAAAACTAATAATGCAAAATTGTAGATGACAAATGACTTGTACACATTAAACAGTCTATAGTCATGCAAGAAAGGAGGGTTACCATACATAAGTGCGTGCTAAGGCAAGCACTATGACACTCAGATCAGACAGCTACAACTTTGTGGGCTGGGGGGAGGGTAAGCTGGCCCTTGAGGGCTGCAC
This sequence comes from Tamias sibiricus, assembly GCA_025594165.1. NCBI lineage: Eukaryota > Metazoa > Chordata > Mammalia > Rodentia > Sciuridae > Tamias > Tamias sibiricus. The sequence continues at coordinate 144,419,458 of CM046660.1, read as the reverse complement.
ATTTTTGGATAGTTGTAGGAAAAAGGAAGCCATAGAAGTGGGGTACAGATGTAATTATATGCTGCATGTTACAAGGTTGCCATCCTGTCTAGGATGGACAGTATAAAGAGAAATAAGTGATAAAGTTGATTAAGAGACAAGAGGTATTAGGTAGACCGAGGTTAGATATCAAACCAGAGAAATTGGCTTAGCTATGGTAGGACAGAGGACTGTGGAAAGTAAGCCACACCTTCTTGTGATACCAAACCACCTTTCTTCTTTTTTGGGGGGAGAAGGGGTGGTGGTGTGCGTGCTGGGGATTGAATTCATGATATACTACCAAGCCTATTTTGTATTTTATTTAGAGACAGAGTCTCACTGAGTTGCTTAGCACCTTGCTTTTGCTGAGGCTGGCTTTGAACTTATGATCCTCCTGCCTCAGCCTCCCTAGCTGCTGGGCCAAATCGCTTTTCTTATCAGTTGTTTCTTAACATCATTCTTGGGTAATACAATTCATTCTTATTAGTTATACCTCTACATGCCTGCAATCATAAACTCACTTGGTAACCAACTTTATCATAATCAAAACTGAATAGCTAAGAAGCTATTCTTAGCTTTCCTTTCTCTAAAGGAATCTCCCTTACACACAACATCTTCTTATGAAGTCGTTTCTCCTCTCCTCTCCAGGCTCATGGAAGCTCTGTGGTGCACTGAGCAGGACCAAAGAACGCTGACTTTCTCGGAGGCTGCGCATCTAGCTCCTGGGCTGACCATGCTGGCAGTGAGAATTCACTGGTCAGCAGAGTCCTGCCTGAGTTGCACTGCTCCACCTCCACCTCAGTGCCTGCAAGACTGTCCTGGTACTGGACCAGATGTCTCCATACCAGTCCATTCACTGGACAAGAGCACTGAAGGAAACTTCTAAGTTGCCAAGAATACCTGAGGAGAGAAGAGAGGGGAGAGAGGAGAGTGAGCCATCATTATCACGGCTGCATTCCTGAGCATTCTTTTGTCAGGGGTTAGTTACAGCAGAAAGTAAGCCCCACAGAAACATGTCACATGAAAAGTCAACTTAATTTCATAAATAACACTTTGTGTAAAAAAGTGTCCAAATTAAATTAAAAGTCTACTCTCTTTTTAATTTTTTTTTTATTTTTATTTTTTTATTTTTAGAGCCTGGAAGACTGCCAGTTCAAAACCAAAGTAATTATCTTTCAAAAGAAGTAGGGAACTGAATTCACCTTTGGAGTAGACTGTTCCTTTGATTTGGGATAATTGCTTCAAGGGGGCCCCTTTAGTGACACAAATGGAAACGCAGGCCCCACCCATTATTGTTACTGGAAAAAACTGTGAAGTAAACTGAGTGCAGGTGTTTTCAACTGAGAAAAAAAAGTGTTCTGTTTGGTAATGGAAACCAACAGAAACCCATGGGGTATGGGTTCTAGCCAGATTCTTCTACCTCATTTCTTTCCGGGAAATGTTTCCTGTTCTGTCTGACAGAGAAACTGAGCTTGCTCTTGAGGAGATGTGTGAGTATACATACACATGTGTGTGTGCGTGCACATGCACCTCAGAGCTTAACCACTCCATGGAGCCAAGTTGAGGAGGAGGAGAAAAAGGTCAGCCACATTGGCCTGGCCTGACCTTGACCTCACAGTGGATGAGAGACCATAGAAAAGAATGGGACTGGAAAATCTTAGTAAAAACTAGACTGAACCATTGAGTTCTTACATGTAGAACTCATAACTAAAAACTCAGAAGTATTGATATTCAGACAACTTATAGTAATTCTTCTGCTGGCATCGGAGGAGCCAGCCACACTTCTTTAAAAGCAGAGGTTTAAGTTTTTTTGCCAAAGGAGCAGATACTTTGTCAGTTGTCATGGGAAAATTCCATTAGAGGCTAGAAATGAGGCCCCAGGAAGGGAATCTTAGTCTGGAAGGAAGAAGTACTATTCCCCTAGAGATGTCCATGCATGTGAACTCTAAGGCTAGAGAACACCAGGTTTCCTGGGTTCCAGGAATTATGGGTAGGGGAAGAGGATTCTGAGGGTAGTCCTGGGGCTGTGGGCTTTGAGGGCACTGCTATGTAGTCACATTGTTGTATTAGAAGGTAACATCAAGAATTATTTCCAATCCAGCCATCCCACTCCTGGATCTATTCCCAAAGGACTTAAAAACAGCATATTACAGTGACACAGCCACTTCAATGTTTATAGCAGCACAATTCACAATAGCTAGATTGTGGAATCAACCTAGATGTCCCTCAGTAGATGAGTGGATAAAGAAAATGTGGTATATATGCAAAATGGAATTTTACTCAGCAATGAAAGAGAATAAAATAATGGCATTTGCAGGTAAATGGATGAAGTTGGAGAATATAATGCTAAGTGAAATCAGTCAATCTCAAAAATCCAAATACCGAATGTTTTGTCTGATATAAGGAGGCTAGTTCACAGTGTTGTTGGATGGGGGTACATAGGAGGATTAAAGGAACACTAGAATGGTCAAAGGGAAAGGAGGGGTAGGGAGGGAGCAAGGGGGGAGGGAGGGAGAAAAAAGAAAAAAAAAAGAAAAGGTGGTTGAATGAGATGGATATCATTATTCTAAATGCATGATTGAAGACCTGAATGGTACAAATATACTTTGTATACAAACAGTTGTATGTAAAAAGATGCTATATATGTGCACTATGAATTATAATACATACTACTATTATAAATTTTTAAAAAAAGAATTATTTCCATTCCATTGCTTCATGGCTTTAGTAAAGTCTTCTGAAATTTTCTATTCCATTAGTCTCAGCTGTGCTTCTAGGAAATTTGAGAGATGATCCTAGGACATACTGAGGGAAGGGAATAAAGGAGGCAGGAGCAATCTTTTACTTGAATCAGCCATCAGACAGCTCAGGACCCCACCCAGGAGAAACCAGTCTCACTTGAAGAACACCTGCCCTGGTGCACTGTGGTACAACAAGATCAGAATGGAAGATGGCTCTGCACAGAAAAAAAAATATCAGAAGACTCAGAAATATTCAGAGTAGCCTTTCTTTCCTCATGGGCAGGTGGGGGGCAAAGTCATGTTAATTTTCGTGTTAATAAAATGTGACCTAGTTTTGGTCATACGGACCAATGAGGGCTGGTCATACAAGTGAATTAGAGTTTTTATTGTTATTTTTTTCTAATTATAAGACTAATGCATGCTCAATGCTGAGGAATTAGAAAATAAAAGTACCAAGAAGAAAATTAAAACAACCCACAATTCCAACACTAAAAAATAACCATGGTTACTGCTGAGCAATTTTGTAATTTGCTTCTTTGATCATTTACCTCTGGGTTAAAAGAAATCCAAAACTATTTTCCAAAGAGATTCTTGGCCCCACCTAAAGACACTTTTGATCCAACTCTAAGCCAAGGTAAGAGGGTCTTTTATTTAAGCATGCATCCAAGTAAGGCCCCTTAATTTTTCAATGAGAATGTCAACCAATCCTGCCTTGGCTCTAACTTGAAAAATAACACTTGATGTCTAATCAGCAGCATAGAAAGACTGCATTCCAGGTGTTAGTGAAAAAAGGTGTGAGCTTAGAATCACTACCATCCAATATTTTTCAAAAATTCCACATACAAAAAAACATATTAGCCCAGAAAGTTTGGAAGTAAGTGCAGTCAGTGACTCCTCTTCACACTCCAATGCCTATTCTGATCTGCTCACAGACCACACACACAAGCTACTTCATATTTTCTTATTTGATTTGATGACATTAACAACTTCTTAGGTTAGTAAATAATTTTTGAAAATATCATCTACAACAGTTTCCTGATATCCTTTTTGGGAATATCTCATTTTTGCTTGGATATGTAGTTTACTTCCAGTTTTTTATTATTATGTCTAAAACAAAAGTGAGAAGTTTTGTATGTAAGTCTGATACCAAGGCAATTAGAGAGTGGAACAGAGAAAAGTGCCAGAGATAGGTTGCTATAGTAAAGAACCTCTGTCACCCATGAGCTATATGAAAAGTAAACTCCTGCAGAAAGAGAAAAAAGATTAATAAGAGTTTTTGCAAAACACATATCTGATTATGGGTTAGTACCCAAAATGCATGAGGCACTCAAATAATTCACTAACAAAAACACAAATAACTCAAAGCATGGGCAAAAAACAGGAAAAGAAGTTTCTCAAAAGAAAATACACAAATGGCCAACCCATACATGCAAAAATGTTTAGCATCACTAATCATTAGGGAAATTAAAATTGAAACCACAAATGGGGTACCACCTCATACCGATTAGAATGGACTTTTATAAAAAATATGAAAGATAACAAGTGTTTTCAAGGATGGAAAGAAAAGACAATTCATGTATACTGTTGGTGTGGATGAAAATTGATATAGTTATTATAAAAAATGGTAGGAAGTTTCCTCAAAAAACTATCATCTGATCCGGTAATAATACTTCTGAGCATGTGTTCAAAGTCATTGAAATCAATACGTTAAAGGATGTCTGCTTTCCTGTGTTCAACGCAGTTTTCACAATAGTCAATATTTAGAGTTGACTTAAATGATCCCCAATGAACAAATGGATAAACAAAATGTGGTATAAGTATGCAACAAAACACTACTCATACAAAATGGGGAAATCCTCTCTTTGTAAAAACATGAGTGAATCTGGAGGGAATAAGCCAGGCACATTTAGACAAGTACTGCATGATCTTACTTATGTGTGCAATCTTTCACAGAAGTAGAGTAGAATAATGGCTGCCAGAAGCTGGAGAGGGTGAGGAGAAAGGAATGGGGTGCTGTTGGTCAAAAGGTACAGAGTTTCCAATAGACAGGAGGAATAGGTTTTAAGCTTTATTGCACAGCAGGGTGATTGTGATCAATAATAATGTGTTGTATTATAATAATTAACAAAGAGTAAATGTCTCACCATAAAAAATGAAAGGTGAGTAAGCTAATGCTATGTTAAATCATCCTATATTACATACATACATCAAAACAACTCATAATACTACATAAATGTATATAATTATGATTTGTCTATCAAAAATAATAATAATAATTTTTAAGAAAGGAAAAAAGCTTTCCCCATTCAATTTCATGAAGGCAATGCTGCCTTTAATTTATGATGTATTGAGCTACCTAAAAATGGTGTCACCTAATTCTACAAATTCTCTGCTATTCAGTGTGGTCAGGAAATGACATATTTATCTTGATTAACCACATATTCTGCTAATGAAGAATTGCCATATATTCTATACACTAACAACTAATCTAAGGATGAGAATACAACATAGCTTACTTACACTAAAGCAAAGGAGAATAAAATTTAAATTTCTCTCAGTAATTTTAAAGATTTGTTAGAACTTATTCCTGAATTCAATAATTCCCAAATATTTCTTGAAGACAAATAATTACTCAGGATGTTATATTAGATGTTATTATATCTGTGATCTGTTGTCTTTTTGCTCATATCAATATGCATATTATTCTAACTTCACACATGATTTGAAATGGCCATGCCAGCTAAAAGGGTAAAAGTCATAATTTGTAGAGAGTCAAGGTGTCTTAGTCAGATCAGGCTGCAATGATAATACCATATCCTAGGTGGCTTAAGTAGCAAAAATTCATTTCTCACAGTTATGGAGACTAGAAATCCAGGCAGATCCGGTTCCTGGTGGGGGATCTCTTCCAATTTACAGAACTGTATCCTCACATCCCTCGTCTCTTCTTACAATTGTACTGATCTCACTCAAGAAGGCTCCACCCTTGTGACCTTATCTAAACTTAGTCACCTCCCACAGGCTTCACCTCCTACTACCATCACATTAGGATTAGGACTTCAACATATGGATTTTGGGGAAACGCATCCAGTCCCTAGTACCTAAATATTAAATATTTTTGTTAAGAAAAAAACAAAGAAGGCACTTGATAAACTTTCCAAATTTGTAATCAGAAAGGATTTCATAATATATTATTTTTAAAAATTCATTCTTCCTCGAAGTCCTCCAATATTGTGAAATAAAGTCAACACCTAAGTGAAATTCTGTGGCAGACTTAATATTTTTAATGGTATAAATAGTATGTGAGAAATATCACATATCTTTATTTTCTGTAAAACAACTTAATTTTCACACCCCCAATCCTGGCTAGGTGGTAAGAAATAAAACTTCAACATTCTGAGGGCCCCAATGTTGAGCTGAAATCTCGGGTCTTTTAGAGCTCCAAGGCACTCTGGGCCCTTAGGGTCAGAATCCAGTTAGGGCTGAGATGGCTATTTTTCTACCATGAAAAGTCTCTCCAGATTACCACTCTGGGGGCCCTGAGATGCACTTGAGGTCTGGGAAAATTGGTCAATGCCAGCACCACAGGCCCATAACCTATTCCTATAGCAACCATTGCCCATTTCCATTGAGACTGTGCTTTCCCCTTTGGATACATCAGGGAGCAAGATCGTGGCCTCTTCTCCCAAGATCCAGATATCTCTTCCCCTCTCCACACCAGAGGATGTTTGTTTGTTTGTTGTTTTTTAAGTTTCAGTTCTCTTCATGTTTTCTCAAAAGCAAGTTGATCCTCTTCAATGGAGTTTACTGGACACTGTAAGTATAAGCATAGTTCCAAAATCTATGTATACATCATCTTGTTGAATGTCATTCTATCCTCACTGCAACTCTGAAAATTCAGCCCCATCCCTAACTTGTAGAGAAGGAAACTGATGCTCAGAGAGGTCAGGTAACTTGCCTAAGATCTTAGAGCTAGTGAGTCAACACTGTAGTAGAAAACAAACAAAAAAACTGTATTAGTCATTCCCTATCATTCTCAATTGTTCGTTTTTATACCTCAGAATATCTCTTGCCCCTTTTAAAAGACAGGAAAATTGAGACACCAAATTTAAGTGATTTATTCAAGGGCATAAAATCCAATATTCCCCTGGTTGAATATTTTTTCAAAACATAGGATTTAGGCTTATAAGCACATAAAATTTAAGTGAGATGTCACAAAGTAGTGACTAGAGTATAAATTTAGTCAGATTTGTCAAGAGAATAGAAACTTATCAAAAGGACAAAAATGTCCTACCTTTAAAAAATTATTTAGCAACTATCTACCTAGTGTTTTCTGTGTGCAAAATTCTGTGTTCAGTGCTCTGAGAAATAAAAGAACTCTGTCCCTATTTTCCTAAAGCTTACCAGCCAGTGGAGGACACACAGGTGTACAAATAGACCAAGAAGGGCATAAAAAACTGGGGAAGAGGAATACTGACGTGCTGAGGGTGGCAGATCGTAGGCTGCGCGTGGACACAGCCAACCTCGAGTTTCCAAACCAGAGCACGGGAGCGTGGGTTTCGAGGCAAACAGTGTGGGTGACCCTGCCTCCCGCCTCCTCCCAGGAGACCAGCATGCTGGAAGCTCAGCTGTTGCAGAATGTAAACCATAAGGATTGCCCAGAGTTACTGACTTGCCTAAAGCCTTAAAAAAAACAAAAAATTTATGAGTTATTTTTCACTTCTTTTTCTGCCAGGATCAAGTATCAGCATTGTTATATTCAGAAACATGCCACTTTTAACACACTAAAGAAGAGCTGGCCCAACCCGGGTAAGGCATAAAACAGTTGTCAGAGGCAGGAAGTCTCCCAGACTCCAGCCTCGAGCTACAGCAGAGTAAATTTGAGACATTCAACAGATTTCTAATGCACTGAGATGCCTGAACTAGCCTTCATATTTACTAGTAAAGACACAAAGAATGTTGTTTTGACAGAGCCAAAAGGAGATTTCAGGCAGATTTTGAATACTCACATTGAGTTTTTAAAGTTACATATAAAATTTTGCAAAATCACTGTGCAGAACCTTTAAACTACTGCGAAGATCTCCTCTCCCCACTGGCTTCCTGTGCTCCTTTAGGGTACAACCAACAGAACCAGGGGCTTTGTACTACTGTAACAAATAATTATGCTCCACATGTGCCCCCACCATTTGTGGAATTCTTTACCAAAGAGAAAGATGTCAGAGACTCCAGTTGTTCTGGTTTTAGGTTTTGACTGACTCCTACCCCAAGAGGGGCCAGCATCTCCATTTTCTTTGTCTTTGAATTTTCAGGAGACCCAGAGACTGAAATCCAATACTTTTGTCTGCATCTGCTGCTAAAAGCCTTTCTTCCCTGGCCATGCCACAGCTCCCTTGAGGCTCATTAAGCACATTTACATTTGGCTCTTAAAATCCTAAATAGCCCATTTCACGCCTAGCAATGGTGTATTGATGAAAGAAGCACTCAGGGATGGCCAGTAGGATAAGAGCAAGGACTCCTCTGACTCCAGATATCTCCCACAAAGGTTTTGTACCTGCTGCACAGGGCTTAAACAAAACCGCGCAGCAGCAGACTATTGTTAGGAAGATGCATGCATGCAAACACCATCAGTATGCACATCAAATGCACCTGATTGTGTGCAGAAAAAAATGGCAATAGCAAGGATCTAAAATTCAATGGAAATGCACAGAGATGCTAAGAGAGGGACTGAGAAAGAGGACAGGGAGGAATAGGAGAAGAAAGGAGAGTCTGTACTTGATTTTAGTGTGTAAATAATTCCCTCAAAGTTGTAAGGGCAAAAATGGAGGAATAAGGTTAGGAAGATGAATAAAAGTATATAAATTATGTTTAGTCTGGATAGTAATAACTGAGCTATACCTAAGTCATGGAAGTCTAATAAGGGAATCCAAGGGCAAAATCTCTTCAATATTCAGGTGGAGACACTTGGAAAAGAAATAGAAGACCCAATGGTTAAGATTTCCTTTTGACTACCTCTCTTCCCACCTACACCCCACACTTTATGCATAGAATAAAGTAATGGTGACAGTCCTCCACCTACCATGGTTCAACTTAAGATTTTTCAACTCTACAATGGTGCAAAAATAATACATATTCAATAGAAACTCTACTTCACGTTATGAATTTTGATTGTTTTCTGACAATAATATGGTAGGATCCTGTCTTGTGATGCTGGGCAGTGGCAGTAAGCTGCAGCTCCTGGTTAGCCACTGAGTCATGGGGAGAGACAATTCATATCTTACAACATTCCTGAACTGTGATGTATGTTAGGTGCATGTGTTAGTCAGCTTTTTGTCACTATAGCAAACACCTAAGACAATAAATTTATAAAAAGAAAAGGTTACAATTTTAGAAGTTCCAGTTTGTAGTTGATTGGCTCCATAGCTTTGGGCCTAGGGTGAGACCACACATTTTGGTGGAATCAGGTAGCTGAGTATACTTCTTACCTCAGCCTAGAAGTGAAAGAGAGGAAGGGGCTGGGGTCCCATAATTCCCTTCAAGGGCATACCCCCAGTGACCTGAAGACCACCCACTAGGCCCCACCTCTTAAAGATTCCACTGTCTCCCAATAGCCCAAGCTGGGGACCAAGCCTTTAACACATGGGTCTTTGGGACACATTCCAGATCCAAACTAGAGCAGTATACTAAACGCATTCCCAACTTTTGATATTTTCAACTTAGAATGCATTTATCAGGACCCCATCTTAAGTCAAGGCGCATCTGTACTATTTCTGTGACTCATACCCTCTGGGGGACATACCACACACTAAAGTGTCTTTGCATTCCTTCTAGCCTCTTCTAAAACACCCAATTCCACATTAGTTTACTCAAGGATACTCCAGATACTTTTACCAATATTAAGGGGTGAGGTAGAAAATGGGCCCTTTATCTTTCATATTGTATTGTTCTGTATTTTTTAAAAAGTAAAATAATAGCCGCATATAATTGAAGTTCATAGTCAATAAAATTAATTATTAAGTGGGTAGATAGTTTACATATTGGTAAAGAACAATTTCCTTATATTTTTCTGCACTTAAAAATGTGTATTTTAAAAGCATTTAAAATAAAATGTTTTCATGGAGAGAGTATCATTCTTACTAAATGTAAGCTACTGAAAATTGTAGAGCCACCTAACCAGGGTATTTCTCATTACAAAGGAGACTTGTTTCTGTAGACAGAAGCATAAATCAACCTTTTGCCAGCTGAGCCTTCCTTTGAATTCGTCAAGAGCATTTGTTTTTATGGAACCATTTCATGATATCCTCCTATAAAAGTGAATAATGTAGCTTTATGTATATAAAGCTTCAGTGGGTGACACTTTAGAATGAAGTTCCTGTACAGCACTGGGATTTGTTGGGGATGAGGGGGAGCCAGACCACCTGGGTTGGGAGCATGGTGCCGCCACTTCGTATTTATATCGACAGACAAGTTATTTAACTTCTCTGCCTCTGTTTTCTCACCTATAAAGTGGATATAACATTAGCACATCTTTTATCAGGTTTGTGTGAAGATTAAATAATATAAACCATTTAGAATGCTTAAGAGCTTGCATACAATAAAAAAAAAATCAATGTTAGTTTTTATTATTACCACAATCATGATTCGTGTTCAGATTACTAGTATCACAGCACTTGTGAAGGGTGTGAACCAGCCTCTCTATCCTTCAACTAGCTGACAGGCCCTTGGAGGGCAAGACTTGTCCCAGTCCACACTCCGTGTCAGCTCCAGTGCTAGGATCAATGCTGGCAATGGAATGAGACACAACCACAATTAAAAATGACCTCTGAAAATCTTAATAACTTATGGCTGCTCTGGAACTAACAACCCTGGTACTTAGCAGTGGGCCTGGGAACGGAGTAGGGCCCAATAAAATTGCTGAGTCCACAAATGAATCCACATAAATACATGGCACGTCCTAAAAGATAATATATGTAGTATATTCCTAATTTTATTTTTCTCAGCAAGGCCTTTAGGAAATTCAGGGCCGTCAAAGCTTCAGCTAAGTGAGGAAAGGCAAAAGCATAATTAGCAAGCCCCAAACAGATGATGTTTTCAGAGGTTTCCATCTTGTTAAAAGGAAACAATTTGTACAGTCCTCACCATACACACCTCATCTATTACTCTCACAGCCCTGCCCTCCCCAGAGCTCCCAGCCCCGCTTTCCCTCCTCAGTTCTGCTTGTTGCGCCAACACACTGTAAGTGTTTGTCAACCAAGAGTGAAGCTAGGCCTTTGAACTTGGCCTCCCTGTGACAGCTAACTCTAAGGGACCTCTTCAAGTCTTAGGCTGCCGAGGTCACTTTCTGCGTAAGTTGAGATTGCCAAGGGTAGGCCTAACCCTTAAGTCACTTTGATGGAGGAGGATTGCTTTGCATGCTTGCTGGAAATTGTGTGTGTGTGTGTGTGAGGAAGGTTGTTAGTTATAACACTTCCTAAAGTATATTCTTCTTAAAGCTAGTTTTTAATTGAAAATGATGCTACTACTTAGTGTCCAGGACTCAAGAGGGGAGCACAACTGGACAGGGAACCAGGCCCAGTCAGCCCCCTCCACTGAGGACAGCACGCACTATAGAAGGCAAACTGAGGTTAGTGCATGTTTTAGTCAGCTTTTTCGCTGCTATGACTAAAAGATCTGACCAGAACAATTTTAGGGGAGGAAAAGTTTATTTGGAGGCTCACAGTTTCAGAGGTCCAATCAGGCTTCATTCCTCGGGGCTGGAGTTGAGGCCGAACATCATGGCAAATTGTGTGGCAGAGGGAAGCAGCTCATACGATGATCAGAAAGCAGAGAGAGACTCTGCTCACCAGATACAAATATATACCCCAGAGCCACGCCCCCAAGGCTGGACCTCCTCCAGCCTGTCCCACCTGCCTCCAGTTACCACTCAGTGAATCCCACCACAGATTAATTCCCTGATTAGTTTAAGGGTCTCACAACCTAGTCATTTCCCCTGTGAACCCTCTTGCATAGTCTCACACATGAGCTTTTGGGGACACCTTACATACAAACCATAACAGTGCATCTGCCCTGCCTCCATTCCCATTTCCATTTTACAAAGGAGGAAACTGAAGCTCAGAGGGTGAAATAATCTCTCCAGGGACACATAACCAGGAGGAGACAACCAGCGTTTGACCCTACCCCATGCTCTCTCTTATCTTCCATGTTACAATGTACCAGACTATTATCAAGAAAAACCCAGACAGGGTAGAGGAGAGCCTAGGAAGAGAATGGTTTCAACCTCTTTCATACTCATTTGGGCTCTGACAAAAATGAAAGCATTTCTATCTAGGTCACTGCCAGTTGCAAATGTTTACTGAACAACTTCTATGGAAAACACCTAATGCTGGGCAAGACGGTATAAAACATGGCCCCTGTCTTTGAAGGCATTAAGAGGTAGCCTCTGGGTTGAGATGTAAAAACAGGTGATGAGCTCCATCACAGTTAACACTTATCCCAATATCATGCTAGCTCCTTTTGATTTTATTTAGTCTTTACAATATTACTATGAGGTAAGTATAATTATATTCCCATTTTACAGAAGAAGACATTGAGGCTCAGGGAGTTTAAGTAACTTGCCCCACACAGCTGGTAAGTCAAAAGACAAAAGACAAGTGTTGTAACTCAAGTTCTCTGATTTTGGAGCCTATTCTTTACCCGCATCAGTTTCCCAGAGTACCACCATCTAGTTGGCTCACAACAACTAAAACTTTACTGTCTCATGGTTCTGGAGGTTAGAAGCTTGAAATCAAGGTACTGGCCCACAATGAGTTTTGGAGGACAATCTTCTCATGCCTGTCTCCCAACTTTTGGTGACAGCAGGCAACTCTTGGTGGGTTTTGCTTTGTAAATATATCACTTCAGCTGGGGCTTCCATCTTTGTGTGGCATTCTCCAGTGTGACTGTCCAAATTTCCCTCCTCTTAATAGGATACCAGTCATCTTGAATTGAGGCCCACTTTAATGACTTCATCTAAATTTGATCAAAGCTGGCAAAGACCCTATTTCCATAAGGACACATTCACAGGAACTGGGGATTAACAACGACACCGTTCTGTCTCCCATAATCCCAGTGCTGGAAACTATCCCTCAGAAACTCTCACAAAGAGATAATTTGCACTGTTTTCATATTCTTTTTATGTTTTAACAAGCATGAGATCACATCCAGCATCCCTACCAGCAACTGAACAACTTCAGACTGTAAAACACACACACACACACACACACACACACACACACACACACAATAAAGGAAAAAAAAAAAAAAAACACAAAAACCTAAGGAGCCTCTCTGACCCTCTGACCCAGGCCACTAGGAACCAAATCCTAACTCTGGTAGTGATTATTTGAAGATAAGTGTCTAAAGAATTCAGTCTCCCCACTCACAGCCCGAATCTCTTTCTAAAATTCATGGCTGCTGTTCTATCTGTCTGGACCAGATGCACAAGAGGTGTTTGTGGTGCTTCATACTATCTTAGACCCCCAAGGGGTACATACAAGTTCTAAGACAAGTGCTCCTGACTTAACATACTTCCTGAAATATCTCCTTTGATTGGCAAAGCTTAGCAACATCAGTCTGGGCAGGTAGCTGGAAACTTCCAAGTACCTGTGCTTTATCCTGGGTCCCAAGGGCTAAATTTTGCTCTAGAATCCTCAGTTATAAATGACACCTTAACAACACGTCTTTTCTTCATTCCTTTCAGTTTGACAATTCAGATATGAAAACATTTTCCAAAGATGTATGTAAAGTACAAGACTCCAAAAAGAAAAATTGCTCAGGTCCACCTGAGAGAACAGCCCTCTTCAGCACTGTGTAATCCGGAGGCTGAGTAGAAGATGCACTCCATTAGATGTCACACATGACTTTCCTGGGCAGGGCAGCAGAAAGGAGATGCCTCTCCATAATCATCCACACATAGCAAGGTGCGGCCTAGAGCAATTTCAGTGTCCAGCTTCACAAATAATTCTCTTACCCAAGTGGCTTTTCCATCAAGAATTGAGTCTGTTTAAATAAATCAAAAATGGAAAGCTCTAGTGTGGCTCACACTGGAACTCTACTTGATAGTATTCAATAGGTTAATTTACATAAAAAGGTCTATGCAGTTGACTTTTTAAATGAAACACTGAAATCACAATCTCCTCTCCCTTTCTTTTCTGAATTCTGTCCACCTGGGGCCAGGACAACAGGCATATATACGCTCAGGTACTAAACCAGAGCATGGGCTATGGGAAGGGACAAGAAGCTGGGGACAGCATGAGTCCTGATTTTCTGACACCCAGTTTATTAACATTTTCCACTTTGCCCCTTGGGACTGAGCAATTGATTCTGGGTGGACAGGGTGGGTTCCAATGTTCTCTCTGCTTAAAATTCTCTCTGAGTGACTCCTGCTCGGCTCCCTGGACAGCCTGCAGCTCCCAAGATCACAAACCACTCTTCCAGCACTTTCCGGGGCTCCTTTCCAGTGAGGTGCTATTGGGAAACAGACCTAAGGGGAATCCTAGAACCTTTTGAGTTGGAGCAGTAACTGGGAATAAATGAAGGAGGATGAATTATGCCCAGAGACAGTTCCTAGAGTGAAAAGCTATCAGTCCTACATCAGTTCAAGGGGCTGGCACAAGATTAAGAATGGAGTGACAGGGGCTGGGGTTGTGGCTCAGCGGTGGAGCGCTCACCTAGCACGTGCATGGCCCAGGTTCGATCCTCAGCACCACATAAACATAAATGCATTGCAACTAAAGCAAATAAATAAATATCAAAAAAAAAAAATAATGGCCGGGCGCGGTGTATAATCCCAACTAAGGCTGAGGCAGGAGGATCGCGAGTTCAAAGCCAAATGGCGAGGCATAAAACTCAGTTAAAAAAAAAAAAAAAAGAATGGAGTGACGAATCATAGATTGAGGGTGACCAGATTGAATGGCCAGATCAATGGAGAACAATATAAAGAGACAGAGCAAGTGGGAAGTGGGGAGGGTTGGGGGGGGAGCAAAGCTGGAAAGCTAGTCCCAGCATCCACAACCAGCCTTGCAAGTGAAGCCTAGTCTCACTGCATCTGGGAGCGAGGGCTTCTTTGATGGAGTGGCACAGGGCATTGGGGTCGGACTGGGGTAAGAGTTTGTCTTAACTTCAAAGCACAGTAAGTGAGAGAACACTCTGCCCATTGCATCCTGTTTTCTCTGCCACTTGAAGTGAAGGAGTGCCTTTGTTCACCTCACCTTCAGGTGTTGCTGGAACCTGAACAAATAATACCTACCACAGAGTGGTGCTCCGTAAATGGGGATTATTTTATACTGAACAACTTCTTAAATGCAAGTGTTCCCTCTGACAAGATAACCTTGAGACATGTCCAGGGTCCTCCTCTTGACTCTTTCACCTGAATTCAGATAATGCACCTGTCTTCTCCCCAGCTGGCCCTTCTCAGCCCTGGACAGCTGTCACTTTAGAAAGAACTCAAATGCACTCATACCCCTGTAACATACATGTTTCACTCCCTACTTGGATCCTAGAGCCACTCAAAGTAAGTCAAATAATTCTCACCCCATCCCTTTTCCACATGCCACCCCAAGGATCCAGGCTTACAAAATGTCCCTAAAGACAAGCTCTGAAGCTGACCTGGTCTTATAACGTTGTTTTTCAGAGAGGTCAATTTGGAACAATGTAAACTTGGAAACCCATGATGGTCCCCACCCTTTACCCAGACCCAGCTTCCCCATCATGTCCCATCTTGGGGTCCTCTTGCCAAGTAAATTTTTTCTAATGGCAGTACAAATGTCATTTCCCCCAGGAAGTCTTCCCTGAACAGCCCCCTCAACTACATTCAGTCACCCCAGTTTGTCTAGCATCACCCTACACTTCCGGTTTGTGACATGTCTCATAACTGCAATGTCCGTAATCAGTTGTGGAATCAGGTATTCGACATCTGTATCCTCCGCTAGAAGGTAAGCTTCATGTCTGCCTTATTCTTCTTTATATACCCATCTAATGCCTGGCTCAATGTATTAGCTACTTAAATTTTTTTTTTTTTAATTGAAGTTTCTCCAATTTTTTTCTGAGAGAGAGCATCAAGTCCACGGTTCTATAATTTATTACTTCTAATAAATGGTATTGTTCCTGAGGCATGTATCAAATGTTCCACTTTCAGCAGAGGAAAGGTCAAGCTGATCTCTGGATGGTGGAATTTGCCCACAATGGGCTGTTCCAGTTATCACATCAGCATTTGCATTTTTCACCTGACCAGTTAACATAGTATGCCTTTACTTCCTAACCCCATCCGTTGTGTTTTCTCTCCTTTTATGTTCAATAATGTTCTCCACCATGCATTCATGCTTCAATTATGTGGATGTCCATAAATAGCCAAGGCTTTGGGGCATGCCCATCATTTCTATTTCATTGGTTTGTTTCCTTTGAACAAGCCAAACTTTATATTGTTCTAAATTCTAGCCCACTAAGTCCCAGTGTTTTCTATGTTGTTGGATTTTCTTCCTAGTGGTAAAACTCCAGGTTGTTTTATTTATTACTTATAATCCATGCATAATCTGAGATCATAAATACAGTTCTCAAACATCTCCCCTGTTATTTTCCTCAGTAAATTACTGGGCACCTCGCTCATCACTGTTCTTTCTGTGCCGTACTGACTGTCTTCCGTAAGATTTAGTTTATAGGTCTTTTTTTTTTTCTCCTCCCCCTCAGATTTCTGTTTAAAGCATTCTTAATTAGATTGGTGAGTCTTCTTGCTTTTTAACTTATTCTTTATGCTTCCCAGTGTTTTGCTGGGTTTGCCTCTTGTCATTTTGCTTTCATGAAACATATTTTAAGAAAACTCAGTCTTTGACTATCTCTGGAGCTAGATGACTCCTTTGTAAATTGTCCTTTCTCTTTCAGAATCATGGATCATTAAATTAAGAAATTAGAAAATAGAAAATGGTATCTATATCTGGAATTCCTGAAATTCCTAGCTCTAACTTTCATAGGTAATAGAAAAACTTCTGTATGGAAAAGTGGAAAGGATGGAGAAGTTCACCAGTGATCTGATAGTTCATTTGTTGAGTCTATCAAGTTCTGCCTCACATCCTAGATGTCTGTGAAGAAAGAGTGAAAATTATGAAAATAGTAGACATTTATTGAAGGTCTGTCATGTGCCAGATAGAGCTTTAAATACTGTCGTTCATAACTTGTTCAATGCAATCATAGGAGATGGTGTGGTTCTTTATTGGCCACTTTGGACCCTCTGTACAGCACAACCCACATCCATTTTGGACCAGTACTGGGAGTGAGAAAGCCTTCCACTTACTGTTAATACTCTCCATTATTCTGTGAAGCATAGAGTGTTGTTCTTTAGAGAGTGTCCAGCTTTGTCCCCAAGGAGATAAGCCAGCCTTTTCTTAGAACTTCAGGGATGGAGAGTTAATGTTTTTCCCTCTTTCATGTTCATGTTATGTTCTTCTAATCATCAACATGCTGACTGCTTTTAATTTCCTCTTATATCCTGCACTATATTTTTTTTTTTTATGATGTCCTCCCTGGATAAAATTTCCTGCTTGTCCAGAAAGTCTTCTTGAGCCTTCCCAGAAGCCAGGTTTCTAAGCAGCTTTCTTCATATCATTCATTTTACATCTAGGCAGGAGGTCAGCCTCCACTGTCAGCACAAGAATGTCCATCCCCTAAACCTGAAAAGATGCAAACAGTTGATATAATTGATCATATTCAAGAGTGAAGTATCATTCTTCAGTTTGATCCTCTGGGAAAAGCTACGTAGATGTTAAGACACATCTAAAAGATGGAAGGAAGGAGAGAGAAAAAGAAGGGATTCAAGATATCACATTTCTTCTACAAGAAAAATGTCTCAACTTAGTTCTCTTTCCAATGGTGTCATCAGTCTGAATACATGTACCCTTCATTACCACTTTCCTAAGCCACTCTTTAATTACTATTTAATTGCTAATGATTGCCTCTTTTAAGCTTTATAATAACTATACACACCTATATTCAAAAGTAAGTGTCCCAGAGCTCTGTTGACTTCCTCCTGCCATTCCTATTGTCAAGGGAGGAAGAGGCCAAGTACATGGTCCCAAGAGGGGAAATGGTGACAAGTTGCGTGGGGCACCCTGGCCTTTCCCAGTGCAGAGCAGGGCTATGTTGGATAGCCAACTCACCCAGCCACCAGCTATTATGATTCTCCTCCATGTGTGACTATACCTAGGTCCTGAATGCAGAAATGAGTATCATAGGGGAATAAGGCATCAGAATATAGGCCATGAGTTTAAACAATTTAGCTGAGGAATAATACTATAAAATACAACATTTGTTTCAAGCATTGAAGGACCTGTTATGGAGCCTAACACACTGTAATTCCTCAATGAGTGTTTATTAAGTAAATAAATTAATGAATTGCTACTGAAGATGTTGAGGAATGGATTTCTTCAGCTTCTGGGCAAACATTGCAAACCTGATCATACAGTGGTGACCCGGCTCTCACACTGAGGTGTTTCCAGAAGTACGCCGCATATCCAGATCTTCATCTCTGTCTGGGAAACATCTTTTTGAAACCATTAACATTTTTCCTATTTCAACCTGTACCATCATGACCTAGGCCCATGACCTAGACTCTACTCACATCTGGTTATGTCATTTCCTGTTCAAAATCCTTATTACTGTGCCTCACATCCCACCATCACCATCACACCAACCCCATAATGTTCAGAGCTTTAAAAGTCTCATAGAATACATTGTGAGAGGGCTGCTGGCTATCCCTTGAGCCTCTTTTCTTGCCCCCTGACTTAGAATCATACTATACTTCCTATCAATTAGCATCTCACTTCTCTCACTTCTCTCGGTGTCTTTGCACAGGCTATTTCCTTTGTTTCTTGAATAACACCCACTGGTCCTTGAGGATTCAACTCTAGCATACTCCCACTCAGGCAGCTTTTCTAGAAAAACCCAGACTGACTTGGATCCCTCTTCTAAGGCTCCCAAAGCATTCTGCACACAAAGTGTGCTGAAATTGGCAGCTCTTTAAAATATATTTCTCATCAATTACACCAGCTGCTTGAGGGCGGGAACTGTGCCTTTATCCTTCACCGTACCTCTAGTGTCAGTCCCGGCAGCTGGAACACAGCTGATGTGTGTGTGTGAGTGAGCATGTGAGTGCATACCTGTGTGCGTCCACACACACATATAAGGCAGAGAAAGATACTGAAAAAGAAACATAAAAGAAAACCTAAAGAGCACCTGGCTCTGGAATCTTTGCCTCCCAGAGGTATCTGGCAGGCAGGCAGGAAATTGCCAATGTTGACTGAGTTCTCTCTCTAAAGACTGGAGAGAAGCCAAAGGAACAGAATATTCTAGCACTTAGACATTGCATCCTAAGAAAGAAAAAAATCAGGCATTTTAAAAAGGCATAATCCTTTGGAGAGTAATAGGGATGGAGATGTATGAATTAACAGTGTGCAAATTGCATTATTATTATGTTACTGAGTTTTTAGAGGGTACTTGTTGATACCACCTTTTGGCATTGTTTCCACATTTGGGAAATGAAGATCTGTAAGAAAAAATGACAATCACTGGAATCTACCTGAAGCATCATCAAAAGATAAGCAAAGCCTCCTACACCTTCCTAGCTACATCTTTTCCCAGCACCCTGCAGGTTGATTTGGGGTAACAGTTCAGAAACAACCAGAGCTTCTGCTCTGGTCACATCATGGCCAACGGTGCCCTACCTGGTGCTCCACTGGTGAAGAAAGTTGAATCCTCAAGCATCACTAGCTTCCTGATCCCCTGATTCTCTGCACCTATAAAATAACATACATGTCCAGGCTTACTACTCGTGAAACCTGTTTTTTTTTTTTTTTTCCTTAGAAAATAATTCTACATTTTTATTTATTTTATGAATAAGGAATGGATAAATGAATAAATGATAGTAAGGCAGATAGAATTTCACACGGAGTTACTTGTAGGTGTTTTCTGGGTGCATCCCCTCCTCATGGGTGCTGGTCACAGACATTGCCATCCACTTAGGACCTCCTCCCCTTTCTGGTGATCTGCCCTCTCTCCTCACCCCCAATAGCCCCACATGCCCTCTCCTCCTCTCCTGACCTTCCATCTACAGCCCCAGAGCCCAGCTGCTGGGGGAGCAGCAATCTGTAGAATGTAAAGCCACCCTGTGCCTGGGAAGCCCCTCGTAGGTATCTTCCTATCTTTCTCCTACAGGTTCCTTGGACCTGTTCACTGTGGGAGCCCCTCAAGACCCTGTGTGGGTTTGTGGCCCTTCTCTGGGCTCCTGGGACCCCACACCTTCCTGGTTGTGCATACACTGTCATTTTCTCCTTAGTCTCCAAATACCTGCAGGGATGGAAAAATATGGCTATTTTATCATAATGAAATTAAAACTCCTAAAGTTAGTAAGTAGTAGAGCCAGGATTCAAACTCCAGATAGCTTGGTTCTAAGAACCAAGCTCTTTTCCTTATGATATTCTATATGTATTCCTGATATCTCTTCTTACCCTGTCAAAATCTACATCTATACACCTTGGGGTTACAAATATAGCCCAGTAGCAGAGTACTTGCTTAGTATGCATGAGGCCCTGGGTTCCATACCCAGCACTGGGGGTGGGGAGCAGTTTGTATACCAGTCACTCCTTCCAGAATTGTACTAACAAACACTGTACTTGGAAATTGCTCAGAATGTGTAATCAAAAGCAAAATTATATGGAAATTCAAAGTGAGGTAAAATAGAACACCTCATCCATCCACAAAACTGCCTTTGTATTTATAATTTCATCAGGAAGGGCAAACTTATAGAAAGATAATGGCACCATTTATTCTCAAGAGCAGGTTTATACCTGTGACTACATATGAGTTAAGATTAGTTTAAACACTGTAATATCTTTTCATGCATTTTTAAAATTTTAATTTGTGTTTAAAATATTTAGATGGGTTCTTTGTGCCCATGAATAAATAATTCTATATATTTTTTTTTTTTTTTTTTGCCCACTTAGCAGAGATCTATATTTTAATTCTTTCCCATTGTATTGCTGAAATCACAGCTTTCCTAGGATCTCAGGAGAGGAAATATGAGTTCTGTTTTCTGTACCCACTTCTCCCCTGCCCCAACTCCAGTCCTGAAAGAAAAGGGAGCTTGGCATTGTGGAGCCTCCGGAAGCATCCCAAAGAATGATGTCATGTAGGGAAGAGTTGCTTCTAGGTCTCCCATTTGCAATAGTTAGTTGCATGGGGGGATTATCATGGGGCACCCAAGGGAACATTACATCACCTTTTTCTCCTAGGACTGGGGTCTACACTTCCATAAAAATTCTTCCAAGCTGTGCCTGTAGGAAACGTGTGTAGGGCCAACGTGACTCATTATGACTGAGTCCTCAGAATGAACATGAAAGAAGAGTGAGACACAGAGAGAGGTGTTAATTTGAGGCCTGGTGCTGGCATAGAATTATTGAAAAAAGCAGTCAGAGTTCAGTGTTCGAGCCAGATTTATTTTTGCACAGGATTATCTTTGTTACCATCACAGATATCTTGAAGCCAGCCCTCCCCACCCCCACTACCCCATCCAAAACACAGAGTTTTGAGAATTAGCAGTAAATTACCTCGTTCACATGCTATCTGGACTTTCCTTTTCTTTGAGGTTCTCTAAACATCCCAGCAAAATGAATCTAATGGCCATTTGTACCGCCTAAACTGTACATTCAGAAAACCTGAGTTTGTCAGAAGTATTCATGATTGTAGACCCCATGATATTCCCAATTTTCACTTTATACAAAGATTCTCTAACACTCTAGAGATGACTTGGGGTAGGTGGGGTGCATTGTTGGCACTAGGTGAATGTCCTTCAATCATAGGTAATGCCTTTGAAAGAAGTTTGTGGTTCCATAACAAAGCCTAAGATTCAGAAAACCAACCCTCCACTAGATACTATTTATCAAAATAGAACGCTTTATTGAAAAAGGTAAGTCTAATGATATCAAAGAACACTTTATTTAAGAAAACAATACATAATTAGAGTAGGATAGAAAGAAGTATTTTAAACACTATAATAGCATATTACTTTTCTCACTAATGTGTCACTTTGTTAAACAGAAAGCAACAGAAATTTATGTAGAGATATAAAGTGGTTTCAATAAAGGCCTGTGACAAAGAAAACAAGTTAGAAAAGGTCCTGAGGGAACGTGTTCTACCCAAGTAGGAATTATAATTAAAATTGACAATAAATAGGCTTGATGGCATTGATCTTAGGCTAATAGTATCTGGTATTTAAATAAAATAAATATGTGAAAGCATACTGGTTTTGATACACATATTTTGTCTGTTATTTCTTTTTATCTTCACAGAATTATCATGTGATATATTAGGCAAACATTATCTTTCTCAATTTTGCAAATATGAGTTATAGGAAACTGGAGAGAAAACTTGAAGTAATATTGTTAAAATGAAAATGGCTGTATGACATTATATAGATAGTGATTACAGGAGCTGGGACAAGATTAGAGCCCTCCTCATCCTCATTCCCCGCCCCTTCTACCAGGCCAGTTCAGTCAGTTCAGCTACTCATATCTCTGAGAACACCATCAGGAATTCTGGGGCAACACATGTAAGATGAGACTGAATAGTGTTAAAGTAGTGTTTGAAAGTGTGTATTGACATTTGTACACTAAAATTGCATTTGACATGAGGCAATCAGGGATAATTGAAAAATGGATAATAGAATCATGTTCAAAAAAGATCTCCACAGGCCAGGATGTGGACCAAGTTGAAAACGTGTTCCCTTTTGAAGGGGATCAGCCATCTTTGAAAAGTTTTGATTTTCCAGTTAGTGACCCAATGTCATACTTTCATATAAGCCTTTATTAAAAAAGTAGATAGTAGGTTTATTCTGTGACAAGTAAGCATTTGTGCTAGGTCCTAGAATTTTAATGTGACATCAGTTAGCTATTGCTGTGTAACAAGCCACGACATTGACTTAAAACGATAAGCATTTATTACTGATCACAAGTCCATATGTCAGCTCGTTTGATCTACTGAACTGAGGCAGGCTCACTCACCAAGAGTCTGGTCAGCTAGTGATTTGGACGGGGGCCTAATTCACATGTCTGGCTTTTGGTGTACTGTTGGCTAGGGTGATTGGATTACATATGTTTTTCCCTTCAGCAAGCAATTGCAGGGGACCTAGAGAGCAAGTCACTCCCACTGCATTCTGTTAGCCAAAGCAAGGGTAAAATCAGCTCAGAAATAAGAGATGAGATAGTAGAATGTATGTCTCAATGGGGAAGCTGAAAAGCCACGTTGTAGGGCATGAGTACAGGAAGCCATGAACAACTGGGGCATTTTCGTAACCTATCTTTCACAAATAATGGGTCAGACACCGCATTGACCCTACCTCTCAGATTGTAAGAACTCAGTTGCTCTAACTCCCATCCATGAATTCTGGTTCACAGAAAAAATCTAAGTGCTTTCCACATGACCAGTTCTTCAAATGTTAGAAGCCATCTTTCATAGCTCATGTGAGCTGTCTTTTAACAGTGATGAAGTCTCTTCCACACCTCATGATGTACTATGTAAGATGGGACTCTGCTATGCGAGAATGCTTCCTTCATATGGCTTTTGAAAGCAAAGAGGGAGAAATTATGGCAAGGATGTGTTGCAACTTGTTTCAGCTTAGAGTTATACTCTCAAAGTGACAGCTGCCTGGCAGAATAGCTCTGGTGCATGCACTTGCATGACTGTGCATTTTAAAATGAAAACTATTAATGTCAAATATGGGATAAAATTGAATAAATTGGAAACTAAGCCAGGGGAAATTATTTTTAAAAGTTGACATGATGATAAAGTAATAGCAAGAAAAAAGATTTTTGCAGGCGCGAAAGCAGGCAAGGTATGTATGATATTGATCTAAGTTATTCTCTATCCACAGAATTTATGAGAAATAACTAGAAGGTAAGAGGTTTGGTACCATTTAAATAGAGGATTGGACATGAGAATTGGAGCCAAATAGCTCATAGTAAATAAATAAATAAGTTTGTTGTGGAGGAAAAAATGAGTCAAATTTCAGTAAAGATTATACCACTTACTAATAGGAATTGTCAGAAATAATGCCATGTGTTTTTAATCAATTGGAAAATTAATGCTACATATATACATATATATATATATACATGTATATAAACATACATACATATGGAGAGATATAGATAGATAGATAGATAGATAGATAGATAGATAGATAGATAGATAAAAACTGATACTGGGGATTGAACCCCCAGGGGTGCTCTACCACTAGACTACATACCCAGCCCTTCTTATTTTTTTACTTTGAGACAGAGTTTCACAAAGATTCTAAGGCTGGCCTTGAACTTTCAATCCTTCTGCCTCAGCCTCCCAAGTCACCGGGATTACAGGCAAGCGCCACTACATACGGCTAACACCACCCTATTTTTAAGCAATGGACAGTGATGAAATATTGAGTTTCCAGCACCAGAAAATAAATCACAAAAATCTCCAGTACAAAGCCCTAAGATCACCTCCAAATAAAATAAACAATAATAACAAAAAAGCTATGTTCACATAACAAGTATGGATGGTATTAAGTTTGTTTATCCAATATCAGTGGCATTATTTGGAGGAAAACCCATCCCTAAAGCCAGATTGACTATCAGATTGAGCATGATAATATTTGAAGGATTTACAAGCGTCTGTTGAATGAAAGGAAGTGAATGGTAGCCTATTCTGGGGCTCTGGTTTACAATGAGCTCTCCCTGAAAATGTCTGATTAAAAATATCGTCTCCCAATTTAATCATCCATTTTATTCATCAGCTTTGGCTCTGAAAGACTAGCTAGCACAAGTATTTCCAAGACTCAAATTCGACTTAAAAAGGCACAGACATGCTACCAGTGCCACCTCATCTCTGAAGGCAATTAAAAAAAAATATTTTCAAGGCATTCTGAATAATAAAGCAGACTTAGAATAAGTGGGTGGCCTCCTGTAGTAACTACTTTGAAGGAAGTTTTGGAGATAGGCCGGGCTACTTTTCATCCAGCACACCCTAGAAGTCATGCCAGGCAGCTTTTCTGATTTGAAAATTTAGATGAGGGGTCAGAAAGCAGCACCCTTAGGCCAAATCCACTCCCCAGCCTGTTTTTATAAATTGAGTTTGGAACACAGCCCTGCCCATTTGTTTGTGTATTGTCTATGGCTGCTTTGCCTACAATGGCTGAGTTGAGCAGTTGAGACAGAGCCCACACAGCCCACAAAGCCTGAAATGTGCATCATCTGGTGCTTTACAGAGGAAGTTTACCCCCTCCTGATTCAGACTGTTACCCGTATATTAACTTGCTGAAACCACCTCTTCTATTTTGTATTATAACTCTGTACTATTGTGAATTGGATTATTTACTCATATTGCTTCAATTTGTTTATTTTAAAATCATTTCATTGAAAAATAAAAGAGACACAAATCTATAGTGGAATGATTTTTTTTTTTTTTTTTTTTTTTTTTTTTTTTTTTTGGTACTGGGGATCAAATCCAGGGGCACTTAACCACTCCTGCCTCAGCCTCTGAATCGCTGGGATTATAGGCAAATGTCATGCACCCAGCTGGGAATGAATTTTTATAAGACAAAAATTCGCATACCACCAGCCAGGCCAAGAAATAGAATGTTGTCCACCACCCCAGACACCTTTCTATGTGTCTCATCTCAATCATTGAGAATCCTCCTTTTCCCCCAAAGCATAACTAGTTTTTTTTTTTTTAACTTTTCTTGCATGTTTAGAGGTTTATCACCCAAGTGTGCACTCCTGGACACTAATCTTACCTTACTCATATAAAAAAAAAATCTTTTAATGTGTCTTTTAAGTCACTATTTTAGTCTGTTTTTTTTTTTTTGTTGTTGTTGTTGTTTGGTTGGTTGGTTGGTTGGTTTTTGGGTTGTTTTGTTGTTGTTGTTGTTGTTGTTGTTGTTTGTTTGTTTTATGCCATGACCAAAAGACCAGACAAGAACAATTTTAAGGAGGGAAAGTTTATTTTGGGTCTCAAAATTTGAGAGATCTCAGTCCAAAGATAGCCAGATCCATTCCTTGGGACTTGAGGTAAGGCAAAACACCATGGAAGAAGAGTGTGGTGGAGGAAAGCGGCTCAGGACTGATCAGAAAGCAGAGAGAGAGCTCCACTCATCAAAGACAAAATATATACCCCAAGAGCATGCCCCCAGGGACCCTCCTTTCCAGCCACACCATACTAGCCTACAGTTCCCACTCAGTTAATCTCTATCAGGGGATTAATTCATTAATTGGGTTAAGGGTCTCATAACCCAATCATTTCACTTCTAAATCTTCTTGTATTGTCTCATACAAGGGCTTTTGGGGGACACCTAATAATCAAATCATAAGTTACTTTAATCTATAGCCCCCAGCCCACCCCACCACTTTCTTCTCCTTCTAATTTGTCTGTCGGAGACTTCGTGTCACTTCAGCCAGAGACTTGCCTAAATCTCTAGATCTTTCTCACTGGGTACTCATGGTGCATTTCAACATGTTCCTTTGTCCTAGGTATTTCCTGAAAACTGGAAACTGGATCCAAAGATTTGATCATATATTTTTTGGTTTTGGTTTTGTTTTCTATGTAACTTCCATATGAAAAGACTTCAGCAAACAAATAGAACCAAGCATGCCATTGTCATAAATGAGAAAAAAACGCATGACAACCAATAAAGGGGTAGGACAGAGAGGTCTGGTGAGTACACGCCCATTCATCTGATGCGAACAAATACCTAAATACCTTTTAGAATGGAGGTGTAGCTGTTTGGGATCCCGCTTTACAAATGAGGAACCCACTATTGCTGAGCTAGTCAGGGAGGGAGGTGGGTCAAGCAGTGGGGCTCCCTGCCTTCCAGGCATCTGTATTCATCCCACTACTCCAGAGTCTCCCCATGTATTTATTCCTAGTCTGACAGTTTGTTTAGCTTCTTATGTACAATACACATTAATTTAGCACCTACAGTATGTTGGGTGTTGTGCCAGGCATGGAGGACACAGATAGTCATGGTTCCTACCCTCAAGTCATATAACAATCTAGTGGAAATGAAAAATATGTTTTGTTCAACTAATTCCTATTCAGTGATATGTTATATGTGATAAGGGAAAAAAATAAACAAGATGCTTTAGGAGTGAGTCATCTGGTCACTCTGAGGGAGATAGAGGAAATCGCTCTTTTAAATTGAATGCTAAAAGGATGACCTAAGAAGTAGGTGAGTTGGGGAGAAAAAGTAGAGTCAGAGTGGGCAGGGCCTTGAATTCAGGCAGAAGGAATATACTTGTGACATTCCCTGAAATGAGTAAGGGGCTCTCAAAGTCCTGAAAGAAAAAGTGTTCTTCAGAGCTGAGCGCTGACATCTACCCAGCCTTGGACAAGTTATTTAAACCATGTCACAGTTTCCCCATCTACAAAAAGGAAATGAAAGCAAACACTTAGCACATCGGGGCTGCTATAACAAAATGATTTTGACTAGATGACCTATAAGTAAGGAATATTTATTTCTCACAGTTCTGAAGATGGGAAGTCCAAGATCAAGGCAGATTCAGTGGACAGCAAGGGCCTCATTTCTCACTCATGGGTGATGCCTTCTCCCTGCATCCTCACATGAATAAAGGGGCTAGCCAACCCTTTGGATATCTTTTATAAGGGCACTAGTGTAAATTATAACGTCTCTAAACTCAGGACCCAAACACCTACAAAATGCTCCACCTCGTAACACCATGACATTGGTGATTAGGTTTCAACCAATGAATTTTAGGGGCACACAGACATTCAAACTATACCAACAATCTTATAAGATTATTATGGGGTTTAAGGGAGTTAAGTGATATCAAACACTTAGAACAGGACCTGTCACATATTTAGCTAAACAAAGGAATGTGAATATACTGAGAAAACGGAGGAGTTCGTCATGGCTACATTGTCATTTTTGGACTTTATCCTGTAAATAGTGGGAGATCTCGAAGGTGTTAGAAGAAGAATGAAGGATCAAAAACTCAGGAAAACAAATGTCCAAGAGAGCAACAATGGCAAGGTGAGTGAGTGTGAAGACACTTGATCATCCAGCAACACTAATATTTCTATCTGCTACAAACTTCTGAGAAAAAGAACCACCATCAATTAAATAAACAAATTACTAGGTTAAAAATGAAAGTACTCACAAAATCATCCTCTCTCCACAGCTAATGAATCATCAGCTATGAATTTAACATTTAGAGAAAGATGATTTAGAGGTTGAACTAGCCTGATCATTGGAATGTGATATTTTCGTCCTCACAAAACAGCTATTTGTACATGTATTCCAAGCCCAGACTAGATCATAACCTTCTTCCAGAGCAAGGATTAAGTCTTACTTTTCTTCGCATCCCTTGCCCTGCAACTTTGCTCTGAGTAGGCGCTCAGGAAATTCTTGTTGCAGTGGGTTGAACAATTCTGTGACATTTGATCTCAGAACTGTCTCCATTCATGCTGCTCCGAGCTGGGAGAATAACCAACACAATGCCCAGCTGGGAAATTCAACCATGGTACAAGGATATAATCAGGCTGGAAGCCTTGGTTATTAATTCTTGAATGATTGCTCCAAATAACAGGAATTTCCAATGGGAACTTAGGGAGGTTCTAGGCTTGACATATGCTGTCAGATCACCTCACTGACTTGATGTTCTACCTAGGAGATAGAGAATCAGTCTTCCATTTGATCATGCCCTTATGTCCAGCATAACTGTAAAATGAACACATTCTCAATGAGTCTAGTACCTTCTATAATTCCCCCCAAAGAGTTAGTGTTAGTAACTATATTTGGTCTCAGGCACCCAAAAGCCCTTAGAGGAGAGATCTACCACTGTCAGTCTGTTATCTGGTGATCTCCCAAAGAGCTATCACAAGAGACAGTGATGATGATTTCTCTTGTGGGCCTCAAACACAGAGACTACTTCCTCTCCCAGGCTGCAGTCTTCCCAGGGTCACAGTTGTCCTCCACCATCCTACCTGCTGTATGACCTTGACCCCAGGCATCACCTTGCCTCTATCCATCTTGGGTTTATCATCTCTGACACATTGATCATAATAAGACCTACTCTGTAGGATTGTGGAGGAAACAGGGATATACTAAATCACTTTGCTCAATGACAAACACACAGGTAAGAATTCCATCAATGTAAACTGAAGTTCCTTACCTTCAGAATCTTTGGAGCAATGGATTCCAACCTCAATTTTACACTGTCCTAAATTCTGAAAACAAGCAGTGTTAATTCACTTTAATTTTAAAAGTGCCACACAGCACTTTCAAGAGGAGTGGGAGGGTGCTGTGAAGTCTTTAAAAGATCTGGTGTTTGCAATTCCAAAAAAGGTCAGAATCATAGCCTAGGAGTAGATTATTTTGGTCTGGCCCTGCTGCCCTAGCCAAACACTGCAGAGAGAAATTGTCCTGTTCCTCCTGGGTCACAGCAAACTTTGAGGGGAAACCCAGAGAAAGGAGACTCTCCTGAGAAACACAGCAAAGTCATGACAGGAAATACAATCCAGAAAAGGACATGGAAGCTCTGCACCAAATTTTGCTCAACAAAACCCCAAACTTGGTCTTTAGCCTGGTTTCTAGCATAAACTTAATATTCTGCACACAGGAAAACTAACCTAACAAGTACATGTACTAGTGATGTAGCTCGCTCCCCTAACCCAATGGTTCATATTTAAGAATAAAAGATCAATTCTTATTGTGTATTGCAAAGAAATGTCAAGGCATTCAGCTTTTGGAGCCATGAGCAGCAGATAAGCCCTATAATGTACTTGATGTATTTGTACTCATTTTTAATAAATCCAGTCTTCCTGTTTCTTATTCCTAAAGCACACATGAGGCCACTGATATGGCACAATTATTGCCCTTCGACTACAAGTAAATTATCACCTTTGATCAGGTGAAGAACTCAGCCTAGAAACCCAGGATGCTTTATTTTTAATATTTTATAGAAGCCTGCACAGATCCATTCTTAGTGATAAAACAGGCTGACCTGCTATATCAACCAGCAGTGACTACTCAAATGGTCATATTGTTTTAAATCTCAATACACAAAGTCACCAGCCATTCTTTCTGTTAGTGCTCAGCAATCAAATGGGAGAAGGGTTAAACAGAGAGAAAAAATTGGGGCACAAATTTTTATGTTTTGTTCAACTTCCCTCGTCCCATTTATTTTCAAATTTCCTGAATATACAAATACTGGCCTTGAGACTTCTGAAAGATCCCTTACAACTTTATACCATTTTACATCAACAAATCAGTGTATGCAAGTCCTCAAAACTCTTGCCAATATTTATTGAAGAGAGTTGAAAATAAACAAATGACGTTGCAGATTGAAACATGATTAGCGAAGGGGAAGGGCTAAATACTATTACAATTGTGTAGTGCTAAGCACAATTTAATCCCTTCTCTAGATAGATGATGATAATGACAGATGACAGACAAAAGAATCATTATTGTTACTTAGCCAATGCAAAACATTCAGCCTGAAAATCCCTCTCCTATTCAAGGAAATAGGTTGTCTTAGTCAGGTCTTCAATAAGACAAAGGGATCACTGTCCATGCAGGACCCAGAACAACCCCGAATCTATCAGGAATCTGGTGGGTCTAAGGGATTAGCAAGTGTATTGGGTAGAAAGTCAACACAAAGACCTCAGCCCCAGGAAGGAAAATGTGTTCCCAACATTCCAGTCACTGCATTTTGTGGCGCTCACTTTCAGAGTATGAGGAGTTAGCTGCTGGACAGGGCTGCCATTTTGCACACCTCCAAAGGAATCGTCATAGTATGTGTGCAGTGCCATGCCCACACAGTAGAACACAACGGTCCTGGCCAGCAGTTCTGTCCTCTGTCCAGATAACACGGTGGCTAGAGTGAACCTCTCTACAAGGAGGATAGAGACTCAAGAACAAAGCAGCATCTACTTCAAGGAAAGAGACAAGGGATGAGGTGAACCAGCAAATGCTCACCATGATCCCTTCAAGGACAGTATTACCCTAACCATATTTCTAGACTGAGTAGGAGCTGAGACAAGAAACTGCCAGGCAGGACTCTGATGACTTTGATTGATGGTTAACATTCATATTATATGAGTAAAGTAAGAACTGAAGGACAATTCCCCAAAATAGTCACAAGTCCCCTAGGCCCTGGCTCTGATGGTGACCTCAACTATCAGTGTGATTTTAAGCAAGTGACTTGACTTCTTCATGTCCGATTTATAGCTACCCTGTTTAGGTGAGGAAATAAACATAAAAAGTTTTGAATGTTGAAAATGCTAAGCATTTGTTATCTATCATTTTGATTATAATGCCTTTATAATGGTGCAATGTTAGTAAGCAGATGGAATTCAGTTGATTTGCTTCCTGGACAGTTTTATTTAATTACCCTTTGACTTAATCTCCTGATTATGTTAAATGTGGATAAAAAGAAACCTACCTCTATCTTATCTCATTCACTCATGTGCATACTAAATACATAAGAAATTAAATAAGTTCTCAACAAAGATGAAGTTCCCTCTCTTCCTATTGCCAACAGTGTCCCAGAAAGGTCCTCTATCTAACAAGAGTGTTCATTCACTCTCCAGGATTCCTGTTCCAGAGAGCCCAGAGATATCTCCATGAAGAGCTGGGTCCAGCTGCATGGGGAGGAATTTCTGAGAACTTGGCCTTTCTTCCACAGACTCCTAACTTGGTTGTGTTTTCCATCCCAGACATATTTCATGCAAGCAGCTCAAGGGAATTGAATGATATCTCTAGCCTGGTCTGAGACACAAAGCCATCTGGAGAACATAACTTCTAATACTTACCCCTGGTTGCATCACACCTAACCACAAACCCTATCCAAGCTGAGTCTCTCCACCACTCTCCTTTCTCCATGGATTTAAATTCACGAGCCTGCAATGACCTTTTAAAGCCTACAAAAGGGAATCCATTCTCCCTTTCACCTCCTCTGGGCTGTTTCCTTAATGAGGGAACAGAAATATGTAAAGGCAACTCAGAAGTAAAGCCAAACCATCCAAAGTAAATCATTTCTGCATTGTTCTGGAATGTATGGCACATGTTTTCCTGGGAGCAAATTTATCTTCTTAATTGAGTTTTATTTAGGCAACTATTGAAATTAATTTCCATTCCCTGAGCACATTTTATTTGATAGCAATGGCAGGCAGCCTAAGATTAAATTTTCACTATGAATAAGCTACAGAAGAAATCGTTGGTGTGGCTAATCAATAACAACACATCTTTGGTATAGACCTAAGATATCAAAGCTCTCTTTCAGAAATAGCACTCAGTGTCCTGCCGAAACAATCAACAATCTACTAAACTTTGCCTTCCTGCTGCACATTTGGTCTTAATTCTCATCCTGGTACCATTCCCAAACTTTCCATCCCCATTGAGCTACAGTTGCTCTAGAAATCCTTCCACAGGAGATGTAGCCATTAGACTGCTCTCTGCTACCTTGGCTCAAGCCAAGCCTCAAATGCCTCAAGGTGACTTATTGTTACTAAGACACGTTTTCCAGCATAAAGAATGACAGAGTCTCCCATAGTCCTTAGATTTGGCTATATCTGGTGGGTTGACTCTGTCTGTGACCAAGAAAACAGCTGAATCGCAGAGCAGTGAGTGTTCTGAATCAACATAAGGCAACCAGACACTTAGAAAAAAGGCAGTTATGAAATATATTCAATAAATATTCTCATCCATTTGCGGTCTCTCTTTAGCTTTGACAGAAGGAATACAAACAAATCAGCAGCACACAATTAGCTGTCCATCCAGGGGATGGGATTTTTCAAAATTTCCACTTGGGACCTACCTAAGACAGCCATGCAAACCCAGACACTGTAAGAATATTGCCTGAAGCATAAAGAAGGTGTTCCTTTGGTTGCAGACCCGTTGTCCAAGCTGCATGCTCAGACTCTGAATCTGGTGAACCTCATAGTCCTGGTAGTTGTCAAAAGGCCAGATAGGATTGCCCAGCTGTTTGAAATGAGTCCATCATACTATCAGGGATGTTCTCCAAAAGCAGGAAGAAAGAAAAAGCCCCAACTGTAATAGCATTTATCAAGAAATTTTTTTCCCAGAAGTACATAATACAAGTAGATGTAGAATCAACAAGATAATAAATTCAGCAGTGTAATTATCACCAAGCAATTTGACCCAATGTAAGCCAAGTGATTTTATTTGGGGAGTAAAAGTTGGGAACAAAGTTATTAGGATGGCGGTGCAGACAGCGATTAAGATGTGGCCGTGGGGTCAGACCTGAACTCAAGTGGTGGCTGTATCATTTATCAGCTGTGTTGCACCAAGCAAGTAAATTGACCTCAAGCCTCAGTCTCCCCTTATTATGTGCTTGGTGAAATGTGACATAATATTGAAAACCAATAAAAGTGAGCAATGATAAAGTCCCAAATAGAAAAATGTTGTGGAACTGTTTTAGTCTTCGTTTTAACTGAGCCCAAAAGAATGGTGCCAATTGTTCCCAAATTTCAAAGTAGGATACCAAAAAACCTGAGCGAGATTTTAAAACCAGTTGCTCTTAACTTGTTTTACACCAGTTTCCTCCCCTACTCATGAGTAGAAAAGAATAATTCGGAAAGACTAGGAAAACTGGAGAGAATTCTTTTGGTAATATCCTTGGTACCAATAAGAGACTAAGGAGATCACTTAGTGACTTGTTACAGGGCTCCTGGGTGTTGATCACCACAGTAGCTGGAAACTGGGCCATGTCTGAGAAATATACGAGGCATGAGTCAGAGCTGGCTAAAGTGGCTTGTGGAAGAAGAGCAGACAAGGGCAGGAAGGTACCTGACTTCCCACAGAGTCCCAAATAGGTGCCAAATGAAAAAGATGGCAGTAGAGTGAGCTGGCTTTGTAGATGGGTGGGCAACCACTGCCACCCACCCTTGCATCACCCCCACCCCCTACATAATCACCCCATAAGGCAAGACCTGTGAGTAAGACAGGGCAACATTCCCATCACTAATCACTTGATTCTGAGTTGGGCAAAGAGGACCTTTACTGAGTAGGCTTCACGTAATTAGATGAGCGAGGCTTTAAAAGAAGGCAAAATGTCAGAGAGACAGTGTCCTGCTGTCCTGGAAGATGCAGCCTTCTCGAGTTTCTGGAGCAGCAAGCAAATACATTTTGCCAAAAACTATGTGTGGTTGGAAAAAGACCCCACACCACAGATGAGGTCCCAGCTCTGGCCAACACCTGGATTTCATCCAGATGAGACCCTAAGCAGAGGTCCCGTTATCTCTGACCTACAGAAACTAAGAGATTTACATGATTTCAAGCTAGTGTGTTTATAGTAATTTGTTTCATGGCAATAGAAAACTAACATGAGAACACTCTAGAGGAACAAGAAAACCTCAGCAGAAACATGCTAGAGATAAATCAGCAGATGGCCAGTGCGGAGGCAGGTGACATAGGCAGCCGGCAGAGAATATTTCATTTGTGACAGGACCCAGCAGGTAATAGATCCTCAGCCATGAGGTGCTGGAAGAACAGCATTAAAACCTCAAAAGTGCTCCATAGGACAATCAGCTTCAGTCAGTCTGTCTGGCATGCAGTGCTCCATCCAGCACTAGCTCACAATAGGACCAGCCACATTAGATCTTTTCTGTCCTCCTGCTTCCTCTCCTACTCATCCTCCAGCTTGAATCCATCAATGGGGATGAGAATTTGTGGTCAAGAAAATGAAAGTAGGGTAGAAGTATAACACTGAAGAATGTGGAAGTCCCTTAGCCTTACACTCACCCCACTGCCAGTTTTCTACCTGGGCAGTTTTAACTTTGAGTGGGATGCCTAGTTTTGACCATTACACTAAATTACACATCATAAAAGGAACAAAGTCTAACTTTTATCTTTGCAGTTAAAGTGACTGCACAACATTTCATTATCTGAAAACAAGAAGATACATCCCAAACTTAGCCAAGATGTTTTCCAAAGATAGGGAAAGAATGGACTGGGTTGGCAAACACCTCATCCAGAGGGGGGTAAAAAGATATTCTTGCTTAAAAATTATTTGAACATAGAGTCTATTATTTGAACATAGAGTTACTAGGATTTTCATGAATGATTCAATAAACCAAGAAAAATATTTCCTTTCTGTTTCTAGATAGAAATCATCAGCCTGGGATAATGAAGTGTAGGTTAGCTGAGGAGAGCCTTGAAATTGAGATGGTGTAAAGACTGATAATACTGATCAGGCCATGAACAAAATTTTGCCATCACGGTATATTGAATTCTGATTCAATGAGGATCTCAGATTTTTGCTTCCTTCTTAAAGGGGAGGGGAAAAGGTTGGGGCTTTCAATACAGTTTTCAGATTCAAGTTTAAAATGATGGTGACAGCCCTTTAGCAGCCCTGCTGCCCTGCTGAAATGGAAAGGATTTCTTGCACACTACACACTAAAAATCTGTCCAAGGTAATTTATTTATTCAATGCAGATACATTTGAGAACTGTCCTAGGCAAGATCTATAATTTACCTGAAAGTCATAAAAGCCATGGTACTCATTCCTGAAAAGATTGCTGCCAAGTAGTGTTTTTAAGATAAAATCTCTTCCTAAAATAAAGGTAAGCATGAATGGTAACTACATATAAACACAAATGAACGCTCCTCCTTTTAAAAGTTGTCAGTGGTTCTTTAAAGTGGGAGAAGCCAACAAAACTGCATTCTTAT
This sequence comes from Tamias sibiricus, assembly GCA_025594165.1. Taxonomy (NCBI): domain Eukaryota; kingdom Metazoa; phylum Chordata; class Mammalia; order Rodentia; family Sciuridae; genus Tamias; species Tamias sibiricus. The sequence goes on along the minus strand of CM046660.1, from coordinate 144,383,944 downwards.
TTCTACTCCTGTAAAGGAGATGATAGAAAAAAAAAAATGTTGTGCTATAGAGAGATGGAGGAATCTCAAAGGCCAAGCAAAGGGAATGAAGATGAGACACATGGGGTACAATGAAGGACATAGGTGGGACAAGAAGGGAGCGGAAAGAAAATGCACCAAGCCAGAAACAAAGGGACAGTGCAAGATCCCCAGCATCCTTGCAATCTCTGTGGCTTACTCCTGGCGAGAGCTAGGCCTCAGAAGGAGGCCCTGAAGGGAAGATCCGCATCACCACATTACAGTCAGCATAAAGGAGGTGGCCACTTTGGAATCTTCCTCCTTCTGAGCAGTTTTATCTGCTATTTCAAAGGGTCAGAGCTGACCACTGCATATTTTAATACTGAGTCATCTAAAGGCTTACTCTAGGTCTCTGGCTATGATGTTCCTGACTCCCGTCTACATTCCCTGCCTGGAATGTCTTTCTCTGATACACTTTCATCTCCCTGTTGAAATCCTAGGCTACATTTAAGACTTAGCTCAAAACATACCACTCCATAAAGTCCGTAAACACGTCTCTTGTCTCTGGTCTCCTGTTAAGTCCAGAAGTAAAGGAGAGGGAGACTGGCTTGCTGAGATCACATACTCTATACAAAGGACTGGGTTGGTAGGTTTCCATTCCAGTTGTAACAAACCATCTCCCAAACACAGTGACTTGAAACAGCCATTTTATTATACTCATGAATTCCATATGTCAGGGATTTGGAAAGGGTATATGTAGATAATTCTCTGTTCAACCTATTAGGGGCCTGGACTGAGACAACTTTTATGGCTGGAAGTGACTCAAATAATGGAGGATAGGTACACCTCTGTTTGAAAGATCCACATCAAAGATGTCTTCTTCACTCACATGTCTGTTGCCCAAGTTGGGATGACTGTTCTTTAGCAGCTCAACCAGAATGCTCAACCAGGACTCAACCAAAGTGCCTACATGTAGCCATTCCAATATGATGGTCAAGGGTAAACCCTGACTGGCCATTTTTGACCTATCTTTGGAGGCCTCACAAAATAGGCCTCTACTATTTTCTCTAGGTCCAAGCAAACACAATCCGTCCAGATTAAAGGGAAAGGCCAATAGACCCCACCCACCTCTCAATGGAAAGGGTGGCAAAGATTTTGCAGTTGTGTTTTAACCCACCATGAATACAATCACATTTAATTCTCACAAAATAATTCTTAGAGATATTGGCATTTCTCCTTCAGAGAGGAGGAAAACAAGGTTCACAGAGAGACCTGTAAAGGATTGTGTCCAAGTTTGTGTCATTTTGATGTCACCAATATTTCCATTGAGACTTTCTGTCACCCTTGAGTTATCATCACACTGACATTTTTCTGTAACCTAAACTCTTCAAAAATACAAATTGTATCTTTTGCTTTCTTATTACATACATGTGACTTAGTGGGGCTTCTCAGTATAGCAGACAGTCAAATGCACCAAAATAGAAACTGTACTTCCTTGGTAGGAAAAAAAATGTAAAATTCATCAATTCAACCAGTATTTATAGAGCAGCTACTAAGTGTCCAACACCATTCTAAGCAATGGATATAAGTAAAGTCCTTGTCCTAATGGATTCACTCTCTAGGGACTGGGATGGACTAATCAGTAAATAAAAAATAATGCAAAACAAAGCCTGGTAGTGATAACTACTATGAAGAAACATAACACAGAGCAAGGATATAGAAAGTATCACAGCACTGCTTTAGACAGGATATCAGAGAATATAATTGAAAGGGTGGTGAAGGAAACAAGGTTAGAAAACCAATCAAGGGTCTAATGTGTAGGATCTCACAGAGAGTCTGAACTTTATCCTGAGTGTGATGGGTGGACATGTAAGAGTTTTAAAGCAATGATAGTGTGTGTGTGTGTGTGTGTGTGTGTGTGTGTGTGTGTGTGTGATTTGATTTACATTTTCTAAAGTTAATTTGTGGTTCTGTGAAAATAATTTACTATAGTGGAGCACAGCAGATTAAAGACAGTTTCAGATTTTTTGACACTCATTGAGAAGTGGGTCTATTTTTATTCCTCTTGAATTTTGAATTTTGGCAGGATCTGTGATTGTTTTGACCATTAAAACATAGTAAAGTGATGTTTGCCAATTTTTCTGACCTTACCTTAAGAACTTGGCAGCTTTTACTTCTGGTGTCTTGGAGCACTAATCTGTATACTGGACATCAGGCTGTGGGGAACCCAGGTGGCCTCAAAAAAAGGCTCCTATGCAGAGGAATTGAGACTCCCAGATGACAGGCCCAGCTACACTCATAACCAAGAGCCAGCACCAACATGCCAGTCATGTGAGTGGACCGTCTCAAAAGCCAATCTTCCAGACTTAGTTAGTCTTATATGATAAAACAAGGAAGAGAGACCAAAAACAAACAAACAAACAAAACAAAAAAACTTCCTAAGTGCTTTGAAATTCCTGGTCCACAGAATTGTGAGATTAAGTTTCTGTATAGTTTATCTCACAACAAGAAAAAACCAGAACAAAAGACCAGAGATAAAACAGGAAGACCCATGAGGAGGCTATTGTAGTAATCCAAGTGAGAGAGAATGAGGTTTGAGGTGCTCTCATCGAAAGGGATAAAAATTATTAAAATTCACGAAATGTATTTTTTATATAGAATTGGTGGCCGTATGTGGTTGCCTAATATCTTATGCAGAAAAAAAAAAAAAAAAAAAATGGTTTAGAATTAATGGCAAAAAAGTTACATTGTTAAGTGTTCTATTAAATGTTAAGCATTGTTTTAAGATCTCAAATGCTTTTCCTGATTTAAACCTAATAACAATCTATGAGGTAAGTACTGTTGATACCCATGGGTCGTATAAGTGGAAACTGAGGCACAGAAGAATTAAGTAATTTTCCTAAGACTCTTATTTGGGAAGAGCTGGTAACCTGTTACAGGCTGTCTAACTCTAGAATCCATATCCTTAACCAATCTTAACTACTGTGTTATACAATGTACACTAGGATCTTGGTTATTTTAATAATTAGTTATATGACCTTTGGCAAGTTACTTGACTTTTCTGGGACTTGGTTTTGTAATCTGTAAACTGAAAAGTTTGGAGAAGATAGCCCTTAAGGTCTCTGTGAAATATAACATCCCGAGATTCTACATGACAAAATCCCTAGAATTTGGTATGTTTATTTCTAGAATTCAGAATGAGTAACCTCAAGTGAAGATATGAGACAGAAAGTTTATTAGACCCTAGAGAAATTCCAGCCCTGTGGAATACATCAAAGATTAGGTACTTTAAAATCAACTCTCTTTGGGGACTGGGATTGTGGCTCAGCGGTAGAGCACTCGCCTAGCACATGCGCAGCCCGGGTTCGATCCTCAGCACCAAGTAAAAATAAATGCATTGTGTACAACTAAAGCAAATACACAAATATTAAAAAAAAAAGAATTTAAAAAAAATTAACTCTCTTTAAGACAAGTTCACATATCTGAGTCAGCCACAGCTTGTCTTCCTCTCTTCTCCCATCAAGTTCTGTGGCCCAATGTGACCACAATAGAACCCAGAAGTCCAGCCTCAGGTTCATACAATGCTGAAAAAAACTGAAACTGAAAATTCACTCCGGCACCTAAATGCCCAACAAGATCATCAAGGTAGCACAGAGAAACAGAAGCACTCCTGAGTTCCAACCCTAGGTCTCCCATTCTACAGCTCTTCTCATGACACACAAGCATGCTTCCAAAAATAAAAGTAGCAATTTTTTGAGAACATGTACCAGGCTTAGTTTTGAGTTCCAATGTCTCCATTTATCTCAAATAATTTCAAACTCCCAAGCTGCCACGAAGACCACTCAGTTAGCAACTGTGAAAGCATTTTGATTTTCTCAGAGGAAGGTGGGTAACACATACTTGAAGAAACTGAAGAATCATTTTTTATGAATGTGATAAATTATCATACACTAGAGCACAGTTAATCCCCCATCATACTGTTCCTCTCCTGATCTCCCCTGTAAATGTTGCATGTTAATATAACATAAGAATGAAGTTTTAGCCGGGCGCGGTGGCGCACGCCTGTAATCCCAGCACTTTGGGAGGCTGAGGCAGGAGAATCGCGAGTTCAAAGCCAGCCTCAGTAATGGCGAGGCACTTAGCAACTCAGTGAGACCCTGTCTCTAATAAAAACACAAAAAAGGGCTGGGGATGTGGCCCAGTGGTCAAGTGCCCCTGAGTTCAATCCCCAGTACCACCAAAAAAAAAAAAAAAAAAAAAAAAAATGAAGTTTTCCCAAGACCAAAGATTACAATCAGCAGCCCAAAAGTCAACTTTTCTGAATCTCTAAGGTGCTAAGAGTCCTTTTGGAAATTACCCCATTCCATTTAGCATGAATATTTTAGTATGAGATAGAAAGATTTTAAGTTCTCCTTATACACCAGCCCTATTCACACACCAAGAGGAAGGGTTGCTGATACTGCACAGATTTCAGGATGCTGATAGGAACACAGTGGGCAGGGCCATTGTGCATTAAGAGATCACACTCTGGGGAACTTACTTTTTTTTCCATTTCCAGCTCCCATACCTTTGGTTGGTTAAGACCTGAACTCATCTAGTCATCTTGTCTTAGCCTCTGCCATTATCACGTTATATGGTCAGCCTGGTGAGCTGCATCAGACTTCTATAGGAACCTGGCCATCTCTCTTTCTGCGCTACTTCTGTGTGGCTAAGTGACCAATTAAGCAGCTAGGACCAGGCCTACCCAGTTTTTCTTTTTTGCCACCCTCCCTTTGCAGTGGCTTTTGCTGGATGAGACTAAACTTCCTTGGGAACTGGTTACCTCAATGCTTTTGTCCTTGTTCACTGAGCTGCAGCATTCTCACTTTTCTAGACAAGGCTGGCAGTGATGGGGCCATAATTCCAATGGGAAGGATACTGGTGTGTTTAAAGGTTGCTTGCTTTGCATGACTTCTTTCCTGTCTCTCAACCTCTGTCATCTTGGAGGGATCGTGATTCCTCACCTAAGCAGGCCTGTCATCTTGATTTCCTTTGTGGATTTCTTTCTCTTCCCCATGGGCCACAATGTAAGCTGCCCTAGGATATCCAGAGGCCTAGATTGTCTCTTCTCAAACATGACCATAAAGTGCCTGTAACATTGCTTGTGTCTTTGTACCTAGTTTGCTCAAAGGAGGTTCAGATACAGAACTCTGGGGCTCATGGAAGAACAAACCTCATGAGCTATATAAGTTGGGCCTTCTGTGCCAACCCACCTCTCACTATAGAGTCACATTAGTAAAATGTACACTTATCTAGCCCTCTGTAAAGTATAATCTGATTTTGCATTTGTCATTTTTGCTCACAGATGTCTATCTATTTCCTGGGAAACTTTCTATAGTTTAGATGACTGGAGCAATTTATGCATTCTTAGGTCCCTGACCATATCACCTCTTAATATCAAGACCTAACTCCAAATTCCTAGTAAAGTATCTCAGCTTTCATCAGAGAGCTCTACACTGATTTATCAGACTTTGGCACCTAATTTCATCTGCTATTGTTCTTTGCATGTATGTCAGAAACTTTATTGAAGGCAAATGCTTAGACCAACATAGGATCCAGAAATGCCTTTCTCTGTATAATACTGTCAAATGTTTATCTGATTCCTAATTATTCTCTTCTCCCTCTTAGGAATGGAAACCAGGAAAAACACTCTCCCTCTGCTCCTAGGGAGGGGAGGCAAAATGAAGATAACATTGCCCAGTTACACTCAAGGGCTACCTACCAAATTCAGATGGGAAAGATAGAGTTATGTTTTAAAGAAAGTCGCTCTCTTTATAAGTTTGCCCTGATCAGCAGCATGTAAATTGAGTTATAATAGCACTGTTTACATCAGACAGTTCAAAATACAGATGCTATCGACCCCAAATGACCTGACACATTTTCAACAGCATCAGTAGGAACAGAAGTGCCATGAAGCATCCTGTTAAAGTCACCCAGCCACCAAACCCAATCTTCCCTTAACCCAATCACAGAATTGTTAAGTAAAGACCTTACAGGTCATGTAATTTAGCTACCTCTTGAAAAAATATTGCTCACAACTGCTTCAGGATCTGGTCACTAGTCTCTGCTCTTCCCACAATTGAACATTTCTAAACATAGTAGTATCATTCATTCCAGTCTGTTTCCTAACAATGTCAATATCTTGCCCCCTAAGTCATCAAATAAGGTAAATCTTTTTAAAAATTTTATCTCTTCTAGTATATTAAATTAATCATCATACCCTGATGATGGGTCAAGAGATCCATCACTCTGGACTACCACCAAGTTTAACTTCCCTCAGAAACTTAGCAAGGCCCTAAGCAATTTAGTAAAATTGCTGTCTCAAAAATTAAAAAAATAAATAAATAAAAAGGGATATATATGTGGTCTGGTGTTAAATTGCCTCTGGCTTAAATCCCTGGTACCAAAACCAAATTTTTTTTAAACTTCCCAATTGGATAGAATGTTGTCCAGTGGGACCCGGTTTCTAGACCACATGTCATGTCCACTTACCTGTGGATTATCAAAGCTCTAGTTTAAGTGGGGTACCACAAAGGAGCATATTCCAGCTACAACGTGGCCACAATGGGGTATAAGAGGAACTTCTCCTTTGATGATATAAATACTAATAGCTTTAGTAACATTCATGATTGTTACACTGTTAGCAGCTACATCACCCTAGTACTACCTGCTTCCCTATGCGCAGGTAGTCAAGGTATTGGCTTTAAAAGGGAAAAGGCAAGAAAATCACCAGGATTCTGACTCCTTCCTTCACTGGGCCTAATTCTTTCTGATACTAACAGCCATTTTTCAGTCCTTTGTCAGTGATGGCATTGTCCTTTCCTAAGGAACACACTGCAAAGACTACTGAAGATGGAGAGAGAGACATCCCGAAGCAAAGCATGTGGAACATTAACAGGAACTTCAATAGCATTTTATTGGCACTCAGCCAGACACAGTATTTTAAAAATTGCCCAATGCAGAGTTATTAGGTAGTAGAGAGTAATAAATTTATCCAGGTAGTGTTCTTATTCACCACTCATTACTCTCTAACTGGCTAGGTAAGTATTTCTGAAATTATAACCCACACCATGACATCAGAACCCAAACAACATGAATTCACATCATCTTATTGAATCAGATTCTCTGATGGGCCCCTGAAATCATCTTTCCCACAAACTCCCAAAGGGCTCCTTAAGTACCTCAATGTTTAAAAACCAGTATTTTAGGTAGCTCAAGTTAAATCATTCTTCATCTTGGAGGATAAAGACCAGAGAACCCTTCAGGAAAGTAACAAATTCTCCCAGGTATATAAATAGAAATGAAGAAATGGCTTCTTGCCTAGTCTTTAAACATAGAATGGAAAAAAGAAAAATCCCACAGAACATCAAACAGTGGTGAAGCAATAGTACTCACAATACCTATCTTTTTTATTTGGTGGGAAAAGTGTTGATAAAAAGTGGTTGGTTTCATGAGACTGAAGATAAGAAGATCAAAAGATTTGAATAATTGCTAGTCACTGTTCCACTGGCAAACAATATTATTACATGAGCTCTCAACACCTTGGTCCCAGATTTCTCTATGATTTAGTGACCTGAAATGTAATAGAGGTCAAGAAACAAGGTGAGGCTCTAGAGGTAAACAGAAGTCAATCATAAAGAACCTTGCAGTCCTTGATAAAGAGTCCAGACTTCATCTCCCTTAAGATAAGGAATTGTGATAGACTGGTTAATTGTTTCTCAGCTCTCTTTCCTTTCTTGCTGGCTAGGAGAATGAAGCTGAACTACATCTCCCAGAATCCCTTTGGTTAGGTGTGGTCAGGTGACCAAGGACTGATCTGTGGGCTATGTATGGAAGTTTGGTGCTCCACTTCCAGCCCTGGACCATAAAAACCTCTCACCCCAGCCTCAAACTTCTTCCTCCCCATGCAACCAGCTAGAAATTAAATGTTACAGGGATCTAAAACTTGATAGAGTAAAAGAAGAAAGGGGCTTTGGTCCCTGACTCATCACATTGAAAGTTCCCATTACACACTCATATTTTAAGCTAGGATATAAGCAAAATATAAATGGATATTCTGTCAAGACAGTGGAATTTTGGACTTATTCATTGGATATCTAGCATTTCCTTAACTACTATAGGAATTATTATAGAACTTAAGGCAACACACTTTTTTTTTTATAGAAAAGCCATCTTGCTATTACATTATCTGGTGAAAATTAGATATAAAAGGTATACAAGCATGTGAGTTGCTTACAAGGAAATTGCTCTATGTTACATAAAAAGAACAAAGATCAAGGACATTAATTGTTTTAGTCAGCTTTTTCACCACTCTGACTAAAAGACCCGACCAGAACAATTGTAGAGGAGGAAAAGTTTGTTTGGGGGCTCATGGTTTCAGAGGTCTCAATCCTAAAACAGCAGACTCCATTCCTCAGGGTTCAAGGTGAGGCTGAACATCATGGCAGAAAGGTGTGGCAGAGGGAAGTGGCTCCCATGATGATCAGGAAGCAGAGAGAAAGACTCCACTCTCCAGATACAAATTATATACCCCATTGCTATGCCCCCAATGAACTACTTCCTCTAGCCACACCCTGCCTGCCTCCAGTTACCACTCAGTTAATCCCATCAGGGATTAATTCACTGATTAGGTTAAGGCTATGATCCAATCATTTCTCTTCTTGTATTCTTTCACACATGAGTTTTTTGGGGACACCACTTCAAAATCATAACACGAATGAACACATAGCTTAAAATGACTTCTGTAGGTCATTTGATACCTACAACCTGCTTATAAATCAGTGAACCTCCCATCAACTATTCAAATCAGAAGGTTATTTCTATATTTTTAAAGAACACCAAAAACTTGTACTACTTCCCATAGTAATCCAGACTTGTCTTTGGTTCTAGATATTTTTCTTTAAGTATAAATATCATTTTGCTACATTTGAAAAATATTCAAATATTTAGAAAGATATTTTCTCAACAGCTGGAAGGGCAATCTGTTAGTTTCCCCCTAAATCCACCCTTCCCTTCTTCCAAACTATCATAGATTTTGCCAAGTATATAATAAACCAGTTAGAAACCATGTTTCCAGTCTCACTTGCAGCTAGGTATGACTAGATGACTAAGTTCTCTCCTGTGCAATGTGAATGGAAGTGTTAAAGATAACCACCTCCAGGCAGATAGATCATTTGTTAATGCAATTGATGGGTCAATATTTTTTGGAGTTCCTGGAAGCCAGGTGCACTCAATAAGTGTTAAATTTCTTTCTATTCCCTTTTAATCTCAGTTGTGAACTCAAAACAATATGTTTAATATCATACTACTTTTTCTGAGCATGAGATAATAGAAGTAAAGGACAAGGGATTGACTTTTCTGGCTCACTGTTCCATAGTTCAAGATTCCCATTTAATACTCACTTCTCAGGCCCACACTGTCCCTTTAAGAAAAAGAGAAACTGTTTAACATATGTTTTAAACTGCTATCATTTAGCCCTCTCTTTCTTAAATTTAAAAATGACATTCATGTTCAAAGTCTTGCAAAATAAACCAGTATAATTTTTGTACTTAGAAAAAAATGCAGATAAGCACAGAGAAGAAGATGCAAAATTCTCACATTCCATCCATGGTAACTGTGTCATTCTAGTCCTTTTTTATTAACATATGCCTATACCTGTTTTGTTTTTATAAAAATAGTCATCATCAGTACATGATGTTAGGTAAACTTGCATATATACATACATATATATATGTATATATATATATATATATATATATATACACATATATATATATCCTTTATACAAAGAGACTAAGGGAACTAAAAGGGAAATAAAGTTAACTGACTTATACATAAATATATATGTATATTAAACATGTGGGTATATATACATTCATACAGCTTTGTTGAGATTTAATTCATATGATGTAACACTTACCTTTTCCAAGTGCACAGTACAGTGGTTGCTATAGTTTGGACCTGGGATGTTCTCCAAATCTCACAAGTTAGGCAAGGCAGCAGTGTTCAGAGGTGAAATGACTGAATCATGAGGGCTCTGACCCTCATGGTCAGATTACTCCATTAATTAATCTCTTTGGTGGATTAATAATTTAAATGGACTTATGAGGGAATAGTGAAAACTGTTGGCAGGTGGCGTGTGGCTAGAGGGAGTAGGTCACTGGGGGCATGGCTTGGGGACTGCACTTGCCCTGGCCCCTTCCTGCCTCTCTAAATGCTTTCTGCCAGCCCACCATGAACTGAGCAGCTATCCTCCACCACACCCTTCTGCCATGGTTTTTCTGTTTTTGAGCCAGCTGACCATGGACTGAATTCTCTGAAACCATGAGCCAAAATAAATCTTTCTTCCTTTAAGTTGTTCTTGTCAAGTATTTTGGTCACAGTGACGAAAAGCTGACTAACACAGTGGTTTTAATATATTCAGAGTTTGTAGCCATCTGATTCCAGAAAGTTTCTCCAGCACAAGAGAAACTCAATATCCACTAGCAGTAACTCCCCATTCCCTCCTCTGCCCAGACCTAGCAGCCACTAATTTACTTTGTATTACTGCAGTTGCCTACTGTATACATTTCATAGTAATAGAATAATACAGCATGTGGCCTCTTGTCTCTGTCTTCTTTTATTTAACATAATGATTTCAAGGATCACTCATGCTAGGATATATATCAGTACTTTATTCCTTTTAAGGTTGCATAATATTCCATTTTGTGTCTGTCTGTCTGTCTGTCTCTCTCTCTCTCTCTCTCTCTCTCTCTCTCTGAATGTGTGTGTGTGTGTGTGTGTGTGTGTGTGTGTGTCTGTTATATACTCATGAGTTAAGTTGGCAACTTTTTCTTATCAAATTTTTATTTACACAGAAGTGACCTTCCTTAAAACCTACTAATGCCTGCAAAGTATTCCATTGAATAAAAAGGATCATTCCATTAAATGAGATACACCACTTCACTTAATCCAACCCTTTAATTACAAATGATCTTGCAATTAATATCCCATAAACCCTTTAGCATATTTGTCTCACTTAGAATTGGGCACACAGAATGGGGTCAACCCTTTCCTAACTTGCATTCTTGGAAAGACAGAAGGAAGTAATTGCAATAATGTATAGGAATAGGGTAGTAAGCTGAGAGGCAGAGGCCACTTTCTTAAACCATCTACTATCAAGTAAACCATATTCAGGAATATATCTCTAAAAATGTCTGTTATCCTTCAAATAAGATGATTTGCTTGACCAAGGGCAGATATAGGCCACAGACTGCCAAGATGTGATTTTTGTCTCTTTCAGACCTGAAGCAGCCTGAGGCAGTACCCTCCTAGCCCTAAAAGACTGAATATATATCATGCTTGTTGGCAATTCCTGCTGACGTGCTGCCTGACACATGGCTAAAAGCCTGTCTCCGAGCTGAGAATAAATTCCAAGACAGCAATGACAGCTATAACAATGATGCCACATGTTAAAGCATTTAAAAGCCCTCAACAGGAGTAGTTATTCAACACGACATCCTTAGATAGATCCTGCACGGTGCAAGACAATGGGGAAGGGGGTGTGCTATACTAAAGAAGAAAGAATAAAGATTGTTTGGCAAAAGATGACTGGGGTGAGGTTTGTAAGCAATATTTAGATGAAGTGGCCCCTATTCCACCCTCACCTCTTCTAGCCCAAAGGGATCAAGTTCTTCTAAGGCATTTCAGTCATGAGCAGATGTCTACTGTGCAACAAGAAAATGAGACAAAGGGGGATAGAGCATCGCTTGAAAGAGCATAATAAACACAAATTATGCTGCCTCCAATAGACCGAACAGCTTTCATTTGCAATCTGGCTTATTCCACGTGATTTGTTTCTAAAGGACTGAGGTTTTTTTTCTGGGATGGGGTGGTGAGAGGTGGTCAGGCCCACATTGGGTCCTGGGGGTCAGCTTCTGTGGAGTATCCACTCAGGAACATGTGCTCCAGTGGAATTTCTGAAGCTCAAGGGTTTTGCTCCAAAAGCAAAATCACAAAAGGGAGAAGTCCTGCCAGCCTCTTTGAAGGGATAAAAACTATCCCTTTTCAGCAGTTTGCCTTTGCAGAAATTTGCCAGAGACTGATTCTTTTAACCAAACAAACAAACAAAAAAACTACGTGTGTATTTGTGTGTGTGTGTGTTCATATGTGTGCAAGTGCTTGTTTTCAGAGAGAGCTGTTTGCAAAGGGAACTTGCCTTGAGGTTTACAAGAAGACTTGGCAACATCAGAAAACCGAAGGACCTTCTTGAGTCAAAAGAAAAAATGAAATTCCCTGGTGGTTGCTGGCTCTGCAAAATGTCCCGGGATGGGGACCATCTGGACAAAGATATTCCCACCCCACCAAACAAGATGTGAGTTAGAAAACAGGAAGAGCACACCCCCACACAAAGCCAGGCCAAGGGACCAAACGGTGCAGGGCGGCAACTCATACAGTGCCAGGAGGAAGAGAAGCTCCTGGAAGCTCAGAATAGGGGCCCTCAGAGTGGGGGGAGGCCCCTGAGAATGTCCTGGGAGATGGACAGAACACAGGGCCTGCAGACTGCAGGACCATAGCCGACTGGCCAAAGGAGAAGAGGACAGGGAGAAAACAGAAATGTCCATTTTCATCATCATTTTCCATGCTGTCCCCAAGTACTCAGAAGCTGTCCAAAGTAAAGGCTATTTTCTGTTTGGCTTTGACTGATAGGATGGCCATTTCCTTCCTGGGACTCATTTGTGTTTAAAACTTTATGAGGATGCAAGGGGTGGAAGATTTCATCTGTTGAATCAGATGGGCCTTCAATTTATCAAACATGTAAATGAGCCTGATACTCACAAACTGGCCAGGAATTTTTCACTGACATGACAGGCTATCTGCAAATTCAACTCTTTTTTTTTTTTTTTTTTTTTTTTTAGTTGAGTATTGGTTACTTTAAAACACTTTAAAACGTCTCCTACTGAGCTATATTCTCTACATTCATAGGTAAGCTTTTAAAATCTGTCATTGGCATCACTACTGAACCACAGGAATATAGCAAATATGCATATTATGGTATCATTGTTGTTTTCATGATCTATTTTCCCCAAGTAAAGTAAGATCTCTGTTCAAGTTATCTTTTTCACTGCTGCAACCAAAAGACCTGACAAGAACAATTTTAGAGGGGGGAAAGTTTATTTGGTGCTCACAGTTTCAAGAGGTCTCAGTCCAGAGATAGCCTACTCCATTGCTACTCCATTGCTACTCCATGGCCTTAACTACTACTGTCTAAGGTAAGGCAAAGGGAGTAGAGAAGAAAAATAGATCAGGACATGGCCACCAAAAAGCAGAGAGAGCCTGTTCCCCTTACCATGGACAAAATATACACCTCAAAGGTATGCTCCCAGCAACCCACCTTCTCCAGCCACACTCTACTGGCCCACAGTTACCACCCAGTTAACCCCTATCAGAGGATTAATGCACTGATTAGGTTAAGACTCTCATAACCCAATCATTTTACCTCTAAGTTTTCTTGCCTTGTCTCATACATGAACTTTTGGGGGACATCTAATATCTAACCTGTAACAATGTCAGATTTTCTTTCTTTACATAAAAGAGTTAGCAATGATTTTATTTGGACTAGAGCCTAAAAACATTGTTTTCCCACCAGAGATGGGATGCCTTCCCCTTTCTCTCAGCATCAAATACCTCACTTCCCATAAATCACTTCAACATCTATTTTACTTCACTTTATCTTTGAACTATGTAATCAGAGCATCTTCTGCCAATCAACAGCCCATCCATCTCCATTTTAGAAGCCCATTGGTTTGGGCTTTCTTCCTACCAGAACAGCTGTCTACAACTTGTGGTCCTCAGTTCTACGCTGGTCCAAAAAGACACTCAGAAAGTGGTCCAAAGTGCCATACTTAGATGAGGCAACATAAAAGGAAAGTTGAGTGTTGCCTGTCAAACAAATAACTACACAAAGACACATTGGGATTGCTAATTCAGACCACAGGAGAGTCTTCAGCTATTATCAGAGCTTTAAAAAAATAAAATCAATTCATGTGGCCAAGCCAAAAACATTGTGGTCCTGGTTGCTAAGCATTCGCTTCTACTCTGGAGGTTTTTTTTTTTTTTTTTTTTTTTTTTTCCACCATCTAAACCTGGTGTGTGTGTGTGTGTGTGTGTGTGTGTGTGTGTGTGTGTGTCTTCATCTAGAAATAAGAGATTAAAAAAACACAGAGGCTTTAAGATTATTCTATTTAGAACAAAGAAAATAGAGTGAAGAAAGATCTACGATAGTAGTTCTTCCTTTGCTTTTTCTTTTTTTTTCTTTCCTTTTTCCCTTTCTCCTTCTTCCCTTCATTCCTTCCTTTTTACATCCTTCTCTTCCTTCCTTCCTTTTTCCTTTTTGTCAATGGGACACTTTTCTGGTCAAAGATGAAGTACAGGAATTTCATTCTTGCTCCATCTCCCCCTTCAAGTGCTGCTTTCCTTTGTTAGCCACAGAGACCATTTCATTGTGTCCTGGAGATTCACACAAGGTTTGATAACTATTGATGTGGCAGAAAAACCAGCATCTGGGGGTGTCAGGAGACTGTGTTCCCATTTAGAAATGGAGTTCAGGCCCTGTAGTGACATCCAAGGAACCAGCAGGACCAAGATGGGCTAGGTACTCAGGCACTGTCTTATAAAGAATAAGTCAACCTGGTGGTGGTGGGCTCTGGGGGGACTTTCAATTATTTTGTAAATAATATTTTTTAAATATTTTGTAAGCTTCTTTTAGTCTTCCATTAAAACTGGCAAAGACTGCATAATATTTCAATAAGTTGATACTGTATGGTTGTTGAAGGAGCCCTAATTAGGAAGGGCTGTTGCAGCTAGCTGGAAGCCATAAGTTCCACCTGATATGTATGTGACGCACCTGTAGGCACCCGCAAAGCTGAAGGTATATAACCGGGTGAAAGCGGTCCGAGTTAGGAGAACGGAGAATTCATTCAGTCAGTCGTGCAGTAGCTCGGTCGGTCAGAAGAAGAGTTCGGGTCGGAGAATCAGAGCGGCCAGAACGTAGGCAGAGCGGTTACAGAAGAGAAACCAGATAGAAGAAGTAATGACTGGTCAGAGTTAGGCCCAGGCTCCCAAGGAAGACAGAAGACAGAAGAAAGAAGAAGGAAGAAAGAAGAGAGAAGAAAGAAGCTCTAATCTTTCTCTAAGCTAAGCTCTATCTTTCTTTCTCTCTAAGACTCTAAGCTAAGAAGACAAGAAGAAAAGCTCTCTTTAATCTTTCTCTCTAAAAATCTTTCTTTCCCTCTCTAAGCTCTAAGAAAGTAGAAGTAAAAGTAGTAAAAGCTTTACTCTGCCTCCAAGAGTTTTCCTCTCGGTTTTCGGTACCAGGCAGCTTACAGGTTGTTAGACATTTTCTGTTAGTATGTTGATGACAGATCAAGCAGTAAGAAAAACTCAGAATTGTGATGACAGAGGTCACAGCTCTGCTTGGTAGAGGACTGTATCTGTACCACCATAATACTCTGTTTGTCTTATATTACCATGGGATTAAGGACCAGCAGATTATAGGGCCTCACCTGATATGCTTGCTCAAGGTTGGAAAATATATATGACAGGCAAAGTGCAAGATTTATGGCACATAAGGACCTTTCAGCTTACCCTGGCCTCCAAATACTGAGAAAATTGGATGCGCTAACCTACACAGTTCTAATATTTGATTATTATTTGATGGAGGCTCCTAGGTCTTAGCCATTACTGTATCGGAGTCATTCTTGGGTATCTCCAGTCCTCCTTTCCATGAACATGTAAGTCAGAAATTCCTCAATTAGGAAGTAATTTCTTCTTTTAAAAAGAATGTAAATTAGGAATAAACTCTGAGGCTTTAAAGCTGGAAATATTTAAGGATCTAGGAAATATGTCTTCACCTGAAATAATATACCTCTTCTGCTTGGTGTTCTGGGAGCATTTGGATATTTACAACAAAGCTTTTGTTACCTTCCAAGACACCACAATACTGAACCTTTGGTTGTATATTTCAGACCACCTAGACCTTGGCTATTTTTTCTTCAACCAGATTTAGCTTTCAGATTCAGCGGTAGTTATTTTGATTATATTCCACATACGTTCAGGAAGGTTTTGTCAACAGGAGCCAAAAAATTTCACTTCTTAGAAGCATTCCTTTTTGCCCCCCCCCCCCCTTATTCCTTGCCATTCTTGCTATAAAGCATGCAAAATAATTCCAACTTTCCAAAGACTTTTGCACATTTCCGATGCTTGTAGCGGGTACATGGGCTGTATAAATACTAACGAGGAAATCAGTCTCTGAAAAGTGCTAAATAATCACATTGTTGGAGCTATAACAGCAATACAAAGCACTTTCATTTTCACAAGTACATTTTGAATGTAATAAAATAAAGAGTGTTAGTTAAACAGAGACATTTACACCATAGGAGGTTGTAGAACTATTCAAAGGTAACATTGACAGAGGTTAATATATGAAAGGGGCTGTTGGGAACAGATTATTATTATTATTTTAAGTGGAAATATACTTATAGGGTTTTAAAGGAATAAGACTGCAATATTGTTATGATAGGTTCTCAAGTTCCTGATTTTTTAAAAAATACAAATTTGCATCTGATTAGTATATATCATTCAATGAAACCTGAAATACTTAGAGCATTTCCCCCACCGCCTTCTTTTTCCTCTTAAACCTTCCACACTCAGTACATCAAGTTGATATAATCCAACTGGGATAAACGACTGGCTTGAAATGACCCTTGATTCTCAGCGACACAATCATGCAAAGAATAATGACCACTTTCCTTGGCTGTCACCAGAGCTCATGTGTCATTAAGAAAATGGAATCTTAGCCTTTGCCTCTACATATGAAACCTATTATTGGAACTTTGAAGATGGGGACTCCATTGCAATCTTCAACACCAACCACCAGCAAGCATTTTGTGCCCAAAATAAGTGCACTATAGGCCTTCTCCCACACTCCTTCTGGAAAAAATTCCAAAATTATACTTTGACAATCACTGATTTTTTAAAGAATTTTATTGATTCATTCGGTCACAGCAATAAGGATACATGTGGTCAAAACATTACTTAACTTTGCACATTGTTTTTGTCATCTCCTGCCTTCCAACCTCATTTCTTATACAAAGAAAATTTGAAGGTACACTGGATCCCTTTGGTACTAGGACCATGATGCCCCACGAACCTCAAACAGTATTCTATTAAATATCGTTAAAAAGTATTCTACTTGCCAAAGTCATTGCAGGAAATGTCTCTGTCATTGTCTCTGCTCCTCCTTGCAGCTTTATAGCACCTTAGTCCATCAGTGACATCACTATTTGAGGACTCAAAGTTCTAAGATACTGAAGAAAAAAGAAAAAAAAACCTCAAAAAATAGCCAGAGTTATGGGCCTCATGGAACTTAACAAACATCTATTTCTCTAATTCACAGGGTGGCACTGATGGGCAAGAATCCCTAATTTTCCTTCATTCTAATTTTAAAAATTCTGTTAAGTAAACATCTCACCAGACCCAAGGGAAACAGCAGAGTGTATTGGTGTGCAATAGAATCAAATCAAATTATACCTTTGCAATGCATTGGCTGTTTGTTATGTCATGATTCCTTAATTTCTCTAAACCTCAGTGTCCACATCTATAAAATAGGATAATTGTGTGTGTGAGATTATTGTATGGTAAAAATTTCATAAAATCTTTCTGGAGTAACCAGATCAGAACTTAACACAAAATAAGTCCCCAAAAAATATTGATTGTTTTTTCATTATCTTTGTTTTCCCTTAGTGCCTTCTCATTTTGTTCAATGAATAGCCACTCACCCATGACCAAATGAATATACAGAGTTCTGTAAGTTGAATGCTTCTGATGGTCTGCTGCTTTATAATTTAATCTTAAATTACATCTTGTTTGAACTTTTCACCTGGATTACAAATGATCTTAAGTAAAGGATTATATCATATGCTCTCCTTGTGCTTTGAGGAGGAAATCACTTATTGAACATCTATTAGGTGTAAAATATTCCACACACTGTCAATCAACCAGCAAGCTTTACTGAGTACCTAATCTCTACATATAAATATCATCAAAGTGTTTACCTGGGTGGAATTATTCTTTCACAATTTGGTCCTTATTTTGTAAAAGGCTCATAAAACAATGAAAGCACTCTGCTTGGCTCGGGTTTACAAATCCTTCTGTTTGAGTAAGTGTAAACATTTCAATGTGAACAGGAAGTTCAAGCTCTGCTAGGAAATGCTCATGCACAATAAACACAAAGTAATAAAGATATCACAATTTCAGTGCAAGTCTGCAGGGAGCCTGAGAATCCCACAATCATATAATGTTACAATTTCAAACTACCTTTAATGAGCATCTGTAGGAATTGAGTTATAATGCCTTTTTTCTAAAGATTTGTAACATGACATGAATTTCCCATCAAAGTGAACCTTGTGTTAGCATCCAATTTAAAATGTTACAAAAATGACATTATTGTCCAACATCTGTTTTATCAGCTGATGATTCTGTTGTAAGATTATGATGAGGAAGTTATTTCAACAGAAGTCAAGAACCCTTATGCTATCATTATCTTTAGATTACTTTCCTATTGCTTCCATGTCGGGCTCATGGCTGGGAAAGCAGAGTCTTCAGAGGAGATCATGGAACATCACGTTGGCCCATTCTCAGATTCTATGTAGGGTCCCACCTTATCTGCTTCAAAGAAATGATTGCATAGTTATCAAGCAATATAATTGTCAATTGACAGATGCAATTTCTAGGAAACATTTTCTCATTTCATTTCTTATTTTAATTATTTCTTTCCTTTTTATTTATTTGTTTGTTTGTTTGTTTTGGTACTGAGGGCACTCGACCACTGGGCCACATCCCCAGTCCTTTTTTGTTTTTGTTTTGTTTTGTTGTTTGATACTGGGGATTGAATTCAGGGGCACTCGACCACTGGATCACATCCCCAGCCCTTTTTTGTATTTTATTAGAGACAGGGTCTCACTGAGTTGCTAAGTGCCTTGTCATTGCTGAGGCTGGCTTTGAACTCGCTACCACCCTCGGCTTACTTCTTTCCTTTATCCCAACATGCAGCAAGTTGACAAACCTACAATGAAGGTAATGATTTGCCTAGTGGTAAGGATGTAGATAGATATTATTTCATGGATAGATATTACCAATAAAAGTCCTCATACTGCTCTTGATAAATGTAACTATTATACATATGATTAATTGAAAGGGATTTTTTTGTGCCAGGTGCAATGGCACATGCCAATAATCCCAGTGGCTCTAGAGGTTGAGGCAGGAGGATCACAAGTTCAAGGCCAGCCTCAGCAATTTAGTGGGGTCCTAAGCAACTTAGTGAGACTCTTTCTCAAAATAAAACAATAAAAAAATTAAAAATTTTTAAAAAGGGCTGGGGATGTGGCTTAGTGGTTAAGTGTCCCTGAGTTCAATTTCTGCAACAATAAAAAATAGTTATTCTTGCACTTTTTAGCTGCTGAAACAATCAACAATCTGCTCAAACTAAACTTATTATCAAAAGCCTCCAGTTCACATCCCACACACAGTAGATATTCTATTACAGGCTGAAAAGTAAAATAAAGTAATTTGCACATATATAAAATGTTACCATAACCTTGCTTTGGTCCAGAACCAAAAAAAAATTTTAAAAATAGAGTTTTAAGGTAATATGAATGTTCCACAAAAACTATTCATTGAGAAAAAGTAGAATCCTTGAGGGACCAATTTTTCGCAACAGTTTTGTGTGTGTGTGTGTGTGTGTGTGTGTGTGTGCCCACACATTTATATGCACATGTGCACACACACTACTAGGTACTGGATCCAAGGCCTTGTGCATTTCTGGTAGCACAGTTGTAATTTTTAAAAGTTGAATGTATTGTAAGCTTCTTGCACAATTCCTGACACATAGTAGATATACAATGAATGGTAATGATCATCTCCCCTCACTATTCAAAAGTTAAATAAGAACAGGATCACCAAAATTTTTATGCTACTGACCTCCTACATTTTCCTCCCACTTCTTCGGTTAAAAAGAGCAGAATCCAGTTGCTTGGGGTCAGGGATTGTCTCTTTTATTCACTGTTATATCTCTGGGACCTAGAAGAGTACCCGACAAATAACAGGCACTCAATTAATAATTGTTGGCCAACTAACTGGCTCTTCCCCTTCCTCCTTCACTCAATCCTGTCTCTACTTCTCCTCCTCTCATATCATATCCTAAACCCAAGAGCAGGGCAAGGAACAGAGAGGAAGATAGGCAGGGGCTGGGTACCCAGATAAAGGAGGCCTCCAGGCTTGGGACCATACACTCAGGCTTGGGTCATGTGGTCTTTTTTTTTTTTTTTAGTTCTGACTAAATCATCTGTAAAAGCATTAAAGATTAATGCACTAATGCACTATTAGGACTTGACTGTTCATTATGGTAAATGATGCTTTGTTTGAAATTTGTAAATAAAAAATAATTTCTTCAAACTTCACAGAGGTTTCCAGCCAAATCAATAAAACCCTTGGAATCATTCATAGCGGCAGGAGATTGAGATGGGAAAAACATTTTAAAATGCAAATCAATATAGGAATCCCATAAAAAGACTGAAAAACAGAATCAGTTAAAATGAACAACTAGGTTCTCACTTTATTTTCTGAAACAAAAATTGAACTAGGCATGGCGTATTGAATCCTCTTGAAGGGTCATCCATCTCCAGATTAGAAAAATATTGCATTCTGGGATGTCATGATATTGGAAGGTTTATAAATCAGTCTTGTTTTGCTCAATCATTTCAGAAAATATAAGATTTGATCCACTGATCTTCATAGAGAGAGGTGAGCTACACCAGAATAAAAAATAATACGCATCTACAGTTCTATTTATACAAACTTACAGAGTCATCTACACACATATGATAGAAAAACCAAGTCTAAATTTGATTAATATTTTTAAGGAAACCAGAAAACATAAGAAAAGACCAATATGGAATTCTAGATTCTATCAAGCAGGGCTTTACCTTCCATTTTTCATTTCGGTCCCGTAAGTGAAACATTGTTTTCCCCACAAATAATGCAGCACAAATATTCTGTTGACACTGTGGGAATATGCTAAATATATTGTAAAGTGGTGTTAGGACTTTCTTAAAACACATACACGTATGCATGCACGCATGCACACACACACATACACACGCACTTAAGTTTAAGCAACACATAAGCCAGAGATTTTACTTCACTGCTTGAACCAAGAATTTAACTTACTAGTTAAATATAGTGGCACAGCTATAATTCTAGCTACTTGGGAGGCTGAGACAGGAGGATGGCACATTCACGGTGAACCTTGACAACCTAGGGAGATCCTGTCTCAAAAGAAAAGTAAAAAGGGCTGAGGATGTAGTTCAGTGGTAGAGAATTTGCCTACCAATGTGAGTCCCTGGGTTTAATCCCAGTAACACACACACACACACACACACACACACACACACACACACACACAGATAATTTAATTTTTTAAATTTACGTTAAATACAGGTAAGAGACCATATAGGAGAAATACAGAAGTTCTAGCCAAAAGAAACTTTATATTTTAATATTTATTGTTATGTTTCTTAAAAGTAAGTTGAATAAAAAAGATATTGCTGGAAGCATTAGGTCCCTAACAGCCTAATGTTTGAGGAGTGGGAATGAGGAGAAGGGATAGGATGTTAGACTACTATAATGTAGTGAACTCTAGGATTCTCCCTTGAATTGAAATTTCACTGCTATTAGCAAAATAGGATATAATTCTGAAAGAATATTGAAATACTTTTGACTATATGAGCCAAATTTTAAATACAATAGGAGATGCCCTGCCATTATGTAGAAAGAATTTGATGACTTCAAGAAGTTTAATGCTCTAAATTGAAGGCCAGAATCATTTTTCCCATATGTAAGCATGCCAACATGTTCACTTAGGAATAAAGATAGAATGAATGAATGAAGTGAATCTCTACCTACTGAGAAATTATGATTCATAAAACTTAAATATCTTAGTCAGATCACACTTTAGAAAATCTAGCCTGAACCTCAAATCTGAATCACCATTATCACCAGCACAGCTCAATGAAATGTAGACAGCTTCGGTCCATAACCAATTCTGTGATGAGGTGAGTGTTGTACAGAATGAAGGGAAGAAGGAAGAAACTGGTGGAATTCTGTAGTCAGAGAAGGGAGCAGTCAATGTCCAAAACCACAAGTTCACAGTATGAGATCCAGATTCAAGCCTATCTCTGCCTGGGTTGATTCCAGACAGAAGACAGGCAGGAGAGAAGTGACTTGATCTTGCAGAGGGCAGCTAGGTGGGGCTGGGACAGGAAAACTGACACTACATAGTTCTCTAGAACTTCTTCCCCAAATTACATGATATCCAACATCTCCAATTCACAAAAACTGGCAGAGCTGGGTCTGGTAGCCCACTCCTGTAATACCATAGGCCAGCCTCAGCAACTTAGGCTGTAAGCAATTTAGTGAGACCCTGTCTCAAAACAAAAAAGTAAAATTGGCTAGGGATGTGTCTCAGTATTTTAAAGACTCCTGGGTTCAATTCCTGCTATAAAAAAATAAAATAAAATAAAACACACAAAAACCTGGCATAAATGCAGGTTTGGTAATTTCAAGGCCATGTGAAAATTGGTAAGAAGGTACTGACACCAAGAAGAATGTCATAAAAATTTAGTCACATTAAACAAACCAACTAGAAGGGGTAAAATGATGGGCATGGAGGATTTCATAAGAATGAAAATATTTAAAATGTTTAAGCTCAGTGTGAATGATATCAACTATCAACTTATCATTTTCATCAAAAGTTGGTGAGGGACTTTTAATAATATTATATGCAGTGTGCAGTACTTTTATATATTGGTAATAAGTGTATAAATTATGAACTGCAACTTAGCTATGAGTATAAAGTAAACAATGTACTTATACTCAGTAATTTTACTTCTAAGTATCCATCCTGTATAAAAAATTTGAAATTTAGATAAAGACTTTTAGGTCACAATGCTCACCACAGTATAACTTACAATATCAAAAAAAAAAAAAAATTGGTGATTGAATGAGATGGATATCATTATCCTAAATGCATGATTGAAGATCTGAATGGTACTTATATACTTTGTATACAAGCAGTTGTATGTAAAAAGATACTATACTTGTGCATGATGAATAAGTAAATAAATAATAAAAAAATTTTAAAAAAAAATGGAATTAGCTAAATATTAAAAATAAGCAAATTACAGTACATATGTCTCATGGAACATTAAATAATAATTAAGCATATTGATTTTGAGGAACTTTTAATACCATGTTGTAAAAGTAGATCATAAAATCACTATATGCCCTGATTCTAATTATGTGTGTATATGTATACATATATACATAACCCTACAAATTTGGTTATATGTATATGTTCATGCATGTCTAAATAGATATAAATATAGATAAAGATGAAAAACATACAGATACGATATTAAAATAGTAAAAGACTAAAAGAAAATGGCATAGAACATCAAAATGTACAGTATTAAGGTGAATTTTTATTATACCATTTACTGTGAACTCTTAAGTTTCCTACAACAAACCTATATTTCTTTATGCAATCAGAAAAATATAATAAGCTGCTCCTTTGTATTGGACTGCTTTTCATTTTAGATAGAAAGGCATAGCTTGGATATTGAGGTCATACAGCTTTATACTGGAGTCCAGTTTAGCCCTTATATTAGCACTGTAACCTTAGGCAGATTATTTATCTTCTCTGAAATGAATTTTCCTCATATGGAAAATATTTATAATGTCACCTCAAAGGTTGTGAAGATTAGATAAGAAAATAAAACAAAACATTGAGCATGGTACATGACAATGATCTGGAGACTCAATAAATGATAGCCACTGTAATACTATTTCCAGGAACTTTTGCTCCACCTTCAATTCATAACCCTGACCAGATACACACCCCCACCCAATGCACACATCTAGTCTTTAGAGACTATGTTTATAATAATGTTAAATTAGCACCCTCTGCCAGGTGGTGCACTACCTCTAGGGTTAGAAGAGACTATACACTGGGATTAGAAGAGACAACTATTTAGAATGACTCAGTTCATACAATTAAGTCCCAGCAGCTTCCCTGTCACTTCATTCCAGACCCACAATTTCTTCCTTCCAAATCTGAAGAGTTTAAAGCCACTGCTATTTATAAACCTAACTATTTTGTTGAATTGCACATTGCCTATGATTCTGTGCTTTATAAGATTAATTTTATGTGTCATAATTTGGCCTCCATGCTAAAAACGTCTTCCTCAGCCTTTTTTTTTTTTTTAATTTGTTTACTTTTTCACACAATTCTGGGCATATAGTGAGTTAAACATTTGCTCAATGTAGAGTCACAATCATATACTTTCCAAAGTAATATATTCAACCAATAATTCACCCCAAAATAGGAATGTGTGTATACAGACAATTCAATAGCTTTCAGTTAATATTCATCCAAAAAGACTGAAGTAACATACATTCTTTAATTTAAGAAAGTAAAGACTAAGGCCTGTTAGTCCAAGAGATTTTGATATACAGAGCTATTGTTTACCCTGGTAACCACATGAAAGAAAGACATGAGAAACAGAACCCAGCACAGGGATGGGGGAAGATCTTAAAATAAAGTAAGATAAAACATTTCCATCATAAACAGAACAAAAAAGATTTTTCAGGCGATAAGTCTCTTTAAATGTTGACATATATACTAAGGGAAAATGTAGATTCTTCTTAATTTGGGGTAGAAGGAGGAAATGGAAAGGAAACTTGGAAATAAATTTTCATCTGCCTAAATTGGTGGCTAAACATGGGATCCATTTGATTTCAAGATGGTAATTATTTAATCATTCTACCTTAATTCTCTTCTTTGAAGACTGCACAAAAGATAGCCCATGTGGTTGAGATATTTTCCTATTTATGAGATGCTTCTATTTGAGGTCAATATGGGAGAAAGAAAGAAAACTGCAATTCTATGCAATAAGTGCCACTTGCAAATCACTTATTGCATCATTTAATAAATATTTATTGAGAACATACTCAGCAACATGCTCTGCACTAGAGGTGGGAATACAAAAGTGAACAAGACCTTCTAGTCCTTGATCTCATGACTGCATACTTTAAACAGACACTCTTAAAACTGGAAGGTTAGCATGTCATATTCACAATGTAGGTTACTTCAAATAAAGTAATCAGAAATTATTGGTATGCTTCATGCCCTAAAAGCAAACAGATGAATAGAAGTATGGGTGGGTAAGCAACAGAATGCACAGATGAAGGATGGATGGATGGATGGATGGATAGATAGGTACAAATCAACCCTCATTATTTGTGAATTCTTTACTTCCAAATTCACCTGAGCACTAAAATTTATTTGTCAGCCCCAAATCAATACTTGTGGTGCTTTCACAGTTACTCATGAATGTGCAGAAAGCAGAAAAGAACCTAAGTCACCAATTGTGACCTCTGCTAAGGTCAGACAAGGTGACACTCTACCTTCTCGTTCAACTTTCATACTATAAACAAGTGTCCTTTTTGTTGTCTACTCAGTGCCACATTGTTCACATTTTTGTGGTTTTGCTGCTGACTTTGTGCTGTTTAAGATGGTGCACCAGCGTAGGATAGATGCACTGTCTACTGTTCCTGAGTGCAGGGAGGCCCCCATGTGCCTTATAGGAAAGACACGTGTCTGATAAGCTGCTCAGGCATGAGTTATGGTGTCATCAGTCCTGAGTTTGGGTGTTAATGAATCAATAATATATATTATTTTTTTTTAAACAGATACTCACAGAAAACAAAGTTATACTGCTCAGATAATGAAAAGGTTGTGACCAGGGTGTTTTGAATGAACTTCTTCAAGTTTCTCTATTAACTTTGCTGGTAAATACTCTGCCCAGCCACCCCTGGAGACCCAGACAGAAGATCACACGAAGGCATCCTGCTTGGGTCTCCTAAAGTGAGGGGGACTCACCATTAAGGGTCAGCTTGCAGGTGCTACAGCTTCAATGACACAGCACAATGTGAAAGTTTAAGATCGTTTATTACTTCTAGACCTGGAGGCCACACACACCGTCCAGGGAGCACAGAGAGGGAGAGGGAGAAGGCGGATGGGCCAGTGCCTTTATTGGATCCAGGGTGTTAACCCAGCAGGTTTTGTGCAGGGGTGTTTTGATTGGTGCATTCAAAGTAAGCAGAGATACGTTCCTGGAGGTCACACTGTGACAGAGAAGTAGTCATCTAATTTCTCCAAAAAATGCCTGCATGATCCACTTAAAGGAAGTGGTGGGAAAACCAAGAACCCAGTTAGGTGGGAGATATTTCTTTAAGATCTTATCTCTGGCTTGAGCCATGTGGGTGTGGTGTAGAATTGTAAACCGTGTAGAAGGCAGCTGGGCCCTGCTTCTGCTTATGAGAATATTTAACCTACATTTAAATTAGCAGGTTGAGACAACATAATACCTTAAGCACTCACTACTTTAGGGGCTCACAGGTATTCTCCATAAGATCAATGCTTCAGTGTTCCCTAATTCAGTGTTTACTACAACTTTGTAGAATATAATTACCACTAATAGTAAGAATTAATGATAGAGATGGCTTTGAGAGGGGTGGTAGAAGTCATATTCAGCAGAGTAATGATGTGGCTTTTGTTTTGAGATGAAATGTCTTGCTTCTGGATATAGACAATTCATTACCTTGAATTGTTCTTGAGTGTTCTGCTTCAGTTATGATGTTTAGCTTCCTGAAGGAGCAAGTCCAAAAAAATAGGCTAAGCCTTAGAGGTCTCCATGTGTGCCAGCTGTTGGTCTTTCTTTCCTGCCAGTCCCATCAGAAAGGAACATTTTCCCAGGCTTGTATTTGATTCAACACTCAATTATTTTCTTCAACCTCACCCACATGCTAGTACATGTCCAATAAAGTGTTGAATTTTTTTTCTCTTTAGCTGTAAACACAGAACAAATTCAACTCCCACATAAAGAGTATCTGCTGCAGAATCATGTAGCACCCACATATTTGTTTAATGAAACAAGGCCTAAGTGGAAAAGTTACAATCTCATTTAAAGTTAGATGCCTGGAGACAATTCTGATAATGTTTAGAGGTAGATAATTGTGGGAAGCAGAAGAAATGAAAGATAAATATTGGCAGTGGCTGAAAGAAAACGAAAAGGCTATATTCAGATCCATGAGCAACACCAATAAATGGTATGCTATAAAAGATGAGCGATTTCATGAGTATTTGATGTCTAGGTATATTCTCAAGTGCCAGGAGCCTTCTGACTTCCACAAGCACAACTGCTTATGAAAAGGAATAAGAAGTACTTATTATTAGGAAGCATTCGGCCATGCTCTTGCACTTAAAATTTTTAACTAGAAGTCCTACTGTTTTCAGAGACCATGGTATACAAATAATGCTCTAATAAATGTTGATCTTGGTAGCTGGATAATGCCACAAGATAAAAACGAGGAAAGAAAGAGAAGATTTGGAAGTCTTCGTGCATTCCCAGAGGGATGGGCACTATGTTATACAAACATTTAAAGAGAGTCACCAAGGAGCCAACATGTTTTTTTTCCAAGTTGCTGGTTTAATATAAAGTATTTTAACAACAATTGTGTCTTCATACATGTATTTAGGGTAATCATGGATAACTCAGTCTGCCATTATTCCTATCCCTTGTCTCCTCCTCTCCCTCCCCCCTCTTTGTTCTATTCCTCTCATTCCCTCTCTCTTGCCTTTATAAGTTAGTATCTTCATATCAAAGAGATCATTCGACCTTTGGTTTTGTGGGATTGGCTAACTTCACTTAGCATTATTTTCTCCAACTCCATCCTTTTACCTGCAAATGCCATGATTTTATTCACTTTTAGTGCTGAGTAGTGTTCCATTGTGTATATATATACCAAAGTTTCCCTATCCATTCATCAGCTGATGGGCATCGGGTTTGGTTCCACAATCTAGCTATTGTGAATTGTGCTGCTATAAACATTGATGTGGCTGTGTCCTTGTAGTAATCTGTTTTTAAGTCCTTTGGGAATAGGCCAAGGAGTGGGATAGCTGGGTCAAATGGTGGTTCCATTCCCAGTTTTCCTAGGAATCTCCCTACTACTTTCCAGATTGGCTTCACCAATTTGCAGTTCCACCAGCAATGTAAGCGTGTGCCTTTTTCCCCACATCCTCGCCTGCATTTATTGTTGTTTGTTTTTTTGATAGCTGCCATGCTGACTGGAGTAAGATGAAATCTTAGGGTTGTTTTGATTTGCATTTCTCTAATCACTAGAGATGTTGAACATTTTTTCATATATGTGTTGATTGTATATCATCTTCTGAGAAGTGTCTGCTTAGTTCCTTGGCCCATTTATTGATTGGGTTATTTGTTTTTTTGGTGTTAAGGCTTTTAAGAGCTTTATAAATCCTTGAGGTTAGTGTTCTATCTGATGTGCTTGTGGTAAAGATTTGCTCCCATTCTGTAGGTCCTCTATTCACCTCACTGATTATTTCTTTTGCTGAGAAGAAGCTTTTTAGTTTGAATCCATCCCATTTATTGATGCTTGTTTTGAGTTCTTGTGCTATAGGGGTCTTACTGAGGAAGCTGGAGCCTAAACCAACATGATGGAGATTTGGGCCTACTTTTTCTTCTATTAGATAGAAGCAAACATTTTGAATAAAAATGCATGACTTACAACAACTACTCACAAGGATCTCCTTTTTGCTCTCTTTTGTTTTTTAAGAATAAAAACTTTATAAATTATGTAATTGGAGTTCAATGTTTGTGTAGCTTGTCTTATTGAACATTTTGACCAGTGTTTCCAAGAAAACTTCCAAGCTACTTATTTTCACTGAAGGATGCAAAACATTCAAAATTTACTTGAAGAGATCTGATGACCTCTTAGAAGGATCTGATCACTGGATTTGGCTTTAGCTAGGATTATTCACTTTCATAATTCTCACATTTGCATCTGATGTGTGTGTATGTGACTGACATTGGTATTTGTCTCCCAGAAAAGGCCCTCTCAACATCTTCTCAGTTCCCCTTCTCAGTGGCCAGAAAGAACATCATAGAAAAGCCAGTAATGGGGGAGAGGGGAGTTATGGGTTCCAGTGGTGAGTCTGGAAAGGACAAATACTTGAGGAAAATATTTCAACAGAGATCATGGGGGCAGGAAGTTGAGTTTCAGGGACATTGCCACCGGTCCTGATGTAAAGCTGGCATTGAACAGGGCAAGCATGTCCTTGTCTGATCCTGACTATGGCTACATCAATGATCTCAACTCCTGTACAGGACTATTACTTCCACTCTGTTTCACAGTGAAAGCCACTCTCTCTGGTATACCTCTGTCACTTAGATACACACTTCATCATCAAAGAACGTATCACCCTACAGTTTATTTATAAGATGTAGTGGCTCAGCATATGAGTTCTAGAGTTAGACTCCCTAGTTTCAGGTCCTGCCTCCACTACTTTACACCACTGTGGCCCTGGACAGGTTACTCCACCTCTCTGTGCTCCAGTCTCTTCCATAAAAGGGGATCTGGTGAACATGTTGTTGTTGTTGTTGTTGTTTATACCTGACTGTTATTTTCATGTGTAGAGAATATCTCCCTTTAGAATCTTGGTGCAAGGCAGAACCAGCCTCCAGTTATGGAAACTGAAAAGGGGGGGGGGTCATTCATCATCCCAGGTTCCCTTGGAGCAAGGGCACACCTCCTGGCCCTTTGGATTCACCTACTTGGGATTTTGCCTCAAAGAAGCAGAAATGATGGAGAATTGTTTCAGTGTCAGCTGGCATGACCCTGGAAAGAAAGTCTGCTTTCTCAGACAGCAGAAGAAGGAGGACCAGTGGGGACCACAGGGTTGGCAGCCTCTGCAGCATTAGCTGAGGCATCTGCAGTGTAGTAGTGTCAACTTGGAGGCATAATTTTGGCTATGGAGAAAACTAATTACTTAACAGAAATGCACTGAGACCAGAAGAAGAACTGAAATGGGGCAAGAAAAATAAAACTGATCAAATTGGTCCCTCTAATATAAAACTTTTAATAGCTATCTATCCAATAGCATAATATGCAAATTATCACTCTGGCCCATAAATCTCTTCAGAACTCAGCCAAGCTAAATTTTCCAAACTGAAACCTTGCCACAAGATCCACACAACTTAGTTTCCTAAACCACAAAACGTTTCTTTCAGGTGGTAAACATTATCATATTCATTCATGCCTTTACAACCCACTCCTGCTCATCCTGAAGGGTCCTTCTCAAAAGTCCCTCCCTGAGTACAGCACTTTCTAATTCTTTTACCGAAATAGAATGGATTAGTCTCTTCCCCTAGTCTAATCACCAAGAACTAGGGGAACTTTTACTTGCATTTTCTATATGAAATTTTGAGTTGCATGCCTGCCTAGGGCAGATTAGTTTTCTCATTTCCTGATTTCTAATATCTAGCACAGTGCCAGTACATTGATGGGTACTCAACACATAATTAAATATAAGCATGAATGTCGAAAACCTGGTTTGGACAGGAACAAACAACAACAACAAAAAGCTTTAATAATTAAGGTACAGTTTGGTCCCAGTCAGGACATACATTTGGGTCTAGCAGGTCTGTATGGTAAAAGTATATAAATGTGATTTGCATCCAGAGTATGTTGGTGGGTGAACCACATAAATTCAAGTGCCTAACTAGAAGAGGAATGAAATGAACAAATCCTGAGGTTCCAAGAGAAATTTTTGTGCAATGTCTTTTCACATTTGTTTTGGATTGTTTACAAAGCCTTCCATTAATGGAGACCCAACACATTAATTCTTTGAATGACAAGGAACTTAGAGTACTTCTCTTGCTTCACAAAGGAACTCAAATGGTCCAGGAGGACCATAAACTCTAATGTTGACTTGGTCAGATCCCATCAAGCACTTAGTAAAGAAGCCATATCAATGCTCCTCAGGACAACAAGAAACATGTTAAGACCTAAAGAACACCAGGCAGCAAGAATTAGGGAACCTAGGAGGCTGCCTTGTTCCAATCTTCTAGGTTACTTAGAAAGCATGAGCATTTTTATGGAGGAGTTCTAGATATGTTTTTCAATACAAAATGCAGAAATAAATAAATAAGGAGATGAGGTATTTGGGGGGGAAATGAAGAACCTAAGCATGCATTCATGAAATGAGTGGAGTTAACGTCCAATATAAATCTTGTGTTAAATGCACTTACTTCTGTAGCCCTTCAAACCCTCTGGTTTCTTCCTACTCTTTAGGGCCCTCATGTTCTCACTTCCTTTCCTGCACGTGTCATCTGATCTATCATTACAGATTTCTCCTTGACAAATACCTATACATTCCTCCCCCTCTCTGCTTCTGTAAACCTGGCCCCATAAAATCCTCACCCTATTCATTGAGGAATTTGGGTTGAACTCATTCTCAGTGTAGCACACCCTCCATCCTACTCAGACAGGCTGCTCCCTGACACATCCTCAAACACTTTCTCTCTTGTTCATTCTCATTGGTTTTAAAACATGCATAGTATCTGCCATGTTTTAAAAAGCACCCCCCCCACATACACACCTGGCCCACCACTCCCACCAGAGATTACTCTGCCCTCTGCTTTCCTTCACAGCCAATCTTTCCCTAAACTGTTGTCTACACAGTCTGTCTCCATTTGCTCACTACCATGTACAGTTCAGCCCATTAAAATTCTTTTTTTAATTAATTTATTTTTTTATTCTAAGATGTTATAAATGACAGCAGAATGCATTACATTTCATATTACACATATAGAGCACTTTTTTACAAATCTCTGGTTGTATGCAAAGTATATTCACACCATTCGTGACTTCATACATGCACTTAGGGTAATGATATCCATCTCATTCTACCATCTTTTTTTTTTTCCTTCACCCTTTTGCCCCCTCCCTTCCCCTCCTTCCCCATTGGCCATTCTAGTGTTCCTCTAATCCTCCTATGCTCACCATCCCAACCCGACTGTGAAGTGGCTTCCTTATATCAGAGAAAACATTTGGCATTTGGCTTTTTGGGATTGGCTAACTTCACTTAGCATTATATTCTCTAACTCCATCCATTTTCCTGCAAATGCCATGATTTTATTCTAATTGCTGAGTAATATATATATATATATGTATATATATACATATATATATATGTATATATATATGTATATATATACATATATATATATTGTGTGTATATACCACATTTTCTTTATCCATTCTGAAGGGCATCTAGGTTGGTTCCACAGTTTAGCTATTGTGAATTGTGCTGCTATAAACATTGATGTGGCTGTGTCCCTGTAGTATGCTGTTTTCAGGTCTTTGGGGTAAAGACCAAGGAGTGGGATAGCTGGGTCATAAGGTGGTTCCATTCCAAGTTTTCCAAGGTATCTCCATACTGCTTTCCATATTGGCTGCACCATTTTGCAGTCCCACCAACAATGTATGAGTGTGCCTTTTTCTCCACATCCTCTCCAACATTTATTGTTGTTTGTGTTCTTAATAGCTGCCATTCTGACAGGTGTGAGATGAAATCTTACAGTGGTTTTGATTTGCATTTCTCTAATTGCCAGAGAGGTTGAGCATTTTTTTCATGTATTTGTTGATTGATTGTATATCTTCTGAGAAGTGTCTGTTCAGTTCCTTGGCCCATTTATTGATTGGGCTATTTGTTTTTTTGGTGTAAGATTTTTGAGTTCTTTATATATTCTAGAGATTAGTGCTCTATCTGACATGCATATGGTAAAAATTTGTTCCCAATTAGTAGGCTCTCTGTTCACCTCACTGATTGTTTCTTTTGCTGAAAAGAAGCTTTGTAATTTGAGTCTATCCCATTTATTGATTCTTGGTATTAATTCTTGTGCTACAGGATTCTTATTACGGAACTTGGGGCCTAATCCAACATGTTGGAGATTAGAGCTTACTTTTTCTTCTATTAGGTGTAGTGTCTCTGGTCTAATTCCTAGATCCTTGATCCACTTTGAGTTGAATTTTGTGCATGGTGAGAGATAGAGGTTTAATTTCATTTTATTGCATATGGATTTCCAGTTTTCTCAGCACCATTTGTTGAAGAGGCTATCTTTTTCTGCCTCTACTTCTAAAACTTCTTACTAAAGTCACCAATGACCTCAAATTATATAGTCCTCGTCTTATTAAACTATCTAAGCACATTCAACAAAGCTGGCAACTCTCTTCCTGTTGAAGCATCTCTTCTGTCCCTCTTAAAGCACTACCCTCACCTGATGTCCTCTTCTCTTTCTTACTTGATTCTTCTTAGACTCATTAACAGAATAACCTCTATGTGGTGTTTACATTCTAGTTTTTTAGAGCTCAGTCCTTGGGCTTCTTCCTTTCCTACCAAATGCTATTTGTTAGTAAAATCTTTTTTTCCTCATTAATCTTTTTTGTCCCACTGTGTTTTTTTTTAATTGATTCTTTTTAGTTACACATGACAGTAGAATCCATTCTGATATAATTATACAAGCATGGAATACATCTTATTCTAGTTAGAGTCCCATTCTTATGGATGTCCATTGTGGTGTGATGCACTGTGCTGTTTTCATATATGTGCACAAGAAAACTATGTCAGATTCCTTCCACTGCCTTTCCTTTGCTTATCCCCGCTCCCTTCACTCCATTCCCCATTGTCTGATTTACCGTACTTCTATTCTTCCTCTATCCCCACCCCCTTATTGTAGGTTAGCTTCCACCCATCAGAGATAACATTCAACCTTTGTTTCGGGGGGACTGGTTTACTTGATTTAGCATGAGAGTCTCCAGATCCATCCATTTGCTGGCAAATGTCATAAAGTCATTCTTATCTATGGCTGAGTAATATTCCATTGTGTATATATACATTTTCTTTATCCATTCATCTATTGAAGGGCACCTAGATCGGTTCCATAGTTTAGCTATTGTGAATTAAGCTAGTATAAATATTGATGTGGCTGCATCACTGTAGTATGCTGATTTTAACTCCTTTGGATAAATAACTCAATAAATGGGCAAAGGAACTGAACAGATGCTTCACAGAAGAATAAATATGGTCAGTCAATAAATATATGTAAAAATGTTCAACATCTCTAGCAATCAGAGAAATGCAAATTAAAATTACACTAAAATTCCATCTCATTCCTGTCAGAATGGCAATTATCCAGATATAAGTAACAATTAATGTTGGCAAAGATGTGAGGAAAGGATACATTCATACATTGCTAGTGGGACTGAAAATTGGTGCAACAACTCTGAAAAACAGTATGGAGATTCCTCAGAAAACTTGGAATGGAACCACCATTTGATGCAGTTGTCCCTCTCTTAAGTATATATCTTCACTGATACCTTGTACACTCACATGGCTTTAAGTGGCGTCTATGAACCAAAAAATTTTCAACTTCTATCTCTAATCAGAGACCATTAAATGCCAATAACTCTTTAACATCTCCACTCTAGTGCCTCAAAGACATTCAACCATAATATATTCAAAATTAAGTCTTGATTTCCCTCTCCAATTTACTCCAACTCCAGCCTCCCTTATCTAAGTAAATGACATCTTCTTCATTCCACCAATTGTGCCAGCCAAAAATCTGGTAGTCAAACTCATCATTTCCTTCTCCCTAATCTTCTCATCCAAGCCATTTCTAAGTTCCATTTATTTTACCAACAAAATATATCTGCAATCTACTAACATCTGCCCATCTTTGATCCTATGCCTGGAATCCAAGCTATTGTGATCTTGTCCTGAACTAAAATAGTATTACTCCATCATCCATTTTTGCCTCCTTCTCCAATTGATTTTTCTCACAGATAAAGGTGGTCTTTGGCTACTTAAATCCAATTATGTTATTGTCTGCCTTAAAAGCTTTCAGTGGCTGTGGTTCAGCCGTGGAGTGCTTGCCTAATATACAGAATACCCTCATACCACAAGAAAAGAATAAGAAGAAAAGAAAAAAGCATGCAGTGTCTTGATGTATTAGTCAGGATTGTCTAGAAAAAAAAGGACCAATCGGTTACATGTGTTATGTGGTGTGTGTGTGTGTGTGTGTGTGTGTGTGCATGTACAGTAGGATAAAACCTATAATTCTTAAAGTGAAGCATAGGTCTGGCACCCTGTTGGCCCTGTCGCTGCCTGAAGAGATGGCCGCTTGGAGCAGCAAAGCCGTGGGAATAAGTTCAGAGGCAGACTGGAAACAAACAGGATCTTTATTCTGTCAGTTTCTCTCTCTGGCTTTAAAAACTCTAACACGTACCACACACCAGCAAACAACCAACAACCAAAATGGCCCCGACCCGCTCCCCGCTCGGCCCAAGTCTCTCAAGATCCCGGGCCAAGTCTCATGAGACTATGAAAGGCGGCAATGTCCAAAACTCCATGGCCCGAAGTCAACCACAATCAATAGCCATCTCCCCAAACAGGGCTTCTACAGGCCCCTCCCCATACCTGTGAACTTGTCCCAATACACTTTCCTCCCACAAGACACCATGCTCCAACCATCACCTCTTTCCATTTCCCAATTCTTCCAGTTCTTTCCCTCCTCAGAGACTTCATACTCTGTTGCCTGGAACAGCCAACTCACTCTCCAACTCTTATTTATCCTTCAAGTCATTTTTAGACCTTCTCAGAAAGATCTGTCCAAGACTAATATTAATTTTAAGCTTTGATGTCTTTGGTATCTTTTATTTTTCACCATTGATCTTGAAACAATTTTAAATTTTATAAGTTTTCATTGAATTAACATCTGCTTCCAAAGTAGAACGTAAGTCCTACAAGGACAGGAATTATACCCATTTTGTTCACTACTGCATCCTCAGGATGAATATCAGCAATTGGCCCATTGGTAGGCATTTGGTGAATGAATGGGAAGTCAACATTTTTTATAAAAACTTCATTTGGTTTTCCTCACTTGATTTAAAGAGGGTAGGAAATTGTTAATTTCCAAAGGAGGCAAAAAAAAAAAAATCAATAAGAACTTTAAGACACAGAAGGACAACGTAAAGAGCAAGGACATAGCCAGGATACTATGGAATAAAATCCTAGCTCAGTTATCTGGATGACTGATGTAGAAACCATAGATCAGAACGTGCAATCAGACCTCATTGGAGTTCTAAAGTGTCAGGTGCAGTTGCAACTATTCATGTAATTTTTTTGCACCTTGCGCCTCTCTTTATATTGTTCATAAACTTCAAGTCTCTATTAAACCATCAAACTTAAAGCTTCAAGTATGGTGTACATACTTTTGCAAGCATTTACAAATATGCCCTTTTGAATATTTTGCAGAAAGGAATGAGACTTATTACCTCCTATCACTGAGCTGCATACTGGTTTCTCTGTCCAGATGTATAAACAAGAACATTTTGCATTTAATTTTATGATTCATCTTGTCACAGACATAAAATAATAAGTCTGAAAGAGATGCTACATGGATGGAAAAAAGAAAGTCCAGAACTGTGAATAATATTCCTTCAGCCTCTCAAGTAAAATGAAATGATAAATAAATCTCTTACCATTCCTGGTCCAGATCCAGTGATTAAAGTGCTATGTTCCAGAAATCCTACAATGTTCATTGGAATTACATATACTAATGGCCAAAAATAATAATAATAATAATAATCCTCCCCTCATTGCTGCCTACCCCCTCTACTGCCAATAAAGGTCAGATCCTTAAAATTATATAACATTTGCTTCACTTTCAAGTTTCCTTTTCATAAGCTTTTTCATTCTGAAGAAAAAAGACTATGATAAAATTTCTTCCTTTTGCCAATTGGATATTTCCTAAGTATAATTTTCTTCTATTCTACAGAGTATTCAAATAAAATGCATTTAGAATAAGGTGGCCATCAATTCCTTAGCTACACTGGTAAATAAATCTAAATTTATTTTACAACCTGCAGAATATAATAAAGCTTAAACATAGTGTCTTCCTTGCTAAATAGGTGGTCAGTGCCATTCCCTTCAAACAGCTAACTCAGCAAAATTTGGCTCTCTTTCTAAAGGGAGAGTAAAACTTAAAATTACTCAGCATGTTCAATATGAAATTTGATAATGAGAGGTAAGCAAAAAAAGAAAAAAAAATGAGATCCAAACTTTGTTTTTTTTAAACCTTTCTGTATCTTTTGTGATTTGAGGTTTTAATGTGTCTTAGATCATTTCTTGATATTAATCAGAGTCATAAACTGATAGCAGGCATAGGAGATTAGGCAGATTTTCTACTAATCTCAAACCATTTTATGAAAATTTGTTTCTTGAACAAATTCCTAACAGCTACCTCATTAGCATTTTTCTTTTCCTCCTAAAAAGATGTTATACAAAAATTTCAACCCACAAAACATTCTGTTAAATGAAGGCCTTTGTACTGTAAGAACAAATATCTCTAGGTAGAGTCCCATGAACCTGGGGAAGTTTTAATAGAGTAATCTTGATTACACTTTTTTTGGCACATGAGTTCACAAGCATTTCTTTCTCGGAATTCCAAAGAGAAATGCAGTTGTGGGAGAGAGGGTGAGCTTCAGATTTCGGAGAGCACTGAAGCCATTCACTCAAACCACTACAATTTATGCTGTGTCAAGGTGTCTCTATGAAGTAGTTTACAATAACGTAACTTGGAATAAACCGATAAGCAGTTTGAGAAGCCGCACATTTTCACAATTATTCCCAACAAACCAGGCACTTACACTTCAAATGCATATTTTTCCTTTGCACACTGTCTACTTTCCCAACTTAGGTCGCAAAAATCTTATCCATCAGCCTTATTTTCATTCTCAGAGCTGAGCCCATGAGAACAAGCAATGTTTAAAGTAAGCAAAAGTAATGTGAAAGATAAAAGTAAATAAAAAAGGATAAGGGCTATAGAAAGTGAAGTCGGCTTTTATGGAAAACAATGACCATTTGAACCAGGCTTATTCTTGGGCCCAAATAACCTACTCCTACACTCTGACAGATACAGCACAGCTACCCAAGAATGTGACCCTGAAGAGCTGGCTTCCAAAGGTCTCTGTGTAGCAGCATCTGCACTCCCTCACTGATGACACTGTTCAACTTCCACCTTTGATGATCCAAGAAAGCCAGTGCCCAAGAGAACTTCCCTCTGTTCTCCTTATGGCTCTCCTTACAGCAACACTGCAAGTCTGCCTTCAAAAGCCTCCATAGATGCCAAATTCTACCCATTCTCTTCATTCCTCTTCTCACAGCCCTGGACTGTCAGGGTCACTGGAACAAAACTTGAACCCTGAAGAACTGCTCCACCTTTACTAACCCTCAGGATCTAGTCAGGATCAGAACTGGCCTCATTTGAAAACTGGGGAACTCATAGTCAAGAGAGGATATATTACCCAAGGTCACACTACCAAGGGGGGCTCAGGTTTGGAGGGGAAATGACCATTTGGAGTGACCGTGGTTTTTCCTTTTCTGTTCTGCTACCATCCCTCCATCAAGCCAAATAGTTGGAAGAAAAGCTGGCTCATGCCTCTCTGAGTTTTGTCAGTTTACTTTTTTTTTAATGTTGTTAATATCATGTGAGTGTCCAGAGGCAGCCTAGCTAAGGATGCAGAACAGCAGCCTGCAGCAGGATACCACTTTGCAGAAGTAACCTCTCCTTATAGGGTGGTCCAGCCAGAGCTCTCCGCTTCTCCATGTTTCCCAACCATTTTGGCGGTGTGTCATCTCTCCAGCCTTGAGAGTTACATATGGTGAAGATCTCACTGTGTAAACTGACAGCAGAACCAGTCCAAGTTCTCCCCCATAGAAAGGGACTAGTGGGATCCCCTGTGTGAGAAAAAATAGGAAGAATTTGTATTGCAAATAGTAACATTTCCATGGTGGGGGGGAAGGCTCCAACTTCCTTATGCTAAGCAAGGGTCCCTAACCTTTTCATAAGCAGGTCCTTTTGCAGTCGGGCAAAGTCTATGATGACTTCTCACAATCATATTTTTTAAAACTATAACATTAAAACACATACAAAGGGAACAAATTATATTCAAATGCTAATATAAAAATATTTTTAAAACAATTAGTGATATAGTAATATAATTTTTCTTTTTTACTACATCAAGTAACAAGATGTAGGCTTGATAAGCACAAAAACATCCATAATTTTTATTATGACTGACCAAAGCAGAATACTGCAAATGCTACTATAACTAGTTGCCTATATTCATAATAAAAGAAATTGCTAAATTTCATTAGAGATTGGTGAAAATAAGGGTGTACTGTCTTTTTAATTCAACTCTACGGAATTCCTGAACTCTGTCACAGAACCCAAGTGAAAAGGCTCTTCTCTCAAGAATCACTGACTTTATGATAATGGTTTATCCCAACTAGTGAGTACATACCATGTACACTTGTGTATACTTGGTTTAACATTTCTTAATGTCATTATCTTTAAATTGAAGGTTATCCAGGAGCCAGTAGGAATTAGATTACTCCACCATCACTTTCACTAAACTAATAGCTAATATATTCTCATTAGCTCAATTAGTTCATAAGCATTATTTCCCAGAGTGAGGTCATCATACCAGAAAATATTGATTCTTTACATGTATTATAGCAGGTCTGTTTGTCTCTGAGGATGTCTATGCAGGTCAGATCTCAGCTGAGAATATAGTGGGGAAGCACTGGTTAAATGAATTTAGGGATCTCCATTTGTCATAGGAAAGTAAAAAAAGATCCACTACACAGCAAGTGGGGACCAGCTGTTGCCTGCCTCCATTTTGCAGAGTTACACAAAATCACAACTGTCAGAAATTCAATTTAGTTCATAAAATCGGCTCTGCCTTATAGTGTGTTCACTAATGTCTCTATCCCATTTCCCTACTCTTTTTCCCTGAGCTTCAGCAGGTAGTAAATGCATTCTCAAATAAACATAACTCTATCATATCCTTTTTACCATTGGGTATCATTTTTTATTTCTCAACTAAAGTTTAAAATTTACTTGCCTGAGGCAGAATCTACAACTTAGTTGCCCCAGCAGCAAACACAGAGCTGAGCATATTATAAGACTTTTTGCAAATGCCTACCCATTGGCCAGAAGTAAATAAGAAACTGTATTTAAAAGATGAAACTAAATATATTAAGTCCTAAATATATTAACTTCTTTTCTGACCACTCTTTGTTTTCATGGGTGTTCTGCTTCGAAGATAATGAGTAAATCCGTCAGACACATCAGAGGGAACTGGCACATTGAGACTGGACAGTATTCTTCAGGGAGTTTATATGAGCAAGAATGTTTAGAATGGATGTGGTGTGATGGTCTTTGGCAACAACAACAGCAGCAAAGCCTCATGTTCATTTGCTCATTGGTTCATTAAACAAACACAGGTTGAGGGCTCACTAGGTGAGGAAGAGGAGGAAAACCTGGTGTAACTTTAAGAAAAATCAAAGCTTGGGAAAATAACAATAACCCAATCGATCTCCTTACCTTTTCTTCACCACTGTCCAATGTAGGCCTTGAATCAGTACAGTATCTTCCTGTTTGGGGCTCTCAATTCCAACCACTTGCTATTTGTGCAACATAACCTTCTTCTCCAAATCATATTATTGCCAAATTAATCTTAATAAAATAATTATAACACTATTTAATAATAGATAAATGGATAATAACCCAAATGTCCAACAATAGAAAAATGATTCAGGAAATAATACTATTTCCATAAAATATTTTACAACCAATTGAAACTATGTTTATGAAGTAATTTTTAATAATATGAGACACTAATATTGTTATAGTAAGTACAAAAACTGGCAAATTATATATGCAGTGTAATCTCTACCATATAAACACACACACACACACACACACACACACACATACACACAGAAATAGAAATTCATGGAAACAGACCAAAATACTAACCACAATTATGACCTATGAGTGATTATACAAATTTTTTAAAATGTAGAAATTTACAAAGAAAAATTATACTGAAAGTGTCCAACCTTTGTACATTTTTAAATCCACTATTTCTCTTTATTAACCAAAAAGGAATTTCAAAAATATAAATCTGATTATATAAATCATAATCCTGGCTCATAATCCCTAAGTGCCTTACTATGACTCACTAAACCGATGCCAGTTCTCTTAGATTAGCCTGCAGAGGCTCTCCAAGCGGATGCCTCTTCCTCTGCAGCATTTCTCACACTTCTCTGCTGCAGATGGTGCTTCACATTCTGGGATGTCATCTTCAAGCTCTCCAGCCTCCAAACCTTTGCTCAGGATATTGCTATTTCCCAGAGCTAGATTAAGGAGAGGGCCAGATGGCAACTACCCTAGCTAGGCTCAAAAATATAATGAAATGGAGCAAACTGTGTTTACTAGGACTCCATTCAGAAACCACACTGTAGGTGTTAGGGAAGAATAATTTAATAATGCCACTTAGGAACAGGGAGGATTGGCAGGGGTAAGTGTGAATAACCACAGATGGTAGGTAGCTAGACTGCCTTCCAAGGAGAGTGGGTTCAGGTAACCTCAGAGTGTTTGCTAAACAGGGTATATAAGCCTGAGGCCAGAGCCGAATGACTTGGAGCAATAAAGAGTAATATGTGGGACTTATTCTCTCCACCCAACAAATATTGAGCAAATATTTAAAACCATCAATCTGAAGGAACACCAAACCATAAATTTGGTCAGAGTGCTCATACCTTTGTCCTATAAGGACGGCTTCTGCTATAAAGCTTCCATACATCTCTCTTCCATGTCCTTCTTCTTCCTCTCTCACATGCCATCACCTGAACATTACCCTTCAACCAACTCTTTGCTCTTGGTGGATATGGCACTTGTCATTTC
Organism: Tamias sibiricus; assembly: GCA_025594165.1. Classification (NCBI taxonomy): domain Eukaryota; kingdom Metazoa; phylum Chordata; class Mammalia; order Rodentia; family Sciuridae; genus Tamias; species Tamias sibiricus. The sequence continues at coordinate 144,342,080 of CM046660.1, read as the reverse complement.
GTTCCATCTTAAGACTACTTGAGGGTGTGTGTTTTCCCCTTCACTAGATGAAAAACTTCCTGAGGACAAGTTTTATTTTTAACTCCTAGCCTGCTGCCCAGTACATATGAAAACGAACGAATGAACTAATTAGAGAACAAGTAAACCATGCCAATGCTAAGCCAAGATAACAGAGATTAATTGGGAATAAGAAAACATTCTACAGGTCCATTACAAAAGCCAGTTCATTAGGACAGTTCAACCTTGGTCAGAGTGAGAAAAGGGCAGAGACCTACCAAAGATTCTACTTTGGTCTGACCTAGAGAAATAAAGCCCCAAAGTATTTGAGGCCTCCTCAGGGCACATTTTAATGTCGCTGTCTGTCTGACAGCTGGCTATAATCAGTCCTATACCTTTCATGAGAAAATGTCATTGAACGTGAATAATTTGAAGTTCCATTGGAATCCCCTAGTAATTTCACCTAGAGAAGCAGCTCTTCAGCCTGATGTCACGTTGAGTTCTTTTGATGGAGGTGGGAGTTGAGCAGAGGCTCAGCACAGCACGCTATAAATAGAAGAAGACTGCCTCACACATTCTAATAACAATAACTATCCTGAACTATTTAGCCACCGCCTGCTATATTTCACACTCCTCATATTTCCCGACTCATTTGCAAGAGTCAGGCCAGGGCCATGAATCACCCTCTGTTACTAGCTCAATCCATTCTTCCAGAATTAACCTCCAGACTCAGCAGAAAATCACAAGTTCCAGAGGAAGCCATCCTTCACATGGGTAAATTGGACCATCTCCCTTTTCAGGCCTCAGGAGGACATGCCTCTCCTGAGGAGCCCTTCCCTGCCAAGTGCCTTGTATAATCTCTCCACAATGACTTTAGAGCTCTCTCCAGTCATCACCGTCAAGGCCCAAGTTTGTTGCTTTTATGGCTTTTTTTGGTGGGAATTTCATGTGCTTGAGCTCTAACCACGTAGACTGAGATTTTTTTCAAGCATGTACAAATCATCTCTTCTTCCCTACACAACAGACCTCTGCAAATAATATCTGCTTACAAGACTAAAATACTTACACATAGTATCCTTCCTTTTCTATCTTGTGAGGTTCCCACGAAAATTTTTATTTTAAAAGCAATTTAAAACAGACAAAAATAGGAATACAATTTAAAGATGATGTTTGTTATACATGAGGTTACATGCTGCCTTTTAGCTACAATTTGTATATTTGAAGTTCATTCTATGTATGTTTAGTTGACCTTGCTAACTTTCACAGTGATAGTGAAAAATATCCAAAGGGATTCCTCTAAGAGTGGCTGGATGGAGGTCAGTATTTTCAGCTCTGTTCAAGTGAAGATTCTGTTAAAAAAAAAAAAAAAAAAAAAATCTTCCTTTACCAAGTACCAGAAGTCAGTCTATAATGGATCTGATTATGTACTGAGATTTACAGGACTCTAAGGAAACCTATGGTCCCCACGCCTTTTCCCCACAACAGGTTGCCACAGGATCTGACGCTGCTCAAAGCACACTCACTGTTTTGGGTAAAGTCACTGGGTTTCCTGGAAGTGCCCCCATGGGGAACTTTAATGTCCCCTCCAACACCCTGGACACTGAAGTAAAGGGAAGCATGCTACCTTTGAGTCACTTCATTTTCTTTTGGACAATTCCAGTTTCTTTCTTTTTTTTTTTAAGTCTTTAGTACACAATAATAAAATAGACAATAGACATCCAAGTGTCCACCATTTAGAACTTACAACTTTGATATGTTTTCTTGTTCTTTCTTTTTTATTAAAAAGAAAAAAAGTACGTATTGCAGATGAAGTTGAACCTTTCATTGGTTAGGCCCATTTCCTTCCCCAAAGGAATTTGGTGCAATCACTTCAAAGTTATTTCTTAAACTCCTTTGTATTTAGTTTGATAATATGGATTCACTGATATTTGACTGTTTTTTAACTAAAGAACACAATTTCATGTGGTTCAACCTAACACATATTTTTTGTGTAAATGATATTGTGCCATATATATTACTCTGTAATTTTCTGTTTTCACCAATATGATGCTTTTAAGGTCCATATACATTTAGAACTCTGGTGCATTTATTTTACCATTATATGGGATCTCAATACATGAAGGTGCCACGTTGTATTTAGCCATCACCAAGGGCTTGGTTGGTTTGTTTTCCTATCACAAAGAAAGTTAATAACAGACATCCTTGCCATTTACCCTTGAACACATGAGTGAGAGATTCTCAAGAATATTAGGAGTAGATATTCTGGGCTATCAAATACATTTTCAATTAAACAAGAGATTGCCAATTGGCTGTTACCAGTGATCACACTCAAACTTCTATTAATGATTAATAAGAGTTCTTAATTTTATCTACTCTCATCATTCTTGAAACTATCAGATTTAAAAATTTTTGCCAATATGAGGGGCAAGAAATTGTTTTTCTCTGGTATATTAACATTAATTTTTCTAATTGCTAGTGAGATCATGACAGCTGCAATCTTCAAATAGTACTTTCTTGCCATAAGCCCAGATCTGCAACTTCTGCCCATTTATCACCTATGTCAACAGTTCTCAACCTTTTGTCCTCAGGAGATCTTTACAATCTTTAAAAATCATTGGCTACCCCAAAAAGTTTTATCCATTAATATTTTCTATATTAGGAATTTTAATTGATAATCATTTAAATATTTATTATTAATATAAAAATTGATTTAAAATTAACATATATTAAATGCTTTATTCAAAATAACAATGTTTTCAAAAACACATAATTTAATAAGAAGATTGATATTATTTTCTCTTTGCAATTTGCTTTAATGTCCTACTTCATGGAAGACAGCTGGATTCCCATACCTGTTTCTGCACTCAAGCTGTTGTGACATGTTGGCTGAAGTACATAATGAAAATCCATCCTCACATACAGTAATTCCTTGGAAAAAGAAAGAGATTAATGGCTTTTGCAAACAAGAGTAGAAATTCTTTGATACTACACAAAACTCTATAAGAGGTAGTATCTTAAAGGTTAGCAGCAGTGTGGAATCTGAAGTCATATCAATGAACATTATTGTCTTCTATTGCATTAAAATCTATTGGTCTATCTCATAGTTCAAATGGATCTTTGACCTGGGAATGATTTGGGACAGCTTCCGTTGGTCATTTAGAAAACATTAATTCACAGGGTTATCATTTCTTCTAATTGCTGACACATTTCATACAATATCAAAAAGTCATATTTGGAATATCACCACCAATTTCATTAGAAAAGTCTTTAAGGATTGGGAAGCTGTCAAGCTCAAAGTTTTCCAAAATTCTAATCTCTTCTTGAAAGCTTGAATTTTATCACTGGTAACAAATGTTCTCTTTTTTCTCAGAGTGACAGGCTCATTTTGTTCTTAATTTTTAAGAAAATGTCTACCAAATACCTAAGTCTGCATAACCATAGTCTGTCAGTCATTCATACAATTTAAAATGCCAACCTATGAAAAAAGCAGCTAGATCATCTTGCAATTCAAACAACTGCACACTTGCTTTCCTCAGAACTATCATATTTGGATATGTGGCACAATTAGTCTGTGTTCCTCCCATTTTGTCTTAGGGATTAATGAAGAGAAGTGTACCGAAGGCTTGAAATTTTATAAAATTAATAATTTCTACAACTTCATAAAATTCTTTGTGCTTTTTTATTAGGCTGTGGAAGTAAAGAATGTTATGATTAAGGTTAATAATTCTGTATGTTTGACTTTCTTGTTCAAATAACTTTGTGTTTTCTGTCTCCTGATTGGATCATGACTGATGTAGATCATATACAACAAAAGTTTATTCTCTTCATTGAAAAAATATAATCTTTATTAGAGATTTTTCCATTTGTAGGAAGAGCCCTAAACAAAGAGACAAGGTTATGTTGGAGACGAAAAGAGAAGATATTCAGCAATGAGAAGTCTTTCACATAGATTTAAAATGGTAGGGATATAAATGAGGACTTGGAATGAACAGAGTCTCAATAAACTCAGACAGACTATTTGAGTGCTCTGAACCACCAGAAAGGGAATTAATTGAGTAATCTATTTGGGTGATCTGTTCTGTGCTCAGTTTGCATATTAGCTTCCTATTGCTGCTGTAACATATTACCACAAATATAGAGATTTTTTTAAAAATTATGATCCTAAAATTCTGGAGGTCAGAAGTCCAAGATGAGTCTCACTGGGCTAAATCAAGATGTTGGAAGCTGCAGGGGAGAATCCATTTCCTTGACCTTTCTACCTTCTAGATAGCTAAGCCTTTCTTTTTCTTTTTCTTTTTTTAAATTTTTTTTTAATATTTATTTATTTACTTTAGTTGTACACAATGCAATGCATTTATGTTTACGTGGTGCTGAGGATCGAACCTGGGCCGCGCACGTACGAGGGAGCGCTCTGCCACTGAGCCACAACCCCAGCCCCCAAAAATATTTTTAGTTATACATGGACACAATATCTTTATTTTTTTTTAATTCATTTCTATGTGGTGCTGAGGATCGAACCCAGTGCCTCACATGTGTTAGGCAAGCACTCTGCCACTGAGCCACAACCCCAGCCCCCGCCTTTCTTGACTTGTGGTCCCTTCTTCCATCTTTAAAGCCAGCAATGGAGTTAGATCTTTATGTCATGTCCCCCTAGTCTCCTCTTCTGCTTCCCTCTTCTGCTTTTGTGATTGCATTAGACTCTTGTGACTACATTGTGCCCATCCAGAGAAAGCAGGATAATCTTCCTATTGTAAGGTCAGTCGATCAACAGCCTAAATTCCATCTGCAGCCTTCATATCCCTTTACCATATAAGGTAACACATTCATAGATTCCAAGGATTAGAATGTGGACATCTTTGCAGGACTATTATATTACTTACCACATCTTGGTATAGGTTGTTTTGTGAATCTCACTCAGTTGGGCATAAAGGAAGAAATGAAAAGGGAGATAATTAGTGATGCCAAAGAAAGTCATCAGTTTTCAAAACCAACAAGTATTTTATGACATGTGTTATGTTTTGTTTTTACCCTTAAAATGTTTAAACCTAATATAGACAAATAAAACAAAACCAAATATTTTTTAGAAAGGATCTTTAGTAAGTAGAGAATATTTTATTCTTTGTTCCTCTGATCCCAAAGCACAGTGCTTACAGATAGAAACAAATGTTTGTTTAGTGGAAAGTAGGTAGAGAGAGAGAGAGATGATATAAAAGACAATCTATTTTACACACACACACACACACACACACACACACACACACACACACATATTCTGGAAGGAAAAGAAGAGGATGTAGGTAAAGACAGTACTTTAAAATAAAAGAGAACTATGGAAACAGAAAAAGGTTTAACTCCAAGCCCATATTATTTTATCTTATTTCAAAGGTCTCTCAAAAATAACCAAATGAAGTAGGCTTTCTATGTTTGTCTTCTAATTTTAACACAGGAAGAAAATGCATCCTTTCCTCTCTTTAAAAAATGTAAAACATCAGCAAAGCAAATTGCAAGATGATAACTTTAAATTCAGAGGGTAAATTTTTATAGTTACATTAAATTACAGCCCCCTGAGGTTTCAGTAATGAAAATGCTGACAGACCCTGAAATACAGCAGCCATGCCCAGGGACTCCCACCCTTCCTTCCTTTCTCTTTCTCTCTCTCTCTCTCTCTCTCTCTCTCTCTCTCTCTCTCTCTTTCTGTGTCTCTCTCTTCCCCACCCTCACCTGCTCCATCGTTTCTCCCATGTCTACCACCAAGAGAGAACTGAACTATTTTTTGACCAGCTTTAGATTTCTGTACTCAAAGAAAAACCTGCCTTATATTAGAAAAGTTCTTAGAATATTGTTATATATTTGCCAAAAGCCATGTTGTCTTTGACATATCTGTCCTGAAACATGTTGTTGTCTAATAACACCTACTTTGTATGACTCTGGACACTCCCAGTTAGATATTTTGAAGGATAAAAACAGAAGCAATAACTGTCAATTCTATATCTGAGCCCCTTGCTAGCTTTGTAAGGGGCTCTGAACAAAATGGCAGAGGTTGGTGGGGGACACAGTGGGGAGGTATCTTGGGTCACATTGCCTCTGAGTGTATTGCAGAGCTTCCTTCCTCTCTGGAGAGCCCTAGGAATGTTATGGTCCCTTGGGATCACCCTCCAGGTTGATATCCTGCGGAAGTCTTTTGGAGTGTTTTAAGGGAAGTGAACGTTTTTGGAAATTCCTCTTATGTACAGAATGAACAGCTCTTGCTGACATGGAAGAGCATGAACAGGTTACCTCTCACCTGGCAAGACCACAGCTGTCTATAGCATTGCTGAACACAGGCATTGAGGTTGTATACAGAAGTAGGTGAGCATTTAGGGGTTTAATTAGGCTTTGGCAGTTCTAAACACTTGCCTTAGATTGGATTGAAAAAACTGAACAGGCAAGATTTTCTGGTTGTCTGATGTTTTAAAAATCTCCATAGCTCATCTTGGGAACCTTAGGAAAGATGCAAAATATACCTATTTTGATAGTATCTTACTGCCTTTCGGCAGCATCTTCCCCCAGGTACCCCCAGGGTAGGATTGTCCCTGCCAGCAGCATCCCAACTCTACACTCTTCCCACCAACCTTCCCCGTTCAAAATGCATCTGTCTGTGTCCCATGCCCTCCAGGCTCAATTCCCAGGTAAAACTTGGTTTTAACAGATGCTTTCTGAAAGAAAGAAAAAAAAAAAAAACACTCTAAAATGGTGAAGATGAAATGAAGAAATTTCAATTCAAAATATTTGAGGACAGCCGGGCGCGGTGGCGCACGCCTGTTATCCCAGCACTTGGGAGGCTGAGGCAGGAGGATCACGAGTTCAAAGCCAGCCTCAGCAATGGCGAGGCACTTAGCAACTCAGTGAGACCCTGTCTCCAAATAAAATACAAAAAAGGGCTGGGGATGTGACCCAGTGGATGAGTGCCCCTGAGTTCAATCCCTGGTTTAAAAAAAATATATATATCCAAAATATTTGAGGACAATGTGTTTGGTAGCCCTCAAATCAAACCACATAGGTAGTTCATTAGCAAAGCAGGCCTATATAATTATTATTTTCCATGTCTTGAATTTATTAAAGAAACCTAACCATTGCTGGTAGCAAGGCATAGCTGGAGATGTTGAAAAAACAAAGAGCCATTGCCTTTAAGGAGTTTACAATATGGCTGATAAAAAATAGACATAAATAAATACAACATGAGGTGCAGATATGTAAACAAAGTATTACAGGATTTCCGAAAAGCAAACACCATTTTCTCCCAAGAAATAGGGTGTCTGCATACATGTGAGGTCAATTTCTGACACAAAATACATACAGTTGTGATTATACTTTTTTCAAGTATGCATATTAATCTTACTGAAACTCCAACTAGGTTTAACCCCTTTCTTTAAATGGCATTAATAGCAAATGCAAGAAAAAAAGTAATCTGGTAAGGGAAGAAAAGCAATTACACAGCTTATAAAAATATCCAAGATGATTTTTTTCCTCCTAGCTGTCACTGGTTTCAAAAACAAAAGAAAATCTGCAACCTGAAAGAAAAAGCATAGAACCGGGTGCTGATTGAATTTTGAAGATTTGAGAATGCCGCTAAGTGCCTGGCAGACCCTTATCCTTCATGTACGTGGGCACCTGAACAGGAAAGGGCATCAGATCACTTCCCTCATTCTGCTTATCTACATGTTGCTAGGATAAAATTGAAAATATTCATCAAAAGTGCATTTGGAATATTTACTGGCAGAGCAATAGCATCGCATGCTTTTGGATATTTCATTGTCACCATTTCAGAAATCTCACCTGCCTGGCAGATTGCTTTGCTTCAAGTGAAAAAAAAAAAAAATAGTGGTATCTATTTTAAGCATCGTGATCCTTAATTTCTTAATCTTCTGTTCTTGAGTTCTATAATAAATCCATTCAAAGCTGTACATATGCATTAAGAAGCACACAAAAGTCACCTTTTATTTTCTCCCCAAAACATGAAAGTCTTTTTATTCTGTATTAAAAGACTCTTAAGCTTAAGTTCTTTAAGCCAACTTTTGGAAACATATGTCATGGAAGAAAATTGGATAAGTTATTGGATGCAATAACTGCAGAATTATTTCACCCCTCATCATCTCAGGAAAAGGTAGTGGTTGGATCTGAATGTTTGTGTCCCTCCAGAATTCACAGGTGGAAATCCTGCCCGCCTCAAGGTGATGAATCAGGAAGAGTGTTTTTAGGAGGTGACTACAGCCTTCTTGAATAGCAATAGTGCCCTTGTAGAAGAGAACCCAGAGAGACTCCTCATTGGTTCCACCTTGTGAGGACACAGAGAGATGGCATTATGAACCACCTATGAACCACAAAGCAGCCCTTCACCAGACACCAAATCTTTGGGCACCTCGATCTTAGACTTCTCAGCCTCCACAAGTATGAGAAATAAATTTATATTGTTTATAAGCCTCCCAGTGTATGGTATTTTGTTGTAAAAGTTTGGATGGACTAAGACAAGTAGTTTCTGAGTAGGACAGGGCCAACTCTACCAGGCAATAGCAGTGTGGCATTCAGGGGCTGCCTCTTTCCCATTTAACATAGCTGGATTGTCACCACATCTCCAAAACAGTAGTTAATCGTAGCTGCTAAGGACTCATTAGGACATGCCTTAAGACTGACAAAGATTTCAAGCTATGCTCCAGGAAGATGTCCCTAATCCACATGCTCTTTCATATGCAAAAACCCAAGATATGTCAACAATGGCCTCAAATGGGTTCTGAGATGGAGAAATTTGTCCACAGTTATTGCTTAGGGCAGAAAAGCTAACCCTCTGGGTTACTAAATTTCAAAAAACATATTCCTTCTCCCTCTCTGAAAACAATAATAAATATTTTGCCAATATGATACAGAGAGAGGCAAGAATACATAAATGAATTTCTATATTTTAATACATTTGTTTGTCTCAGAAATTCAGAGATGGGTTTTCCCCCAAATTGGCTTTTTCCTGTAAGTACAGTGTGTGTGCTAACATAATGCACTGTCCTTCAAGGGTTTTGGGGGTCAAAGCCTGCATGCCATCAAAACAAGCCCCTAATGTCATGGATATTAATAATAAACATTCACATTCACAGAGTTGATAATCACAAAGAGGAAAAATTATGTAGTGAGAGAAGTTCTCAGCAACCCTCTGTGGCTTGTCTCTGTTTCTCCTTCCCTCTTTGTAACACCATCCATCAAACATGTCTCCTCCTTTCAGGCTTAGCTCAAGCACCAAACCAATAAATTCTTTCTTCACAGGGGGCCTCTTTTGTCCATTGATCCCAGCCTGCTCTATGGATGGTCTGGCGGATTTAGAACACCTCAGAGCACACTGCCTTCCACCCACCCAAGGCCACTCCTGGGAGGCATCACCCCAGGTTTCTCCAGCTGCTCATATATGACATCCTCCATTACCTCCACATTCTCTTCTCACAGTTCCTCACTGATGAACTCCACCCATTTTCCAGGGCTACATTCAGTTAGCCCAACTCCCACTGTAGCCAACACCACTCAGCTTCCAAACTCACCGTTCTGACACCAACCCTGTCTCCCTGTCCCCTGGTCTATTAGCTTCATTGTTCTTCATATCTATCTTAAGGTCAGGCACTACAACTTTATTCCTGCTGGGATTCCTCAAAATGTTTCCCTTTTCCACCTGCCTAATTCATGTTGCCAGCCCTGGATCTTGAGTCAAGAGGGCCATAAATCTCTCCTTCTGCCCTGAACTGCTGGCACTGGAGAGCAAACTCAACAGCCAGGGTTAACTAGCACCCATGCAAATGCACACCTGTGTCCCACCAAGAAAACAAAGGTTGCCTCCTGCCCCAGACAGAGATAAAATGCCCTGAGTTGTTCCACTGCCTTCATTTTCCAGGAAGTTCCACAGCTCCTTTCGACTTTGTCCCACTTGCCTTTCTATGCTGTACTTCCTGAGGGTTATGGCTCTCCCTTCCCCTCCCCCAAAGATCCCTCCAACAGGATCTGTAAGCCAAACAGCAGAACTGCACAGAGCAAAAGCCCCAGAGGTTCAAATTCGGGGCCTACTGCTTATTTCCCATGTGACATTGGGTAGTTGACTTAGCTGCTCTGTGCCTCTCATTCTCTCATCCGGAAAATGATAAAAACTACCCATCTCGTGGCTGTGAGGATAAGTAGAGATAACATCTGGAAAATGTTAGACTGCCCATGGAAAGTGATTAATATTTGTCAATAATTTTTAACTAATGGAGAGGACCACTCATTTCATTGCATGACAGTCAAAAAAAGTCATGTCCCTATCAGTAAGGATCTCCCTCCAATCACCTTCCCCTCTCTCCCAGGATTCTCAGTTGCACATTTTAATACCTCTGCATGTAAGATGGTGTCCCCCACACTCCCACTTCCCCAAGGGCAGACACTCTCTAAGGTTTACTTACTCTATCCTTCATTCTGTAGGTTACATCAATGAGTCTCACATCCATTGCTAAATAGAGGGCAAGGACTGGCCTTAGTCTTTTCCTTCATGCCCCAAACAGCCATTGCTATCCTAGATGCTCAATAAATGTTTCTTAATCAGACTTAGACTTGATTTTGGTATTCAGATTTTTAAAATTTCCCTAAGTAACCTGAGAGATTCATCCCTCCCACCTAAAGGAGCCCAGTCAATCACCTATAAGCACCATCAGTCTAAAGTCAGAGTCTGTCCCTCTAGGTATCAGAACCCATCAGCATTTGTTCACAAGCCAGAACACGCAAGTGTCCCTCCACTTCCAGTGAGGGGCCACCCAAAGTTCACTCACTTGCCTTCCCTCAGACTTTGGGGAGATGAACCCAGGAAGTTTGCTTCAGAAGTAGATCCCTGATTCAACAGGTTGAAAGTGCAGCTCAGGTGTCTGGATTGTCACATCTGCAGATGATGCTGATGGTCTCTTTGGAAGACAAAGAAATGGGTCTTATCCTTGATTGTCTTTTCTAGGACTGAGCATAATGTCTGGTACCTGTTTGTTGGTCTGACTCTAAAGCAACCAGTATTATGTAGGGCGGGGGAAAATCCAATATGGAATTAAATTAAAGTGGGGGCGCTAGAGACAGGATTGGAGATTCCTCTGGTCCTGCACTATGTCTGCACTGCTCACTTCCCTGCTCAGATCCTTTTACAGTCTCACTTCACACTTTGTTTACAAGCAGTTCTGGAAGTATCCAGCTCTCTTATGTCACCATCTTGGCCCCTGAAGTTCCACATGGCACTTGGTTCTGTGTTCCACCACCCTTACCAGCATCAAAAATAAGCTCAGGTTACTGCAGACTACAAGCAATCTGGAGGAAAGAGAGGAAGCTTGGGCCAAGTTCCAAGAAGAAACTGTGTCGGGCCCTCCTTTTTGCTTCCCTTAGGCTGTACGGGAACTGGTGGCTTCGGGAAAATTGAGGCTGTGGCTGCCGGCATTTGTAATGTTGTCTGATGGGGAATAAGATGATTAGATGGGCACGGAGTGGAGCCAATGCAAATGTTGTGGGATGAAAAAGATGCTACACAGCCACTTCAATGTTTATAGCAGCACGATTCACAATAGCTAGGTTGTGGAACCAACCTAGATGTCCCTCAGTAGATGAGTGGATAAAGAAAATGTGGTATATATACAAAATGGAACTTTACTCAGCAATAAAAGAGAATAAAATAATGGCATTTGCAGGTAAATGGATGAAGTTGGAGAATATAATGCTAAGTGAAATTAGTCAATCTCAGAAATCCAAATACTGAATGTTTTCTCTGATATAAGGAGGCTAATTCACAGTGTTGTTGGATGGGGGTACATAGGAGGATTAGAAGAACACTAGAATGGTCAAAGGGAAGGGAAGGGAAGGGAGGGAGCAAGGGAGGGGAGGGGGGGGAAATAAAAAGAAAAGAAAATGTGGTTGAATGAAATGGATATCATTATCCTAAATGCATGATTAAAGACCTGAATGGTACAAATATACTTTGTATACAAACAGTTGTATGTAAAAAGATACTATATATGTGCATTATGAATTGTAATACATGCTAATATATAAATAAAAAGTAAATAAAATATATTTCAAAAAAAGAAAAAGATGCTTAAGGAGTTTTGAAATCTTTTACAAGGCTGACTCCCATTGTGTCCTGACTTCTACCCACCCGCACTCGACCTCTATCCAGAAGGCAAAGCAGAGTAAGGAGAACAGCTTCCCAGATAACACAGCCCTTGGGGTGGCTCAGTGTGAGGCACACTGGGGTTGAATGAAACTGAGCTTCAAGAAACAGGCTGGAGGGGTCCTAGCCTCTGCTAAGTCACCTACCACTGTTCTTTTAGGCTCAATTGTCTCCTTCAAAAAATGAGGTGGTAGGAAACAATGAACTAAGGGGCTTTTGTGTGTTTGACACCAGAAATAAACCAAAGTCCACTCCACCCTCAAAGTATAACCTCACCAAAAATTCATCTCTGTGCACTGCAGAGTTCCCAAATTCATAAATTGAGAACAATTTTGGTAGTCTCCATTTTACAGATATTGACGCATTGAAAACCAATAAACAAGAGTAAGCACCTAGAAATGATAAATTATTATAAATTGTACAATCATCTCAAGAATGATGGTGTTCTGCTGTCTTTTTCATTATTAATGAACAAGACAACCTTATTTAAAATAGACAATGGTGAGCAGTGAGAAGATAAATATTTCACATTTGCATTCAAGACCTTCTCCCTATGAAGAGAAATTTCATCTTATAAATATCTCATGTTATTTATTCAATTACTTCATTGTATACTGTTCTTTCCCACTTGAATTTATATGGGAAGAACCACCCAGATTGTTTCTTTCCTTTGTACTTGAAACTCAGGGTCATTTTTGCATTTTGCAATAAATAATCATCCTAACACATTTTCCTTTGTCTCTCTTGGATTTTAATATTTGAAAATGGGCAACTGCTTATCTTCTAGAAAGGTGATGATTTACTACTCATACAGCTCAACTCCAAAAGTACAGAGAGCATAGAACTCACACAGATAATGATACCTTTTTGCTGTGCCAATTTCAGCAGCTCTTACACTCATTATGCTCCAATTCCCAAGAAATAACACAAGGGCACTAGGTGGAAATCCCATCATCATCTCAATTCGGCAAACATTCAGTTTTAGTGGAATGCACTGAACAAAACCAGCACTCACCACATGCACATTGGCTAATATAAACATTTGTCTTAGTCTATTTAGGATGCAATAACAAAATACCTTAGACTGGGCAACTTAGAAACAACATAAATTTGTTGCTCACAGTTCTGGTGGCTAGGTAGTCCAAGAATGAGGTGCCAGCACATACATGGTCTGGTGAGAACTCGCTCTCTATCTCATACATGGTGCCTATTTGCTGCATCCTCACATGGTAGAAGGGGTAAAGAAGCTCCCTTGTGCTTCTTTATAAGGACACCAATCCCATCCATAAAGACAGGGCCATAGCAAACAGACCATAAAATCCCTCTGGAAGCAAGTTCTAGCTGAGGCAAGCGCATAATGCCTTGTATTTAAACTGCACGTTCCAGGTTAGAAAATGCGTTAACATTTCTCATTTGATCCCCACATTAATCCAGCCATCAAATCATTTTATAGATTAAGATGCTGAGCAAAAGCAAGAGGTCATTTCACTGCCTTTCAGAAAAGTACAAAACCATTCCAAATGAGAACTGGGAAACTTCTATAGCTGTCCCGCTGTGAGCAACAGCTACAATGATAATGCAAAGTAGAGTAGACAGAGCACTGAAAGCTGGCCAATCCGAGTCCCCACTCTGGTTCTGCCAATTATTAGCTATGTGACCTTGGGGAATG